>CP141129.1:69204529-71604529 GCA_035236585.1 Warburgia ugandensis | reverse complement strand
AGTTCTTAAATTTTTAAAAGAAAACATTTTTTCTAGATTTGGGACCCCTCGAGCCATTATAAGTGATAACAGTACACATTTTTGCAACAAACCATTCAAAGCACTAATGAAAAAATATCATATTACACATAACGTTGCAACACCGTATCACCCACAAACAAGTGGACAAGTAGAAGTATCTAATCGGGCCATCAAACAAATCCTTCAAAAGACTATTAATCCAGATCGTAAAGATTGGTCTCTTCAACTGACCAATGCGCTCTGGGCTTACAGGACTGCACATCGCACCCCGACTGGTATGTCTCCTTATCGTATTATATACGGTAAGGCTTGTCATTTGCCTGTGGAATTGGAACATAGAGCCTATTGGGCAATAAACACATTCAATTTCAATATGGATAAAGCAGACTCACATCGCAAACTCCAACTTAATGAGTTGGAAGAAATCAGAAAAGAAGCTTATGAGAGTAATAGGATATATAAAGAAAAGATGAAAGTTTTTCATGATAAGAACATAATGAGAAAATCCTTTACTCCAAGCCAGAAGGTTCTACTTTATAATTCTAAGCTCCACTTATTTCCAAGTAAGCTTAGATCTCGATGGACCGGTCCATATATAGTAAAAGAAGTTTTTCCATATGGGACTGTCGAGATTGAGAATACTAGGACTGATCATTCTTTTAAAGTGAATGGTCAACGTTTAAAGCCTTTCCTAGATTATGAGAATTCAGAAGTTGAGTCCACAACTCTGGAGGATCCTGTTTATCAGGATTGAGTGGATTTGATCCCTCTGTACCATATTTTGTATTTTTGTTGTTTTCTACATCACTCATATTCTTTTTAGGTCCTACTTTTTAAACATTGAGGACAATGTTTCTATCAGGTTGGGGGTGTAGAATTCTAGCAAATTCTAGTTTTTTTCAATTTTTAGGTGCTTTCCTTCTTTTTCAAAAAAAAAAAAATTGAAAAAAAAAAGAAAAATTTTAGGTTAATTCCTACACTATGATGAGAATTGGATTTTCTGAAGTATAATCTGGATAACTTTAGCTTATTAATGGAATTGAATATGATTAATTCATTATTTTACTCATTTTCTAAAGCATTCTATGAAAGCAAAGTCTCAGATCACATATGTACACACAGTTGCATATATATAGTCTAGATTGATAAGTGGTTATAACTTAGAAATTCTGAAGAAATTTAGTGGATACCTATAACCTAAGTGAGTTTTAGAGCCATTCATCCTTTTTGAGAGGTTATAAATATTCCTAATTTTCTTCAGCGTGCTTAAAGAAAATTGATCCCAAATTCTTAAATTTGGCTAATTACCTGAATAATTAGAATATTATCTTTAAAATTCTAAAAGTTCATTGAATTTGATGGATTATAGGAAACCTAGAAAATGATTTAGGCCATCCTTGTTGCTAACCTAGAGACATAAAGCCTACCTAGAAATATTTTTACCACTAGTTAGCCAAGTTGAGCCTTGAATATAAAGCCATTTTTCTTTTGTTACCCAAAATACCCTTTACCCATATTAACCCAGTATAAATTATCCATTACCCATTTTTCTTTGAAAAATAAGTTAGAGAAGAATGCATGAATATCTTTTAGTTGCAATGAAAGTAGAAAAGTGGATGCCAAGAAAAGAAATATTCTTCAAAGTGAGTTAAAAATGTGAAAAGTAAGAAAAGTGAAAAAAAAGAAAAAGAAAGAAGAAGAAGAGAAGTTTGAAGAATGCAAAGAAAAATAGAAAGAGAAATGTTAACTTCATCAAAGAAAAGAAAGAATTGCCAACTTTAGTAGAAGATCTCTACTTATTTTTTGAAGAAACTTTGAATACCCTTATACCCTTTCTTTTGTACCCTGTCCTACGCCTACGTTTTGTCCCAGTTAAAGACCTATTGATTCTAGGATGAAAATATTCTTGATGAGAAAATGAATGGATAGGATCTAAAAGGCTGGTATTTCTAAATAGTCAAAGGTAATGGCATCCATTCCATAGGGATCAAAACAATAAAATTCCTTAGTAATTCCCATTTTTCATGAGTACATGTGAGAAAATGTTGCTTTTATTGACTCTTCTCACATAATTAAAAGAGAGATATTATTTGAACCCTCTATCTAAGAGATGTTGTTTCTGAGCGTATGTCATTAGTGAGGATTGAGGTCAAAACATATTTTGGATGGAGTTTAAAAGTTAGAAGTTTACTTAGAAAGAAAGATTATTCTATATGTAGACTGTACATGCACACACTCACTCTGAGATCTGAGCTTAAGTGAAATGATTTTGGCATATGAGTAGGGTTTTGAATTCTTCAGTCATTTTTATTAGTATGCTAAAATGATGTGATTTATTGAAGATAATTCTCTGAGGGAAAAGAGGAGTTGACTTAAAAATAAAATTTGAAATCTTGAAATTTGGTTTTTCGCATGTTTTGCTCGGGACTAGCAAAATGCTGGTTGGGGGGTGTGTTAAGTGTTCAATTTTGGTCAAAATACCCCTAATTTAGCATTCAATTAGATCATCTAACCATTCAATTTTACAAAACTTAGCCTGATTTTGAATTTAAATCCAATTGACCATCCAAACCGTAATTTGTCAAAATCAACGGTCAGATGATCATTAAAGTTCATTAGATGACTAATGTACGGTTCAGATGATTCTAATTTAGTCTTTTCTTTTGCAGATCAACCAAAGGACGCACGGGCGGCTACGATTAAAAGTTAACGGTGCAGATCATCTTAAAGAGGATTGGATGGACCAGATCAACCATAAAGATGGATGGGATAGTTTCCCAAACGATAATTGAGCTCACGTGGAAATCATGGACAAAAGGGGCAACTTGGAAATCTGCAAGAGTTTCCAAAGTCAAGAGAGGGGATCCAAATTAGCAAGGAGCAAAAGGCAACCCCTTCCCCCACTTCTTTCCTTCCTTTTTCTTTTTCCTTCTTTCCTTCCTTTTCCTCTTCCTTCTTTCCTTCCTTTTCTTTTTCCCTTCCTCATTCTCAAGTACCCACTTTCCTTACTCTCTTTTTGCCTTCCTTCTTAATGTACCCACTTCCCATCCTTCTCCTTCTCTTCTTCCCCACCACCTTCTCCTCTCCCTCATCTTCTCTCCCAACATTCTCCTCTCTTCTTCTTAGGCTAGGTTGAAAGGAGGAACCGTGTTCCCCCCTTCTCCCACTTTTCTCTTCCTCTCCCCCTCTTCCCATTCTCCTCTTCTTCCCTACACCCAGCTTGTTCTCCTTCCATTTCTATTCTTTGTTTACCGCACCAAACCCGATCACCATCACTTTTCCCAGTCGATTCCCAACTTCCAACTTCCTCTTCGTCAACCCCCATCTCTCTATCAGTTCACGGGCCACTTCTATCTCCATCCCCTCCTTCTCACCTCCCCCCCTCTACCCAGGCCACACAACACCACCTAATCTCTCCCATACTCCCTCTCTTCCTCAATCTCTCTGCTATCTCTTCCCTTGGTCGACCATAGGTGAGTTCCAGTCTTCATTGCACCCGCTTCTCCATATCCCAGTTGCACCCTCTACTCTCCCCAAACTCTTCTTCAATCCATCTGATTCAACGCCCCATCTCAAGCACATATTCTTTCCTGGCTCCCCTCTCTGTTACTATCCTTTGCTTCGTAGTTCAACCCACCTTCTTTTCACCATCGTTTCCACCAGCCAAGCCGCACCTCTACAGGCACGAACCCAGAACCGTAGCACACCCAGACCAGGAGCCCACTTCATCACCAGGCCAGGCATCATCTTCCCTGGTCCTGAACCATACGACACCTAGAAGGGGCGTCATTTTTATCTCACCGGAAAAGCCTAGGAGCAAGCCAGGCGAGTCCAGCCAGACCGTGGGACTCCCAAATCACCTCCGGCCCAGGACGACACCAGAGGAAGGCCTAGAAGATCCAGATCGTCCGGTTCTACACCAGACGATCTAGCATCTCCTTTTTCTCTCGATTCCCTCCTTTCCTCTTCCTTTCTCCTCTTTCCCTCTTCCTCCTCTGCTTCATCTGGTCTTTCTCTACATCATTAGACATCTCGGGGAAGGAAACCCAAGTCGGGTTTCCTCCCACGATCCTCTTTCCCTCCTTCCATTCTCTCCTTCTTCTTCCCTTCTCCCTCCTTCCTCTTCTCTTCTTCTCTCCTCTTCCTTCTCAAATCCCACATTTTCCTGGTTTTCGATTAAAACCAGAACCCCAAAAATTATGAATTTGCCCCTAGCAGATCTCAGGAATTCCAAACGTGTCCCCTGACAGCTTTCAGTAATCCCATCTGTGTCCTCGATTTAATTCCAATTGTGTCCCTGTGCTATTCTGGTTTTACCTTATCTTCATTCCGATTATTCAGGGATAGTGCAATCCAGGACGCCTTTTAGTTTTATTTTCTGTTGTCTTTTAAATAAATAATTGTGCAAACTGCAGAAATTGAATAAAGTTGGATTTTAGTTTGTTCATAGTTTATTTTTAGTATAGTCTTTGTTTTTATTCTTTTATTAATTGAATTTTATTGAAAACTCCATCATTTGAAATCAGGTCCTCGTGGGATCGACCCATACTTGCATAAGCTACACTACAATAGCCCGCGCACTTGCGGTTAAACAATCAACAAGTTTTTGGTGCCGTTTATGGGGACTTGGAAAGGAGTTTTCATAAAATTTAATTAAAAATCCAAAAAAATATAAAAATATATAAAATCAGAAAAATATAAAAATTTAGGAATTGCAATTTTTAGCATTTTAGGTGCATTTTTCAATTGTTTTTAGGGCATAATCACCTTGTTTCCTGAATTTGGTACTAATTTCTAATTTTATTTTTCAGGAAATTGGAAAGTGGAGGAATTGGGCAAGTGAATCTTCACCAAAATGGAAACTTCCCTGCTTTCCTAGAATAGGACTTCTTTTTTCTTTTGAGTGAATCTTGTAGTGAGGATCCTTGTAAATTTACAATTTCCATTTTAAATTTTAAAGGGTTGTATAATACAGGGCAAGTGTGGGATAAGGTGCCCACACTTGATCTTCATTAGAAACCCCACTGTGAGTTTCCTCACTCATTTATTTCCTAGATTAGGGTTTGCATTTAGAATAATTTGCATTGTTTGGTAGTGTAACTCATATAGAAATCATCTTTTATAATTGTTGCATTTTAGGATTTTGCATTAGTTTACTGCTTTTAATTGCATTCTTAGGGCATGTTTAATGTTTTAAGGTGATTTATATGCTGATCGAATTGCCATGGTGTGTGAAATTAATTAGTAAGGGCAACCTACCCCCATAAGATCAAGGGTGGATTTCATCACCACCTCTTGGCCCACTTAGGATAATCACCTCAAGCGCGCAAACCTTTCTTTCACATTAATTTAAAATCAATCAGAAGAGACTTATAGGGCGATCACTTGCTCGTAGGACCCTCTTAATAGGACGCGATTTACTGCCAGTCCAGTGGCTTTTGATTACTGTGGTTATTGGGGGTTACTTAATAGAGCCTTGCTCTTCCCCCACCTCCTATTGACGTTTGTTGAGGTCTAAACGCCTCCTTACACGAGGGCTGTATTAACCACTTTGGTTAGAACCTAATTAGTAAGTAGTTGTCAAGTCCTAAAGAGAGGAGGAGCGCTAGTCTAGGCTAATAAAAAATGTCTTCCCCACACAAATTCAAGAAAATCAAAATATTGCTACTTATTAGCTTTAGAATTATTTGAGTGTGCCCTTTTGGTTGCGCATCATTCTAGAAGTTAGGTTGCATCATTTAGGTTAGTTTTCTCAACAACAAAAACAAAACAAAACAAAGAAACAAAAAGAAGCTTCCCTTGTATGCACTTTTGGAGATGCGACAAAATCGGAAGGTTAGTCAAGTACGACCAAAAAGACATACAACAAGATCAGGCCACATTTATGACTGATCAACGCTCAAGGGGTAATTCACCCCATGGAAGTCAAGGAGCTCCACTCATTTGAAATCAAGTCCTCGTGAGATCGACCTGTACTTGCATAAGCTACACTACAATAGCCTGTGCACTTGCGGTTAAACATTCAATAGTACGTCCACTCTCGAAGTTGTATACAAAGCTTTCATCATTTGGTTATTGCAATTCTTTTTCTAATAGCTGATGTATAGAATGGTTGGCAAGCATCTCAATGCCAAGAAAGAAAAGGCGGGATGACAGTGCTAGAATAAATAACACTAGTGAATGCAAAGTCAAATGGCTTATGAAGCTAGTAGTGGCAATCTTCGGTTTTTGGTCCTATCTTTCCTACATGAAAGCAGTTCACTGCTATTGGCGGGGACCTCCAACACTGCACTGAGCGACTTCCTGGGTTCGCTCCCTGTAATAAATGACTTTTCTTTTTTTAGGGCTAAATGCTCCACATGAATGGCCAGATGAGATGTTTACGCAGACAAATTGGCCTCCATATGCAATCTTATAGGGGGTGAGGCAGCGCACGTGAACTTATCGAATGGCACATCAATCATATATCTACATGAATTCTTTCACGTTAGGTGCCATTTCATCAAAGGTAATGCGTACCAGAGGATGCCCACCATTTTTTCCTACCTAATGGGAGGGTGGTTGTAGATCAATTGCATTTGTCTCTCACTGACTTCCTGGAAATGAGCAAGGACATGTTGGGCTGGATTAGTTTTAGGACCTATGTAGTAACCTGAAAAAAGAGGCAATGCTGAATTGAATAGTGACAGTTCTGCCACTTCTCTAATCCACTTTTGGAAGAAACTCATCCTTAGTGCAAGGGTCCAGTAAGACCACTCCCTCTTGTGGCTGATAGTCCACATCATCTAAAGATCCAAAAGAAGTATTATCTTCGCTCATCATCTGAACTAAAAGGAATAAGATCTTCTACTTGCCTTCCATCTCAGAGATTTCTCATGACTCATCTTACTATAGTAAGAGTCTTTTATTAGCCCAATCTTGGACCACCGGGGGTGGAGCCAAGGCCGCCCTGCCTAATAGGGCATCATATCCTCCTTAGGCTTTGTCTAATACTAGAAAAATGAAAAAAATGTTTCTTTTATTTTAGAAAGGAAAAGACCTTCAAGTTGAAGAGCATGCCCTTTGTTGTACTCCTCGCTTTTCTGCCATCCATAACTTGAATGGTGATGGCAAAAAAGTTTCTTTCACAATAGCCTTCTAGGATGCTTCAGTAAGAATATTAACCCCTTAGCCAGTGTCTATACTGTTATAGTGTGCTTCATAAAGTGCCGCCCATCTCCATTGCTATGACAGCCTCTCGGTCCACTCGAGAAAGTGGTCTTTCTATTGTTGGCACAGATGCCTCCTTTTTTTAAGGCATAGCATTTAAACCAGATGATACTAAAGTTGAACTAGCAGGGGTGGTCCTATTCTTGATCCAATGTGGAGACAAGTTCGTTATACCTGACTCATTTAAGAAGAGAAGAAAGAATCTTGATTCAATAGGAAAATGGAAAGGATAGGGAGCAAGGCAAATTTTCTTGTTTTCTCTACTTCTTGGCACTGGCTGGCCTAGTGTTACCAATAGCAATACCAATTGCTAGTCTAGTAAGATTGATTTGCTTTTTTGCGACTTTCTATATGAAAGATTGCATTGATAGTGGTTCTCAGATCAAAGGTTAGCCAGTTTTTTTCAAAAAGACCCCAAAGCACTATTGATACAATGTATTGATAGGTCATGGGTACTCACCTACATAGCACTACTAATACAAGAAAGAGGTACTTTATCAATTTAGTGACGCATAGTCGATTGGAAGCTAAAAAAGTTATTTTCACCTCTTCTTCATTCTTAACAAGCCTCTCTATTGGCTCTGCCACTACTTCAGTTGATTGAACTCTCTCATGACCTGAGTCAGTAAAGTGATATACTATACTAGAGTGGGCTGGCTTCCCTGCAAAAAAAAAAAGATTCCTTCCACCTTAGGCTAGCCGAGATGTAGCGTAGGGATTATAGCCTTGCCTTGATTTGCTACCCTCAGGAATTTCAACTTGTCAAAAGCTTTTTGCATATCCGCCTTGATAGCCATAAGACCACCCCATCCCCTCTTACCCTTCATTGTATGCAAAATGAAATGGGCAAGTATGGTATTTTCCTCTATGTGCTTATTACAGACAAAAGTTGCTTAATAAGGAGAGATAAGCTTATCCATAACCATCCTTAGTCTTTGGAAAGGATTTTTAAAAGAATCTTATAGGAGATGTTACAAAGATTGATTGGTCAATAGTGGCTCACCAAGTAGGGGTTATAAGATTTCAGGATTAAGGTTATATTTGTATGATTTATCCACTTTAAAAGGAAGCTCGTTGTGAAAAAGGATTGGAAAGATGTAACAAGATCTTACTTGATTGCTTCTCAGTAATGCTTGAAAAAGAGTGTTGTCATGCCATCTGGTCCAAGGGCTTTGGTAGATCCAATATCCTATAGAGCCTCCAATATTTCTTGTTCATCTGGTATGAAAATGGACAAAGTTACTTTCTTACTCCAATTGGATTAATGGATCATCCAACTAGCTCAAAATGATAAGAGAATGCATAGGTTATTAGAAGGAGTTCCAATAAGTGGATAAATCTAGTATACCACCTTACTTATTTCTTATTTAAGGGAGAAAGCAAATTGAAGAGTGGATATGATAAAAACTAAAATTCATTCTTAGCTAAGGAAAATGACTCGTGCTCGAAATCATTTTTTTTGTAATCAAAGTATAGAGCTTCCACTCCCCCCCTAACCCCCGCATACCAACCTCCATTGCTAGAGAAGCTCTAGCATTTGTCTCGTACTAATGCCCTATTGTGCTATGCACTCGTCACATTCTATACCTAGTTAGCAAGTAAGCAAAGGGAAAAAGAGGATCCGTGTTGGCGCACTACCAAATGCCCTAATACTTTATTGTCCCTTCACCCCAAAAGCCTACCTACTTAGTTGTGTTCCTCTCCCATTCTCTTGCTCGTTAGAAAGCCGTTCGATTGGCGTACTTCTATATAGTCCCACCACTCTTAGAGTCTTTTCTACCTCTTCAAGGTATTTAAGTATCCTTTCTTTCGCTTTTCTAGCTGATTAAAGGAGGGATAGCCCCCATGTAACTAACATAGCCATCTTGAGCAAAACGAACTCAACCCTACTTAGCCTTACCTAATACAGAGTAGTACCGCTTGCCCTAGACTATGGTCTCGAGGTAAGGAACCGATTGTTTTCCTTCATTTCATAGTAGGGTTGGGGAGCTTTGAGCTAGGATGCTGCTATGATGCTTAAGGTGTGAAGTTAGTTGTGAGTGAGTAGGTAGTTCTTCTTTTTACGGATTTTCCAAGTAATAACGCACGTGAAATGTCGACTGTACCCCAAATTAAGCAAGTGATTAAAGTTTGTGAATAGTCCATGGGCGTACTTACAAGTCCTAGCTTTTATATGTGCAAACTCCCTTGCCTTGATTTCTTGCCTTGTCACTAAGAAGGTGGACAGAGTTCAGGAATGCTCTCATGATTGATCCAGACTTGAAGGAGATCAACCAATTAAATATGTTATTTGTAATAGCGGATAATGGGCTGGACACCTCTCTCCTTGCTTCGCCAAAAGGAAAAGAGAATACTAAGATTAGAGTGATTACAAGAGAACACCCCTTCTGTATCCCCTTCAAGGGACGCCATACGTATGTTGTGAATCTCTCTGTTCCCCTCCCTTCATGGTTTGTCAGCCATGAAAGACAACCAAAAAGTGAACTACTAATGACCACTAGAGAACACCTCCCCCCTCATGCTTTGCCATAAGGAATAGTAACTTAAGATGGATTCTACTCGACTACAAGACAAGATCACTCCTTCTTTTTAGGGCGGTGACATTAGGGTAGATAAAGGGGAAGACCGGAGGGATGGCAAGACACGACATAGCAAGGACAACACAACAGATAGATTGATACCTGCTAGAGTGAGACCTACCACTTGAGTACAGAACTGACCACAAATGACGAATTTCACTCTCGCCAAAATCTACTTGCTCTTTTCGTCGAGCTCCCTCAGACATTAACCTGAGACCTATATTATAGCAACAACATAATGAGATGATAGCGATAGCACGCACGACAGAGAGGAAAAAGAAGATGCTGGAATGAATCAAACAAAAGATTCACAATGAAAGAAGACAAGGAAATTATGTATCTACAGTTGGACCCTCATCAAGACCCTTCTCCAGCTATTAAAGAGAATAAATTAACCAAACCAAACGAAGGACCAATTGAATGAGCTCCTTCACAACACAAACTTTTTTTTTCATTTGGAAAAGTTCTGTTAGATTCTTAGTAGAAGTTGATGACCCTTTTTTTTATTCCTTGGAGCGTACAGACAAACCTGCATCCAAATACAAGTATCCATGCCTTGAACGAATAAGCTTTAGAAAATTAATTTCTCTCCCTTCCCCTTACTTGCCAATCCTGGATAATTTTCTTTATATAATTTATATCTCCATTATGGTTGACCTCTGTAGATGCGAGGTCACCCTCCACGATCTTTTTCACTATATTGAAAATGATTGACTCATCTTTGAGCGGGTCACCGATTTGGTCAAAGAGTCTATCTAAAGCTTCATTCAAACTCTTTTTTATGTTCAAAAGGGCTTCCACAGCTTTCCAGCCTTGTCTGCGGGAGAACCAAATTGAGAAGCCTAGTCATTATCCGAAAGAGCGGGCACATTTTGAGCATTGTTAGGGTTAGTGTGGTTGCTTGCAACACTCTCCTTTGGTTGCTCCTACAGAGTAGGTTCCCCAACTTCTTGATTTTAATATTTTTAAAAAACCAAAAAAAAAAAGAGAAACCCTTAAGAGAATGGAGAACAGCCATCGAACCAGATTAGTCATGAAATTGGGATTCTTTATTTTTGTCTTATCAAAGAGGGGCCCCTTAGCTTAGTGATCGGAGCTTATTTAAACTACCCATTTCTTAGTCGAATTAGAGATGAGTCTTTTTATTAGTGAAATGATCTGCCTCACCTCACCCCTTCCCATGGCCAAATGCATGTGAAACTAATTCCCTTTCAGATGGTGTTTGACTAGCTTAGTAACACCTATTCGACCATGGCCTTCTTTTCCTAAGAATGAAACTTCCTTTCTTCGATCAAAAACAAATGAGATAAGAGACGCCATAATTGGGGCAAATGATGCGATAACTTCTGTTAAAGCAAAGCCCAAAATGGCATAACCAAATGATTGTTTAGTTAATGATGGATTTCGTTCCACGGAATGGATTGAGGAATTATGGTCATTTCCAATACCGACAGCAGCTCCCGCTGAAGTAATTGCACCTTCTAACATCAAAAGTTGAGAATTCTTGTCATGCTTTTCCATGTTCCTTGGGCATATCAAGTATACTAATAAAGGTTAATAGGCTAAAGCGAGGGCAAAAAAATGGAACCAGTGTGATGTTATGCTAAGACAATATGGATTGCCATGGGGAACTAGGGACATTTCCAATACTGACACTCCCCTTCCTGGTTGCGGTTCAAGAAAGGGTCAACGCAAGGATCTGACTTTGAAGCAATCTCTAGAATTTGCCCTTATCCGAATGGATCTTGTAAGAAAATACGATTTCATATTGAGCTCAAAATATATGCTATTGGGATGGGATGGCTGCTACAAGCTCTCCCGCCCTAAGAACTGCACCTGCGAGTTTCCGCTGCTTCGTCCTAGGGTCAAGATGACCCTATCCTATAACTAGATCCAGTATGCCATTACAAATTTCTTTTTCAATCCAGTAGGCTGCCCTCATAATTTTCTGAAAGTACCAGCAGATAACTAGAGAGGCATTCTAGGTTTAGTGGTTTGCCATTTGGATGTAAGACTGCCCCTCGAATTTTGTGACGATTGTCAAAGAGGCTTTGCCTCTGATAACCCCTATGCAGAAGACACTCTTCCACTTTGGTTTCAATTTGAAATTGTAGTTTGAGTTGCAGTTGTAGCTGCAGCTTTCTTTCATCAGAAAAAGATGAGGAGGATGAAACAAATTCATTAGAAGAAAATGAAGAAGATGCCACTTCAATTATTTGAGCAGAAATATGAGAGCACAGGTGAATTTCTAGCTCTTGCTTTTTATTGTGGATGGGCAGCAAAGGACGTTCTAATTCTGCCCATATTATGTTAGGGCCTATATCCGCAGGATTAACTGGACCGTGCTGAATGTTCATGTTCAAATTCTCTTCTCTAATAGCATGGTTCAAATTCTCTTCTCCAGCAACCAGGTTCGAAAGCATTTCAAATAGATCAAAGTCTGATAGCATTATCTTACCATCTTTATCAACCAACTCCCCTGTTTCTTCTGTCTTGCCCGATCCAATACTACTATAATATATACATATATATATATATATATATGCCCATCCATACCAACATGGGAAACCTAGCTTCCCTCCCTTTGAAGTGCATTTATCAACACCCCGAGTCACTAGAAAGAGAGTGAAAGGCCCACTACTTCTTTATTCATGGCCTATTGATTTGATTTATTTGATTAATCTCCCTCATTCGACCCACGGCAAAAGAGAAGTCATACAAAGAAAGGAGGTTATTGAATGCAATGCATAATGAGCGGGCCTCCTATGGATTCCTCCTTATCAATGAATGAAGGGGGGGAGTATGAGGAAGGCCGGATTTCTATATGAAGATTTAAAAAGGAAAAGGGTCATTACATATCTTATTGAATAATCTGACTGAATGAGGAAGAGCTCTTTATGTGGTCTCACTTTACCACCATCTGAAATGCGCAAAACTTTGATTGGTGGAAGCTAGTCCATGAAGATTCTCCCTTTTCTTATGTGTAATTCCCCTCTTTAGATAAGCATCCATTATCTCAGCAAATGAATATTTCTCTAAGCTTATCTTGTAGCTTATACGTCATTTGAAAGCTGCTCCAAGGATCCAACAAATAGCTAAGGTTTGTTGACGATCCCTGGCTACAATCCTAGGGACATCATAAATAGTACCTGTGACTCCTACTTTTTCCACTTCGCATATGGGCTTTATATTCTCTACGACATCAACCATAAGTTTGATTACATCGCATTCAGTTCGAGTTGGTCAATGAAAAGTTTTATAAACAATAACACAAACTCTCATTCTTTTACCATCTTTCATGTGAAAGTTGACGAACTTCTTGATCAATTGTTTTTGCTCACCATCCAAGGCCGCCATATAGCTGAGATTTTTCTAACAATTGGAAGTCGCTTTCGATGACGAGGTCGAGAAATTGATATTATGCGATTGTTACTATCCATCTTTATTAGCCAACTCCTCTGTTTCCTTCCAACACTGATCATAGTACAAATGGATGCCCTTTTCTAAGTGCCCTTTTCATCTATAAGTGCATCCTTTAACATTTTTTAGAACAGAAAGCTACTTCCCCCCTTTGACTCAAGGTCAGCAAGTACAACATGGTGCTGCTCCAGCCTTTCCTCTTCAATGTCAAAGAAAAGGAAGTCGACCATAATGGAATACACAAGGGGATTAAGCATGGGTCATTAATTTTTAGATATATATATATATATATCTCTTTGACCACCCGTGTTATCGCAGCTCGTACCGTGACAAGTTCGTTGACTGGTCAAATCTCCTCCTCACTAAGTGGAGGAAGTTGAAGCTCCGCAAGGTTCTCCTTGATGGGAGGGAGATTTAGATCAATTTATCCTATAGAACACCCCAGATTGGTGTCAAATATTTGAAAGCAAGAAAAACAGGAAAAGAGAGAGAGAGAGAGAGAGAGAGAGAGAGAGAGAGAGAGAGAGAGAGAGAGAGAGAGAGAGAGAGAGAGAGAGAGAGAGAGAGAGAGAGAGAGAGAGAGAGAGAGAGAGAGAGAGAGAGTAGAATAATGGAAATTGAGTAGTAGAGAGTTTTGCAAATGGTCTGGATCATATTTAAGGAGAAAGTTCAGGTAGAAAATAGAATGAGCACTGTGAATGAGATGCTTCAAAAAGAAAGCCTTTCTCCTTTTCCATGAGTGGACCAGCATTCTTCTCCAACCTTATTCATTCGTTTAGGGTGAGAAAGGGCCTTGTAGTCAATTCTGAAAATCGTATCCACTAGGGCAGCATTAATTTTTGACTTCAAGTGAAAGAAGAACTCCTCTCAACATCACGAGGGGAGAACGCATAGGACAACAGGAAAGATAGGTGAACTTTAGTTAGTTTCTAAGCGAGACACATTGCTTCTTGCCCTGATAAAGGCCTTCATTGAGCGACACGACTCTATCGATCACTTTTTGAGCTACGACAGGGGGCCAAAAGCAAGCCAGTCAAGCTAATTCATTTTTTTTGTTTTTTAAACCACCATATTGAAATTTTGAAACCTAAGTGTGAGTAACCATCTAATCAATCGCATTCATAATAATCTTCTTATCTTATGAGGATGTCGTCTCATGGGCTGCCTTCCCCTCACACCGCCCTTTGAATTTCCTTCTCTAAAGAAGAGAGACCTAACTCTCTAGGGTTGCAGTTGGTAAAAGATAGGATATCATGGATGTCTCGCTGAGGCTTCCAAATACAACTAACAATATTCCGAGGATGATCAAGACCAAAGTTTGTAGTTCCTATCTCCATGGCCTACCATCTATCGAATAGTCCATGAACGGGTTCTCATGACCTATTGGTTGATGATAGGGTTTTAGTTGGCTCCTCTTTTCCTAGGATACTAATCTTGAATCCCTTCTTTATTAAGCTAGATTGACTCTTCTCAAGATAGATCATTCTAAAAGAATGCACTTCCTTGGTACGGAAAAAAGAAGCTTGGTTCTGGCTGTTGAGGTTCTTTCTTGTCCAAGTGAAATTCGAAACCCGCGCATTAATTAACAATTCACAGGTGATCTCCTCTAGTCGATTGGCTTGGTGAAGAATCATTTCCAATATTTTTTTCTTCGTTTCCCTGGGACCAGTCTTGAAGGATGACAAGAGGGATAGTCCTATAGGCCTTAATAGAGATTTGATTTAGGAATGCTAATAAAGATCCTAATGAAGGCTTTCCTAGGGATCCTAATAGGGAACTTAGTTCACATGTGAAAGAGAAAGGTACTTGGAAATGGTTCTACATTCCTCCTAAATTAGTCATCCATGCCAGAATGTGATCCTTTTTTGACAAAACGACTTGTCTTTTAGACATCAATAGTTTAGGATAGGTTTCCTACCCCACAAGGTGACAAACTTGATACCTCATCAATAGAAGAATGTATGCCAAAGACTTTACCTTATTACAACAACCATGACAAGCCCCCTGTGAGTAAGGCGCCTTATGAGCCTATCTTCTATGATTGAAGTGCTTATGCTATTCTCCTAGCACCTTTAAGAGATAGGGCTTGGCGGTGTGGGATACAATACAAAGAGCTCTTTCTTCTATCTAATCGTTCTTAGATTTGCTAAGATCAGGGATTCAGGAAAAGAGAAAAGAGAAAAAGTTGCGTACCTAACCTAGTTGAGTCTTAGTCATTTGATTTCAGCATGTTGACCATCTCTATGGGTAGCTCACGAAAGAGGGCAAGAGGCATCTATCTCTTGTCTAGGTTCTCGTTCAATCTGTTATTGTCCTACTCGAGAACTGGACAAACTCACTGTTTATGTCTTGGCAACTTGTTCCCTTCACCGCTACACTAGAAAAGAAAGAGGAGAGAAAGCTCTATGAGCTCCTGAATGTGAATGCCTCTCTTCTCTCTACGATTCAGTTCAAAGCCGATGGTTGGTTAAACGGGAACAAAATGGAAGGGGTGAAATGGGCTCAATGCTCATCCTTTGATCGAACAACAAGAAAAGAAAAAGGAAGCACTTTTTCTTTCATTTTTAACTGAAAAAATGCAACTTTCTCTTATTTGAAACTTGCAAATCTTTATCCTATAGTACAAGAAAAAGAATGAGAAAGACGAAATGTGCACCACAAAAGCAAAAGTCATCATTATCTCTCAAAGTATGGAAGACCATCATCGTCACTTCAATACATATGGATGTGAACTCTGCCTCCCTAGATGAAGTGTAGAGCTTACTTAATAGCTATCGGGCCCTCCCTTATTCATTCACCCGATGCTGGTGAGAGTGTGGGCCACTCTTTGATCCCAAGATTCTCCCTTCCTTGGGCACCCTTTATGCCTATAGTTGTTCCCTCTTTCTTATTCCAATTTCTTTACTTCTTTTGTTATTAAGGAGTAATGCAGGTAAAGCTTGTTAGGTGATAAAGGGCTTATATATTATGATGAAAATGAAAAAGAATATCTTTTTGTTTTCGTTTTTTAGTCCATTCTTTCTTGCATCATAGGAAAGGCAAAGTGGTTTCTTTTAAAGAAGCATATGGTTCCCTCTTTCTTTCATTAGTTAACCTACCTTTATCTAAAAGGGATTGTAGTAATTCAGGATCTATACTACTTGGAATGGCTCTCTCATATTGAGAAATTCTGTCTAGTGGCATTCAATCATAGAAGCCCTTGACAGCTGCATAAATTACTAGAATTTGTTTTTCAATTGGAAGTGGTTCATATTGTGGTTGTTTGGCACTTCTGTAAGCCTAGCACCTCTATTGGGTAATGCCTGAGTCATTGCATCAAGGTCTAAGCCAAATTGAGAAAAGGTGGCCACTTCGCAATATTTTGCCAATTCCAGTTTTAAACTACTGCGGACTTGTTTCATAGCACTCAAATGAACGGTAGACCTGACGCGACTGACAGATAAGCTAACATTAATAGCAGGTCTAATTCCAAGATAAAAGAGCTCTGTTTCTAAACATAATTGTCCATCTGTAATGGGGATCACATTGGTGGGGATATAGGCTGATGGGTCCCCAGGTTATGTTTCAATGACGGCTAACGCGGTCGAGCTACCTGCACCTGTCTAGTCTGATCATTTAGCAGTTCTTTCTAAGAGGCAGGAATGTAAATAGAAAAAATCCCCTATGAAAGCCTCATGGCCTGGTGGTTGGTGTAACAATAATGACATTTCTTTTATATGCCACCGCCTATTTACTAAGATCATCATAGATTATTAATGCGTGCATTCCATTATCACGAAAATATTCCCCCATGGCACACCCAAAATATGGGGCCAGAAATTGTAGAGGAGCAGGATCTGAAACAGTGGCTGCTACAAGAATGGAATATTCCAAAGCATTCACTTCTGAAAGAATTTGAACTAATTGTACCACAGTCGAGGATTTTTGTCCAATCACCAGATAGACACAATACAATGTCTCACTCTCAGAGGTGCCCCTTGAATTTATTTGCTTTCGGTTCAATATGGTATCGATAGCAATATTTGTTTTTACAGTTTGTCGGTCCCTAATTATAAGTTCTCGTTGACCACAGCCTATAGGAACCAGGCTATCCATAGCTTTTAACCCAATTTGCATAGGTATGTGCACAGATTTAAATTCAATAATCCCTTGGGCTTTCATTTTGACAGGTCTTCATTCGTGGTCACTTAGAGCCCCTCTTCCATCAATAGGTACTCACAACATGTGGACCACATGGCCTAACGTGGCCTTTCCTGCTAGAACATCCACAATGGATCCATTGCACTTGATAAGATCTTCTTCCTTAGTAGCGGTATCACTACCAAAGACAACAATCCCTACATTCTCATTCTCAAGATTCAACGCTATTCCTTTCACACCGCTGGCAAATTCAACCATTTCCCTAGCTTAAATCTCATTCAATTGATAAATGCGTGCAATCCCATCTCCAACTAAAACCACTCGACCGATCTCATCCACTTGAAAATTCATGTAAAAGTTTGTCATTCTTCTTTCTAATAGAGTCGGGAGTTCCGCAACTCTTGGAGAGAATTCCATACTAAATAGATAAATATACAATATATATAATAGGAAGAGAAAGTTTGGGGAGAAATTCTCTCTACTAAGAAAGCGACTAAGGATCATCGTGAAAAAAGAATTATATTTCGTGCCACAATAGATATCCCTTTTAAGCGAGAGAAAGTAAAAAAGAAAGGTATAAGCACATTATAGGTAGGCGATTCATGCTACTTGTCTTATCCTAAAAGATCTGTCGGTATAAGATCCATCAAGAGAGTTCTGCACTCACAGAAAACATACATAAACCCAACAAGCCAAAACATAAGAAAGAGTAGAACAAAAGAACATAAGAAAAAAAGAAAAAAAGAAAGAAAGATTGAGAGAACGAAAACACTCATCAAAGAAGACTACTCTCATCTCAATCTCATCATTCTACAATAAAACATGAATCAGAGAAGAATGATAAGAGAAGCAGGTACAGTAAGCCCCACAACCTAGCATAGTTATATCTGAGATAAGACACCATGCACCATGAGGAAGACAGAACAGACGAACACATATGAAGAATAATCCGATAAGCAAGCTAGTACAATAAGCCGCAAAACTCGGCATATTCAGATTCAGAACAGAACAACCAAACTGGCATCTCAAAACTAAGGCATCAGAACAAACCAAGAAGCCCAGCAACATGAATAAAGGGGAAGCTCTTCGTGGCAACATTGAACCCTTAGGGCTAGATGAAAAATGCTTCAACTAAAGACTACCATACTAATAAGGGCTAATAGGCCTTACTATGTTTAAGGTCCTTCAGGAAAAGAAAAAGTTGAGGAGGAAGAAGAAGAAATCCAAGGAGAATACCTAATGTATGATGACTCGAGTGAAAGAAGTGATGATGATGAGGTTCTGGTGGAAGCAAAAGAGGCCGGTGATGCTAGAAACCCATGGTACTATGACATAAAGAACTTCAACCATGAGGAAAGTTTCCCAAATTAGCAACTAAAGCAGATAGAAAGTACGCTTGACAACTGGCTACCCGCTACGTGCTACTAACAGGCGTACTTACAAGCAATCATTCGAAGGGAGACTTTTGAGATGTCTAGATAAAAAAGAAGCTTAGCACACCATTCGTGAGCTCCACTCAGAGCTTTGAGGAGGCCATGTCAATAGCCAGATGCTCACTAAAAATAACATTCGATAAGGATATTACTAGCCAACCATGGATCAAGATTTTCATAAATTCGTAAGGGGATGCATGAAGTGCCAAATTCACACCAATCTAATTTATACCCCATCATCATTACTCCATCCTATGTCGTCTCTGATAGCTTTCAAATGGGAGAATAAGAAGAATTTTTATTAACTAGAAAAGAGAGTCTTAAGCCCTACTATAAGTAAGTACAAAATACAATGAAATAAAAAAAGACTTATATGTCCGCATATACAAATCAAGAATAAAGCAATGGACAAAAAGATCCCCTATCCCTATTTGTATAAGGATAAGGATAATATAATTATACATAATAAACATACAATACTTCACAAATCAAGAATAAAGCAATGGACAAAAAGACCCCCTATCCCTATTTGTATAAGGATAAGGATAATGTAATTATACAGAAAAAACGTATAATACTTCACACTGCCCCTCAAACTTGAACAAATGAGAGGACAAGAAGCAAAAGTTTGCCCACCAAGAATTCATGCCAAGTACGAGTGTGAGACTTGGTGAACAAATCTAGTGTGTGCTCGTGGTGAAGGGACTTAGAACTCCCTGAACGCACAATTGGGCTCTTTACAAAAGTCCAATTGTGCCTTTTTGGTTGTTTAGCTAAGGAGAGAAGTATAGCAATATACCTCTTTGTTCAATAGCTTTATGGTTTTAAGAAAAAGGCAGGATGGTTAAATATTACTATCTATCTTAAGAGCTCTTCCATATGTTTGATGAGATATTATGGAGGAGATGTTGAGAAGGATAGGACTTTACCCTCTCCCCTTTCTTTAACCAGATCTTGTATTCCTTGATGCATTCCTTCTTTTCATAGATGTGTGATTAAACAAAAAGATTCCAATGGAGATGCTTTAGTTTGTTTCTATCTATCTTTGTTTTCTTTATAGAAGATTCTAAAAATAACAAAGTAAACTAATGGATTGGATATGAAACAATTCTCGCTCCTCCCAAGGATGTCCCTTTTGCTCTTCTTGAGGAGCTCGGGGCCAAATGCGTCGAGCTGACTGAGCAGTATATCCCTAAGGCTTTCGAGATACCTATGTGTCTTGGCCTTAAGTGGTTATCGGTTTGGACGTCCTCTCCCGTGCAGTGTTCTGCTGTGTCGGGAAAGGTTGAATTGTGTTCTCCCTTCCACAAGTTGATATGGGAATTATTTGTCGTACCACTGTGGGATACGACAACCTTACTATCCACTGTGTGGTCTTTTAGGCCATCAGTAGAGACTCGTCTTTGCCCTTTTAAGCCGAAATACCAGGAATGGGCCAGTTTGTACATTGTTCCTTTATTTAGTTATTTTGTGGCAGAGCCTTTCGTCTACCAGGCAAGATGATCAGCACAGTGGGTCATTTCCGTGGACTATGAATCACGGTGTAGATGTCCTCAACTTAATCTACTCACTGTAAGTCTGTAGCTTTCTTGACTGGTCTTTTAGCTTAAGAGAATGAAGAAGCAAGATGACTTGCTTTTCACAATGTACCCAGTCGGACATTTGGGGTTTAAGGAGGAGGGTGCTGGAAGGCTTAGGATTTTTGCAATTCACAATGTACCCTGTGTGGCTCAATTTTTTAGAAGGTATTCTGGTTACCTGTTACCACATGGATATGATTAGGGAGATACTGTTGAAGTCGTGTGAACCTGACTAGAGGCATGTTGAACGTTTTGCAACAGACCTCAAGTCGAAGCTCAATGAAGATGCCACCTATCTCATAGAACAATTAGAACTCAAGTATTGGGTTCTTTCATGTTGTGAATATGTTAAGTCTTGTTCTTAAGTCATAGTGGATTTTAGCATCCCTACAGAGAGTCTGTTGGACCCTCCAGCAGTCTGTTTTCATCCAGATAGAAAAGACCAGTTATCTAAATTTCATAAATATGGTCATCTATTTAGATGTTACAATGTCGATTCGGACAAGGGTAGCTCTGCTTCCTTTGGGAGATAAAGGAGTTCACCATCAGATTACCGTAGTATACTCTTGACTATTGTGAAAATCTTCTCAATGGTTAGATAAGATAAAAGATTGAGGAAAGCCACGATTGAACATGCTTCGGGCTGGGAAACCTCCTCAAAGCCCCTTACTAAATAGGGCTCAATGTGGCATATAAGACTGTAAGTGCATGTCAGCGCCTTCAACATGAACAAATTTGCAATCTTAAGGCCTCAAGATGGACAAGGTGAAAGTGAGAGTAAACATTTTCTCCCAGAGCTTCTTGCGAATGAAGTGGCAGTCCACTTTTATGTTTGGTACACTCATTAAAGATAGTGTTGGTAGCAATTTGAATAGCGCTCTTATTGTCACATTGAAGAGGCGTTGCAGTGGTGAGATGACCCCTAAGATTAGATAGAAGCCTACGTAATCAAACAACTTCACTAGTGGCAACAGACATAGCCCTGTATTCTGTTGCTTTTTGCTCTTCTAGAAAACAAGATAGTCTCAAAGGAAGACACAAAGTCTAGTGGTAGAGTGGCAATCAATAGGGCAGCCTGCCCAGCCCAGTCTGTATGAGAACAAAATAAGCAGACAACTCCAATGAGGTCGAAGAAGGCAAAAATAGGCCGCAATCACCAGTGGCACGAACGTAGCGTATGATAGGGTTCACAGCCGTCAGGTGAAGGGCCTTATCTTAGCTTAGTCTAAGTGGGGCTTCGAATCAGAAAGGCATGCACGATTGATGAGCTCATTAATATAAAGAAACTGGGATAGGTTAAAGCCACAGGGAGAATTGAATGCAATTCTTTTCGATACAATAATGTACATTAAACACCAACCCAACCCAGCTGTGAGAAAGCACCACCACCCTATCATAGCACTCACTGACAATAGTTATGCGCCCATAGCTATGCGCCCGACTACGTTGACACACTTGTTGATCTTCCCCCATCTAGCCAGCACCCAAACCATGTGACATAAGAAAGGCATTTTCTCCTAAAAATGAATATAAACTGGAAAGGTGTTGGCTGGCTGGCAAGCATAAGGTAGGATGCTAGATGTCTAGTGTAGGTACAAGGCAGTTGGGAGCAAGGCAAGCTAGCAACTACTTGTTTGGAGTATAATACAACTCTCTACCTACCTTCCACTAAAGAACCTTCAATTAGCTGGGCAACCCATGAGGGTTTTGGGTTAAGTTGCTCTTGTGAAGTAGATGTCCGTAGATATAAAATGATGCTCTTCACAAATAAACGAGCACAAAGTTGCCAGCTCTCCACTAATGCAATGGACTCACACATAGTGAGCCTTCCTCCTCTGCAATCGAGGAAGCTGCTAAATCCCAATCCTCTTCATTTGGCTGAGCAAATTAGATAGTCTTTCGGATCATTGTGTTTGATTCCTTTTTGCTAAACCCATCCCTTTGTGAGAATCACTTTCTCTAAGTAGGAGATCAAGGTTTGAATCTCAACTAGAAATTTCCCCGTTCCGCTGCAACCCCTCTTGAATGAAAGAACACCCACCTATTTCCTTTCAAGGAAAAAGAGGAGTGGGTCTCAGTCTCGATCACTGATTTGGATCTTAATCTTAAGATGAAGTTTATGAGGAAAGAAGGCCTTTTCTAGGGTTGGTTAATGGTAAGCAAAATAGAGGTTTCTAACAGGGTTTTAGCACCCAACTAAAGAGAGAGAGAGAGAGAGAGAGAGAGAGAGAGAGAGAGAGAGAGAGAGAGAGAGAGAGAGAGAGAGAGAGAGAGAGAGAGAGAGAGGGCTTGCTTTGCTGACCATTCTTATAAATGAAATGCTTTCCAGCGTAATCCAAAGACCCAGCTCCTTCCTATGCTTCTGGGCATTAGGTCTGATACGCTCTCACCCTCCACTCTTGATTGCTTGGATGCACCTTTCCCGGGCACCCCTTTCACTCCCCTGGATCATTCCCATGGATGCCGCATCCAAATGCTTTACACAAATGATCGATTATAAAACATTCTTAGTTGAAACATTCTCCACTTCAATTAGGAGGGTCTTTCCTTCCCTCTTTGTTCTGTAAAGTAGTTTATCCCTGGCTATCTACCTTAGGGGAGGATTTCCCTCTTTCAAACAAAGACACTCGGAGCGCAATTTGGTCATAGTCAGTGAGAAGAATACAACATGAAGCCAGGACACATTGGTATTCACAAACAAAGATGATACTGAACGAGCTCCTATGTTGCCCTGCACTACTGCTTTGAAACCTATTCGGATGGCACGAGGTACACTTTACTTTCTTGTTGCGTGAAAGTGCTTGAGCAACCGTCGGGAAAGGGTTTAAGCCTGATGATTGGGAAGGCTATTATGCAACCGATGTGACCAAACCAAAGCTCTTGTTTCTAATCAGGGCAAGGTTGAACAAGCAGTTCCAATTCACATATCCTCAAAAATGGCATTTTCGTTGCCTTGTTGGCAAGTTGAACTTGGGCGGTGGAGCCCTATGGAATAAGGGGGGTGGGGAAGGAAGCAAGAGATAAGGGGGTTGGTAGTGGTGTGTAAAGGGTGCGAGCCTTACTAAATAGGGGCGTGGAGCTCTATGAGTAAAGGTTTTAAAGCTGGTTGGAGCTTTAAAGCCATGGTCTACCCAACAGTGCTTTATATCCTCCTTGCTCTTTGTCTAAAATTGGACTAAAGGTACCAAACTAGGCACCTTACAACCATAAAGTCTAGCATTGCATCCTTTTTTGTTTTTCTTTTGGCTAAGAAGCCCTTAAGTTATACACTAGCCACACATACCTTGAACTATGATGCTTACAATGCTTAGCTATTGTCGCCTTTGGTTGAATGTTGACACCTGATCCACCATTTGCACTTCCTACATTCACTCCCGAAAATTTCAGAAGGAAAAAATTTTCACCTCAACTTACTAATAGGGCTGCTATAGTCAGCCTTGTGGTGTGCCTGACTGGCAAAAAAAAAACGTCTCCACAGCTTTCCCTTTTGCGGGATGCTCCTCATCAAGGCCTTCGAGTGTCGATCTTCTCTTCAGCCAACTCTAAGGCTATACCTTGGCTTTTTATTGATTTCTCTCAGGGGGGCCTTTATCGTATCTGGCACCCATCTTCCACGCAAACAAGGGAGGGGCCTCGACTATACAAGAGGTGGTCTCGGGAATGAAACCCCATTCCCTCATGCTTTGGAACTCCTTAACTTTGGTTGAACAAAAAAAGTTCAATCTTGTTCAATCGTAGCATAGGCAAAACCTAGCAGCTCGCCCAGAGTTTGACGTTCTCCGGTCCTGAAAGGAAACCCTACTTTCCTTCCTTCTCCAGCAAGCAAGAACACTGGGAGGAAGACGATCAGGATCTCACATGTGGCAACTATTGGAACAAAGTCCTCACTGATTCTCCCTTACCTAGAGAAAAAGGAAACTCGCCACTCACTGGTGAAAGAGGAGAGAAAGGTGGGGAGAAATCAAAGCCCCATGCTCGATTCTCGAAATTCATGGTCCATCTTGCAAAGATCTTAGATCCGAACCTTCGCTTCGCATCTATTCTCTCTTAGAGGATGAACCACGCCTTCGCTATCTCCGACCACTACAGCTCAACCTCGCTATCACATTGAATCTTGCTGGCCCTTCCATCTTTCATTCCATCCATAATCGGTTAGATCAATTCCATAATATAGCTTGCCCGAACCGGCCTTGAAGTCTTTGGTCAGGCTGGCAATAATGAATGATCATTGTTCGAGAACAAAACAATAAGACTACAAGTTTTTGTCACCTAAAGCCATAACTTAGCTGTTCGATCCTTCTCTATCACAAGAAGATAGTGATCAAAGAGCTATCGCTCAACTGCTTAGTGTATTACGAAAGTCGTATTGGCCTAAGGGGGCATGCTGCAAGAGCGTAGGAGGCATGCCCGAAGGGCAACGACAACAGTGTGGTTCTAGGTCGTCATCATCATCATCATCATCATCAAGACCTTATCCCAATTAGGGGTCGACCACATCAATCTTATTCCTCCATTCCACTCTATTAAATATCACGTCTTCATTTAGTCCCAAAGTTTTTAAATCTTTCCTCACCATTTCTATCCAAGTTCTTTTGGGCCTTCCCCTTGCCCTTTTAGAACCTTATACTTGTATTGCATCACTCCTAACTGGTGCCGTTGTTGGTCTCTTTTGGACATGTCCAAACCATCTAAGTCTAATCTCCCTCATCTTATTACCTATTGGTGCTACACCTAAATTTCCTCTAATATTTTCATTTCTAATAATATCCTTTCTTGTCTTACCGCTCATCCATCTCAACATTCTCATTTCTGCGATGCTCATCCTATGAGTATAATATTCCTTAATTGCCCAACACTCTGATCCATAGAGCATGCCCAGCCTTATAGCCATCTTATAGATTTGTCCTTTAGTTTGAGTGGCATCCACTGATCACATAAAACTCTAGATGCACATCTCCATTTGTTCCAACCCACTTGGATTCTCTAGGTAACCTCCTTCTCAATCTCTCCACTCTCATGGATCAATGATCCTAAGTACCAAAAGTGGTCTTTCAAGGGGACTTCTTGGTTATCAATCTTGACTGGTGTTCCACTCCTACTCTCCATGCTAAAATTACATTCCATATATTCTATCTTAGTTCGGCTAATTTTAAATCCTTCAGATTCTAATGCTTCTCTCCATAACTCTAACTTTATGTTTACACCCTCCCTTGTCTCATCAAGTAGGACTATATCATCTGCAAATAGCATGCACCAGGGAATCTCCTTATGAAAATGTTTTGTTAACTCATCCATAACTAATGTGAAGAGGTATGGACTCAATGCCGATCCTTGGTACAATCCTATAGTGACAGGAAAATCACCAGTCATGCCACTAGTGGTCTTAACATTTGTTACCGCTCCCTCATACATATCTTTAATTATGTCTATATACCCCTGAGAAACCCCTTTACCACCCAACACCCTCTATATTAACTCTCTAGGGACTATATAATAAGCTTTTTCTAAGTCGATAAAGACCATATGTAGGTCTTTCCTCCTCTCCCTATATTTCTCTACTAATTGTCTTAGTAAGAAAATAGCTTCAATGGTCGACCTCCCAAGCATGAAACCAAACTGATTCTCCGATACACTTGTTTCATGTCATAGCCTCTCCTCAATCACTCTTTCAAAAAGTTTCATGGTGTGGCTCATAAGTTTAATTCCTCGATAATTAGTGCAGCTCTGAATGTCTCCTTTATTCTTATAGATTGGTACAATAGAGCTTTTCCTCCACCCATCAGGCATTTTCTTTGATTTTATAATCTTGTTAAACAACTTGGTCAACCAAACTACCCCAATATCTCCCATATGCTTCCAAATCTCTATTGGCACACCATCAAACCCATGGCCTTTCCTAATTTCATCTTTTTCAAGGCCTCTTTTACTTCAAGTATTCTAATCCTACGTTCATATCTATAATATCCAATGTTATTTAAATTTATAGTATTTTCAATCCCTATATTCTTAGAGCCATTGTCATTTAACAATTTTTGAAAGTATGTTTACCACCTTTGTTTGATCTCATCTTCTTTGATTAATACTCTTTGATCATCGCTTCTAATACACCTAACATGATCTAAGTCATTACCCTTCTGTTCTCTTACTTTTGCAAGTTTAAACACATCTTTCTTACCTTCTCTTTTTCCTAATCTATTATAGAGCTAATCATATGCCTTAGGTTTAGCCTCACTTACTATTCTCTTAGCAGCATTTTTAGCATTCTTATATTGCTCATAGTTTTCATTATTTCTAATCTTCTGCCATTCTTTAAAACACATCTATTTTTCTTTAATAACTTTGTGCACTATTTCACTCCACCAACATGTTTCCTTTACTAATAGCCTTTTACCTTTAAATACTCCTAAAACATCTTTTGCCACTTTCTTAATGGACTTAGCCATATTAGTCCACATGGTATTTACTTCTGTTTCATAGTTCCAATTTCCTTCTACCATCAACTTATTTTTGAATGAGGTTATTTTCTCTTCCTTTAAGTTCCACCACTTAGTTTTAGGATGTGTATTAAGTTTAGTTCTTTTATTCCATCTTTTAATATGGATATCCATAACCATTAACCTATGTTGTGAAGTTAAACTCTCACCAGGTATCACCTTACAATCCTTACATATAGATCGTTCATTATTCCTAAGTAGAAAAAAGTCTATTTGGCTTTTATGAAGTCCACTTTTAAAGGTTATTAAGTGTTGATCCCTCTTCTTAAAGAGTGTATTTGCAATGGACAGGTTATATGACAAAGCAAAATCAAGGATATTCTCCCCCATCTCATTTCGTTCACTGATACCATACACTCTGTGTATTCTAACATATCCTTCCTTATCTTTTCCTACATGGCCATTTAAGTCTGCTCCTATAAATATCCCCTCAGTGTTAGGAATTTCTTGCATGACTGCCTCCATATCTTCCCAAAACTGTCTCTTGATTATATCTTGTAACCCTACTTGTGGTGCGTATGCACCTATAACATTTATAATCTACTCTCCTAGATCAATTTTTATTATTATAATTCTATCACTGATTCTTTTAACGTCCACAACTTTATCATTTAATTCCTCATCCACTATTATTCCTATGCCATTTCTATTATTTTTCTTTCCTACGTACCATAATTTATATCCATCTATTTCTCTAGATTTAGCCCCTTTCCAGTTAGTTTCTTGGATACAAGCGATGTTGACTCTCCTACGTTTCATCTCTTCTACTAACTCCGAACTCTTACTTGTCAATATCCATATATTCCATGTAGCGATGCGAATCTTATTTTCTGGAGATACCCTATTTACTATCACCTTTCTCGACCTCCATGGTATGAACCCATGTCCACTTTTCATTGCACATGGGTTCTGATCCAACACGTCGCTTCCTAGGGGATGCTCTAGCAGCCCTTGCCCACTTTTCGCTACACCTGGGATCCGATGTAGAGCGTCGCTTCTGGGAGAATGCCCTAGCAACCCTTGCCTATTTTTCACCGCACCTGGGATCCGATGTAGCGCATCGCTTATGAGGAACACCCTAGCTTGAGGGAATGTCAGGTGATTCATGTCATGTTGGGTTTGCCATTTCTAAATTAAGATATGCAGGGTGGCAGGGACTTTGCTCTAATTAGTACAGGCCTGTAGGGGTGGTAGGCTTAGTAGTGCTAGAACCTACAATATCACTGTTATGAGCGGTACGTTTCAACCAATTAAACTATAAGTCCCTACTTATCTCTACATGCAATTCGCTCACTGTGAGAAGAGCAGACAGAAAGAGGAGGCCTTTGCTCTATCTACTTCTTCCTCTTCCCAGGGGATAAAAAATGAAATTTCTTATTTCTTATTTATTATAAAATTCTTTCTATATTAATATTAAAAAATTATATGATATATAATAAAGAATCTAAAGAAATTCATATAGTTGAAGCAAGCGGCCCTTTCGTAACTCAAATAGCCAGTACGCTTTTCGGCTCGCAACAACTCAAACGGGGAGGGGGGGGGGGCTCTGTATTTGCTTGCAAAGCCGGCATTTTGCCTTTAGTTAGAAGTCCAGGGTGCCATTGGGGGGGGCTCTGTATTTGCTTGCAAAGCCGGCATTTTGCCTTTAGTTAGAAGTCCAGGGTGCCATTGGGGGGGGGGGCTCTGTATTTGCTTGCAAAGCCGGCATTTTGCCTTTAGTTAGAAGTCGAGGGTGCCATTCGCCCCACACTTTAGAAAGAGTACATAAGGATTGAGAAAGAGAAACTTGGTAACGAGAACCGAAGGTTAGCCCTCTACTAATGTTTTGGATGTTTACAATTCTATGTGGACCTAGTTTTGTTAAGATCCAAGTCGGTTAAAATGTTGTGCTTGACTTAAATGGGCTATAGTCCAAAATTCTTTTCCATTGGATAATCTTACTCACTTTTTTCATGACTTGTAAAATGAACATTCAAAAGTTTCATCGTTCATTTTGTAACTAAAAACTACAATGGCTAGGATCAAGTAACGGACGAGAATTTTACACCATAACCCATCTAAGTCAAGGATAACATTATGAACGACTTAGATCCTTATAAAAATAGGTCCACATAGAGTTATAGTCATCCAAAACATTAGTAAGGGGCTAGTTTGTCAAAAAAAGTGAGGGATTATATTAGTTCCTTTACAATAATCATGCAGTGGGATTAAAAAGGAAGTCTTTGATAAGTTCTAATAGGTCATATTGTTCTTTCAATTTGGCCATTTGGTCGAAGAGTATGAAGTAAGATCGTCTAATGTATAAAAATTTTGGGACATGATCAATCAAAAACAAAATTATGAAGATAAATAGTCTTGATCAACCGAAATCCAAGCCCCACTCAGAACAATAAAATGAACATGCTAGATCATCCAAGTGTGAGACTCCTCGTACCAAATTTTGGGTGTTTTCAACTTAAGAACCTTTTTATTTAATGATAGACACACATCCTTGAGGAGTTTTGAATTTGTGACCTTCACATTTGAACCTCACTCTTGAACAACTGTACTACACGCAGTATTGGAATATTATAATATATATTGTTGAGACAAAATTGAATTTTATGTTTATTATTTAACACTATCCATTTAATTAATCTTAATTGCTAAAATCATCTTAGTCCTTGGGATTGATAGGATAGTGCGCAACATTAAGCCAAGTCAATATAGTATTATTGCATGATAAGCCCTACCTATGGTTGATTGAACATGTTCATCTAATTTGTCTAGCTTTGTATATATTGTAGCGATTGGATGATTATAACTTCCAAGAACTCTACTTATGGGCAGTTTATTATGGCCATTCAAAAAATAAACAAAGTATCTCACCACCCATCCCCTGTAATTAAAACCACTTCATTTTTTTCTCTCAGATTCTAAGATCATCCAACCGTCACTGCTTTTACACATTGGTCAGACAGAATTTTTAGATGGATGGTCGTATCAACCACAAGTGGGTCCATCATGCAAAAGTATGCGCCTCTGAACAGTCTACTGTACACCATACAGGGGCTGAAAGCTGCGTGTAAGAGTGGGAGGATAAAATCTATCCAAGAGATAACGTTGTTGGACTTGCAAGAACATACGATTCATTCATTAACAAGGCAACAACACTTTTTATATTCCTTTTATCATTCCATTTTCTTCCCAAGATTTCACCCCCAACAAACCCACCGCCACTCTGGTCAGCCGCACCCAAAACCTCTCCTCCGCCATCAGAACTGCAAAGGGAATTGCCCAAAACTCCACTATAAATGAAGCTCCATAAACAGTCACTCCTGCTGCTCTCACTGATCATCATGATTTCAGATATCTTCCTCGGCTGTAACGGCGACCGAAAAACCAGCATAATCTTCACCACGCTAGGAAGAGCCCGCTACGCTTTTGATATCTACACCCTCCCAATTCACCGACCCACCAAAAGCGATCAAATCCGAATTACAGACGGTCACTCCGTTAACTTCAACGGCTTTTTCCCCAACAATCCCTCCTCAGTTCTCTCGCTCCTCAATCGTAATCCCCCTTCTTCTTCTCCACCCGAAGCAATTGTTTACATCACTGAACGGAACGGTTCCTCAAATATCTACCTAGATGCTTTCGATCAACAGTCCATTGTTCTCAACAGCAACAACCCAGAACCCAGTAATAGAAGGTCAACCCTTCAGATTACGGACCGGATACAAGTTCCTCTGGTGCATACTGAAAATCATGGAAGCGTTTCTATGAAAGATAAACCCTCTATTTCTGGAGAGTTCCTGATCTATGTATCCACGCACGAAAATCCAGAATTGCCCAGAAAAAGTTGGGCAGCGGTTTACTCAACCCATCTCAGATCCGGCAAGACCCGACGGTTAACACCATATGAAATTGCCGATTACAGCCCGGCGGTCTCTCCATCCGGCGAATGGACGGCTGTTGTTTCACATGGAGAGAAAGGATGGACGGGCGAGATTGAAGATCTCAAAGGCGATCTCTACCTCTTCAAAACCACCGACGGGTCCCAACGGAAGAAGATCGTTGATCACGGGGGGTGGCCCACTTGGGCCGATGATTCCACTATCTATTTCCACCGGCAAAGCGACGACGGGTGGTGGAGCGTCTATAAAGCGGTTCTGGGAAGTGATGAATCTGCGACCGTTGATCGAGTGACCCCACCAGGTATTCATGCTTTCACTCCTGCCGCTAGTACCAGCTTGAAAAGCTTAATTGTTGTAGCTACTCGAAGACCCACTTCAGGTTTTCGCCATATCGAACTTTTTGATCTTGAAAATAAGGTGTTTATCGAGATGACTAAACCAATTTCTCCAAAAACCCACCATTACAACCCATTTTTCACGCCGGATTCAACAAAAATCGGTTATCATAGATGCAGGGGAGACTATAACTCCGGTTTGTTCCTCGAAAATCTACAAACCCAGTTGGAGAAAAACATCTCTCTTTTCCGAATTGATGGATCTTTTCCTTCGTTTTCACCCGCCGGAGATCAAATCGCCTACGTCGGACTTCCGGGGCTTTATGTTGTCAACTCCGATGGCTCTGGTAAGCGGGAACTTCTTTCTGGCAACGCTTTCGCAACGGCATGGGATTGGAAACGTAAGGGTGTAATCTACACATCCTACGGTCCAGGATTCGCCTCGGAGAGCACCAAAGTAGACGTGATCTCCATTGATATCGAGAAAGAAGAGACCAAAGTGTTGACGATCGGCGGAGAAAATAATGCATTTCCATCACCGTCGCCAGACGGGAAGTGGGTTGTTTTCCGATCGGGGAGATCGGGGTATAAGAATCTGTACATAATGGATGCCGTGGAAGGAGAGAAGGCAGGGATCCGACGGCTGACGGAAGGGGCATGGACGGACACGATGTGCGATTGGTCCCCCGATGGCGAGTGGATTGCGTTTGCTTCGGACAGAGACAACCCTGGTGGGGACAGCTTTGCTTTGTACATGATACGGCCTGATGGGACCCAGTTAAAGAAGGTGGTCCACAGTGGGGAGGGTGGAAGAACTAATCATCCAACGTTCAGCCCTGATTCCAGCCACGTTGTCTTCACTTCCGATTATGCTGCTGTTTCGGCTGAGCCCATATCAAACCCCCACCATTATCAGCCTTACGGGGACATTTTTGTGGCGAGGGCTGATGGGACCAAGATCCAACGGTTGACGCACAATTCTTATGAGGATGGGACCCCTACTTGGGGGGCCATGTACCTTGAGCCCGGTGATGTACTTCATCAGACCAATCCCGATGGTTCAGCGTGCCAGTTTGATGATTGTCATTGGCTGGCTTGACTCAGGCCTTGCCCATGGAACTTTGTGAAGATGAAAGGGTAAGGATCTGTATATATACGGAATTTGCTAGTATAGGTAAGTGTGACATTGGGTTTTTTAAAATCTTTTTTTAATATATAAAATAATAAAAATAATTTATTTTATAAAATAGGCAGGATTCTTGAAATAAAAACTTGAAATTTATAAATCTTACGCAGTGTCAAGGAGAAATACCTAAAAAGAAAACCTTGAGGGTCATCTACATCTCTAAAAAGAGCAACGATGAACAAAATCAAATTCAGATACTCTGAGCATGCTCAAATTTAAAACAATGATAAATTACATAAACTGTAAAAAGGCAATGATAATACAAGTCCAAAAGACCCAGGTCCCATCCATAATCACCATATCATCCGCGTGTGAGTATATGCACACTGTACAATGGTATGGGTCCAATATATTCAAATATACAAGCATCCAAGTAAAATCACAAGAGTCTAATACAAGTCTAAGAGACATACAATAATCTATCTCTGAATACAAAAATAGATGGTCCTCAGGTCCTCGCTTAAATTAATGCTACTCCACCCGATTTTTTTTCAGGCTATCGCACTCCAAATTTGAGGCATTGCAAAACAAAGCAATGCCTTAGCGAGCTATGCTTGTGTAGGTGATCACATTCAATTAAAGCTTAATAAAATTACGTGGTGAATCTCATGAAATAAACATATATAAAGCACGTTAAATAATCAATCGCTTATAATGAAGTAACAAATGAAAATCATAAGTCTTCACAAATAGATATCAAGTTAAATCATGATGACATGGCATGATCAAAACATAGATATGCGTCCATCAAAATAATACGAGTCTATGTTTACAAAATAATATGCATGCAAGTCAGGATAAATAGGACATTGTATCACAAACAAAGAGTGTCCCACGACGCTCAATCACCGGTGATGAGTACTCATACCAACTCTGGGTCCCTTCCGTGCAGCTGGCATCAACTCTCGGAGTCACTCACGGCCTAGGCCCAGCTTGTCTCTGTTCACTCCACATATAAATCTACATGAGCATACAGAATAACAGTATGGGTTACTATGCTGCATTGGCAACTCCACTAGGATCTAAACCACTGTCGCTCCCCATCGACACTCAAACGGGAGACTTTCTCCGTCCCCATAGTGAGGAATGGAGCCGTATGGGGGACTACCCATAATACCACCACCTACGTACATGGCCATGTACTACACAAGAGCGGTGTCTAATTATCATTATTACAAAATCAGAAGGTGGGTGATTAACCCTACAACCCTTCAGCATAGTACCCACCAGGTGAAAGCACCAATCATAAATCAACAACAAGTCATAAATCATGGAAAGACTCCATAAAATAATCTCAATAAGTATGATCAAAGCCCATGATAAATACAGTACATTACATCTAAAACATGATTATTAACAAAATTGGAATGTCATGCTACCAACAAGTAGGGACATATTTATGTGAACATGAGAAGACATAAAAACACATGCCTCAAAAACTTTAGAGAACAGTTCATGGTTACTGAAATCACGAAGAAATTTAAATGAAATCACCTACCTCGATAAATGCAGTGCTCTAATCAGGCGCATGAGAAATGTCACGTCGCGCGCTCTGACGTATCTGTCACATCATAAGTCATCTATCACTTAGTGTTCTCACATCTAAAAGTAAACAAATTCAAGTGATAACTTTATTAATCTTCCCATTAATCCCAGATCCACGGCCCAGATCGTTTGATTGACCCTCCATTAGGGCAGTCCTGAGCTAGATGTTTGCCTTTCTAACATCTAGACCATCATATGTCATCTCTGATTTCAATCCTACTCATTTTCATCACAATCCATTTAATTTCTATATTCGTTTAGTGATTCACATGTGTTTTCATGATTACATGTCGATCTAATGGTCAGATCGCTCTCTAATCAACTTATCCTAAGGCACCTAATCAGATCGATGGTCAGGATCACTTTTCTTGGAAATTCCAATGCAATCTATTCTTCTAATCCCCTAGATCATCTCATATTTGATGTATCCAATCAAGGTCTAAGGCATGATCGTCCATTGATCGGCCTGATCTAGGACATCTAATGGTTTTTAGTGGTTTAACCATTTAAAGAGTGTGTAAGTCTACATTTTTATCATGATTCTAGGTGCACATCATTGAGACAATTGCAACGCATCTTTCGGATCATGATTTGGGCCTCTACAGCTCCTAAAATCACATTTTTTTGTGAATGAATGGCTTAGAAAATCCAAAAAAATCAAGAAAAAAGGGATCTAAATTGCGCTGCACATGATGCGCGTGCAAAGCGCGTGTGCTCTTGCCGCGTGCACACTGTGCGTGCGTGCCACCTGGCGCGCCTCTCCACTACGTCCTGCAAGCAACCACCCCTGTTGTCGTTGCCAAGGACGACGATTTTACTGGTCCACTGTCGCTGGAGACGACGGCCAGACTTTGGTTGCCGCCGGCGACCCCTATGTGCCCAAATCTTATGATTTTTGAACCATTTTGCTCAATTTTTCACGTACCTTCCATTTTTAAGCTTCCCATTAAGGGATTTTATCATTTTCTCAAATTTTTACATGCTTTTTACCACATTTTTAAAAATCTCCTTATTACTATTTTCTGAGTTTTTTGGCATCCCTAGCCATCCGATCACTATGAAAATTCATAGGTTTGTTTTTTGTGTCATCATGCACAAGATGAACGATTCAGATCATCATCTGACACCGTTTCATCGACTTGTTTTGAAAACAATGGTAACGTGTATCCCTTCACCAGAAAATGGCAATCCATGCCATTTTCCAGCGTTAAAACAATGAAAAGAAAAAGAAAAAGACTAGGGAGAGAATGGAGGATGGCCTACCTCAATCAAGTTGGCCATTCTCAGTTGCTTTCCATCACCAATGCACGCACAGGAGGGAATAATCATCGACGTCCTCGCTGTGAAACTTTGTTGCCCGTGATGTCGTTGCCGGAGATGCGGAAAACAATGGAGTAATTGCAGTTCAAAAATCGAGTTGCATTTATGGTGGGGGAGGCGCATTTAAGGACACCCCATTATTACTATCATTTTTCTTATTTTCTTATTATTATTATTTAAAATCTATTTTACATTTATAGTGATATGATTACTAGCAATAAATGCTGGTAATCATCACCCTGCCTCTTAAATGCCTATCCCATCACAAATGTCTACACTGATTTTGTGGGCTCCACTTGTAAAATGACTGTTCTGCCCTCTAGATATTTTTAATTAAATATAAAAATTAAAATAATTAGCCATTTTTACTCTAATCTGCGATTTTAGTGTTTTTAGTGGTGTTGGATTCCATTTTTTGAGCAAATCTCAATTATTGAGGTTTTAATTGGAGATTCTATCTTCAAATTTCTCAAATTCTCAATTTTGCATAATTTTACAAAATTAAATATTCTTGAATTCAAAAATAGCGAATATTACATCCTACCTACCTTATAGAAAATTTCGTCCTCGAAATTTAAAAGATACGTACCTCAAGAAAAGAGCTCTGGATGGGTACGCCTCATCTCGTCCTCCGACTCCCAAGTAGCCTCCTATGTCGAATGATGTTGCTAAAGGACTTGGACTAGAGGAATGGTCTTAATCCTCAATGTCTGGATCTTACTGTCTAAGATCCGTATAGGACGCTCCTCGAATGTCAAGTCAGGCCGTACTTCCCGTGGGATTTGCTTTAGTACATGGGATGGATTCGGCACGTACTTCCTCAACATGGAAATGTGAAAAATGTCATGTAATCCAGCCAGCTGCGAGGGTAAGGCTAACAGATATGCGACTAGTCCGACTCTGTGCAGGATCTTGAAAGGACCAATATATCTGGGACTGAGTTTTCCCCTGATACCAAATCTCATCACACCCTTCATAAGGGAAACTCTCAAAAATACATGCTCTCCAACCTCGAACTCCAAGTCCTTCCATCTCCTATCAGCATAGCTCTTATGAGGACTATGAGCTACAAGTAATAGTTTCCGAATGAGTTCGACTTTCTCCACAAACTGCTTAATCAACGCTGACCTTACGACCCGTCTCTCTCCCACGTCACTCTAACACAAGGGAGACCCGCAGGGCTTGCCATAAAGCGCCTCATAAGGCACCATGTCGATACTCGCATGGTAGCTGTTATTATATTCAAACTCTACGAGTAGCAAATGCTCATCCCAGCTACCTCTCCAATCCATGACACAGGCCCTCAACATATCCTCCACTGTCTGGATGGTCCTCTAAGTCTGGCTATCCTTCTGGAGGTGGAACGCTGTACTGAATCTCAACCTCGATCCCAAAGCCTCCTATACACTCTGCCAATACTTTGAGGTGAACCGTGTGTCTCGATTTGAGATAATCGTCAATGGCACTCCATGTAAGCTCATGATCTCCCTGACATACAGCTTTGCCAAGTTGTCCACAGTTTGAGTATATCTAATAGGGGGGAAATGGATGGACTTCGTCAATCTGTCAACTATGACCCATATCATGTCATGCCCACTAGCAGTCCTCGGCAGGCCCACTATAAAATCCATAGTGAGGTGGTCCCACTTCCACTCTGAAAGGTCTAATGTCTGCAATAACCTAGCTGGTCATTGATGCTCCACCTTAACCTACTGACAGGTCAAACATCGTGCCATGCACTCACCAATATCCCTCTTCATCCCATTCCACCAAAAGTGTCATCTAAGGTCCTAATACATCTTCGTACCTTCGGGATGAATAGAATATGGGGACTAGTGCACCTCCTAAAGCAAGTTGTGTCTCAATTGATCATCTGCAAGCACCACCAATCTGCCCCTATACCTGACATCCCCATCTAGCCCTCTAGAAAAATCAACCTTATCGGTCATGTCCTATATCTCAGCATCACTAATCTGTGCCCAAAGGATCCTGTCAAGGAACCTAGATCAAGTCGAGAGGTTAGTGATCATTACCCTCGACTTTCTGCTCAAGGCATCAGCTACAACGTTGGCTTTCCCTGGGTGGTACTGTATGGTAAAGTCGAAGTCCTTGAAGTACTCCATCCATCTCTATTGCCTCATGTTCAGATCACTTTGCGTGAAGAAATACTTGAGGCTCTTGTGGTCAGTGTATACTTCAAATTTCTCGTCGTATAAATACTGTCCCTAGGACTTCAACATGAACACCACTACTGCCAACCCTAAATCATGGGTCAGGTAGTTCACCTCATGCGTCTTTAGCTGTCTTGACACATAGGCAATAACCTTCTCATACTGCATCAATATTGCTCCTAAACCTCTTCCTGATGCATCACAAAACACCACGTAGCCACCCGAACTTGAAGGTAGCGCTAGTACTGGCACAGCAGTCAACCTCCTCTTGAGCTCCTAAAAGCTCTCTTCACAAGCATCAGTCCAAACGAACCTGGTGTCCTTCCTACTCAAGGTGGTCATGGGCAAGGCGATGCTCGAGAACCCCTCAATGAATCTCGGTAATAACTATCCAAACCGAGAAAACTACAAATCTCTGTCACTATCGTAGGCCTCTCCCAATGCAAAACTACCTCCACCTTGGCCAGGTCCATGGCCACACCATGCTTGGGCACCACGTGCCCTAAAAACTGTACATGTCCTAACCAAAAGTCACACTTATTGAGCTTCGCATACAAGCGATGATGGCAAAGCGTGTCCAACACAGTGCGAAGATACTCCCTATGGGCCTCATGGCTAGGAGAGTAGATCAGGATATCATCCACGAAGACAATCACGAACTTATCTAAGTAAGCTCGAAATACATATTCATCAAGTCCATGAACATTGCCGGTGTATTCGTTAATCCAAAGGGCATCACCATAAACTCATAGCGACCATATCGAATCCTAAACGCAGTGTTAGGGATATCCTCCTCCCTAATCCTCAACTGGTGTTATCCTAATCTCAGGTCAATCTTAGAGAATACATGTATCGACTGCAACTAGTCAAACAAGTCATCAATATGAGGCAAGGGGTATCGGTTCTTCACAGTAACACTATTCAGTAATCAGTAGTCTATGCACAGCCTCAAAGACCCATCTTTCTTCAAAACGAAGAGGACTGGGGCTCCCCAAGGAGATCCACTCGACCTGATGAAACCCTTGAAGCTCCTACAACTGTATCTGGAGCTCTCTCAACTCTACAGGAGCCATCTTGTAGGGCACCTTAGATATAGGTGTTGTACCCAGCACCAAGTCTATGGTAAAATCGATCTCCCTATGCGGCAGTAGTCTTAGCAGCTCGTCTTGAAATATATCGATGAAATCTCGCACCACATCTATCTCCTCAATTAGTGGCTGCTCACTATCAATCGTCGTGACGCAAGCCAAAAACACTTGACAACCTCCAGCGTAACATCGAGCTGCTCTCATGGCTAAGATAACACAAGGCCCACTAACACTCCTCCTGCCCTGGACTACGACCACTGGTCGATCCAGTACACTACATATAATCTGCTTCTTACAGCAATCTATGGTAACCCAAAACGTCGCTAGCCAGTACATCCCTAAGATAATATCAAAATCCATCATATCCAAGAGAATGAGGTCAGCATCCATCCTAACCCCTAATATCTCCACTGGTACCCTCTCGAGGTACTTCGTAGCCTTCACTGTCTCTCATGTTAGCATCAATACATCTAACCCAAATGCTAACTCATACGTGTGCAAGTCGAGGCATGATGCAAATGTATATGAAATAGACGAATATGTAAACCCAAGTTAAAAAGAACTTTAGCATGTCTATCAGCTACTAGGAAAGTGCCTTCCACCACCTGGTTTAAGGCCTGTGCCTGCCTCGAGGTAATGGTGAAGATGTGTCCCTAACTACGCAACGTTGCCTCTGTAGTGGCATCTGTCCTCACTAGCCTATCTCTCTGACCTCTCAGGCAATCTCTCATCGCATGCCCTATCTCGCCTTAGCCATAACATCTAAATGGCTATCTTGGCTGGAAAAACTACTGTCGCTACTAGTGGTGGTGGGACTGCTGTAGGCCCTGATGCTAACGACCCTATCCTGGGCATGCTCGCCCCATGTGTTAGCCTTTACAATGAGGACACACTCTCCTACCCTGATCTCTCCTCTGCCTATGAAGGTACTGCTGGTCTAGGCCCCCCTGAGGCTGTGGGGACGCAAAGGGTCTCTTGCCCTTAAAGGGCTGACTCATCTCTCCTTTGCTCCGTACTAGGTCTCTCTTAAGCACGGAAGCTATGTCTACAACCTGCCTCACTGTAGCAGTAGCCAGACAACAAATCTATCTATCGCCCCCTGGTCTAAGGCAAAAGAAGCAAACGTGAATCTCCGTAGTCTAGTGAAGGGTTCAGATATTGTTGAACTGTCATACTCCCCTATGCTAATGTGGCGAACTCCCTCTTCATAGCATGTAGGGCATGAGGGAAGTACTATTTGTTGAAGATCCTCCAAAAGTCCTCCCATAATAATGGTGCTGAGGATGGGGGGCATGTCTGCTATTGAGTCTTCCACCAAAACCTAGCCTCTCTAGTCAATAAGTAGGTTGCTAATCTCACTTGGTCCTCCAATAGGACCCTCATCCCCTCGAAGACCTTCTCGACCTCAAATAACCATCTGTCTGCCACTGTTGTATCTCCTTCCCCACGAAAGGAGGGTATCATTCTCTAGAACCTCTCGAGTTGCTTTGCCGATGGATCGTGCGCGCTCGAGGATCCTCCCTCTGTAACTCCTAACATAGGAGCTGTCGGTACCTTGTGGGATGACTATGCTGATGTGTCCCCCTAACCTACTGCAGTCATCGCCCGTGGGCAGAGTGAATAACCTACATTGTTGCCCAAACCTGCTGTGTCATCTACTGAGTGAAATGTGGCATAAGATCCTGAACTATGCGGGCCACTATATCTGCCTCTGAATCCCCTTGCCCTGGTGTCGTGATAGGGGAAGCAATTGATGCAGCAGGGGTCGACCTTGTCTTCTATCGAGGAGCCATCTATCAATGTTTCAATATCATATTATGTAAGTAATCCTCCTATCTCTATCTCAGCCAAGAACTCATTTGCTGTAACTCAAATTAGACCCTTGAAGTGGTGATGATGGAATAAACCTGGGCTCTAATACCAAACTGTGATACCTTGGGTTTTCAAAATCTTTTTCTAATACATAAAATAATATAAATAATTTTTTTTATAAAATAGGCAAGATCCCTGAAATCAAACTCAAAATTTGTAAATCGTACATAGTGATAAGGAGAAATACCCAAAAAGAAAACCCCAAGGGCCATCCACATCCCCAAAAAGGGCGACAGTGAACAAAATCAAATTCAGATACTCTGAGCATGCTCAAATTTAAAACCACGATAAATTACACAAGCTATAAAAAGACTGATAATACAAGTCCAAAAGACCTAGGTCTCATCCATAATCACCACATCATCCGTGTGTGAGTGTGAGTGTATGCACACTATACAATGGTATGGGTCCAATATATCCAAATATACAATCATCCAAGTAGAATCACAAGAGTCTAATACGAATCTATGTCTACAACATAATATGCATGCAAGTCAGGATAAATAGGACAGTGTATCACAAACGACCCCAAGAGTGTCCCACGACGCTCAATCACCGTGATGAGTACTCATGCCAAACTTAGGTCCCTCTCGTGCAGCCGGCATCAACCCCCAAAGTCACTCACGGCCTAGGCACAGCTTGCCCCAGTTCACCCCACATATAAATCCACATGAGCATACAAAATAACAGTATGGGCTACTATGCTGCAGTGACAACCCCACCAAGATTTGAACCACTGCTGCTCCCCATCGACACCCAAACGGGAGACTTTCTCGGTCCCCATGGGGAGGAATGGACCCATAGGGGAGACTACCCATGATACCACCACCTACGTACCTAGCCCTGTACCACTCAAGGGCTGTGTCTAATCATCATTATCACAGAATCAGAGGGCAGGTAGCCAATCCTACAACCCTTCTAGTTAGTACCCACCGGGTGGAAGCACTCATCATAAATCATGGAAAGACTCCATAAAATAATCTCAATAAGTACAATCAAAGCCCATGATAAATACAGTACATCACATGTAAAATATGGTTATTTGCAAAAATGGAATGTCATGCTACCAACAAGAAGTAAGGACATTTATGTGAACATGAGAAGACATAAAAACACATGCCTCAAAAACTTTAGAGAATAGGTCATGGTTACTGAAATCATGGAGAAATTTGAATGAAATCACCTACCTCGATAAATGTGGTGCTCTAATTAGGTGCGTGGGCAATGTCACGTCGCACGCTCTGACATACATGTCACATCATAAGTCATCTATCACTTGGCGTTCTCACATCTAAAAGTAAACAAATCAAAGTGATAACTTCATTGATCTAGTCGTTAATCCCAGATCCACGACCCAGATCATTTGCTTAACCCTCCATTAAGGCAGTCCTGAGCTAGATGTTTGTCTTTCTAATATCTAGACCATCATATGTCATCTCTGATTTCACTCCTACTCATTTTCATCACAATCTATTTAATTTCTATGTTCGTTTAGTGATTCACATGTATCTATATGATTACATGTTGATCTGATGGTCAGATTGCTCTCTGATCAGCCCATACTAAGGCACCTAATCAAATCAATGGTCACGATCACTTTTCTTGAAAATTCCAATGAGATCTATTCTTCTAACCCCCTAGATCATCTCATATTTAATGTATCCAATCAAGGTCTAAGGCTTGACCGTCCATTGATCGGCCTAATCTAGGTCATCTAATAGTTTTTAGTGGTTTAACCATTTAAAGGGTATTCAAGTCTAGATTTTTATCATGATTCTAAGTCTGCATCATCGAGACGATCGCAACGCATCTTTGAAATCATGATTTGGGCCTCTATAGCTCCTAAAATCACATTTTTTGTGAATGAATGGCTCAGAAAATCCAAAAAAATCAAGAAAGAAAGCGATTTAAGTCACACGCGCATGTGATGCATGTGCAGAGCACACGTGCCACTTGCGCATGTGCAACTCGAGTGTGCTCGCCACGTGTCGCCGCACGTGTCGTGCCATGTGTTGCCATGCGTGTCATGCCACGTACGCACTGCGCGTGCGTGCCACCTGGCTCACTCTCCCCCACGTCCCATGAGCAGCCTCCTGGGTTGCCTTTGCCAAGGACGACAACTAGACTGGTCTGTCGTTGCCGAAGACGACGGCCAGACTCCGGTCGTCGTCGACGACCCCCAAGTGCCCAAATCTTGTGATTTTTGCACCATTTTGCTCAGTTTTTCACATACTTTTCATTTTTAAGCTTCCCATCAGGGGATTTTATCATTTTCTCATGTTTTTACACATTTTTAAAAATCTCCTTATTACTATTTTCTGAGTTTCTCTACATCCCTAGCCATCCGATCACTATGAAAATTCATGGGTTTGTTCTTTCTGTCATCATGCACAAGATGAACCATTCAGATCATCATCTGAGACCATTTTATCGACTTATTTTGAAAACAATGGTAACGCATATCCCTTCACCGAAAAATGGCAATCCATGCTGTTTTTTGTTGCCATTTTTTGGCTTTAAAACGATGAAAAGAAAACGAAAAGGACTGGGGAGAGAATGGAGGATGACCTACCTTAGTCAAGTTAGACACTCCTAGTTGCTTTCCGTCACCAGTGCACGCACGGGAGGGAACAATCATTGGCGTCCTCGCCGTGAAACTTTGTCGCCGTGATGTCGCTACCAGAGATGTAGAAAACAATGGAGTAATTGTAGTTCGAAAACCGAGTTGCATTTATGGTGGGGGGGAGTTGCATTTAAGCCCACCCCATTATTACTATCTTTTTATTATTATTTTTTATTGTAAGTTGTGCTTACAAATAAGTGAAAGACGAGTAGGCCTTTATCTGAAAGATTATTATCGCCACATAGAATATAAGCATATTGATAGGTAAGAGTTTGGAGTTAGTAGATACGATGAAATGTAGGAGAGTCAACATTGCTTGTATCTAAGAAACTAAGTGGAAATTGGCTAAAATTAAAAAAAAATCAATAGGTATAAGCTCTAGTAGGTAGAAAAGGACAATAACAGAAATAGCATAAGGATAGTGGTGGATAAAGAATTAATGGATCAATTTGTAGAAGTTAAAATAACTAGTGATAAAATCATAATAATAAAACTTGTTGTAAGAGAGAAGATCATAAGTGGTATAAGTGCACATGCACCGCAACTAGGGTTAGAAGATACAATCAAAAGACAATTCTAAGAAGATATGGAGGGAGTCATGCAAGAAATTCCTAACACAAAGGGGATATTTGTAGGAGCAAACTTAAGTGGTCATGTAGGAAAAGAAAAGGAAGGATATGATAGGGTACATGGAGGATATAGTATCGGAGAATGAGATAAAATGGGGGAAGATAACTTTGATTGTTCTTTGGCATATAACCTAACCCTAGCAAACACATTCTTTAAGAAAAGGGATGAACTCTTACTAACCTTTAAAAGTGGACTCTATAAAAGCCAAATTAACCTTTTTATACTTAGAAATACCAAAAGACCAATGTGTAAGGATTGTAAGGTGATAACCAGTGAGAGTTTAACCTCACAACATAAGTTAATGGTTATGGATATCTACATTAAAAAATAGAAGAAAAGAAATAAACTTAATATGTGTCCAAAAACTAAGTGGTGAAACTTAAAAGAGGAGAAAATAATATCACTCACAAATAAGTTAATGATAGAAGGAAAGGAGAACAACAAAATAGAAGTAAACACCACACGAAGTAATATGACCGAGTCCCTTAAAAAAGTGGCAAAAGATGTCTTAGGAGTATCTAAAGGTAAAAGGCAATCAATAAAAGGAAACTTGGTGGTTGAGTGAAAAAATGCAAAAAGTTATTAAAGAAAAATAAGTGTGTTTTAAAACATGGTAGAAAACTAGAAATGACAAAAACTTTGAGCAATATAACAATGTTAAAAAGGTTGCTAAGAGAATAGTGAGGCTAAACTCAAGTCATGTGATGATCTATAATAGATAAGGATTAAGAGAAGGTGAGAAAAGCAAAGATAAGAGAATAGAAGGGTAAGGTCTTAGACCACGTTAATGCATTAGACGTAATGACCACAGGGTACAAGACAAAAATGACAAAATCAAACAAACTTGGAAAGTTACTTTCAAAAATTGCTAAATGACTGAAAGTACTGTAAAACCCAAATAACATTGGACATTATAGATATGACTGTAGGATATAATACCTTAAGTGATAGAGGCCTTGAAAAAGATGAAATTAGAAAGGCCCTGGAGCCCGATGGTATACCAATCGGGTTTGAAAGTATATGGGAAATATTGGAGTAGTTTGGTGGACAAAAATGTTTAATAAGATTGTAAAATCAAAGAAAATGCCGGATGAATGGAGGATGAGCTCCACTGTACAAATATCAAAGAATAAAGGAGACATAAAAAGTTGCATTAATTATCAAGGGATCAAACTTATGAGCCACACAATAAAACTTTTTGAAAGATTGATTGAGAAGAGGTATGAGACGAGTATATTGGAGAACCAATTTGGTTTCATGCTAGGGAGGTCTACCATGGAAGCTATTATCTTATTTAGACAATTGATAAAGAAATATAGGGAAAGGAGAAAAGACCTCCACATGGTCTTTATTGACATAGAAAAAGCTTATGATAGGGTCCTTAGAGAGTTAATATGGTGGGTGTTGGGTGAGAAAGGGGTTTCATGGGGTATATAGACATAATTAAAGATATGTATGTGGGAACGATAACAAATGTTATGATCACTAACGAAGAGACCTGTGATTTTCCTATCACTGTAGGATTGCAACAAGGATCAGCATTGAGCCCATACCTTTTCGCATTGGTTATGGATGAGTTAACAAAACATCTACAAAAGGAGATTCCATGGTGCATATTATTTGCAGATGATATAGTTTTAATTGATGATACAAGTAACGGTGTAAACCCAAAGCTAGAGTTATAAAGAGAAGCATTAGAATCTAAAGAATTTAAAATTGGCCAAACTAAGAGTATATAGAATGCAATTTTAGCAAGGAGAGTGAGAATGGAGCACTAATAAATATTGATAACCAAGATGTCCCCCTAAAAGATCATTTTCAGTATTTAGGATTAATGATTCATGAGAGGGGAGAGATTAAGAGGGAGGTTACCTAGAGAATCCAAGCGGGTTGGAACAAATGGATATGCACGTCTAGAGTTTTGTATGATCAGTGGGTGCCACTCAAACTGAAAAGAAAATTCTATAGGATTGTTATAAGGCCAGCCATGCTATATGGATCAAAGTATTAGGAGTTAAGGAACATCATGTACATAAGATGAACATAGCTGAAATGAGGATGTTAAGATAGTTGAGTGGCAAGACAAGCAAGGATAGAATTAGGAATGAAAACATTAGAGGAAACCTAGGAATAGCACCAATAAGTAACAAAATAAGAGAGATTAGACTTAGTTTGGACATGTCCATCAAAAATTGAAAATGACACCTATTAGTAGGAGTGCAGCAATGAAAGCTGAAGGTTCTAAAAGAGTAAGGGAAAGGCCCCAAAAAACATGGATAGAAGTGGTGATAAAAGATTTAAAAACTTCGGGACTAAATGAAGCCATGATACATAATATGAGGAATGGAGAAACAAGATTTATGTCGCAGACCCCTAATCGAGATAAGGTCGTAATGATGATGATGATGATGACAAAAATATAAAAAAAGGAGATGGAAGAGGTTGAAAAGATTTTGAACTTTAGCATCATCCAAAGACCCAACTCCTTCCTATGCTTTGGGGCATTAGGTATGATTCCCTCTCACCCTCCACTCTTGATTGCTTGGCTGCGCCTTTCCCGAGCATCCCTTTTGCTCCCCTGGATCATTCCCATGGATGCTGCATCTAAATGATGTACACAAATGATCGATCGTAAAACATTCTTAGTTGGAACATTCTCCACTTCAACTAGGAGGATCTTTCCTCCCCTCTTTGTTCTGTAAAGTGGTTTATCCTTGGCTATCTACGTTAGGGGAGGATTTCTCTCTTTCAAGCAAAGACACTCAGAGCGCAATTTGGTCACAATAAGTGGGAAGAATACAACATGAAGACAGGAAGCATTGCTATTCACAAACAAAGACGATACTCAACGAGCTCCTCTAGTGCAGCGTATTGCTGCTATGAAACCTATTCGAATGGCGCGAGGTACACTTTGTTTTCTTGTTGCATGAAAGTGCTTGAGCGACCATTAGGAAAGGGTTTAGGCCTGATGATTGGGAAGGCTATTCTGTGACCAATGTGACCAAACCGAAGCTCCTCTTTCTGATCTAGGCAAGGTTGAACAAGAAGTTCCAACTCACATATCCTCGAAAAGGGCATTTTGGTTGCCTTGTTGGCTGGTTGAACCTAGGCGGTGGAGCCTTATGGAGTAAGGGTGGTGGGGAAGGAAGCGAGAGATAAGGAGGGTTGGGAGTGGCACGTAAAGGGTGCGAGGCTTACTAAATAACGACGCGAAGCCCTATGAGTAAAGGGTTTGAAGCTGGTTGGAGCCTTGTTCTTTGTTTAAAATTGGACTAAACGTGCCAAACCAGGCACCTTAGAACCATAAAGTCCAGTATTGCATCCTTTTATGTTTTCCTTTTGGCTAAGAAGCCCTTAGGTTGTACACTAGCCATACATAGCTTGAACTGTGATGGGCACAATGCTTAGCTATTGCTGATTCCCAAGATGCCTTTGGTTAAATGTTGACACCTAATCCACTGTCTACACTTCCTATATTCACTCCCGAAATTTTCAAAAGGAAAAAAATTTCATCTCAACTTACTAATAAGGCTGCTGTAGTTAGCCTCATGGTGTGCCTGATTGGCGGGAACAAAAAAACGTCTCCACAACTTTCCCTTTTGCAGGATGCTCCTCATCAAGGCCTTCGAGTGCAGATCTTCGCTTGGGCCAGCTCTAAGGCTCTACCCTGGATTTTTACTGGTTTCTATTAGGGGGCCTTTATCGTATCATGCGCCTATCTTCGACGCAATCGAGGGAGGGGCCTCAACTATACAAGAGGCAATCCTGGGATTGAAACCCCATTCCCTCATTCTCTAGAACTCCTTAACTTTGGTGAACAAAAAAGGTTCAATCTTGTTCAATCGTAGCATAGGCAAAACCTGGCAGCCCGCCCAGAGTTTGACATTCTCCGGTTCTAGAAGGAAACTCTGCTTTCCTTCCTTCCCCCAGCAGCCATGAACACTAGGAGGAAGATGATCAGGATCTCACGTGTGGCAGCTATTGGAACAAAGTCCTCACTGATTCTCCCTACCTAGAGAAAAAGGAAACTCACCACTCACTGGTGAAAGAGGAGAGAAAGGTGGGGGAAAATCAAAGCCCCACACTCGATTCTCAAGATTCATGGACCGTCTAGCGAAGACCTTAGATCCAAACCTTCACTTTGCATCTACTCTCTTTTAGAGGATAGACCATGCCTTCGCAATTGCCCCGCACTACCACTCAACCTCCCTATCACATTGATTCTTGCCGGCCCTTCCATCTTTCAATCCATTCATGATCGATTAGATCAATTCCATAATATAGCTTGCCCGAACCAGACTTGACGTCTTTGGTCAAGCTGGCTATAATGAATGATCGTTGTTCGGGAACAAAACAATAAGCCTACAGGTTTTCATTGCCTAAAGTCGTAACTTAGCTCTTCAATCCTTCGCTATCACAAGAAGATAGTGATCAAAGAGCTATCACTCAACTGCTTCACATCTTATGAAAGCCATATTGCCTTAAGGGGGCATGTTGTAAGAGCATAGGTGAGTGGTAAGCAGGAGGCATGCCCAAAGGGCAGCGGCAGCAGTGTGGTTCCAGGTGCCGTCGCTAGATTGAGATACGCAGGGTGGCGGGGACTTCGCTCTAATTAGTACAAGCCTATATGGGTGGTAGGCATAGTAGGGCTCGAACCTACAATATCACCGTTATGAGAAGTACGTTTCAACCAATTAAACTATAAGCTCCTACTTATCTCTACATGCGATTCACTTACTTCGAGAAGAGAGCAACACAAAGAGGAGGCCTTTGCTCTATCTGCTTCTTCCTCTTCCCAGGGGATAAAAAATGAAATTTCTTATTTCTTATTTATTATAAAATTCTTTCTATATAAATATAAAAAATTTATATAATATATAATAAAGAATCTAAAGAAATTCATATAATTGAAGTAAGCGGCCTTTTCGCAACTCAAACAGCCAATACGCTTTCTGGGTCACGACGACTTAAAGGGGCGGGGGCTCTCTATTTGCTTTCAATGCTGGCAATTCGCCTTTAGTTATAAGTAAAAGTAGAGGGTGTCATTCACCCCACACTTTAGAAAGAGTACAAAAGTTTGGATGAAGTAACAAAAAGTACATAAGGATTGTGAAAGAGAAACTTGGTTACGGGAACCAAAGGTTAGGCCGACTACTATAACTACACCTACAGCAATTTCTTCCTACCCTCCTTTCTTCCCCTTTCTATCAATGTTGCCAATTCCCAGAATACTTATGTACCCTTGTGCATATAGTTGCCCAACTACTTTCTTCCCCTTTTTGTCAATGATTCTTTAGCCACTTCTACATCTGTCGTATTTGCGAGAGAGAGATTGCTTCATGGCAGAGCATTTAGCAATGCCAACCTAGTGAGGGCTGGCTGTCTGGGGACAGGTTAAGGCAAGGCCTGCTGGGCTTGCTTCTCATGAGATTTGGTGAGGGAATCAGAAAGGAGCTCAACAACCGGGCAGGCTTTTGGGTACGTAGAAAAGGGGAAGTGGATGGAGGGTGCTTCTCAACTAAATAAGGGGGTGGGGGCCTAGGTGGTGGGGTCGCTATAGTTGCTAAGGTGAGACTTCCTACATGGCGGGATGCCCCACTCTAGATGAAGTTGCGGGGGTGACCACCACATCCTCTCCCGATTCGAACGACGACCAATGGCCTCTTGATAAATATAGTTGAAAACAAAGCGTTTTAGGAAGACACCAAATCCTTGTTTGGATAATCGAAGTGGGTGGCTATTCTCACAAACGAAAAGACTCAACGACGAGTAGAATGTAGCTCCGCTCGCTAATCTATGGTAGAGCTGGACTTTTTTCGTTTCTATAGACTCCTAACGTGCTACTTGCCTCTTCACTCTTCCCTTAACTATCAGACTCTACTTGCAGCCCCTCACTAACACAACCCCCTTATACTAACCTGGAAACTGGCCTACATAACTCAAAGTTTCTTGTCCAGGAGGATCCATCGCGCAGTCCCCATAGGCTAGTTTGTTCGGCATAACAGGACCTAATCTAACACTAAAAAGATTATCCTTGTCATACCTCTTTTCTTTCCTGCCTCCCATCCATCTGTCTTCATCCAGCTGCATCAAACTACATAGCCTGAAGCTCATTTCTTCAAAATCTGTTAGCTGCATTTTGGCTTCAGCTAGCTTCAACTAAAACACCAGCTCCGTAGACTAAGTGAAAGAAAAGCTTGCCCGAGACAATTGGATCTATCGATCTAATGGCTTATGCATACGTCCTCTGATATATTGATTTTGGTGGATGTGGACACCAACTAGCATTATCTAATAGCATAGTAACCTCTATTCCTACACCAGTGCTAGGTAAGCGAAGCATCTATCAATCTAAGAGAAGGGGGGAAGGTGCGCTAGCGCGGCTCACTTCACTTTTCGCTCATTGCTGCTTCAAAATGTTAGCTTGCGTGCTCCTTACTACTTGTTCACTTACTAATAGGGCGTGACGAGGCCCGCCCATTAGCGTTAGTGACGGGGGCGCAAGGGCTTTGAACTTTGTACTCTACGTGAGAAGGGCATGAGAGGGGTCCCCCATTAGCCCTATTAGTAAATGAGGGGGGTCCCTAAACGTAGTAAGGTAAGGCCCCCTCACATAGTGATGGCCTCTTAGCCCTTCTTCTCCTTATTACCTTCTCGATTAGTAAGTAGTTCAGTTCGCTTGCTGGGGAACCAAGATTGTGATAGTTTAGAACATTTGAGATTGGGTAGGTGTATATATAACATAGAAAGTGACGGGTCAGGAGAGAGAAGAGAGGAAGTACACCCGATTCACCAGGTTCTACCACTGCAGGGCCCAATCATAGCTAAAAGAAGAGTTTGATCCTAGCTCAAAACAAATGCTAGCTATATGCTTAACACATGCAAGTCGAACGTTGTTTTCGAGGAGTTGGGCAGAAGGAAAAGAGGCTCCTAGCTAAAGGTAGCTTGTCTCGCCCAGGAGGTGGGAACAATTGAGAACAAAGTGGTGAACAGGTGCGTAATGCTTGGGAATCTGCCTAACAGTTCGGGCCAAATCTTGAAGAAAGCTAAAAAGCGCTATTTGATGAGCCTACATAGCATTAGGTAGTTGGTCAGGTAAAGGCTGACCAAGCCAATGATGCTTAGCTGGTCTTTTTGGATGATCAGCCACACTGGGACTGAGACACAGCTTGGACTCTCACGATGGGCAGTGGGGAATCTTGGACAATGGGCGAAAGCCCGATTCAGCAATATCGCGCTAAGAAGCCCTGACTAACTCTATGCCAATAGCCACAGTAAGATGGGGTAGCAAGTGTTCTTTGGAATGACTGGGCGTAAAGGGCACATATGCGATGAATTGGGTTGAAAGTGAAAGTCGCCAAAAAGTGGCTGAATGCTCTCGAAACCAATTCACTTGAGCGAGACAGAGGAGAGTGGAACTTCATGTGTAGGGGTAACATCCTTAGATCTACGAAGGAACGCCAAAAGCGAAGGCAGCTCTCTAGGTCCCTATCGACGTTAAGGTGCGAAAGCATGGGGAGCGAACAGGATTAGATACCCTGGTAGTCCATGTCATAAATGATGAGTGTTCACCCTTGGTCTACAAGGATTAGGGGCCCAGCTAATGCATGAAACACTCTGCCTGAGGAGTACAGTCACAAGACCAAAACTCAAAGGAATTGACGGGGGCCTGCACAAGCGGTGGAGCATGTGGTTTAATTCAATACAATGCACAAAACCTTACCATCCCTTGACATATGAACAACAAAACATGTCCTTAACGGGATGGTACTGACTTATATACAAGTGCTGCATGACTGTCGTCAGCTCATGTCGTAAGATGTTTGGTCAAGTCCTATAATGAGTGAAACTCTCGTTTTGTGTTGTTGACACATGCGCCTAAGGAGAAAGTCTTTGCAACTAAAGTGAGCCGAGTAATGTGTCAGTGCTACTAATTGAGTGCCAGCACGTAGCTATGCTATCAATAAGAAGGGAGCCGACACCTTTTGAAGCACTATCTAGTGTGTACTGACGTCAAGTTGGCAGCAGAGGAAGACTCGGCATTCAAGCAAGCCGCTCGGTGGTGTGGTACGTAGTGGGTTTAGTACTCCCTGCCAAAACAGCTCCGAAACAAACACAAAGGTGCGTGCCACACTCACGAGGGACTACCAGTGATATACTAGAGGAAGATGGGGATGACATCAATTCTACATGGCTCTTATGGGCTGCGCCACACATGTGCTACAATGGCAATGACAATGGGAAGCAAGGCTGTAAGGCAGAGCAAATTTAGAAAGATTGCCTCAGTTCGGATTGTTCTCTGCAACTCAGGAACATGAAGTTGGAATCGCTAGTAATCGCGATCAGCATGCCACAGTGAATATGTACCCGGGCCCTATACACACCACCCGTCACACCCTGGGAATTGGTTTCACTCGAAGCATCGGACCAATGATCACCCATGACTTCTATGGACCACGAGTGTCACAAAGGCTTTTGGTGGTCTTATTGGCGCATACCACAGTGGGGTCTTCCTCATTCTGTTCGCCGTCCCTTTTTTGGACCCTGCATACACGGAGCTTCAGGCATTGGGGCTAACCTTTTTAGTTGAATAATCATGACTAACCCTTCTACAAGCATCTACTCGAGACTCATGACAAAATTGAAAATTAACTACAAACATCAAAGAGATTACAAGACTTGCCCTGGGGATTAAACAAATAACAAGAAAAATCAATGTACAGAAGGTAAGGGACTCACGTTATCAGCTGAAAAAAGAACTCAAACTCCAAAATAGGCAATTTTGGTGAGAGAGAGAGAGAGAGAGAGAGAGAGAGAGAGAGAGAGAGAGAGAGAGCAACGCGCAATAAATTGGTGAAAGTAATAAACATGACAATGCAAGTCTCTAGAAAATTGTTGGCATTGCACGGAAGAATCATGAGTACATTTTCATCACCTTTTCTGCCGGGAGTCTAGATATTTAGGATAAAAGCTTTTGTATCTAGAAAGATACGTGCCTCACTTTATATGGGGAAAAAAAAAAATCTCCAAAAATAGGCAACAACTTGATACTATAGAGAGTAACAACACAGGCAAAAGTAACAAATTTGCCAAATTGATAGTCTTTGAGAAGCCTCATGAAGACATCCTTATATCCTTCCTTTTGAGTATGCTATTATTCCAGAATTAAGAAAAGGCTTGGATTTACCAAATATGTGAACTCTCTATGGATGAGATGTTTATTCATAAAATGTGCTAGGATTTTGCTCGTTGACTCAAGATGTCCCGATGAAGGGGAGCCTTGGAGTAACGGTTGAATTGTCACCGTGTGGCCTGGAGATTATAAGTTTGAGGCGTGAAAATAACCTCTTGCAAAATGTAAAGTAAGACTGCGTATTATAAACCTATCATCAGCTGCCCTTTTTACTCAAGATGTCAATCAGATTTCTGATTTGGAGTAATGTGCTAGGATTTTGCTGGTTGCCCAAGATGTCACAAGAGATCAGACTACTCAATCAGACTTCATATTTTGAGCCATCGTGGAGTATTATGACCTGCAAAGACTCATGAAAGCTTTTGACATGATGGCCAGAAGCAAAGAGGACGCCACAACCGGGACTGCAAATAGGTGCAGTTTACCATTCAGTGCAATGGGCCTTGCGATTCAGTCCGGAGGCACCAACGAATACACGCCTGTTACTTAAAGTTCTGCCCGATAATTTCCTTTCTCGACAGATCATTGTGCTTGTAAAGAAATCCTATCCCCCCACACCCACCCACTGTAAAATTGGAACTCTTTTTTCATGCATGGTAATAGTTAATTTAAGTGCCACTTGCCTCTAAATTGCCTTTTTTGAGATCTAAGTCATTCACCATGTTGAGAATGGCTCAGGCTAAGTAACAATTTCATGCCAATACTTTATCCTATTCTTTTATTGTAGTGATTTTTAGAGGTGCACAAAACTCCCGCATATGTGGGGTCTGGAGAAGAGGTGGACAACAAGGGTCAATAGTAGGTAGCTTTACCTTGCATTTTGCTAGAGGTTGTTTCCATGCCTTGAAGCCATGACCTCAAGGTCACACGACAACAACTCTACCATTGCACCAAGGCTCCCCTTCATTGTAGTGATTTTTAACTTCAAAAAAATTGAACGAACTATGGCTATAATTGCAATCGTCCTTTTTCCATTATTTCCTTTTTGTCTATAGACCCTAAACCAGTGGTCAGTCATCCTAATGCTACACTTTAATCCTTTATGTGGAACGCGAAGTATTCCAAAAGATACTTCATGGCGTGTCTACTTGTCCACGGCGTCAGTCTACTCTTAAATACTCCAAGAAAACAAATCTGCGTATATGTGAAAACCACGTCTTAAACAAGTATCCTTGTTACCTTCTACAGACTACGTACGTCCTAGACATGGTTGAAAATAATAAATATGATAACCTCGTATTCCTCAGAAAATAAACTCCCGGCTTGCATGGGAAGTATTATGTACATTTTCATCAGCTGCATCACTGTATTTTAGGTACAATGATTATTTGATGTTTTCCATATCATGACAGATACACTACAACTCTGATTGTGCACAACGACATGCCCCTATGGACTTTCAACAAAGCTACTGTGAATTGGTAAGTTATCAGACGGTCTGGTGGCAGAGGGGTTCACATTGATAATCAGTATCAAACAGTTGTAAGCGCTTACTTTGAATTTGATAAATTGGCTGACCAAAGAATTTCCTTCTTTCTTCTGATCTCAGGGTTCCATCCCATAGTTTTTCTTTATCCATAAGGTAATGGATTGGTACTTTGTCTGACTGGTTAGTGACCTCTGTCCATTAGAAGGGAGCCTTCCGCAATGGTAAAGTTGTTGCTTGAAGTCATAGGTTCAAGGCATGGAAGGAGCCTATTGCAAAATTGCAAGGTGAGTACAATTAGACCCCTGACCTTTTTATTCTAAGGTGCTATCACGTATTTATAATAAAGAGCTTGGATGTATGTCAAATAATCCAGTCTTGCTTCCAAGGAAAAAATTCTCCAAAGACTCTAAAATGGGCAATGGATTGATAACAAACAGAATAATTGTATTGTAAATAATAAATAGAGAATTTTTCATATCCGGATATTTCACAATAATTATTTCCATAAACGGTTTGGTTAAACGGATCAATTTTGGGAGCTGATATTCTCATTCCTCTTTTGATAGGCAGCAAGACAATCTTGTAACATAGTTGCCTGAATCCAAATTGACATCTTCTTTCATAAGAACACTTGGTAAACAGTTCCAGAACAACATCAAGATTTATTTTCCTAAATGAGGAGAACAACGAGAATTCTTCGGTGAAATTGCAAAAACCAGTAACTACAAGAATCAAAGAAGAGCAAAAATCAGTCTTTCTCATCCTTTTCCCAAATCACAAAACAAAAAGGAGAGATATTTCACAAGAAGCGCATTTAAAGAGGTTAACAGAAACCAAACCTTTTCAGCAATAATCCGATCTCCAGCCCTCAGAGTAGGATACACGGATCCCCACTGAATGTGTCGGATCTCACCAATCATGGAACAAATCAAGATCAATGCGAGAATCGACTTAACAGTATAAATAAATTGCCAACGCAGAAGCGCCCATCGGTTACCGCGACTGCTACCATTTCCAGCACCGGCGACGAAGCCTGCGGAGCTATCAGTGCGGGCAGAAGAGAGGAACTCCTGGCAAGGCATCCATTTAGAAGAAAGCAAATGGAAAAAGGCATCCAGCCTGAGGAAGCTCATTGGGAGATCAAGCTTCGAAGGGCTTGAATCCTACGGCGAGGATTCGAATGCGGCGGAGACGTTGATCGGAGAAGAAATGGAGAACGTGGATGGAGATGTAGATGTAGATGTAGAGATTTAGGGTCAGGGTGTGGGTGGAAGCGCGGGACTTGAGCTCGATGAGGAGATTGAAGAATTGTTGAGGGGATGGAGAAGGAGAAGTTGTTGGGTCGAAGGAGGAATAGTCTAGGGGGATCAGAGGGCAGAAATGGGGCAAGCCATGGCCTCGTCTCTTCCTTCTTCTTCTTCTTCAGCTTTGGTGAGAGTGGAGGGGCGGAGAGAGACCGTGAGAAGGGGCAACCAGGAATTCATTTCCGCCGGTTGCTTGGAGGTTAAGATTCACAAGTCAAAAGTTCGACTGTTACTTTGACTTGGGCCCACTTTATCCACGGCCCCTTTTAGGAAGCAGTGGAAGCTGGACAGATCCTCCGGATGAAAATTTGAAGACGAAGCCAGCAAGGCAAAATCAGGGCCTGCAATGGACTTAGCCGGCCGCTACAGAAAACCGATACTCAAACACCCCTCATCTTCCAGAACAAAATATCGGCCGATACGTATCATTACTAGGACGAATGCTCCTTGCTCATCTTTAATGCACATTTAGAATGGCATGCCCCAAGATTGAATTTTTTTTTATTGTGGGAGTGAAAACATATTTTCTTCTGGATAAGAATACAAGTGGGGCTCACTCTTTCCAGTAATCTAAACCGTATATTTCATAGCTCATGCAATGGAGAGCCCGCCCCCCCCCCCACCTGTAGATTTCACAGCCACATTTTCCAAGTGAAAGGAGGCCCCACTTGTAGATTCTACCTCATAAAATGATGAAGACTGCTCTCTCTCTCTCTCTCTCTCTCTCTAAAAAAAAGAAAAAAGATTTGTTTTTTCTTACTAGCTCTCTTACATGTTAAATCTTTTTCTCTAAGCGTCAAGAACTTGTGGAAAAAAAGATTGTGTATGGAAGTAAGTTGTATCTAATTCCTTTTTTCTTTATGTTCTCTGTTTAGTGGGTTTCTTTTTTTCACGTTTATCTATCTCACCATCATCATCATCAAGACCTTATACCAATTAGGGGTCGGCCACATGAATCTTCTTTCTCCATTCCTCTCTATTAAGTACCATGACTTCATTTAGTTTCAAAGTTTTTAAATCTTTCCTCACCACTTCTATCCAAGTTCTTTTGGGCCTTGCCCTTGCCCTTTTAGAACCTTTTACTTGTATTGCCTCACTCTTTCTAACCAGTGCTGTTGTTGGTCTCCTTTGAATATGTCCAAATCATCTAAGTCTAATCTCCCTCATCTTGTTACTTATTGGTGCTACCTCTAAATTTTCTCTAATATTTTTATTTCTAATTATATCCTTTCTTGTCTTACCACTCATCCATCTCAACATCCTTATTTCTACGACGCTCATCCTATGAGCATGATGTTCCTTAACTGCCCAACACTCTGATCCGTAGAGCATGGCCGGCCTTATGGCCATCTTATAGAATTTTCCTTTTAGTTTGAGTAGCACCCGCTAATCACACAAAACTCCAGATGCACATTTCCATTTGTTCCAACCCATTTGGATTCTCTGGGTAACCTCCCTCTCAATCTCTCCACTCTCATGAATCATTGATCCTAAGTACCGAAAGTGGCCTTTTACGAGGACTTCTTGATTATCAATCTTGACTGGTGTTCCACTCCTACTCCTCTCCTTGCTAAAATTGCATTCCATATATTCTGTCTTAGTTCAACTAATTTTAAATCCTTTAAATTCTAATGCTTCTCTCTATAACTCTAGCTTTATGTTTACACCCTCCCTTGTCTCATCAAGTAAGACTATCATCTGCAAATAACATGCACTAGGGAATCTCCTCATATAGATGTTTTGTTAACTCATCTATAACCAATGTGAAAAGGTATGGGCTCAATGCCGATCCTTGGTGCAATCCTACAGTGACAGAAAAATCACTAGTCTCGCCACTAGTGGTCTTAACATTTGTTACTGCTCCCTCATACATATATTTAATTATGACTTTATACCCCTACAAAACCCCTTTATCGCCCAACACCCTCTATATTAACTCTCTATGGACTCTATCATAAGCTTTCTCTAAGTCAATAAAGACTATGCGAAGGTCTTTCCTCCTCTACCTATATTTCTCTACTAATTGTCTTAATAAGAAAATAGCTTCCATGGTAGACCTCCCAGGCATAAAACCAAACTGATTCTCTAATACACTTGTTTCGTGTCAAAGTCTATTCTCAATCACTCTTTCAAAAGGTTTTATAGTGTGGCTCATAAGTTTGATCTCTCGATAATTAGTGCAGCTCTGTATGTCTCCTTCATTCTTATAAATTGGTACAGTGGAGCTTTTACTCCACTCATCAAGCATTTTCTTTAATTTAATAATCTTATTAAACAACTTGGTTAGCCAAACTACTCCAATATCTCCCATATGCTTCCAACCCTCTATTAGTATCCCATTGGGCCCCATGGCATTTCCTGATTTCATCTTTTTCACGGCCTCTTTTACTTTAGGTACTCTAATCTTACATTCATATCTATAATATCCAGTGTTATTTAGATTTATAGTATTTTCAATCCCTATATTCTCAAAGCCATTGTCATTTAACAATTTTTGAAAGTATGTTTCCCACTTTTGTTTGATCTCCTCATCTTTGATTAATACCCTTTGATCATCGTTTCTAATACACCTAACATTATCTAAGTCCTTACCCTTCTGTTCTCTTACTTTTGCAAGTTTAAACACATCTTTCTCACCTTCTCTTGTTCCTAGTCTATTATAGAGCTCATCATACGCTTTAAGTTTAGCTTTACTTACTATTCTCTTAGCAACCTTTTTAGCATTCTTATATTGTTCATAGTTTTCATTATTTGTAGTCTTCTACTATACTTTAAAATACATTCGTTTTTCTTTAATAACTTTTTGCATTGTTGCCTTTTACCTTTAGATACTCCTAAGATATCTTTTGTCACTTTGTTAATGGACTCAACAATATTAATCTACATGGTATTTACTTCTATTTCATAGTTCCAATTTCCTTCTACCATCAACTTATTTGTGAATGAGGTTATTTTCTCTCATTTTAAGTTCCACCACTTAATTTTTTGATACCTATTAAGTTCATTTCTTTTCTTCCATCTTTTGATATGGATATCCATAACCATTAACCTATGTTGTGAGTTTAAACTCTCACCTAGTATCACCTTACAATCTTTACACATAGATCATTCATTATTCCTAAGTAGAAAAAAGTCTATTTGCTTTTATGAAGTCCACTTTTAAAAGCTATTTAGTGTTCATCCCTCTTCTTGAAGAGTATTTTTAATGTCCAGGTTATATGACAAAGAAAATTCGAGGATGTTCTCCCCCATCTCATTTCGTTGACCTATATCATACCCTCCGTGTATTCTATCATATCCTTCATTTTCTTTTCCTACATGGCCATTTAAGTCTGCTCCTATAAATATCCCCTCAGTGTTGGGAATTTCTTGCATGACTGCCTCCATATCTTCCCAAAACTATCTCTTGATTATATATTGTAACCTTACTTATGCTGCGCATGCACTTATAACATTTATAAGTTGCTCTCCTAAAACAAGTTTTATTATTATAAATCTATCACTGATTCTTTTAACATCCACAACTTTATCCTTTAATTCCTTATCCACTATTATTCCTACACCATTTCTGTTTTCATCCTTTCCTGCATATCATAATTTATTCCCATCTATTTCTCTAGCTTTAGCCCCTTTCCACTTGGTTTCTTAGATACAAGCGATGTTGACTCTCCTATGTTTCATCGCGTCTACTAACTCCAAACTCTTACCTGTCAATATCCCTATATTCCACGTGGCGATACAAATCTTATGCTCTGGAGATATCCTATTTATTGTCACCTTTCTCGACCTCCATGGCGTGAACCCATGTCCACTTTTCATTGCACTTAGGTTCTGATGCAGCGCGTCGCTTCCAAGGGGACACTCTAGCAATCCTTGCCCATTTTTCACTACACCCGAGATCTGATGTAACGCGTCGCTTCTGGGAGAACGCCCTGGCTAGAGAGAATGTCATTTTTCAATTCATGTCATGTTAGGGTTGCCATAGTTTTAAGAAGCTAAAGATGATTTTCATTTCTTCCTTACAAACTAATATACAAATGCATATTCATTTGCAAGCAGAAAAGAAATAACAAAATCATCTTCAGCTTCACCCTTGCTGGTAGGCACCTGACATAAAGGTTGCCATATTTTAAGAAGCTAGAGATGATTTTCATTTCTTCCTCACAAACTAATAAACAAATGCATATTTATTTGTAAGAAAGAATAACAAAATCATCTTCAACTTCTCCCTTGTCGATTAGCACCTGACTCAAGACCCTCCTCATTTTTCATCTAGGCTTAGGATCGGCATTGGCGAAGTTTACCTTTATCTATCTCTAAGGGTCAAAAACAATTCTTAGAGTCATCTTTCCTTTGTAACTGATACAAACATTAATAAGAAATTATTTTAGAACCATTAATCAAGACTGTACAAAAGAGGAGCGTTGGTGCAATTGTTAAAGTTGTCGTCGTGTGACCTTGAGGTCACGGGCTCAAGGCGTGGAAACAGCTTCTTACAAAAACAAGGTAAGGTTGCCTACTATAGGCCCTTGTGGTCCGCCTCTTCCCCAGACCCAACATAGGCAAGAGCTTTGTCCACCGGGGTTGCCCCTTTTAATCAAGAATGTAAAGCTGAATAAGAGTCCTAGTAAGAATACAGGACCAAGAGGAGAAGGTATACACTCTCTTTTCATATGTAAAATAATTTTTATTTTTTTAATGTAAGCCGCTCATCGCATTAGAAATGTCTTAAATATTTTAGATATCAAATTCATGCTTATTGGATGTTTTGAACCTACATTTATTTAGGCAAAAGTTTAGTGCCATCCATTTTTATTAATTTTTTGAAATATCATAAACAAGTTGTTATGATCTTCCAAATATTGATTTCTCATGAATTACCCATTTTTGGTTGAAGATGATAGACCATCCATTTTTATTAAAACGTGCTACCACTAGGTGTATATATTTTTTTAGTTAGAAAGACAAGGACTTGGGCCAGATTTTGCTTGATCTCAACCATTAATCTCTTCATGAACTTGTATTAGGTAGGCGAAGTTCCACAAATTTCACTTGGAGGAAAATTCCAAATTTTGTTTTTTTGAGTTTAAAAGGTGCTATCGTTTAGGTAGAACTTAGGCATCCATAAGAGCTCTATGTTGTATTAAGAAAATGACATAAGGCTCTCTTATAATAATCGTTTAATATATATTATAATAAGAAAAGTGATGTAATATGCAAACTATTTTTTATATTTTATTTCTACTAATGTTTTAGATGTTTACAGTTCTATATGGACCTAGTTTTGTTAAGATCCAAGTCATTTAAAATGTTGCACTTGACTTAGATGGGCTATAGTCCAAAATTCTTTTCCATTGGATAATCTTACTCACTTTTTTCGTGACTTGTAAAATGAGCATTCAAAAGTCTCATTGTTCACTTTGTAACTAAAAACTACAATGGTTAGGATCAATTAACGAACTAGAATTTTATACCATAACCCATCTAAGTTAAGGATAACATTATGAACGACTTAGATCTTCATAAAAATAGGTCCACATAGAGTTATAGTCATCCAAAACATTAGTAAGGGGCTAGTTTGTCAAAAAAAAGTGAGTGATTATATTAGTTCCTTTACAATAATCATGCAATGGAATTAAAAAGGGAGGCTTTGATAAGTTCTAATGGGTCATATTGTTCTTTCAATTTGGCCATTTGGTCGAAGAGTATGGAGTAAGATCGTCTAATGTATAAAAATATTGGGGAATGATCAATCAAAAACAAAATTATGAAGATAAATGGTCTTGATCAACCGAAATCTAGGCCCGACTCAGAACAATAAAACGAACATGCTAGCTCATCCAAGGGTGACACTCCTCGTACCAAATTTTGGGTGTTTACTATTTAAGAACCTTTTTATTTAATGACAGACGCACATCCTTGATGAGTTTTGAATTTGTGACCTTCACCTTTGAAACTCACTCTTCAGCAACTGTATTCCACACTATTGGCATATTAGAATATATATTGTTAAGCCAAAATTGAATTTTATGTTTAGTATTTAACATTATCTATTTAATTAATCTTAATTGCTAAAATTATCTTAGTCCCTGGGATTGATAGGATAGAGCGACAACACCTTTTATATTCCTTTTATCACCCCATTTTCTTCTCAAGATTTCACCCCCAACAAACCCACCGCCACTCTGGTCAGCAGCACCCAAAACCCTCTCCTACGCTATCAGAACTGCAAAGGGAATTGCCCAAAACTCCGCTATAAATGAAGCTCCATAAACAGTCACTCCTGCTGCTCTCACGGATCATCATGATTTCAGATATCTTCCTCGGCTGTAACGGCGACCGAAAAACCAGCATAATCTTCACCACGCTGGGAAGATCCCGCTACGCTTTTGATATCTACACCCTCCCAATTCACCGACCCACCAAAAGCGATCAAATCCGAATTACAGACGGTCACTCCGTTAACTTCAACGGCTTTTTCCCCAACAATCCCTCCTCAGTTCTCTCGCTCCTCAATCGTAAGCCCCCTTCTTCTTCTCCACCCGAAGCAATTGTTTACATCACTGAACGGAACGGTTCCTCAAATATCTACCTAGATGCTTTCGATCAACCGTCCATTGTTCTCAACAGCAACAGCCCAGAACCCAGTAATAGAAGGTCAACCCTTCAGATTACGGACCGGATACAAGTTCCTCTGCTGCATACTGAAAATCATGGAAGCGTTTCTATGAAAGATAAACCCTCTATTTCTGGAGAGTTCCTGATCTATGTATCCACGCACGAAAATCCAGAATTGCCCAGAAAAAGTTGGGCAGCGGTTTACTCAACGCATCTCAGATCGGGCAAGACCCAACGGTTAACACCATATGGAATTGCCGATTACAGCCCGGCGGTGTCTCCATCCGGCGAATGGACGGCTGTTGTTTCATATGGAGAGAAAGGATGGACGGGCGAGATTGAAGATCTCAAAGGCGATCTCTACCTCTTCAAAACCACCGACGGGTCCCAACGGAAGAAGATCGTTGATCACGGGGGGTGGCCCACTTGGGCCGATGATTCCACTATCTATTTCCACCGGCAAAGCGACGACGGGTGGTGGAGCGTCTATAAAGCGGTTCTGGGAAGTGATGAATCTGCGACCGTTGATCGAGTGACCCCACCAGGTATTCATGCTTTCACTCCTGCCGCTAGTACCAGCTTGAAAAGCTTAGTTGTTGTAGCTACTCGAAGACCCACTTCAGGTTTTCGCCATATCGAACTTTTTGATCTTGAAAATAAGGTGTTTATCGAGATGACTAAACCAATTTCTCCAAAAACCCACCATTACAACCCATTTTTCACGCCGGATTCAACAAAAATCGGTTATCATAGATGCAGGGGAGACTATAACTCCGGTTTGTTCCTCGAAAATCTACAAACCCAGTTGGAGAAAAACATCTCTCTTTTCCGAATTGATGGATCTTTTCCTTCGTTTTCACCCGCCGGAGATCAAATCGCCTACGTCGGACTTCCGGGGCTTTATGTTGTCAACTCCGATGGCACTGGTGAGCGGGAACTTCTTTCTGGCAACGCTTTCTCAACGGCATGGGATTGGAAACGTAAGGGTGTAATCTACACATCCTACGGTCCAGAATTCGCCTCGGAGAGCACCAAAGTAGACGTGATCTCCATTGATATCGCGAAAGAAGAGACCAAAGTGTTGACGATCGGCGGAGAAAATAATGCATTTCCATCACCGTCGCCAGACGGGAAGTGGGTTGTTTTCCGATCGGGGAGATCGGGTTATAAGAATCTGTACATAATGGATGCCGTGGAAGGAGAGAAGGCAGGGATCCGACGGCTGACGGAAGGGGCATGGACGGACACGATGTGCGATTGGTCCCCCGATGGCGAGTGGATTGCGTTCGCTTCGGACAGAGACAACCCTGGTGGGGACAGCTTTGCTCTGTACATGATACGGCCTGATGGGACCCAGTTAAAGAAGGTGGTCCACAGTGGGGAGGGTGGAAGAACTAATCATCCAACGTTCAGCCCTGATTCCAGCCACGTTGTCTTCACTTCGGATTATGCTGCTGTTTCGGCTGAGCCCATATCAAACCCCCACCATTATCAGCCTTACGGGGACATTTTTGTGGCAAGGGCTGATGGGACCAAGATCCAACGGTTGACGCACAATTCTTATGAGGATGGGACCCCTACTTGGGGGCCCATGTACCTTGAGCCCGTTGATGTATTTCATCAGAGCAATCCCGATGGTTCAGCGTGCCAGTTTGATGATTGTCATTGGCTGGCTTGACTTAGGCCTTGCCGATGGAACTTTGTGAAGAGCGAAGGGTAAGGACTTGTATATACATGGAGTTTGCTTGTATAGAATAATAGCTGCCTTAGTATGGGTAAGTGTGACCCTGGGTTTTTAAAATCTTTTTTTAATATATAAAATAATAGAAATAAATTGGTTTATAAAATAGGCGGATCCCTTAAATAAAAATTCAAAATTTATAAATCTTACGTAACGTCAAGGAGAAATACCCAGAAAGAAAACCGAGGGTCATCTACGTTCTAAAAAAGAGTTACCTCAAATTTAACAGCACAATAAAATACACAAACTATAAAAAGACAATGATGATTATAGTCCAAAAGACCCAGGTCTCGTTAATAATGCGAGTATATGCATATTATATAATGGTATAAGTCTAATATATTCAAATATATAATCATCTGTCACAAGAGTCTAATACAAGTCTACTAATCTATCTCCAAATACAAATGTAAATGGTCCTCAGGTCCTAGCCCAAATCAATGTTACTCCACCCGCTTTCCTTTCAGGCTATCGCATTCCACATCTGAGGTATTGTAGAAGAAAATAATGCCTCAGCAAGCTATGCTTGTTTAGGTGATCACATTAAATTAAAGCTTAATAAAATTACATGGTAAATCTCATTAAATAAACATATATAAAGCACGTCAAATAATCAATCGCTCATAATGAAGTAACACATTAAAATCATGTCTTCATAAATAGTTATCAAGCCAAATCATGATGACATGCAAGGCATAATCAAAACATAGATGTGTGTTTGTCAAAACAATACCAGTCTATGTCCATAGAATAATATGCATGCAAGTCATGATAAATAGGACATTATATTACAAACGACCTCAAGAGTATCCCACGACACTCAATCACTGTGATCAGTACTCACACCAACCCTAGGTCCCTCCCATGCAATCTGCATCAGCCCCTGGAGTCACTCACGGCCTAGGCCTGCTTGCCCCAGTTCACCCCACATATAAATCTACATGAGCATACAGAATAATGGTATAGGCTATTATGTTGCAATGGCATCCCCACCAGGATCTGAATTACTGTCGCTCCCTGTCGACACCCAAACGAGACACTTTCCCCGTTCCCATGGGGAGGAATGGACCTGTTGGGGGGATTGCCCATGATACCACCACCTATGTAACTAGCCATGTATCACTTAAGGGCGGTGTCTAATCATCATAATCATCACAAAGTCAAAGGGCGAGTGAAAGCATGATCAAATTACCCACTGGGTGGAAGCACCTGTCATAAATCAACAACAAGTCATAAATCATGGAAAGACTCCATAAAATAATCTCAATAAGTACAATCATAGCCTATAATAAATACAGTACATCACACGTAAAACATGGTTATTCGCAAAAATAGAATGTCATGCTACCAACAAGAAGTCGGGATATATTTATGTGAATATGAGAAGACATAAAAACATATGCCTCAAAAACTTTAGAGAATAGGTCATGTTTACTAAAATCACGAATAAATTTGAATGAAATCACTTACCTCGATAAATGTGGTGCTCTAATCAAACGTATGGGTAATGTCATGTCGCACTCTTTGACATACCTGTCATATCATATGTCATCTATCACTTGATATTCTCACATCTAAAAGTAAACAAATCCAAGTAATAACTTCATTAATTTAGCTGTTAATCCCAGATCTACAGCCCACATCATTTGATTAACCCTCCATTAGGACAGTCTTGAGCTAGATGTTTGTCTTTCTAACATTTAAACTGTCATATGTCATCTCTGATTTCACTCTGACTCATTTTCATCATGATCCTTTTAATTTCTATGTTCGTTTAGTAATTCACATGTATCTCTATGATTACACATCGATTTAATGATCAGATCGTTCTTTAATCAGCCCATCTTAAGGCACCTAATCAGATCGACGGTCAGTATCACTTTTCTTGGAAATTCCAATGAGATATATTCTTCTAATCCCCTAGATCATCGCATATTTGATGTATCCAATCAAGGTCTAAGGCCTGATCATCCATTGATCGACTTGATCTAAGTCATCTAATGGTTTTTAGTAGTTTAACCATTTAAAGGTTGTTTAAGTCAAGATTTTTATCTTGATTCTAAGTCCGCTTCATCAAGACGATCGCAATGCATCTTTCGAATAGTGATTTGAGCCTCGATAGCTCCTTAAATCACATTTTTTGTGAATGAACGGCTCAAAAAGTCCAAAGAAATCAAGAAAAAAAAGGTATTTAAATCGGGCCACACGTGATGCACGTGCATGCCACTTGGCGCTCATCTCCACTGCATCCCGTGAGTAGCCGCCTATGTTGCTGTTGCCGGGGACGACGACCGAACTAATCCACCGTCGATGACCTCCAAGTGCCCAAATCTTGCGATTTTTACACCATTTTGCTCAGTTTTTCATGTGCCTTTCATTTTTAAGCTTCCCATCAATGGATTTTATCATTTTCTCATGTTTTTACATGCTTTTTACCATTTTTTTAAAAATTTTCCTATTACTATTTTCTAAGTTTTTCAGCGTCCCTAGCCGTCCGATCACCATGAAAATTATGGGTTTGTTCTTTATATCATCATGCACAAGATGAAGGGTTCAGATCATTATCTAATACTGTTTCATTTAATTATTTTGAAAACAATGGTAACACGTATCCCTTCACCGAAAAACGGCAATCTATGCCATTTTCCAACGTTAAAACAACGAAAAGAAAACGGAAAAGAATGGGGAGGGAATGGAGGATGGCCACCCTCAATCAAGTTAGCCACTCCCAGTTGCTTTTCATCACCAGTGCATGCACGGGAGGGAACAATCATCGGCATCCTCATCGTGAAACTTTGTCGCTGGTGATGTTGTTGCCGAAGACATGGAAAATGATGGACTAATTGCAGTTTAAAAATCGAGTTACATTTATGGTGGGGGGGAGGGCGCACTTAAGCCCACCCCATGATTACTATCATTTTTATTATTAGTTTTGATTGTAAGTTGTGCTTACAAATAACTATAAGTGAAAGAAGAACAAGCCTTTATCTGAAAGAAATAAAATCTGCTTACAAATAAGTGAAAGACGAGCAGGCCTTTATCTAGAAGAAATAAAATCACATAAGTGACTTGCTCGTATGCACGTGTGTTTTAGCAAGTGCAAAAGAACAAGAAAACTAGGGTGTCCCCCCGTTAACAACGCACTGCATCAGATCCCGTGTACAGCTAAAAAAGGGCAAGCTATGTTAGGGCATTCCCTTGGAAGCAACGTGCTACATCAAACCCGAGTGTGGTAAAAAATGGGCAACGGCTACTAGAGCATTCCCTCGAAAGCGACATGCTGCATCAAAACTCAAGTGTAGTAGAAAGTAAGCATAGGTTTATGTCATGGGGGTTGAGAAGTGTGTGACTAAATAAGCTAGCTTAGGAGAATAAGATTATTATTGCCACACGGAATATAAGCATATCAATAGGTAAGACTTTGGAATTAGTAGATACGATGAAATGTAGGAGAGTCAACATTGCTTGTATCCATGAAACCAAATGGAAAGGGGCTAAAACTAGAAAAATCAATAGGTATAAGCTCTAGTACGTAAGAAAGGACAATAAAAGAAATAGCGTAAGGATAGTGGTGGATAAAGAATTAATGGATAAAGTTGTAGATGTTAAAATAACTAGTGAGAAAATCATAATAATAAAACTTGTTTTAAGAGAGAAAATCATAAGTGTTATAAGTGCACACGCACCACAATTAGGGTTAGAAGATACTATCAAAAGACAATTCTAGGAAGATATGGAGGGAGTCATGCAAGAAATTCCCAACACAAAGGGGATATTTGTAGGAGCAAACTTAAGTGCTCATGTAGGAAAAGAAAAGGAAGGATGTGATAAGGTACATGAAGAATATGGTATTGAAGAATGAGATAAAATGGGGGAAGATATCTTCGATTGTTCTTTGGCATATAACCTAACCCTGGCAAACACATTCTTTAAGAAGAGGGATGAACTCTTACTAACCTTTAAAAGTGGACTCTATAAAAGCTAAATTAACTTTTTTATACTTAGGAATACCGAAAGACCAATGTGTAAGGATTGTAAGGTGATAACCAGTGAGAGTTTAATCTCACAACATAGGTTAATGGTTATGGATATCTACATTAAAAAATATAAGAAAGAAAATGAACTTAATATGTGTCTAAAAACTAAATGGTGAAACTTAAAAGAGGAGAAAATAATATCACTCACAAACAAGTTAATGATAGAAGGAAACGAGAACAATAAAATAGAAGTAAACACCATGCGGATCAATATGGTCGAGTCCCTTAAAAAAGTGGCAAAAGATGTCCTATGAGTATCTTAAGGTAAAAGGCAATCAATAAAAGGAAACTTGGTGGTTGAGTGAAAAAATGCAAAAAGTTATTAAAGAAAAATAAGTGTGTTTTAAAACATGGTGGAGAACTAGAAATAATGTAAACTTTGAGTAATATAACAATGTTAAAAAGGTTGCTAAGAGAACAGTGAGGCTAAACTCAAGTCATGTGATGATCTATAATAGATAAGGATCAAGAGAAGGTGAGAAAGATGTGTTTAAACTTGCAAAGATAAAAGAACAGAAGGGTAAGGTCTTAGACCACGTCAAGTGCATTAGACATAATGACCACCCGGTATTAGTCAAAAATGACAAAATCAAACAAACTTGGAAAGTTACTTTCAAAAATTGCTAAATGACTGAAAGTACTGTAAAACCCAAATAACATTGGACATTATAGATATGATTGTAGGATATAATACCTTAAGTGATAGAGGCCTTGAAAAAGATGAAATCAAAAAGGCCCTAAAGCCCGACGGTATACCAATCGAGGTTTGAAAATATGTGAGAAATACTAGAGTAGTTTGGTGGACAAAAATGTTTAATAAGATTGTAAAATCAAAGAAAATGCCGGATGAATGGAGGATGAGCTCTACTATACAAATTTAAAAGAATAAATGAGACATACAAAGTTGCATTAATTATCAGGGGATCAAGCTTATAAACCACACTATAAAACTTTTTGAAAGATTGATTGAGAAGAGGCATGAGACGAGTGTATCGGAGAACTGATTTTGTTTCATGCTAGGGATGTCTACCATGGAAGCTACGTTCTTATTTAGACAATTGATAGAGAAATATAGGAAAAGGAGAAAAGCCGTCCACATGGTCTTTATTGACATAGAAAAAGCTTATGATAGGGTCCTTAGTGAGTTAATATGGTGGGTGTTGGGCAAGAAAGGGGTTTCATGGGCTATATCGACATAATTAAAGACATGTATGTGGGAACGATAACAAATGTTATGATCACTAACGAAGAGACCGGTGATTTTCCTATCACTGTAGGATTGCAACAAGGATCAACATTTAGCCTGTACCTTTTCACGTTGGTTATGGATGAGTTAACAAAACATCTACAAAAGGAGATTCCATGGTGCATATTATTTGTAGATGATATAGTTTTAATTGATGATACAAGCAAGGGTGTTAACACAAAGCTAGAGTTATAAAGAGAAGCATTAGAATTTAAGGAATTTAAAATTGGTCGAACTAAGAGTATAGGGAATGTAATTTTAGCAAGGAGAGTGAGAATGGAGCACCAATAAAGATTGATAACCAAGATGTCCCCTTAAAAGATCACTTTCAATATTTAGGATTGATGATTCATGAGAGGGGAGAGATTAAGAGGGAGGTTACCTAGAGAATTCAAGCGGGTTGGAACAAATGGAGATGCGCCTCTGGAGTTTTGTATGGTCGACAGGTGCCACTCAAACTGAAAGAAAAATTCTATAGGATGGTTATAAGGCCAGCCATGCTATATGGATTAAAGTATTAGGAGTTAAGGAACATCATGTACATAAGATGAACATAGTCGAAATGAGGATGTTGAGATAGTTGAGTGGCAAGACAATCAAGGACAGAATTAGGAATGAAAGCATTAGAGGAAACCTAGGAATAGCACCAATAGGTAACAAGATAAGGGAGATTAGACTTAGTTTGGACATTTCCATCTGAAATTGAAAATGACACCTGTTAAAAGGAGTGCAGCAATGAAAGATGAAGGTTCTAAAAGAGCAAGGGGAAGCCCCAAAAAACATGGATAGAAGTGGTGATAAAAGATTTAAAAATGTTGAGACTAAATGAAGCCATGATATGTATTATGAGGAATGGAGAAACAAGATTCATGTCATGGACCCCTAATTGAGATAAGGTCGTAATGATGATGATGATGAAAAAAACAAGAAAAGAAGATGGAAGAGGTTGAAAAGATTTTGAACTTTAGCGTCATCCAGAGACTCAGCTCCTTTCTATGCTTCGAGGCATTAGGTATGATTCCCTCTTGCCCTCCACTCTTAATTGCTTGGTTGCGCCTTTCCCGAGCGTCCCTTTCGCTCCCTTGGATCATTCCTATGGATGCCGCATCCAAATTCCTTACACAAACGATCGATCATAAAACATTCTTAGTTGAAACATTCTCCACTTCAACTAGGAAGGTCTTTCCTTCCCTCTGTGTTCTGTAAAGCAGTTTATCCCTAGCTAGCTACCTTAAGGGAGGATTTCTCTCTTTCAAACAAAGAAACTAGGCGCGCAGTTTGGTCACAATCAATGGGAAGAATATAACATGAAGATAGGATGCATTGGTATTCACAAGCAATGACTAATACTAAATGAGCTCCTCTATTGCGTTGTACTGTTGCTATGAAACCTATTCGGATGGCGCGAGGTACACTTTGCTTTCTTGTTGCGTGAAAGTGCTTGAGCGACCGTCGGGAAAGGGTTTAAGCTTGATGATTGGGAAGGCTGTTATGCGACCGATGTGACCGAACTGAAGCTCCTCTTTCTGATTTGGGCAAGGTTTAATGAGAAGTTCCAACTCACATATCCTCAAAAAGGTCATTTCTATTGCCTTGTTGGCAGGTTGAACCAGAGCGGTGGAGCCCTATGGAGTAAGGGGTTGGGAAAGGAAGCGAGAGATAAGGAGGGTTAGTAGTGGCGCGTAAAGGGCGCAAGCCTTACTAAATAGGGGCACGGAGACCTATGAGTAAAGGGTTTGAAGCTAGTTGGAGCCTTGGAGCCATGGTCTACCCAATAGTGATTCATATCCTCCTTACTCTTAGTCTAAATTGGACTAAAGGTACCAAACCAGCACCTTACAACCATAAAGTCCAGCATTGCATCCTTTTTTATTTTTCTTTTGGCTAAGAAGCCCTTAGGTTGTACATCAGCCATATAGCTTGAACTGTGATGGGCACAATGCTTAGCTATTGCCAATTCCCAAGATGCCTTTGGTTGAATGTTGACACCTAATCTACCATCTACACATCCTATATTCACTCCCGAAAATTTTAAAAGGAAAAAATTTCACCTCAACTTACTAATAGGGCTACTATAGTCAGCCTCGCTATGTGCCTGACTGGCAAAAAAAAAATGTCTCCACAGCTTTCCCTTTTGCAGGATGCTCCTCATCAAGGCCTTCGAGTGACGATCTTCACTTGGGCCGGCTCCGAGGCTCTACCATGGCTTTTTATTGGTTTCTTTCAAGGGGACCTTTATCCTATCACACACCCATCTTCTACGCAATCAAGGGAGGGGCCTCAACTATACAAGAGGAAGTCCCTAGAATGAAACCCCATTCCCTAGTGCTCGGGAACTCCTTAACTTTGGTTGAATAAAAAAAGGTTCAATCTTGTTCAATCGTAGCATAGGCGAAACTTGGCAGCCTACCCAGAGTTTGACTTTCTCCAGTCCTGGAAAGAAACCCTACTTTCCTTCCTCCCCCCAGCAGGCAAGAATACTGGGAGGAAGACAATCAGGATCTCACGTGTGGCAGCTGTTGGAACAAAATCCTCACTAATTCTCCCTACCTAGAGAAAAAGGAAACTCACCAATCACTAGTGAAAGAGGAGAGAATGGTGGGGGAAAATCAAGGCCCCACACTCGATTCTCTAGATTCATGGGCTGTCTAGTGAAGATCTTAGATCCGAACCTTCTCTTTGTATCTACTCTCTCTTAGAGGATGGACCATGCCTTCGCTATTGCCCCTCGCTACCGCTCAACCTCGCTATCCCATTGATTCTTGCCGGCCCTTCCATCTTTCATTCCATCCATGATTGGTTAGATCATTTCCATAATATAGCTTGCTAGAACCAGACTTGAAGTCTTTGGTTGGGCCAGCTGTAATGAATGATCATTGTTCGGCAACAAAACAATAAGACTATAGATTTTCGCCACCTAAAGCCATAACTTAGCTCTTCGATCCTTCGCTATCGCAAGAAGATAGTGATCAAAGAGCTATCGCTCAACAGCTTCACATATTACGAAAGTCGTATTGCACAAAGGGGGCATGCTGCAAGAGCGTAGGTGAGTGGTAAGTAGGAGGCATGCCCGAAGGGTAGCGGCAATAGTGTGGTTCCAAGTGCCATCGCTAGATTGAGATATGCAGGGTGGCGGGGACTTTGTTCTAATTAGTACAAGCTTGTAGGGGTGGTAGGCTTAGTAGGGCTCGAACCTACAATATCACCATTCTAAGCTATACATTTCAACCAATTAAACTATAAGCCCCTACTTATCTCTACATGCAATTCGCTCACTTTGAGAAGAGCTGACAGAAAGAGGAGGCCTTTGCTCTAGCTACTTCTTCCTCGTCCTAGGGGATAAAAAATGAATTTTTTTATTTCTTATTTATTATAAAATTCTTTCTATATATATATATATATATATATATTATAATAAAGAATCTAAATAAATTCATATAGTTGAAGCAAGCAGCCCTTTCGCAACTCAAACAGCCAATACGCTTTATGGCTCGCAACGACTCAAACGAGCGGGGGCTATCTATTTGCTTGCAATGCCGGCAATTCACCTTTAGTTAGAAGTAAAAGTAGAGGGTGTTGTTTGCCCCACACTTTAGAAAGAGTACAAAAGTATGGATGAAGTAACAAAAAGTACATAAGGGTTGAGAAAGAGAAACTTGGTTACAGGAACCAAAGATTAGGCCGACTACTATAGCTACACTTACCACAGTTTCTTCTTACCCTCTTTTCTCCCCCTTTCTAACAATGTTGCCAATTCCCAAAATACTTATGTACCCTCATGCATATAGTTGCCCAACTACTTTCTTTCCCTTTTTGTCAATGCTTCTTTAGCCACTTCCGCATTTGTCGTATTTGGGAGAGCTTGCTTGGTGGCGGAGCATTTACCAATGCCAACCTGATGAGGGCTGGCTGTCTAGGGACAGGTTAATGCAAGGCCTGCTAGGCTTGCTTCTCATGAGATTGGGTGAGGGAATCGGAAAGGGGCTCAACAACCGGGCGAGCTTTTGGGCACACGGAAAAGGGGAAGTGGATGGAGGACGCTTCTTAGCTAGATAAGGGGGTGGGGGCCTAGGTGGTGGGGTCGCTATAGTGGCTAGGGTGAGTCTTCCCACATGGAGGGATACCCCACTCTAGACGAAGTTGTGGGAGTGACCACCACATCCTCTCCCGATTTGAATGACGACCGATGGCCTCTGGATAAATATAATTGAAAACAAAGTGTTTTAGGACGACACTAAATCCTCATCTGGATAATCAAAGTGGGTGGCTATTCTCGTAGACGAAAAGACTCAACGACGAGTAGAATGTAGCTCCGCTCGCTAATCTATGTAGAGCTGGACTTTTGTCGCTTCTATGGACTCCTAACGTGCTACTTGCCTCTTCACTCCTCTTAACTAGCAGGCTCTACTTGCAGCCCCTCACTAACACAACCCCCTTATACTGACCTAGCGACTGGCCTACATAACTCAAAGTTTCTTGCACAGGGTGGACCGAGGGTTCCATCGAGCAGTCACCACATGCCAGTTTATTTGGCATAACAGGACCTAATCTAACACTGAAAAGATTATCCCCATCATACCTCTTTTCTTTCTTGCCTCCCATCTGTCTATCTTCATCTAGCTGCATCAAACTACACAGCCTAAAGCTCATTTCTTCAGAATCTGCTAGCTGCATTTTTGGCTTTGGCTAGCTTCAACTAAAACACCAGCTCAGTAGACTAAGTGAAAGAAAAGCTTGCCTGGGACCATAGGATCTATCGATCTCATGGCTTATGCATACGTCCTCTGATATATTGATTTTGGCGGGCGCAGCAACTAGCATTATCTATTAGCATAGCAACCTCTATCCCTACGCCAGCGCTTGGTAAGCGAAGCATCTATCAATCTCAGAGGAGGGAAGGGGTGCTAACGTGGCTCGCTTTGCTTTTCGCTCACTGCTGCTTCAAAATGTAAGCTTGCGTGCTCCTTACTACTTGTTCACTTACTAATAGGGCGTGACGCCCCCCCCCCCCCCCCCCCAAAATAGCGTTAGTGATTGGGGCGCAAGGGCTTTGAACTTTGTACTCTACATGAGAAGGGCGTGAGAGGGGTCCCCCATTAGCCCTATTAGTAAATGAGGGGGACCCTAAATGTAGTAAGGTAAGGCCCCCTCCCATAGTTACTGCCTCTTAGCCCTTCTTCTCCTTATTACATACTCGATTAGTAAGTAGTTCAGCTCACTTGCTAGGGAACCAAGATTGTGATAGTTTAGACCTTTCGAGATTGGGTTGGTGTATATATAACATAGAAAGTGAGGAGTTAGGAGAGAGAAGAGAGGAAGTACGCCCGGTTCACCAGGTTCTACCACTGCAGGGCCCAATAATAGTCAAAAGAAGAGTTTGATCCTAGCTCAGAACTAACGCTAGTTATATGCTTAACACATGCAAGTCTAACATTGTTTTCGGGGAGCTAGGCTGAAGGAAAAGAGGCTCCTAGCTAAAGGTAGCTTGTCTCGCCCAGGAGGTGGGAACAGTTGAGAACAAAGTGGTGAACGGGTGCGTAACGTGTGGGAATCTGCCTAACAATTCGGGCCAAATCTTGAAGAAAGTTAAAAAGCGTTGTTTGATGAGCCTGTGTAGTATTAGGTAATTGGTCAGGTAAAGGCTGACCAAACCAATAATGCTTAGCTAGTCTTTTTGGATGATCAGCCACACTGGGACTGAGACACAGCCCGGACTCCCATGAGGAGCAGCAGTGGAGAATCTCCCAATCCAGCAATACCTCATGAGCGAAGAAGTGCTGCTTGTAAAGCTCTTTCATCGAGTGTGTGATCATGATAGGACTCGAGGAAGAAGCCCCAACTAACTCTATGCCAACAGCCGCAGTAAGGAGGAGGGGGCTCAAGTGTTCTTCGGAATGACTAGGCATAAGGGGCACATAGGCAGTGAATGAGGTTGAAAGTGAAAGTCGCCAAAAGTGGCGGAATGCTCTTGAAACCAATTCACTTGAGTGAGACAGAGGAGAGTGGAATTTCGTGTGTAGGGGTGACATCCTTAGATCTACGCAGGAACGCCAAAAGCGAAGGCAGCTCTCTAGGTCCCTATCAATGCTAGGGTACGAAAGCATGGGGAGCGAACCGGATTAGCTACCCTGGTAGTTCATGCCGTAAATGATGAGTGTTCGTCCTTGGTCTACGAGGATCAGGGGCCCAACTAACGCGTGAAACACTCTACCTGGGGAGTACAGTCGCAAGACCAAAACTCAAAGGAATTGACGGGGGCCTACACAAGCAGTGGAGCTTGTAGTTTAATTTGATACAACGCCCAAAACCTTATCAGCCTTGGCATATAAACAACAAAACCTGTCCTTAACGAGATAGTACTGACTTTCATACAAGTGTTGCACGGCTATCGTCAGCCCATGTCGTGAGATGTTTGGTCAAGTCCTATAACGAGCGAAACCCTCGTTTTATGTTGCTGAGACATGCACACAAGGAGAAAGTCTTTACAACCGAAGTGAGCCGAGTGACGTACCAGCACTACTAATTGAGTGCCAGCACGTAGTTGTGCTATCAGTAAGAAGGGAGCCAGTGCCTTTCAAAGCACTTTCTAGTGTGAAACGACGTCGAGTTTGCGGCGGAGGAAGACTCGGCATTTAGGCGAGCCGCCTGATGGTATGGTACGTAATGGGTTTAGCCAAAACAACTTCGAAACAAACACAAAGGTGCGTGCAGCACTCACGAGGGACTACCAGTGATATACTGGAGGAAGGTGGGGATGACGTCAAGTCCGCATGGCCCTTATGGGCTGGGCCACACACGTGCTACAATGGCAATGACAATGAGAAGCAAGATTGTAAGGCGGAGCGAATCTGGAAAGATTGCCTCAGTTCGGATTGTTCTCTGCAACTCGGGAACATGATGTTAGAATCGCTAGTAATCAAGGATTAGCATGCCGGGCTGAGTATGTATCCGGGCCCTATACACACTGCCCGTCGCACCCTGGGAATTGGTTTCGCTCAAAGCATCAGACCAATGGTCACCCATGACTTCTATGGACCACGAGTGCCACAAAGGCTTCTGGTGGTCTTATTGGCGCATACCACGGTGGGTATTCCTCATTCTGTTCACCGTCCCTTTTTTGGACCATGTATACGCAGAGCTTCGTGCATTGGGGCTAAACTTTTTGGTTGAATAATCATGACTAAGTCTTCTACAAGCATCTACTCGAGACTCATGACAAAATTGAAAATTAACTACAAACATCAAAGAGATTACAAGACTTGCCCTGGGGACTAAACAAATAACAAGAAAAATCAATGCACAGAAGGTAAGGGGCCTCGCGTTATAAGCTGAAAAAAGAACTCCAAAATGGGCAATTTTGGTGAGAGAGAGAGAGAGAGCAACGCGCAATAAATTGGTGAAAGTAATAAACATGACAATGCAAGTCTCTAGAAAATTGTTGGCATTGCACAGAAGAATCATGAGTACATTTTCATCACCTTCTCTGCCAGCAGTCTAGATATTTAGGATAAAAGCTTTTGTATCTAGAAAGATACGTGCCTCACTTTATATGGAAAAAAAAAGTTCTCCAAAAATAGGCAACAACTTGATACTATAGAGAGTAACAACACAGGCAAAAGTAACAAATTTGCCAAATTGATAGTCTTTGAGAAGCCTCATGAAGACATCCTTTTATCCTTCCTTTTGAGTATGCTATTATTCCAGAATTAAGAAAAGGCTTGGATTTTCCAAATATGTGAACTCTCTATGGATGAGATGTTTATTCATGAAATGTGCTAGGATTTTGCTGGTTGACTCAAGATGTCCCGATGAAGGGGAGCCTTGGAGTAAGGGTTGAGTTGTCACCGTGTGGCCTAGAGATTATGAGTTGGAGGCGTGAAAATAGCCTCTTGCAAAATGTAAAGTAAGGCATAGGCCTATCACCAGCTGCATTTTTACTCAAGATGTAAATCAGATTTCTAATTTGGAGTAATGTGCTAGGATTTTGCTGGTTGCTCCAGATGTCACAAGAGATCAGACTACTCAATCAGGCTTCATATTTTGAGCCAACGTGGAGTATTATGACTTGCAAAGACTCCATCAAAGATTTTGACATGCTGGCCAGAAGCAAAGAGGACGCCACACCCGGGACTACAAATAGGTGCAGTTTACCATTCAGTGCAATGGGCCTTGCGATTCGGTCCAAAGGCACCAATAAATACACGCCTATTACTTAAAGTTCTGGCAGTAAAATGAGCTCTGAATTACATTTTTAAGGTTTCAGATCAAAACAATGGCCCAGATTAAATCTGGGTCCATAGATCGAAGGTCCGATCAGCAGCCCGCCTCCACCGTGTTCCACTAGTGATAGCTGGTGGTATGGGGAGGGTGACTTGGGATAGCCGAGATGGTCTGATCTAGACCATCACATCAGTTTCTCCCAAATCTGAATGATCCAACATACCAGATTTCATCCCTTGAGGTTTTGGGACCCTCTGAATTCATCCGATGGCTCAAAATCTTCAAAAATAAATGTTTTATAGGTGTTTTAGACCTGTTTCACCGATACTGGATTCACCAAAAAAATTTGCCAAAAAATCCAGTTGGGTAATCTTAATAGCTTGAAACCTGCCAGAATAGCTAGAAGGGGATGAAGGGTACCTGCCTGAAACGTCCAGAATAGAAAAATCAAGCCAAAAAAAGAGATCCACGTAGAAAAAATATAGATTGTCAGACTTACTATTTTTCTGTGATTTCAGCGGTGAAAACTCCTGTGATCAACGTGAAATCATAGGACTTTTGTAGCTTGTGAAATTCCAAACAATATGAATGGTCATGATCATGTTTCAACGACTAGAAGTTGGTGTCTAATTGAAACACAGTATCCAGGGTGAAACCCTGGTTCCGTTGGGGATGAAGCATCTGTGGATGCGCCCGACAGTTCTGGGGGCAATATTCCCTCCAGGTGTATCCGCAGATGCACTCTACAGCTGTAAAGGCAAGAGAGAGAGAAAAGAAAAGGAAAAAGGAAGAAAAAGAAAAAAAGAGAGAGAAAAAGAGAGGGCGAGAGCCTATGGAGTTTGTACAATTTCGTGCAATGGTGGGAGAGGTATTTATAGGGATATTTTTGTATTATTTTAATTTTAAATAATTTTCACTTTTCTTATAAAATTAAAAGCATATTCCTCGTCATATTTATTTTTCATCATTGATATTCCCTGAGCTAGCTGTCCACTAGCTCACCCAACTTTTGGGGACTGCACATAAAAGTGAAATGACCATTTTACCCTTATGAGTAAATGTAAATTCACACTTGTGGTTTGCCTCTTCGGCAGACCCAACACAGGTAGGAGCTTTGTGCACCGAGGCTGCCCCTTTTAATCAAAGACTGTACAGCCGAATGAGAGTCCTAGTAAGAATACACGACCAAGAGGAGAAGACTCTCTTTTCATATGTAAAGTAATTTTTATTTTTTTAATCTAAGCAGCTCATCACATTAGAAATGTCTTAAATATTCTAGATATCAAATTCATGCTTATTGGATGTTTTGAGCCTACATTTATTTAGGCAAAAGGTTAGTGCCATCCATTTTTATTAATTTTTTGAAATATCATAAACAAGTTGTTACGATCTTCCAAATATTGATTTCTCATGAATTACCCATTTTTGGTTGAAGATAATAGACCATCCATTTTTATTAAGACATGCTACCATTATGTGTATATTTTTTTTAGTTAGAAAGACAAGGACTTGGGCCAGATTTTGCTTGATCTCAACCATTAATCTCTTCATGAACTTGTATTAGGTAGGCGAAGTCCCACAAATTTCACTTGGAGGAAATTTCCAAATTTTGTTTTTTTGTTTTAGTTTAAAAGGTGCTATCGTTTAGGAAGAACTTAGGCATCCATAAGAGCTCTATGTTGTATTAAGAAAATGACATAAGGCTCTCTTATAATAATCGTTTAATATATATTATAATAAGAAAAGTGATGTAATATCAGCCTATTTTTTATATTTTATTTTTGAGAGATCATATTTTGACAAATTAGCCCTCTACTAATGTTTTGGATGCTTACAATTCTATATGGGCCTAGTTTTGTTAGGATCCAAGTCATTTAAAATGTTGCGCTTGACTTAGATGGGCTATAGTCCAAAATTCTTTTCCATTGGATAATCTTACTCACTTTTTTCGTGACTTGCAAAATGAACATTCAAAAGCTTCATCGTTCATTTTGTAACTAAAAACTACAATGGTTAGGATCAACTAACGAACAAGAATTTTATACCATAACCCATCTAAGTCAAAGATAACATTATGAACGACTTAGATCTTCATAAAAATAGGTCCACATAGAGTTATAGTCATCCAAAACAGTAGTAAGGAGCTAGTTTGTCAAAAAAAAAGTGAGTGATTATATTAGTTCCTTTACAATAATCATGCAGTGGGATTAAAAAGGGAGTCTTTGATAAGTTCTAATGGGTCATATTGTTCTTTCAATTTGGCCATTTGGTCGAAGAGTATGGAGTAAGATCGTCTAATGTATAAAAATTTTGGGACATGATCAATCAAAAACAAAATTATGAAGATAAATGGTCTTCATCAACTGAAATCTAGGCCCGACTCAGAACAATAAAATGAACGTGCTAGATCATCCAAGGGTGAGACTCCTCGTACCAAATTTTGGGTTTTTACTACTTAAGAACCTTTTTATTTAATGATAGAGACGCATCCTTGAGGAGTTTTGAATTTGTGAGCTTCACGTTTGATGCTTACTCTTCAGCAACTGTACTACACACACTATTGGCATATTAGAATATATATTGTTAAGCCAAAATTGAATTTTATGTTTATTATTTAACATTATCTATTTAATTAATCTTAATTGCTAAAATTATCTTAGTCCTTGGGATTGATAGGATTGTGCGCAATATTAAACCAAGTCAATATAGTATTTTTGCATGATAAGCCCTGCCTATGATTGATTGAACATGTTCATCTAATTTGTCTAGCTTGCATATATTGTAGCACAAAAATTAAGGTGAGTGGATGATTATAACTTCCAATAACTCTACTTCTCAGCAGTTTATTATGGCCATTCAAAAAATAAACAAAGTATCTCACCATCCATCTCCTGTAATTAAAACCACTTTTTCTTTTCTTTTCTTTTTTTCTCAGATTCTAAGATCATCCAATCGTCACTGCCTTTACATTAGTCGCCCAGAATGTTTAGATGGATAGTTGGATCAACCACAAGTGGGTCCATCATGCAAAAGTATGCGCCTCTGAACAGTCTGCTGTCCACCCATACAGGGACTGAAAGCTGCGTGTAAGAGTGGGAGGATAAAATCTATCCAAGAGATAACGTTGCTGGACTTGCAAGAACATACGAATCATTCATTAACAAGGCGACAACACTTTTTATATTCCTTTTATCATCCCATTTTCTTCCCAAGATTTCACCCTCAACAAACCCACCGCCACTCTGGTCAGCCGCACCCAAAACCCTCTCCTCCGCCATCAGAACTGCAAAGGGAATTGCCCAAAACTCCACTATAAATGAAGCTCCATAAACAGTCACTCCTGCTGCTCTCACTGATCATCATGATTTCAGATATCTTCCTCGGCTGTAACGGCGACCGAAAAACCAGCATAATCTTCACCACGCTAGGAAGAGCCCGCTACGCTTTTGATATCTACACCCTCCCAATTCACCGACCCACCAAAAGCGATCAAATCCGAATTACAGACGGTCACTCCGTTAACTTCAACGGCTTTTTCCCCAACAATCCCTCCTCAGTTCTCTCGCTCCTCAATCGTAATCCCCCTTCTTCTTCTCCACCCGAAGCAATTGTTTACATCACTGAACGGAACGGTTCCTCAAATATCTACCTAGATGCTTTCGATCAACAGTCCATTGTTCTCAACAGCAACAACCCAGAACCCAGTAATAGAAGGTCAACCCTTCAGATTACGGACCGGATACAAGTTCCTCTGGTGCATACTGAAAATCATGGAAGCGTTTCTATGAAAGATAAACCCTCTATTTCTGGAGAGTTCCTGATCTATGTATCCACGCACGAAAATCCAGAATTGCCCAGAAAAAGTTGGGCAGCGGTTTACTCAACCCATCTCAGATCCGGCAAGACCCGACGGTTAACACCATATGAAATTGCCGATTACAGCCCGGCGGTCTCTCCATCCGGCGAATGGACGGCTGTTGTTTCACATGGAGAGAAAGGATGGACGGGCGAGATTGAAGATCTCAAAGGCGATCTCTACCTCTTCAAAACCACCGACGGGTCCCAACGGAAGAAGATCGTTGATCACGGGGGGTGGCCCACTTGGGCCGATGATTCCACTATCTATTTCCACCGGCAAAGCGACGACGGGTGGTGGAGCGTCTATAAAGCGGTTCTGGGAAGTGATGAATCTGCGACCGTTGATCGAGTGACCCCACCAGGTATTCATGCTTTCACTCCTGCCGCTAGTACCAGCTTGAAAAGCTTAATTGTTGTAGCTACTCGAAGACCCACTTCAGGTTTTCGCCATATCGAACTTTTTGATCTTGAAAATAAGGTGTTTATCGAGATGACTAAACCAATTTCTCCAAAAACCCACCATTACAACCCATTTTTCACGCCGGATTCAACAAAAATCGGTTATCATAGATGCAGGGAGACTATAACTCCGGTTTGTTCCTCGAAAATCTACAAACCCAGTTGGAGAAAAACATCTCTCTTTTCCGAATTGATGGATCTTTTCCTTCGTTTTCACCCGCCGGAGATCAAATCGCCTACGTCGGACTTCCGGGGCTTTATGTTGTCAACTCCGATGGCTCTGGTAAGCGGGAACTTCTTTCTGGCAACGCTTTCGCAACGGCATGGGATTGGAAACGTAAGGGTGTAATCTACACATCCTACGGTCCAGGATTCGCCTCGGAGAGCACCAAAGTAGACGTGATCTCCATTGATATCGAGAAAGAAGAGACCAAAGTGTTGACGATCGGCGGAGAAAATAATGCATTTCCATCACCGTCGCCAGACGGGAAGTGGGTTGTTTTCCGATCGGGGAGATCGGGGTATAAGAATCTGTACATAATGGATGCCGTGGAAGGAGAGAAGGCAGGGATCCGACGGCTGACGGAAGGGGCATGGACGGACACGATGTGCGATTGGTCCCCCGATGGCGAGTGGATTGCGTTCGCTTCGGACAGAGACAACCCTGGTGGGGACAGCTTTGCTCTGTACATGATACGGCCTGATGGGACCCAGTTAAAGAAGGTGGTCCACAGTGGGGAGGGTGGAAGAACTAATCATCCAACGTTCAGCCCTGATTCCAGCCACATTGTCTTCACTTCGGATTATGCTGCTGTTTCGGCTGAGCCCATATCAAACCCCCACCACTATCAGCCTTACGGGGACATTTTTGTGGCAAGGGCTGATGGGACCAAGATCCAACGGTTGACCCACAATTCTTATGAGGATGGGACCCCTACTTGGGGCCCCAAGTACCTTGAGCCCGTTGATGTACTTCATCAGACCAATCCCGATGGTTCAGCGTGCCAGTTTGATGATTGTCATTGGCTGGCTTGACTTAGGCCTTGCCGCTGGAACTTTGTGAAGAGGAAAGAGTAAGGACTTTGTATATATATGGAGTTTGCCTGTATAGAATAATAGCTGTTTTAGTATGCGTAAGATTGGGTTCGGTTGACAGAAGTGGCTGCTGTTGTAGCTTGCCACTCTTTTACTACATGGGTGACTTCCTGGTGTTTGAAACACTACATAATAACTGCTTACTACCTAATAGTGTAGTATATTTTACATGCCTTAGGCTGTGGAGATTTGTGGATGCTACAAGCTCTTTCCTAACAGCTACTATTTTGTGCCCACTGCTGCTGAGTTTTACCTTGATAGAATGAACATAGACCCTTGACATGCAAAGCTTCGGTCAGTTACCAAGATCTGGCTCCCTGGTGGAACATTCCTCTTCAATGAATGCACAAAACGGATACAAACACCGTTAAGATCAGTGACCATAACCATATGAAGATTTGATAATGAGACTGATTACTCGGAGTTCCCTAAGCATCAGAGAAACTTGCAGCAGCTTCCTTCTTATTAGCCCCACTGGTACGAGAACAAACCCAGTACTCCAAGTAGAACATAAAGAAATCAGGAACCTGTTGGGCTAAAATCACAGTACATGTCCATTAATCAGAAACCCAAATGACAAAAATTACCGTGTAATTCATGGAAAATTGGAGACCCCTCAGATCAATTACATTAGACATTTATAAAAGCGTACGCAATCGTTTAATACAGACATAACAACTGAAGATTGAAAGGTAACCTGACTTTGCTTCCTAAGTTGAAACTCTCTATGCAATGTGCCATGGACTAGACCTTTCCCAGCAGGTGGAGTCAAACCAAGCTACAAAATCTTTATGGTCCAATCATCTGCTATGCGGACATTTGGTCGGCGGATAGTAAGGATAAAGGGCTTCGATCCTCCTCTCAGTGTGAGGGGCCCAGGTTCAATATCAAGCCTTTGATTTGCTGGTTCTATCAATGCAGCTTTTGTACCAAGTGGGTGACCCAAGAGTACAATCCTTTCAATAACGCAATCTGAAGAGAAGAGCTTCTTGCCTGAGTTGGAGGGAGAGAGATTTGATGACGCTAGTTTACCATCCGAAAACACAAAGCGCCTGTGGATATATGCCCCTTGCTCAAAGTCGTAGCTTCTTCCATCATCAACATAGAGCTCTCCTTGGGCAGCCTGGGATCGGTTCAGAGCTATCACCTGAAACAAATAAGTTGACAGAAGATGGAGATTATTCCAGTTGACTGTTTGTCCAAAAGAACTTCATCATCTCTGGGGCAGGTCATCCAGGCTAACCTGGAAACAATTTGATTAGTTAGATAAGTTGATATACAAAGGCATTGGTTCTGGACCTTGATATAGACTTTGGAAAGCAGGAAAGGTGATAGTCGAGGCAAATTTCCCACGGCTTGATGCTTTTCTATAGTTTCACATATAAAAGAATTCCTATATAATTCATGGTGACTCTTAATCCACAACAACCAGATTGTAATTAGAGCATGAGAGGTAACGTTCACAGTTACTGATGAAGATGAGTTACAAATCTGCATTGCGAGGGGGAGGACGATTCTAATAGAGATCTAAACCATCTGTGATCAAAACATTATTCATTTTGTGATGATTATATAAATCATCCATGGTACTATCAAAATAACTGCTAGTTGGTCCAGAGAATAGCAGAGAAGGGAAACTAGAAAAACATATGGGGCTACCTATTTAGTTCCATCCTCCATTGAATCTGAAGGAGCTGTAGAACTAGTGTAGTATATAATACAATTGTAGACGCAAAAACCTTTATTTCATATTATCATTCTAACAACCTCCCTCAAGCTGACATTGGCCTGCCACGTCCACATAGTCCTTAAAGCAGTAACTCTTTGCACGAATCATTTGCTAGTGACACAAATGCAAGGTAAGACTGCGTATTATAGGACCTTTGTGGTCTATCCCTTCACCAGACCCTGCATATGCGGGAGCTTCATGCACTGGTCTGCCCCTTTACAAATGTGGAGCTTGAGGAATCTAAACCCAGGACCTTTCAAACGATACAGTGACATATCACTGAAAGGTCTAATTATATGACAACTTCATTGAGATCAAGTCATCATTGTATCAAAGTTTTACGACACATGTTGGAGTTAAGATCCAGGCCTTCAAAATAAGAGGTCCACAACCAGTTACAACTAGTTGTGAGGTGCACAATGATAGAGATCCAGCAGACAAGATCCCGGTCCAAGTCCAACTTTATGTGCTGAGGGGACCACAATAAAAAGCTAGCCGCATAAGAATATGACACTCCCCATATCATTATGGGAGCATGTCTGAACATATTCCAATCTTAGCAACTCAAAGCAATCAAGATTTCAATAACATAAGTGAAAGAACAAAAGAGAAAAAATGTCACATATATCAAAGAAATAATTAGCCCAAGTTAGGAAAATTGCTCTCTAAATTAGATTCAAAAAGTCAGAGGCCCTGGAGCATGATTAGTATAACTTACTGCTTGGAAGAGGAAATTGACTGGACACAGTGCAAAATGAGCAACCTGATGCTGTGGCAAAAGAATAGAAAATTGTCTTATAGAGAAGTACCATTACCAGAGATGCTTAACTAATAAGCAACCATGAGGTTTAACTATAAATAAGAATCTTCAGCTACTTCCTAAAGCATCCTTGAATGTTTTGTCAACAAGAATTTCTAAAGTGTCCTCTTCAATTTAATTTGCATCACTTTAGGCTCTGTTCTTGTTCCCAGTTGTTGGTGGCCCAACAAGAATACTGTCAAGAAAAGGGTTGACCAGAGGACTAAGAAAACTTTGAAGAATGCAGATCCAACCCCTTAATATACTTAGTGACAAAGTCAAGATAGAAGTAAAAGCAAAAAGCTAAATTTGTTCCTAAGAATGTAAAAGATGCAAATCACTAGGATAGGATAGTCTGGGTGATGATGCTACATACAAATGTGCGATCAGTAGTAATAGTGATGAGCTCAGGCAAGTGTTAGGAATACAATTCAAACATATGGTCATATGTGTTGATCTATAGTTATGTATGTAGTCAAGATTACACATGTCATCAATGTCAGGTACATAGTAACTACTTGTAACCACCAACGTAGTTTAGGGTAGTTAGAAAACTTCTATGTAGTTATTTACTACAATGTGTAGTAAAACTCTAAAGGTAACTTGTATTGATTTATGCATTGACCAAAAAAAAAAAAAAATCTACTTATTTAAGTGGTCACTCTGGTCTTATTATTTTTTGTCTTTCTTTTCTATGACTTCTCAAACTTCCAACATTTTTTATCAGGGCATGGTTCAATCAGCGCTGCCAAGTGGTCATAGAAGATAAAGAAAGAAAAAAAGATCTATGGCAATGAAAGGGTAGAGTGAATACGGCACAAGGTGGAGATGAAGGAAAATAAAAAAGAAAGATGCAAAAGCCTTGTCTTTATCCAAGGAAAAAGGAAAAGTAAAGAAGGGGATGCAAAGCCTCTGTTTTCATCCAAAAGACTTGGACAAGAAAAGAAGATAAAAAGAAAAGTGAAAGGGATGCAAAGGTCCAATAAGACTTGGATTACACTGTATTCATCAAATTTGCTTCAGGATGAATTCCAAGGGTCAAGTCAAGAAATCATCTTGATATTGAAAACATTCCATCATGATTTTAGAACCTTGTTGACTTACAAGGTTTATGACATTGTCAAGCAAGTTAGGTCTCTTGGAGAAGACAATTGATCAAAAGAAAACAAAAATGCTGTTAAAAAGGCCAACTGAAGAAAAGAGAGAGATCAAGATGGAGTTTGTAGCAAGGCGAGAATCTTCATTTAGTACTACAATGAAGAAATTCAAATTGGAGCTTGTAGCAAGAAGGGAGGTCAAGTTGGAGTATTCGCAAAAGCTTTTTCAACTATGTTGCAGTTGATGCCAATGTTTGGAAAACTAAGCAATTTTGAATTAAGGAGAGGTGTTAGAAATATAATTCAAGCATATGGTCCTACGTGTTAATTTGTCAGGATTAAGCATGTGACCAATGCGTTACATAGTTAGTTAACTACTTGCAACCATCAAGGCAGTTTAGAGCCGTTGCTAGTTAGACAATATTTACATAGTTATTTACTGCAATGTATAGTAAACCTTTGTATTAGAGGTAACTTGTGTTAATTTAGGCATTGGCTATGGAAATAAAAGTTCTGCTTATTTAAGTGGTCACTCTTTCGCCCTATTATTTTTTTGTCTTTCTTTTCCATGACCCTTCTCAAACTTCCAACAAGAGGATAACAGTGAAGACGGTGGAACAGACTTGTAACATAGAAGCATAGCTTCCCATAGAATATGTCTCTAACAACTAGTCTTGACATCTGCAAATCCAGAATGGCAATTAGTCTAATATAAAGTGAAATGTTGAGTACTGTTGAAAACAAAAACAATTTTGTCTTAAATTCTAAAATGGCAAGACTATTATGAATTTCAGAGGATCCATGAAAAGACAGAATTTGCACCAACATGGGCAATGAGAAGACGAGTCCCATAACCGTTGACAATGTAAGAAGAACCATACTACAGAGTGGAGGATCATGATAGATTCATCGCCAGTGATGTGCTGCGTAACCTGTTGTTTACTACCCAGGAAGCTGTAGAAGCAATGCATAAAGGCCTCAACCACGTCCATGTATCTCATTTGTACATTGGAAAGTAATGCACCCAGATATGCTAGGCAATGAAGAGTGGATCACATAGAGCCAGGAAGATTGCTTACTTTTCTTGGCCCAATTTTTCATTTTAAGTACCAAAGGCAGAGCAGCAACGGTGGCAAACTAACTCATTGATCAAGGTGATCACCATGTTTTATTCGTCGCCAAGCCCTCAACAGCATATGAACCTTTCTTTCTCAGCAAGCAGCTGCCAGATTGCAATAAAATTAAAAATAGTGAATTTATCTTTGTAGAGGGGTCTGTGAGGGAAATTTCTCCTCTAGAGCTGTGTTTTACTCCTGTCACAGTTGCATAAGGTGAGCCACAAACATTATCAATAGTAGGAATTGAGGGTCTTCCCAAGATCTCGAGCAAAGTTGCAATAGAGGGTTGAGATAAGACTGACTCAGACTATAGGGTCGCAAAGATCCATCAAGGGACTCTGATCTTGAGAATACTGGTCTGGATTCTATTCTGATGCATACTCACATGAAATTTCAGAGATGTAACAGGAAGAAACATAATTGCATTTCAATCATATAATTCCACTCAAATACGCTACTCACAGAAACAGAGAGACTTTGATATTTCAGGTAAGATATGTGTCTTCCAAATCAGAAAGTTCTTCATGAGAAAATTAACAACGAACTATCTGTAGTATGTTACTAGATAGGTAGAATAAGAGCATATAAGGCATGGAATGCTCCATAGACATGAAGATTGTTAGAAAATGGAGCAGAATATGAAGTCAAACAAATGATCAAGAGAGAAGTAAATACAAGGTTCAAAGAATGTGGCAACCTGAGAACAAGGACTGATAGGATAGGCTAAGAGAAAGGTGAAAGATATGAAAGATTGGGTATCTCCCATGGCTTGAGAAGAAAAAGGGTTGTGTAAGTAATTGTCTTAGTTACCTAATGAATAATCTTCAACATATTACAGGGAAGTTCAAGGATTGAGCAACTAAAGTCAAAGTGGTGCTTCCAGCTTCCAGTCCTAGAAAGTTATCAGATGAATATGGTTGTAATTACCTTCTTAGGTACTATTGGAATTTTGATCATTGACCGAAACAGGCAGTGAAATGGAGTGTCATATTGAAGTGGATTTTAGCGAGTGGAACAACCAGCTGAATATGCCATCAATGGACTCTACAGTATAATATATAGGAATTTCACTTGCTTTGCTTTTGCTCTGTTAGCTCTTACCAATGGGGCATTCCTCGCTTTCAGTAATACCGGACAAGGACTAACTTTCGATATGGATGTCAGCCCATCAACAAACAATGAAAAATGAGTAGGTGTTCCAATGGGAAAAGAGTTGGGCTCTTTATTGTAAGTTGTGCTTACAAATAAGTGAAAGATGAGCAGGCCTTTATCTTAAAGAAATAAAATCACATAAGTGACTTGCTCGTATGCATGTGTTTTAGCAAGTGCAAAAGAACAAGAAAAGTAGGGCATCCCCCGTAAACAACGCACTACATCAGATCCCAGGTGCAGCAAAAAAAAGGGCAAGCGATGTTAGGGCATTCTCTTGAAAGCGACGTGCTACATCAAAGCCCTGGTGTGGTAAAAAATGGGCAACGGCTACTAGAGCATTCCCTCGAAAGTGACATGTTGCATCAAAACTCAAGTGTAGTAGAAAGTACGCATGGGTTTATGTCATGGGGGTCGAGAAGTGCGTGACTAAATAGGCTAGCCTAGGAGAATAAGATTATTATCGCCACACAGAATATAAGCATATCGATAGGTAAGAGTTTGGAGTTAGTAGATACGATGAAATGTAGGAGAGTCAACATCGCTTATATCCAAGAAACCAAGTGGAAAGGGGCTAAAACTAGAAAAATCAATAGGTATAAGCTCTAGTACGTAGGAGAGGATAATTACATAAATAGAGTAAGGATAGTGGTGGATAAAGAAATAATGGATAAAGTTGTAGATGTTAAAATAACTAGTGATAAAATCATAATAATAAAACTTGTTTTAATAGAGAAGATCATAAGTGTTATAAGTGCATACGCACCGCAACTAGGGTTAGAAGGTACAATCAAAAGACAATTCTAGGAAGATATGGAGGGAGTCATGCAAGAAATTCCTAACACAGAGGATATTTGCAGGAGCAAACTTAAGTGGTCATGTAGGAAAAGAAAAGGAATGATATAATAGGGTACATGGAGGATATGGCATCAGAGAATGAAATAAGATGGGGCAAAATATCTTTGATTGTTCTTTGGCATATAACCTAACCCTGGCAAATACATTCTTTAAGAAGAAGGATGAACTCTTACTAACCTTTAAAAGTGGACTCTATAAAAGCCAAATTAACTTTTTTATGCTTAGGAATACCGAAAGACCAATGTGTAAGGATTGTAAGGTGATAACTAGTAAGAGTTTAACCTCACAACATAGGTTAATGGTTATGGATATCTACATTAAAAAATAGAAGAAAGGAAATGAACTTAATAGGTGTCCAAAAACAAAGTGGTGAAACTTAAAAGAGGAGAGAATAATATCACTCACAAAAAAGTTAATAATAGAAGAAAACTAGAACAATAAAACAGAAGTAAACACCATGTGGATTAATATAGCCAAGTTCCTTAAAAAAGTGGCAAAAGATGTCCTAGGAGTATCTAAAGGTAAATGGCAATCAATAAAAGGAAACTTGGTGGTTGAGTAAAAAAATGCAAAAAGTTATTAAAGAAAAATAAGTGTGTTTTAAAACATGGTGGAGAACTAGAAATAATGAAAACTTTGAGCAATATAACAATGTTAAAAAGGTTGCTAAGAGAATAGTGAGGCTAAACTCAAGTCATGTGATAATCTAATATAGATAAGGATCAAGAGAAGGTGAGAAATATGTGTTTAAACTTGCAAAGATAAGAGAACAGAAGGGTAAGGTCTTAGACCACGTTAAGTGCATTAGACGTAATGACCACAGGGTACTAGTCAAAAATGACAAAATCAAACAAACTTGGAAAGTTAATTTAAAAAATTGCTAAATGATTGAAAGTACTGTAAAACCCAAATAACATTGGACATTATATATATGACAGTAGGATATAATACCTTATGTGATAGAGGCCTTGAAAAAGATGAAATTAGAAAGGCCCTGGAGCCCGACAGTATACCAATCGAGGTTTGAAAGTATATGGGAAATACTGGAGTAATTTGGTGGACAAAAATGTTTAATAAGATTGTAAAATCAAAGAAAATGCCAGATGAATAGAGGATGAGCTCTACTGTATAAATTTAAAAGAATAAAGGAGACATACAAAGTTGCATTAATTATTAGGGGATCAAGCTTATGAGCCACACTATAAAACTTTTTGAAAGATTGATTGAAAAGAGGCATGAGACGAGTGTATCGGAGAACCAATTTGATTTCATGCTAGGGAGGTCTACCATAGAAGCTATTATCTTATTTAGACAATTAATAGAGAAATATAGGGAAAGGAGAAAAGCCCTCCACATGGTCTTTATTGACATAGAAAAAGCTTATGATAGAGTCCTTAGAGAGTTAATATGGTGAGTGTTGGGCGAGAAAGGGGTTTCATGGGGTATATAGACATAATTAAAGATATGTATGTGAGAACGGTAACAAATGTTATAATCACTAACGAAGAGACCTTTGGTTTTCCTATCACTGTAAGATTGCAACAAGGATCAGCATTGAGCCCATACCTTTTCGCGTTAGTTATAGATGAGTTAACAAAACATCTACAAAAGGAGATTCCATGGTGCATATTATTTGCAGATGAAATAGTTTTAATTGTTGATACAAGCGAGGGTGTAAACACAAAGCTAGAGTTATGAAGAGAAGCATTAGAATCTAAAGAATTTAAAATTGGCCGAACTAAGAGTAAACAGAATGCAATTTTAGCAAGGAGAGTGAGAATGGAGCACCAGTAAAGATTGATAACCAAGATGTCCCCCTAAAAGATCACTTTCAGTATTTAGGATTGATGATTCATGAGAGTGGAGAGATTAAGAGGGAGGTTGCCTAGAGAATCCAAGCGGGTTGGAACAAATGGAGATGCACCTCTGGAGTTTTGTATGATCAGTGGGTGCCACTCAAACTGAAAGGAAAATTCTATAGAATGGCTATAAGGCCAGCCATGCTATATGGATCAAAGTATTAAGAGTTAAGGAACATCATGTACATAAGATGAACATAGCCGAAATGAGGATGTTGAGATAGTTGAGTGGCAAGACAAACAAGGAAAGAATTAAGAATGAAAACATTAGAGGAAACCTAGGAATAACACCAATGGGTAACAAGATAAGAGAGATTAGACTTAGTTTGGACATGTCCATCAGAAATTGAAAATGACACCTGTTTTCTAAAAGGGCAAGGGAAAGACCCCAAAAAACATGGATAGAAGTGGTAATAAAAGATTTAAAAACTTTGGGACTAAATGAAGCCATGATACGTAATATGAGGAATGGAGAAATAAGATTCATGTCGCTGACCCCTAATCGAGATAAGGTCGTAATGATGATGATGATGACGATGATGGTGATCAAAAAAACAAGAAAAGAAGATGGAAGAGGTTGAAAAAATTTTGAACTTTAGTGGAAACTGTAGGTTAAAACTGACTTGGATGGATAGAGAGGAGTTTCGAATCAAGGAGACTGGGAGAAATGAAGTAAAAGGGGAGAATTATTTATAATGCCTGGATAATTTCTTTGATGTGAAGAATGTAAAGGCAAATGAAAATAATGGCATTTTCATGGGATAGGAGGAGAGAAAAAATGAGAATATATTGCACGAACGAAGAGTATCTTTAATCCATTTGATTTGTCCTTCCATCTGCAATCTTTGATACCATGTAAAATATAATAAACTAATCTAAAAGAGGAGGATGATAGTACGGTGGAAATGCATAAGTCATAATTCTGTTCCTTTCATTTATGGAACACATACAAGCGATATTTATATCATTTACCATAACCAATGCAACTCCACCAATGTCGGTCCCAAGCCCGAATGAAAAAAGGAGGGGGTCTTGCGTCAGGTGCCAGCCGGTAAGGGAGAAGTTGAAGATGATTTTGTTATTTCTTTCTTACAAATGAATATGCATTTGTATATTAGTTTGTGAGAAAGAAATGAAAATCATCTCCAACTTCTTAAAATATGGCAACGCTTGCGTCAAGTAGCCAGCCAACAAGGGTAAAGCTGAAGATGATTTTGTTATTTCTTTTTCGCTTGCAAATGAATATACATTTGTATATTAGTTTGTAAGGAAGAAATGAAAATCATCTTCAGCTTTTTAAAACTATGGCAACCCTAACATGACATGAATCAAAAACTGGCATTCCCTTAAGCTAAGGCGTTCCCCATAAGTGATGCACTGCATCGAATCCCGGGTGCAGTAAAAAATAGGCAAGGGTTGCTATGGCGTTCTCCCAAAAGCGAGACGCTACATCGAATCCCGAGTGTAGTAAAAAATGGGCAAGGGCTGCTAGAGCATCCCCTCGGAAGCGACGCCCTGTATCAAAACCCAGGTGCAGTGACAAGTGGACATGAGTTCATGCCATGGAGGTCAAGAAAGGCAATAGTAAATAGGATATCTCCAGAACATAAGATTCTCATCGCCACATAGAATATAAGGACATTGATAGGTAAGAGTTTGGAGTTAGTAGGCGCGATGAAACGTAGGAGAGTCAACATCGCTTGTATCCAAGAAACCTAGTGGAAAGGGGCTAAAGCTAGAGAAATAGATGGGTATAAATTATGGTGCGTAGGAAAGGAAAATAAAAGAAATGGCGTAGGAATAATAGTGGATAAGGAATTAAAGGATAAAGTTGTGGACGTTAAAAGAATCAGTAATAGAATTATAATAATAAAACTTGTTCTAGGAGAGCAGATTCTAAATGTTATAAGTGTATATGCACCACAAGTAGGGTTACAAGATATAATCAAGAGACAGTTTTGGAAAGACATGGAGAAAGTCATGCAAGAAATTACCAACACTGAGGAATATTTATAGGAGCAGACTTAAATGGCCTGTAGGAAAAGATAAGAAAGGATATGATAGAATATACGAAGGGTATGGTATAGGTGAACGAAATGAGATGAGAGAGAATATCCTAGATTTTGCTTTGTCATATAACCTGTCCATTGCAAATACATTCTTTAAGAAGATGGATGAACACTTAATAACCTTTAAAAGTGGACTTCATAAAAGCCAAATAGACTTTTTTCTACTTAAAAATAATGAATGATCTATATGCAAGGATTGTAAGGTGATACCCGGTGAGAGTTTAACCTCACAACATAGGTTAATGGTTATGGATATCTATATCAAAAGATGGAAGAAAGGAAATGAACTTAATAAGTATCCAAAAATTAAGTGGTGGAACTTAAAAGGAGAGAAAATAACCTCATTCACAAATAAGTTGATGGTAGAAGGAAATTGGAACTATGAAACAGAAGTAAATACCATATGGATTAATATTGCTGAGTCCATTAAGAAAGTAGCAAAAGATGTCTTACAAGTATCTAAAGGTAAAAGGCAATTAGTAAAAGAAACATAGTGGTGGAGTGAAACAGTGCAAAAAGTTATTAAAGAAAAAATGATACATTTTAAAGCATGGCAGAAGCCTAGAAATAATGAAAACTATGAACAATATAAGAATGCTAAAAAGGTTGCTACGAGAATAATGAGGCTAAACTTAAAGCATATGATGAGCTCTATAATAGACTAGGAACAACGGAAGGTGAGAAAGATGTGTTTAAACTTGCAAAAGTAAGAGAACAGAAGGATAAGGACTTAGATCATGTTAGGTGCATTAGAAACAATGATCAAAGTGTATTAATCAAAGGTGATGAGATCAAACAAAGGTAGTAAACATACTTTCAAAATTTGTTAAATGACAATGGCTCTGAGAATATAGCAATTGAAAATACTATAAATCTAAATAACACTGAATATTATAGATATGAACGTAAGATTAGAGTACCTAAAGTAAAAGAGGCCCTGAAAAAGATGAAATCAGGAAAAGCCATGGGGCTCGATGGTATACCAATAGAGGTTTTGGAAGCATATGGGAGATATTGGAGTAGTTTGGTTGACCAAGTTGTTTAACAAGATTATAAAATCAAAGAAAATGCCTAATGAGTGGAGGAAAAGCTCTATTGTACCAATTTATAAAAATAAAGGAGACATACAAAGCTGCACTAATTATCGAGGGATCAAACTTATGAACCACACTATGAAACTTTTTGAAAGAGTGATTAAGAAGAGGCTACGACATGAAACAAGTGTATCAGAGAATCAGTTTGGTGTCATGCCTGAGAGGTCTACCATGGAAGCTATTTTATTACTAAGACAATGAGTAGAGAAATATAGGGAGAGGAGGAAAGACCTCCACATGGTCTTTATTGACTTAGAGAAAGCTTATGATAGAGTCCCTAGAGAGTTAATATGGAGGGTGTTGGGTGATAAAGGGGTTTCTCAAGGGTATATACACATAATTAAAGATATGCATAAGGGAGCAGTAACAAATGTTAAGACCACTAGTGGCGTGACTGGTGATTTTCCTATCACTATAGGATTGCACCAAGGATCGGCATTGAGCTCATACCTTTTCGCATTGGTTATAGATGAATTAACAAAACATCTGCACGAGGAGATTTCCTGGTGCATGCTATTTGCAGATGATATAGTCTTACTTGATGAGACAAGAGAGGGTATAAACATTAAGTTATTGAGAGAAGCATTAGAATCTGAAGGATTTAAAATTAGCCGAACTAAAACAAAATATATGGAATGTAATTTTAGCAAGGAGAGTAGGAGTGAAACACCAGTCAAGATTGGTAACCAATAAGTCCCAATAAAAGACCACTTTTAGCACTTAAGATCAATGATTCATGAGAGTGGAGAGATTGAGAGGGTGGTTACCCACAGAATCCAAGCGGGTTGAAACAAATGGAGATGTGCATCTAGAGTTTTGTGTGATCAGCGGGTGCTACTCAAATTGAAAGAAAAATTCTATAAGATGGCCATAAGGCCGACCGTGCTCTATGGATCAAAGAGTTGGGCAGTTAAGGAACATCACACTCATAGGATGAGCATTGTAAAAATGAGGATGTTGAGATGGATGAGTGGTAAGACAAAAAAGGATAGAATTAGAAATGAAAATATAAGAGGAAATTTAGGGTTAGCACCAATAGGTAACAAGATGAGGGAGATTAGACTTAGATGGTTTGGACATGTTCAAAGGAGACCAACAACAGCACCAGTTAGAAGGAGTGAGGTAATACAAGTAAAAGGTTCTAAAAGGGCAAGGGGAAGGCCCAAAAGAACGTAGATAGAAGTGGTGAGGAAATATTTAAAAACTTTGGGACTAAATGAAGCCATGGTATTTAATAGAGTGGAATGGAGGAATAAGATTCATTTGGCCGACCCCTAATTGGGATAAGGTCTTGATGATGATGATGATGATAACCATAACCAATGCAATACACCCTATGAATTGTCTCACAAAACACAGATCTTAGCAAAAAAAGCAAAAGAAAATGATTGAAATGACCTCAGCAGTTATCAATAATCCCAGAGAAACCGAAAGAGATTATCTTTCAAGAGAACAAAACTTCCATAATCCAAAAGCACAGAAAGCACAGAAGTCAAATAAATGAAATCAATAGATGACTTGAGCATCTAATCAGAAAAGAAAAATAATTAACAAGAACTAATAACAGCTTAAGATAAATTTCGGAAAGAAGAGAAAAGAATAGAACTCCTCAGAACTTCAGCTATGAAGTTTTAAACATGAAGCAAAGAGAATTCGTGTTGGGAAAGGAAATAAATCAAGTTCAGCATTAATTAGACGGTAGGACACTCTTATATCTAGACCTAATAGCATTTTCATCTGAACTTCAGATGCTTCCCTGGAGATATGAATAAAAACTAAATCAGGCTAGAAGCATCAAAGACATACCAGAGTGTAAGGATCGTTCACCATTTGAGTGGAACTTCTCCTGAACCTGTCTTTTCTTGGTACAATGGTACCCGCCCTCTGAAAATGTGGTATGCTCTCTTCTGTTACTTGCAACTTATGTGAAACACCTCCACTATATGCAACTCCACTTCTCAAGTCATACCAAGACTGTTTGCCAGGCAGATATACTGATACATGTTTGGTTCCCTAACAACATGTCAAAGAAATAAGAAACAAGTAAATATCAACTTTTGGAGAACATCTTAAAACTATAAGAAAGTTTCAGAAACACACACACATATAAATATGAGAACAGAAAGATACCTCACTGTAGATACCCTGTACTAATAGACTATTTCCAACCATGAAAGCTTCATTGTTGTTGAATGTTGCTTCATCGGCAGGGAACTCCATCCACAGTGGACGTACAATTGGAACACCACTTACACTGGCCTTCTTGAATAATGTGTAAAAATATGGTAGCAACGTGTAACGTGTGTGTATGGCCGCTCTCATCAGCGCTGTATTCCGCTCTCTGGGTCATGTTGACATTAAATAGCAGAAACAAAATAAGGATGCATACAATAAATCAAACTACTATGTTCATAAAAGTGCATAAAATTTGCATGTGCAGCAAGTTATGAACTGGGATTCAAAAATTTTCAAACAGAATATTTACACTTTGGACATTCATTTGAAATTGATGGTCTTATTACCCGAATAACCACGGTTCTCGCCTCTTGGTGTCATGATGTGCATGACCTCTGAAGAAAGGATAAAAAGCACCTAGCTGATACCAGCGAACCAACAATTCAGGCTCAGGGTTTCCAAAAAACCCACCAATGTCAGCACCTGCATAGGATTTATTTAGAAAATTATTTGCCTGGAAAAAGAAGATAAGAACCATGAATGGATGAAATCACAAAGTCTACTTACCAGAGAATGACATCCCTGTAAGACCAAGAGTCATAACCATAGGAACGGAGGATCTTAGGTGATCCCAATCCGCCGAATTATCTCCTGTCCAAATTGCTCCAATCCTTTGACTTCCAGCAAAAAATGCTCTAGACAAAACAAAAGGCCTGTCCTGTCCATCTCCTCGTTTTAAAAGCCCGTTAGCTGAAGCCATGTGAAAGTAATATCCATAGGCATTATGTAGTTCTCGGTGTTCAACATCTCCATAATGTATAGCATCCCTGGGCATAGTTACCTGGTTTAGGTAAAATTTGAGCATAACTCATTTTAGAACTTCAGATGGAATAAAGCATGTAGCACTCAAAGCACGGCACGTGGTTTAAAATCCAAATGTGTAGTTAATGCAGTAGAAATACTACAAAGCTTCTTATGTTTTGGACAATACCTGCCACCAACAGATAGGTGCCTGGGGTGGAAGAATCAGAATCAGAGAAAATGGAAAAAGATAAGAAGAAAATGAAAAACAATCCCACAGGAGCGCTGTTGATTAATGTTGCAACCATTTCACCGGGCTTTTTTCCAACTAAAATTTGGCAGGTCAATGATCAGATAGCAATGTACGATGTCTAGATCTAATGATGCAGTTCAATCCCTTTTTCTAGGAATCATGCAACTAAACTTTTTCTTCACTATCTGCAGTTTCACAAGATCCTAAATTTAAAAGGGCAACTAGATCTGCCTTCTTCTACATGGCTGTTCTTCAGACAATATTTTGTCCAAAACAAGGAGGTAGTGTATCTGATCATCAACAAAGGAGCTATGAAGTACCATTCGCTAGACTCCAACCTCCTCCCATGTTCCACAGTTTCTTGCACAATCCTTCCTGAATGTTGGCAAATCCATCATAATTTTTCCAAGCCTGCTCTGATGCACAGCTCAGTGACTCTTTGACCCCACAGACAGGAGAAGAGGTCCTAGAGTATTTGTGTCTTCCAACTGTCCTTTCGATAGTGAAGAAGAAGCATTAGAAAGGGCAGCCCTGTGAACGAAGCTCCCACGTGTGCAGGGTCCACAGAAGGATTGTGAAAAAGGAGAATTAGTAAAAGAATATTTGAAGACAAGACAAGGAGTACATACAGTCAGCCAACTTAAGTACGGTGGACCAGTGGGCTTTTGTCAGTCAGTTACCTAGAGCTTTATCTGATTTTGCTCATACCGCAGGTCTGGATCTTTATATTTTCCCTGATTGACACTCTTGAAATGATGCTGAAATCCATTCCTGACTATGTTTGGGCTGATCCAGGATACTCCATTGTGGCTATGGGATACTACATCCTAGAAAATCATTTGTTTCTCATGGGATAAGAATACACTCAAGAACAAGAAACCCATGTTTCTTGGGTCCAGCCCAGTAAGATTGTTGACCAGAATACTAAGCTAAGGCTGACACTCCTACCTAACTATATCTCAGATATTTAGAATCACATCAAAAAAAAAATGGTGTGTCCAATTTGCTCTATTGCACCAACCTTGTTCAAAGGAATAAATGACCAGTTCCAAACATACTTGATCCTTGCATAATGTGATCCTGAGAGATTGACAACAAACTGGTTTCCCCAAATTCCATTCCCTCTCCTGCGCGTAAAAGAATAAAAATCTAACACCAAAAAAAAAAAAAAGAATGAAGAAAGAAGAAGGAAAAGGTTATTTGAGAACCTAAACCCTAAACACCATTGAGATTAGGACTGAACCTTATTCATCCCACTCTTGCTCCATTGCACATCCAGACCCATATCATATTCCGTGTTTAACGAGCCTTCTCTTCAATCTATCAAAGAGAAAAGAAAAAGTAAGGAAAGAAACACACACATGCATAGTAGTGTTCCTAGTCACCCCTACTATTGCTCCATTGCAACTCCAGGCCCACATCCTAATCCATGTTTAATGAGCCTTCTCTTGAATCTATCAAACATGTTCCACTGTAAAGGATAAAGGGCAGCCCCAGTGCACGAAGCTCCCACGTATGTGGGGTAGCGAGAAGGGGCAGAACCACAAGGGCTTATCGTATGCTGCCTTACCTTGCATTTTGCAAGAGGCTGTTTCCACGCCTTGAACTCGTGATCTCAAGGTCACACGATGGCAACTCTGCTGTTGCGCCAAGGCTCCCCTTCTTCCAATGTAAAGGATCTCAATGAAAATCTTTTAATATTTCAACCACAGTTTTCATTTTTCAAATATTCCCTAAAATGCACAAGATTCTTTTCTCGACTTGGTAGAATCTGTTTCAAAGATCTTAATCAGAAGAAATCAACTCTTTTATGTCCATCCTCCACCCTAGTAAGACAAACTCTTCAACCACCAATCTGATGGGGGTAGCAGCAAAACTAAAATAGCAGTTGTTAAACTAAACAGGCTGCCCTCTATGAGAAAATTCCAATCGATAAGAGACCTGCATTATTGATTGAAATCTTGCTCTATTGCACCTCCAGACCTAGATCGTCCTCCATGTTCACAAGCTCTCTTTCAATCTGTCAAACATGTCTCCTGAATAAACTGTCACAACAAGCATTTCTGATAATACTTCAGTCACCCTTGGTTGGTGATACCATCCCCACAAAGTATAGATTCTTTTTTTGAGTTAGAGAATCTGTGTCAAAGATCTCCATTACAAAATATCCTCCCTTCCGTGTCCACCCACCATTCCCAAATGAAAAGACACTTACTAAACAACTACTACCATAGAGGATGTAATATATAAGGCATCACCAAGACTATGAAGTGCTGTTCAAAGTACAGCCTTCAAACAAATCAAAGTCTCATCAGCTTCATTAAAGGATTACTTGTTGTATCAACCCATATTCTTTGCAACTGAGAGGGAAGTATCAGGAAAAAAGTGCCAAAGTTTCTTATTCCAAAGACAACACGCATTCATCAGAACACCTTGCACTTCCACCTTCAAAAGAAACAGAAAAGGCAGGCCCAACAGGCAAGAAATTTCAAAACTAGCAGTTCTACCAACATATTCATGACAGTTTACCCAACAGAATGCCTTCTTCGCACAGATTGTCTCACCCGCATCACTTCCCCATTGTGTCCCTTCTTTTCAGACCAAAATTCTTTATTCATGGGGCATTGCCTACAAAAAGGGTTTATGCAACATTATATCCAAAAGATTCATCCTCTGCTTCAGAAGCAAAGTTCTTATCTGTTCTTTTCTTTGCTTTGGTGTTTGCTGGTAATAAACTTTCATGTAACATACAAGCTATCAAGGATCAAAGAGAATATTTTATCTAAGCATGATGACATTGTATATCATTTTAATATAACAGACAGGAGGTTAAAGCACAAAGCATATTACGCACCTCAGGACCATTAAAGACAGAAGGCTCATTCATGTCATTCCATATGTACAAGTTGGTTGTTGAACCAACATAATTCTGCAGAGAGAACTTATCAGCCCACCAGGAACGTATTTCTGGATTCAGCATATCGATATACGAAGATGAACCAGGCCAGCACCACCCATCATAATCCTTCCCCGAAGCATCCTTCACATAATACCCCTTCTGGGAAGCCTCCTTGTGGATATGATAGGAATCATCTCTCTTGATGTGAGGATCCACAATTGTCACCATGTGCCTCCCTTTGGCAGCTAGATTGTTCTGCATCTCCTCAGGGTGGGGGAAGAGAACCCTGTCCCACGTAAAGTATTTCTTCCCATCCGTATGTTCAATATCAAGCCATAGCACATCATAGGGGATATCAAACTCATCAAACTTGGAATCAACATCATAAACATCCTCTTCATCCCTATAATTCCACCGGCATTGATGATATGCAGTAGAAAAATACGGTGGCAATGCCAAGGTCCCAGTAACAGCAGCATACTGTTGTACTACATCCTTTGGGCCAGGACCCACAAAGAAGAAGGTATCAACAATGCCAGCCTCACTCATCCACAATGTATCAATTCTTCCTTCGGCTGGAGGGATCGAAATCCCCGACTGAGCATCCCAACCCGGTCCTAGAACATCGATTTGCATCTCGGCGGCATTCAACCAAAAGAAGCCAGAGGTTCCATGAGCCTTACCGTGAGAAAGCATAAAAGGAATTGATCCATAAATCCCAAATGGGGAATCGTGGACATACTCAAACACATCAAGATTGAAAAGGCGATAAGGTTCGGACTCATCAACTCCTGGGCCTCTAGTCGGTTTCAATGCGAGGCTTGTCGAGGCGTGTTCAGGAATTCCGTAAGCAAAATCTGCCCCGTAGAACGACACATCGAAGCTGATCGATTGTGGACCGTAAGGTCTTGAATCTGTATGTCCTCGAAACCTCTCCTCCCAATCCTCTCCCTCATTCGTCTTCTTCCTCAATTGCTCGAAATCGAATAAACCATTAGAATTGAGAGCAATCACTCTTCCTCGGTCTTTCTGGCGGACATAAACCTCAAATGGATCATGCCGGAGTACAGCTTCATATCCATCAGACAGATAAATGACTGAAGAAGGCAACCCACCAATCTCCTCCGTGGAAATTCTCTGCAACCACAGCTTCCTCTCATCAAGATCATCAAGAAGAACATCTGGGACCTCGAATCGCTTCCTCGGGGGGTCTAGATTGGGATCTTCATCGATCTTGAGCCTAAGAATACCATTCTGGTAAACTGACAGTCTTAAAACGAGGGGTTTGATTATGGGTGTTTTTTCTTCTTCTTTTTCGCCCTTCTGGTCATCCGGGTCTTCTGTGTTTTGGTTGTTTTGTTCTGGTTTGTCTTCGTTTTGGGCGTTTAGTTCTGGGTTTCTCGGAACGAGTTTTGCCATGAGTTCTCCATTGTCGATAGAGATTTCAGTGGCTAGGAGAGAGCAAAAACCGGGTTTTCGGGATCGAGCTCGTTTGCAGAAGGGGGTTTGGTTGCAGTTCCGGAACTCTTCTCTTTTCCAGCAAGAAACGGTGGAGAGATGTAGGAATAGGAAGAGAAGGACGAGGGAAGGTTTTGTGGGTAGAACCATGGTGGTAGAGCGTTGACGATCTATCTGGTTTTCAGTGCGTCTATTCTGTATATCACTCTACCTCATTTCTGCCGTTAATTGATTGTCTTCCCGAAAACGAGTAGGATGATCTTTCAAGAACAGATGGATGCAGATTTTTGTTGCAGAGAAGCCTCCTTCCTGTGCTTGGGTCTTTGGGCGAACTGCGTTGTGCACTGCGACTTGAAATTGGAGGGTTTGCCAAATGGCTGATTTGGTCGGTTTCCGGGCCTGACTCTGTTAGGAGTTGTTTAGCTCTAGGATGATAATAATCCGACGATAAAACTATCCATGGATAGCGACCTTGAAAACCTTTCAGCGCTAATTGCCCCGGGAATAAAAATTATAGATTAAACTGTTCTAGAATAATAAAAATTACGGATTAAGAGTCATAACTCGTTATGCAAAGTGCAAGTCTTTAAACCATCAATTATGTGCTGCTGATATATGTTTATGGACACTTATTTTTATAAGTAATCCTCAAGGTTCAAAGAAAGGGCTGGCCATTAATAAAGAATCTATTCTAAACTACAATGCTAGCAGATGTGGGCCTCTGCTTTTTTTTTAATTAATGAAACCTTCCAATTATTATGGACTCCAATCAAATCAAAAAGTCATAAATTTAAGATTATGGGGCCCCTGCCAATGTCCCTAAGTTAAATGAAAAGGTCTCCAACTTCCATTTCTCTTATTGGAATTGAAAACTTTGGTTTTTTGCCAATTTTAGTGTTCCATTTCAAAAAAGATACAAAATTATTATAGTATTAATCTTCTTAGTTTCATTTTAACAAATAATATGTTCTACTTTAAGGACTTCTAATTTACATCATAATAATTGCATAATTTTTTCATTTTTATTTTACTATCAATTAGAGATATTGTTTGACAAATTTTAATTTCCTTAAATGGTTTAGTTTAATCCATTTATAAACTTTTACTGAAGTACTAAGTTTATTATCAAGAAAAGGAAAGCCTAATATCACTTTTTTTTCTTAACTACACTTTAGATATATAATTGAATCATTAAACAAAATTTTAGATGATTCATTGAGAACATAATGTAAATGATTGATATTTAAAAGGTGTTGTAGTGAAATGGGAAAGAAATCTCATTTTATACTTTTCTCCATTTTTTATAGTTTTTAAAAATTTCGTCGAGATGTGCATTTTGGACCATTTTGGATGAAATCAATATAAACAGCAGAAACATCCAAAAACTAATGAAAAATGGACCCCAAAATTTTTTTGGATAGTATCTAAGGGGAGCTTTGGCACAACGGTAAAAGTTGTTGTCATATAACCTTGAGGTCACGAGTTCAAGGCGTGGAAACAACCTCTTGCAAAATGAAAGGTAAGGCTGTGTACTTTAGTCCCTTATGATCCACCCCTTCCCCGGACCCCGCATAGGAGGGAGCTTCGTGCACAAAGACTGCCCCTTATAGGCTTGTTGTTCTTAATATGCCATTGTTCATACACTAGAAAAGGAAGCATTAAGGAATTTACTACACTTATTTCTAAGCGTTAAAATTTTGTAAATTGTCTTCTTCTTTTTTCCATATATTAAGGATTAAAATTTTGTAAATTGTAAGTATATCGTGTTTCTAATGTTTTTTAATTTGTAAAGCATCCTATATAGTTCAGTATGGAACGCTACATGTTCAACATATAGAGTAGTCCCACTTTACATCGACCCTTATTATGAAACCACTAGATGTCAATCTCGTACTCTCAAGACAAGGGTTGGTCACAAAACAAGGAACAAGATTAGTGCAATATTTTTTTATGAAGGGGAATGCCATAGCAATCAAACGTAAGAGTTCTTCTCATGTGGGCTTTGTTTCCAAGTTTTTCGCATCATTTCTTGTTAGAGTTGGAAAAGGTCACAAATAATTAGGATCATGTAGTTTTGATATCCTTTTGAATCTCTAAGACGGGTGGCCAAAGAAAGGGTGGGCAGCTTGGTGTAGGAAACTTTCCATTATACAAGATCAGAAAAAGAGGCAGATCACATGGGTCTATAGTATGTAGCCTTATCTTGCATTTTTGCAAGAGACTGTTTCTACACCTAGAACCTATGACTTCAAGGTCACACAACGACAATTCTACTGTTAGCCCAACAAAGGGTAAAAAGAAAAAAAAGGCTATTATCGCTTCTTATAACCTACCACAGTCTGCTTTGTGTTGTTATTGGCTTCCAAAGCATTGCTTTGTGTTATTGGCTTCTCACAACCATTGACAATTGCATCCCAATTGAGAAAAAGGAGCAACTTCTTTCTTTCTTTTGCTTTTTCCAATGGTGAAGTCACATGATTAATTAAAGAATAAAAGCTTTTGCACAGATAATCAAGGGGGAGGAGAGGCATTATCAATAGCCAACGATTGGACTTCCCATAAGAGGTTCATTTCCTTCAAAGTGACAAATGTAAATAGCCAAAGTCATTTTCATATCTCATGAAGAGTTAGCTGGTGAGGATGGAGTAGATGCAATAAATACTGCACTTAATACTCAACAACATAGAACAGACAATGAAGATTCAAGGTCTCCGAGCAAGAAGAAACCTTAAACAAGGATTTAATGGGAAAACCATGCAGCCTAGTTAACGAAAATATGGTGAATCCGGTTGGAGATATGCAGATCATTCAAAACTCTACTGATCAAACCACCATAGCTTTACTTCTCATGGCTAATCTAGCAAAAACCAGTCAATATCAACATGCAGGACTTGCATGTCTCTTGTCAAGATTCGGATCTACCCTCCCATGGATCTAAACTTTCAGAAAGACAACATATTATTGTTACCATCCCCGTGGCATGGACAATCCTTTTGGGCCATCTCTCAATTTCCCCAACAGATTTAGATGTGTCTACCAATGAAGTTCTTGGGGTTGTTAACATGAAAACCTCACAGTTAGGGGAAGGTCGTGGAAGATTGTAGACAGGATGATCAAGATAAAACTGAATACACTCTTCCTATGGACTGGGCCAACAGTTTTCGAGTGTATAGCAAACTTTCTTAATCCAATGCATAATATATGTGATTGCCCAAATATTTTCCTTCAATTTTGGATGAGAACGCCCTACGTTCTCAAAATTCTCATAATATAAATCTAGTGAGATCAGTTTTAGGTAGAAAGGCAAAACACCAAGGAAGGTGAGGAAACGATGGGAAGAAAGACCCGGGAAAAATGCGTAAATCCCACACACACACAGAGTTTGTGGGAAGAAAGGAAAAGGGCGGGTTGAGCGAGTTGGGGGGGAAGGAGGGGGAATGGCACGCTGAGGAAAATGCCTAGAAAATACAAGGTTTTGGAGAAAGAAAATAAAAGAAAGATCAAGAATTGATTGAAGGAGATTGGTGACAAAATTTCACCTGAAATCAAGAGATGCGGAGATACGAGAGTTTATATCAGTGGCATGCAGTTCCACCGGTAAAATATTGCCGGTATGGTACCTTTTGTTGTAGTGATGGTTGAGAAGAGGAACTATCAGACGCCTAATATAGGCCTTTATCTGTTAGAGTTATTTTGATGCTACGTGGAGACAACTTGATAAAAAGGGGCAGCCCTGGTACACGAAGCTCCTGCCTATGCAGGGTCCGGGGAAGGGGTGGATCACAAGGGTCTATAGTATGTAGCCTTACTTTGCATTTTTGCAAGAGGCTGTTTTCACGTCTTGAACCCGTGACCTCAAGGTCACACTGCAACAACTTTACCGTTGCTTCGAGGCTCCCCTTCACATGGAGACAGCTTGATATGATCAGAAAATTACAATTTATCAGACTCCATGAGTGGATAACAAAGTGAAAAAGAGCCACAGTTCACATTTAAGTTCTACACCTCTGCTACAGTTAAACACTATATACTCTAGAAAGGCATTAGATGAATGACCTAACCATCAGCCCAAGTCATGTGTGTGCCGTAGATTGGGCTTCCCATGTCTCCTTTTGTTCCATTTTAACCAGCACGCATGCGCGTGCACACACGCACACACATAAGGAGCATAATACTGTAGAAGGATAATGGACATTGTGGGTTGATATCAGATATACCTGTGAAGATTACATGCTGTTAACAGCTTACTTTTGACATCTTACAATGGATGCTCAGGTGGATATGCTGACGTCCTCCACACCCACAAGCCCCTTGGTTGCCAGAATTGGAGGTGGCAGAGGCAGGGTTGAGGCAGAACCCCGTCTTCCTGTTGAGGTTCCAGTTCAACAAGGGAAGAAACGGCTCATGGAGTTGACTCTAACAGAGTTAACATGATACTCTGATAATCTGATCATATCTCCGTTTCAAAACCAAATAGCATCAACAGAACTTAGTAAACTGCATACTGACTAGAGAAGAAACATAAGACAAACCTTAAAGGAGAGAGTAAGGATAAACCAAAATCCATAAATTATGTGCTCACTGCAAATCAAACCATACTGAATCAAAGAAAAAGAACCCCGAGGTGAAGTGTGCGTGTGTGTGTTTAGTAATAGAAGCAACTGTAATGGGACTCAAAATTGTAACTAAGAAACAGCAAATTAACATCTTCAAAGAAGTTTCTGGTGATTTATTTTGTTCTAGACAATATGCATAAGACAAGCCATCACAAGATCATCATTTGCCTTATTTCTTCTTTAGTGTCCTGGCATGACAGCACAAAAATTTTTATCGTTCAGACTTGATGTTGAATTGTACTCTCTCCTCACATTCTGGTGCAATTTGTGTAGTGGAATAGATTCCATGGAAGTAGATGGACTTCCACTCTGCTGTTTCTATTTCTTTTCAAGCAAGTGACCCATTAACCAGAAGTAAAACGAGAAAAGACTAGATATAGAAAAACAAGGGAACAAAAAAAGAGCAAAGGATTTTGTCAAAAGGGCAAGGTATGATCTAGGGTCTGTAACTGGAACCTTTTGATGGAGATCAATAGAGCCCTAATGTCAGGCCACACTTGCAAATTATGAATAGGATGCTTTTTGATACAGATAAGCAGGCTGTAGCAATTAGAATTTTCAGTATAATAGGACAGATATGCAACCTGCAAATTAAGACTCTTCATAGATCTGAAGAAGGTCGATGGCACTCTAAGCTTCCCAACCTTCTTCAGTTGCCTTTTTCATTTTTGACAACAGATATTGCATATTTACTTAACAAATCCATATAGCATCAAACATGGAAACCTTCTTCAATAACAAGAACATAACCTCTTACACTGGAAGCTTTTACAATAAATCTGATAGCTACATTGGATAGCAGTTCTTGCTAAACAGTAATAGCATCAAGAGATCTCAATATCATACCCAGTAAGATTTTGCAGGCATTTTACTGAACAAGTAATACATTCCTGTAGAAAAATTTGTTTTACGTATAAAAAATAAGATTCATGGTTCCAAAGAAGAACACTTCCATAAATTATCGGATGATAGAATTAAGAAAGAGCAACATTTCTTTCCCATGCACTCTTCAATATAAGCACTCGAACCAACAGATGTATCTTTATCTTTATGGCTACATTGAAATGAATTCACAACTGAAATCATCTGTGTCTGCTTAGGTTTGTATTGTAAAACTTTTCCAGTAGGGAGTGACCGAGTAAGCTGCATGCTATTGAAGCAAAATATGGAAATGTAAAGATTTGGCCAGTGTGAAGACCAATAACCTTTACATAAGTGAGGGCAGAAACAGAGAAAAGTAGGTCTTCTATGCATTTCCATACACATCAAGCACCTTCACTTGTTGACCTTCGGCAGAAGCCAAATCTTGACATTGTCTGCACTCTAAAAGTTAAAAGGTTCGGTCATGAGTTTTACATGCCATTGGAACTTGCACCTCCCAAGTACTGTTTGAGCTTCATTCACAAACCCAAGATCATACGAGGACATGTGATCTGTGGCAGGGTCAATTCAGACAAGCAATTTACTTCTTCATGCAACTCCAATGAATCATCATCCACCTCCACAACTGAGTACAGAGTCACAATCCAGGCATTGACGCCTTGCTGGGCATCCTCTTTCCTAGTTTGTTCAAGCTGATTAACAGCTTCCTTTGATGCTCCACATTTGGTCAGAATGACTGAAAGTGATCTGAATGTAGAATCATCTGGTTGGATGCCTGAGTTGACCATCTGGTGAAAAGTATCAGCTGCTTCTTTCAGTCTTCCATTCAAGGTGTACAACCCAATTATGTTATTGTAACTCAATACATCAGCAAGGAGTCCAACTTCATGCATCTTATGTGCAATCCCAACTGCTTCAGTTAATCTCCCAACTTTCTTGTACATACATAACATCATTGCAAAAGAGAACTCATTTGCCTCTCCTCTTTGATTCAAGCTCTCAAAAATCTCTTCTGCTTTTCTAACCATGTTATGTTCACTGTACAGATCAATCATGCAATTGGAAGAGTATACATCAGGACCATCTCCTGACAATAGAAGCAATTTGTATGTATTTTCTGCTTCTTGCAAATATCCAACCTTGGTATATAACTTGATCAATGAGCTATAGATGATGGAATTGCTTGAAAAACCAGCAGCTTTCATTTCATCAAAGTAATATATAGCTTCTTTAACATTTCCAACATCGGCAAATGCATTTATTAGAACACCAAAGACAATGATATCTGGTTGCACACCAAACCCAATCATCTCCTTGAATAGTTCCTCGGCCATTACCAATAGACCTAACTTCGCAAAGCTAGAAATCACTGCACAGTACGGGACACAGTCATTTATATATCCTGAATCCTGCATTTTTCTAATGTAGTACTTTGCCCTTATCGGCATCTCAGCACCAGATAATATCTGAATGAAAGAATTATATGTGCACTTGTCAGGAGAAATCCCATGATGCTCCATATTATCAAACAATTCACAAGCCTTCTCATACTTATTGGCTATCCCATAAGCCTTGATCATCACATTGAACTCCAGAACACTAAACTTCTGTGTACATAGGCAATAATGGAAAGCTTTCTCTGCTAATAACAGGTGGCCCCGCTCTCCAAACGCATCGATATTTGCAGCATAGCATTTTGAAGTCATCTTTTCCACGAGATGAAATCTCAAAAACCAAGACCAGGATCTTTCAAGCATCCCTGCATCTATGTACATTCTAGTCAAGGCTGATTGTGTAGACTCATCAATCTGAAGACCCCGCTCATCCATCTCCCTCACAAGAGCTTCAGCTTCTCTGACCATCTGCCTTATAGAGAATGCGTATAGAAGGGTGCGGTAACTCACAGAATCTGGTTCGAGACCAATTTCCTTCATCTTTGCAAAGAATCTAGCTGCTTCATTAATATTATCATTTCTTGCATAAAGGGAAATAAGAATGTTATAGGTTCTTGTGTCGGGAGGGCATCGAAGTTCTTCCATCTTCAGCATCAGGGTAGTCACTTCTTCAAATTGCCCATGGTTTCCGCAGACATGAATCATTGTGTTGAAAGTGACTGTGTTTGGAGCAATTCCTTCTCTTAGCATCTGAGCAAATGTATCTGAAGCTTCTTTAAGTTGGCCTGACTTACCATATGTGTCAATCAATGTATTGTATGTGTATGAACTGTAACACTTTGTTGTTGGGCAAGTATTGCTTGGAGTAGCTCTACTTTGCCCATTTTCGAGTTTGCCTGATGACCAAGTCTTAAAGAACTCCTTGGCCTTTTCAAATTCCCCCGTCTTTTTGAACAACTGGACAACACTACCCATGGTGACCTCATCTGGCTGCAGCCCCTGCTTATACATCTTATCCAGCCAAAGAAGCGCCTCTTCCTTGAGGCCACCTTTACTGTAAACATCGATCAGCGTCCCATAAGTAGAATTCGTCGGCATAATTCTCTTAGTTCTCATTTCTCCCCAAAGTCTCTCTATTCGATCCCACTTCCTAGCTTTACCAAGAATCCTAAGCATGATATTATAGTGAATCACATTCAGTTCATAGCAACCCTTTCTTTCAAACCACTCAAATATCTGGAGAGCCCTTTCCCAATTCGATTGCTCCTTGAGAATTATACTTCTTTCCTTGTTGTTGAGTGTCTCCTCCCATGGTTTCAGAGCTTCGTCGAGATCAATTACTGTCTCTAAGGCTTCTAATATCGACGGAATACGCCCTCCATAAGAAACCCATTTCCTCAAACACTTGGGCTTCTGCCTGCCGACTGGACTATGTTTGACAGCAAAATTTCTCCCATTTTCATGTTTCTGATGACGTCCAGCATTTTCCCTCAGCCCTTGACTCAAATTCTTAAGAAAACTCTCATTATCCGAACTGGTCATACGCCGCCGTTTCTGCAAATTTAGACTAATTATATCATCTCTCTTGCCCCCTAAATTTAAATTTTCAACAAACTTGTGCTCATTAGGCTTCTTAACAGGCCCAACTCCATCGAAAGATGAGACCGAAGATCCAAAATTTGTTGTTTTCACATAATTCAGAGCATGCAAAAAGCTAGTATCCAACTGTTGCGAAATACCAAACATTTTGTATATGGTTCTGCAGATGCTCTTGCTCTTACAACATTTCTCTGCTCTTATTTCTCAAAACAATCAAAACCCACAAGTATCTACTGAAAACAGATGAGATTTCAAGCAGCTGAAGCAGAACCTACAGATTTCCTGTACCAAAGAAAACCCCCAGAATAAAGAAGTTATTTTTGATGTCAACTGAAAATGGAATGTGAATCCAAATCTAATATCTTCTCTTCTAATAATTTGGAAATGAAACTCACCTTGCACAGCTTGCAGAAGAGCTCGCGGGGTGCAAAAGGTCAGTGTGTATTCAAGACCCGAAGTTAAATTTCCGAAAATGCCATCACGTAGGCGGAAAATATCTAAGTTATGCATGAATTGTTATTCACACTGCCTTAAAACAAGGATAGAATTAAGTAGGGCCTCAAGTTTTGGGTTGAAGGGGAGCCTTGGCACAACGACCTTGAGGTCACGGGTTCAAGATATGGAAACAGCCTCTTGCAAAATATTAGGTAAGGCTATGTACTTTAGGCCCTTGTGGTGCATCCCTTTTCCAGACCCCACATAGGCAAGAATGTCATGCACCAGGGCTGATCTTTTTTAACCTCAAGTTTTGGGTTAGTGAGCTACTATTGGAATAATATCATTCATGTTCTTGGGCTGCCAATAATATCATGATTATCATCTATTGGATAAGTTTGAACCTTTATATGTTTGCTTAAGAGATGACAATTGGAATAGTTTGGACTTGGAAGAGACTAATATTTGGTTGATGGATGAAAAATAAAGTGACTTAGTAAGGAGTAATAGTATGAGTCAATAAAAGACTACTAGGGATATGAAAATAGGGAAATGTCCATCCTAGTCCGCTCACAATAGGATATGAAAATACAAACAATCTAAACTATATGGATTGATATGCTGCAGTAGCAACCAACTCATGGGTCTATCAACTATCACTCTCTGTCGACACCAGAATGGGAGACTAAATGTCCGTCACACATATAGGGGGATTGGACTTATAGTGTGAACTACCTATGATACCACTCCCTACTAAGTTTGCATATTGACAAGGCAGGTATCTATCATCTCATAAAGTCAGACAGCATATTGCTAACCCTAAAATCCCTCTTAATATAGCGTCATTGGGCCTAAACGCCCATCAAAATATTCGCAAAATCATGAAAATCACTCAACGTCTCAGTGTCAAGAAAATGGAGAACAATGAAATCTAGAAGCACATGAGGCATTGCCCCTCTCTCGAGCTTAATTTCTCAAGGATTAGCCACCAAGCTTCCTCAACAGGTTCATACAGAAACATAAGCGATAAATAGGGCATCTATATGCCTCAACATGTAATAACAATTATAATTACTATTTAATGACTTCTCTGGGTTATGAAATTACATTTAAAATCATATGCTTCCACTGTCACTGATGAAATGTGGCTAATTATACAAAGAAAAGATCATGCATTCTATGAAAAAATAAGAATAAATGCAAATATAAATATGTGTATTGCACAAACACTAGATAAATGTCTTAATAAGAGTTACGATGTAATAATACATACACAGTACTCATAAATAAAGAACTAGTGCAATGAAAATCTGCAATTTCAAATAGAAAAAATGCCCGCATAAAGTGTCCTGCCCTACCTCGAAACAATGGAATAACCCTTTAGAGTACACAGCCCCTCTAGTCCATGCAAACTGGCATACCTGCCAAATCACACATACAATATATTGTCGCTTGCAACTCTGTCCTTCTCATTTCCAATTTAGATCAACTTTGATCATCCTTAATTTAGATGATTTTGTATTTGTTCATCACTACTCATAGGTCTATCTCTCTATGTCTTATTTGATCGTCAAATATTAGTTGTCGATTAATGATCAATGGTCAAGATCTCTTGATTTCTCTTCATCCCCATTGATCTATCTTACAAATAGTCTTTCTCACATTTCAATGATTAATTCATTGATTTGACTGTCAGATTAATGGTGCTTGATTACTCCCAAGATTTGTTTCTACTAAATTTGGTGTCATTAAGATTATCTGACTGTTAGATTAGCCTAATTGTCCATTTTAAAGCTTGATCTGTCTTGATTATATGCATTTCTCTATGTTTTCTATGATCCATTCGAATTCCAGTAGTTGATTCATTGATCTGATAATCAGATCCAAATTTTGGTTAGTCAATCTATGGACCTTGCATTATTCTACGATCCAGATTCATTATTTAGGTTTATTTTGAATGATCTAATTATTAGATCATTCCATTTACCTTATTTGATCCTCCAATTAATCAATTATTACAATCTGAGTACTTTTGATCTGGTGTATATAAGCCATATAAGGTCTTTGACCTTAGATCATGTCTAATGAGTGTTCATATCCTAAATTTTGTTGAATTTATGGGTCTGCATTGTTGAGGCAAGTCCAACAAACATCTCAGATCGAAAATCAGGTTTGTATAGCCTTCTAGATTGAAGATTTCATATTTTAGGTTGATTTCAACTGGTCACTAGATGGATCGGATATGCTAAATGGATTCGCGAATCCACTAGATTGATCATGGATCTGATAAATAGATAATCCTAACATGATGACACACCATTTGGACACACTGACGCATGTCACAGTCACTAGGGGACTCGTGCTTCTTGTATGTCCTGCGAATGATGCACTCTCATTAGCGCACAAGGCATGCACATTCCCTCTATGCATCTTCCTGTGAGTCTTGAGAGTAGAATCCTGCTAGAGGAGAAATTTGTCGTGGACAAAAGAAGGTGATTGGATTCCAGCCAACTTCAGCTACTCTACGATGTCTATTTTTGATATCTTTATACCAGAATGTTTGTAATTTCATGAATTTAAGTTTTTTAGAGCTTTCCATCTACAATTTTCACTAGAAGTTAGGTTTTTGATCGGATTTATACACGTTTTAGAAGTCACTAATGTTACAATTTTTTCTCAGTTTGTGGCATCGTTACCCATCCAATCATCATGAAACCAAAGGGCTTCTCTTTATCTTCTTATGGGGAATAAGATGAATGGCTTGGATCATTGATACAATGCCATCTCAACCATTGTGTTTTTCGCAATCATGTTCTTCACCATTCTTATCACCAAAAAACTGTGACAATAATAGGGAATGACGATTGAGAAGAACAGTGAGAGGGAAAAGAGTAAGAGAAAAGAAAATTGGAGGGAAAAAAGAAAAGAAAATGGGGGATGGAGACCTATTAGCATGCTTTTTCAATGTCTCTCTCGTTATAGGTTGTCAATCGTCAATGGGTGCACTTACAGAAGGAGGAGCTATGATTGGGGAAGGAGGAGGAGGATGGGATTGTTGGCTAGCACAAGTTCAAGGTCTCTATCAGTGGTGAAAGGTCAATGGTGACCATGCAGAGAGAGAGAGAGAGAGAGAGAGAGAGAGAGAGAGAGAGAGAGAGAGAGAGAGAGAGAGAGAGAGAGAGAGAGAGAGAGAGAGAGAGAGAGAGAGAGATTTTGTTTTTCAATTTTTAAATCATTACTTGCCATAAATATATTATTTATTGCAGTTAATTTCATGAAGGTTTAAATCTTGAATTTATAGCCGTCTCACCTATGTTGATTGTTTTACCGTTAATGCACGGGCTATTGTAGTGTAGCTGATGTAGGTACGGGTCAATCCCACGAGGACTTAACTTAAAGAGATGGAGTTTAAATAAAATTTAATTATCCAAAAATTAACTAACAATGAAATAAAAATTCAGATCTATTTAACTGATGAAAATACAAAATTTTTAGTTAAAAAAGACATAAATTTAGCTAAAAAATAAATAAAATCTACTTCCCTAGCTTGATCATAGCCAAAATTTTCAAATTTGATATCATTAAAGTCAATCAGCCTACATTAAACTCTCATTGATACTTCTAATTAAGGATGCAATGGTTGGATTAAGCAGATTTTTCAAAATTTTATTAATCTAGACTAAAGAATGATTTTGGGTTTTAGATAGCTTAGATCAATTTATGAATTTCAGATTAAAGATCATAACTGTTGGTTAAGCTAAGAGATGTCCTAAGAACAAAATATGAAGATTAATTAAAATTTTGATGAGAAATAGATCAGGAAATTGAGAGATCCTAGTTGATAAAGCTAAACCATTTATTAGGTTAAGCTTAAATCAAAATGGGTTTGGATTAATCTGATAATAGTACAAACTAGAATAAAAGCAACCTTAAAAAAGAATAAGACAGAATAAGAAAAATACAAAATTGGAATGAAAATGGAATTTAAATTAAAGAGTAAAGAGTAAAATTGGAATTTTTTTAATGAAAATTCCTTCTTCCTCTTCTTCACATAAATAGAAAAATGTTGATGATGTAGGGGATGGAGGGAGGCGATGCGAGGAAGGAGAAACTCAACGAAAGCAGGAGATTTTATGAATAACCCAAATTGGGATTTTCCCAAAACGAAGGTGGAATGCAACGAGAATAGAAATTGAGGAAAAACCACGATAAAATAAGGAAAAAAAAAAGGGAACAGAGGAGATAAATGATGAACACAACAAAGAGGGTGTTATCGGTGAACAGGAGGATGGTAGGATTATAATTTCCTACTGAAAACTAAGAGAGGGAATGAGGAAGTGTGGTGCAAGAGTGAGAGAGGGAGAAGCAACGTGTAGACAACGAAGGAGCGACTACTAGAGGAGAAATGGTGGAGAGGTAGGGTGTGGTGGTTGGCGTAGATGGAGGTGAGGGAGAGGGAGAGGGAGAGGGAGAGGGAGAGGCAGAGGCAAGGAGGGTGTAACACCCCGGATTTTCAAGATATATATATATATTTTATAATAATGGAATTTTAATTAAGAGCATTTGGGATCCCATGAGAAAAGTTTTATTTAACATTTTACTAAACCTATCTTAAAAACTCCGGGTGTTAGTTTTCCTTTCTCAAAATGGCGTACATGTAATTTAAACATAATAAATAATCCGCGTATAAATCAACGTCAAATAAATAAGTGCCTTTATTTTAAATCAAATAAACGTCCAAAAGACAATAATAATATGGCCCAGGGTCTATCCATCATAACATCCCATATAAATGTCCAACATATGTCCAAAGATCTAAATCACATCCAATTATAAAATATGTAGTCCATAATAAAATCCAAATGATAATCATGTTTAATGACTCACATCACTATCTAACACTATAGAAAAATGGTCTTCAGCAGCTCTCACGGCTTCTCAACAGCCTTGCCTTTCCTGTTATCGCGCTCGAGATCTAAGGCATTGCAAAACAAAGCAATGCCTCAGCAAGCTATCGCTTGTGTAGGTACATAGACAATTAATGTAATAAATGAAAGAAATAATGAACAGTACTGATGAAAAATCTAACATTTATGAAAATAGTGATATCATAATGCCATGTTCAATAAATGCCAATTTATTCCATATGCTAAAACATAAAATTCAAGAAGTTAAAACATGACATGAATCAATAAAATGGAGCATACAACAAGAATAAGGGCACCCTAAGGTAATGGGTCCCACCACATCGCACTAACATCCCTGATCAGGAGTACACGTAGTCAACCTCTGAGTGTCGTCACACCCAGGCATATCATCCATAACCATGCTCATCATACATGCACACATAATAAAAATATGGGCTATCATGCTGCAGTGGCAACCCTCCATGGGTATCAACCACCGCCGCTCCCCGTCGACACCATAACGGGAGACTTAGCGTCTGTCCCCATGGAAAGGCTCAGACCGGTAGTGTGGACTATCCATGTTACCAAACCCCTACCGAATGTCATCTATGGGCAGGTGTCTATCATATTACAAACTCATCACATCATAATCTCGGAAGGTGGGTGGCCGGCCCTATCCCTCCTAGCATGACGCCCACCGGGCGAGAGCACCCGTCATCAAATATAAAACACGGAAATCATATGTATATGCTAAAACTCAAGAGCACTTATAGCTTGCAATCCCCAAGACATGCCCCCATCCTGGGGTTAGCCTATAAAAGGACCAGCTAATAAGCCTCTATTCTCATTTCCATGTAATCCATGCATTTTCTATATATATAATAAGAAATAAGTCTCTAACTAAGCATAACTAATTAACATCATGCTTGTAAAAACATTTTAAATAAGTTTATTCAGTAAAAGATTTCAATTTGGAATAACCATACTGTACGCAATGTCACATGAAATCCACGGTAAATAATAATTGCATTTTAAAACACAATCACACATGATGCTATATTTAAACATGGTTTAAAAATCAAGGCAAAACATTAGTTGTCGTCACCTACCTCAGTGTGAGACCACTAGCTTGCTAATAACTCCCTTTAATTGGTATATTCAAGTGCACCTGTACATGTCACATCACTATTTAAAAAATTTTCTAAATAAAAAGTGGTCATTTCTAAGTTTTTAAGTTAAAACTAGGTCCGCGTCGTCAATACGGTCACAACGCCTCTTTCGGATCGTGATTTGGACCTCTCTAGCTCCCAAAAATCAAGTTTTTGTGAAAACTACGCTTAAATGGGGCCTGTCGGACCACCATAAGGTGGTTTATACCGGCGGCGCCCCTTTTCCGCTAGTTTACACTGGCGCACGAAGACGCACGCCGACGCAGACGCCGCACGGGACGCGCGCGTGCGTCACGGTCGCCAGGACGGGCCGCGTCCCGGCCCCACCGCGACCGCCATCCGGCTTCCCCCTGCATGCGCGCGGCTCTGCGCACGCGTGCGACGACGATGTCATGTGACGTCGTCCTTTGTGTGTCCCCGTCTGCGTCCTGGCGTCAGCGCCAGGGCGCCGACGCCGTTGACGACGCCGGAGAAGACGATCGGATTCCAGTCGCCTCCTGCGGAGCTACAGAGCTCCGTTTTGCGTGATTTTTGCACCATTTTCTTCAGAATTCTCTCTAGAATCCATTTATGCCCTCATTTTGCACTGATTTTTCCAAAAACCATGGTTTTTAAATGATTTTTCCCAAGTTCCTAAAAACATCCCTAAGTACTGGTTTTTGGGTTTTCTGGAGAAATCCACCGTTGGATCACTCCCAAATTTAAAGGGTATGCTCTTGGGTCTCTTGTGCACTAGTTGGATGGTGCGATTTTCAAACGGTTTAGGTTTGATCCATGAAATCACGCTCCAACAGTAGCGTGCACATAGGTTCCTAAAAATCTGATTTTTCCTAATTTTTAAACGTTTTCCTAATTAATTTTCTAATTAATAAATACAGAAAAACATGGATTTGAGGCTTACCTTGCGCCTGACTGGTGTTGTTCGTGTTTTCGGGGTTCCACTCGCCGGAAAATCCAAGTTTTGCAGGGCTAGGGTTTTGCGTAAACACTCAGAGAAAACGCTCAATAGTGGAGCGTTTTGGCTCCTAGAGGGGCATAGATATAGGGTTTTAGAGTCTTGGGGAAGAGAAACTCTTCCCCACACGTCTCTTCCCATGTCTCTCCGGTGATTTTTCCGGACTGGTAGAGACGTGTGTAGACAGGGGTGCCGTTATCAATTTGGACCCCTGTGTAACACGTTTCTGTCAAAAGACCAATTTGCCCTTACAACTTTGACGGCTCATAACTCCCTCATTTGAGCTCCGTTTTTTACGTTCTTGGTGGCGTTGGATTCGTATCGACGAGAACTTTCTAATTCTTATGTTTTCAGGAAAAAATTTCATCCATAAATTTTTTATTTTAATTTATTTAAAAATTTCCTATTTTATCCTAAAAATTAAGGATATTACATTCTTCCCTCCTTATAAAAATTTCGTCCTCGAAATTTAGCTACATACCTCTATGTAAATAACTCTGGATGGATCTTTCGCATCTCCTCTTCAGTCTCTCAGGTAGCCTCCTGTAGTGAATGATGCTGCCAAAGGACTTTGACCAAGGCAATGGTCTTATTCCTTAACTCCTTGACTCTTGTATCTAGGATGCGCACTAGTCTCTCCTCAAACGTCATGTCAGACTGTAGCTCTCCTGGAATCTGCTCCAATACGTGTGAGGGATCTGGCACGTATTTCCTCAGCATAGACACGTGAAAGACGTCATGTACATTTGCTAGCTGTGGTGGTAAGGCAAGCTGGTATGCCACTGACCCAACTCGGCGTAAGATCTCGAAAGGTCCAATATACCTAGGACTAAGCTTCCCTTTATTTCCAAACCTCAACACCCCTTTCATGGGAGAAACCTTCAAGAATACATGCTCGCCCTCCAAGAACTCTAAGTCTTTTCGCCTCTTGTCTGCATAACTTTTCTGTCGACTGTGAGCTGTCAGTAACCTCTTCCGAATGAGTTGGACTTTCTCTACACATTCTTCTACTAACTCAGATTTCACCACGCGTCTTTCTCCTACATCACTCCAACATAAAGGTGACCGACAAGGTCTGCCATAAAGTGCTTCATATGGAGCCATGCCAATACTAGCATGATGACTATTATTATAAGCAAATTCCACCAAAGGTAAATGATCTTCCCAGCTACCCTTCCAATCCATAACACAGGCTCGTAGCATATCCTCAATAGTCTGGATGGTCCTCTCGCTCTGTCCGTTTGTCTGAGGATGGAATGCTATGCTGAATTTCAGTCTCGACCCTAATGCCTCTTGCACGCTCTTCTAGTATTTTGAGGTAAATCGCGTATCTCGATCTGATATAATTGTCAAGGGAACGCCATGTAGATTGACGATCTCCTTAACATATAATTTCGCTAAGCTATCCATGGTCTGATTTTGTCTAATAGGAAGGAAATGAGCGGACTTGGTCAACCTGTCCACAACGACCCATATCATGTCGTGGCCGCTAGCGGTCCTCGGAAGACCCAGAACGAAGTCCATGGTAATATGGTCCCACTTCCACTCTGGAAGGTCCAGTGTTTGAAGTAGTCCTGATGGACGCTGATGCTCAGCCTTGACCTGCTGACAGGTAAAACATCGTGCAACGCACTCTCCAACATCCTTTTTCATACCATTCCACCAGAAATGCCTCTTGAGATCCTGATACATCTTCGTACCCCCAGGATGAATTGTATAAGGGGATTGGTGTGCTTCTTGAAGTAACTCGCCCTTCAATTCGTCATCTGCTGGTACTACCAACCTTCCCTTAAATCTAACTCCTCCATCTGGTCCCCTCGAAAAATCTGTCTTATCTGTCAGATCCTGTGTTTCCTTGTCTTTGCCCTGTGCCTCTAAGATCCTGTCAAAGAACTTAGACCGAGTCGTCAAATTGGCAATCATCACACCCGCCTTCCTGCTCAGGGCATTTGCGACGACGTTAGCCTTCCCAGGATGGTACTGTATGGTGAAGTCGAAATCCTTGAGATACTCCATCCATCTGCGCTGCCTCATATTCAATTCACTCTGAGTAAAGAAGTACTTAAGGCTCTTATGATCAGTGAATACCTCAAATCTCTCACCATAAAGATAATGTCTCCAGGACTTCAACACAAATACCACGGCTGCTAATTCCAGGTCATGTGTTGGGTAATTTACCTCATGTGTCTTCAGCTGTCTAGACGCATAGGCAATTACCTTCCCATGTTGCATCAACACTGCTCCTAATCCCTTGCCGGAGGCGTCGCAATAAACTACATAACCGCCTGCACCAAATGTAAGGTCAATACCGGAGCAGTAGTAAGTTTCCTCTTGAGCTCTTGGAAGCTCTCCTCGCAAGCCTCGGTCCATACAAATTGAGTGTCTTTCCTAGTTAGGGTGGTCAATGGTAATGCGATCTTAGAGAATCCCTCTATGAAACAACGATAATACCCTGCCAAACCAAGAAAACTGCGTATCTCAGTCACTGTCTTGGGCCTCTCCCAGTGTAGTACTGCCTCTACCTTTGTTGAATCCACGGCCACTCCATCTTTAGATATGACGTGGCCTAAGAAATGCACCTGGTCTAACCAAAAATCACACTTACTAAACTTAGCATACAACTGATGTCGACGAAGTGTGTCCAATACTGTGTGGAGATGCTCCTTATGTGTATCATGACTAGGTGAATAAATCAAGATGTCATCCATGAATACAATCACGAACTTATCTAGATAAGCTCGAAAGACACGGTTCATTAGATCCATGAACACTGCAGGTGTGTTCGTCAATCCAAACGGCATCACTAGGAACTCATAATGACCATAATGACTCCTAAAAGCAGTCTTCGAGATATCCTCTTCTCTAACCCTCAGCTGATGATACCCTGACCTCAAATCTATCTTGGAGAACACTTGTGCCGATTGAAGCTGATCAAATAAATCATCTATGCGTGGCAAAGGGTATCGGTTCTTTATAGTAACACCATTCAACAACCGATAATCAATGCATAGTCTCAGTGATCCATCCTTTTTCTTCACTAAAAGGACTGGTGCTCCCCATGGTGATCCACTCAGCCTGATAAAGCCCTTATCCAGTAACTCTTGCAATTGTACCTGAAGTTCTCTCAACTCTACTGGAGCCATCCTATATGGTGCCTTAGAGATAGGCGATGTACCCGGCACCAAGTCAATGGTGAAGTCAATCTCCCTACTTGGCGGCAATCCTGGTAATTCCTCAGGAAATACATCAGCAAAATCACGGACAACATCAATCTCATCAAGCTGTGGCTGCTCCTTTTCCTCAACAGTCACATATGCGAGGAATGCGTTACACCCTCGTGCATAAAATTGTGCCGCCTTCATAGCAGAAATGATGCTTGTACCTGCCTGATCTTTCCTACCATGGAACACTATTTCTGGTTGCCCACGTATAAGAAAAGTGACGCGCTTCTTTCAGCAGTCTACCATAGCCCAATAGTTGGCTAACCAATCCATCCCAAGAATAACATCATAGTCTACCATGTCTAGTAAGATGAAGTCTGTGTTCATACTCACGCCTGATATCTCTACAGGTATATCTCTAAGATATTCTGTAGTCTCTACTGTCTCTCCCACAGGTGTCATAATATCTAATCCAAATGCTAGTTTGTGTACACATACATCAAGGCAAGATGCAAAAATACATGATATAAAAGAATGTGTAGACCCTGTGTCAAAAAGAACTTTGGCATGTCTATCCGAGACTAGAAGAGTACCTTCTACGACCTGGTGTGATGCCTGTGCCTGTCCTGATGAGATGGCAAATACTCGTCCCTGGCTACGTGGCACGTTAGCTGCCTCTGCTCCCATCTCGGTCTGCCTCTGCCCCTTAGGGCAGTCCTTAATGAAATGGCCAACGTCTCCACAGTTGAAACACCTGTATGGCTGTCTCTGGTAAGGTGTATAGGACTGTCTCTGTGGTTGGGGCTGCCTCTGCTGCTATGGTCGGTCGAATCTATTGCACCCTCGCCCAGGGTGCCAACCCTTGTACCTATCACATCTCTTCCTCTCAATGTCTCTCTTAAATTTGGCCTGTGGTGGATGACCTAATGCCCCATGTGTCTGCATAGCACCAAATGGCCGCTTGCCCTTAAAGGGCTGGAACACACTCCCTCTAGTCCTGAGAGAGTTCTTCTCATGCATGGACGCCATATCAGCAGCATCTCGCACAGAAGTGGGTCGTGAAGAAATCACTCGATCTCTCAGCCAAGGAGTCAACCCATCCACAAATCTGTCAGTTGCCTCTGTGTCTGAGGCTAGTGCGTGAGGTGCAAATCTCCTCAGTCGTGTAAATCGGTTCGTGCACGCTGAACTGTCATATCTCTCTGCTCCAGGGTGGCAAACTCCTTCTTCATGGACTGCAATGCATGAGGTGGAAAATACTGAGTGTCGAAAGCCTGTTTAAAGGCTGCCCATGTCATCGTCTCGGTCGGATCTGGTCGAGTGAGTGTGAAAGTTTGCCACCAGAAGCCGGCCTCACCTTTCAGTAGGTAGGAGGCTACTCTAACTTAATCATCTGCTGAGATCTTCATAGCGTCAATGTCCTCTCCACCTCGAATAACCATCGTTCGGCCTCCTCCGTGTTACCATCGCCATAAAAGGGTTTCACCATCTTTTGAAACCTTTCCAATAATTTGTCAGTCTTCTTAGAGTCACTCGTAGCATCGCCCTCCGTGGCTCTAGGTACTGATGGTTCCTGTACTGGTTGTGAGGACTGAACTGACGAAACCATGGGTGCCACTTTAGGTGGTGGTATAGGGCTAGGGTTAGCTGCGTCGACAGCTGTCCTAACCTGCTGCTGTATAAGTTGTACAAGTCCTGACATTAAACGATTCAATAACTCGGCATCTCGATCCCCTTGATCAAAGGACTCAGCAGGTGGAGCCACGGGTGTAGCAGGGGTAGACCTTGTCCTTCTCCGAGGAGCCATCTGTCAAAATTTTACATGTCACTAAGTGTAAGTTCCTCTCTCATAGTTTCTCTCTCTACAACTATTATGGACTGTTATTCACATATAAATGGACATTCACAAGGATTATGATGGACTAGACTGGGCTCTAATACCAACTTTGTAACACCCCGGATTTTCAAGATATATATATATATTTTTTTTATAATAATGGAATTTTAATTAAGAGCATTTGGGATCCCATGAGAAAAGTTTTATTTAACATTTTACTAAACCTATCTTAAAAACTCCGAGTGTTAGTTTTCCTTTCTCAAAATGGCGTACATGTAATTTAAACATAATAAATAATCCGCGTATAAATCAACGTCAAATAAATAGGCGCCTTTATTTTAAATCAAATAAACGTCCAAAAGACAATAATAATATGGCCCAGGGTCTATACATCATAACATCCCATATAAATGTCCAACATATGTCCAAAGATCTAAATCACATCCAATTATAAAATATGCAGTCCATAATAAAATCCAAATGAGAATCCTGTTTAATGACTCACATCACTATCTAACACTATAGAAAAATGGTCTTCAGCAGTTCTCACGGCTTCTCAACAGCCTTGCCTTTCCTGTTATCGCGCTCGAGATCTAAGGCATTGCAAAACAAAGCAATGCCTCAGCAAGCTATCGCTTGTGTAGGTACATAGACAATTAATGTAATAAATGAAAGAAATAATGAACAGTACTGATGAAAAATCTAACATTTATGAAAATAGTGATATCATAATGCCATGTTCAATAAATGCCAATTTATTCCATATGCTAAAACATAAAATTCAAGAAGTTAAAACATGACATGAATCAATAAAATGGAGCATACAACAAGAATAAGGGCACCCTAAGGTAATGGGTCCCACCACATCGCACTAACATCCCTGATCAGGAGTACACGTAGTCAACCTCTGAGTGTCGTCACACCCAGGCATATCATCCATAACCATGCTCATCATACATGCACACATAATAAAAATATGGGCTATCATGCTGCAGTGGCAACCCTCCATGGGTATCAACCACCGCCGCTCCCCGTCGACACCATAACGGGAGACTTAGCGTCTGTCCCCATGGAAAGGCTCGGCACCGGTAGTGTGGACTATCCATGTTACCAAACCCCTACCGAATGTCATCTATGGGCAGGTGTCTATCATATTACAAACTCATCACATCATAATCTCGGAAGGTGGGTGGCCGGCCCTATCCCTCCTAGCATGACGCCCACCGAGCGAGAGCACCCGTCATCAAATATAAAACACGGAAATCATATGTATATGCTAAAACTCAAGAGCACTTATAGCTTGCAATCCCCAAGACATGCCCCTCATCCTGGGGTTAGCCTATAAAAGGACCAAATTTAATAAGCCTCTATTCTCATTTCCATGTAATCCATGCATTTTCTATATATATAATAAGAAATAAGTCTCTAACTAAGCATAACTAATTAACATCATGCTTGTAAAAACATTTTAAATAAGTTTATTCAAGAAAGGATTTCAATTTGGAATAACCATACTGTACGCAATGTCACATGAAATCCACGGTAAATAATAATTGCATTTTAAAACACAATCACACATGATGCTATGTTTAAACATGGTTTAAAAATCAAGGCAAAACATTAGTTGTCGTCACCTACCTCAGTGTGAGACCACTAGCTTGCTAATAACTCCCTTTAATTGGTATATTCAAGTGCACCTGTACATGTCACATCACTATTTAAAAAATTTTCTAAATAAAAAGTGGTCATTTCTAAGTTTTTAAGTTAAAACTAGGTCCGCGTCAATACGGTCACAACGCCTCTTTCGGATCGTGATTTGGACCTCTCTAGCTCCCAAAAATCAAGTTTTTGTGAAAACTACGCTTAAATGGGGCCTGTCGGACCACCATAAGGTGGTTTATACCGGCGGCGCCCCTTTTCCGCTAGTTTACACTAGCGCACGAAGACGCACGCCGACGCAGACGCCGCACGGGATGCGCGCGTGCGTCACGGTCTCCAGGACGCGCCGCGTCCCGGCCCCACCGCGACCGCCATCCGGCTTCCCCCTGCACGCACGCGGCTCCAAGCACGCGTGCGATGATGACGTCATGTGACGTCGTCCTTTGTGCGTCCCCGACTGCGTCCTGGCGTCAGCGCCGTTGACGACGCCGGAGAAGACGACCGGATTTCTGTCGCCTTCGGCGGAGCTACAGAGCTCCGTTTTCGTGATTTTTGCGCCATTTTCTTTAGAATTCTCGCTAGAATCCATTTATGCACTCCTTTTGCACTGATTTTTCCAAAAACCATGGTCTTTAAACGATTTTTCCCAAGTTCCTAAAAACATCCCTAGGTACTGGTTTTGGGGTTTTCTGGAGAAATCCACCGTTGGATCACTCCCAAATTTAAAGGGTATGCTCTTGGGTCTCTTGTGCACTAGTTGGATGGTGCGATTTTCAAACGGTTTAGGTTTGATCCATGAAATCACGCTCCAACAGTAGCGTGCACATAGGTTCCTAAAAATCTGATTTTTCCTAATTTTTAAACGTTTTCCTAATTAATTTTCTAATTAATAAATACAGAAAAACATGGATTTGAGGCTTACCTTGCGCCTGACTGGTGTTGTTCGTGTTTTCGGGGTTCCACTCGCCGGAAAATCCAAGTTTTGCAGGGCTAGGGTTTTGCGTAAACACTCAGAGAAAACGCTCAATAGTGGAGCGTTTTGGCTCCTAGAGGGGCATAGATATAGGGTTTTAGAGTCTTGGGGAAGAGAAACTCTTCCCCACACGTCTCTTCCCATGTCTCTCCGGTGATTTTTCCGGACTGGTAGAGACGTGTGTAGACAGGGGTGCCGTTATCAATTTGGACCCCTGTGTAACACGTTTCTGTCAAAAGACCAATTTGCCCTTACAACTTTGACGGCTCATAACTCCCTCATTTGAGCTCCGTTTTTTACGTTCTTGGTGGCGTTGGATTCGTATCGACGAGAACTTTCTAATTCTTATGTTTTCAGGAAAAAATTTCATCCATAAATTTTTTATTTTAATTTATTTAAAAATTTCCTATTTTATCCTAAAAATTAAGGATATTAGAGAGGGCTAGTTGGTGCACGTCGAGCAGTGATGAGGAGGTGCTTGTCGAATTCTCCTGCTGCAATTCCTATGGTGGAAATAAGGAGGATTGGTTGAGAGAGAGGGAGTGCGTGTTGGGTAGTGACAGAGGGAAGGGAGGAGCTATCGGCTGTGGTAGAGCAAGGAAGAGGCTGAGATGAGGAGCAGGTCAGTGATGGTCTCTCCTAAGTTCATTGGAGTTGGCTAATGAGAAGGAAAGTGAGAGAGAAGGGTGTGAGCTAGTGAGGTGAAGGGGAGTGGTGCAGTGCAGTGCAGTGAAGAGGGGAGGGGGGGTGTTGTGGAGGAGGGAAGGAAAGCAGGAGGAAAAAAGTGAAAGAGAAAAGGGGGAGAAGAAGGGGTAGTGTGGTATGCAGCGGCTTCCTCTTCAGTCCATGAAGATCCATGGTTGACACAGAGAGAGGGGGCTGGTTCTGCAGGCGTGACAGAGAGAGAGAAAAGAGAGAAAGTGGTGAAGGGGAGATGGGTGTTTCGGGTGAGAAAGAGAGGTAGTGTTGTGGTGGAACAAGAGAAGGGGGGGAGGGGGGCTGCGCTGCAGTTGGTTTCTCCTATTTGCCTCCTTCAATCTGTGAAGAAAGTTGTAGATCCTCTTCTTAAAGCTTCTCTTCCTAATTTTGTTCCCACATTTCCTTATTTGGTCATCATCTTCTCATTTATTTTTCTTCTTTTTTCAGGTTTCTCTTTCTTTTTCATGACTTTCTCATTCCTTTAGCAAGAAATCAACTCTTTCCTCTTTTGCTTATGGATTTTCATTCCTCTTTTGGTTTTTCCTTTTTCAAATAGAAACAATTCCTTAATCAATTGTGGGTTGATCTAGAACCATTAAAATTGATTTAAGCTATCCAAACCTTCAATCTAGTTGATATGCAAAATATAAAACTAGATTAGAATCATCTAAACCATACATTACACCTCTAATTTGCTATGATGATCATCTAATCGTTAAATTTAGCAAATTAATGATTGATGATCAATTGAAGCTAAAAATAATAATTTATCTAAAAATTACAAAATTGATCGATTAAATGATCTAATTAAATGCTAAACTAGGTGTATTTTGACCAAAATTAAATACTTAATAATCTACTTCAAGATTGTGTGCCACGTTATGTGGGATTCACCATAGTCAATTGATCTTACCCTTCAATTAATTTAAATTAAACACTTTAATAAAAAATTATGAATTTTTTTTTGTCTAAACTCCTATTTTAGTGTTCTTAGTGTAGTTAGATTCCATTTTTCAAGTGCAATCTAAATATTGAGGTTTAACACTTGATTTGGCTGCTACAAAAATCAAATTTCTCAGAATTCAATTATTTATTTAATGAAATTCTCAATTAATATTTACATAAAATGAAGTTATGCAAATTAGAAGTGTTATAAGGTTATTATTAGAATTTAACATAATAACATTGAAAATTTGCAACTATGAATTGATAGTTAAGGCTTGTATTTGGTAAAATATCTAGTTCCATTTGTGATTAGATGCTAATGCACTTTTAAACATAAAATACATAATAACATTGAAAAACTCCTTCAATTATTAAACAAAGACATTAAGTATTAACTGCTTACTCAAGGTTGTAGAAGATGTGTGAAAAGTCAAATATTTTTACCTAAATCAAAGCCTTAATCTTATGCTCATTATCTACCTCAAATCAATTTATGCAATCCTTTGCTTCTATGATTTGAGATTTGATCAAATCTCATGATACTGTATTGGTATATTGCATTTAAATAATAGCCTACAATATTCAATGTTCACCTACTAAGAACTATAAGTTAACATATAATTTTAATAATAATAAAATCATTATCAAATTACCTACTGCATGACAAGGGTGATGGAGTTGTGATTCTCATCAAATTGTTGATGATTTTGTAGAGTTTCTTATGCAACCTTGTCTTTGCCTATTCTATCTCATCTTTTACAAAAGAACATAGCATGGTATATAAATTCATAGTTGGTCGATCTTTTGTGTCTACCAACCTCAGGACTTTGATAAGTGGCATTATTGCATTGATAAGTAGCAAAACACAACAAAATCTATTTTGAGGATGCCATGAAACTTTTTAGTCCATTTTCACAACCCTTGATACTAGAAAGACATAGATAATTGGTTGTGAATAATGTTATAGCGAACCTAACAATTTTCTTCTAACTCATGTAATATTTCATTTGACACAAAGCTTTCTAGTGGTTATCTACGTATTATCATGTTTTTACCCCTATCAATCCTCTCTTTTATTTTTGGCAATTATCCTATGTCCTTTAACATTAAGTCCACTCAATGTATTACATGGCACCCAAATAAATGCTTTCTTTTCTCCATTAGCAATTTTCTGCTCTGTACAAAGCAGCACAGTTAGTTACAAATTGTACAATGTTCATTTATCTAATTTCAATGATAATAGTGTTGATCAATATATCTATGTACTTTGCAACCTGGGTCTCTTTTGTAGCATCAAACATATATGTGTAAACTATCCCTCAATAGTAATGCATTAAAAAGTTTATTAGTGTCCTTCCATTTGTGGCCATAAAAGTGCATCCCAACCTTCATCAAATTCTCTTATACTTTGCAACACATGCTTCAACATCTTCAACTTCTATAATTAGTATGAGACTGCCTAAGTTCACTTGGGTGTTCAACTCTAGGTCCTACTTGATGCATCATCTCCACTGTAAACTTATAATAAGGATGGTAACGTTAATTGATATCCATGCATGATAGAAAAGTCTCTTAACAACTCTTACTAGTTTTTTCTTTAAGTATTTTTTCATGATGCCTTCAATGTAGGTTGCTTGAAGTAGGGGAAAGGTTAATGGCTCAAAACTTCTTGCTATTATGGACCTCTCATGATAACTAGTTGAATGTAAGACCCCTTATCATACTTTTGGATTGTTGGATTATCATTCTACTAAAAATAGCCAACACTATTTATATGTTTAGTATACCCCCACATGCTGAAGGTTCTATTTGAGCTCTTACCTGTGAATTTGATAACTGGGGGATTTTAGGATTTGAACTTGCAACTTCACAGTCAATAGCTTTGCTACCATGTTGGATTATTATTCAGCCTAAAAACTTAAGCTAATAGGAAGTGGTCCAATGATATTTATATGTCTAACATAGATGTTATAAAAGATGGAACAATATTAGATTTTATGTCTGAGTGCAAAGAGAAGGTTTGCATCAAATCTAAATGCTAATGGACTTAATGATTCAACATCATCTTGTGTATTTGTTTGTGCTTCCATCTCCATTTAAAAAGTACAATGACTAGCTTTCCTCACAGCATGAATGCCTTTACCTAGCAACTTGTGCTATTCTATGTATTATTCATCTCTAATTTGCTCAACTACTTTTGTTGCTTGCTTTTAGCTTTTACTTTCTCTAATTTTACAGCTTTTCACATGGCACTAATGTCTCTATCTAAAATGCCTTTATATTAGCATGCAATTAAGTAAGATGGTGCTTGAATCTATTTATCCCTTTGGTCAAAAATTTTGCAGCAATAATTACAATAAATTTTCTCCTTTTCCATAACCTTATGCAGGATCAAGAGGCAATAATTTTTATCTAAAATAAATAAATCATATAAGAGCTTTATGTGTAAATAGTTTGGGAGATTAAAATTTTTATGAATTACTATTGCTATTCATATAAGAGCTCCTATGGTTAATCTATCTAATAGTACTAATTAAGAACAAAAAATTTCCTAAAATTATTAACAATAGTCACAAAAAAATCATGTACTCCCATATGTTGTTAGTATTTAATAAAGGTTCTTAAATCAACAACATATCATTCAAAATAGTAAAGATATATTATATACAAAGTGAAAGTTTATGTTAGCAATTTATATAGGTCATATATAAATTGTGATACGTAGTCAATTTTGCATAAAAAGTACCTGATTAGTAGTACATGTGTTATAAATTATAAGTCATTATTATAAAAAAAAATTAATTCATGATGCATGCATTTTTGAACTAATAATTGAAATGTTTGATATTTTGCAGGTTCAAAAGCTAATCCAGAATAAGTATATGATCCATCATAATTTTTAGGTGTTAATTAGTGTTTTTAATCTTTTGTAGGTATTAAAAGAATAATCCAATGGTCAAGATCATTTTTAATGATAATTGATAATCCAGATCAACCCAAAGTGATTAAGACTCAATTTTCATCATTTCAAAGTTTAAGCAAGGGTCAAGATCATTCAAGAGCAAGTAGATAGGTAGCAAAATCTACTACGTTTGCTTGTAATTTGGAGCCATACTAGTCACCCGAGCCACATGAGCCATGCTAGAGTAGTCAAGCCATGCAATCTATAAAGCGAAAAGGGTAAGCCATTGAAGCCATCAAGGTAAGACAAATAAGCCATCCAAGCCAAACCAACAAGGGACCACACAATTGGAGGAGAAAAATGCAATTAACCACATGAAGAAAAAAAATCATAATTTTCTCTCCATATCACCCTCTTTCTCTTTCCAATCTCTCTCCATAGCCATACACTTAGAAGGGGAATCACATTTTCTACATTATTCCTAGATGTCCCATGATTTTCCCTTCTAATCCCTTCCCTCTTTCCACCTTTTATTTCCATTTCCAAGCCTCCATGATCACCTTTAGTTTCCCCATCTAAATCCACATTATCATCCCTAAGGCATCCCACACAATCCCCTTTCTTAAGCCTTCACGTCCCACTCTTTCCTAGATTCCACCTTAATCCCACTTTTCAATTCTTAGATCATACTTCATAAGTTTATTGTGTTATCTATCCACCTTTCCCTAATCTTTATCTCATATTTCCTTCTCCCTTAGGTCTCTTTAGAAAGGTAAACATCATATAAAACTAAGGAGGGCCTCCACACAAAATATATAAGAGGATTGATGCCTCTTTTGCTACAAAAGAGGTGCCTCCTTTTTAGTTGCTCCTCTAGGGTTTTCAATGCACTACTCTTGGATGATCATCATGCCTCCTCCACCCCAGCTTTTCCATGACTCCTTCCTTTAAGTTCCAAGTCTTTTCTAGGTTGCTTTTGTTGCTTAGTTTCTTTCCTTGTTACTTTGCCTTGTCTTCTTGTTTTTATGCACATAGTTTTAGGTTATTCTCCATTGTGTTTTGCTTTTAGTTTTCTCTAGTTCTCTTTGATCCAAGGCCAACTATCTCTTGTAGTGACAACCAAGAGATAGTAGTCTTTCAATCATCCTTATTCTCCTCTATTTACTTGCTTGCTTGTTCCTTGCTACTTATCATCTATCCTTGCTCATCTTTTACATTTGTTCCCATCTCTTTTCACCCTCTTTCTTTGATTCTCTTTTGGGGTTCATACGCATGCCATCTTGGATATATATTGATGGAGTGATTGTTGGATTGAATGATAGAAGATTGAAGTTTAGCTTTTGAATAGTGCACACCTTTGAATGTATGATACATACCATGTTGTAATGATGCATACCATTCTATAATGATGTTCATGTAATAAAGAAGTAGATTTCATGCACACCTTTCCTTGAATGTATATGAGTATAAAATTCCATTGAATCGTGAGCATAATCCATATGATGTTTTACATTCAAATCTTAGTTTCATTCACTTTGATTCATGGGCACACTCCATGATTCCATGCACACTCTTTTGATGCATGATTCTTGTTTTTGCAAGCTTTGTTTCATTGATGAGTTTATGTTTATGCTTTGTTCTTTATTCCTTATGTTTAGTTTCATGATTAGATCTTAGTTTTTAGGAAGTTTCTAATATTAGTTTAGAAGTTTATATTTAGGAAGGTTCATTATTTAGAAAGTTTCCAATTCCTAGTTTAGAAAGTTCATTCATTTTTTACTCTCTAAGTTATTCATGTTTTTTAGAATTAAGTTAGTTTAATTCCATGTGTTTTTAATTACTAGATTAATAACAATCCAACTCTTTTGGTTATGATAATTCATCTAAATTAAACTTACAAATATATGAGATTCCTTGTGGGATCGAGCTCACTCACATACATCTGACTACTTTGATTCATGCGCTTGCGAATAATATTTAGAACACATCAAATTGAGCCAAATTTAAAAATTATTCAAAAAATAAATGCACCATAATATATTAGGATAATGCAAATTTGCATATGAAAATTTACTTTTATAAAGGACCATAAGTTGTGATTCCAATGGAGGAAGAATTTTAAATAGAGTCAAAGATCTTGGTGCTCATGTTTTTGTGGATCTTATACCTCTCTAGAATAAAAAAGTATATGTCATCCCTTAGTTTTGGTGATCCAAACTATTTATAATATTAATGATCTTATATATATAGGCAATGGGACAGGGCAGTCCTGGTGCTTTTGCGGGGTCTGAGGAAGGGGTAGACCATAATGGCTTATAGTACGCAGCCTTACCTTGTATTTTTACAAGAGGCTATTTCCACGCCTTGAATCCGTGACCTCAAGGTCACATGATGACAACTTTTACCATTGCGCCAAGGCTCCGGTGTAAACAAATTATTTATTTTTTAAACTCAAACAATGTTAAATGTTGGCATGGAAGTTTTAGTTAAGTTTATAAAAAAAATCAATAATAATTTTTATGATTCAAACAATTTTTATGTGAATGAATTAAAAAACACAATGACGTAAATAAATTATCCAATTCCTATCTTTAACTAGTAGCAATTCTAGATGTAATAATAGATGGTTCAGTTAACTTCAACACAAAAATGAAAAATCTATATTAGTTTTGATGATCTAGATGTTTCATAATGCGAAGGATAACTCATATAGTCATTGGTGTAAACTACTTATTCATTTTCTATTTTTAAGGCAAACATTTTAACATGTAAAAATAGAAGGCTTGGTTAACTTTAACATTAAAAAAAAAAAATCTATATTTTTAGTATAGTAAAAGGCATGAGCTTTATGCTATAGGCAATTGAGGAGACCTAAAAAATGAATAGTTTGGGTCATGATAGATCTAGGCCTCATATTTAGATATACATACTGTCTTACAAGGACCTATAAATACTTCAGTTGTTTAACTAAAATATTACCCAAAAAGTCAATAAGACATCACCATTTAACATGAGGAAAAATTGTACTTTACTACCATGAACTTATCCAAAAATCTTAATAAGGACCTATTGTTTCAAAAGTATCACATAGGGCCCAAGCTAATGTGTAAATGCATCTTTGCAATCCATTTCGTAGTTGATTGTCAATTTTTGATATGGAGCTTGCTCACATGAATTGCATGTACTTAAAGGGCATAATCATCATTTCCTAATCCTCCTATGGTGAAAAATTGTAGCCCTTTAATGTCATCTTCTTCTTCACAACGACAAGTTGCAAAGGAGAGAAATTGTTGTGATTTCATTGGAGGCCTTACAACTAATTTCTTGAAACTTATAAATGATGATTTATTTGTTATTAACAACACCATTGAGAGATACTAAAACTATAAGTTATATGTGAACAACAATATTACCTAGGAATGGAACCGTAAATCAGTTTGAGATATGATCGAGACAAAAATCCAAGTGAATGAGTGCTATAGACTTTGATTTTCTTAATATAGGGATAACAATGGAGGCAACACTAGGTGGGCTTTCAATGACTTCAACATCAATAGTTATGTATGTGATTTTTATGGCAAGGTAGTAGTTAGGATGTTATTTTTCATCCATGAATGGGAGAAGGGTAGCAAGTCTGAGTTAGGAACTACTATCATAAGCTCCACATATGAGTTGGCAAAAACCTTCAAAACTTGAATGTTGGAGTTCCAAATTCTTAGGTATTTGATGGAATGGAGTTTAACTAGATAAGCAACTTTATTAGGGTTGGAAGGTCGTCAGCAGTTCATCCATAACAAACCCTGATTATGCTTCCTTTGCAAAGCTCTTTAATATTGAATTCATAATTCTCATGTTTTGATTGAAAATATTCAGTGCAATTCAAATTATCACAAAAAAATGAATCTATTCTTAGGGAAAGAACATGAGAAACTCAAACTAGAAATAGCAAAGATTATTGCGTAGTATTTCCACCAAAATAAAACCAAAAGAAAAAATAAAGAAAAGTATAGAAGATAATAGCAAATAATATATTTGATTATTGCAATTTCAAGAGCTGAAAGTGGCATGACACGAAGGTGTTGCACTAAAGATGAAAAAATACCCACAATAGAATTTCTTCATAACCAAGGCCACACAAAATTTCATAATAATCAATCACTAAAATCTAAACAACAATCTTCTTCTATATGATTTGGATTTCCCCAAGCTCAAATATTTTATTTTATTTTTATACATTAGAATGTTTCTTTTGCATGATTTTGATTCCCCAGCTTGTATGATCTTTCATGCTTCTAGATTCTCACTTTGGATGCATCAAAACGTTTCTTGCAAGAACTAGGGCTATGTGTCATGAGGAAAAAACAATTAAATGGGACTTGTCCAAATAGGGAAGAAATATCTACCTTTGACATTTACTGTTAAAATGATTAGGAAATGATAATTATGCCCTTTACGTATTGTAGATGCAATTCTTCATACCAGAAATTGATAGTTGATTACAAAATATATGGCAAACATGCACTTATACATTAGTGGGGCCGTAATGTGATATTTTTGAAACATTGGGTTCTTATGTGAGATTTTTTGACAAGTTGGGGGTAGTAAAGTGAAATTTTTCCTTAACATAAAGCTAGAGGTGTCTAATACAACTTTTGTGAGTGTAGTTTGACAAATTTTCTTCCCCAAACATGTGTCTCAATTGTAAGGGTCACCGATGTAAAGATGGCAATCGATATCTCGCTCAGTTGATATCCAAAAAACAAAAAAGAAGAAGAAGAATGAAGTTGCATTGGCCAAAATGGCAGAGCAGAGATTGGTTGAAGGAAAACTAATAAATAGGGTTCTTATTTCATTTTTTTTAGTAACATGATGAGATGATTCATTGACGTGAATGGACGAGATTCTTTCGTATTCATGAAATATAGTTCTTAAATACTTCATTTATAATCAATTGTAGTGATTGATTGATAAAAATGGAGATTCTCCTTTTCTTCAAAATTTCTCTCTTAAAAAACTATAGAATACATTTTTAGCTTTCTCTTTGCATTAAAATAATAATAAATCAAAACTCTTCGAAATGCAATCAAGTGGCACGTGCAATATATGGATCAGCCAAAGTCACTTTGACTCGACCACTTTCTATCTTGAAGCGGTACATGTTGATACATTAGAATAAAGAAACTATGTGATCTACACTTTCTTGTCATAATATAGCTATCATTCATGCCTAGTTCCATTCAAATCTAGAGGCTTTCATCGTATGCCATTTTTTTTGTAATGCCTTCTGGGTACTTTGAACTTGTCATTGAAGTCGTGCATATTTTTCTTTTACCATATTTCATATTCCAAATTGGTCATATATGACTTGAACTTGTACTTTATACATATGTCATATTCCATCCAATTCACTAGAAGTTCATTTATTTACCAAATTTTCACTCTCAAGACTATTTCTATTTGAAACATGTTTAGGCGTAGCATATAGGAAATAACATTATACCCCACAAGTTTTAAACAAAGGACATGAAACTATCTTTGTATTCTCAGGCTTAGGTTCACATGATTGGAAATATCTCATTACATTTGTAAGTTTCTTATATCTTTTAGTGTCCATGTTCATCATATATACCTCATACATTTTGTTGCAAGTTGTGTCCACATTGACTAGATGTGAAGATCTACAAATAAAAAATCTAAACACCAAGATCCAAATGCAATTCTTTCTTTTTTTTTCTTTTTCTAAGACCTCCGAAATACCCAAATAAGAAGCTTCTTTTACAAGTTACAACTTAACCATTTTAATGGCAATATAAAAACCTTAAACTCTAAGAGGTATATGAAATTCTCATCCTGTGTTCTTCCAAGAGCTCTAAAATACCCAATTAGAAAACCCTTTTATAGGTCAAACAACTTTGCCTTGTATAATGGCATGACAAGAACCTCTTATGTGGTACCTAGTAGGTCACATGTTTGAGGTGCTCATGGGTGTGTGTTCAACATTATGAAAAAACTCTTTAATGGCTGGCATAAAAGGATCTATGAAGAAGAAAACAAATCTAGGAACTTACATGTAAAATATGACTTTATTCAGTTTACTAATAGTAACTATTAGAACTCTGAGATTGACTAGTTTGCCTTTTATGGTCAATGTTGTCTAGTATTGATTGGAAGTTTTTGCATTTTAGGTAGTAGCTAAATTATGGTACGTAGGAAAGGAAAATAACAAAAATGGCATAGGAATAATAGTAGATAAGGAATTAAAGGATAAAGTTATGGATGTTAAAAGAATTAGTGATAGAATTATAATAATAAAAATTATTCTAGGAGAGTAGATTCTAAATGTTATAAGTGCATACGCATCACAAGTAGGGTTACAAGATATAATCAAGAGATAGTTTTAGGAAGATATGGAGGGAGTCATACAAGAAATTCCCAACACTGAGGGGATATTTATAGGAGCAGACTTAAATGGCCATGTAGGAAAAGATAAGGAAGGATATGATAGAATACACAGAGGGTATGGTATAGGTGAACGAAATGAGATGGGGGAGAATATCATCAATTTTGCTTTGTCATATAACCTGTCCATTGCAAATACACTCTTTAAGAAGAGGGATGAACACTTAATAACCTTTAAAAGTAGACTTCATAAAAGCCAAATAGACTTTTTTCTACTTAGGAATAATGAACGATTTATATGCAAGGATTGTAAGGTGATACCTAGTGAGAGTTTAACCTCACAACATAGGTTAATGGTTATGGATATCCATAAACTTAATACATATCTCAAAACTAAGTGGTGGAACTTAAAAGGAGAGAAAATAACCTCATTCAAAAATAAGTTGATGGTAGAAGGAAATTGGAACTATGAAATAGAAGTAAATACCATGTGGACTAATATGGCTGAGTCCATTAAGAAAGTGGCAAAAGATGTCTTAGGAGTATTTAAAGGTAAAAGGCTATTAGCAAAGGAAACATGGTGGTGGAGTGAAACAGTGCAAAAAGTTATTAAAGAAAAACAAATGCGTTTTAAAGCTTGGCAGCATATTAGAAATAATGAAAACTATGAACAAGAGAAGGTGAGAAAGATGTGTTTAAACTTGAAAAAGTAAGAGAACATAAGGCTGAAGACTTAGATCATGTTAGGTGTATTAGAAGCGATGATCAAAGGGTATTAGTCAAAGAAGATAAGATCAAATAAAGGTCGGAAACATACTTTCAAAAATTATTAAATGACAATGGCTCTGAGAATATAGGGATTGAAAATAATATAAATCTAAATAACATTGGATATTATAGATATGAACGTAGGATTAGAATACCTGAAGTAAAAGAAGCCTTGAAAAAGATGAAATCAGGAAAGGCCATGGGGCCTGATGGTGTACCAATAGAGGTTTGGAAGCATATGGGAGATATTGGGGTAGTTTGGTTGACCAAGTTGTTTAACAAGATTATAAAATCAAAGAACATGCCTGATGAGTGGAAGAAAAGCTCTATTGTACCAATCTATAAGAATAAAGGTGACATTCATAGCTGCACTAATTATCGAGGGATCAAACTCATGAGCTACACCATGAAACTTTTTGAAAGAGTGATTGAGAAGAGGCTACGATATGAAACAAGTGTATCGGAGAATCAGTTTGGTTTCATGCTTGGGAGGTCTACCATGGAAGCTATTTTCTTGCTAAGACAATTAGTAGAGAAATATAGGGAGAGGAGGAAAGACTTACATATGGTCTTTATCGATTTAGAGAAAGCTTATGATAGAGTCCTTAGAGAGTTAATATGAAGGATGTTAAGTAGTAAGGGGGTTTCTCAGGGAGCCGTAACAAATGTTAAGACCACTAGTGGCGTGGTTGGTAATTTTTCTGTCACTGTAGGATTGCACCAAGGATCGGCATTGAGTCCATACCTCTTCACATTAGTTATGGATGAGTTAACAAAATATTTGCACGAGGAGATCCCCTGGTGCATGCTATTTGCAGATGATATAGTCTTAATTGATGAGACAAGGGAGGGTGTAAACATCAAGGTAGAGTTATGGAGAGAAGCATTAGAATCTGAAGGATTTAAAATTAGCCGAACTAAGACAGAGTACATGGAATGTAATTTTAGTAAGGAGAGTAGGAGTGGAACACCAGTCAAGATTGATAACCAAGAAGTCCCAGTGAAAGACCTCTTTCTGTACTTAGGATCATTGATCCATGAGAGTGGAGAGATTGAGAGGGAGGTTACCCAGAGAATCCAAGTGTGTTGGAACAAATGGAGATGTGCATCTGGATTTTTATGTGACCGATGGGTGCCACTCAAACTAAAAGGAAATTCTATAGGATGGCTATAAGGCCGGCCATGCTCTTTAGATCAGAGTGTTGACCAGTTAATGAACATGATACTCATAGGATGAGCATTGCAAAAATGAGGATGTTGAGATGGATGAGTGGTAAGACAAGAAAGGACAGAATTAGAAATAAAAATATTAGAGCAAATTTAGGGGTAGCACCAATAGGTAATAAGATGAGGGAGATTAGACTTAGATGGTTTAGACATGTCCAAAGGAGACCAACAACGGCACCAGTTAGAAGGAGTGAGGCAATATAAGTAGAAGGTTCTAAAAGGGTAGGGGGAAGGCCCAAAAGAAGATGGATAGAAGTGGTGAGGAAAGATTTAAAAACTTTGGGACTAAATAAAACCATGGTATTTAATAGAGTGGAATGGAGGAATAAGATTCATGTGGCCGACCCCTAATTAGGATAAGGTCTTGATGATGAGGTAGTAGCTAAATTGTGGTTCGAGATTCTAACTACTAGCAAACATCAAAGTGGCATTGACAACCTAGGTTCTAAGGTCTCAAAGAACCTAAGCAAATTGAAATGAATATAGGAGAGAGAGAGAGAGAGAGAGAGAGAGAGAGAGAGAGAGAGAGAGAGAGAGAGAGAGAGAGAGAGAGAGAGAGAGAGTTCAGGTTTTTCAAAGAAAAATTCCTATGACTTCTTAGAGCACTCCTCAAATCACCAAATTTCCTTGTTCAAGAAATCTTTCTCATCTATAAGTAAATATGCACATGTAGATTGATGCTTTGCTTATCACATATTTTCCTCTAACTTAGGATACCATAAGGACACATCAAGTTGATAATATTGCAACGTGCTTTTGGTTGGGTAGAGGAACCTTTTACAAACTTAGGCAACAACCTATTATGAATTTATTCCTTCATAGAATAATATTTGACATTATTTTAGTTTACTAAAAGGTTCACTATCGGACATGTATAATTAGAATGCCAGTTTTTATCATAGAGTGCTTCTTATTATTATGTGTTATAAATATACTTATTTGGTTAGTCATAATATGACAATTGAACCTTAGATAACATTGTATGAATCCATAGGTTTACAATTGGATCTTTGTGAACCTAAAATGTCCTTAACTAGGAAGAAATCAAGAATCATTATTTTAGAACACTTGTTACACGTGATGTTGCCAATTATTTGATGATGATCTATCTTAATCATTTGGGTAGAGATTTAAGGCAGACATTATAGTGTACGGAAGATCATTAGTATATATGACAAAATCTCGACGTGCCAAAACATCCCATAGACATGATTGAAAAATGTTTTGGACAGTGCATAACAATATTTTCCCCTTAGACTTGAGGGATCCATACCTCTTATTGTGCCCAATGTTTATTTTTGAGGTATAAGAGGCAGTATCTATTATAGGTAATACACGGGTACTTGAAAATTAGATATGGGACTTACGAAGGGTATGTCATACTCAGTATAGGACCCACCATCTTATGGGAAAACAAATTCAGGTGGGGTTTGTCATCAAGCAAAGTTGTGAAAATTCATGCATATTGTATCTGATAAAAAAAGATTATCAAATTAATTTATATATTTGTATGCAAAATGATTTACATTCGAAAGAGTTTTCAAAAGCAATTTAAAATTCATTGATGATATGACCCACATGAGCTTGTGTATCTAGGCCATCCAATTAATATAATCCACATGCCCAACATAAACTCATAAGTAAATATAGAAAGGTGGGTGCAACATGGTCATGTAGCTCAAAATATAATTAATTGATAATCTAAGGTCAAATTTATAACTTCCTAATTGGTAGACCATTTATATATAGTTGTGCTGGAATACTTGGCTATGTGTTTTATATCTCCTAAGTCCTAATAAATGTATAAATGAAATTACTAGTAGTCTAACATGGATGGGACACCCACTATAGGTGTACTAATACTATAAGTGTAGAAATAGAAAATCTATGGTAGACTTTGACCACTAAATATTAGCTACAATGGGAGGGATCCTATTAACAAGTTGTTTGTAAAAAAGGACATTAACCATAATTGGGACACCTAGGAGATAACACTGAATATTTGTTGGAGTTCAACTATAAAAAATTAAGAGAGAAATATATGAGTGGCATTTTTTATAAAGCAACTACAAGCCAAAGGAGTGCCCAACTTCTCAAGACCATTGTAATGGAGAGATTCCCATTTGGTAGAACCAAGTATAGTGTCATGTAGCATCTTTGCTCATGAAAACTTAAGTTTTAGCAACACTATCCATTGAAGGGGATTAAAAAATATATCATATGATTGTTATCAAATATTTAAGAAAGGTAATAGAAGTAATATGACCAAGTCATGAGATCTACTAATTTGATGTAGATGCTCTTGCAAAGGAAGGGGTTACTCTACCAATTGCACATGAGAGGTTTACCTATTAGTAAGGTGGGTAGAAAATGGGGACTCTTGCTTTAAGTCACTTGGTGATTGGTGGTCTAATCACTATTATTGGCTGTCTTGATCACTCTTTTTCTTGGCATATGTTGATGGCTTCTCTTTCTCAAGAGGAGTGAGATGCATATTTGTAAAGTGGATGACCTTTTGGAATCTTGGATTTGAGTGTAGCCTACTTTAATGTGTTGGGACAACTGTCACCTGACCACCTTCCTTCCCCCATTTATTGCTTCGTTTTCTTCAGTTTCCCCTTGCATTTGGTGCTCCATAATGATCGAAGAGTTTGTTTCATGTTGCATGAAGTAACTTGAATGGGTTGTTTTTCTAGTTAGAAATCTATTAATGGTGGAGTAATATCCATGGTTAAAAAAAAAGAGAACTTTTATAATCTATTCCTAAAGAAAAACAATGCCCCTTTGGAGAAATCTATCTCTTTCTTTCTTTACATACATGCATATATCCTTTAGGGTCTGGACTTAGGATTTCTAGTTCATAGCTTTTTTGCTTGTTGAAACCACCTCTAGAAGGCAGGTCCCATCAAGGTTGGATTAATATCAGTTTTATATCTTTGAAAGGTATGTTTTGATACTTGATCTATGATTAATAACATAATATTATGTGATATGAGGATTCATTAGGAGAAAATTTAAATAGTACATAACTTTTAGTTTTCTCCACTTAAAGGCCCATATTTCCACGAGGATTAAACACTATTAGGCCCTATTGGAATGTCTAAGCTTTAGTAGATAAAATGAAGTTGTACGATCATTTTAGTTTTTATGCATCCAAGATCATCATATCAAATAGAAACCTAGATAAAACTAGAGATTATAAGATCAAGAACTTACCTTCCAAAGATATGAAAGTCCTTATCAATCCACCCTTCTTGTGATTGCTAACTTTTTCCATAAACTTCAACCATCTCTTTATCATAACAACTCTAGTCAAACTTTGACATTTTATGTCATGCTCAATTTTGTCACTAGGTTACTAAGTGGGGCATCGCACACATGTGGGCGATCATTCGTGATTAAGATGATTAAGCATCGATTCCATACTCAACATAAGTCTAGTATCAATTCCAAAGCATCTATGTATCAACTAAAATTGGATTCTTTCTCCTAATACCTCAAAAATAAATATAGAGTCCACTTTAAACTATTTATGTCTTTAATTTTAAGGGCATTGATGGTAGTGCTTAAACATTCTTTCAGTTGAGTCCATCACATGTTTTGACATGATGAGATCATGCCAATTTTAGATACTCTTCTGCGCAATATTATGTATGCCTTGAGTCTTCATCCAGATAATTGAGAATGACCATCTTCAATCTTATTGCCAGCATCATAGTTTAACAAGTATTCCCAAATATGAACTTCCAATCCCATCCTCACTCAATGAAATTATAGCTTTACAATGATCAAGAATTCTATTTTCTCTCTTTCTATAAATCTTTATCACTTTGACATAAAATTCTTACAATATTTTCTAAGGTTCAAATTGCCATCTCATGACTAACTAATAAGTGTAATATTAAATTATAACTACAAAGTAGTTTTTAGAATAGAAGCAAACTGTAATACTAATAATCTTATTCATTAATAAACATATGATAAATTAATTACTGGCTTACGAAGGGTGTATATTTCCAACAAACAAAATCGACATTTAGTAAGCAAAAACACACTTTTTGGATACAAGAACCGACCAATGGGAAGATCCAAAGTTGGAGGCACTAATGAATAGGCTAAATCAACTAGAGGAGTAATCATGGAAAATGATCAAGAGCAACCTGCCTCGTCACACTCCCTCATTTGAGTAGCTTGCTCTAGCCAAGTTCCAATAATGTTAATAGCTTAGTAGCCGTACTCTAGTTCATGACAAGCAGATGCCCAACATGATTGACCTCATAACGATGAGTTTCTACTGTGAAACTATTCATCACCATGGTTGAACTCATCATGATAAGCAGATTATCAAGTGGTACTTATTATTTTATAGTCACAAATAAACTATTTGGGAGCTTGTTTTGGAATGATCAGGATGATAATATGGCGCATCTGCAGCCATTTCAGTGGCATTTAATGATGTATAGTACTTACTATTGCTACATTGGATGAGTCATGCATTCATTAAATAATCTTAACTCACCACACATCGAAGCTTTACCTACTCAATATGGATTCATTACAATTAAGTCTAAGCCACAAGCAGAGAGACAGAGAGAGATGGTGATTGGACGTGTAACCAGTATACTGTAAGCTGTTTGTCTGGTCCATGTCTTAGCATTTGCTGCATCAAAATCTTCTCCTTTGAGTGATCTTTGACCCTCTGAAAAGAAAAAATTTCTAGCACTTTGCACTGCCGAACTTTCTGAATGTTCCATCAGTTGTAAGTGGGCAATATTGGTGAAGAGCCTATCTATGATGTGGCGCCAAAGATAAGTGGTTTGGATCACCAAACACAGTGACCCACCACGTGCTTCACCATGACCAAAAATATACATGCATGATTATGGTCTTTGTTCTTGCCAACCTCACCTATCACGATGACAGCTTAGGCACGCAGTTGGCCGAGTTTCAAACGATTCCGGTAGATTAGGCGTCTTTTTCTCCATAGAAACAGAAGAAAAAGGAAACGAAATTTGGTACCCAAATACTGTATGAATTGTACTTCATACTGTTTGGTACTATTCAGAGGCAAACGAGGCCACCAAATCCAACCTGTGTTCCATTATGATGGAGCCCACCGTTGATCTTTGATGGATCAAGAGCAGAATGCTCACCTGATCATTTCCCTTTCCGTCATTCAATCAATAGCCTGTGACTGTGGTATTCAAAGATGAAGGTACAAGTAGATAATTGAGATGACAATGCTGGCCGAATTTGGGTCATGAGAGATCAGATGTGAGGCACCAAATGGACGATCAGCATTAACTAAAGCTGGTCCCACTGCAAATAATTCATTCCCAAAAGAACGGTACAGATTTTACAGTTCATAGCCCATTGATGTAGTCTACAGCACAAACAAAATACGTTTACGCAGCATGTGACCTTGAAGTTATGAGTTTTAAGGCATAGAAACAGCCTCTTGCAAAAAATGCAATGTAAAGCTCCATACTATAGGCCCTTGTGGTCTGCCCTTTTCCCAAATCCTGTATAGGCAAGAGCTTTGTGCATCGGGGCTGCCTCTTTTTCACTAAGTGGACTGTATGGATCAAAGAGAGGTAGATTTGATCATACTCTAGCGTTCAAGTGGACCATAAGAGTCAAACACCCGTGCTGTAGGATTCCATCCTAACTAGGATCAAAGACTCCAACAAAAACCAATTTCTTAGCAAAATGCAAGATGATTTCACCTAAAGCTCATATTTCATCTTTAAAAGATAAAAAATTATTTATCATCGAAGAAAGAACTCACTGAGCCGAGATCAATAACTAATACTAATAATATAAAATAATTTTTATGTATATATTTTTGTTGGTATTGTGACTTTATGCAATTGATTTGAATTATATTGGTCACTTTTTACTTTTGAAAATTAACATATAGTTGTCATTGCGTGACCTTGACATAATAAAAGAGTTGTCGTCATGTGACTTTGAAAAACAATTTTTTGAAAAAATACAAAATAAGACCGCGTAATATGTATCCTTTGATCTACCCTTCAAGCTTCTATAATTATATTAGGGGATTGTAAAGATAAAATTTATGAAAGGGTTGCCTAGTTAGGGCTAAAACTTCTAATAAATGTGGATTACGGATCCACCCACTTTCACCACTTGTATTGAAATTGGCATAAGAAGTCGTGAAGTTGCTTTGTTGTTCAATAAATTTCAGCTAAACGATAGGCTCAGATTGATAATTAAGATGATGACATTAGCTAACTTTGGTAACTAGAGGCATCCTATATCGTACGGTCATTAAATGGACAATCGACGTTAACTAAAGCTGGGCCCTACTATGACTATGAACCTTTTAAACGGAAGGACAGGTAGCGATTTGACAGTTCTCAGTAAATAATGCTCCTGGGGTGTACGCCGTTAGATATGCGATAACTGTCCGCATTCAACGCAGAAATTTACGCTTGCTCGGAGATTGTCTTCGCATTCACATGAATTTAATAAATTTTACCGAAATCTATCGTGGGCCCGCAATTTAGACTGTCGGGGTCAGACAGTGATGAACTCCATCTGCGGGGTCCACATTGTGGACTATGTGGATCAAACAGGTTGGAATCCATCCAAATACTTGTGTAGGCCCTAGTAAGCGGACTACATGTATCAAGATTCGCGTCCGAAAAGCGAATTCCTTGACAAGTTGACAAGATCGTATGACGCTTGACAGAGACAACAGTGGGAATGCCGTCGTGGAGCGCTATCGCAACTTAAAGTTGCCCTGTGACTTGTGCATGATGGGGCCCACACTTCTTTATCCGACGATCTCTCTGACGTTGGATGCTGTTTTGTATCCCAAAATCACGCAAAGAACGGGCGATCCTGGCATGGGTCTTTGGTCTTACTAGCTTCGTAGCGGTACATTTCTTGTGATCAAAATCGGAACGTTTCAGATTCTAGAATTTATCCATTACACAACGATTTTTCACAAGAAGAAATTCAGAAGCTGGTGAAGTCAGATGAACGGGTGGGATCAACAGCAGACAGAGCCCTCCAAGCAAAAGTGGGGCCAAATCAAGAAAACAACCACTGCCCCACCAACTCAGACGCGTCCTTCCAATTTTCTTCATTGGAGAGAGAGAGAGAGAGAGAGAGAGAGAGAGAGAGAGAGAGCGTGTAGAAAGAGAGATGAAGACAGACAGGGATAATGGGTGGCCGAAGTAAAAAAGGAGGTATCCGTCTTTTGTACCATTATAGGATGCCTCGATGGGATTGACGGAGACGGGACCGTTCTAACTAGGAAAGTGAGAATTTACCCCATTCATTTTGAAAATAACACCCCTTTAGAGCCAAGTCTGTGGTTGGGGTTACAGGAGCGGCGAGGACGAGGGTCGGCCGGGAGGCAATGAATGCGATGGCGCGCCAGCTTTTATCGACCATAAACCTTTTCAAGACTCTTGGGGCCAGACCCACATGGGGTTTCTCCAAATTTCAACTGCGTTTTGTCACTTTCCATCCTCTATTTAAGACATGGAAAAGTAAGGAAACCAGGTTCTTCCTTGCTCAGATATTGTCTGCTTTTTTTTCCTCAGACTTCTGTCTATCTGCTGCGTAAGCAGGCAATATCGGAGTGGGTTTGTTGGGTTGAAGTGTAAGAATGGCTGCAGAGGAAGGAGGAAGTGGTGATGTATCTGTACCGCCAAGGAGAGTTGTTTTGATTTCTGCTGGAGCTAGTCATTCTGTTGCTTTACTTTGTAAGTGTTTTTGTTCTTAATTTTGTTGGTTTCGGCTTTCTTTTCATTAAATTGGGCACTCTTTCATCTGCATTGACTAATCTTTGACTTAGTAGCTTGAATCCGTGTTGGTTGTTTTTAGTTCTGTTTGTTGTTCTTAATATTTTGTTGGTTAGAGCTTGATGTTAGTTAGTTTTGGTGCATATCTGATATATGGGTTTTGCTTGTTCGTCATTTATAGGACATGCACTACGTTACTGCTTAAAAAAAGAATTCTGGCATTTGCATTGGATGGTGTTTTGCTTGTGAGGAACTGTGGAAGTGCATACTTATTTGAGTCTTTGAAAGTTGCATTTTATGCTTAATTGGTCCCAATTTGGAGTTACCTTTTTGAAGTACCGTCAGTTGTTTGTTGATTTCCTTTATGTATGCGTATAATGGAGGAGTTCTTGTTTTAGAATTATAACACATTGATTCTGTTAGTGCCAAGAAAAGGAAGTGGTAACTCATTTGTTGATCAGTGTTTGGTTCAAGAAGCCAAGGACTGTCGGCCTTTGTACCTTTTTGAGTCTTTCAGATTGCAGTTCAAGCCAATTTTAGTTTATGTTCCTTAGGGTTTATTGTACAGATGCAAGACAGCTATAGATATTAACACTGTGGCAAAACGTAAGTGTAGACATAGCTAGTTGGAAGTTGAGTAGTGGCATGCATCTGATAATCAAATGATTTGTTTGTTTATCTCTGTTGTTTTGCAGCGACATTTCTTTGTTTCTTCCAAATAGCTATATGTTATACTCCAACCATTTTGTTAAAACCATATTACTGATTATTGGCTTAGGGACCATAACATATGTTGGCAGGTAGCACTAAATACAATTGCTAGCGTGCTGTTTAATAACCTACAGGTATTGGCTGATGATATATCAAGCCTAGTTCTGTCTGCCTTATGGGTTCTTGTAGGATGTCTTGTTGTTGTTTAGATCACTTATTTGACTGGTAGGGTGATTGCCTCGTGGGTTCTAGAGGGATTGAGTACTTTTGACTTACTGGCTTCCAAGAACAGAAGGAAGTTAAAATGTCTGAGTTCTAGCTCTTGGGTAGAATGGAGTGGATCAGTCCGTACAAGAAGCTGATTTAGATTTCCAGGCTGTGGAAATAGGAGTTTGTGTCAGCATTTTAATGTTGAGGAACGTCTCTTCTAAACTAATCTGTGAATGAACATATATCCATTTAAAGCTTCTTGCATGCTATAAGCAAATTATAAATTGAAATTTAATAAGTATCTTTCATTGGCTTCATCTTAGTTCACTAGTATAATAGGAATATTTGAATGTGAGAAAAATTAAGATAGCATGCAACTAGATAGTAACAGTTTGAGGAACTAGTTTTTCTGCTTCAGTCAATTGTGCTATGCAGTAGGCTCAGGCACATGTGAAAGGAACGGTTTAGTGACTATGGTCCACTCCAATATTGTCCATGCCATGGTTCGGAAACACCAAAAGGGGCAGCCCGGTGAATGAAGCTCTTGTGTATACAGGGTTTGGGGAAGAGGCGGACCACAAGGGTCTATAGTACGTAGCCTTACGTTGCACTTTGCAAGAGGCTGTTTCCACGCCCTGAACTCGTGACCTCAAGGTCATACGATGACTTATGTAGTTTGCAGGTGCAAGGCTCACCCAGCCGCAAGGGGTGCGACTTGTGCCTAGAGAGACTAGGCGTGCCTAGTAACTCCACTAGGTGTCAAGGCACAGAATTAAGTATTTTAATTTTTTTTTAAAGAAAAAAATTGAAAATAAATCTATAAATAAATAAATAAATAAGAAAACATAGAAATATAAAGATATATAAATAAATACTTGTCAAATGAGTGAAATGAAATTCTTAAGTAATAAATCAACATGTCAATATGAAACAAGACCATGGAAATGTCAAATTTAGCTATATAATGCAAACCTATGGATGCATTCTACAAAAAATTAGAGAAGAAAAAAAATACTGATATATATTGCAATTTTTGGTAAAAAATACAGGAAACTGTAAAAAATATAGGAAACTAAAAAAACAGTAATTACTACATTAAATCTATGAAAAGAAATGGAAATGATGAAATGGAGTTTTCGTTTTTAGCATTAGAGTATAGATATGTAGACATTATAGACAAAAATCAAGCACTGACCATTAAAAATGAAAAAATGGCATTGTTTTTACCAATTTTTTTTTTTTTTCAAAAACGAATAATAGATGCCCAACGAAAATCTGTAATTTCTTGCCTCTAATCACTTCAAGAAAGCTTCGATCGCCACTGGAAGATGAGGATGGTCGCAAGAAGTAGAAAGGAAGTCTGGGAAGAAAAAGAAGAAGAAGGGGAAAATGAGGGTTTTAGATCACTTACGGTGCACCTGGCACAGAAAGCGCAAAGCGCAGAAAGTCATGCAACTTGGCTTGCCTAGTCCCACTATGCCTTAAACCCACTGTGCCTGGCCTTAGTCGAGTCGCAAGGCTGCGCCTAGCAACTAGTCGCGCCTGCGACTACATAGACAACGACAACTCTACCATTACATATATACATACATATATATATGTAGGATGGGTATAAGGAGATGTGCATCTGGAGTTTTATGTGATTGGCGGGTGCCACTCAAACTAAAAGGAAAATTCTATAGGATGGCCATAAGGCCGGCCATACTCTATGGATCAGAGTGTTGGGCAGTTAAGGAACACCATACTCGTAGGATGAGCGTCGCAGAAATGAGAATGTTGAGATGGATGAGTGGTAAGATAAGAAAGGATAGAATTAGAAATGAAAATATTAGAGGAAATTTAGGGGTAGCACTAATAGGTAGCAAGATGAGGGAGATTAGACTTAGATGGTTTGCACATGTTCATGGGAGACCAACAATGGCACCGGTTAGAAGGAGTGAGGCAATACAAGTAGAAGGTTCTAAAATGGCGAGGGGAAGGTCCAAAAGAACGTGGATAGAAGTGGTGAGAAAGGATTTAAAAACTTTGGGACTAAATGAAGCCATGGTATTTAATATAGTGGAATGGAGGAATAAGATTCATGTGGCCGACCCCTAATTGGGATAAGGTCTTTATGATGATGATGATATATATAAAACACAAAACGCATTGCAATATGGATCTGGTTATTTGGGGTGTCCTCAGGTTCTTGATTGTCGCTGTTCTGTGGATCTTTGGAAGACATCATGTGCTCTCTGAGAAGTCTACGGCTAGAATCATGTAGTTGAGAGAGAAGCGATGTAACTATTGAAATGGCAAACTCTCCATAACTAATTATATCCATGAGGAGTGGGGTCTCTTCAAAAAGTTTCCATTTCAGAAGCAGCCTTTGGTGGAAAAGATAAGGTTAGGGACTTGGTGAAGAGTATGAACTGCTGGTCTGATTGTTCATATGCATACTATGCTCCCTCCATTTTGATCTGTTGACCATTCTTATTCAGTAGGAGATCTCATGCAGCCTAAGCAGAAATTCCTCCTGACCCCTATCTAACAAACTCCATCATTTGATACCTATGAGGTTCTATACATGTCCTCCATTTCAACAACCATGGCATGGACATGGTTGCCATTCTGGTCAAGGATGTGGCAGTGGCTATCGACAACAGCAGTATCAATATCGTCCATTTTAACAGCAACAATAGTACAATACTATCACCCTTTCCTGCCTGGTATTCCTCCATTTCCTAAACATATCTTTTGTTGAAAGTAAACATTGTCATATTACTTACTGTTAAGGGACTCTACACTGAACAGCCAAAGTGCTGAAGCGACCATATGTCAAATGCTTAAATTATGTCTTGCATCTTTCTATTTCTTTTTGTCTTCACTTATCTCAAGTACTATTGTTAGAATATTCATTTATAGACTTTTACCAAATCATTTGTAGGCGATATATATGAAAAATTGTTTGAAAGGGAGCCCTGGCGCAATGGTAGAGTTGTTGCCTGTCTGACCTGGAGGTCACAGGTTCAAGGCATGGAAATAGCCTTTTGCAAAAATGCAAGGTAAGGCAACGTACTACTGACCCTTCCCCATACCCGCATTCACTAGAACTTTGTGCACTGGGCTGCCCTTTTTTTATATATACGAAAAATTGTTTCATCTATCAAAAGTGAATAGAATGAAGTTTTACAGTTTGGGATATGGATAAATCCTTTGTGGATAGTCAATCCCCTGTACGCCAATCCACAAGTGGCATTTATCATAGAGGTTTAGCAGTATTTCCTAATTGATCACTTATAGATGCCCTCTTGCTTCTCAACTTCCCTTAGGCATGGAGTTGCATTCCTACCCAGACTAATTACTAAAGGAAGTAATTGTTCCAATAGGAAAGAGCAGTCTTTAGAAATTCCCCCAAGTCAACTTTTGACTTGGCAGATTTTTGGCACACTGTGTCAATCATTGACTTGCACTGGTCGACTTGGCTTGACCTTGGTCAAGTTCTTCTGTGTTCTTAAACTTTGGAAAAGATTATCATTTATACGGCATACAAAAACTCCCTCTAGATAATGAAAGACTGAAAACCAAAATAACTAGGTGAGGGGCAGTCATAAAACAAAGAAAAAATGGTTTTAAACCCCAAAGGGCTGGGTCCACCAGCTCTCTATCCCCAAACTCACTCATGTGCATTTGTATGTGGTTTTTACTGGTTTCAAAAATAAGAAAGAATGTGCCCATAGCTTTTCGCTTCAGAGGTTTCTTAGGGAATTGATTTTTGGCCATTGTTCATGTGTAATGCTGAGTGGTGAAGTCAAATGTTCTTAAAGGGTTTGTTTAGCTTATCAATGCCTGGATTTTGCTTTGAATACTCAAATCCTCACATTGCTTATTTATCTAATATGAATAGCTTTATCTGTCAATAGCTTGGCTTCAGATTTCATAACTTATTTATATTTTAAAAAGATTATTATTTGCCAGCCTTATAGAACTGTGTTTAGAGTTTAAGAATAAGAAATTTCTTTAATTTGATGCTGTTTGCAATTGCATGAAAATGATTTGGGTCCATATTGATGATCTATTGATGAATTACAGCTGGAAATGTTGTTTGCTCTTGGGGACGGGGAGAGGATGGGCAACTGGGCCTTGGAGATGCTGAAGACCGACTTATTCCGACACTAATGAGTGCATTGGATGGCCTTGAAATAGTGTCTATTACTTGTGGAGCTGATCATACAACTGCATACTCCGAGTCTCAGATGCAAGTATATAGTTGGGGATGGTGTGTCTTTTTGCCATTAGTTTTTATTTGTAAAGTAATCTTTCTTTCCGCTTCAATTTTCTTTCCTTGTCATCCCAAGAAGTATGCTGAAGTATGTCTAATTCATATCTTCTTGTTGAAGTAATATGTCCAACATTGAAAACTTTTATCTCAACCAATATCCCATTCCCCTGTTTTGCTACTAACATTACTTTAAATTGTTTATAATTGGCTGTTAAAATATCTAACAATATGCAGCTAAACAAAGAATGTTGAGGTCAAGAGGCTGTATATTAAACCAAGGGAATGCTATCATTCCTGTAACTATTCTTTCTGTAAATGTATTTATAGACTCCTTTCTATTGTTTTACACTTTGCACATTGGCAATTGCAAGTTTAAAAGCTATTGACTGCAAACAACAAGTTTGAACATATTGAGGACCATAAAGGCAAGTCGTATCGATATCATGAACCCTATGTGCATGTGTCTGCAACTGTCATCAGTCTTATGCTTTCGTATGCATACTTATATCTATGTATTTGTATATGTATATAATCAGTTTGTTTATGAATATGCACCGATGATCTAAGAAAAAATTGGAAGTATTATGATTCTTCTGCTGTTTTGATGATCGTAACTAATTGTTACTTAGCAAATTATGAATGTTGATTGCCCAAATTTTGACATGTCATGTTACAGTGATTGATTAGTCCATATTTTTTCCTTTACACTTTTTTTTAACTATTAATTGGTTGATTTCCACTGTGATCTAAGATCATTTAAACAAATGTTTCAGTTCTGATCTATCTTTTGATCATGGTTTGTCAAATAGTTGCAATGTTGATTCTGAATGATATTGCAAATATTTTTTGCTCTCTAATGTAGGGGAGATTTTGGAAGATTGGGCCATGGTAATTCTAGCGACCTCTTTACCCCCCATCCAATAAAGACATTTCAAGGTGTAAAGATTAAGCAAATTGCTTGTGGGGATAGCCATTGTTTAGCAGTGACTATGGAGGGGCAGGTGCAGAGGTTGGTATGCAGTTGGTTATCTCAAGAACCCACATTTGACACAATGGATTCTTTGCTACTTTAACAACTATTGTTTGACCAGGTCAACTTATTATCTTATAACCCTGCATTTGGTCTGATAAGAGCTAACTCTACTCTTTTTTTCTTTTCCTTTGGTAGTCTATGAGTTAATTCTCATTATGCTGAAAACTGTAGCAGTTCTATCTTGTACAATGGCTGCATTTTTTTTTCCTTGTGAGCTTGATGGCATACCGTTCAACACTGAAAGGACAGGAAATAAATTAGTGGTTCCCCTTCTTTTTCCTTTTTATTTTCATTTCAAAATTAAATTTCTCTCATTGGTTTGTGAACCTTGTTTGTCTGGGCTGTTCTGTTGATCCTGCTAATCTTTCCATATTTTATATATGCATGCATATAGGTATATACATGTCATGTTTCTGTATAAGTTCTCATTTTAAGTTTCTTATGATGTACTGTAAGTTGTTGTAAGGAAGTTTTGTAGCACCTAACGATGGAAGTGGAGTTCATGACATACCCATAATTTGGAGAAGATTAGTTGAGAAGCAGACAGTTGAGATCCAAAAAGCATTCAGGAGTCCTGTACACCCTGTATGGAAATCTGCGGGCCGATGGTCTCAAGATAATAATCTCTGTCTATCAGTTGCATGAGGATATGTTCTTGTTAAGGAAAAGGAAAGCCTCTGAGTATTATGACTCTCTAGAGGGCATGTAGAAAGAACTTAATATGTAGTAGACTTTGATATTAGAATTGAGCAAACAGCATGTGGAAGTCTAGGTTGCCAAATTTCTATGTAGATTAGATCCAGAATATCAATCAGTTAGAGGTTGTGTTGGCATGAGTCAAGTTCCCTCCAGAAATAATATGTACCCTTGACTTTAGTGTGTCTGCATCACCTTTTAGTCTTATGCTCAGTCCTCTTTTACTCTGGAAGAGGATCTTCTCTTTCTTGTGATGGAGGATATGATTGAGTTAGTGACTGTCATAATGGAGGCAAAGATTGATGGAAGGTGGTGGATGTGGCTTGGCAATTGTTGGTGCACTCATTCTGGACTTACAGTCCACATAGTTGATATATATGGGGACAATCATGGGAAGCTAATTGGGCTAATCTAGCCTCTTCTAACCATGGAGATATCTAAATACCTGTTGAGGATCCATCTCAACCTACTTATTACTGTGGTACTCCCTCACGGCGAGTATGACAAGCTAACACAGCATCACTCCCCTGTATCAATGAGTATTGTTACCTTAACTCAGTTAGGTACTCCTTGTATCCGAACCTCCAAAGTTAGCATAAGACATTGATTTGATGCTGAAGTCAGAGTCACTGATGCAATGAGGTTCAACATGTATGTAGTTTAGTCCTTATGATAAGCCTTTACCTTCACATTTTCTGTCTATGGAGATTTTGATGGTTCCGTTGTTGAAACTTTTGCAATTTGAATGATGGCAAGGTCCAATCCTTATACTGGAACTGTTAATATCACTTGGTTCACCAGCCCTTGCTAGAAAATGATCTTATCTTGTAACTTGGATTTTTGTTTCATAGGATAGTGCTACATGTGAGTGAATGGTTTTCATTTCAGCCCTCCCACATCTTTTTGAAGGCTTTTTCTAAGAGCATGCCATCATTCTAAGTGATGGTTTTGGTTAAGGATTGTATCCCTGTTGAAAGATTTTATGAAGAGCATGCCTGTTGGGATAAGTTGAATTCTTATTTCTACTGTTTATATTTTGATGTATAATTTATTGGTTTTAAAATGACTAGTTTGTTGTGTTCTAATTTTTTGTTGAAGCTGGGGCCGAAATCAAAATGGACAACTTGGTCTTGGTACCACGGAGGACTCACTAGTGCCACAAAAAATACAAGCCTTCAAGGTACTCAGGTTCTTTGCTTTTATGAGATAATCAGATGGTGTTGGATACTTTTGGTTCTGATGTATTCAACATTTCTTTGAGAAAGTTTGTAATCACTGTAATAAGATATCACCATGCTGAAATCTAGAATTACATGTGGGAAGTAGTTCAAAGTTGGTTTTCAACAAAGTATACTTTGTGAATCATTTTATTTGATGCACTTCTAGGGAGTACTTATTTAATGTGTTGATTTCAAACTGCTGTTGTGCATATTTTTGAAAAGTATTGATCTATCAATTACTATCTTCAATACAACAACATATACTGAATTTGGGAGCATATGCATGTTCTCAAATTATGATATACACCCTCTAACTCTTTGTTCCTTTGTACATGCAAAATGCATGATGTTAAATGTATGATTGAAGTTAAATGGCTATTGGGGTGTGTGTGTGTGTGTATAAACATGTATATTTATATTATTACAAATGTTTGCTTTATCTATTAAGCTTGGTGCCACTTGAAATCTTACAATTGGACATGACTAAGATGCTTACTTGCTGTTCTCATGTCTAGAAATAACATGAGTCCAATATTTAAACAATTTGGTTGGAGGAAACTAATCATATATTTATGAGATATAATTGTGGCACTATGTGTGGAACTCATAATCCTCTCTCTCTTCTTGGCTTCTTGACCAGCTCGGCAATGTCTTACTTCCCCTGTCTTGTATAGATAATAATTTGAAATAGAAAAAGAAAAAAAGCACCAATTAGTCTTAGGGTAAAATTTATAATCTCATACCATTTGGATACTGAAAAATTATCATCATCATTGAGACCTTATCCCGATTAGGGATCGGTCACATGAATCTTGTTCCTCCATTCTCCTCAATTAAGTGTCATAGCTTCATTTGGTCCCAAAATTTTTAAATCTTTTCTTACCAATTTTATCCACGTTCTTTTGGGCCTTTCCTTGCTCTTTTAGAACCTTCCAACTTGGATCACCTTACTCCTTCCAACTGGTGCCTTTTATGGTCTACGTTGGGCATGTCCAAACCATCTAAGTCTAATCTCCCTCGTCTTGTTACCTATTGGTGCTACTCTTAAGTTTCCTCTAATGTTTTCATTTCCCACTCATCCATCTCAATATCCGCATTTCCGCGACACTCATCCTATGTACATGTTCTCCCTTAACTGCCCAACACCTGATCCATAGAGCATGGCTAGCCTTATAGCCATCCTATAGGATTTTCCTTTTAGTTTGAGTGGCACCCTCCAATCACACAAAACTCTGGAAGCGCATCTCCATTTATTCCAACCTGCTTAGATTCTCTATGTAACCTCCCTCTCAATTTCTCCACTCATGAATTGTCGATCCCAAGTATCGGAAATGTTCTTTTAGAGGGACTCCTTGGTTATCAATCTTTGCTGGTGTTTGGCTCCTGCTTCTCTCCTTGCTAAAATTGCATTCTATATGCTCTATCTTAGTTCGACTAATTTTAAATTCTTTAGATTCTAATACATCTCTCTATAACTCTACTTTTGCTTTTATGCCATGCCTTGTTTCATCAATCAAAACTATATCATCTACAAATAACATACATAATAGAATTGGCTCGTGCAAATGTTTTGTTAACTCATCCATAACCAACGTAAAAATGTACATGCTCAATGCTGATCCTTGGTGCAATCCTATATTGATAAGAAATCATCGGTCTCTTAGCTAGTGGTCCTAATGTTTGTTATTGCTCCATCATACGTATCCTTATTTATGTCTATATACCCCTATGAAACTCCTTTCTCGCCCAACACCCATCATATAAACTCTCTAGGGACCTTATCATAAGCCTTTTCTCAGTCAATAAAGATCACGTGGAGGTCCCTCCTCATCTCCCTACATTTCTATATCAATTGTCTAAGCAAAATTAGCTTTCATGATAGACCTCCCAAGTATGAAACCAAACTGGTTCTCCAATACACTTGTCTCATGTTGTAGCCTCTTTCCATCACTCTTTCAAAAAGTTTCATGGTATGGTTTATAAGTTTGATCCCCTGATAATTAGTGTAACTCTGTATGTCTCAATTACTCTTCTAAATTAGTACATTAGAGCTCTTCTTCCATTCATTCGGCATTTTCTTCGATTTCACAATCTTGTTAATCAAACTACTCCAGTATCTCCCATATACTTCCAAACCTCTGTTCATATACCATCAGGTCCTAGAGCCTTTCTCGGTTTCATCTTTTTCAAGGCCTCTTTTACTTCAGGTATTCTAATAGGGGCAGCCTCGGTGCACGAAGCTACCACATGGGCCTAAAGTACACAGCCTTACCTTGCATTTTGCAACAGGCTGTTTCCACGCCTTGAACTCGTGACTTCAGGTATTCTAATCCTACAATTATATCTATAATGCCCAACATTGTTTGGGTTTACGGGTTTATAGTACTTTCAATCCTTATATTCTCACAGTAATTGTTATTTAGCAATTTTTGAAAGTAACTTATATCTTTGTTTGATTTTGTCATCTTTGACTAGTACCCTTTGGTCATCACTTTTAATACACTTAATGTGGTCTAAGTCCTTATTCTTCCTTTCTCTTGCTTTTGCGAGTTTAAACACATCTTTCTCACCCTCTCTTGTTCCTAATCTATTATAGAGATCATCATATACTTTGAGTTTAGCTTTACTTACTACTCTCTTAGCAACCTTTTTAGCATTCTTATATTGCTGAAAGTTTTCATTATTTTTAGTCCTTTGCCATGCTTTAAAACATACACGTTTCTCTTTAATAACTTTTTGCACTTTTTCACTCCACCACCAAGTTCCTTTCTTAGTTGCCTTTTACCTTCAGATATTCCTAGGACTTTTTTTGCCACTTTATTAATGGACATGGCCATATTAGTCTACATGGTGTTTACGTCTGTTTCATCGTTCTAGTTTCCTTCTATTAGCAACTTGTTTGTAAATGATGTTATCTTCTCTCTTTTTAAGTTCCACTACTTAGTTTTTTGACACTTATTAAGTTCATTTTCTTTCTTACATACTTTAATGTCGATATCCATAACCATTAATCCATATTGTAAGGTTAGACTCTCACCAAGTATCACCTTACAATCCTTATGCATTGATCTTTGGCATTCCTAAGTAGGAAAAAGTCTATTTGGCTTTTATATGGTCTACTTTAAAGGTTAGTAAATGTTCATCCCTCTTCTTAAAAGTATGCATTTGCTATAGCTAGGTCATATGCTAAGGCAAAATTGAGTATAGCTTCTCCCATCTCATTTCTTTCTCCAATGCCATACTCCCCATGTACACTTGGGTTTTGATGCAGTGTGTCTCTTCTAAAGGAACGCTCTAGCAGCCTTTGCCTATTTTTCACTACACCCGGGTTTCGATGTAGCGTGTCGCTTCCGGGGGAATGCCCTAGCAACCTTTCTCCATTTTCCATCACATCCAGGATCTGATGTAGCGCGTTGTTTATAGGGATGCCCTAGCTTGAAGGAATGTTACAAGTCGATTCATGCATGAGGTTTGCCATGGGTTTCCTTTGCCGGCTGGCACCTGACGCAAAACCCTCCTCCTTTGTCTGGGCTTGAGACCGGCTGCGTTAAAACCATATAGAACTAAAATCACACAGGCAAAGTTGGACACCAAAAAAAAAATGTCATAAATAAAAAAACAGGTAACACGTTGTAATGCACTTAAGAGATTTGTAATTAAAATTCGAGATGCAAATTTGAGTATAAAGCAAGTACTAAATAATTTTGTCTTTGGAAAGTCTTATTCTAAATTTAAGATCAAAGATCTCTCTGTAAAAGTTCATAAGTTACATGAAATTAATAATTTTCACCTTTCCCCAAATATTATGTATCAAAGTCCAAATAAAATATGAGATTTTTGAGATTTTAGCAACCAATGAGGGTCGTAAGCCTGTAATCAGGGTGTCTCTAGCAGATGCGCAGGACAGAGGAAACATCTAAAAGAGCACCACCAAATAGGATGTGCTTAGAACACTATAGGTGCTCACAATTGCTCAAGTATTATTAGATCTGGGTCCCAAGGAAGGTTTTTAATGATCTTAACACTCTAAGAAAAACTTCAAGCCCACTCTTTATCTCCGATCTGATTCATGATATATAGTTTAAGCCTGCTGTTCAGACAAGATGAGAAATTCTATCAATAAGCGTGTTTTCACACTTTGCAAATTTTGGTCTGAAGAGGACAAGATGATCGCAGAGAAATCATCTTCTATTGGAATAAGCTTGGTTAAAGGATATATTGTATGTTAATTTTGTGTGGACGAAGAAATGCTCGAAAAGAAAGTTCTATTAAAATTCCCAACGGAGCTTATCCATAATATATTAAAAAGAACGTGCATGAGTGTGCGCGCGCGGGCGCGCACGTGTGTGTTTTTTTTGTTGGGAGGAATGGTGAGGACATGACACTTAACCAACTCGGATAAGTGCTCAAACCCCTAAGTTTTGAAGTGTTTGAATGGACATTTCTTTCTCATGTTTGAAAGCATAAACTAAAAAAAAGATTCCCTCCATATTTTCCTTGTAACTAGAATGTTCCACTCTCTTGCAGCTCTCTTCTCATCCTTTCTTTCTTGCTCGGCTTTCTACATCTCTCTCCCATCTTTTCTCGTCATTTTTTTCCATACGTTTGTGGACATGGGCACTTTACAAGTGGAGAAAAGCAACTATAACTCACTATCTGACAAAAGGAAAGTTAAAATACCTAAAATGCTCTTAACGTGTATTGCTTAACAGAAAAAGGGGCGGCCTGGTGCATGAAGCTCCTGCATATGCAGGGTCTGGAGAAGGGGCAGACCACAAAGGGTCTATATTGCTTAAAAAATTTCTGTAAATACTGCAAATAGAATAAATAGGTGACTTCTCTAACAGACCAGCCTCAGCCTGAAAATCTTGAACAAGTATCCAAAATCTTCTCTGAAGTGATCAAATTAATGGGCAGTGACTTTTGTCTGGGTGCAATCACCAGTGCATATAGTATGAGTGAGCTGCAAGGTTCAGCTGCTTTTAGGACAAGTTGCTGGTTAAGCATATCCACTATCTCTTTCTTGTTCTTCTCTGTTTATCGTTTTCTGTTCTTCTATGTTTGTGGTATGTTCTTGTTCAATTGAAGATAGCAGGTATTGCCTACTGAACTGCAATCTATTGTATCATATCATTTTGTGAATAGAGACCATTTCTTCTAGTTTCTAATTTTTTTTGGTTAGATGTGATTTCTTATTTTGGCAAGTATGAGTTACACCTTTGCTTTATCTAATTCTGATGGATTTCTACAGGAAATATGCGTCAAAATGATTGCAGCTGGTGCTGAGCATACAGCTGCAGTTACAGAAGATGGGGAGCTCTATGGATGGGGCTGGGGTTCCTATGGAAATTTGGGCTTGGGTGACCGTAATGATCGCCTATTTCCAGAGAAAGTCTCTGCTGTTGATGTATGCAAACCTAAGCCTTGCTAGCTTCTTCACAATCAATTGCATCTCATCATCTCATATTAGCCTGTTAATTTGTATTTATCTCTTTTCCTATTTTTATGCATCTCTTTGCTTGCTACTGTGTACACGTTATTAGTGATCAGCAATAAGGTATCAGAAGAAAAAGAAGGGCTTCCCACACACCTACAGACCTGGTAATATTAGACAGATCTAGGTTTTATTGTTTTGGAGGAAAAAAAAGATGAGGGGAAGAAAATGAGGAGAGGAAGAAGAGGATGAAGGAGAAAGGGAAGAGAATTCGTGTGATAGCCATAACCAATCACACAATCAGCTTATACAGATCTAGCTTAAAGTGGACTTAAGTGGCATCTATGTAGTCAAAGGCGCAAGGCGCACCCAGGCGCAAGGGGTGTGCCTTGCGCCTAGAGGGACTAGGGGTGACTAGTCATCAAGGCGCAAAATTAAGAATTTTAAATATTTAAAAAAAAGGAAAAATTAGAAAAAATCTAAAAAATTGCAAAAAAAAATCCAAAAAAAATAAAAAAGCATAGAAATATAAAGATATGAATAAATACTTGTCAACAATACAATAAGAAGTTAACAACCTATGGAGTAAGGAGCTAAGGTTAAATCAAATAATCAATCATACAGTTATACACATAGAAGTAAGTTGTCTTGAGAAACATACAAATACAATAAACAATAAAACAACAGGGAGTAACAGCCTAACAGGGAGGGATTACTCCCTCAATCTGCTGTGGTCTCGTCATCATCACCATCATCTTCCAGTAAATCCAGGAACAATAAACAATTAAACAACAGTTTTGTAAATAAAGTAAAGCAAATGTTAAAGTTAACTATTAAGACCTAAGAGCCATTTTCCTGCACCTCTTCCTCATCAAGAAGATCAAGACCATCATTAGAATCATCTACTTGAGAGATGTTGACATCCTCCTCCTCAATCTCCTCATTGCCCTACTCTTCTCCAACATCCTCATTTGGTTCTTGATGAGCATGAGCTTGAGACTGAGAAATGTGGCTCCCCCTCTGCCCCCTCCCTCTCCTATGGTATTGCCTAGTAGATGGAGCATCGTGTTCACTTGATCCTTCGGCAAGCTCAACATTTAACCAGGTCAGGTTATCACCTTGATGCACCAGATCATCTCCAACATCTTTTGGAACAATCCACTCATCACTTTCGTCGACCTCTCGTAACAGAATATAATCTGTATACGTTTGCATTTTCAAACGATCCTCATGTCGACAACGAAGGCACTGATTGTATTGAGCGAATACTAGATCGTTCAATTTCTTAGCGTGCAGCCTATTCCTCTTCTTAGTGTGGATCTGAAAAAAAGAAGTAAAATATAAATTTAGAATATAATGAATGTTAAACTAAATTACTAATAACTAGTACTGTACTACATTTTAATATCCAAGTAGCTTACGTTCTTGAAGATACTCTAGTTGCGCTTGCAAAGAGATGCATTGCATATCTGGGAGAGGACCTTAATGGTGAATATTTGAAGCTGTGGGGCTTCAGCCCCAAAGGTAATCCACCACTCACCTACATTTTGGAAAAAAATTAAAGTTAGAAAAATAAATAAAATTTAGAAGTTAAAACTGAAATCATAGGATAACATAAAATACTTACAAGGGGCTAGGGTTTTTCTTTTACGTATTGCCAGGTCATTGCCAAACAAGCCTCTAGCATGTCTATAGAGAGATAACTGATCTATCACCATGTCAGCCTCATCTCTATCATATAACCTACCAAGGTCATGCATTAGACCATTCTTGATATCATTGTTACGCTCAATTTCAATGTTATGGTCATAATAAATGGACGGGTTGAGGTAATATCCTGCTGCATGCAAAGGCTGGTGAAGCTGAGAACTCAATCTACTGTTTATAATCCCCCAAACATGAGTGGCCTGGCGCTCATCCCCTGCTAGATTGGCTTGAATCTTGTCTTTGGCCCCGACTATAGCCTCAAAGATGTATCCCGTCGCTGGCTTCTCCTCACTATCCACCACCCTCAAAACCTCTACAAGTGGAGCCATAATTTTCAAACAAAATAGGATGTGGTTCTAGAAGTTGGTGCGCGATACAATCTTTTTAGCTCTTTTACCCTTAGGCCTTTTTGGCCATTTACTATTTATCCACTCTGAATAGTGGAACATTGCCCTCAACTCTGTCTTGAAATTGTGGATGCTCTCTAGGCTTAAGAAGGTGGCAAAGCGCATCACTGCAGGTCTGACAAAATCCCATTTTTTGTAAACCTCCTCATAAGATGGACATGTGTGTGGTTATATATAAAAATCGTCATCGCCCTAGCTTTTCCCACAGTTTTCTTCACAACTGATAATTTTCCTATGTCCTCCAACATCAAATCAATGCAGTGAGTTGCACAGGGAGTTCAATATAAATGCAGCCTCCTCACCATCAACTCCCTTCCCGCAGCAACGTAGTTGGAGGCATTGTCAGTTATGACCTAACATACAAAAAAGGTCAAATTATATAGGATGAACTTGCAGTATATGCTTATAAGCAATTTAAAATACCTAACAACCTATAGATATAAAATAAAACTATTACCTGAACCACATTGTTCCCTCCAGCTTCATCAATCACCTCCGCCAACATGTCAAGTATTAGGCTTTCACTCTTGACATGTGCGGTCTATCAATAGATTTCAAAAAAACTGTCCTAGTTGGACAGTTCACAAAAAAGTTGACAAGGGTGCGACCCTTGCTATCGGTCCACCAATCTGACATGGTGGAGCACCCATACCTATAAAGAAATAATACCATGGAGCACTATTGTTGTTAGTGTCAGTGTCACCTTGAGACTTAAAAGTAATATACAATAATACAAGGTTGCGAAAAAGAACACTGAACACATACCTAATCCAATCACCTCTACGCTGATATATGTACTCTTTTGTCTCCTTTACTTGCTTCTGAAGAAAATTCACCCTCAACTCGTGATACGAGGGTGCCTTGAAACCTTAGTCATATGAGATTATACAATATAAGTTTAGGTAAAAGGTTAAAACAAATATATAACTATTTATTATAAAAAATATAAGATATATACCTGGACCATGTTGCGCAACTGCCTTTAACATGGTCTGGAATGAACGACTACGAGCAGCATTGAATGCAATGCTATGCTCATAGAACCAAGAGGCAATGTAATTGCATGCTCTCATTCTAAACTCTTTCATGTATGCTCGATTCATTGTTGTCTGCTGCATGGGTGCCTTTCCCTTACCCTTACCCTGAGCCTCAGGGTTGGGAGCAAAGAGATAATCAATAGGCCCTTTTGTTTATTGTGCGGGCGTCTTATGCCTCTTATCCCCCCCAATAGAAATATCAGCAGGCCTAGTGCTATCAATCTCCTGCACCTCATCCACATCATCATTCAAGCCAAATAAAATTTCTAGCTGTTCCATCTCCCTTGTTGTTCTCTCCCTAGTCTCTTTCTTCTTCTTTGTTTCATTCATATAATCTAATTTTTTTTTTAGATATCTCAGGAGTGACTAGAGAGCATTTCTTGGCATTCCCATGCCCACCTGTCAAATGTTGCTTTAATCTAAAAATTCCACCACTATATCTATTCCCACAAAGCTTGCACCATACCAAATTTTTATCATTTGGATCCTGTGCCTTTCCATGCAAAAAGTTATTAAAGAAAAACGGATGCATTTTAAAGCATGGCAGAAGACTAAAAATGATGAAAAAACAATATAAGAATGCTAAAAAGATTGCTAAGAGAATAGTGAGGCTAAACTTAAAGCATATGATGAGCTCTATAATAGACTAGGAACAAGGGAAGGTGAGAAAGATGTGTTTAAACTTGTAAAAGTAAGAGAACAGAAGGGTAATGACTTAGATCATGTTAGGTGCATTAGAAGCGATGATCAAAGGATATTAGTTCAAGATGATGAGATCAAACAAAGGTGAGAAACATACTTTCAAAAATTGTTAAATGACAATTGTTTTGAGAATATAGGGATCGAAAATACTATAAATCTAAATAACACTGGATATTATAGATATGCATGTAGGATTAGAGGACCTGAAGTAAAAGAGGCCTTGAAAAAGATGAAATCAGGAAAGGCCATGGGGCCCGATGGTATACCAATAGAGGTTTGGAAGCATATGGGAGATATTGAGGTAGTTTGGTTGACCAAGTTGTTTAACAAGATTATAAAATCAAAGAAAATGCCTGATGAGTGGAGGAAAAGCTCTATTATACAAATTTATAAGAATAAAGGAGATATATAGAGCTACACTAATTATCGAGGGATCAAACTTATGAGCCACACTATGAAACTTTTTGAAAGAGTGATTGAGAAGAGGCTACGACATGAAACAAGTGTATCAGAGAATTAGTTTGGTTTCATGCCTGAGAGGTCTACCATGGAAGCTATTTTATTACTAAGACAATGAGTAGAGAAATATAGGGAGAGGAGGAAAGACCTCCACATAGTCTTTATTGACTTAGAGAAAGCTTATGATAGTCCTTAGAGAGTTAATATGGAGGGTGGTAGGTGATAAAGGGGTTTCCCAGGGGTATATAGACATAATTAAAAATATGTATGAGGGAGCGGTAACAAATGTTAAGACCACTAGTGGCGTGACTGGTGATTTTTCTGTCACTGTAGGATTGCACCAAGGATCGGCATTGTGCCCATACCTTTTCACATTGGTTATAGATGAGTTAACAAAACATCTGCACGAGGAGATTCCCTGGTGCATGCTATTTGCAGATGATAAAGTCTTACTTGATGAGACAAGGGAGGGTGTAAACATCAAGGTAGAGTTATGGAGAGAAGCATTAGAATTTGAAGGATTTAAAATTAGCCGAACTAAGATAGAGTACATGGAATGTAATTTTAGCAAGGAGAGTAGGAGTGGAACATCAGTCAAGATTGATAACCAAGAAGTCCCAGTGAAAGACCTCTTTCTGTACTTAGGATCATTGATCCATGAGAGTGGAGAGATTGAGAGAGAGGTTTCCCAGAGAATCCAAGTGGGTTGGAACAAATGGAGATGTGCATCTGGAGTTTTATGTGACCGACAGGTGCCACTCAAACTAAAAGGAAAATTCTATAGGATGGCTATAAGGCCGGCCATGCTCTATGGATCAGAGTGTTGGGCAGTTAAGGAACATCATACTCATAGGATGAGTGTCGCAGAAATGAGGATGTTGAGATGGATGAGTGGTAAGACAAGAAAGGATAGAATTAGAAATGAAAATATTAGAGGAAATTTAGGGGTAGCACCAATAGGTAACAAGATGAGGGAGATTAGACTTAAATGGTTTGGACATGTTTAAAGGAGACCAACAATGGCACTGTTTAGAAGGAGTGAGACAAGTAGAAGGTTCAAAAAGGGCAAGGGGAAGGCCCAAAAGAACATGGATAGAAGTGATGAGAAAAGATAGTAAAAAAAAAAAGTCGATTAAGCTCATGGGTCAATTGTTTTTAGCATTATGATGGTGAGGATATGCATATTTGCTTAAAAGAAATGAAAAAAATACGGATTACTGATGTATTTATCATTTTCGGGTAAAAAATTACAAAAAACTACAAATTTACTGCATAATACACTAAATCAATGAAAACAGATGGAAAGAATGAAATGGAGTTTTTGTTTTTACCTTTAGAGTATACATATGTTGAGTTTTCAAAGAAAAAAGAAGCATTATGCAAAAAAAATGAAAAAACGATATTGGTTTTACCATTTTTTTACAGAAAAACGAAAAAACAAAAAAAAGAAAGTAAATACTAAATAGAAGTTACAATCTTACAATTCTTACCTCAATTACTTGGATTTGGATGGAAGATCAAAGGTTCAGAAAAGAAGTAATCCAGTGGGGAAGAAGAAGAATGAAAAAAGAAAAACCTGTAACTAGGGTTTTAAGTTTAAGTGACTGTCGATGCGCTTGGAGTAGGAGGCGCATTAGGTGCAAGGCGTATCTAGGCGCGCAACTAGTCGCAGCGCAACTTAAGTCGCTGCGCCTAGTTGAAGTCGAGTTGCATGCCATGCGCTTTCTTGCGCCTAGCGATTAGTCGCGCGACTAGTTGCGCCTGCGACTACATAGAGTGGTGATAGACCTATGGTGTCAAATTTAGTGGTAAACAACATTCAAAGGGAATGGAACTCAGTTTATTGATGGTTGGGGTGAATTACAATGGATTTCATGTAAACAAGGCTAAAGATCTGCTGTAAACTAGTAGGAAGTAAGAACCGTAGTTCCTTCTCTGCACTCCCCACTGCTTTCCTTTTACTTTTTTCCCCCCCTCTTCCCTCCCCACCTTCTCCCTTTTATCTTCCCTTCTCATCCCACCTCCTCCACCCTGTATCCTTGATTCGCAACTCCCTAATAATCTGTAATCCTTTCTATAACAGATTGGATACTAACTGTATATTTAGTATATCCTAACCAACTGATTACATCTCTTCCCCAGCTGGATTGTAACCACCTGATGCCTTGGAAGCAGATTTGCATACCTGGAAAATCTTCTGCCAATAGACCTGTATACAGTTCTGCTTCTTTTGTAATTACTTTCTCTTTTTAGAGTAAGTCTGATATATTGGAGATGTAACATTACCCTCCCATAGTAGTTTCACCTTGTCCTCAAGGTGAAAGGAGGGAAATTGGGAGTTCAACGCATTATAGAGCTCCCACGTATTATCACACTCAGGCAGATGTTTCCACTTCACCAAAACTTCCTTCTGACCATTTGGCATTATCCTGATTTGCTTGATGGATTCAGGATGCACCACAAGTTCCAACTCTTCAATCAGACCCGTAGGCAGGGGTTGAGGTTGGGCGGGACTGGACAGGGCGGCCTTGAGTTGGGAAACATGGAAAACGGGATGGATGTGCGTAGGCGACTTCTCCTACTCGTTCCAAGACAGGGTAAGGATCATAAAAGCTGGGGCTGAGCTTCTCATTGGGTCGTTTAGCCAGCTTCTTGAACTTAAAGAGCTGTAGCTTTAGAAAGACTAGGTCCCCTATCTGGAACTGGATGTCTCTACGGCCCTTGTCTGCTTGGGATTTTATTCTGGCTTGGGTCATTAACATTCCTGTCTCGAATTTGCTGGTTTACTGCCTCCACTACTAACCCTTCATTCGAAAGCCTTAACAAAGTAGGAGGATCATGCCCATAAAGTGCTTTAAATGGGGACATTCTTGCAGGTCCGAAATGTGGTATTGTACTAGAATTCTGCCCAAGGGATCCACCTGGGCCATAGCTTAGGATGGTGTGAAGTGAAGTAGCGCAAGTATGTTTCTAGGCAGCAGTTGACTACTTCCGTTTGCTCATTCGTTTGGGGATGGTAAGCAGTACTCATCTTCAGCTCCGTTCCAGCCAACTTGATCAGTTCTGTCCAAAATTGACTGATAAAGAGGCGGTCCCTGTCGGATACAATGGAACAAGGGTATCCGTGTAACTGCACTACTTCCTTAACAGAAAGAGTGGCTACCTCATGAGCAGAAAACAGGTGGCCCAATGGAAGGAAATGGCTATATTTTGAAAGACGGTCTATTACTACCAGAATGGTATCCATCCCTTGAGATCTTGGTAAGCCTCCAATAAAATCCATGGATAGGTCATTCGAAACTTGTTCTTGGATGGGTAAAGGCTGGAGAAGGCCCTCTGGTTTGACTGCTTGGTACTTATTTGTCTGGCATACATCATAAGAAGCCACAAAATCCTAGACGTTAGAAAGCCTTTTGAATGTTCTGAAGGAATCTGAATGCCCACCAGCTGGAGTTGAGTGAAATTCCTTGAGTAAGGTGGGGATTTGAGTAGAGGCCTTAGGAATAACTAATATGTCATAGAAGAGCAAGCAGCCATGTCATAAAGAGAACCCCTTGTGACTGTTTGTGCCGACCAGTAGGTCCTATAGGATGGGGTGTAGAGTTTCATCTTGTTGGATCTCATCTGTTAGACCTTGAAATCCTGAGTGCTGGACTGTAGAGAGGGCCAGTAAGTGGGAGGTGTATGCCAGTTCTGCTGAACTCGTAGGTTCAGATGTGGGGCATCCATCAATGTTGCCACTGTTAGTCATTCTAGAGAGGGCATCTGCTACCAGATTTTGCCTTCATGGTTTGTATTGAATGTTGAAGTCGAAATCAAGTAATTTGATGAGCCATTTCTACTGCTCACTACTGAGTACTCGTTGGTTCATAAGGAATTGGATGCTCCTTTGATCTGTAAGGATAGTGAACCTCCTGCCTAGTAGATAATGGCGCCATTTCTAGACAGCCAGGATGACTGCCATGAGTTCCCTTTAGTATACAGACCTTGGACTGGGTGCGGGGGGCAAGGGCTTGACTGAAGAAGGCAATTGGCCTTCCTGCATGAGAACTGCTCCAATTCCCTTTCCCGAAGCATCGGTTTCCAGAATGAAAGGCTAACTAAAGTTGGGAATGGCCAATACCAGAACCGACGTCATGGCTCTCTTCAGCTTTTTGAAGGCTTTTTGTGCCTCCGCGGACCAATGGAAGCTATCCTTCTTGAGTAGACTGGTAAGAGGAGCAGCAATAATTCCATAGTTCTTAACGAATTTGCGGTAGTATCCTGTGAGACCCAAGAATCTCCTCAATGCTTTAACATCCTGTGGAGTAGGCCATTTGAGCATACATTCTATCTTTGAACTGTCTGCTGCTACCCCGCCTGTTGATATTACATGGCCTAAATACTCTAATTGAGTTTGGGCAAAACAACACTTCTTGTTAACTACTAATTTATGAGAGCCCAACAGTTGCAGTACAGTTTCCAAATGCTCTAAATGTAGATTAACGTCCGCACTATAAACAAGTATGTAGTAAAAAAAAAACCTGCACGAACTTATAAAGATACTAGCGGAAGATGTCATTCATAAGAACTTGAAAGGAGGAGGGAACATCCTCTTCCTTGATGCGTCCTAAACGCCGTCTTGGCAACATCCTCTTCCTTGATGCTAATTTGGTTGTACCCAGATTGAAGATCCAACTTAGAAAAGATAGTAACTCCACCCAATTCGTCCAATAGCTCGTCAATTGTTGGGATGGGAAACTTATCTGGAATGGTGATTTTGTTGAGGGCGCGGTAATTGACGCAGAAGCGTCAACCTCCATCTTTCTTCTTGACTAACAATACTGGGCTGGAATAGGGACTTGTGCTGGCCCGGATAATGCCAGCCTCCCACAATTCTTTGATGACCCGCTCAATTTCATTCTTTTGACAATGCGGATAGCGGTACGGCCTGATATTAGGGGGTGGAGTACGGTCTTGGACTCTGATAGCATGGTCTTGTGGCTGGCTAACTGGCAATTGTAGTGGTAGGTCAAAGATATGGCCAAACTGGTCCAAGAGAACTCTTAGCTGGGGATGGTCCAGAGGCGGGTGCAGCTCTCTCTCTGCTTGCAGGCCTTGGTACTCAATTACATAGCTAGCGCCTGAGCTGGGTATGGCTCGTTGCAGGGCTTTGAAGGACAAGACTGACTGTGACAAGGATGGGTCGCCCTTGAGGGTTACCCTCTGGCTCTGCACAACGAACTGCATGGTAGGCTCATGATAATTTGTAGAAACCTCGCCGAGCGTTCGCAACCATGCCATCTCAAGGACCAAGTCAGTTCCACTCAAATCAAAGGGATGGAAGTGGTGCTGGATCACCAACCCAGGGAGGCGTAGAACAAGATCCCAACAGATCCCGTTTCCCCGGACACAGAACCTGTCTCCCACCTGTACGTCGAATGGCTTGGTGTTGGTCACCGGAATCTGCAACTCGGCGACCAACCTTCGAGTTATGAAGTTGTGGGATGCCCCCGTGTCAACGAGGATGACCACCTCTCAATGAGCCAGAGTCCCCCGTAGTTTCATCACATTGGCAGCAGACATCCCGATGAGGGCTTGCATAGACAGTTCCAGTCGGGTCGTCTCCTCCTTAGGTGGAGTAGCCTCTTCCATGCTCGAGCAGCCCAGATCTTCTCCGTCTTCTTCCTCTCCCCCAAGAATCAGTACCTGGAGTAGGCGATTCTTACATTGGTGTCCGGGCGAGTATTTCTTGTCGCACCAAAAGCAAAGTCCCATTGCTCGTCGTTGCTGCAACTTCTCCGATAATGTCCGGAAAGAGTCACGCTGGGCCCGAGAAGATGCCCCCATGTGGGAGGACTGTTCTCCATGAAACCCTAACTCCTTCGTCGTCTCCAGCAGTCTGGTGAAGGGTTGTGGTTGCGAATTATGGAATTGCCCCTGTGGGCCAGACTCGAAGACAGGGCTCTTTAGTGAAGGTCCATGACCCCACAACGACTTAGGCTCAGACCCACCTCTATTCCCGTGGGCTCTCACCCGCTCGAGGGCTTCATTTTTTTCTTCGATCTTTTGGGCCAGGTCCATGAGCCTAGTTGGAGAGGTAGGCCAAAACATTCTAACTTCGGCCTTCAACTCCTCTCGCAGCCCATTTAGAAAGGCCCCCTTCAACAGGTCTTCGGGCAGATCCACCAGGGGGCTCGACATCAGTTCGAAGTCCTGGTGGTAGTCGGCGACAGAGGAGACCTGCCGCAGTGACAACAGGGCCTCGTAGTCGTCATCGGACTACGATGGGAGGAACCTCTGGAGGAGGGCAGTCCGGAAAAAGGTCCAAGAATGGATCGGCGTTCTCACATCCGACCAAAGAAACCAGTGGAGGGCTTCTCCCTCCAAGCAAACGGACGCCGCCGTCACCTTCTCCCTGTCGGGGAGTCGGTTCAACTGGAAGTACCTCTCAGCTCTGCACAGCCAGCCGTGAGGGTCCTGGCCGCTGAAGATCGGGAGATCTAGTCACTTGGATTTGAGTCTAGGGTTTTTGGGAATTGTCGGTGGACCCTGGATTCGAGTCTAGCTCCCCACTTCCGCCCTCACATTTTCCAGCTCTTTCTCCATGTTTTTTGCCTTTTCCGATCTGGTTCTTACCATGCCCCAATAATCGAACGAGGCTCTAATACCATTGATAGACCTAGGGCTATGTAGTTAAAGGCGCGAGGCGCACCAAGGCGCAAAGGGGTGCGCCTGGAGCCTGAGGCACAAAATTATATTTTTCATAATTAAAAATTAGCTAAAAATAACACTAAAAAAAAAAAAGCATGAAAAATTACAGCATACATGAAGACACAAGCATGGGAAAGCTATATATGTTGATAGAAATACGTTTCAATGAAGAAATACGGAAAAAGGATGACTTTTTTTTATTTCCGTAACTGATTTTTTTTGGAAAAACAGTAAAAAACCTAAAAACAAACTCAAATCTAGGGCAAAGTATAAAACACAAATGGAATGTTTTCTTATACACATAGAACTAAAACCCATCAAGATCTATGGAAAATAGTTAACAAAAAATAAAAAATTTGAAAAAACGGTGCTGGTTTTTACGTTTTTTACAAAAACTGTATACACATGCTAAAATTCATAAATCCATACCTTTTTCTGCTTAGATTTGTGAAAGATCGAAGAGGAATGGTCATTTTCACCTTCTTAGGAGGTTGTAAGATTGACATTAGGGTTGGAAGGTGAAAAATGAAAAAAAAACGAGTTTTATAAGTTACTGGGTTAAGTTGTCTGCCCCTGGAGTCGGGGTGCCTGAAAGGGGCGCCCAGGCACTCGCCTAGGCGAGCGCGCCTCATTTGCTCTGCACCTAGGCCCGCCTTTAACTACATAGACATAGGGTGTCAAATTTGGTGGTAAACAACATTCAAAGGGAATGGAACTCAGTTTATTGATGGTTGGGGTGAATTACAATGGATTTCTTGTAAACAAGGCTAAAGATCTACTGTAAACTAGTAGGAAGTAGGAACCGTAGTTCCTTCGATGCACTCCCCACTCCTTTCCTTTTACTTTTTTTCCCCCCTCTTCCCTCCCCACCTTCTCCCTTTTATCTTCCCTTCTCATCCCACCTCCTCCACCCTGTATCCTTGATTCGTAACTCCCTAATAATCTGTAATCCCTTTTATAACAGATTGGATACTAACTGTATATTTGGTAACAGATTGGATACTAATTGTATATTTAGTATATCCTAACCAACTGATTACGTCTCTTCCCCAGCTGGATTGTAACCACCTGATCCCCTGGAAACAGATCTGCATACCTGGAAAATCTTCTGCCAACAGACCTGGCTACGGTTCTGCTTCTTTTGTAATTACCTTCTCTTTCTAGAGTAATTCTGATATATTGGAGATGTAACAAGTGGCATCAATGAGACTCCAAGGTATAAGGCCTGTCGCTTATATATATTCAAGAAAGAAAAGAACTTTAGTTGGATAGGTCACATAGTTCCATTCTTTAACAACATGAGTATCACATAGTTCCATAGTAAATGATATTTGCTCATTCTTTTGACGTATATGTAAAATTTAGTAGTCCATTTTCTTGTGCCATGTAACTTCTCCAAACTTCTTGCTTCATTTACAGCTGATCCTATAGTAAATCTTATCATCACAGGGTCAAAAGATGGTGCAGGTTGCATGTGGCTGGCGGCACACTATATCTGTTTCATCTTCTGGGGGTTTGTACACCTATGGATGGAGTAAATATGGGCAACTAGGACATGGAGACTTTGAGGATCATCTCATTCCTCGTCAGTTGGAGGCTCTAAGAAATGAATGCATGTCTCAGGTCTTCACTTCTTCTTCCATTTTTTTGATGATTTATTGCTTTAGTGTCTTTCCTTACAGTTGATGCATTCCTTAACTCCAGTTGATGAATAATTAGTTCTTTGCTAGACTGAAGTCCGTTCAGCATTTGTCATAGAAACAATTTTGTTATCAAAGTTTGATGAACTTTCGACACTAAATGCAACTGGCTTGAACTTATGCTATTTGTTTCAACACCTGGACCAAAAAGGGGATTCAAATTTCACTTGTCTTGGTTGTGCTGGGGACAATCTTCCAAGGGCTCTGGTAAAATCATCTTCTAGATGATCTAAGAAATAAGCAGGAATGTAGATATCTTACCCAGTGATCTCCCTTGCAACATGGTCATTGACTTAAAAATGTTGTATGTATTCATGGAAGTACTGGGTTCGGAACTTATATATGAGCCAGCTTGATTGTCAAGAAAATAGGGTAAACCAACCACTTCCAACCTCAAATCTGAAACTTTTCTCTTGTATCTCAAAGATAGGGCAGCCAGGTGCATGAAGCTCCTGTGCATGCAGGGTCCGGGGAAGGGGCAGACCACAAGGGTTTATAGTACACAGCCTTACCTTATATTTTTGCAAGAGGCTGTTTTCACGCCTTGAACCCGTGACCTCAAGGTCACACGACAACAACTCTACCATTGCGCCAAGGTTCCCCTTCTTCTTGTATCTCAAAGATGTGAAGGATTATTATAACAGGCATTCCAAATAAGCAGTGCATGCATGTCTTATTAGTTCTCTATTCTTCAATTTAAGTCTAGAAAACGGATTCATGTCATAGCCATATTTTACTCTTTCGACTACTTTCATGAAGATTCTCATAAACTAATTGTTCTGGTCATCTAAAATTAAATTTACTGAGATATTTGTCTAGCAGGCTGTCAGTGTTGTTATGTCTTCTTGCTACTTGATGTAGGAGCATCATCATATGTTGTTTTTATAATGTTCTCTCTCTTCTTCTTTTCTATTGGTTTTTGTATACCCTATACACAAAACTTGTACACTAATTTCTGTCCCTCTCTTCTTCGTGCTCTCTATCTTTCTGTTCTTCCTTTCTATTGGCTATTCATAAATACTTAATTTGAGTGTGTTACACCTATATATCTGAGGAATGATAGATCCAAGGGCGCCCTTGTATCTATATGTGACAAGTGTGCCTCAAACTATCCAGGTCATTTCTATGTCCGGAATAGCCCTCTTATCTGGTTGCCTTTTAAATCTTTTCATTTTAGATTGAAGTCAAAATAAAACCCCCAAATCTCTTTTAGGGTTATCACCATTATAGAAAATGATGTGGATAGTTTGAAGCGCCCATGTCATAGATAGACGCAAGGTCTGCCCTTGGATCTATCATTCCTTACACATGTAGAGACAGAGAGAGAGAGAACGAAAACTTACTCACCTTTTGTGTTTCAAAGAACTAGGCCCCACTTGAATAACTGCTTATTTTTCAAAGAACTAAGCCCCACTTTTATTATTGTCTAGGCACTGCTTGAATCATGGGTGAATTTAAATGGCTTTGAGGGAAAGATTTTACTTATAGCAAAGGATCTTATCCTCTGTACTTTTGTTAGTGTTCTCTTGGGAATCTTGTTCGAATCTGGTAGGGGAGAAATTGTTTCTCTGTTTTTCTTATGATATTGGTGCAGTTGCAGAGTCTGTGTAATGCTTGGGAGTCGAATGCCACTGGGTATTAGTTTTTGTGTAGCTCTTCTTGTTGCTGCGATTTTGTTGGTAGGGAGATTACAGTTGTGTTTTGGCTTTTATTTTGGTGCCTCAAATTTCTTGAGGCTATTCTAAAGGGCAGCAACTCTGTTTCTGGCTGCTAGCTGATGTAGGGAATGAAGAGATTTGATCTTTTAAGAAAAAAACTCTATTATCCTTCCCCTGACTTTAGAGTTTCTTGATGTAGAGATTTTTAACTGTTTGTTTCCTAATTTCTGGGCAGAATCTTGGATACCTATTTTAAATTGAGAATACTTAGTTCTTGGTTTTATTACTTAGATCTTCTTGTATCAAGAGTGTACTTCTGTAAAAGGTATAAGGAAGAAAACTGGAGGCTTATGGTTGCCCTTAAGAATTTTATCAAGCTCATACATATCCATGTGATAAGTATACTTTGCTGTTAAGCATAAGATCTCATTTTTATTCGTTCTTTTTTTCTTGGGACTTGTTTCTGACTCTGAAGACTTATGTTTGGTTCAAATATTTTCAGATATCAGGAGGTTGGCGGCACACTATGGCACTCAGCTCGGACGGAAAACTTTATGGATGGGGATGGAATAAGGTTGGATTTCATGACTTATCCTGATCATCTCATTTAATTTGATTCTTATTTTATTCACTTCAGTTATAAATGGAAGAAGTTGTTACTGAAACAAGTTAAATATGACTCAGAGAAGCTGTCCCTTAAGGTGGATCTATTTGTATTTTCTACTTCATTAGTACTGGCATGACTGAAAATACTTCAGAGTTTACATTAATATAGTTGGTGAAATTTAGGGATGTGCAGTGCAAAGTTCTAAATTAATCCTTTAATAAGGTCACATCTTGCAAACTAAAATTCTAATACTGTGTTATTACATTTTATTTTTTCCTTTTTCTCTTTTAGTTCTTGTTTGTATGTGGTTGTCTGATAAGAAGAAAATAAGCATTATAAGGCTCAAGAAAGGTGTAAATAGAAAAGGAAAAGAAAAGAAAAACAAGAATTCATTATTTATATATAGGACCTATAAGGTCAAAAGATAGCTTTTGCCAGGTACCCCTAAAATTTGCCTAAGGTGTTGGAGTAGTATGTCCATCCAAAGGATTTGGCCAAGAAATTCAATTAGAGAAGCCATGGAGACAATCTTTCTCTGCCAAGAAAACCTTTCCACACTGCTATCACCTCCACATCAAGTGCTTGATCTTCCTAGCTAGAACCTGAAGAAGCAAACTCAACGTAACTGTTAGAATTTCAAAATAAACCCTCAAACGTAACTGTTAGAACTCAACGTAACTGTTAGAACTCAACGTAACTGTTAGAACTAAGCCATTGCTAATGACCTTGAGGCTTCCATTAAGTTTGAGTTCAAGTTGACCTGAGAGCAGGCCACATATCTGATTCTACGCTTTACACTCCAAGCAAATGTTATCTCAAAATGTGAAAGACGACACTTGATAGGACGAACTATGATACTTCACTAGTGCATGGTATGCCATGAGTCAGTCGGATCAGTATGAAATGTGCTACATGAGTGCTGAACTTGATTGGGAACTAATTAGAAGGAAGTGGAAATGGTGAAATAGTTAGGTTTTATAGTTTCAAACTAACATAAGCGTATATTACTATTCAAAATAATTAAGAGAAAAGTGAAAGATGGAGGAAGACAAGTTTGCCAAGAGAGCTTTTGGCTTTTAAATTACTAGTAATGGGTACATGCTTTTCATGTGATTAACATGCTAAAATTTATTTTCGCACATAACTCTACAATAGTTTTTAAATAAATCTAAATTATTAGATCCAACTTGCTTTTAATTGACGATTCAAATCAATGCTCAAGCATATGTGCATAGGTCCTTCAATAAGCGTCCACAAATCAGGAGTTTAAATTGTTTCCTAAACAAGGAAGGAAAGATGAATAAGAAGGAAATAGCCAGTGGCTGAGACATATGGCTACCACAAGATTGGCTGCTCAATCAAAAGAGAGCCCCATCACAAACTCTGTCAAGAGTTGGAGAATAGAAGAGATCTTCAGGTGAATTCTCTCCTCTTAGGACATTCCTATATACCATTAACCTTACAAAATACTTCAACTAATTGCCATTCAATCAGAACGGGAAAATGAAAGGAAAAAAAGCTTTCAAGTACTTGCTTTGTCGCTAAAATGATATCAATGCACTTCTCTTGGCTACCACAATACTAAAGTCTCCTACCTTTCTGATATAATGATGCAGGACCATCTCATCCGTTCATTAACAAACTCAAACATTACAAAACAAGGGAAAAAAAACAAAAGGTTGAAGTTTAAGTTGAATGGAGTCTTGTTATGGCGATTGTTTCCTCTAAAGTTTAAGTTGCCTAGGTTCATAGTCCGTATTTGAGGTGTTCACTCATACTTTAAATTGTTTTTATGTAATGGGCCAGGGTTAAGCAGTTTTTTTTCCACTTAAGTGAAAGATATAATGGCCTTTGATCATAGTTTACTTGAGGGACAAGAAAGTGACGTCTCCCTTATGTCTATATAAGAGACAAGGGTTTTTTTTTTCTGGTAGGTAGGATTGATGGTTGAAGAAGATTGTGTCTCTCTTTTATTTTTATTTTTTTGCCTTTTCTCCTTATCTTCTTCTCTTTTTCTGCTTCTGTCCAAGTGTGGACTGTTTCTCTCTATTTCTAGTTGAATTTTCACTTTTTTTTGGATAAACAAAGTGGAAATGTTAATTAGAAGAAGTGTTTTCTAGTTAAGAAATACACAAAAACCAGCAGCCTTTTTCCCTAGAACTTGGTGGATTTTTTCTTTTAAAACCTAATTTTAACCCCCTTTTCCCTTGTCTTTATTATTTGGTCTTGAAGCTTAGCGCATGTCAACTAGGATAGGTAGTTCCTTTAGACCTCAACTTAGTGATAGTCAATTTGATGAGCTATTGCTCAAGCAGTACAATTTAGAGACTTTTCTATCCAACTTGCTGCTCTAGAGGAAAGTTAGAAGCATTTCAAATCCAACAACTCTAGAGGAAATATCCGGTGGCAGACATGCATATAAAAGAAGAGTATCCAAACACTTCCAAATGCTTGATATGTTGCCTATATCATTTGAACTTGGTGATTCAGATTTCTAGCATAGTTGTTGTTGATCCTACATCAAGTGTGTGCTACACAGGTGATCAAGACTTTGACAATGGTCCTATTTTTCATGAGTACTTGGACGATGACGTGAAGAGGAGCCTTGGCGCAATGGCTAAGTTGTCGCTGTGTGATTTGGAGGTTATGGGTTTGAGGCATGAAAATAGCCTCTTGCAAAATGCAAGGTAAGGCTGCATACTATAGGTCCATTGTAGTCTGCCCCTTCTTGGGACCCCACATATGCTGGAGCTTTGTGCACCAAACTGTCTTTTTCTACCAAGAGGATGACATAAGAATGGGAAGCCTTGGCATAGCAGAGTTGTCGTCATGTGACCTAGAGGTCATGGGTTTGAGGCGTGGAATAGCTTCTTGCAAAAATGCAAGGTAAGACTGTGTATTGTAGACCTTTTGTGGTCCCCCCCTTTGCCAGATCTCGCACGTGGGAGCTTTGTGGACCAAGCTGCCCTACTTAGATGATGATGTCTTGTTGAACGGCATCTTAATCGATCAAGAAAGTTTTGTTGACAATTTTAAGAATCAAAACAATGGAGTTGAACCTAAAGTGTAGCCTGGTGCACAAAGCTCCTGTGTATGTAGGGCCCCAGGAAGGTGGAACCACTAAGGGTCTATAGTATGTAGCCTTACCTTGCATTTTTGCAAGAGGCCGCTTCCAAGCCTTGAACCCATGACCTCTAGGTCACATGATGACAACTCTACCATTGTGCCAAGGCTTCCCTTCACAATAGAGTTGAACCTATCTTTGGTAATTACGGTAAGAAGGAAGATGCTCAAGATGACACACTTTGTGAAGATATGATGGAGTTTCTAACCAATTGTATGCCTTTACCAACTTTCAATGACGAGAAAGAGCCTTAGTTAATTGTTCCCACTGATGGATATGCAATTCCTGACATTGGTTTATTAGAAACAAAGATAATCTAGTGCAATCTTGACAAGGTATTGCCTTGCTAGTTCAAGTATGAAGGAATCGAAGTAGAACATGAATTTGAAAACTATTTAGAAAGGATGAAAGAACTGGGTAGTTTTCATCGATTATGTAAACTTGTTTTCGAGGACAAAAGTGTGATAGATCTCCAAATGGAGTTCTTGAAATTGGGAATGAGTTCCTTTGAGGTGAGGGTGTATGATGTAGAAGTAACCCATTGGTTCATTAACATACAAAAAGATTACAAAAACAAGGAAGAAGAAAACAAAGGGTTGAAGTTTAAGTTGAATAGAGTCTTGTTATGGTAATTTCTTTTCTTTAAATTTGAGGTTGTCTTTTTTTATAGGCCCTATTTTATGTATTTACTATTTAGTCATATTTTAAGTTGTCTTTATGTAGTAGTCTAGGATTAAGTAGTTTTTTTCACTGAAGTGAAGGATAAAATGGTCATTAGTCATAGTTTACTTCAGGGACAAAAAATGTGATGCTCCCCTTATGTCAATAAAAAGGATTAGGGCTTTCTTTTGTATAGTTCTGGTTGATGGATGAATAAGATTGAGTTATCTCTTGTTGTATTTTTCTTTCTCCTCTTCTTCTTCTTCTTCTCTTTTTTTCACATCTGTTCAACTATGGACTGTTTCTCTTCATTTTCAGTTGAATTTTCACCTTTGATTGGATATATAAAATGGAAAGGTTAATTAGAAGACGTGTTTTCTGATTACGAAGCACTTAAAACCAATGGGCTTTTCCTCTAGAACTTAATGGGATTTTCATTTAAAAACCCTAGTTTTAACCCCTTTTACCTTTTCTTCATTATATAATATTATTGCTATTTCTGTTATACTTTTGATTTATCATTATTGATGAGATTTCTTCATGAAAGAACATAGGCTATGTAAATTTTTTTCCATACATTGATCTGCTTCAATCATTGGTAATCATACTTAGTTAGCTATTAATATGATCCTCTACATGTATATAAGGTAACCACTTAATTTGCAGAAGGTTTGATCATATACTATCTCTATGTAACTAACCAAAGGATCTGCCATGGAAACTCAAAGAAATTCCAATGCATCATGAGTCAGCAATTCTCACCAACAACTATGCTGGACAACATTGCACTTCAACTAAAGACATACAAATTACATAAGACAAAATGTGGAGGTTATACTAATACAATCAAATGAAAACACAATTGGGCGAAGAAAGAGAAGGAAAAAAGATCAAGGTCTTTTAACATCTTGGGTGAAGAAGTAGTGGTGTGAGCAGCCTCCATCTTCTTCACCATACACTTGTCACTGTTGAAACCTTTGCACTGACCACTTCCCTCTTATCTTAATCTCCCATTAAAACAGAAAAGAAAACATAAAAAACAAAACTTAGTCCAATGCAAAACCAAAACATGGTAGATGCATTTGAGAAATCATGCACACATATCTTGTCTTATAGAGATGAACATTTAATGAACCAACACACACCAAATTTCAGGTCAAAATTAAGCTCGTAGAGACAGAGGAAAACAGACTCAATTGTGATGTTGCAGTAATTCTTGCCATCGTTTTTGTCAATTAGATTCTGTGACAGATGCGGTGCTTCTAGAGAGAAGTAGAGCTGGAATTATGAAGAGGAAGTTTTTTGCCATTCTATCTTACGAGTGTGAAATGAAGAAGTGATTTAAAAATACAGATATATGGCGTTGGAGATGGATCTTCATCTTGTCTAGTTATTGTAAACAAACAAAAGAGAGAAACAGTTCCATGTGGCAGTCCAAATATGACACGTGTATCTCCAAATACTGTCAATCGCTTATCTCTTACTATAATAAAATTTAAGTCGGTCAAGTTTCAGCAGAAATATGGTACAAGACAAATATTTAATATTCGGTAATATTAATATAACGAAGGGTAAAGATGTAATTTTACCTTCAGTGTCAAGGTTGTAATTTTAAGCAAATTGTAAAACACGGAGGAAGAGCTGCCTTCTTTCTATAATAATAAAAGATTCTAAGGAGTGAAAATAAAGGGCAGTCCCAGTGCACAAAGCTTCCGCCTATGCGGGGTCTAGGGAAGGGGCGGACCACAAGAGTCTATAGTATGCTAGAAATATGATGTGAATGAAATTCGTTCCAGTTTTAGAAGAAATGAAAGTGAAAGAAGAAGAGGGAACATCAAGGGGAACTCTAATGAAATTAAGATCAGATCAGACCCCAATTTGTGCTTGGTGCACCATATGAGAGATCCTTTAAACTATACATAAGAAATATAGAGAATTTGAACATGATGAGAGCTCTCCAGATATCCAGAAAGTAATAGATCCTTTTAGATCCTTACTGAAAGATAAACCGATATATCATGCACACATCTCCAGTGACCAATAATTTCCAATGACTACAACCTAAAGTAGGTCTCTTCAACTACGTGTCTCCCTGCAACTCTCATTGCCAAACTGGTTTAGTGAGCAGCTGATCCATAAATACATCTTTTCATTTTTCTATTTCCAATTTTACAAGCAAAAGCAGGTTCCTCACCTAATTTTTGACTTGCTTCATGCTCTGCTGAATTGAACAATATGATTCTCCTCTTGTTTCAGCAGGCAGAAAGAAGGAAAAACAGCCTTCTCAAGAGTGTTTGTCTTCAGCTATTCAATCTTGGCTATACCATTTTAACCCATGCAATATGTCTCAACTGGAATGATGGATCTGCTATATTTCAGAACATATTGCTGCTTACATAGGCGGGAGCCTTGGCGCAACGGTAAAAGTTGTCGTCATGTGACCTTGAGGTCACGGGTTCAAGGCGTGGAATCAGCCTCTTGCAAAAATGCAAGGTAAGGCTGCCTACTTTAGGCCATTATGGCCCGCCCCTTCCCCGGACCCCGCATAGGCGGGAGCTTCATGCACCGGGGCTACCCTACCCATTGCTGCTTACATAGCCCACAAAAGACAATAAAGAACACTAGCTATGTTTAGTTGTTGCTACACAAAAATGAGCTTGAAAAGGTCATTTGTTTTGTATTCAATTAGTTTTCGTGAAATGGATCTGTTTTTAGAAAGCTCAATAAACCGAAAGTTTCTTTCCATTAAAACTAATCTCTCCTAGGTTCATTGCTAGTGGAAATTTTGCTTTTGTCAAAAAATGCATCCATGCTATTTTTCCATAGAAGACGGATATAGCATACTCCTATTTCATTTCCTTAAAGTGCATACAGTGTGAGAATAATTCATATTTCCCTCCAGGGTTGATTAATGAATCAGGCAAGTTAATTATCTTTTCCACTTGAACAACCATTGGCGCTAAAGCAGACATGCTTAAGTTGTGTTTGTATTCATGCCTAGTTTTTGGAGGTTCGTATTCTGGCGGATTACATGGACATGTGCCTAGAAAGTTTATTCTTTCTTCTTGACTAGTTCATTCTTGTTGACATGAAAGGAAGTAATTTGACGGGTTTACTCATGATCTGCTTTATTTTAGACAGATTCTGTGCCTTTCTGCTACATTTGCATGAGGATAGTTTTATGTGCATTCAACTTCTTTTGGTCTCCACTAACAAGACCTATCTGCTTTCACTTGTACAGTTTGGGCAGGTCGGAGTTGGTGATAATGTTGATCATTGTTCTCCAGTTCAAATTAAATTTCCGCATGAACAGGCAAAGTCTTTTTTATCTGGCTCATCAGACTATAATAGTTCATCATGATTGCTGTGTACTCTTTAGCTCTGGAAAGGACATTCTCTTCTTGCTTCTTAGTTGAGAAAAATGTCTTTGAAGTATAATTGTATTTTTATTAGTCACTCACAAAGATTTCGATCGATCTGTCTGCAGACAGTAGTTCAGGTATCCTGTGGGTGGAGGCACACACTTGCTGTTACGGAAGGACAGAATGTTTATTCTTGGGGTAGGGGTACCAGTGGACAGCTAGGGCATGGTGATTCTGTTGACCGGTAATTACATTTACAACTAGATTAGTTATTTAGATAGTGAGTCGAATCATCCTTAATTCAAGTGTGTATGGTGTACTTGAGTATTTCTGCAATTTTCTAGCATAGAATCTTGTAGCCTATGTGTGAAAGGATGAGTGCTGAAACAAAACAAAGGAAAAGTGGGTCTGAAGGAGTAACAACGTATCCTTTCCAACTGATTTTGCTAACATCTAAGGTCACTTGCAGTTAGTGATAATTGCTAATCTACCATAAGACAAGCACAAAATACAAAGAGGAATGATAAATCCAATTGCTTTGTTGGATGTTACTTAGGACAAGTGAGGTGTACTTGTCTCTTGCTTGCCTCTTTTGGAGATATAAGCCATTCATCATGTTGGGAATGGCTTAGATAGGCTAAGTACCAAATTTCACATCCGTTAAATAATTTATCCTATGTTTCTTTAAGATGAAAATTACAGCCAAAGAAACATAGGATAAAATATCTATTGGCACCAAATTTGGTTCTTAGGCTACATGAGCCATTCCCAACATGGTGAATGACTTAGATCTACAAAAGAGGCAAGTAAAGCACACTTGTTTTAAGGAAGATCTATGTGCACAATTGGATTTATTATTCCTCCAATACAAATGCATAATGCAATGTCCGATGATAGCCCTAGAAGCTGGTTCCTCAAATGTTGGTCTTGCCTAGCTTGCCAAATTGTTCATAACCTGTTTGTACTAAGAAATTTCATTGAAGTATCAGTGAGATAATAGTGGAGTTGCCCGAGAGGATTGACAGCCAATAGACAGAGTTATTTCTTCTCACCTGTCTTCACCTGTGTAAGTTGACAACCGTGCCAACTCTAATAAGGTTTTCTTATATGGCAATCTGGTCTACGTAAGATTTCATACATTGATTAAACATACGGGACATCAAATGCTTCAAAGCACTCTTAAGGTTGTCATTGCATTGTCTGTCCTCTGCCTTCACATGGTTCTAGGCATATAAAATTGGACATAAATCAATTTGATGTCATCTACAAACGATGATTGTTTTGTTGCTACATGAAAGAACAATTTGAACTTTCACCATCTTTACCTTTGGAAACTTGTAGAAGAGCAGCAAAGGTCCCGGATCCTTGGTGTCTCTGATATCCGAAGGGGCTTTAGCATTCATCTGTGTTCTATCTTTACATATGTTTCTTAGCTACTAAAGTTGAAAAAGTTTTGGAACTTATAGTAGTTGAATCTCGTCTATCATCTATCGTTATTTCTATAGATGCATAAGGTTGAAGTAACACCTTGACTACTTTTGGAACCTTGCAGAAATACACCCATGCTTATAGAGGCTCTGACTGCAGATGGATCTGGTTGCAAAAAGATAGAGTCTTCAAAAGTTGAGTCTTTTTCAGGTCTGCATTCTTCTCTTTTACTTGCTTTCCCTGTATTGGGTGAATGAAAGCAGCATTATTTCTCCTATTATTGCGGTTACATGCCTGATACTGTGCAAGCAGGAAAATCCTGGGTTTCGCCATCAGAAAGATATGCAATTGTTCCTGATGAAAGTGTAAGTTTATTACCCTAACAAATATTGCTTTTCCAGTTTGACAGAGTTGCATTGCTAGTAATTTGGTCTGAAGTACTTAATACTGCTTTGACTTTGTAATTTGCTTCTGGTTACTGGCCCTTGGCCATAAGCCGGATATGGTGACAAGGGAATTCAGGCTGATGTTTTGTGCAGATCAAAGGACAAACTATTGTCCCAGTTAGGGGAAATGGGGGTGAGGTAAGCGTCCCAGAAAATGATGTCAAACGAATTCGAATGTAGTCACCTGACACCGTATTCACGCCAAATGTTCTGATGACATGGATATGAAGCCTCTACGTTGAATCGAATCTTCTAAGGCATGTCCAAGGATCATTGGCACCACTTAAGCAGTGCTTTGACATTGTACTCATCTGCCTCATTGTAAATGTGTTTCTGCCTTAACCAGTAATGTGCTTTACACTTTGCTTCCGAAATTAAAACCATAACAATGTATTTTACATTCTTGTGCCAATTCTGAATGCTAGATGCTTAAGTTTACAGTAGTATGTTCAATGCAGAATCAAAAGGATGGTGTCTCTAGTTAACGTTTGTGTCAGTAATCTGGAAGCCTTTGGTAGAAGGAAAAATGAGAACTAATAAATGTACATGTGGGAACTGGGTTATCTGTACATTATATTGATATCACTGGTAATGGAAAATATTATGGAACTTGAGGAAAATTTTCACCTTAGCATGTCTCCTGGTCTCAGAAATGGGCCGCTTAAAGTTGGGGACATGCTGAATGTGTTTCTGTCCACATAGACAGATCCCTGGCCAAGAGGTAATGGCCTATCTGGTATCTTAGGAACATCAATGTCCCCCTCTAACATCTTGAGTGCCTCCAAGATGGTGGGCCTCAAAGCAACCATCACATGAGAACACAAGATCCCAACCAGAATGAATCTCTGCATGATTCCTCTGGGGTTGGAATTAGGATCTCCATACCTCAGTGATTTATCCAAAATTTCTTCTGTCCGTCCAGACTTCACTCGCTTCCAAGCCCAGTCAGTAATCAACAGAGACTGTGGCGAGCATGAGGCTGACAAGTCAAGTGCTTTCCTCCCACTCATTAACTCCAGAACCACTACCCCGAAGCTGTAAACATCGCTCTTCTCTGTCAGCTGCCCATAAAGAGCGTACTCTGGAGCCAGATAACCATGTGTTCCTGCCACTCTTGTGGTGAGATGAGACTGACCATCCATACTCTGCTTTGCCAGTCCAAAATCTGCCACTCTTGCTCTCATTTCCCTATCCAAGAGTATGTTGGTGACTTTGATATCCCTGTGATAGATAGCTGGCTTGACTCCATAATGAAGGTAGGCTATACCCTTTGCCACGTCCAACACTATGCTCTTGCGCTGAGGCCAGCTGAGTGGTTTCTTGTTGCCACCCTGTGGAAAGATGTGGTCGTCAAGGTTCCCGTTAGGCATGAAATCATAGACCAGATACCTTTCTCTTCCAGCTTCTTCGTTATCTTCAGTCATGCAACACCCTCTTAAGGGAACAAGATTCCTGTGCTTCAAGTTGCTAATTATGTCAACTTCAGCACAGAACTCTGCATCACCTTGAAACTCTGATTCAATTATCTTCTTCACTGCGACTGGAGTTCCATCAGAGAGAACCCCCTTGTACACCATCCCGAATCCTCCTTGTCCAATTAGGCTTTTCTGAGAGAAATTATTTGTAGCCTGTTTGAGGTCCTCCATTTTAAACCAGATTGATCCTGTATTGGGTCTCAAATGAGGTCTAGAGCTCTGTCCCTCCTGCTCCCAATATTCTCTTCTCAAACTTTCTTCTTTCTTCTTCCTGTGCCGATACCACCGTAAATATATCCCTAACAAACAACTCAGGAAAACAAAAGCTCCTCCTGCACCGGCCAAGGCAGAGACCAGAGCAGTCTTGCTGTCAGACTTGTCTGAAACTGTGTTTGAGGCAAGAGGTAGACCTAATATGCAGAAAGCAGTGCTGGGATTCTGAGGGCCCAAATCATTAACAATGCCAGCAGCATAGAGGACAGTCATGTAAAAACAATCAGTAGCATGGGAGCTGTTACCATCTAGTGAAGTCAAGTTGGAGGAGACCCTGAACCCAGCTGACTCGCACAATTTGCAGAGAGTAAGGTCTGAGAGGTTGGATTTACAGTAGTCGAGAGAAGTTGACGGGCCAAGCTCACGAAGCCAATCTTGCTTGGTTTGGATACCAGCACAAGTGCTGGGACCTTGGACAAACCTGTCAGGAGGGCCAAAGCAGTTGGAGACGAGATTAGGATCAAGGGAAAGGGTGATGATCTCAGACTGCAACTTGGCGACGCAAGACTGTGCAGTTGGGAGGTCAGGGAGATTGAAGAGAGAGGTTTCCTTGAGATTCTGAGCGAGACCTATGCCCATCAGACTGAGAAGGGTCTGGCAGCAAATGGTGTTCTGGTCTTGATTCTGGGTCTGGTTCAGATTCTGCTGGTTAAGAGTAGAATTGTTATTCTGGTAGTTGTAGGCCTGACAAGAAGAGTAGTCCCATTGGACCCTCTGCACATAGCTCATGTCTATAGGACATGAAACAGATGGCCCCTCCGCTTCCGCTTCTGCTGCTGAAACAATCTGTAGAGCTGATGCTAGAAATGCTAGAGATGCCAGCCATGAGAACTGAGAAATACTCATTTCTCCTGCTGCTCTTTCTCTGGATCATAGATGGGTTCTGACTGCAGGTTGAGAAATTTTGGTATTCTCTCCCAGCATTCATGCAAAATGGTCCTTGATTGGATTTTCCACTGCTTCGATAAGTCAACCGGGGTAGGCAGGGCGTTAGAATCAGCAAAGTTGTTGTTCTCCGGGACCCAACTTCCAACTTGCAGAAGAGGCAGAGTAAACAATAAAGATACTCTAATTAAGTAAAGCAAAAGCCTTTCTCTCTCCTTTGTCAACCGAGCAGTAGTTTATGGTGTTTCTAGGAAGGGTGGTGATTTGGAATACTTTGATTAAATTGGAAACTTGGCGATATCGGCTGGCGGCCATTCAAACTTTTGACATTGCTTAGTTCTTCTACGTACCATTTCCCCAAGCTACGTGTCCAATTGCTGTTTTGTGATTCAATCACGGGTTAATGGCGAAAACTGCCCATCTGGTAGGGATTGCAAATGGCCGGTCCTGCATCGATGGCCTTGTGTTCTATATTTTTCTTCTTCTGTAATCGAAGCGACCGTCTTTTTCTAATCTTGATCATAATGGCCCTTGTAATCAAGGTAGTAGGGGGTGATATTGTCATAATGTGATCTCCTTCGGACCTTTGGGGTGTTAGCAAGTCAAGGTTGGAAAAGGGGGTTGAACCTGTGAGCTACACGCAACTTGAACATGTGATACAGCAGCTTTACCACCTCAACCCCCCCCTTTTTTTTCTTTTTTTTGAAATTTCATAAATATATATAAATCAATAGAGTAAAAACAGGTTGGCGAGATCAAAGTCTCCCATGCATCGTCAAAAGTAAAAAGTCGAAGAACAAAATCAGGAACAAAATCTTTTTACCCTGATATCATGTTTTTCGTTTCCAAATTGATGTCCTCTACCTATTTTACTCTCATTATTCTTAAATATTTGGTTAGTGATATATCCGCCCTTGTTTTTCTTCATGACTCCCTTAATAAATTATAAAAATGGCTATGATTATAAACAGTAAGATCCAAACCGTTCACAATGTTTTCCTAGATTAAGATTGGTCATGCTATGCAGTTCTCATTCTAGCAACTTCTACTCTTAGTTGTAAATGGATAGTAAAACTTTTAACAAGGGTCATTCAATGGATAAGAAGTGCAAATCATCACACATGTAAGTGGAGAGCAACATCTCATCTTGAATAATTTGGATCTTTAAAAATTGAGTGTATATAAATTGATAATAGATCTTTAAAAATCTAGGCCATATAAAATTATATTCATTCTTACCATTCAGAGAGGGTTCACGAGGATAAACAAAAGGCGCATATATCACTATTTAAAGAAGTCTGACATTACCTTGTATTTCTTAATTATTTTTCTTTCAAAATGACCAGCTTTTAAGTTTGGACTGGCGGGCGTATCTGATGAAATTTCTGGGACAAAGGACATTGGAATCCTTCTTGGACACGAAACAAGATCTCGTGGATTAATCTGACTACATCTGAAAATGACCCAAAAATTTTAATTAAGTCTTCCAGAGAAAAAAAATGACGCAACAAAAGTGATTAAGAGTTTGGCTTAGTTTGCCTTCATTATTATCTACCAATAAGCAAGAAATCAGCTATAGTAAACAATAAGCATTAAAGAAAGACAAAAAAAAAGGATCTACACTTCATTCCATCAATAAGATGGTTACATAATTTCGGTATGCTAAGCACGATGAACAGCTTAGATCCTCCAACTGCTTCTTCTTTGGACAGTCGTGTAGCATCTATTCCAACTGCTTCTTTCAGATTTTCTGAAAGAAGGTTAATTTTTGTTGACAGGGGAAGAACAGCCTTTTCCCGTGGCAGTACAAGTGCAGAAACTAGAGGTAGAGATTATCTTCAGCTTTACTTACAAAAAAAACTCAAGTACATACAAAGCTAAGTAACTCAGATCAGACAATACAACTATGAGATTATTCATAATCATCCTCAGTCAATTTCTTTATGGAACGGAGTAGGTACTAATATATCTGTTTCTAGTTTCGTCAAGAAGAACTTTTCTTGCAAGCTCATCTGCACAACTTTTTGCAGATATGTAAACATGAATTGCTGTGAGTAGGGAGCCCTCCTATCGTTGATCAATTCTATCGAAGAGCTCCCAAAATCTGTAGGGTCTTTTACTTCTTTGAATCAGCCAGCTAAGGGCTTGGAGAAAGTAACCTTCAATGATGATTGGTTGAAGTTTGGAGTGTGACCAAATCTTAATGCTAGTAACAGGAGCATAGACTTCTACTTGTGAAGAATCATAGAGGCTCAAAGGACCAGACAAGTCCATAATAGTAAAACCTTCATCACTGGAGAGAGTGCCACCAGCCTCACTGAGATCTGGGTTCTAGTAACAAGCACCATCAAAATTCATCTTGTAATAGTTTGTGGGTGGAGGATGCCACTTGCGATTGCTTCTCTCTGTTTAATTTCATGATGTTATTGCAGACTCTTAACATGGTGTTCATGGCGTGTCAAGAGATCTATTTGGTGGTTGCTGGCCAAGCAGCAGCAGCTCTAAGAATGAGATTTACCTCTGCCTTTGAAGTATCTATAATTTCGCTCAGGCCATGGGAACCAATTTGGAATTTTTTTCAACCATGGCAACCAAACAGCCGCAAAGAAGCATAACCTTCATATTATCTTTGCTTTATAATTTGATTTCGCTCCCAACCAATGGCTAGACATCTCCTGGATAGAGTTGGGGAGAACCCATTGCATGTTAATTTCTTGCAGAAGGGCTGATCAGACTTCTTGTGCCATCGAGCATTGGCGCATGATGTGATCTCTGGCTTCGTAAATGTTTCTGCAGAAATAAAACCAGGAAGGGCCTTTCTTGCCCCTCAAATTCAATTTATCATACGTTAGAATCTTATTGAGCATAACTGTCCATGTTAAGGTGGACCACTTTGGGGGAAGCGCGAGAGGACCAGATCAATTTGGCTGGTCCTCAAACATCAATCCTGGGTGTAAGACATAGATATGTAGATTTAACTTAGAATCTACCGTTTGAGTTATGAGTCCATATAGTACTATCCTTTCTTCTCTTATCAATGAAGCTTCTATTTAGCCTAGCCATAAGATCTTCAAACTGTTCTTGCTTAAGGCATCTCAGGGGCCTCAGGTTGATGGACAACTTAGCTAAGCCATTTGAGGAGCAGTAGAATTCATTAACCAGAGCCTGAGTTCTGGTAATGGCTCTAAATAATCTATTGATTTCTAAAGCTAGAGGATTATCTTATAGCTAAAAGCATGACAAAACTTTATCTTGTTACTAGAGTAAAACTTGAGTTTTATTTGAGCTATGAAGAAATCCAGGTTTTTAGTTATGTCTCTACAAAAGAGAGCCTTTTGAGCATTTCTACAGCTTTACTCATTGGCAATTTGAAGGCTTGTACCTCTCCCTTATGAAAGCTTGCCAAAGTCCTTCATATGACAGTTTGGACAGCCATTTGCATAAATTTGCTTGGTTCACCTTTCTTAGTTTTTTGATACCCAAACCGCCTATCTGCTCTAGAGTTTTGCATTCGTGCATGTACAAAGGAAAACAAGAAGGTCAATTTTCTCTTGAAGAAAAGGAGTTTTGTATGTATATCAGGTGATTGTGGGACCATTTCTCTGGTTACATCAAGTGTTGCATTTACATTTGCAGTTACATGTGACCATTAGTTACATTTCCTTGACAACTAAATACATATGCACAACCTTTTCAACTACTAAATACATACAAATAATCTTTGGTGATTGGACATATAAAATTACACAAGGAAAACACTCTTGATTAGATGTCGACTATGTACAAGTACAATAATCAATGGCTTCAATTAGTTTTACAATGTGATTGTGTCGTCAACTCTGTTTTATGATATGACATGGTTAGTAATTGATATTCATGTGTCTTCTAAAGCATCACATAGACCTTGTAAAAGTGTGTGGCCTTCGGTGCCTCTCTACCCAATATTTATGTTTAACATTAATAGGTTCTCTCTTTCATCATTTAGGTGCAAGTAGTGGCATTGTAGCCTTAAGATCATAATAGCATCCTTTTATGTATGTGTCGGAGATGTGTAACAATATTGGGCGTAGAGTTTACGTCCCTTAAGCTCTTTGATACTAAGGAAACTGCATGTATTGCCATTGACCAACTAATATTAAGAGGGCATGAGAATTAACTCTATTAGAGTCATATCATGTCTTTTTAAAATACGATAAGTTGATAATTGTTATAAGCATGTTTTCCAAAGTATTGCATAGACTTGATATATGGTAGCCTCAAGTGCATAGTGATGTCCTTTTATGTATATATAGGAGATACATGACAACATTCAACAAAGATTTTGTGTCCCTTTACGCATTTGGTGTTAGAGGAGAAAGCATGTGTTGCTATTAACCAATCAAAATCAAGAGGGCACCAGGCTTTAACTCTATTGAAGTCATAGCATATGTTTTTCAAACACTAAAAATTATGTGTAATTTGGCTTTTCACCATTCAGGGCTTTTGAATTGATAAAACCCTTCTAATTAAAATACTTTGTTATCTTTAAAATTCTTTCGTCAATGGGATGTGTATTGTTAGGGTACTTTGAGCTAGCAAGGGTCATTTGGCTAGAGTTCTTAGTTTCTTGAACTCTTTCAATTTCGGGGTCTATCTAATTAGTGTCATTAATTTCTAGCACTATCAAGTTGCTTGGCCCATTTGGCTAGAGTCCTTGATTTTTTGGGCGCTTAGGTCGCTGGATTGCTAGTTGTACTGGGACTCTAAGGATGTCAAAGTTATATTTGACTTAAGCCTCCTCGGCCTCAAGACTTGTAGTCAGTGAAGGACTCTGAGGCCTCCAAAATTTTAGTCATTAAGGACTCTTAGGTTACAAGACTTTTGACCATCCAAGGACTCTGAAGTCTATAAAATTTTAGTTATTCAAGGATTCTTAGGCTTGTGACTTTAACCTTCCAAAAACTATAATTATCTAGAAATCATTATAGGAATCTTAGGCCATAGAAATTTTCATCATCCCAAAACTCTAATGTGTTTGGAATTGTCATCATTATAGGACTCTAAAGGTCAAAGGACTTTTAGCCAACCAAGGACTCTAACATCATCAGAGTTCTTGTCATCCTCAGACTCTTAGGTCATAGGACTTTTAATCATCCTAAACTTCAAGGTCATTAAAACTTTTGTTGACTCAAGAGTCTTAGTGCATAAGTCTATGGATTGGACGAAGAGTCTTGAACTGTAAGAGTTTGGCTTGTGTTAAGTGTATTGAGATGTGGGACATTTACTGGAGCTAGAAGTCTTGAGCTATAGGACTTTTATTGGAGTTATATGTCTTGACTATAGGACTTTTACTAAAGTGTTAAGCCGTAGGACTTTTATTAGAGTTAGAAGTCTAGGACTATTTTACTTTTAATGGGATTAAAAGTCTTAAGCTGTTGGACTTTTGTTGGAATTAGAAGTCAAATAGTTGCAGGACTTTGAATTGGCTTAAGAGTATTTAAGTTACATAGCACTGAAAAGTTTGATAGTTCTAGGACCCTGAATTGGTTTATGTGATGACCCAGGTTTTTATATACATTTTTAAATGCAAAACTAATTCCTAATGAGGGATTGATCCCTATTTGAAAATAATTTTACAAAAACAATGTAGTGTAGCAGAAGAACCTTTTATTTTAAGAAAAAAAAAAAATTTAAAATTAAGACGAAAATATATGCATCACAGATCTATCCAGTCACAGCTCACAGTCCATTTGTATAAATTACATGTCCCAAAAAGGATAAGTTATATACTTACATTTATACTTGTCTTTACCTTCACTCATTTGACTGTAGCACTAAAACTTCCAGTAAGTGATTTTGATACTACTAATTTGAAAACACAGCATACAACATGCATAACTTTAAGAAGGGATATTTAGGTAATAAAATCATACAACCATCTTATGTAAACATGGGTATTCATGCATAAACCATTTGCACATTTTATATATTCAAGTAATAGAATTTTTGGTAAAATTAATCAACCAATAATATAAAGGTTACTAAATTCCTTAAAGTAGTAATTGATCAAACCAGATGTTCAAAATCCCAACCCTATGATAGTTATTATGCACATGGGTATCTTGGCGAACACATTAGCCGACTGGTCACAAGTAATCGTCTAAGACCATCTCAATACACTATGCATGGCAATACAAAACAGAAATCACATGGACCACTATGCTCACGACTAACCCTTGCCAAAATTGTGTGTCTTTAGTATCTAGAGACCACCCACCACAGCCTTCACTGCGAGTATGGATATGTCTTGAAAAGGTGCTGTGAACACCTCCAGTGGTCGTTTCCCTACCACAATAGTAGAGAAAAACAAGAACCTCTTTGGGCACAGATACATACCACCTTTTGTGGTTAGAGGCTGGGAGGCCAAACCTATATAACCTCTTAGCATAGTGCTGACCAGGATCACTAGCCTAAAAAAATATAGATATATGCATGTATTCCAAATTCAAACATCATATGATTATGCAAGGTTTAACATATGCTAGATTATGCAATTTATACAACCTCTTTGGGCACAGATACATACCACCTTTTGTGGTTAGAGGCTGGGAGGCCAAACCTATATAACCTCTTAGCATAGTGCTGACCAGGATCACTAGCCTAAAAAAATATAGATATATGCATGTATTCCAAATTCAAACATCATATGATTATGCAAGGTTTAACATATGCTAGATTATGCAATTTATACAACCTATTTCAAAACATGCAATTAATACATATATGAAATTGTTCTATCATTCAAGAATAAAAATGGCTCTAAAAGATATAAGCAGTAGCATTTTTAATTAAGATTATGAATCATGGGAATAATTTGTATGCTCATTATAGGAATACCATATGCTTGAATATTTAAAGGTTAACTAAATTTAAGTTTCATAAAATCTTGTATACAAAATTGCATGCATAGCTACTCCTCATTATCATTTCAAAAACATACTAAACATAGAAATAGTTTCAAGTAAAAAAATCGTTTAAGTTTTGAAATTCAGTTGAAAACTTAGTAGCATCAGACTACCTACCTCAAGGATGTCACTTAGTTCGCATTTTTCTTCAATTTGAACCCTAGATCTCCTTTAAGGTCTTCGCAAGGTCCTAAACATAATTTAAGGGTAAGAATCCAACTATTATTTTTCAATATTTATTGATTATCAATCAGATTTATAGATCAATGGCCTAGATCATTGATCTAGACTCCAATCCTATCTACTAATGGTCAGATCTATGATCCAAGGATTGATGTCCTTAATTTAGGATTGATCTAGATATATAGATCTACTAAATTACTCAATTAATCACTTCTTGGGGTCTGATCATCTCCGATCTTATAGATCTATAAGATTTTCATAGTTTCTAGGTCATGATCAGTTAAAATTATTCTCTGGTCCTAAATTTTATTGAATAATTAGGTCTGTGTCGTCAAGAAGAATCCAACGGACCTTTCCAATCATAAATTAGACTTGTATAGCCTTCTAAATTAGATTTTGTATTTTAGATTTGTTTAACTGTTTAGATTAAAATTTTGGATCAAAACACAACAAAACGAGGTCATGGGGGATGAACCAGAATGAAACACACTATTGCATCTTGGCAACTGTGACGCATAGGGCTGCGTCCCAGTAGAAACACAACCACACACTTGCACGCTTCGCACACACGGAGATGAGTTGATAGGATGCGTCTCTGTTGCACGTTACCATGGAGCATCTTCGTCCCCTAATTTGGTCAACCGGGATGAGACGGTTCGATCTGGATTGTCAGATCTTTCTAGTCACTGGTTGACGCCTAGGATGCTCTTAAATTTCACTGTTTTTGGGGTTTTTAGGGTTTTGAGGTTCCACAAACTCATCAGAAGGCTTAGATCTCCCATATGAGCTATCCTTGAGTAGGTTCTATTTTAAGTTTACTAGATTTGGTTTCATCAATGATCTGTCTGTTGGTGAGATCAGATCCAGCTTGGATCTAAGGAAAACTGTAGGACATAGGGGAAAGGAGGGAGAGAAAGGGGGAGAACTTTACCTGGCAGCTGAAGGGGGTGAGTGCAAGTTTTCATGTGCCTACCGAAACCTTAGTCGATAGCGTATAGTGGAGAAAATGGTAGCTGGAGGAGATGGAGAAGAAGAGAGAGTGGGAAAAGAAGATGGGGGAGAGGGAGGTGTATTTAATGCTGGTGATCCGCCTTTCTTGTAGGCGATGTGATCACCGACTTTCTCCTCTGGTGAAGGAGTCTAAGACAGAGGGGTGGTGTTGTTATAAAAAATGGCCCCTTCTAATTCTACCCTTTCAAATTTAGAAATTTATTATTAAATTATTTACCAAAATACCCTTATACATAAAAGTTCTATAACTTTCTCATCTGAGCTCTGTTTCAGTGTTCTTAGTGTCGTTGGATTCCATTTTTGAAGTAGAATTTAATTATGAGGGTGTTTCTACCAAATTTGTTTTCTATAAAATCTCACTTTTAAGATTCAAAATTATAAAACTTTCATCCTTCTTTTCTATTCAAAATTTTAAAATAAAATAGGACTTAAAATTTTGGGTAGTTACATCATTACCCTTACAAAGAATTTTGTCCTCAAATTTCTGCAATACACTACTTACTAAAGAGTTCATGATATTTGTCCCTCATTTTCAATTTTGCTTTCTAGGTTTCCTCTTCGACAAATGCATTCCTCCATAGAACTTTAACTAGTGAAATTTCTTTACTTCGCAACTTCTTGATCTTCTTTTCTAGAATTTGAACTAGTTTTGTTTCTGAGGTTAGGTTTGGTTGTAGATCAACTTGCACTTGCGCAAGTACATGTATTGATCAGGGTTATATTAACACAGCATGGATATATGAAAAACATTGTGAACTTCTAATAACTGTGGTGGTAAGACTAGCCTATATGCCGTCGACCCAATTCTATCCAAAACTTTGAATGGACCAATAAATCGAGGGATGAGTTTTTCCTTTATACCAAACCTCATAATACCTTTAGTCAGAGAAATCTTCAAGAACACATGGTCTCCTCATAAAAACAATGGGTCTAGTAAAATTCTAATTTCAATAGTTCATCTCATTGTTTTATTAAGATTTTCTCAATTAAGTATGCATCCTACAATGATATATTTTGAAACTAAAACTAATTTTAGAGTTTAATTCCTCGATGAACGCAATCCTTCCTTGGTAATTTTGGAATTTCCTTCAAAGACACTATCCTTAGTTTTGGCACTCTACCGCACTTAAGGTCTACTTATCCATCCATTTTGCCTCTATTATACTCTTCAACAATAAAATCACCAGTTAGATCCTATTTAGTCTTACAAATTTGATTGGTTCATCTTTCAATTTGGCAAAACAACTCAAGATGAAGGATCTTTGATGTCAGAACTTAATTTATGTCTATCTTCCTTAACCACGTTAAGTTCATGATCTTCTGAATTCAACTATTCAATGTACATCAAATATGATTATTTACATCTCATGTGTTTCTTGCAACAAAATTATTCCTTTTTGTCCACTTGGATCAATGTCTCCATTTGATTTGTTGCGTATAATAGATACCACATCCACACTTTTGGTCAACAAATATTATGAATTGAATGCCTCCAGATAATATTAGACTTCTCTAATAACAACAATGAGTTCCTCAAAAGTTTGTATTTCCAATGAATTATTGCAATACCTCAAGGAATTCATTGAATTTTTTTTTTTTCTATTACCTCCATACAACTCTCCTCTACCTTATAAGCTCATTCCTTTTTTCTTTTCTTTTTTGCAATTAAATTCCATGATTAATCTAGATCAAATATTCTCAAGTAGAATATCATCAAAATCTTCTATTAACTACTGTTCTAGTCAAATTCTTTGCAGTACCACTCGAATTCAGTCTTTTACATCCACTAACAATGTTCATTCTCATGTCATGTTCCTCTTGATCACATAAAATATCATTCACTGTAATTATTTTCTGATCTACTCCATTATACTCAAGTTGTCATTGTAAGATAGCAGTTACCTCTCCCAAAGTCTCATGTAGTTCATCCAGCATTGAGCTAAGTTCTCCATAATGATCAGTTTAATAGATCTAGTATAAGTCAGGGTTATCTATGAAAGATATCATCAAAATGATCCTATATTCTCAATCTTCACTCTCATAATTATATTAATCTCAAAGAATTATTTATCTATTTATTTACTTTTATACCTACAAAGGTTAATAGTTTCCTTGTTTACTCCACTAGTCATAACTTCTTAACCCTAAGTAGTTTAGACTTGACTTTAATAGGGTTCGCACAATGCTTAAGTATTTGTTAAATCCAACTCTCTTTTTTGCCAACTTACTTATGATGTATTTCTTTCTAATTTGATATAATTTCTTATACTAATCATCTCTATAACTTGTATTTTACTACTTGTTCTTATTTATTCTAGTCGTATATGACTTTTGGATGTGCAAGACTGGCTATGAAAGGATAAAGCTGAGTTCTGATACCAACTATGACAACCCGAGTTTTCGTATGCATTTTTAAATGCAAAACTAATTCTTAATGCGAGATCGATCTCTATTTGAAAACAATGTAGTGTAGTAGAAGAATTTTTCTTTTAAATACATTTTGAAAACCTCGAGTGTCATTTACTTTCAAAAAAATAAAATAAGTTTTGAAACTAAGACAAAAATATAAGCATCCCAGATTTAGCCAGTCACAGCTAACAGTCCATTTGTATAGATTACATGTCCCAAAAATGATAAGTCATATACTAACATTCATACTTGTCTTTACCTTCACTCACTTGATCATAACAGTAAAACTTCATGTTGTTTCTTCTAATCCTGCTTGAGCTGATCTGTAAAAATGTATTTTTGTTTGAGTATTTCTCATACATAGTAGGTAATTCTGACACTACTAATTTAAAAACACAATATACAACATGCATAACTTTAAGAAGGGTTTTTTAGATAATAAAATCGTACAACCATCTTATGTAAACATGGGTATTCATGCATAAATCGTTGACACATTTTATATATTCAAGTACTAGATTTTTCAGCAAAATCAATCAACCAATAATATAAAGATTACTAAATTCTTTAAAGTAGTAATCGATCAAACCAGATGCTAGAAATCCTAACCCTATGGTAGTTATTATGCACATGGGTATCTTGGTGAACACATTAGCTGATAGGTTACGAGTATTCATCTAAGACCATCTCAACGCACTATGCATGATGATATGAATAGAAATCATAAGGAACACTATGCTCATGATTAGCCTTCACTGAAATTGTGTGTCTCCTATATCTAGATACCACCCACTACAGACTCCACAGCAACAATGGGTATGTCTCAAAAACATTGCTGTGAACACCTCCAATGGTTATTTATCTAACATAGAAGTTGAGAAAAATAGGTACCTCTTTGGGCATGGATACCTACCACCTTTTGTGGTTAGAGGTCGGGAGGCCAAACTTATATAACCTCTTAGCATAGTGCTGACCAGGATCACTAGCCTAAAAAAATATAGAAATATACATGTATTCCAAATTCAAACATCGTAGGATTATGCAAGGTTTAACATATGCTAGATTATGCAATTTATACAACCTGTTTCAAAACATGCAATTAATGCATATATGAAATTGTTCTATCATTCAAGAATAAAAATGGCTTTGCAAGATATAAACAGTAGCATTTTCAATTAAGATTATGAATCATGAGAATAATTTGCATGCTCATTATAAGAATACAGTATGCTTAACCATTTAAAGGCTAACCGAACTTAAGTTCCATAAAATCATGTATGCAAAATTGCATGCATAGCTACTCCTCATTATCATTTCAAAAACATGCTAAACATGGAAATAGTTTCAAGTAAATCATTTAAGTTTTGAAATTCAGTTGAAAACTTAGTAACATTAAAAAACCTACCTCAAGGATGTCACTTAGTTCGCATTTTTCTTTAGTTTGAACTCTAAATCTTTTTTGAGGTCTTTGCGGGGTCCTGGATATAATTTAAGGATAATAATCTAACTATTATTTCTCAATCTCTATTGATCATTAGTTAGATTTATAAATCAATAGCTTAGATTATCGATCTAGACTCTGATCCTATCTATTAATGGTCAGATCTATGATCTAAGGATTGATGTCCTTAATTCAAGGTTGATATGAGCATATATATCTACTAAATTACTCAATTGATCAATTCTTGGGGTCTGATCATCTCTAATATTATAGATTATGATATTTTCATAGTTTCTAGGTCATGATCAGCTAAAATTATTATTTGATCCTAAATTTTATTGAATAATTAAGTCCACATCGTCAAGAAGAATCCAATGAACCTTTTCGATCATAAATCGAACTTGTATAACCCTCTGAATTAAAGATTTTGTGTTTTAGATCTGTTTAATGATCCAAATTAAAATTCTGGATTAGAATGTGATAAAACAAGGTCACCAAGATACATCAGAATAGAACACGCCTTCTAAAACATGTTGTTGCATCTTGCTGACCATGACGCATCGGGTTGCATCTCAATTCCCAAGACGCAGCTAATTCCCTGTGGAAACATGACCACACCAGCACCCGTCCCACGCATGGAGACCTATTGATTGGATGCGTCTCCATCATGCGTTACTAAGAAGCATCTCGGTCACCTGATCTGGTCGACCCGGATGAGATAACCTAATCTGGACTACCAAATCTTTCCAATCACTAATTGATGCCTAGGATGCTCTTAAATTTTATTATTTTTGGGGTTTCTAAGGTTTTGAGGCCCCACAAACTCATCAGATGGCTCACCAAAACCCTAGTCGTTGGTGTACAGTGGAGAAAATGGTAGCCAAAGGAGATGGAGAAGAAGAGGGAGAGGGAAAAGAAGATGGGGAGAGAGAGGAGAGTGAGGTGTATTTAACGCTAGTGATTCACCTTTCTCGTGGGCGGTGCGATCACCGACCTTCTCCCCCGGCAAAGGAGTCGAAGACAAGGGGGGGGGGGGGCGCGGTTGCTGTTATAAAAAATGGCCCCTTCTAATTTTGCCTTCGAATTTAGAAATGTATTATTATATTATTTACCAAAATACCCTTATACGTAAAACTTTCGTAACTTTCTCATTTGAGTTTTTAGTATTCTTAGTGTCATTGGATTCCATTTTTCAAATATAATCTAATTATACGAGTATTTTCACCAAATTTGATTTTTATAAAATCTCATTTTTAAGATTCAAAATTATAAAACTTTCATCCTTCTTTTCAATCTAAATTTTCAAAATAAAATAGGACTTAAAAATTCAAGTAGTTACAAATTAGGAGCCTTTTAAGCTGCAGGACACTGAGTTGGCTCAAAAGTCTAATAGCTTTGAGAATATAAATTGGTTTAGGAGTTTTTAAATTGTAGGGCAATAAGTTGGTTCAGAAGCCTAATAGATGTAGGGCTCTGAATTGGTTTAAGAGTTTCTAAGCTATAGGACATTGAGTTGGTTTAAAAGTCTAATAGCTATAGGACTTTGAATTAGTTTAGGAGTCTCCAAGTTGTAGGACACTAAGCCAGTTCAAAAGTTTAATAGTTATAGGACTCTGAATTGGTTTAGGACTCTCTATGTTCTATGACATCGAGTTAGTTTAGAAGTCTAATAATGGTAAGACTCTAAATTGATTTAGGAAATTTGTACGACATTGAACTAGTTTAGCAATCTGATAGCCATTGGACTCTAAATTGGTTGATGAAATTTGTTGGAAATTGAGATGGTTTAGAAGTTTGATAGATGGAGGACTTTGAATTGGTTAGTAGTCATTAAGGACACTGAGCTAGTTCAAAAGTTTGATAGCCATAGGATTGTGAATTGTTTTGGAAGTCCTTAAACTATTGGACTCTAAATTGATTCAAAATTCTAATTATTTTAGGAATCTAATAGTAGTAGGACTTCAAGTCATCATAGGAGTCTCTAAATGGTTGGACTTTGGATTAGTTCAGAAGTCTTTAAGCTCTAGGGCATTGAATTGGTTCAAAAGTCTTTAATTATGGGACTTTGATTAGGTTTAAGAGTTTAATAGTTGTAGGGCACTAAGTCAATTCAAAGGTTAGATATCTATAGGACTTTGAGTTGGTTTAGAACTCCTACTGACTCAAAAGTCAATAAAAAAGGAAAAGTAACTAGGCACAAAGTTTTATGTGTTAACTAGGGTTTACTGAGTGTTGTAGTTTTTAGAAGTCTAACATTCCCATTTGATTTAGAAGTCCGGGGATTTGGGATTGTTTCGAAGATCTAGTGGTTGTTGGACATTGAATTACTTTAAGAATATTAAAACTATAATATTTTGGTTCAGTTTGGGATTTTGATTGGATCTAAGAGTCAACAAGAAAAGGAAAAGAGATTAGGCACCCAGTTTTGTGTACTAATTGATGCCCACTGATTATTGATTTGTGATGGCTGAACGCTAGTAATTTTAGAAGTCTTAGGATAGTAGGAATCTTAACTAACTTAGGAGTCTTTAAGTTGTGGGACTCTAAACAATTTCAGAAACTTTTATGTTGAAAGGTTTTCTCCTTCCTAAAGCTTGATAAAGAAAAAGTGGCACCCCATTGATGGTAATGGGGTTCACTTGGATCATAAAATGTCCATGGGTTTCTCTAACTTAGATTCAGTTTAGAACTCCAATCAAGAACTTCTAAACTTTAGGACTTCTTAAACCCAATTAGGACTCTTCAGACTTTCTATTCATTTAGGATCTTAGAAGTTATATGATTCTGAATCTCCTAGTAATAAAGGAATGGGTGCCCTGCATTGATGGTTAGCAGGGCCTGGGATACTAGAATTAGTTCCTGCTTAGAAGTCATGAAGGCTTGAGTCCTAATAGTTGCAAGACTCTGAATCATCTTAAAACTCTTTTGGAGAGAAGGGTGGGCATCCAATTTTGTGAGTCAACTAGGCCCACTTTGTTTCCCCTAGAGTGTTTCAAGAGAGCAAAAAAGTTTCCCATGGGAAGAATTTAAGTTGATTCAATAGATTTCTAGGGCATCGTAAACTCTACCTATTAGAGGAATAATTTGTCAAGTTTTGACTTTAAAGAAATTTTCCTGAGCAGGGAAACTCGACTTGGAGATTTGACGAGTAAGAAAAAGTTCAAAAGAAGGATGTAAGTCTCTCTATCTCATGCATGGCTACCCTTACTATAAGAGAGAGAAACTTAAAATATGGGAAAGAAGAAAGATCACTTTGAGAGACTCTTGGGAACATTTCTCAGAAAACCTCTCTCTCCACACTTCTACATATGTGTATCTCTCTATAGATCTCTTTTCATGTCTCCATGTTTATCTTGTCCCTAGATTTTGATAGAAACGGGGTATTTATAGGTCTAGATGAGTTGGGAGTTATGAGAAGTTTAGGAAAGTGGGAAGGTGACATGGTTGGTTAAGAGAGGAATGTGAGAGAGCGATTAATGAAGGGATTTGATTGGGTGAAGGTAATAGATATTGAAAAGAAAAAAACGTGAGGAATATGAGAGATGGTAGGGAGGTGGAAAGTTTTAATTGGTTGGGAGTTTAAGATGAGACGTAAGAGTAGTTGTAAATTGGTGAGAAAGTGGAGGGAGAGAGAGACTAGTGCATGAGTGGGATTATGGGGAGAGAAAAGAAAACATAAAGAGAGAAAGTGGATAGAAAACTTGAGAGCTTGGGAGGATGATTAGGAGAGAGAAAAGAAGAAAGAAGGAGAGAAAGAGGCACAAGAGATAAGGTGACTAGTAGAGAGATAATGAGATAGAGGGCAAGGACTTTTAAGTGGCCAGGAGTCCAAACCATTAGGAAAATTGGGCATCTAATTTAAGTTTGGCTGGCTTTAGTTTCAGAAAAGTAGATTTTCAAAGGTTTTGGACTCTAGGGCTTGGGTTGATTTCTCTTTTTCTCTCTTATCCCTAAAAGAATCCAACATAAACCAAAGTGAAATCCTTATTGTTGTATAGAAAAATCTAGGAATATAGAACTACAAAGATAAGTATCTTAAGTAGACAGAAAATTGCATGATCCAGGACTCTCTTATGACTTAGGAAGTAATTGGACTTGCAGGGATTCTCTAGTTAGTGAAGTCCACTATGCAAGTTACCTTTTCCTTTTTTCTTAAATAGCTTAGACATATCCTTTTTCAAGGAAATGAGGCATTCCTTTATGTTGTACTAAGCTTCCCGTGTTCTTGAAAAGAATGATGAGAGAGATTTAAGAAAGGTGGGCTCTTCACCTAAGAGTGGTTCCCACTTCTTTCTCTTTTTTTGAATTATGAAGGGAATTAAAGACTAGAAGGAGCATCCTATTGAGGGTTGTCCAAAGTCGTAAATGTCTTAAGACACATGAGTTGGAGATAAAGAGCAATAGGAAACTGTCCAAGAGAAGAGTCCTAGTATAGGAAGAAATTATTTGAATGAAGAGTCTTATCATTGGAAGCTCTTCTTAGAAGAGTTCTAAATTATTTTAGACATGAAAGTGTACATCCCAAACATTTTTTTCTTTTAAAGAGGCAAAACACCCTACAAACGACAAGACAACATTGTGTAGTACACTACAAAGGGTATTTATATACATTATAAAGTCATTCAAATAAATGTTAATTAAGATATTATAATATAAATAAGAAAATAACACTATTAGAGTTCAATAAAAATAATCCTAAGGTCTAATTCCAAGAGGAAAAATAGTCAACTCTAGCCTCATAGTACAAAAGAAATTTCAAAAGTTGTAAAGATCTAAGTCTATCCATTTAATAAATTCCATCTCAGAACTCAATTCAGAAAACATCTAAGAAATCAAAGTCTAAAACTCATTTCTGAAGTAGATTTTCAGGTTTATCAGTAAAAGAAAGAAATATAAAGTACTATCAACTTAAAAATGGTCTAGTTTTTCAAATTTCAATCAGACAGTCTAGTCCAGTCAAAAAGGGAGTCTTGATGCAACAGTAAAGTTGTCAAAGTGTGACCTTGAGATCATGGGTTCAAGACATAGAAACAGCCTCTTACAAAATATAAGGTAAGGCTGTGTACTATAGACTCTTGTAATTCGCTCTTCACCAGACTTTACATAGGTGGGAACTTCATGCAATGGGGCTGCCTTTTAGTCTAGTCCATGCAATTGCTGTTCTTCCTTTTCATTGGTAATTCCAACTTTTTTTTGACGAAAGTCGGTTTCAGCTGGCCTCTTATTATTTTAACATGTTTTAATTTTGTTATACTTTTTGTAATTTAGTGATTTTATTAAAAAGGTAATTTCAAATTGCAACCCTTCTTCACTTGCTTCTTGATTTTGTGGAGCCAAAATTTTCATGATACAATGATAGGAAGAAAAGCAATGTAAGCTTGAATTTGACTCTTTTTCCTCTGAGGTGGGGATCGAAGCTATTCTTTTTTATATAGTAATGCTAGGTTCGGAAGAATTTCATCTTTCTCTTTTCTATTATAAAACGGCAATATACCCTGTTGTTGCTGTTAAAGGGAAGGAAGAAGGGCTCCTACTGAAAATGCTATAGACTAAGTTATAGAATTTAGGTTAGGGAGAGAGAATTTATTCATGTCGTTCCGCCTTACCTTTAGGTAATCTAAAAAGGGCAAAACAATAATATTAATAAGGTAATCTAAAAAGAAAAGGCAATAAAGTATTAATGGACGTGGCCCACAACAAACTTCCTCCGATGATGGTAGGACTAATTCGAAAAAAATGAAAATAAAAATTCGAAGATGTAACTTTCGAGTTGATTCTTCAAAGATCAAACTCTCGAGTTGATTCTTCAAGGACAAAACTGTTTTGAGTTGATAGTTTAGGGTTCTAAACTGTACTTTTCTTTAAGAGAATTCAAGGTCAAGGGAAGAATTCAAAGACTAAGTTGGTTGCTTACAAGTTTAAATCCAATGAATCAATAAATAGTCCTAAGCCTTCTCTCTTCCTTTTCTTCACTTCTGCTTTCTCCTCCTTTCTCTGGATTTCTTCTCGGATGGTGAATCATGGATACGTAAACCTTGGATGGTGAATTCTACGCCCAGTTGTGCTCCAACATACATGTATTTAGTCTGTCATTGTAAAGTTAGAGAAGAACACAGACAGAATCATGCTGAAAGGAATAAAGTGGCTTTCCAGCTCTCCCCTACCAGCATCTAAATAAGAGCATTGACTGTATCATCATCATTCATCATTAACAGATTCTTTACAATTTTCACAGTTGCTATTTGAGCTCCAACAGGCTTTACAGGCAGAGAATGACAAATTCTCAATTCGGTGAACGACAGAGTAATCTCATCACTAAAACGAAAGAGTGTAATATTGGTATAATTTCCTTTTCCTAGAACATACATTTACAGTTCAAAATGAAATCTAGAAATAACTGAAGTCCAATTCATTCACAAATTGCACCCATAATCCAACTGGGCCGCATATGAAAACCAACCATTAGCAATTCAAAGAATGGTTTAGAATTCTGTGACAAGCTGCAGAAAGGATTCCTGCGCACTGATCACGTTCCATCTATGTATATCGGTGGCCACACCTAGGATTCTCGCTCCAATCTCGTGGGTGCCCCCAAAACGAGCTCACTATCGTCGTCCTTGAAGAATTATCTGCCAATATCACGACCAAGATTCGATCCTCCATCTGTTGTTGGCTCTGCGAGTCCCTTGCTTGAGTTACAGCTCTCCCTTGCTTGAGTTACAGCTCCAGTCAGATTAAGGCAGCTTGACATCAACCAGAGGGGCGAGTGAAACAACTACCCATACTGCTATGCAGACTGAAAGATCGGAATGAATCATCTCCAAGAGGCATCGGCCGATCGGGTATTGCTGGAATGTCAATATCACCCTCCAACATCTTGAGAGCATCGGCTATGGTTGGCCTGAAAGCAACCATAACATGAGCACAAAGGATTCCAACTCGGACAAACCTCTCCATGATCCCCATTGCACCTTCGTCCCTAATCGAACTGTCCAAGACCTCTTCCATCCTCCCCGATTTCACAAGCATCCAAGCCCAATCCGTAATCAAAACCACGTTGGACAAAATAGACATGTCCAGTGCCTTTCTTCCACTCAATATCTCAAGGATGACTATGCCAAAGCTATAAACATCGCTCTTCTCTGTCAACTGCCCATAAAGGGCGTATTCTGGAGCTAAGTATCCGTGCGTACCAGCAACTCTAGTCGTGATATGTGATTGCCCTTCTGTACTCTGCTTGGCCAGTCCAAAATCAGCCACCCTTGCCTTCATCTCGCTGTCCAATAGTATGTTAGTGCCCTTGATATCTCTGTGATATATTGCAGGCTTCACTCCATAGTGAAGATAAGCAAGTCCTCTTGCCACATCTAAAATTATGCTCTTTCTTTGAGGCCAACTCAGCCCTCTCTTCACACCGATGAATTTGTTGTTCTTACAACCGCCACTGCTAGTGCTACTGCAGTTGCTATTATTTCCGAAGAGATGATCGTCGAGGCTTCCATTCGGCATGTAATCATAAACTAAAAATTGCTGTTTTCCTTTCAAATCATCACTTGTAAGGCAGCATCCACGTAAGGGGAGGAGATTCCGGTGTCTAATGCTGCTGATGATCTCCACCTCGTTGGCGAAATCATCACTTTCTGAACCGAATTCCAGAATTTTCTTGACAGCAACTGGAGTCCCGTCGGTGAGTATACCTTTATAAACAACTCCATATCCACCTTGACCGATTAGATTCTTGGAAGAGAACCAATCAGTGGCGCGTTCTAGTTCGCCAAGTTTGAACCAAATTGCTCCGGTATTCGGTTTCACCATGGCCTTTATATTGGTTACCAGTTCAGCATGTGCTGTTCTTCGCTTCTTTCTTCGAACCCACCAGCGGTAGATTCCGATCGATGAAGCCATGGCAACGGCCACGGCAAGAGCACCTGAAAGTGCAAAAATCAATTCAAGAACCCATCTTCTGTTGGCCGTCGAATTATGGGTAAAAGCCATGCCAAGTATGCAACCGGCAGTGCTGGGGTGATCCGGCCCTAGTTCATTGACAATTCCGGCGGCGTAGAGGACAGTGTAGTAAAAGCATTCATTCCCACTGGACGAGTTCCGATCGAGCGAATTTAGCGAAGAGGAGACCCTAAGACCAGCCGAGAGGCAACTCTGGCAGGAAGTTGGATTCGAGAGATCCCCATTACATGCCGTATCGAGGGGACTCGGTCTTCCAACTATTCGATCCCAATCGTCGGTTGTTACAATTCCCGCACAACTCGACGGGTTGATGACGAATTCCTCTGAATTGTGGAAGCATTCAGAGACCAGTTGCGGTCGAAGGGACATCGAAGCCAGCCGGGTTTCGAGTTGGGCAAGGCAGGAGAAGGAAGAATTCAAGTTGGGTAATTGAAAGGTGGATGTTTGTTTGAGGTGCATGGCAAGTCCCATTCCCAATACGCTGAGAAGGGTCTGGCAGCAATGGCTTGCGTTGGTCTGCATGGGGTTCTGTTTGCAGAGAGATTTGTCCCACGGGAAGGTTTCAACATAGCTGAGATCGATTGGGCAAGCGGAGGAAGACGAATTCTGAGAATCGGTGAATTGAAGATGGAGGAAGACAAGAGAGACCAACAAGAAGTCGGTGATCTTCATTGTCTTGGTCTAATTCAAGCCAGGTTCCTCTGCAACTGCTTTATGACGATCTATCCAAACTTTCTTTTAAGGTTTTGACGGCTGGAGATAGATCAACGTTGGCTGGCAGTGGTCAAATCCACGTTTTGGAATAGAGAATTAGTGGGAAGCTTGGTCCGTGAAACGCTATCTGGACTGACTCTGAAAATCTGCCCCACCTTTGTATGATCTGGTTGATCTATCATTTTTGGCTCCCTCAGATTGGGTAGGCATCAAAATTCATAAACGTTGGTTATTATTTTCTAGCCCCTTGGGTGATTTTAGCTATGCCAACTTGAGTTTCAAAGTCGCGATTATTGAATTTTTCAACTAAAAAAATTAATATCTTAAAACATTAATGGGCATAATTTTTTGGTAGATGGCCGAAACATGAAGATCAAACGAGATAAATGAGTCAGATCATCCAAACGCAAAATCTATCTACTTGGTCCCGAAGTTAGTCCAGAAATTCAATCCCCTGTAGCAGTTGCATATGGTAGACGGCGACCATGGATTGGCAGGGTGTGACAGTTCTCATAGGGCCGACTCTTGCGGCAATCCACACCATTCATCTACTGGCTCCATCTGATATATATGCCTTCCCTCTGATTGTTCCGGATTTTTATGTTATTATTTCTGAAATTTTCTCCATTTTACATCTCTAAAATAAAAATGTCCAAGGTCATCCGATGGAGAAGAGTTATGGGATATATAGGACGGACCTAGTTGATGAATGGATTCGGATCGCTAGCTTGTAATCAAACAATACATGAACAGTTAAGAAATAGTTCTAATCACATTTCAGTCGATCAAAAGCGATTTATGCTGCATGGGCCCCCTGTAGAGAGGTAGTGGGCGGAATTCTGTCCGTTGATCCGGTTAAACCACCGCGAGCCCCGCTTCAATAATTGCCAATCAAATCATGATTGATGATTTCTACTCTAGTTAACCATGGCGTTTCTCTGAAAATTTTGGGTTTTTACCAAAAGAAGAAAGAAACATGAAGAAACTTGGTTTTCTAGAGGCCATTGATCCGATGGGCAGGGTCTTTACCTAGTGATGGCCAACCAGATCGACAGTTGGGATCAGATAACAGTGATGTAGAACGAGTGGTTTTCCTAAACAGATTTTCCTACGACGTAAATTGTGGTTTGGTTGACCCCTAAAATAATCATCTCTCACTTGTCAAGTAGGCCTAGGATCACAAGAAACTCGATATTAGTTAATAGATTGCCAACATCGTATGACTTATAGTTAGTATCCTTTTTCGTAGGATGTCAAACGCATAAAAGTATTTTATTTTTATATGTTTGCCCTTAGAACTTACCATTTCTAAGTGTGCATACAACAACTAATTATTATAAATTATGTCAATAGGGAGGTTAGGGTAAGCCCCTAGCTTTAAATCCATTAGAAAACCTTCAATCCACATAGCCATAGAACTTGGCAACGAACTTTTGCCTCTTGCTACTCCATGCCACTGTAGTACCACTAAACATAAAAGCATAATTGAATGTGGATCTCCTCTCATTTTGAGAGGTATATGCCCATTTGCCTGAAAGGTGAGCTTCAAATCCATTGTACTAACTAAAATAATGAAATGCCCACTTGACTACATTCTAATGAGAAATACTAGGGTCATTCTAAAGTCTGCTCAGAACACCCACATATAGCTCTTATTTGGTTTGGTATAAGTCATGGCATACATGAGACTTCTAACTACCTAAGCATATGGCCTAGACCCCATAAAATAATCTATCCTCATCACTTTAGGGTCCCAACTTCTTACTTAATTGAGTAGCCTTATAAATAGGTCAGTCCATGAGGTTTTTCACCCAACTACACTAAACCTTTTTAGCATAGTGATTCCGGAGACAAGCTAAATTTCCGAACTTTCATGTTTAATTCCATTTTGATTCCTACGATAAAAGTAGCTTCACCCAAATCTTTCATCTCAATCTGGGTCTTAAACCACTCTTTTTATTTAACAATCATATTCACATTGTTGCCAATTAATAGAATGTCATCAACGTACAATGATAATGGCATAAACTTACTCCCACTAACCAAAGAGTAGACACAGTAGTCATGTTAGTTATATACAAAATCATATTCCTAAATAATCTTATGAATATACAGTACCACTGCTTAGGTGATAGTTTTAACCAATATAGAGCTTTAATCGTCTAGGGCTTTAGCCTCAAAGCTCTTGGAAACTTTTATCTAAATTTCTTCCTCTAAGTCACTATTGAGGAAGGCTTTTGTCACATCTATCTGGTGTAACTATAAATCCAAGTGTGCAATTATTGCAATAAGAATTTTGATTGAGATAAAACTAGATAAAAGAGAAGGTTTTTCTTGATAATTGATCCCCTCAACCTGAGTAATGCCTTCACTACAATTCTAGCCTCATGCTTTTTAATTAATCCATCAACTATAAAATTTCTTCATAAAGATCTATTTATATAGCTTATGTTGATGATGCCTTCCGATAGGTCATTATATAACTAGACTTGATTCTTTTTATAGAATTTTTTCCCTCCTAAATGACACTAAGTCATTTATATCCATCATTAGCATTTACCGACTCTGAATAGCTTTGAGTATCATCATTTAAAAGATTTTTGTCTACCATAACATTCTCTCCTATCTCTCCACATATCACTAAATGATCTTTAAGAGAAATAAAAGTCTTCTCCCTCTTAGAAGTCTAGTAGCACAGTAACATTATGAGTTGAATCTATAATCTCAACTAAATCATTTGATTTCTCCTTAAGTTTCATAACCTCAAAAAGTTTAACCCTTTTAACCAAAACTTTAGTGTTCAAGCCATTCTCTAGAAAAGAGAGTGTTTCTACTTTCTATGAATTACAATGACTCATTAGAGTAGTGTACAACAAACTTGTATCCTTTAGATTGATCGTTGTACCCTACAAAGTTGTAGTTTATAGTTTTAGGGTCCAACTTGGACCTGTTTGGTATGAAATTCTCACATGAGCACCAACACCCCACACTTTAGGGTTACCTATGTTTGGCTTCCTACTAATCCTAAACTCTATCACCTTGAGAGCCTTTAAGGCTATACAATTCAGGGCATACATTAAGGTGGAGAGTGCCTATCCTTAGAATTGAATTCCAAACTCAGAATGGTTCAACATACTTCTAACCATATCTAATAAGGCTTATTCCACCTTTCAGCAATACCATTTTGTTGAGGCATATATGGTAGGGTAAACTGATGTATAATATGTTGATTTTTGTAGTATTGGTTGAAATATCATTCATGTATTCAGCACCTTTATTTGACCATATATGTTTGATGGTTTTAGAAGGGGAGCCTTGTCACAACAGTAAAAGTTGTCATCATTTGACCTTGAGGTCACAAGTTCAAGGCATGGAAACAACCTTTGGTAAAAATACAAGGTAAAGCTACATATTATAGGCCATTGTGGTCTGCCCCTTCCCTTGACCTTGCATAGGTGGGAGCTTCGTGCACTAGGGCTGCCCTGTTTTTATATCTTTGATGGTTTTATAAAGCTGATTTTCTACCTTGACTTTATTTTATTTTTTTGAACTTCTCTAGAACATTGGATTTCTTACTTAGGAGCTATATATTTATATATCTCCTAACCTAGAATAGTTGTTCGAATGTGATAAAATACATCATTCCTCTATGGGTTTTAACATATAGGGGTTTACAAACACTAGAATGAACAACCTCTGAGGGCTCAATGGCTTTTTCCCCTTTTAAGTTTGTTCTATAACATAAGTATTAAAATATACTTAGAAATCCTTTCTAACTTATCTTTATTAAGATGTCCTTATATAAGATACCATACTAAATAGTCATCTTCAGAGGATAAAACAATCATAAGAAGAAGGAATTATTTCATTAACATTTGCTGTAAAAACAACATTCAAGTCAAGTTTGCATGGTTCATCATTCAAAGTACTAGAAAACAACACAAAATTTTGGCTACCATTGTAACCTTATTCTTCTGAACCTATCCTCAAGACCTTTCAAAGTTAACTTTAAAATAAAAATTAGATTGTGCCTAATGCTTGGCACAAATAGAACATTAGTCTACCACTAGGGAACTCAAACCAACTAGATCCTACATTGAGGACTTCACAAAAACTATTGTTTTCCTTGAAAACATTATGCTCTTTAGTGTAGTAAGGATTTAGAATCAGCCCTAGGTATGATTTTTAGCAAGCAATTAAAAACTACTCATCCCAATTAGATGCCCTTGATGAATCCTATAATGTTAATTGAGAGATTAGTTACTGAAAGGTGTAAATAATCCTCATGTATCAAGCCATAATTAATCATCTTCAAATTTAGGTCAAAAACTTTGTTGTTGAACTTAATGCTCACCTTGTAGAAACTACACCACTATTAATACACAAATGACAACCAATACCTACAGTTAGGGCTACATATGAAAGAGCTAACAAAGGGAACAATAGGCTAGTTTGATCAAAGTATTGTTAGGGGTGTAGTTTGCTCAAGGAGATAGAAGAAAAGGGTCAAACAACTATAAGGTAGATTAAGAAAATTACCCACATCAACAAGAGACAAAGATCTCCTCCTTTGGATCTATACAAGTTCATCTCTATATGGAGCAATGTAAAAAAACACTGGTGGAGGGAAGTCAGAATCCTGCCAGACCCTCCATCTTCAAAGGTCCTCTTGGTTTAGCATAAGAGTAGTAAAAAAAAACAACTTTTTATTGAATGCTGGCTGCCTTCTTTGGGTGACATACCTAAGGTATATATAAAGAGTTTATTTCCTTTTAAGAAAGGGAGATTTTTCAAGAATTAGGAAGATTCTAAATCTTGAAGATTACAAAGATAGAAGAAAGAAAACAAATAAGTCCTCTTCTTATTTAAAAGAATCCTATTTGGAGAGATTACGTATTAAAAAAGATCCTAGAAACTAAACAAATCAAGTAGATCACATAATAAAAAAGATCCTAATAATTAAGGTAACAAATCAATTTTCCTAAAACATAGGGGTGACATGCCCTTCCCCCATAACTGCCAAATGTAGTCCTGACCCATCTTGGACTTGGTTCGATCAAAGAACTTAGGCAAGCGTAGACCTAGATTGGGCCTATGCTTAAATTGAACTTGATGGGCCTTGGCCTAGACTAAGCTTGATGTCCACATCACTCTTCCCCCACTGAGGAAAACTCAACCTCATTTTGGGGATATTGAAAATTCTCACTCAGCATCAACCAGTAGCATTGGTACGCAACTGTCATTGAGTCAAAGACACTAAGGTGTAAGTAATTCTCTAGTCCACGCTGTTGTCACTTTGATGCAGATTGCCTCATGTCCATTGTAGCTAATGAAGAAATGCACGTCCAGTGATCTAGGTTAACTTTTTGTAGCTCTATCTCCATCATTCAAGTATTTCTAAAATCCTCCATGTAGAGTCAAGACTTGTTGCTCATCCATAATAGCCTCGACCTCATCTCTAACTATGGGTGTAGTAGGGATAAGTGGTAGTGGGCTAGAGAGAATCAATACACAAGAGGGTGTGGGGATTAATGAAAGAGGGATAGGAAGAAATGTTGCAAATGTGGGATTTAAGGCTGGCACCAAATCCTCCACATTAAAGATAGGGTGAATCTATAGGTCAAGGGCAAGGTCTAACTCATAAACATTGTCCCCAAATTTTTAGAGGATCTTATAAGGTCTGGCACCTTGGGCCTGTAAATTCTTGGCCACATGTGACAAAAAATGTTCTTACATAATCTTGACCATCACGTAATCTCCAATCTTAAAGTTCTCAACTATTCAATGGGCATCAACAAGGTCTTTATAGTTTAAATTACTTGCCTTAATTTTATTCGTAATATCTACATGTAGTGAATAAATGTGATGTGCAAATGATAATGCAAACTTATATGGACTTTGTGCAATATCCAATGGGACAAGGTCAACAGGTGTCATAAGTTTCTAGTCTATAAATATTTTGAATAGACTCTTTCCATGGTCCTATTAACTGAATAAAACCTAAGCCACCACCCACTCCATGTAGCTTGTTATTCTCTAGTGGTACTTGGTTTAGTTATACTTCTTGTGGTGTCTTTATTTCCTAGTTTAGGAAAATCAAGTGTATTTGGTGAAAACTATAAACTCAAGTTGGTAGGATTGGTCTTTTTGACTTAGCGATGCATATTGGACTTATCCTACTGCATTCAAGACTCCCAGTGGCATGTAACCATTTTGTTTGGTTTATGAGAAAGTCTGTCATTTGCTAGTAGAGTAAGAACATATAGCATATTGTGCAATTAAAAAGCTCAATTTTAATATTAATTTAGCAAGTACCCATAGGAATCTCCAACTTAATGAATTGAGAGAAATTAGGAAAGATACATATGACAATATATAAAGTACAAGGATCAAATGAAATTGGCCCATGATCGGCATATTTTATATAAATCCTTTTCCCCAGTTCATTTTTGTACAATTCTAAATTATATTTATTCCCTAGAAAGTTCCATTCTCGATGGACTAAACCTTTCATAGTTCGGACTATATATCCTCATGGCATTGTTGAGATTGAGAAAGATGGGGAGATTTCCAAGTTCAATGATCAAATGTTGAAACTATTTTTAAAGATTTGAAACCCTGAAGAGAAGGAAGTTCTCCTAGAGGATCATGTTTATTAGGATTAGTTCATATAAGCAATGACCCTTTTCTTTGTGAACCCATTGACTAGTACCTCTATTGAACCTTTATAATATATCCATTACCTAGTTTGTCTTGAAGATATATAGAAATGGTAATGACAATTTAATTTAATTTAATTTTCTTTCTTCATAAAGGTAGAAACATGGCGCTCAACTTCATAATTCAAATTTGCTTATACTCGTTCACATTACATCCATAGTATTTTACATATCCAAATTGGTTTCTAATTATAAGGGCATTTGTGTATGTACTTTAGCCAAAACAATTTCTGGAATTGGTATTTGATTGTTAAGCATGGTAGGTACAGATTCTATGCTAGATCATTATTCATCCTTTTTATTTAGTTCAGTTAATAGGACCACGGGAAAGAGTCTATTTGAAATATTACATGCTATAAATCGAGGACACTTATTGACCTTGTCTTACTAAACATTGCACAGAGGCCATCTGAGTTTGCATTATCATTTATATAACACATTCATTCATTGCATGCAATTATTAGGAACAAAATTAAGGCAAGTAATTTAAAATACAAAGCCCTTGCTAATGACCATTGAAGAGCTGAAAACTTTAAGATTGGAGATTACGTGATGGTTAGGATTAGGATGGAGCATTATTTGTCACACGCAACCAAGAAACTACAGGCTTGAGATGTCGGACCCCATAAGATCCTCCAAAAATTTGAGGACAATGCTTACGAGTTGGACCTTCCCCCTAACCTATAGATTCACCCCATCTTTAATGTGGAGGATTTGGTACATGCCTCAGACTTCACAGTTGCAGCATCTCCTATTGTCCTTCCATCAGTCCCCTCACCCTTGCATGTATCCATTCCCTTTGACCCACTACCACCTATCCTTACGGCACTCATAGCTAGAGATGAGGTCGAGGCTATTATGGATGAGCAACAGGTCTTGATTGATATAAAGGATTTTAGAAATACTTGGAGAAGTGGGAGGAGGTGTCCCCTAGACGATTGCACTCAGATGACCAAGATAGAGCTATAGAAAGTTAACACAAACATTTTGGGATATTACCCCATATTCACTAGAGGTAGTATTTCTTCATAAGCTATAGTAGATAATATGTAATTTGCATCACAATGACAACTATGTGGACTAGCGATATTACTTACACCTCAATCCCTTTGATTTGATGACAGTAGTGTACTGGTGCTGCTAATAGATGCTAAGCAGCAACTTTCAATCTCCTCAAACTTGTGGTTAAGTTTTTTCCTTAGAGGGGAGCGTGATGTGTACATCAGGCTCTGTTTAGGCCCAAGCCTGACCTAAGTCCAGGCCCATTTAGGCCCTTTCATCAAACCAAATCCATGATGGGCTAAGACCACATTTCGTTGCTATGGGGCGGCATGTAACCTCTATGTTTTAGGAAATTTGATTTGCTTCCTTAGTTATCATGATCTTTTTTATTACGTAATATGTTTTATTTGTTTTCTTAGTACTAGAATCTTTTTTATTCTGTAATTTTTCCAAAGATGATTCCTCTAAATAAGGAGAGGATTTTTTCTTTTCTTTCATCTATCTTTATAACATTCAAGATTTAAAATCTCCCTAATTCTTGGAATATCTCTCATTCTTAACAAGATATAAACCCTATATATATATATATATATATAAATCCAGGAGATGTTTTTTATTTGCATTCACGCCTTTTGGAAAGAGCTACTAAATCAAGTTCTCGTTTAGATGAAGGAAGTATGACCGCTTTACCAATAGTTGAGACTCAATCTAGGGACATCTCAACTAGTTCACTGGTACAACTTTTGTAACTTCATGGTAGAAATATTTGAAAAATAAAATAGCAAGTACAAAAATGAGTAATAACCGCTAGTAGAGACTGGTACGATTCAATTCAACGTTTTGTTCTTTCACTCAGTATAGCCTATTTTGGAATATATATATAATGTCTTGTGTATCTCGATGAAAGGGGGGGTAACCATCTCAATGCCAAAAATATTTACTATGTTCAATAGCTTCTCGATAGCTTCTCTTGCACCAATGAATGGAATGAATTATCACTACTTTCTTTTCTTGAATCTCATTATTTAAAATAAGCAATTTGATTGGTAGGATCCATGGTTTCATTTTATATGCATCATAAAGTAGCACAAATTGTGGGAAGAACCAAGGTTCCAGATTCATATCTCAATGTATAAGTGCTTAAAAGGATCTACTTCCTATCTTAATCTTACATGGAAGGTATCCTAATACTCTATTACAAATCAAAGGATCATTCTATTGATATCCTTTCCAAAAAAGTCAACAAACTAGGTATGCCACCAAAGGAGGTCAATCTACATTCAACAAAAGGTTTAGCTTCTTCTTTTTCCTGTTACTCTTGTATTAGATCAAGAGGACCTCTAAAGATAGAGGTCTGTGGGGATACCAACTTCCCTCCACTTGTGTTTTCTCATGCTGCTCTGTATAGAGATGAGCTTGCAAGGGTCCAAAGGTGGAGATGTTTGTCTCTTGATGTGGCAGTGGGTAATTTTCTTATTCTACATTGTACTTGTTTGACCCTTTTTTATTTCTATCTCCTTGAGCAAAATAACCAGCATACATTACTTTGATTGAACCAACCTACTGTTCCTTTTGTTGGCCCTTTCAAATGCAGCCCTAACTGTAAGTATTGTTGTCTATTGTCTATTAATGATGGTGGAGTTTCTAGAAGGCAGGCAACATGCTTGGCAAGGAAATTTTTTACCTAAATTTGAACAGGATTAATTAGGACTTGATACTTAGGATTATTTTCACCTTTCAATCATTAGTCTCTCAATTAACATTCTAGGATTCATCAAGGGCATCTAATTGGGCTAAGTATTTTTTTAATTGCTTGCTAAAAATCAATATCGAAGGCTGATTCTAGATCCTTACTGCTCTCCCACCTTCCCTTTGAACTTTGAGAAGAGATCTCTGGCATTTGTAATGTGGCATGCGGTAGCAGAATCCAGCAATTAGGAGATTTCATATGCTATAGCTAAAAATGTCTCCATAATCCTGCAAACAACATCTCCTCCCTTATTCCTACCATCAATATTGGGAGCTTTGGCCCCACCCTTGCCTTTCTTTGTGTAATTGGTTTCACATGACCCATTTGGCCACAAACCTAACTGATCCGATCTTCTTTCTTTTATCATTATCCCAAAGTGAAGGTTCATTTTCCTTTCTTTTGAACAATTTTTTCGTCCTAGGAACTAATTGGGATTAAAAGATTCTTGCTTTTTAGATTTAACCAAGTTAATAGGAGAAACACCGCCAGGATCCTTTCTCTTTCTCTCTTCTTTGTGTCTCTACCCCCAGTGTAGACACAAGTCCATAGAAACCTTTATGGGCTACAATCGTCGAGTTCTAAGATGTTTGTAAACTATTGAGAACAGATGAGTACTATATCTTCTTAGGAATTTGATTCCCTAGACTAGCTAGCTCTTTAACCACAATAGACATGGCATTGATGCGATCTATCATGTTTTTGGACTCTTTCATCCAAATGCCATTGTATTTTTTTTATCAAGAGACTGACATAGGATTTTGAGTATTCTCCATATTTAGTAGCCAATGTAGTGGCTTGGTCCTTGAACAAAATTTTCACACCAAGTTCAATAAAGATCAACATAATGGATTTAGCCTTTTTATCGTTCTTTAGGAATTTTTCATATGTATGTCATTGCGGTTGTTAGTTCCTTTACTGCACCATTCAACACATATTTGATTGAATCTTGAAGTATGATGTAGTGAATACATCTATTCCACACAAAAAAGTTGCTAACATTGAATCAAACTTAGGCAATTCTATATAGTATTGAAATTAACATATAACATAGTGAGAATAATTGTTGTGGTCATTTACAAGTAACTTGAAAATAGAACACAATCTCAGATGTATATCAATATGTACAGAAGAAATCAACTTTGAAGTAAAGATATTTAAACTTTTATCTAATCTAAAACTAGGGAGAGAAATGACTCGCACTAGAGTTTAGAAACTAAGCACTATTGCATCATGCTCATAAATAAGTTTAATTAAGAGTAAGAATATCATTATAACCACTAGTGCAATTCTATTGCCATTGCCTAACATGCTATAATGAACATAGAACATAAATTAGTTCTAATCATTAACTAACCAAGTTCTAGAGTACATCTGGATCAACTAGTCATCATCTAGGAACAAAACATATAAGATAAAATATCTTTAAGTAGGCTTTTGAACACTAATTCAAGTAATATAGCATCTCTAGTACTTAAAAATAAAGGGAACAATTCAAATGATCTGACACATTAACCTAAGTTACATAGACTAAAAGTAAAATCACATGAGAGTTAGCATAAGTGCTAGCAAACCTTGCTTATTATTGAGTTGAAATAGAGCCACAAAGAGTCTCATCCTACAAGAAGGAATAGCTAAAATATCATAAACTCTACATTTCATGAAAAACATCGGACTTGAACATATAAAACAGTCCAAAAGTTTTCAGTACCAACATGAAATATATCAGAAAGAAGTCATTACAAATGGTAAGATTAAATAGTGCTTAAAATGCCTTAAAACCACTAGTAATAAGTTAAACCCGGTATATTTTAGTGACCATATACTAGCCTGGTTAGGTCCAAAAATCGACCCAAACAAATTTGAATATTAATGCAATTTTCTGATCTGTAACAATAGAGAGCATTCTCTTTTAAATTGATTAGGACCAGAAAACAGTCTTAATTTATCATTAGTTAGAATATAACTATTGGATTAGAAAACAACATTGTAAGCTTATTAATTTTGCACTGAATTAGGACACTAATTAGATCAGATAAACCTCAAGTTACGTAGCACAAAAATCAGGTATTAATCTCTGAAAAAAACAGTACTGGAACAGTCCCAAAATCCTGCATTATAGTCCTAGTTTCGGACAATCTTTTGGGACAGTAAACATGCTTCGATTCAACTTTTAAATACATATTGATGTTAAAACAACATGATCTAATTGATTTATATCACTCACGGAATTATGAAAGAAAACAAAGACCTGAAACTGTACCATTCCATGGCAAAATAGTGCAAGCAAAAGGGACGTGTAGGAGCATAAAATAGAAACAGGTAAAACAATATAATATCGCTCCAAAATCCAGCTCCTAGACATGCCAAACTTAAGGAAACAAAGGTTTTCACCTGAGGACTAGACAAGAGATAAATGGCACGTAAATCAGATGCAAAAGAATTAACTCAAAATTTGAGTTTTAATGGCATCTGGACTGGGTGCATGATATCCTATAGAATCCTATGGAAGTTGCCCAGTCCATAGCCTTTAAAATCCTAAATCTAAGGCCTAAAATGGATCTGGGATTGGAGGCAACCGGAGGTTCTGATACCATTGATGGTCCGGTTGTCCTCCAATAAGCGAATCACATGCAAAACAAATAACTATGTAGCATCTATTACCATTGATTCACATCAAAATAAAATCACATATCAATGTGATGAATTGGAATTAACAATACATAGCATCTAGTGGAAGTGATTTTTATGCAGGGGCAATTGCAAGGTATTTTGAATGATATGAATGAGTTATATCTTCTAAAATCCAACCTAAAATCATAACAAGGCAGCGTCTAAAAAGTAAGATGTTGCCTCTGCGTTTGAAAACACGAGGACTCTTTCCAAAATTATTTAGGAAACAAAAACTTATCAAATAGGCAATTAAGAGAAATAATGGCTTTCTATTAGAGGAATCTTTATATTAATGGCCTAAGCCTTCCATCTCCTATGCTTGGGTAAAGGGATTAAAGTTTCTCTCTTTATATAATTTTTAATTGGCAAACAAGCTCATCTTAATGACTCTTCCTAATTAGCAATCCAATCTTATCTCTAACACTTCCATCTCCTATGTCATACTATGCTATAGATCAACAATTAAGAGAATTGTTGATTTCTCTTAGAGGAATCAACAATTCTTTATTCATTTCATTTTAAATAGATATCGCGAGTCTTGGTTTTAACGGGTTGGATTGTTGTATGTGTTGTTTAAATGGATCTAATATTTCTTATCCAAACTGGCTAAGTTTTAGACGATAAACATATGTTTGCGGATTTTAATCAATTTTACTGGCAATTCTCATGGTCCACTCAAGAGGAAAAAGAAAAACACAAAACAAGGAAGGAGAGAGAGCGATATTTTATGCACCCCATCTTTTTGAGAAGATGAACTTCTATGAATTAAGGTTTTATTTTATGGCAATATGGGTGGGTCAGGAGGAACTTATACAAGAAGATGAATGAAGACACAATCACACACCAAAGAGAGATGCAGTATTTTTAAGTGGTTTGATTAGATTGACTGATCTATGTTCACGAGAGGGAGAAGATAATTCACTCTAATTTTGTGGATTACAATGAGGAGGAGGAGGATCGTCTCTCTCTCTCTCTCTCCTCTCTCTCTCTCTCTCTCTCTCTCTCTCTCTCTCTCTCTCTCTCTCGTTCTTTCTTTTCTCACATATCGAATCTGATCTGTATTTCTTACACCATGTTTTGCAGAGATCGGATCTCTCCTATTATAGGGTACAAATGATCCGATTGTGAAGATCTACAGCGCAACAAATCTTGACAAATCCACATATTCGATATTGAATTTTGACTGCCCGATTGGTCGGTGCTGATTTCAACTTTTCTGGCATCGACTATGGAAGTTTCTAACGAGACTACTGCTTTTCCTGTTGCAAGTACATCCATTCATGTGGATTTGTCAGAGAAATCTTCTGTTTCACAGTCAACCTCACATAGGTATGAACCCAACATTAGGAACCTACAACAATTAGAAGCAACAACTCTCAAAACAACTTAGTTGCCGGCGACAAGTCTGCTGATCATTAATGTCTAAGGTTTTTCCCAGACGAAGTATCAGGTTTAACAAAACTTTAATTTAATTTTTACCAACCAACCGTTGATGGATATTTTATATAATACTTTTGTATCAAATGGGGCCTCTTTTTTGGAAAAAATATTCCTAAACAGGAAAAGTAGAATGAAATTAGTGGGAGCTTAACTTTTCGAAGGAATCATGGCTCCGTAGACCTTGGGTGATGAATGCTGAGCAGTCTTGTGAGGCGAACATTCATGTACGAAAAGTCTATCATTGTAAAAGTAGAAAAAGTAGAGAACGTAGAAGACAGACAAAACCATGCTGAGAGTAATATAAAATGCTTTTCCTGCTTCTCCTACCAGCATCTAAAGCCAAGCAGTGACTATACAGACACAAACATTGATCATTGACAAATTCTTTAGAATTTTCACAGTTGCAGTCAGGCTCAACAAGCTTTACACGCACAGGGAATGCCAAATTCGTTAAGCAATTATGAAAGCACCGTAACACGAGCAATCTCATCGTCAAAGCAAAGGAGTGAAATATTGAAATGAACGGCATAGATCTTCCAAAACATGCCTAGATTGGAGTATCCGGCCAGAGAGTCTCGGTTTTTCATTCTTTTTAATATTAGTTTTTTTGGAGAAAAGTACAAAACAGCTGATTCTTAAAACTATTGGTTTGGGTTGCACTTTGCTCCTTCTATTAACATTCTATCCTCACAAACAATAGTTAATTATTTTATAAAGATATGCAGACACTTTAGTACCTGAAACCTGCAACTACTCAATACTTTAGTTCAGAAATAAATTGTTGGGCTCAACCACTAGTTCTGCTGATAGAAAGTTAATAGAAAGATTAAAGTGCAACCCAAAATAATAACTTTTGTCTAAAACTTTAAAAACTGAAGTTTCATGAGTAAATAGCTGAAGGAACTGTGTACTTTTCTTAGAATATACATTTACAATTCAAAATGAAATATATGAACCATTTTTTTAAAGAATAAAATCTAAAACAATTCCCCAGTCCACGCAAATTGTAGGATGGAGTCCAACTGGGGCTAGATACAGAAACTGACCATTAGCAATTCAAAGGTTGTCTTAGAATTCGCTGTGCCAAGTTGCAGGAGGGGAACTTTCAGACTGATCACATTCCACCAATAAGCATTGGGTATCCTCTCTGAGATGCTTGCTCTAATCTGATGGGTAACTCTAGAAATGAGCTCATAATCCCCACTCTTCAAGAATAACATGCCAATTTCGACCACCAATATTCAATCCTCTTATCTGCTGTGCCTCTGAGAGTTCCATACCTCAATTACAGCTAAAAGGGCTGCCCTGTTCCAAACAGCTAAAAGGGCAGCACTGTTACATGAAGCTCCTGCTTATACAGGGTTGAGGGAAGGGGCACTATAAGGGGTAATAGTGAGCAGCCTTATCTAGCATTTTGCAAAAGACTGTTTTCACGCTTTGAACCCGTGACCTCAAAATCACACGATAACAACTCTACCGTTGCACCAAGGCTCCCCTTCACCTGAGCTACAGATCTAATCACAAACATACTCGGTGGCTGATCAACAGAACGGGCGAGTGACATTACTATCCAAATAGCTATGGGGAAAAGATCGGAATGAATCGTCTCCCAGTGGCATCGGCCGATCAGGTATTTCGGGAATATCAATATCACCCTCCAACATCTTGAGAGCATCGGCTATTGTTGGCCTGAAAGCCACCATCACATGAGCACAAAGAATCCCAACCCGAACAAACCTCTCCATGATCCCCATCGCACCTTCGTCCCTAATCGAACCATCCAACACGTCTCCAGTCCATCCTGATTTCACAAGCATCCAAGCCCAATCTGTAATCAAAATCATGTCCGAAAGCATCGACATATCTAGAGCCTTTCTCCCACTCATTATCTCAAGGATCACAATGCCAAAGCTGTAAACATCGCTCTTCTCTGTCAACTGCCCATAAAGGGCGTATTCTGGAGCCAAGTATCCGTGAGTACCAGCAACTCTAGTAGTGAGATGTGACTGCCCTTCTGTACTCTGCTTGGCCAGTCCAAAATCGGCCACCCTTGCCTTCATCTCGCTGTCCAATAGTATGTTAGTGCCCTTGATATCTCTGTGATAGATTGCAGGCTTCACTCCATAGTGAAGATAAGCAAGTCCCCTTGCCACATCTAAAATTATACTCTTCCTTTGAGGCCAACTCAGCTGTCTTGTCTTCACTTTGAAGGATTTGTTGCTGTCACTACTGCTGCTGTTGCTGTTATAGCAGAAGAGATGATCATCGAGGCTTCCGTTCGGCATGTAATCGTACACTAAGTATTGTTGTTTTCCTTTCAAATCGTCGCTTGTAAGGCAGCATCCCCGTAATGGGAGGAGATTCCGGTGTCGAATGCCACTTATGATCTCCACTTCGTTGGCGAAATCATTGTCACTTTCTGAACCGAATTCAAGAATTTTCTTCACAGCAACTGGAGTCCCATCGGTGAGTCTACCTTTATAAACAACTCCGTCTCCACCTTGGCCGATTAGATTCTTGGATGAGAACCAATCAGTAGCGCGTTCTAGTTCTCCAATTTTGAACCAAATGGCTCCGGTGTTCGGTTTCACCATGATCTTCATATTAGTTACCAATTGGGTATGTGCCGCTCTTCGCTTTTTTCTTTGAACCCACCAGAGGTAGATTCCGGTCGATGCAGCCAAGGAAACGGCGATAGCAAGAGCACCTGACAGTGCCAAAATCAATTTAAGCACCCATCTTTTACTATCCTTGGAACTATCAGCAAGAGCCATGCCAAGTATGCAAAAAGCAGTACTGGGATGTTCAGGGCCGAGTTCATTTACAATTCCAGCGGCATAGAGGACTGTGAAGTAAAAGCATAGGTTCGGATTCCCACCAGATGAGTTCCGATTGAGCGAATTCAGATGAGCAGAGACCCTGAGGCCAGCTGAGACGCAACTCTGGCAGGAAGTTGGATTGGAGAGATCACCGTTACATGCTGTGTCGAGCGGACTAGGTCTTCCAACCGTTCGATCCCAATCACTGGTTGTTACTATTCCGGCGCAATTCGATCTACTGGTGACAAATTCATCTGTATTTCTGAAGCATTCAGGGACTAGTTGCGGTCCAAGGAACATTGAGGTGAGCCGGGTTTGGAGTTGGTTAAGACAAGAGTAAGAAGAATTCTGGTTGGGCAATCGAAACGTGGATGTTTCTTTGAGGTGTATGGCAAGTCCCATCCCAAGTACACTGCGAAGGTTCTGGCAGCAATGGCTTTCGTTAGTTTGTCTTGTGTCCTGTTTGCATAGAGATGTGTCCCATGGGTAGGTTTCGACATAGCTGAGATCGATTGGGCAGGCAGGGGAAGACGAATTCTGAGGAACAGCGAATTGGAGACGGAGGAGGAAGATAAGAGAGAGTAACAAGAAGTTGTGGGTCTTCATTGTCTTGATCTAATTCAAATTCAGACCAATTTCCACCGCAACTGGTTCGTGACGATCTGTTCACTTTTTTCCTTAATGTTTCGAGGGCTGGAGCTTGATCAACATTGGCTAGCAGTAGTCAAATCCACGTCCTGGATTGAAGAAATACAGAGAAGATTCATCAGTAAAGGAGAGATGTTGTTAGAACCCAGCCTTTTGATACAGGAAAGTGGTAAGAACTTTAACAAAATGTTTGGCATTTAAGAATTCTAAGGGGGTGCAAAGGGGCCAACTGAACAAGAGAGATGCTAATGGGCGCTTCATGTGAGAGCATCCAAACGACCACTTTTAATGAAGCCAACCTATGCATGATCAACTCAATTACCTGATTGCTCTGGCTTTTGATGTCCAATAGATTGAAAAGCTTGTGCCTTGAACCATCCAATCCCCATGCTTTTTGACATCTATTAGAGGAAATATACAAATGAGCCGGATCATGCAAAGTGGGCACCACTAAAAGTGGTACATGTACGTTCTCTTACGGAGCGTCTTCTTGGTAGTCCTCGCCAAACAGAGAGAAGAGTGCCCTTGCCAAATGAGGAAGGTTATCCGCCGTTATCAAAGACCCGGAAATTCAGAGCATAAGATCTGAAGAAATGGGTACTCGAATTTCTGATACATTGGCTTATCACAGTAACTGGGTTCAAAGAAATCGGATTCTTGCAGCTGAAACTGAAGAGAAAACAGGGAAAACGAAAACTGAAATACTGCAACTCCAAGCTAAACGTTGTACCTGCTCTGAAGAAGTAGATTGATCTGCTGAATATGAGCGAAACTCCTCTGCTTTCGAGTGATAAGAGGTATAACCAGATGGATCGAATCAATGATGAAAGGAGCTTCTTCCAATGTCTAGACCCACCAAAAGATTAAGGATTTGTATGAGGGGTACCTTCTGATGCACCAAAAGATCAAGGATTTGTACGAGGGGTAGCTTCTGATGCGGCCGTCGGGAGTAGCTAGATCCATCATGCTTTCAGAGTCAAACCCGATACTTTCCCCTTTATGAAGCTAGGCCTAGGGTGGGAGAGAGTTAAATGGAAGATCTTTTACAGGCAAAACTGGTATTGGGCAATTGGCACTGGGATTCCGAATCTTCTGTTACTTGCAGGCCAAACTGCTATTGGGCGTTGTTACATGCACAAGGCGCAGCTAGATTATGTGGGCAGCCATACTTTTGTGAGCTGGACTGCTAATCTTAGATGGGGTCTGACTCGAAATCTCCTCCCACACCTTTTATCATTCAAAGCCCTAATTGAGTAAAAAGAGAATTGTTAAATGCATTAGAAGAATCTTGGCGCAACAGTAGAGCTGTCGTTGTGTAACCTTGAGGTCACAGGTTTAAGGTATGGAAACAGCTGTAAACAGCTATTAAGTGTTTAATTTTGGCTAAAAGACCCATAGTTTAGTATTCAATTAGATTATCTAACCGTTCAAATTGCAAAATTTAGCTTGATTCACCATCTGAACCTTATTTTTCTCAAAATCAACGGTTAGATGATCATTAGAGCTTATTAGATGATTAATGTACGGTTTTGATGATTCTAATTTAGTCTTTTATTTTGCAGATCAATTAAAAGAGAGTTGGATGGCTTAGATCTATGTTCAACAGTGCAAATCAAGTAAAGATCAAGAAGGCAAGAGTCCTAATGGAAGAGGTGTCCCTAAGGAAGAAGAGTCCTAATGAAGGAAGGATCCTAATTGGAAGAGAAGAAAGTTTCCCAATAGAACTCTAACTCTTCAAGGATAAACTTTGAGGAAGAGTAGGAGCGGAAAAGTTTTTATAAATAGGGGAAACCGTATGGGGGAAAAGGGGGAGTCTTTTTTTGAGTAGTTTTAATTTCCTTTGTTGCTTGCCATTCTAAGTCTTTCAATTTTTTCTTGCTTTCATCCTGAAATTTTCTCTTTACCTTCTACGTTGTTCCCATTCAACACTTCAAACCCAACTTTTGTTTCCATTGCACAAGCCACTTTTCCAAAAAAAATTTGTCCCTAAGCCATTCAACCAGAATAGCTATCTCCACCCAACTTTTTTCCTTGCCATACTTGGTTTCCAACAGGAAACCGAGTTCTACTTTAACCTCACCTCCCGCGCCACTTTCCTTTCCGAGTTTATCACTGCCTAGGCTCCCCTATGCCCTTCTAGTAACATCACTAGCCCAGCTAACACCTTCTCCTGTTTCCTTCAAGTGGAACCAGACGACGCCTAGAAAAAGTGTCATTTTTTTCCCGTTCAACCCAATCCCAGTTGCACCCTCTACTCTCCCTCTACAACCACGTTCCCAAACTCTTCTTCAATCCATCTGATTCAATGCCCCATCTCACGCACCTATTCTTTCCCCAACTCCCTTCTCCAATTTCCCCTTGTCGCACTCACTCTCTCCTTTTGGGTTCCTCTTCTTCGTCACTCCAACCAGACCCACAGAAGCCCAGATCGTATGGTTCTGTTCCAGACGAAGGCCAGACGAGTAGGACCGTCTGAACCAGTCGACGCCCAGGCGAAGTTCCTCTACACTGGACAATACTAGACCATCTCTCAACCGACCAAGAGCTCCCTCTTCACTGTCCCAAACAAAAGCCCCTTCTTCTCCGGCGTCTTTGCGTCGTCGGACCCAAACTGTAGGCTTCATCGGGCCAGAAACCCATCTGCTCTATACGACTCTAGTGGTTTTCTTGCTTTCGGATGTCCCGTAGAAGGAAACCCGAACCGAGTTTCCCTCGCGCATCCCTGCCCTCTTCCTTCTCCTCTGGCTCCATCTCCTCCATTCACCGGTCTTCTTCTTTGTGGGTTTTGTTTGGTTTTTGCTAAAAACCAGAAATTTAATAACATTCCAGTTTTGCCCTTCCTATTTAAATGCAATGACATTTCTGTTTATTTCCATTAATTACATCTGCGTCCCTTGTTTAATTATATATGTATCCCCATTTTATTTACATCTGTATCCCTGTTCCATTTAAGCTTTATTTTATCCATCTTTTGACAGTATTATTCAGGGACAATGCTATCCACGGATAGTGTGATTCAGGGACGTTTGATTTATTTTATTTTATGTTTTCTGATATTGAAAGTTATGTAAAGTGCATCATTTTAATAAATCTGAATAGTTAGGTTTGTTTTGTTATTTTCTTTAAGTTTTAAATAATTAAATTTTATTAAAAACTCCACTTAAAGCGAGTTCCTGTGGGATCGACCCGTATTTGCATAACTATACTACAATAGCCTGTGTATTTGCGGAAAACACAAACAAGTTTTTGACCCTGTTGCCGGGGACTTGCAAAGGAGTTTTTATAAAATTTAAGTAAAAATCCAAAAAAAAAGAAGAAGAAAAATCCAAAAAAATAAAAAAAATATTAGGAATTGCATTTTAGGTAATTTTAGGTGCTCGTAGGACCCTCTTACGAAGACTCGATTTATTGTTACTCTAGTGGCTTTTGAGCATTGTGGTTATTGAGGATTGTTTAATAGAGTATTGCTCTTCCCTCACCTCCTGTTGACGTTTGTGAGGTCTAAACGCCTCCTTACACGATGGTTGTATTAACCACCTTGCGAAGAACCTAACTGGTAAGTAATAATCAAGTCTAAAGGAGAAGAGGAGCGTTAGAATAGGCTAATTAAAAGCATTGTCCCCACACAATTTCAAGAAAATCAATATGTTACTTATTAGCCTCAAGAATTATATTGTGTCCTTTATTTGTTCATCTTTCTAGGAAGTTAGGTTGCATCATGTAGGTTAGTTTTAAAAGAGAGAGAGAGAGAGAGAGAGAGAGAGAGAGAGAGAGAGAGAGAGAGAGAGAGAGAGAGAGAGAGAGAGAGACTTTCAAGAATGGGATATATTGTATAGATTAAATGCATAGATGGATTAGTTAGATCTTATGGAAAGTCAATTGCTTAGGCTAATAGCTTCTAGGCAAGTTGTGCCACAACCTCAATACCATAATGACTATACCTATTCTGAGCATCCTTATTCCACTCCTTCCTGGCCCCCATCAGGCTCTACATACAATGAATACTATCATGAGCCAGTGGATGCACCTGATGCATTCACATACCCTAGCAATTTTTATTCTAAAACAAATTATCCAGACTCTAATGGATGGGCTAGACATCATGAACAACCATGGTCTCAGGATTACCAATATCACGAAGAACTACAATGGTCTCACTCTGGTCAGTACTGCCATGATAATACAGAATATCAGGGTCCACCATCATGTGTTCAGCCTACTCAATCTTTTTTCAGTACCCCAATGCCACAACACTACCAACTTTATGAGTCATTTCCTCTACGGGAAGAAACTATTAGAAGAAAATATGTAGCATAGGTGTGAAATAATAGAACAAGACATGGCTGCTAGGAATACAAAATTAAAACAAATGATGGAAGAGTTCAATGAGGAAATAAAGTGAGCGAGCGAGGAATTTAAGGAGTTATTGAAACAAATTAGGGGGAATAAAGAGCCATGTATTCTTGACACTAGGATGGAAATTTCCTATGATCCTTATGAGTCACAAAGTCTACAACCATCTTTAGAAATCTCCAACTTCGATATACTTGAGTCATATCCTGATTCTGATTATGAAGAGACTTCCATTGATGAAGAGCATAACACTTTAGAAAAATCCAACCCTAATCCGCTAGACGTGTGTCCCACCTATTTGTATGACTCTGATGAAGACACATCTATTGAGGAGATGCCTGAGTTGTTGGATACTGTGCCTCTAATGGACACTTATAAATTGCATGCCAGAGTAGATCATCCTAAGCATGAAATTCAGATTGTGCCTTTTAATGTAACAGATGTACCTAATTGGACATAGCAGCCTTATTTGAACAAACATCAGATGATAATATAGGCCCAATTGCTACCATACCTGTGCTTATCAAATAGGTAGAAGTAGAGTCAGTTGATATGCATCAACCTACTCTATGATACACATCAAAAGATAACCAGGGTTTAAGCCAAACCTTGTCCCTGCCTCTAGTAATACAAGACCAACCTATTAGAGAAGGGCAGAGTCAGGTTATTACGCTAGTTGAGGACAATGGTAGGGACACTGAGGAAAATGATAAACTGAATAGAATGGTCATTATTATCCCTCAATTTGGTCAAGACAAGTACTGGTTGTCACCATATGGTCCAAGGAAATTGTGACACCCTGGGCTTTTCATGGAAATTTTTTGCAGTTATTTCAAAAGATGGCGCGCACCTCTACATTTTAAAATATAAAAACAATGGAAGGTTTTTCTTTGAAATTCATTTTTCCAAAAACCCGGATGTCACCTTCATGCTCACACAATACATATATATATAGCTTTCTAGAAAATAGAACTTTATTTCTGAAAACAGGACTCATCCAGTGGTTCACTTGTATAGCCCCCATAACATTATCTTAAATGTCTAATATCACAATTCAAATGACTAACTACACAATACAAAAGCTTTAAATACAATGTATACATGCACGTAGAAGTATGGTTGCTGGATTCCTTTTGTTGTGTACATCTTCTCCTGTCCTTCTGTATCTGAGATATTGTAAACATAAAACATTTACAATATCTCAGCAAGCCATGCTCGGTAGGGGAGTTTAAGAAGCATGCTTATTCAATGGTAATTAGACTATTCATTTCCATAGTAATTAGGTTAAATTGAATTTACAATATGTTTCATATCTCAATAACCCATTTGTAAGCCAAATATCTACATGTTTTCATCATTATTAATAATTCCATTGATAAATCAGATATCCTTACTTATTATTTATCATCAAATAAATACTTCAATTCCATGAACCATACGCTGCATACAATTCTACCCATTCACTAACCCAGTGAAAACATATATGAAACTACTCCTTCAATCATATTAATATAACAATAATACACATATATGAAAATTGTTAAAGGACATACAAAAGTATGAATATAATCAACGTCACCTAAATTGGCATTCCCAGACTATACCAGGTTTCAGAATCATACCCCTCATCATGTGGGGTTCATAATTATCCAGCCTCTACTAGTATATCAACATAATCCTCATGCCCCTCACCATACAAGGTCCACAATCCTCCAGCCATTGCTGGAAAAATGATGTAAGGCATATCATCATGCCGTATCATATAAAGCATCTCATAATGCCATCATATATGCATGTCCCGTGAGGAGAATGCACAACGAATACAATATTTTCCTCTTTAGGCCCCTCACAACTGCCTAACCAGCGTCTTTTGGTAACCCTCAAGGATATGCACCATAGTGCACCAAATATAAGGACTACTATACATGCAGTCAGAATTTGTACAACGCGCCCGAATAACTGCTCAATAATCCACATATACCATCCTCGGTGGAAATCATAATATCCATGTCAGCATGAGGAGGACCATGGCTGTCACAGTGGCAGCCTTGCCCTGATTTCCCCACCCGACTTTTTGCAACACAGTGCATGGTATCCATAACATAATAATTTTGGAGAGCGGGAGGCCAAACCCTCATAACTCTCTTAGCATAGCATCCCCAGGCCTATGCCTATTCCTGTCTAAAACAAAACTCTCAGGCCTTCATGCCCGGATGTAAAATAATCATAATAGCAGGCAATTTACCTGTTCATATATTTCATAACAAGAATAACATCCTCACATATTTGGTGATAACCCACTAAGGATGTATCCTATAACCTAGACTCATACATCATCAATACTGACATGGTACCCATGCACCATAAACATAATTTCACAATTCACATACATGATATACAAGGCATAAGCATCAATTATAACCTGCAATTCTTTTAATTAACATCATTTCCTTATTTCAATTTAAAGCATATCGAATATCAATCATATAATCAGAAATAAGATCATGTTAGAATATGCATCTTATTATTTAGACACGATGTCTTAAATTTCCACCTACCTCGCGTGGCGGGTTCATCCCTTATCCACTAGCTGATCGATGACGTTCGCGATCTCTAAGATCCATTTTTTTTTTCTCCTTGAACAGGTGATGAGGAAGACACATTCTTCTCATCTTGTTTGCTTTCTTTTGGTGCCTTAACAGCAATTGTAGCTGTGTTCGATGCTTGCAAATTCTACCCAGTTTCACCTCTAGCTTGAATTGGAAGCTCAACCTTCCTCTTATTCTTGCTCAAACTCTTCTTGTAATTGGTCACAAACCTATCAAGCTCCCACAGTGTCTCAGCATCAAAGCTATTAATGTCCACCTCAATCTCATCATCGTGCTGACTAAGGTACAATCCTATGGAACACTTCTCTATTGTACTTTTCCTATTTCCATATCCTATAAGTACTGACTTTTCTTTCTGCTCTTTATTTCACTCCTAACTAATATTTGCCTTCTCATAACCAGAATCGAATCTTTCATTCAAGGCCATGATCAAAATGGAAAGCTTTCTCTTTGCTTGCCAATCCAACAACGACAAAAATTCAACTTTCTTCGACTGTTACCCAGAAATTTCTTCCGTCGCTGAAACCCTCTCACCGTCTCTCTATGCTTCATCCTCGGTTCTACTTAAATGCCTATTTTTAGGAATGTAATACCAAGATTTGAGCCACTCATGGCAAAAGAATGAAATCAATCATCAAAAACTAGAAAAAACGCATACCTATATAGGAATCGTCTGAAAATGATGCTATTTGCCGTCATTGTAGTTGGAGAACTCCATCTTTTTCGACGACACAAAAACCCTTGTCCAGCTCTTCAGATCCTACGTGATTAGGTCTTACCCACTCACAGATCTCCCTACTCCTCCTCTTCTTCTTCTTCTTCTTCTTCTTCTTTTCCTTCTTTCCTTTGTTCGTCGAGTTGTGGGAACAGACTTAGGTCTGTTCCACGATTTTTCTTTCTTAAGTGGGGGTGCAAGGAATCTCGCTGGTGGGAGATCAGAGCAAGGGGAAACTCTCCTTAGCGATGGAAGATCTGACCAGGGCAGCCCTAGGTTTTGCCCTTAAGAGAGAGAGAGAGAGAGCATACCCGACATTTCGTCAGGTTTGCAACGTGATGGGGGGCGCCAATATCAATTTGGCCCCCTCCCGTTAAGTTGTATTCTTTGTTTTTTTTTATTTTTATTTGTATATTTACCATATTGCCCTTGACTTCAAAGGCCCCTAACTTCATCATACGGGCTCTATTTTCAATGTTCTTTGGCTTGTTGGATTCCGTTTTTCGAGCACTATCTAATGGTTTTATTAGTCCAAATTATATTTCTATAAAAGGATATAAAATTTTGGGGTTGTTACATAAATGCACGATAGTTCATACAGTCATTGAGTTACCCTCACCTCAATTTTTGTGGGGCAATTATATTGACTACCGTGAAATCTAAAAGATGGGGGATCATCAATATGGTCCCACTACTTTTACAATTGCAGTGATCTACTGTATTATATTCATATCACCACCTACAATTTCAAGGTGGAGGCCATATATAGATTACTGCGAAATTTTGAAGTGGCGTGAGAAATCTCACCAATTCATCTTTGGGTTAGGTTTACTTCACCAAAGCTGACCCAGTTAGCTCTAGGTTTAGAAAGTTAGGTTAGGAAATGTCTGGCTAAAGACGTTAAACTTAGCGCTTATTGGGAGGCAACATAAGGGTTTAGAGTCTACATCACTCAACTTTCACATAATATCCTATGTTTTCAAACATTGGGGACAATGTTTCATTCAAGTTGGGGGTGTAGATGCACCAAAGATTTTGAATTTTTTTGAAAAAAAAAAGAAAAAAGATTGAAATTTTTTGAAGTAGAGTTCCCTTACTATGATGAGAACTATATGTTCATAATTTAGTAAATATATTGTTTTCACCTCTTAATGGAAATGCATATGGTTAGTTTTGTATGTCATTCATGTGTTGGAGCATTTTATGAAAGTTAATTCTCAGAAACCATTTACACACAGCACATAATCAAGACTAATATAAAGATATGACTTAGAGACCCTGAGAAAAATCAGTGGAGACCTATAACCTAGTGAGATTTGAGACTATCTTCTTTTAAAGAGTTATAAGTAATTCCATACTTTCTTCAGCATACATATAGTAGTGTGATCCTGTTATCCTTGTTTTGGTTAAACATTAAGAATAAATAGGAGTAATAGCTTTAATTTGAGAAATTTATTGAATCTGATAGGCTTTAGGAAACCTAAGAAATGATATAGGTCATCCTTGCTTAGCCCAGAGATATAAAGCTTACCCAACATAGTATACCACTAGCTAGCCTTTTGAGCCTGTTATTAAGCCTTTTCTTTCTTAACCTCATTCACCTTAACCCATAATAACCCAGTAAAATAAAGACCACTACCCATCTTCAAAATGAGTAGAGTAGAAAAAATTTAAAAATAGGACAAAAAGTCAAAGAAGTGAGAAAAAAATTAGCTGTCTTTCTTTCAAAGAAAAAAAAGAAAAAGAAAGACCAAAATTTGAAAGAGAAATTCACTTTAAGTACAAACCAAAAAGAAAAGTTGTCCTAAAAGATATTCATTGAAGACATCTACTCAATTTTGAACCTTTGAATTCTTTATACCTTTCTTTTCTAAACTTGACCTAAGCCTACATTTCATCCGAGTTAAAGACCTATTGATCTTAGGTGGACATAGCCTTAAAGAGGAGATAAAAAGAAAGAATTAAAGTAAAAGACCCATAATATTCTTGGTGTTAACATCCACTCTTATGGATCACCTTCCTTTGTCTCATGAGCGTTAAAAAGAATTATGTGAACCATCATATTGTTGGATTCGTTCACATAATGAGAGAAATATGTTTAAACCCCTTATTTGAGAGTTTTCTTTCTGAGCATATACCTGTGAGGATTTGAGGTCAAGACATATTTCCAATGGAATGTAAGCATATCCAATTAGAAGTTGAGATTTATGTGGCTATACACACACATATGCACTCTAAGAAATAGCTCAAATAAAATGTCTTTAATATTTTACATTTTCATGAAAGTTCTTCTTTTATTCTATGCTGCAAGCTATGAATTAACTAGGTGATGGTTCTGGTGTAGCAACTGGATGCTTCCTTAGAAAACAAAAGAAGAAGAAAAGGTCAGATCTTTTTAAGGGTTGTCTAGGACCAACTATTTCAAAATTTTCAGTCAAAGGGCATAATTTGTGTTTATGTTTTGTATTCTGAGGTCCAAAACAAGGAAATACATTGGAAAAAAAAAAAAAAAATTGCTAACACTAGTGTGCCGACTCTTTGTTCCATTAGACATTTTTCATTTTTTCTGGCTTTTTTAATTAAAAAATATTAGTGCCTTAGGTGCTTCTAGTTTTTATGGAGGAAGGAGAGAAGTTTGCATGTGAAAAAGGAAATAAATTAATAATATTCTTCTATTTCTGAATGCAAATCACTTGTCAAATGGGCCCCGCAACTCCCAGAGTCTCGAAAATTGAGGACTCCCCAATTGAGCTCCATAGCACGAGAGTCTCAAAAAACAATAACTCTAGCCAAGTAGGCCCTAGAATTAAAAAAGTCCTATAAATTAATTACTCTAGTCAAACATACCTTGCCAGTTTAAAGAGTCTCAGAAATCAATAACTTTGATTAGACGGGTTTCATAGACTAGAAAAGTTGCAAAATAACAAAGGATGTTGATTGAACAAGTTGTATCAACTTAGAAGCTTTGAACAGTGAAAGTCTTAATAAAACACAACTTATCGTGCTTGAAGAAGATATGCTACAATTCCTATAAAGTTAAAGTTAAGCCTCATGCCCTCTCGATGCTAAGCAGTCAATGAAAAAACATGAATTCTGTAGAATATTGAACAACTAAAGGGACATAATATCTAGGCCTAGTATTGCTATGCCATCTCCTTCATACACATAGAAGGACATTGGTATGCACATGCCTAAATGATTAAAGAGAGAATCTGTTAACGATACACTTAATACTACATAGAGAGGTACCAAGTGCCACATACACTCTTATCGAGTCTATATGATACTTTAAAAGACATATATACATTAATCGTAAACTAGCTCACATCATAAATTTGAGTCAACAACCCAACCACATTATAAAGCTAGTCTAAACTAGAATTTGAAGACAATTAAAGCCATATATCATTATCTTGGTTACACCAAGCCAATCACTAATCAAAGTGTTTCTTTATACATCTGTATATGTCATATAATCAAAGACTATCTGTAACGATTCAGTAGTCAAGGTCATTAGCATATATCCAGTCATCAAAGAAATGTCATTAACAGCTATTGGTAATTGCAAAGCAAAATGCAATACTTGATTTAAGCTAAGAAATATATTGCACAATCACTTGATAAATACCAAAACCCCTTTGCCCTAGAAAATTTTGTCTTCTTATTTTTCTTTGTGTGATTAAACACATGAATGTGAAATTAGGGGTTGACAACTGCTTTTAGGGTTCTAATTGTTTGATTAATGTTTAAAGTTTCTAGGATCTAGAGTTTGGGAAAAGATTGAAGATATACTACAACTAAGGGCTGGGATTAATAGCAATCTCTAAGGTAATTACTTTAATTTCAGTTTTGATTAGTTTACTCTAGTTTAGTTTATTTTGGTTTAGTCTAAGTTATTCTAGTATAGCTTAGCTAGTTAGTTTAAGTTTACTTTTAAGTAGTTTAGTTTGCTTTTAAAGTACATTACATTTACTTGCTCATTTTTCTTATGTTCTCTACATTTTTGAATTTTAGATTTGAGGTTAATATTAGCACTACATGATTCTCCTTAGAAAGAATTAGCTATACGTAACTGTATTTGTAAATCCAATATTGATTTTTTGTATCTTTCCTTAAACTTTTTACTCAAAGCTCGTACATTAGCCTTCATAGTAGTCTTAACTGATCCATAGTGGAGAGAATGAGAATCTAAAAAAACTCTAATTATTAATGTTGATAAGTTAGGTCTTGTGGCATTTATTTCTTCAAGTGACAAGCTTATGTTGAATAATCTTTGTATTAATAGATAAGGTCTTCACTACAATCAATAGTGTATATACTATTAAGCAATAGATCTATAATATGTCATCATATTATAAACTTATCTTTTATAAAGTTCTACATAAAAGTTTTTATGATTTCTAAAAAGCACTTAAAAAGGCTTTAAGTCATGTCATTTAAGAATATCCTTGCAATTATCTAGCATCAGTCAGTCTAGGGACACCTTATTAGTGTGCCTATCAAGGGTAGATTCATTGAACTATTGTGTTACTAGTAAGGGAAATCCTATATTTTCCCAACCAATGCAGCTATGCAACTTCCCTCTTTGATAGGTGTCAATGAAGGAGAAGGATAGGTGTAAGCTTCACAAAAGGAGGTGAAGCTGATTGCTTTAGTCTATCCACTGCTAATTTGTTGCTTCAAGTAGATCGACTAGTACATCAAGGGAGGAGGGATTGACCAACACCACTTGAGCAAGAATAAAGTGATTGGTGCTACTCAGAGAGAGAGAGAGAGAGAGAGAGAGAGAGAGAGAGAGAGAGAGAGAGAGAGAGAGAGGCACCACTTAAAGGAGACAAGAATGATTAGTGCCACTTATTGCCAGAAACTAGAACAATAGGTGCCACTTAGAGCAGACCAACCTATGTCATCTTGTGGCTTAACACAAATCAACTTATGCCTATATGGCCCCTCAAGTACCTGTCTTTTCTAGGACTGACTTTTTCATTTAAAAAAAAAAGAAAAAAAAGGCTTGTTTAAAGTTGATCCTCATTGCATCTTCATATTTTGTTACTTTTCATGATGATGTCATTGTCAATGTGATTGATCAAACAAACATCCATCTATGGATGTCCAATTTTGCTATCCAATCGATTTTTCTTATTTTCATAACTGAGAATGTCCTCTCGACAATTGCAGTGGCAATAGGTAGAGTTTCATTGTCTTTGTTGCAGGATCATCACCATCATCGAGAACTTATTTGGATTAAGGGTTGTCATATGAATCTTGTTCCTTCTTTTACCCTCTATTAAGTACCATGACTTCATTTAGTCCCAATATTTTTAAATCCTTTCTCACAACTTCAATCCACCTTATTTTGGGTCTCTACCTTGCCCTTTTAGAACCTTCAACTTGGATCGCCTTGCTCTTTCTAACTGGTGCCACTTTTTTGTTTCCGTTGGACATATCCAACCATCTAGGTCTAGTCTCCCTCATCTTGTTACCTATTAGTGCTACTCCTGAGTTTTCTCTAATATTTTCATTTCTAATTCTATCCCTTCTTGTCTTGCCACTCATCTATCTCAACATCCACTTTTTGTCAACGCTCATCCTTTGTACATGTTGTTTACTAATTTCTCAACACTCTTATCTATAAAGCATGACCATCGTTACAACCATCCTATAGAATTTTTCTCTTAGTTTGAGAGGCAACCACTGATCACACAAAAGTCCAAAGCAGTAGCTCCATTTATTCTAACTTGCTTGGATGCTTTGGGTGACCTCCCTCTCAATCTTTTCACTCTAATGAATTTATCAATCCCAAGTATGGGAAGTGTTCTCTTAGTTATCAATCTTTATTGGTGCTCCACTTTCACTCCTCTCCTTGCTAATTTGCATTATATAAAATCTATCTTAGTTCGCCTAATTTTAAATATTTTCGATTCTAATGCATCTTGCAATAACTCTAGCTTTGTGTTTATGACCTCTCTTGTCCTATCAATCAAAACTATATAATATGAAAATAATATGCACTATTAAATCTCCTTGTGTAGATGTTTTGTTAACTCATCCATAACCAATGTGAAAAGTTATTGGCTTAATGCCGATCCTTGGTGCAATCCTATAGTGATAGCAAAATTACCTTTCTCTTTGCTAGTGGTTCTAACATTTGTTGCTAATCTCCCATATATATTCTTTATTATGTACAATAAACCCATAAAATCCCTCTTCTCACTTAACACCCATCATATTAACTCTCTAGGGACCCTATCTTAAGCTTTTTCTAAGTCAGTAAAGACCATGTGGAGGTCCATCCACATCTCCCATATTTATCTATCAATTGTTTAAGAAAGAATGGTTTAGTTGTTGTCATATGACCTTGAGGTCACAAGTTCAAAGCATAGAAACAGCCTCTTACAAAAATGTAAGGTAAAATTGTGTATTATAGATCCTTGTGATCCATCCTTTCCCTAAACCCCACATATGAGGGAGTTTTGTGCACTAGTCTGCACTTTTTTAATTGTCTAAATATGAAAATAGTTTCTACAATAGACCTCCCAGACATGAAACCAAATTGGTTCTTCGATACACTTGTCTCATGCCTTAGCCTCTTCTCAATCACTCTTTCAAAAAGTTTCACGGTATGACTCATAAATTTGATCATAAAGAATAAAAAAGAACCCTCCCTCTTTGTTTTGAAAATTGGAGAAGAGGGACTTTTATGTATTTTTCAGATAGGCCTAATTTCTAAAAGTCCTATTCGTTCACAATGTTTTTCCTTCACTTGGATGGGTATTTCTCTAAAATTCTCTACATTTGAATGAACCTAGCAACTATTGCTTTTAGCTATGGTGAAGCTTTTTACTTTTTACAGTACAACTCAAGAAAATACTGGCTAGGATAATCTAATGGATGAGAATTTTGAAGTATGACACATCTAAGTCAAGATCAACATTATGAATGAATAGTGGATAAGATTTTGAATGCATCCATTTGAATGTGATGGTTTTTTTGGTGGTATATTGGTGGCTTGGAACAAAAACTTTATCCATGTCAATGAGTAGTGCAATAGGGTGTAATCAATCTCAATTAGCTTTAGGATTATTAGCAATTGACAAGTTGTATCATTGGATGGGTTTATGCTCTAGGAAGTGAATGCTTGTGACAAGAACTAAAGGTGATAAAATAAAAACAGGTTGGACCTTAGATTTATGGAGGAGATTTCAATGTCATTAGATTGCTAAAAGAAATAAACTCATCTTTGGTCTTCACCAATGTGATACTGTTGTCTAACAATTTCATTAACAAGAATGAGTTAATTGATCATCAATTTAGAGGGGGTCAATTTAGTTTAGCAGGAAAAATCCACCCATGTTGAGTAAGTTGGCATATTCTCAATCTATATTGGCTTTCAATATCTTTTGAACTCCTCCTGTAAAATAGGCAAGACTGAAGCTCAAATCATAAACATATTGTTCTTAGTACAATCATGGAGGACTAACCCTCCGACCTTTCATTTTGAATTAAGTTGGCTAGAAGGCCTAAAGCTAATCCCATTAATGGAAGAGTGGTGTTATGAAGCTGATGCTCATGTTTTTGGCCTAACAAGCACTAGATTGGCCTTCAAACTAAAGTTTATCAAAAAGAAAATTAAAGGTCAGGCTAAATTTATAGTTGCCAAGTTAGTTGTCTTGCCACCCTAGAACAAGAACATTATGAGTTGAATGTTAAAGAGGACTCTATGGTGCTTTTAGATGATGAATTCTAGCAAAGAGAACAAGTGGAGGACTAAACTAAGTTGCTAGATGAAATCAAATGGCAAAATGCTCAAGAGTCAAGCAACTTGAGGCGGATGATAGAAATACATAATTCTTTCATCGAATAGCTAGTGCACATAGTAGATACAATCGAATCAATTCACTCATTGTTAGTCGCAAGAGGGTGGAAGAACTAGATGTCATTTCAAGGAGATTCTTAGTTTCTACAAGAAACTTTAAACATCACGCAACATCAATTGGCCTGTTTTAGAAAATTTGGAGGTGAGCTCAATAGATGCTCCTAAGAAGAGTGACTTAAAGGCTCTATTCTCCTTGGAGGAGATCAAAGTAGCTCTCTTCAATTGTGGTGGTGATCGAAGCCAAGCTCTGATCCAAATGGTTTTTGCATGAGATTCTTTTAGGTCTATTAATACTTTATTAAAAAAAGGTTTCCTTTTTTTTTTTTTTTTGGTTTTTATAGTGGAGAACCATTAGACAAGGACATTGGGACATCTCCTTACCTTTTTACTATGGTTTCAGAGATTTTTAGTCTGATCATTGAGAAAGCCATCTCATCGCAATTGTACCAAGGTGTTTGAGTTCTAGATTCTAATTTAGTCATCTCACACTTATAATATGCAGATCGGAGAGCTTTTGAATAAGCAATTAGCTAGAGTTTTGTAGTGTAAAACGCAAAACTAGCTTCCGCTAGCATTTGGGAGATCAAATGCTAGGCAATGGGAATGATTGTACAATGTCTACAAAATAGGCTTGCTAGTTGGAAAAGAGTAGCTCAGTCGAAGGGAGTAGACTTACATTGGTCAAATCATCCATGAAAAATACACCCGTATACTGTACGTCTCTTTTTCAATGCCCTAAAGAAGTCATCCATGAAATGGAGAGCTCTCAAAAGGGCTTTCTTTGGAGGGATCCAAAGATAAAAAGAAGCACCATTTCATCACTTATGATAAAATTTGCAAGCCTAGGGAAAGTGGTGGACTTTGTATTAGAAAGCTTAAAAAGATGAACGAGGCTCTTATGCATGTATGTTTGGAGATTAGATGTATAAAAAAACAACATTTATGGTGTAGACTTTTGAAGGAAAAGTACAAGGCAAGAGAGACTTGATGGGTCGATGAAAATGAATGTGTAAATGGGTCTAGACTTTGGAAGGATATATTAAAGCTACTTTAGATATTTCATGCTTATATTTGATTCTTTGTTGGGAATGGCCTTCAAATAATTTTCTAATTAGATATATGGTGTGGGATCAATGCTTAAGAGAGTGTTACACAAGATTATACAAGGGGTGGAAGTCAAAGTGATTGATTATTTTGGGTGGCAGCAAGATACTCCATAGTGGGGCATTGAATTTTAGTGGCCATTGCAAGGCCTAGAAGATTTGTAACTAGTAGATTTAATCAATAGAGTGGTTATCAATATATAAGAAAGATGATGAACTAGTATGGATGGGGAGCAAAGATGGGCTTTTTCTATCAGATCTTGCTTTGAATTACTATCTTAGTCACTTGCTCAATGGACTTTTGCATCATTTATTTGGAACAGTAAGGCCCTAGCTAGAGTTTTATTCTTTGCTTCACTACTTGCACATGACACAGTCCTCACCTTTCACAAGTTAATGTCTAGAGGATGGCATGGACCATAGATTTTTTGCTTCTATTACAAGGACTTGGCATGGCACATAGTTTTAAGCAAATTTAGATTTGTTGCTTCTATTACAAGGACTTGGCATGGCACATAGTTTTAAGCAAATTTGGTTTTAGTTGGGATCTCTCAAGATTCTTCTTAGATCATATGCTATAATGGAATGGACCCATTTTAAACAAGAGGTCAAGTATCCTATGGAAACTCTCACTTATGGTCATGATTTGGAGGGTTTGGATAGTTTGTAACTCTATATATATTGGGGCTAAATCCTCCTCCCCTAACATCACAGATGATATTTCCACTTGGTTGGCCAAGTGGGCCTCTATTTTGCTAGAGTTAAGGGTTAAAATAATTTTCAAATGGGAGAAGTTGCCATAGGAGACATAAAGTAAGCAAAGCGGCTTCCCCCTCCTTCAAATGCCTTTAAGTTGAATTTTGATGAAGCAAGTTTTGAAAACCCTAGTTTAACAGGATTAGGTGGCATCTTAAAGAACCGTAAGAGAGAAATTATCTTCAACTTTGCTGGGTCAATTGGATGGAAGGATTCAAATGAGGCAGAGATCAAAGTGATCCTAAGAGGTCTCCTTTGTACACATTGCATGATTTGCAAATGATCTAGCCAATTCCTTAACAAAGGAGGAAGTGGAGTTGGAGTCTCCAAGAACTAACTGGTCCTTGAATGTGCAGTATCATATAAACTTAAATACTAAGCTTCTATAGTTTTGGTTGTATGAGCCACGGGGAGGGTTTTTCCACCCCAATCCAATAAATTTTACCTTCGCTCAGAAAACATTATGAATGAATAGAATCTTTAGACATCTAGAACCACCTAAAGTTATGGCAGTCTGTAACATTTAGTAAGAAGGCTCATGAAGGGGAAAACAAGGAGCATAAATATCACTATCCTAGTGATAACATAACCAACCCTTTCCATAGTAGAGAACCTGAACATTTACTACTACTACTTCTTCTTCTTTGTAGGTTAAGAATGCCCACATCCTTGCAGAGCCTCACATACTAGTTGTGGACTATTTTTATGGCATTGACTCCTTAGTGCAAAACTATTAGTTGTTGAATTGGTTTAGACTATTCTTATTTCTTATTTTTTGAATTGCAACATTGTTAGATAAATGCTCATGCACACTCTTGGATGACCTTCACTATTGAGGTCACCCACTCTTGCGCCATGCTCACACACCCAAAGCTTGGACTGTTATGGAAATCAAATATGTGTACTCCTAATAGTTCCCTTTATTAATTGAAGGTTATTATTTCTAGCAACAAGTGCATGGTAGTTTCTTGTCCACATCCCTCTTGGTTTAGTGCACTATGTTTTTCTTAAAAATAGAAAGATTATGGGAAACAAATTTTATAATCGGATCTAAATTTTCTTCTTCTTCTTCATCTTTTTTTTTGGGTAAAATTGGATGTAGACATTAATAGTAAAAAAAAATTGGATAAAATTGGTCCATATATTTAAAAATTAAAAATACTTATATGCATTCAATCATACATGTATTTTTCAATATCGGAAAAGACAAAGGGATAGAACCATGGTACTAGATTTTCAGAATCCAGAGATGCCATGAAACTACTTTAAAGTAAAGAGATCTCACTTATTATTACAGCGAGGCCATTGATGTGATTGATAAATCACCTAAATTGCAAAGTTCGATTAAGAATTAACAAAGTAATAATGGAAATTTGGATATTAACAAAGACTCCGAGAGGCTACTAGCTCTTGTTTAAGAATGCTAAAGTGTCCTATCTCAAGATCAAGAGATTGTGGATTTGAATATGCCATTCATTTAAAAAACCTTCTATGATATTCATTTAAAAAACCTTCTTGCTCTTAGCATGACGAGTCAACTAGGGAACTAGATGAATCAAAGCCTGTTTAGACTTCTCTAGTCCCCATGTTTTGCATCTTGGATGTGCCAACTATTGCTGAGTCGAGTCTCAATTGTTAATGTCATGAGTTTGAGACTCCTCAAGGGTTTTTGTAAGTGTGCATATATCCACCATAAAAAAGATATTATTGGGTTGAGGAAAATTACTTTTGGTCATCTTTACTTATATGTTTCTATTTTTTGCAAAGTATGGGCAAATGTAGACCGTGCCCAAACTTTTGCAGAGTATGGACACAAAATTAACATTGTACCAAGGCCCATAAATGTCATTCCATGAAAGGGTAGAAACAAAAGACGAGTAAATGAAATCACAAGATAGAGTGGGGCCACATGGTTTCTTGCTGCCCACTTTGGGAAGTGCTCCTCATTTGGTCGATGTGACTCGTTCATTTGATTCTCCAACTTTGGGTATCTCATATACAAAATATTACAACAGTTTCATTATTCTTAACATCCAAAAGACTAAATTTGAGGGTATATTAACTTCCTAACAATCGTTTCTAGGGATCAAATATGCAAATTTTCCTTTCCGATGCTAGACCCATCTCATCATATGTATATGATTTTTGGGCTGCGACTAGACATCTGAATCCGGATGTCAGATGACAGGGTTTGATCAACGAAAGGCTGGGCCGTTCATGCAAAAACAGGGCACCACATGGCAACTTAATTACCCTGTGGTCATGGACCACATAGCAACCAATCTACTACGCAATTATCATATTCATCAACATAAACACTATAACAGCCAGCATGTTATCTCTCAGGTTGAGTTACTCTACGTTTAGGAATGGGTGTGTGTTGTGACTTTGGGTTTGGCCATGGTTTATAGGACTTGGTGGTTGGGCCTGAAAGGGCTGGGCATGGTTAAGGGAGTTGACAATGTCTGTTGCATGAGTTTCTGAATGGCCCTGTTACTAATTGACTTCGGATCTCATGTGCCGCACTAACCTTTGATGAGCTCCTTGTTTCGGCCTTATTAACTTTGGACCTGATGACCACTGACTTATCCGAACTCCGAATCATGCTAATGCATAGAATATGTTATATTTCTTAGGGAGATTATCTTGATCCCTTCCCTTGTAGTTTCTGTTTATTGATTCTATTTATACATGCCATAGGGAAGGCTATTCCCCATCAATAAATTCTCAGTTCTCCAAAAAGACAAGAAAAAAGAATTTTTTCTTTTACTATGAACTCTAAATAAATTTGATTTTATGATACTAATTAACTATCTAACTCATACCAGACCTTTTCGATTTGTTTTGACATTCACCTGTATTGTGACTAAACCATCTAGCACAGTTGGTAGCAGTTTGTTATGTTTGGTTGGATGTTCGAGGTGATACTTTTACGTTATTGGAAGGATTTCCAGTGTATTTAGGAATTAGGATAATAGTTTCTAGGTAGTTGCTTCATAACTCTTCACTAAAAAAATGGGTGGTATCAATTATATAAGAGAAATGCTTTTGGAACTAAGCTTAGGAATGGCTCCGAAACCGTGTTTAGCTAAGCCTCATCCTTGGATGATCTTACCCATTCTTTTTGTTTGACTTGTCTTAGGTTGGCCACTCATTCTTCTTGTAGTATTAAAAGCTTTCTATGGGCATGATATTTTGCATTTAGTGTAAATAAGAAATGCCAAACAAGATGATTGGATCAGATTAGCCAAAGGTTAGACCTAGCTAGGCAGGGTTTCGGAATCAGTCTTGAAACTCAATCGGAATAGCATTTCTTAGTGTATAAGTACTGCATATGGATAGTCAAAATCAAAGTAGTACTGCCGGTAAGCTATCACTACAAACTGTTGGGTGGAGCACAATCTCACAGGACCACTAATCTAATATTGGTTTAAAAAAAATCATATTTAGAAGATAAGATGATTTAAGCCAACTTGCAAGTAGAACGATCTGCATCCTTCTTCATATATACTGATAGACCAGGTAAGCTCAACCATAAAGGTTGAATCTGGACAATGCTTGATTTTTTCTTAAGCATCTGCCAACCATTGATCAATGATACCTACTGGCAGGGTGCTGAAAAGGACTCTGCGCCCATTATTCCGTATAACCCAGCATGATCTTATGTTTGTGTCCCTCCAAGATGAGACCACCTAGTGACATACTTGGGAGGCACAAATGTGATGCTGGTGGAGCTCTCATGCACATCCTAATTAGTTAGTCTTCTAATATTATCATTAATCTTAATATTATCATTAGTTAATATTAGAAGGAGAGCCTTGATGCAAGGTAGAGTTGTCGTCACGTAACTTTGAGGTCAGGGATTTGAGGCGTGAAAACAGCGTCTTGCAATACAAACCACTCATCTAATTGATCCTCAAATTACCCTTTACAATCTGAATGATTAGGATGATCCAATGACCATAATGATCTGATCATCAAATCAATGGTTGAGATAATGATTCCCTACAATAACCCTTTACATTCTGAATGATTAGGATGATCCAATGACCATAATTATCTGATCATCAAATTAGTGGTTGAGATAATTGAAAATATGGTTCCCCACAATAACCCTTTACATTCTGAATGATTAGATGATCCAAAGACCATAATGATCTGCTCATCAAATTAATGGTTGAGATCATTGAAAATATGATTCCCCACAATAATTAAACCTTTGAAGAAGGCCTCTTAATCCGAGACAAGTATATAATTCTTCGCTTAAGTGATCCGCATGTGGCGATCTACCCCGAGCTGTAATATTTCTCGGCTGCTTTTGTTAATGGCACCCCCTTTTGTGTGAAAATGATCATTACCGAGTAAAATGTACTGATGACAAAAAGGAATACATTTGAGAGAAGGAAACCAAAAGAAATAGAAGGTTTGGGGAAAATACAGCACGGGGATTCAAAAGGTGCACACAAGAAGAGAAGAACCCCAGATTTCCACCACTTCGATCCCCCCCTCGCTACTTTTAATCCAATTCGAATCTCTGCATTGCCTGATTATCTCTTCTCTGAATCTTTTCCTGCAAAAATCGCGATAAAAATTCGATTTTTCCGGCGCCAGAATCATCACCAGCTGAGATCGAAGTAATTCGGAAGCAAAATCTAGGGCAACAATACCAGATCACATATTTATTGGTAAAAAATCTACTGGATCTGGAAAAATGGATGATTTTCCGGGTTTACTAGCGAGGGATTTCGGATTCCGTCCACAGGGAAAATCCGCTCCCATGTCGGCTGCGAAAGGCGGGATCGGATCTGGAGCAAACCTTAGTGCTTCATCTGCTTCTTCTGTGTCATCAAACATGGGAAAATCTTCATGGAATTCGACACCTTCTGGTTCAGCTTCGTTTCTTGGTGATGGAATTCTTGGTAATCAGAAGACGCAGGATTATGGAGATCCTTTTGTTTCGATATTTCAGGGTTCGAAAGATACAGAAAAGTCGAGTTCTTTGCCGGTTTATGATAAGCCTGTTTATGATGAGGATATTTTCGATGGAGTGCCAGCGATAAAGAGCACAAGTAATGTCAAGTACGATGATATTTTTGGTTCGATTTCTTCGCCTCCGAAGAATGCGAATTCTTATGATGATTTTCTCGGGAATTTGGGGAGAAAGGAGCCTGGAATGTCAAAGGGTTCTAGCGGGAAGGGACGAGAAACAGAGGTAGAGGTGGCAGGGTTCGATGATTTGATTCCTGGGTTTGGTGCTAGTAGTCCTACGCAAAGCAGGTAATTGTTGAATTACAGAGATTTTTATTATCGACTTATAATGCCCATGTCATTGAAATAGGTTTTATTTTAAAGCTAAAAGCTGGGATCTTCTGTGGCTGATGCATTATATTTGAGCACTTGCTAAATTTTATAACATTAGTTGGAAGTTTGATGAAATTAATGTCTCAGTTAAATGGTTTAGCATTTTCTATCTGATACATTGTATTTGAAGAACACGTCAAATTTGCAACATTGATTTAGCTTTTAATGATTGTTGGAGAGACTCTGAATGGAGAAATTCTTAGTTGCACCATTTTTCAGAAATAACGTTAGGGTCTATCCCTTGGAGATCAGGTAATGGTTGAATTGCAGAATTTGGTTCTGAATGCTTGAATATCTTCTGCCTATTGCAGTATCTGGAGAACTTGCTAAATTCGCAGCATTAGTTGGTGCTTCAGTGATATGCCATTTGATTAGATAACTGTTTCAATTGAATGGTTGATCTTTTGCTAGATAATACATCTTACTTGTAGAACATGCTAATTTGCAACATCGGTTGGAACTTTAATTATTTTTGGGGAGAATCTCAATAGGAGAATTCTTAGGTGCAGTGTTTCTCATCTAACAGATTATTGGTGTTCAGCTTCAGCCACAAGTGGTTAAACTTCTGTTATCTGTGGATACTTTATTTACTTCTTTAGCATGCATCATCATCAAAATCTTATCCCGATTAAGGGTTGGTCACATGAATCTCATTCCTCCATGCCCCTCTATTAAGTGTCGTGGCTTCATTTAGTCCCAAAGTTTTTAAATCTTTTCTCACCACTTCTATTCATGTTCTTTTGGGCCTTCCCCTTATCCTTTTAGAACCTTCGACTTGGATTGTGTCACTCCTTTTAATTGGTTCTCTTTTTGATCTATGTTGAACGTGTCCAAACCATTTAAGTCTAATCTCTCTCATCTTGTTACCTATCGGTACTACTCCTAACTTTCTTCTAATGTTTTCATTTCTAATTTTGTCCTTTCTTGTCTTACCACTCATGTATCTCAACATCTGCATTTTTGCGACACTCATCCTATATACATGTTGTTCCTTAATTGCCCAACACTCTAATCTATAAAGCATGGCCGGCCTTACAACTATCCTCTAAGTAATAAGGAATTAGAAAAGAATTGTTTTTGAGGAAACGTTGATATATTTTTCTGATATATATGTACACTATTTGTAGTCTATACAAGGTACTAATAAGGAACAAAATAGCCATGCAACTTAAAAGGGGGGCAGTCTTGGTGCATGAAGCTCCCGCCTATGAGGGGTCAGGGGAAGGGGCGGACCATAAGAGCCTATAGTAGGCAGCCTTACCTTGCATTTTGTGCAAGAGGTTGTTTCCATGCCTTGAGCCCGTGGCCTCAAGGTCACATGAGATTAGTAAGGCATCTTAGCTGAATAGAGATCAGCAAGATATCTCAGCTGAATATTCTCCTTTCTAGCACTCCCCTTCAAGCTAGTTTGAAGATATCTTCCATTGCCAGCTTGCCAGTCAATTTCTCAAATTGTTTCTTGGACAATCTGTTTGTAAGAACATCTGCAATCTGTTCATTAGTCGGTAAATAAGTCATCTCATTCTACTCGTTCTTTATTTTGTCCTTGATGAAGTGCTTGTCTACCTCAACATGCTTGATCCTGTCATGAAGAACAGGGTTATGTGCTATTGAGATTGCTGCTTTGTTATTGCAGTATGCCTTTATCGGAGAGGGACTTAAGACTTTAAGTTCCTCTAAGATTCTCTTAATTCACAACACCTCACAAATTTTGTGGGCAATTGATCTAAATTCGGCTTCAGCATTGCTTCTTGCCACCACATTTTGCTTTTTACTACGCCAAGTCACAAGGTTTCCTCCAACAAAAGTACAGTAGCCAGAGGTTGACCTTCTATCAATTATACCACCAGCCCAATTTGCATCTGTATATACTTCAATTTGTAGGTAACCATGCTTTTCAACCATCAGGTGCTTTCTTGGTGTTCCCTTTAAGTACCTTAAGATTCTGTAAACTGCCTCGAAGTGTTTTGGACTTGGTAAGTGCATAAATTGACTTACCATGCTTATTGCAAAAGCTATATCTGGGCAGGTATGCTATAGATAAATCAACTACCAACCAGTCTATGAAATTGTTCCCTATTCTTTACATTGTCGGGTTTAGTAGATTGGAGCTTTAAATTAGGTTCGATTGGTGTCTTTGCTACCTTGCAACGGAGTAGACCAGTCTCTCCAAGAAGATCCAGCACATATTTTCGTTGAGACATGAAAATACCCTTTTTAGACCTAGCAAACTCCATTTCAAGAAAATACTTTAAGACTCCCAAGTCCTTGATATCAAAGTCATCAACAAGAACTCTCTCGAGTCTTTTTAGCTCAATATGATCATTACCTGTTAATATTATATCATCAACATAAACAATTAAAATAGCAATTTTTCCTTCTGTTGAGTGCTTATAAAACATAGTGTGATCTGCTTGACTTTGTGTATATCCATGGGCCTTTACAACTTTCCCAAATCACTCAAACCATGCTCCGGGAGATTGTTTGAGGCCATACAGAGTTCCTCAAACCCTGGTGGTAGGCTCACAAAGACTTCCTCTTTCAAATCCTTGTTTAAGAATGCATTTTTACATCTAGCTGTTGTACGGGTCAGTCAAGACTAACGGCTAAGGATAGTAAGACACAGATTGAATTAATTTTTGCGATTGGAGCAAAAGTCTCTTGGTAATCAATCCATTGCGTTTGTGTAAAACCTTTTGCCACTAAATGCTCCTTGTACCTTTCTATACTTCCATCAGCTCTACAATTAACTGTAAACACCCATTTGCATCCTATCGTCTTCTTCCCCCTTGGGGAGTTAACTATCTCCCAAGTCCCATTTTTGTCCAGAGCATTTATCTCTTCCAAAACTGCTAATTTCCAATCCGGGTTATCTAAGGCGTCCCAAATGGTTCTCTGGAGAAATAGGTGGGGGATTTTTGAGGTAAAAGCTTTATGAGACTTAGAAAGCTTATGGTAAGACACATATTTAGCAATAGGATTTTCTATACAAGTTCAGACTCCCTTTCTAAGTGTTATAGGTACATCAAGGTAAAAAACAATAGGAGTGGAATTTGACAAAGAAGGATTAGAGTTACTTGGAGTTATGGATGAATTATCACTCGGAGACAGTGATTGGTTTTGCGCTAGAGTTGTGGGCATGTCTTTATTTTTTTGGTGAGTACCCCTTCGAGTGTAAATATGGAGCTCTGAAGTAGGATTAGGGTAATCCTGTCTTAGTATTTCTCTCCCTGTTTGTGAGACATCTAAGTTTGTGGTAGGCTAGTATTTTCTCTTTCTTCCTTATTGTGACTACTAGAGGTGGAATGATCAAGAATGGTTATAGGAAAGAACGTAGTAGGCAGAGGAACAGCTATTTTCCAAAATTGAGCTTCCTTATTTTCTCTCTCCCCCTGAAGGCAGTTTTAACCAAAGTAAGGCTGACTTTCCATAAAAGATACATCTGTACTCCCACAAGTTTTTTGTTTTGTTTTGTTTTGTTTTTTCTTTTTTTAGGATTATAACACATATATCCCCTTTTATTGGGGGCATAACTAATGAAAACACATTTTTTTACCCTAGGTTGGATTGAAGCCTATTAGGGATGTGTACAAACACAGTGCACCCAAAAATTTTCATGGGTAAGTCAGAGAAAATTCAACATTCAGGGAAGAAAGTTTTGAAACATTCTAAGGGTGTAATATATTTTAAAATACGAGTAGGCATTCTATTTATCAAATAAGGTGCTGTCAAAATTGCATCTCCTCATAGATATTTTGGAACATGCATTGAGAACATTATAGCACGTTCAACTTCAAGTAAGTGTTGATTTTTTCTCTTGGTAATACCATTTTGTTGAGGAGTATCACTACAAGTAGATTGATGTTGAATTCCTTTTTCCTTGAAAAATTTTCCCCAAACTTGATTGAAATACTCAGTTCCATTATCAGAATGAAGTATTTTTATTTTTGTTTGAAACTAGTTTTCAACCATATTGAAAAAAATTTTGAACAAATTTTCAACTTTAGATTTATCATTCATCAAGTGTACCCAACATAGTCGAGTGTGATCATCTATGAAAGTTACAAACCATTTTTTCCTAGAAGATGTGGTATTTTTTGAAGAACCCCAACATTATGAATCAAGTAAAAAGGTTTTGAGGCACATTATGGTTTTGACCTTTAAGTAGTACGATGGCTCTTTAATAAATGTCAACTTTCACATTGAAAATATGAACAATCCACATTTTTAAATAGAATAGGAAATAGATATCTCAAATAAGAAAAACTAGGATGTCCTAGTTTAAGATGCCAAATTATTATTTGTCCACTGACAGAGAGAGAACTAACATTAGTACTAAAAATCTGAGCTTGTTTATTACGGAAGAGGTTTTCGTCAAAATAGTAGAGACCATCCACCACTTTAGCACTGCAAATCATCATCCTCGTACTCATATCCTAAAAAACACAGTGAGAATAAGAAAAAATAGCATGACTATTGGAATCTTTAGAGAGTTGACTCATAGATAAGAGATTGCAGGCAAGATTAATTTCATGAAGGACAGATTCTAGGGATAGATTCTAGGGTGATAGTTAGAAATTTTGATAGAACCTTTTCCTGCGATATATGAAAATTTTTCATATGCAATTCTGACTTTTTTATCACCAGAACATGGCAAATAAGAATGAAATACATGGAGAGATTTGTTATGCAATCACAAGCATCTGAATCAATAATCCAAGGTGTAGGACTAGAATGACAAGAGAAAGCACTAGAGTTGCTACTTGTTTGAGCCAGAGAAACACTAGGAATACTAGATTCTGGATTGTATTTTAGTAGCTTTAGAAGATTATCCAATTACTCTTTACTGAAAGGACTAGCATAAGCCTCATGTGCACGAGTAGATCGGTCTCTAGGTTTGTTGCTCTTCCAGTTGGTAGGTTTGCCTTGAATCTTCTAGCATGTCTCACGTGTATGGCGGGGTTTGTTGCAAAAAGTTGCACCAAATCTGAGGCGTGTCTTTTGCTCTGTGCTGGCTATTAGAAGTTTTGCTCGTATTTGCATCAATAGCGACTAGGACATAGTTTTCAATTGGTGCCCTAGCCTCCCTTTTTCTGAGCATAATATTGCGGCCACTTTCCTCCCTTCGAACTTCAACGAATACCTCTCCAAGAGAAGGAAGAGGACCTTGACAAATGATCCTTCCGCTTCATCAAATTCTACATTTAGGTCAACGAGAAATTTGTAGATGCGATCATTTTCCACTATCTTCTTGTGGTGCTTGCAATCAACTGGAGATTTCCACTCATAGTCATTGAAAATATCCAGATCCTGCCACAACCTTGTCTAAGTATTGAAGTATTTGGTGACATTGTCTTCTCCTTGTAGAATTTCTCCAAGCTAGAGTTGCAGTTCATACACTTAGGATTAATTGCCAAGGTTAGAATATATCTGGTGAATATTATCCCAAAGTTTTTTGGCAGTTGGGTAGCACATATAGTTAGCGGCAATGTCTTCATCCATGGAACTAACAAGCGAGGCCATAACCATGGAATTTTCTGCATCCTAAGTAGCATAAGTTGGATCCTTCAAATCAGACGCTTTTGAATCACCAGTCAGGTACCCAATCTTTCCTCTCCCTTGAATATACATACGCACTGATTGAGACCAACGCAGGAAATTGTCTCCATTAAGGCATATAGTGGTTATCTGAATAGAGTGCAAGTCAAAGTTGGTACCATAGTTTTCAGTAGACTCGGATTTGGATATCATGAGAAGCTAAGGTTTCAGTTAAAGTTCTTGCTCTGCTAGGTTCAAAGGGACTTGAAATACCCAAAAAAAAATACTCTGTCAAAGTACTATTTTCAGCAATATAGGCTGAAAAAGAGAAAAAACAAGGAGTCTAATTCTTGCTTTGATACCATCTAAGCAATAAGGAATTAGAAAAAAATTATTTTTGAGAAAATGATGATATATTATTTTGATATACATATACACTACTTATAGTCTATACAAGGTGTTAAAAAGGAACAAAATAACCATACAACTTTCCTTATTTACAACGTTAACTAGCTTATATTTACTTATATAATACAATTAGACAATCCCTAGAGATCAACAAGACATCTCAGCTGAATATTCTCCTTTCTAACACGTCCCATAGAATTTTCCTTTCAGTTTAAATGGCACCCTTTGATCACACAAAACTCCAGAGGCGCATTTCCATTTTTTCCAGCTTGCTTGGATTCTTTGGGTAACCTGTTTCTCAATCACCCCATTCTCATGAATTATTGATCCTAAGTATTGGAAGTGTTCTTTTAGGGGGACTTCTTTGTTATCAATCTTTACTGGTACTCCACTCCCGCCCCTCTCACTACTAAAATTGCCTTCCATATACTCCTTGTTCAACCAATTTTAAATCCTTTAGATTCAAATGCATCTATCTATAACTCTATCTTTGTGTCTACTCCATCCCTTGTCTCATCAATCAAAACTATATCATTTGCAAATGACATACACCATGGAATCTCCTCCTATAGATGTTTTGTTAACTGATCCATAACCAATGTGAAAAGGTACAGGCTCAATGCTGATCTTTGGTAAAATCCTATAAAGATAGAAAAATTACCAGTCTCTTTGCTAGTGGTCCTAACGTTTGTTATGGCTCCCACATGCATATCCTTAATTATATCTATATATCCCTATGAAATCCTTTTCTCGCCAATACCTACCATATTAACTTTTTAGGGACTCTATCATAAGCTTTTTCTAAGTCAATAAAGACCATGTGGAGGTCCTTTGTTATCTTCCTATATGTGGCGACCCAAGTTTTTGAAATACATTTTCGTTATTTGTCTTCAAATGGTGGTTGACCAATTTTGCAAAATTTTGAAAACTTAAATAGAGGAAACATTTTCATTAAAATTCTTTTCAGAAAACCCAAATGCCACATTTCACTCCAATACATATACATAATTTTGTATACAACATAAATTTTCATAGAAATTCATTTTTATTAAAATTGTAAGATCAATCCAGTGGTTCATATACACAGTCCCCTTATTACATTTGATGTCCAAAATATACAAATTAATAATACAATCTAATCCTTTCACAATCATACATAGTCTTGATCAACAGTATGGTCTTCGTATTTCATTGTCGTATCCCTCCATTCTTTTTCCTTCTATAGTTGAGATATTGTAAACATCTAAACATTTACAATATCTCAGCAAGCTATGCTTGGTAGGGGATTCAATAAACATATGGAATCTTATAATTCAAAAATACAGTATTCATAATCATCATATTCCATATGAATCGCATAATTCAATTTCCATGAACTATACCATATATGATCATTCTATCATATAATTTATGATAATTCCAAACTATATAAATAGACAGATCTTCTGATATGTACAAGAAGTACTTTATATACAAGCAAGGAGGCTTGTGGTTTTGTTTTAAACGGGCATATCCCTTAGAATGCTATGCTAGGAGAGTTATGAGGGTTTGGCCACCTGCTCTTCGAAATTGATGATATGATAGATACCTAGCTCAAAGAGAGCTGAAAGTCGGGTCGGGCAATTATGGGAAGGCCTTATCTGTGAAAGTCCTGTCAATTTCTCAAACATCAATAATCACACTCAGACACACTGAATTGATAAATCATCTAGCCTCCTTTAGAAAAATACTCCCTTACTTGGGCAGTATCGGCATCTCATCGTGCCATGGCATAAGGCATTTCACTATGCCATTGCATCATAATGCAAAAATACTCAAAGGACTACCATGCTTGCAGTTTGATCCGTACAGCGTGCCCGGATAACTGCCCTATGCAGCACTAATACCATGGTGGAAAAATTATGTCACTGCCTATATGGGGAGACAGGACTTTCACAGTGAAGGCCTTCCCATAATTGCCCCACCCGACTTTCAGCCTCTCTTTGGGCTAGGTATCTATCATATCATCAATTTCGGAGAGCGAGTGGCCAAACTCTCATAACTCTCCTAGCATAGCATTCCAAGGGATATGCCTGTTTAAAACAAAACCACAAACCTCCTTGCTTGTATATAAAGTACTTCTTGTACATATCAGAAGATCTGTCTATTTATATCATCATCCTCATATTTTGTATACTTATACTGAGGATATGATTTTACTAAAATTTAGGGATCACCATTTAGTATGAATGATACTCATGTTCATTTAGGGATAATCATTTATTGTAAATGATACCCATTTTCTTTGATTTGGTATTTATATACTAAAATTGTTATTAAGTGTAAGGATAATCATTTGATACAAATGATATTCATGATTGTTATGTTCTTATCTAAATTTAGGGGTGATCATTTCCTATAAATGATACCCAAGTTCTTATAATGTATTTCATTTTATTTTAATAGTTTATTTCTATCTCATATACATCAATTATGATTCAAATGCAACTAAGCATATTATCATTCTTATGCATTCATAGTAATTCATTGATAATCATTTGATACAAATGATATCCATGATTGTTATGTTCTTATCTAAATTTAGGGGTGATCATTTCCTATAAATGATACCCAAGTTCTTATCATATATTTCATCTTATTTCAACAGTTTATTTCTATCTCATATACATCAATTATGATTCAAATGCAACTAAGCATATTATCATTCTTATGCATTCATAGTAATTCATTTCTATAATTTTATGCATAACAACAATTCCATAGACCATAGATCTTATAAATTGATGCCTTCTTAAGGTTCCACTTACCTTCATGTAGTGATCCATCCCTTCAGATCTTCCATGATTGATGTATATAATCTGTAAATACATACATATTGTCATTATCTAAACAACTTGGATAATCTCATATTTATATTCTTTGTCTAATCTTATCCTTTGAAATAAAGGATCTAGATCTTCCTTGTGTTTCTATTATCAATACAATCTATCTTCCTCAAATAGTGTTTATCTTATTGATCAATAGATTTGACGGTTAGAATGATCTTCTAATTTTTCATATCTAAGTATTTTCTAAGTCTTTGTGTATCCATCTCTTTGATCTTGATCTTTTATAAATCTTTTGATTAACAATTTATACTTGTTGATAAAGATCAAGGGTCTAGATCTTATATCATCTAGTTCTTCTTTAATCTAAGTTTAGTTGTTTGATCATCCCTAAGGAGTATGATCCTGGTTCTCTTCCTTGAATCATATTTGATCAAGGGTTTGGATTATCTAATCTAATGATCTAGATTTGATCTACAACATTCATACTAATAAACATACTAAGTACAATATAATGTTATAATTCTTATTGTTTTTGATCATTCAAGATCTCCTTGTGGATCTTGTTTGATCTTTTATTATCTTTCTTACCATTTTTATTAGGATTAGATATTTTACTATTCTTTTATGATATTATTATTATTATTATTCAACCAGTTAATGTTTTACTGGTTCAAGATAGCTTATTTCATCCTAAGTCTAGACAGCTCCTTTTATTTCCAATTGACTAAGGCTTACTAGCTACAGGCTGCTCAAAGAGTGGTTAATTCAATCCTCATGTAAGGAGGCGTTTAGACTTCACAAAAATCATCAAAAGGTGGGGAAAGAGCGAGGCTCTATTAGAGAACCCCCTTAATCACAATGTTCAGTGTCCACTGGGGTGGCCTTAGCTCAATCTTCCATAAGGTTCTTATGAGCATTAAACCCTATAACCTCTTTCTAATTAATTGTAATTAAATCCATGAACATTTAAAATGTCATTAATGGGGTTTATTATTCTCCTAATTTGGGCCAAGGATTCAATAATTCTTATATTGTCTTATTAACTATAGCCCTTAACTATGCATAAGTCCATGTCCTTTGTTTATTGTAAATGTCCATCAATATCTATATTTTATTAATTATATTTTTCATATAATTTACATAATATGAATATTAAAACATAAATAAATAAATCTAACAATTAAATCTACTAAGCAATAAAGACATTTACAATAATATTCATAATTCAAATGCACACATGTATAGTTCATCATGGTCATCTTTGTTTTCTATTCATTCGATCTAGGTTTTCATCCCATCAAGGGCCTAGATTTTGCTCTTTCATATTTTTGTTACATCATCTCATATAATCTCATCTCTAGATCATTGATTCATCTCATCACATGATCTGATCCTTCTTGATTCAATCGATCAAGAAGATCTTAAGCCATTTTATCAAAATTAAGGGCATAGATATCAATATATCCCAAATTAGCCACATTAGGCTATTCATTTCTCATGATCTTATCATTAGATCATCATTCATACTGATTCACAGTTTCTGATCATCCTTGATCAATCTAATCAAGGAGATTATTATGTATTTTTAAGGATTTTGTTGCTTTTAATGGTCAAGATCTTAAGATCTGCCAATTCAATTACATCCAACCCATTTATTCAAGTTATTACATCATTAGATCATCTTCCAAAATGATTTGAATGATCTGATCATTCCAGATCCTGTAGATTAAGAATGTTAGTACCATTATCTCTTTAAAAATAGAAAGTTTCATGAATTAAACTTATGATTTTATTGGTTCAGTGGGTTTTCCTTATCAAGAGGAATCCAACCCAACTTTCCGATCTCAATTTGGAGTCAAATTGAGATCATAATTTGGATTTTAAGATTTCAGCTAGTTTTAAAGGTTGATATTGATTTTTACTATTTTTGCCCAATTACTCGATCTAGGAATCTAGAATTTTTATTGCGATCATTGTACTTAGGGTATTGGAATCTCCAGAATCCATCCATCGGTTCATATTTCTATTTTAAGGTCATCTTGATCATGATCCATTATTGTTGGAATGGATTTTAGCGATTATCACAAGTAAATAAAATTAAAAACATAACTCTTATGCTTCCCTAAGATTCTAAATAATATAATAAATTCATCAGTGCTTTCAGATTTAAATTTGGACTTAAAATAAGATCTGAATCATAATTCTAAGATTTCAGTCATTTTTGAGGGTCCAAATTGATCCAATCTGTAACAACCTAATTCTTTGATCCAGATGTCCATAAATTTTACTGTGATTGTTGTTCCTAAGGTTTTTTTTGATGTCCTGTATCCGTCTATTGGATTAGATTTACCCAAAACTGTTACAACGGATTTTAGCAAATAATTCACATAAATACAATTATAAACATGTATCTTATGATTCTAATAGATTTTAAATAAGGAATTCATCAATCCTTTCAGATCTAAAATTGGAGCTAAAATGAGCTCTCAATTGAAGAAATAAGATTTCAGATAAAAAATAAACGGGTCGGATCAAATCCACCGAATGTGACTAAACAGGAGAGCGGCTCGTGTCGTGTTACCTGGGATTACCCATCACCACCCATCATCGGGAAGAGGTGACCGGTGATAGATGAGCCAACCGTCAAGCGCATGGTTTCGTGGTTAACACACGGGGACGTGTGTTCCCTAAGGAGGGAAGATGTGAAGACCTAGGTACCCTGTAGATGGGAGACGGCTGAGGGATAGAGAGTTAGTCCCATATCGCTAAGGGGAAAGTTGCTGGGCTGTTGATAAGAGTGGTGTGTGACTCTCCTTACAACAAGGAAAAACAAAACCGTATGGGGGCTAGTTGTATGGGCGGCTAGTTTTCCAAAGCCGACAATATTGTTGTAGATAGGAGCCACTGGGCTGTTACACTATATTTCTCTATCAATTATCTAAGCAATAAAATAGCTTCCTTGGTAGACCTCCCAGGCATGAAATCAAACTGGTTCTTCGATACACTTGTCTCATGCTGTAGCCTCTTTTTTACCACTCTTTCAAAAAGTTCCATGGTATGGCTCATAAGTTTGACTCCTCGATAATTAGTGCAACTCTGTACGTCTCTTTTATTCTTGTAAATTGGTACAGTAGAGCTCTTCCTCCATTAGTTCGGTATTTTCTTAGATTTTATAATCTTGTTAAACAATTTTATTAATCAAACTACCCCAGTATCTCCCATATACTTTCAAACCTTTATTGGTATACCATCAGGCCCCAAAGTCTTTCCTGATTTCATCTTTGTCAAGGCCTCTTTCACTTCAGGCGTTCTAATCCTACAGTCATATCTATAATGCCCAACTTTATTTAGTTTGCAGTACTTTCAATCCCTATATTCTCAAGGTAATTATCATTTAGCAAATTTTGAAAGTAAAATTTGCCATCTTTGTTTAATGTCGTCAACTTTGACTAGTACCCTTTGGTAATCACTTCTAATACACTTAATGTGGTCTAAGTCCTTACTCTTCCTTTCTCTTGCTTTTACGAGTTCAAAGACGTCTTTCTCACCTTCTCTTATTCCTAATCTATTATAGAGATTATCATATTCCTTGAGTTTGGCCTCACTTACTACTCTCTTAGTAACCTTTTTAGCATTCTTATATTACTTAAAGTTTTCACTATTTTTAGTCCTTTCTCATGCTTTAAAACACATACGTTTCTCTTTAATAGCTTTTTGCACTTTTTCGCTTCACCACCAAGTTTCCTTTGTTGGTTGCCTTTCCCTTTATATACTCTTAGGACATCTTTTGCCACTTTCTTAATGGACATGGCCATTTTAGTCCACAGTGTTTACTTTTGTTTCATTGTTCTAGTTTTCTTCTACTATTAACTTGTTTGTAAATGATGTTATCTTCTCCTTTTGAGTTGCACCACTAAGTTTTTTGACATCTATTATGTTTATTTCCATTCTTCCATACTTTAATGTAGATATCCATAACCATTAATCTATTTTGTGAGGTTAGACTCTCATCGGGTATCACCTTACAATCCTTATACATCGATCTTTTGGTATTCCTAAGTAGGAAAAAGTCTATTTGGCTTTTATATGATCTACTTTTGTTCTTATTTTACTTGGGGGATTCGAATTAGCTCCGCCTGATCGTATTTCTCCCGAGATGATATGATCTACTTTTGTTCTTATTTTACCTGAGGGATTTGAATTAGCTCCGCCTGATTGTATTTCTCCTGAGATGAAAGAAAAGATGGGTAATCTTTAAAGGGCATTAAATGTTCATCCCTCTTCTAAAAGTATATGCTTGCTATAGCTAGGTTATATACTAAGGCAAAATCGAGTATAGCCCTCATCTCATTTCTTTCTCCAATACCATAAACCCCATGTACCCTATTATATCCCGCTTTTTTTTTTTTTTTTTTCCTGCATGACCATTAAAATTTGCTCTTATAAATATCCCCTTTATGTTGGGAATGTCTTGCATGACTCCCTTCATATCTTTCCAAAACTATCTCATGATTTTATCCTCTAACCCTACTTGTGGTGCGTATGCACTAATGACATTGATGATTTTATAATTCTATCACTAGTTTTTTTAATGTCTACAACTTTATCCTTTAATTATTTATCAACAATTATCCCTACATTTCTATTATTGTCCTTTCCTACGTACTAGAGCCTATATCTATCGATTTCTTTAGTGTTAGCCCCTTTTCACTTGGTTTCTTGGATACAAGTGGTGTTGACTCTCCTATGTTTCATAGTATCCACTAACTCTAGACTCTTACATGCCAATGTGTCTATATTCCATGTAGCAATACGAATTTTGTTCTCTTGACCTAGCCTATTCACCCACACACTTCTCGAATAGCGTAGGAACCCATGCATCCTTTCCACTGCACCTGGGTTCTGATGCAGCACGACGCTTCCAAGGGAATGCTCTACCAGCCCTTGCCTATTTTCCACTATATCTGGGATTGATGTTGTGCGTCACTTATGGGGGAACGCCCCAGCAGCCCTTGTCCATTTTTCACCGCATCCGGAATCCAATGCAATGCGTTGCTTACGGGGAATGCCCTAGCTTGAGGGAATGTCATAAATCAATTCATGCATGGGGTTTGCCATGGTTTTTCCTTGCTGGCTGGCACTTGACACAAAACCTTCCTCCTTTATTTGGGCTTGGGACTGGCTTGTAATTTTTTTTCTTGGAAACCCCTCCTTTTTATGATTCTAACAACATGTTTGGAAGAATCTTGTGTTATGAAACCAAATTCAAAATCTTGCAAGTCACATAAAGTGCTGGTTTTCATTGCAACTGCTTTACTCTATATCCTTAATCTCTACTCTGGTTTTCTGATTTGGGATTTAGATAGAGAATCTTACATGCTAGCAGGGATTGATCATCTGTTGCTTTTGCTCATTTATCACAAAGTTCTCGATGCTTATTAGATCATTTCTCGCCTTTGTATCAAATTTGGAATAAGTAATCACATTATTTCAACCTGGACAAGATTGCACCTATGTTGACATTTTCCTGTAGGCATGCTTGTCGTATTGATTTTTCACAGGATGTCTTCTGTTAGTTTTTGTCTTTTGTTTCATCAGCCTTTTCCAGTTCTAGAACAGTGACATATTTCTTACCGTGTCCATCTATGTCCCTGCATGAACATGAAAAATTCGTTAATGCTATCAGTAATTGGCATTTCAGTTCTTCCTATGGCAATCTATCTGTAGCTGCAGAAAGATTGCATCCTTCTCTGCTGTTTCTTTGAATAGGGAGTTTTAAATTTATCTTTTTGTTATATTTTGTATGTTCTTGGGGTTTATAAGCCCAAAGATGAACTCTCAACTCAAAGAGAATCCTGACTAACCACTTGCCAATTACTAGACTGGGTCGATTTGAGAATTGTTGAAGCATTCTAAAACATCCAAAATTATTGAGTAGGAATCATGATCTGCAATAAAATACTAAAGTATTAGTTGAGTTTTCTACTAAGAATAGTCTTTGTCTCCGGGCTTCAGATACTTCATCTACAAATATTTAAACTTTCAGTCAGAATTGTCAAGAAAGCATATTGATTGAAATTCAGCAATATAAGAAGAATCTTTATTTTCGAGGGTAAGGAAGTGGTTAAATTAAAGTGGATTTTTATATGTTTCTTCATATTCTTGAATATTACTTTTGAGGTCCTTGGTCATGGTTCCATTTCCACCATCCTAAGTATGCCTTCTTCATTTTCATTTCCTTTTTCTGATGATGTGGGATTGCTTGGCTACAGTCTACCAAGTCTGTCCTGCAAGTAGTCCTTGATCTTCAAGGGGATAGCGACGCTGTTCAACTACTTCAGATTGTGCCGTGCCCTTTGATTTGGAATGTGATGATCTAGTGGTATGTTTAGACTTAAAGAGGCTAGGTTATTCATTTATGACTCCAGAATAGTTTGCATAGGATTTCTCATTCAAACATTTTAAAAGCTAATAACCTGCTGATAAAAATTGTAATTATTTTAAAAATAAAGATAGACCTTTCTCTTTGTATCAGGTCGATGGATCTTCTCAATTGAAAGATCTCCTATATTGAGAATACACAGTTGGCGGAGCCTAATTCTAATTTTTTTTTATTTTTATTATCAATATTTTAAGTTTTTTCATTAATCTGTAAGCAGACACTTCTTGTTTCGCAGTGAATTTGGCGAACTCACCATTTGAATTGAGTTACGATATAACACGTCTTGTGTATCTCTTTGAAATGGGGGGAAAGCGATAGTCATGCTTGTAATCCTCCAAGCTACCGACAAATGAATTATACCATGTGATCCCTATTTCAGTCACATCTAAGGATGCTTTTGGGTAAGTAATCCTGACCAAAGTGTAGACTTAACATGCAATTCTTGATCAGTTGTCACAATGAAGCTCGATGTTTGATTAGGACCATCACTACAAGACTGAGGGAGCAGGGACAGGTATAATTGACACCTCTAAAGCGTTTCGTGGGATGATGATTCAATGAAGGGAAATAATGGGTTGATAATAGGTTGGGAAAGCTGCTCCTTTTGTGTGACTGAGAGATGAGGAGTTGAGATTCTCTTTTGCAAATTTCAACCAGGACCTGTCTTGAGTTTTGTGGTCAAGTGCTAAAGCAACATCTTTGTGAATCTGCAGTCCGTTTGTCTCAAAATGGGCACAATTTTCTCTTCAAGCATTTCCCTAGTAAAGTGGGTGGATCTTCTATGGGTGGTTTTGGTTCTTCTCTGAGTGGTCCAACTCCAGAACATTGAAAAAGTGAGGAACCTGATACAGCTATTGGATCATTTTGCTCAGAGGCTTCAGAGACTCCATCTTTGGTAGATTTTGTACTAGACTGGAGTTTAAGACGCTATTTCTAAGAAACCTCCCACTTTATTTGTCGATTACAATTATGGTTAATGGTTTTGTAATTAGTAAGTGCAGACATTCGGACCATTGTTGTAGTTCATATGGGTCCTAGGCTATTAAACAGCATTTTTGTTTTAAAGTACAAGTGTGCAGGTAGGTTTAGTGGTTCCCCAGAGCAGCTAGAAGCATTGATTTTGTATTAGGCTTTTGGAATGATAATTTGGTTGTCCACACAAGTATATTTATGTTTTTCACATGTTTGTCTACAAGGCATCATTAGGGGAGTGAAGGTGCGAAGCTCAAAAAAGTGTTAATTATGGTCCTCTGATCCGAATTCATCTTGTAGGCCTCATATAATTCCTTGTAAAGTGGTTGACTTGTCTATTTTTCTTCTGCCAGATCAAGCTCTCTGCATTCTCTTCTATGGCTTGATTAAGCAAGCATCTATGAACTGCCTCATCCTGAGGTTTGAAGAACTAATTGACATCATTTACCTTTTTCGAGATTCTTAATCCTTGGTCGTTGTGGTCTATGATTCTTTTGTAAGCTGAAATTTATGCCTATGCTATGGGTCATTGGAAAGGAACACAGTGAAAGTATGTTTAGACTTTAGAGGTAAAAATATTGAGACTTTGAGAGGATTGAGTAGTGATATTCATCCTATATGTTCTGGCATATAATCCTGATAGGGTTAGATGTGAATGGTTTCTCTCTCTTTGTGTCAAACCGAAGTAGATGTCTAGATTCACAAACTGAGTCATGTTCATAGAGGAGGCATTCTCAGGAATCAAGATCTGGTGACACTGGCCTTTCCAGGCCTCTTGTTGTGAAGGACACAATCAAGGAGGCTCCAACTTTAAGGAAAAGAATATGAGGTTCCACATTTAAGGATAAGAACATTGTTCATTTCTGGTGCTTATAGTGGAGGTTATTAGATAATCTCTGGACAAACATTTGTAGAAAGAAATTTCACTGGTGCTAGATGTAATTGAAGAATATTAGGGCCTTGTAGTCAAACTCCATATATATTTTGTTGTATAATCAAAGATGCTTGGCATAGGTTGATTTTATGGCTTGTGTGCACCAAAGTGACAAGTCTTATTATTAACGCATTTTGCAACTCAGGATGAGTGGTTGTACATGTATCAAATATCTATGTTCCCACCACACATGATTGTTTTACTTCTTCTCCTTCACATCTCTTTGAGCAACCCATCGTCTTCTTAATTTTGTTTTTGGATAAAGATTTCTCACTGCTATTCATGAAAAGGATGTCTAGACCTAGTCCAATAATGTGCTGGTGGTTGGAGATTGAGGAGCATTGGGACTTTTTGCCAGGATCATCGCTGTCGTAAATATAATTGTTTCTTAGAAATATTTGTGACACTTAGATGAATTGATGAGGCTTCTGAAAGAGGTCTGGCCTTTTCAAATTCTTGGTTCAGTCATGAAATTTCATGATAAAACTTATGTGATACTATCTTCATCAACGTTTTCTCATATTTTCTGTTTAAATCATGTAAGAAAATTAATATGTAACTAGGATTTTTATGATTTTTTTCTTCCACTTCTTCTTGACACCTAATAGATTATTATTGTACGATTCTTCTTATGAATATAACATTAAGATATACTTCCTGATGTCAGTAGATTTGTTAACTATTTTCCATAGATCTTGATGGGTTTTAGTTCTATATGTATAAGAAAACATTCCATTTGAGTTTTATACTTCTTTGCTCTAGATTTGAGTTTGTTTTTAGGTTTTTTACTGTTTTTCCAAAAAAATCAGTTACAGAAATAAAAAAAGTCGTCGCTTTTTTGTATTTCTTCATTGAAACGTATTTCTATTCACATATATAGCTTTCCCATGCTTGTGTCTTCGTGTGTGATAATTTTTTTATCTTTTTTTTTTTTTGTAATTTAGGGTTATTTTTTAATTTTTCCAAAAAAAAAAAGTTACGAAAATTAGGAAAAAATTGTTCTTTTTTATATTTATTAATTAATACCTATTCTTATCCACATATATAGCTTACTCATGCTTGTATCTTCATGTATGATGTACTTTTCATGCTTTTTTTTTATTGTAGTGTTATTTTGTTCATTTTTTCCGAAAATAAAACTTACGAAAAATAGAATTTTTTTTTTTTTATTTATTTATTAGTTAATACCTATTCTTATATACATATATAGCTTTCCCATGCTTGTGTCTTCATGTATGCTGTATTTTTCATGCTTTTATTGTATTTTAAGCTAATTTTTAGCATTTTTAGCTATTTTTTAATTATGAAAAATATAATTTTGTGCCTTAGGCTCCAGGAGCACCCCTTTGCGCCTTGGTGCGCCTCGCGCCTTTAACTACATAGTTCCTTGCTTATATTTATTCTTAGAATCTTCTCAGTAACACAATTGTGTATGAGGGCTTCTGTGTTTGTCTTTAGTTTTATACAGCCTTCTATTTTCTTTCTTTTTCGTGCGAACTTTCTGTTGAATTCTCACTGTATGAACTGTAATAATCAAGGAGGTACCCAGTACATGCCTGTGAAGGTATGCTGGCATGTTATCTAAATGACATCATTATCTCTCTAACATATGATGTTTGGGCAGGGAGACTTCAGAGATTAACCGTCCCCACCAATCAGTTGCTTCTTCAACTAAACCAACCTCCACTGTACCAGATGATCCTTTTGTAATATTAGAATCAAGTTCCGGCCCAGCATATTCATCCACAGGATTGTTCTCTGACCCTTTGGAACACATCAGCAAGTCTAGTAATTCTGGCAGCACAAAAGTTGATGGCTCATCTGTGAGTGGGGGAGTATTTGATGATTTTGATGCCTTTGATGGCCTTACAAAATCAATGCCTTCATTTTCATCTGATAAGAATAACAATAGGAAGGAAAACAGCCCTATAAAAGCCAGACAAAACATGAGCTCTTCACATACTACAACTGACAAAGAAACAACCGAGAGGCCTTCAACAAAAAACTTTGAGAATACTGCACATAAAAAAGTGCCTGTTGACAATTATAGAGAGACTCATCAAACCTTGTTTGATATGCCCACTGGTTCATCAGATTCTCATAAATTTGTTGGCAGAAGTGGTTTCAGCCCACGAGACACAAATGCTCATGCTGCAGACACAAATTCACATGTTAATGTCTCCGCAAAATCCGAAGAAAATTTAGAAACAGCAGAGATATGGCTTACTGTTTCAGAGATTCCTCTTTTCACACAACCTACAAATTCTCCACCGCCTTCAAGGCCTCCTCCACCTCCTTTCTCCACCAAGCCAGTGACAGTTTCCAAGGCAGACAAAGGTTTTGCAGGTTCGAATTCCAGAAATAAGGTTAATGAATTTTCTTCCTTCCCACAGTCAACTCAAAACCACACTAGATCGGGGAGTGATTCAGCGAAGAGCCCTGAAATTTCATCAATCGATGAACTTGAAGATTTTGCCATGAGCAAATCTCAAAATTATGCTAATGAGCACATAGATGTTCTTTCCAGTGAAGAAGAGATAGAGACAAATTCAGCTGCTGCAGCATCTGCAGCTGCTATGAAGGAGGCTATGGATAGAGCTGAGGCAAAGTTTAAACATGCCAAGGAAGTTCGGCAGAGAGAAGCAAAAGCTGCTAAAAGTACATGTCAGGAGGTGGATGAGAAAGTTACAAAGGATGCTCAAGAGCGAGAACAGAAACAAAAACAGGAAAGGTTAGATCATGAAAGAGAACAGAAGGAAAGGGAAGAGAGAGAGAGAGAACAAAGGAGAGTTGAAAGAGAACGGGAGAGGGCAAGACAAGCTGTTGAGAGGGCTACAAGGGAAGCCCGAGAGAGAGCTGCCCTTGAAGCTCGTCAAAGAGCTGAGAGGGCTGCTGTTGAGAAGGCACATGCTGAAGCACGTGAACGTGCAGAGCGAGCTGCAGTTCAGAAAGCAGCACTTGAAGCACGTGAAAGGGCAGCTGCTGAAGCAAAGGAGCGAGCAGAGAGGGCAGCTGCAGAAGCCAGAGAGAGGGAAAGAGCTGCCGTGGAGAGGGCTACAGCAGAAGTACGGCAGAGGGCAGAACGGGCAGCAGTTGATAGAGTTAATGCTGAGGCTCGAGAAAGGGCAGCAGCTGCTGCAAGAGAGAGGCAACAGAAAAATGATAATGATCTGGATTCCATTTTCGGTATGGGTGCTCGACCAAACAGTGCTCCACGGCAAAGGACTACCACCTCAGTGAGAACTGACCCTTCTGACAGCAGAAGCTTATCTGTATTGTTGTTGTGATTTTAGCACATTATCACTACTTGCTGGTTATTACAGGATTCTGCTTTTGACACCCAGTTTCACAGTAAAGGAAACTTTGAAGGGGCACGGAGGACATCTTCTGGAGCTGCATCCAATATCAGGAAGGCGTCTTCTACAACAACTTTAGTAGATGATCTGACTTCCATTTTTGGAGGTGTTGTCTTTATAACTGCATCTTTCAGCAGGCCTTGCTGACACTATGAAATGTTATTAGTAAAATTCTTCATCTTGAAGCTAATTGCTCCAATTGTTATCTGTTGAAAAGGTGCCCAACCATCTGGAGAATTTCCAGAAGTTGAAGGAGAATCAGAAGAAAGGCGAAAAGCCAGGCTGGAGCGCCATCAACGGACACGCGAGCGTGCGGTATATATTTGCCTAGTATTTACATTCATCATTCCTAGAATGGATGGACATCAACCTTAAATATATAATATGTGTGTTCTCTGTTTAGAATGACCCTATGCAGTGGTAAACTAATCTATATATTTGTTATTAGCTACCATTTATTCTGTTAATTACACAATTTGTGGAGTCTATGTCTTTAGGCAAAAGCTGTGGCTGAGAAAAATGAACGTGACATTCAAGCTCAGAGGGAGCAGGCAGAGAAACATGTATGTCTTCTAAACTCTAGATGCTGCAGTGCTACAGAACACTGCTTGTTACCAGCATGGATATTCCCTGATTCTCTAAATTACTGTTTCTGTAAAGCAGTGGTGGGCTTCCACCTTTTATCAAAATATAAATGACTGATTATTTCTTGTCCTTCACTTCTTAGTATGCGTGTAAACATTACACATGCACATTCATCTCTTTTCAGGTGCTGGGAGTTTTGCTTTTTCCCAGATTCATGGTTATGCTATTTCTGTACTTAAGTTGATGAATGTTTATTTTTTGTGGTCCTGCAATGACTCCAGCGGCTTGCTGAAATACTGGATGGTGATATCAAACGGTGGGCTGCAGGAAAGGAAGGCAATTTACGTGCTTTACTATCAACTTTGCAATATGTGGGTAATCATTATATATTTGTCTGAATTTTTCATCAGTACCTTGTCTATACTTGTTTAAATTAATCTTGTACACGTATCTTATGTGCTAGCAAAATTACTCTGATGAGCTTTGTCCTATCTGGTCTTTTTATGCATTTGAACCATCATTTGCTTTTCTGGATAGGAATAACTGGAACATGATTGTCGCTTATGTGTGAAGATAGTCAGAACCAAAAGTTAGCACAGGAAGGTGCTGGTTCAGGATTTCAGATAAGAGCATGCCTTCATGGCAATATTTTAAATACAAAATTGTGGAACCTGCTCCTTCTGTAAGTTCACCCTAGTATAGCTGAAGTTCACTACACAGAAATGAACTAGATATGTTAAGGGATATGCATTGATTAGTTTTTTCATTAAATTTTGATATGACATCACAACAAAATGAAGAAGAAAAACAAGCTCTAGTCTATGTAGTTAAAGGCGTGCCTAGGCGCAAGTCAACAGGTAAGCGCCTGGAGAGTGCCAGGCGCAGAGGAAATGAGGCGCAGTCGCCTAGGCGTGCACCTGGGCGCCCCTTTCAGGCGTGCCCACGACTCCAGGCGCAGATCACTTACCTGGTAACGTATAAACCTTTTTTTTTTTGTTTGCGTTTTTCACCTTCCAACCCTAATTTCAATCTTCCAACCTACTGAGAAGGTGAAAACAACCATTCCTCTCAGATCTTTCACAGCTCTAAGCAAAAAAAGTATGGATTTACGAATTTTAGCATTTTATAGTCTGTTAAAAACGTAAAAACCAGTACCATTTTTTCAAATTTTTTGTTTTTTGTTAACTATTTTCCATAGATCTTGATGGGTTTTAGTTCTATATGTATAAGAAAACATTCCATTTGAGTTTTATACTTCTTTGCTCTAGATTTGAGTTTGTTTTTAGGTTTTTTTACTGTTTTTCCAAAAAAATCAGTTACGGAAATAAAAAAAAGTCTTCGTTTTTTCGTATTTCTTCATTGAAATGTATTTCTATCCACATATATAGCTTTCCCATGCTTGTGTCTTCATGTGTGATAATTTTTTCATCTTTTTTTTTGTAATTTAGGGTTATTTTTTAAATTTTTCTGAAAAGAAGTTACGAAAATTAGGAAAAAATTGTTTATTTATTTATTTATTAGTTAATACCTATTCTTATCCACATATATAGCTTACCCATGCTTGTATCTTCATGTATGATGTATTTTTCATGCATTTTTTTGTATTTTAGTGTTATTTTTTCAAAATTTCTGAAAATAAAAAATTAGAAAAAAATTGTTTTATTTATATTTATTAGTTAATACCTATTCTTATCCACATATATAGCTTTCCCATGCTTGTTTCTTCATGCATGATGTATTTTTCATGCTTTTTTTTATAGCATTTTTAGATAATTTTTAATTATTAAAAATATAATTTTGCTCCTCATGATTCAGGCGTGCGCCCAGGCGCCCCAGGCTCCAGGCGCACCCCTTGCGCCTGTGACTACATAGGCTCTAGTAGGGGTAGCCTAAGTTTGTCCTGTTGCTCTCCTCTTAGTTAGTACCTATAGCCAAAGAATCTCACATTCTGCTAGCATGCTCTGGTATATAGATAAAAATTTGAGCTCTCTCTCTCTCTCTCTCTCTCTCTCTCTCTCTCTCTCTCTCTCTCTCTCTTCCCCCCACCCTGCCAAAAAAAAAAAATCCTCAGTATGATGCTTCATCTAATGATGTTACTGAACAGGCTTGATATTGAGTTATGAAAAGAACAATGATACCATATCTCTCTCCTGACTCCTGACATGTTAAAGCTTTTATATGTAATAAGTCCCTAGTAATTCAATCCACAAGCAGACTAAAATATAGGAATTGTGTGTTTCTAAATAATTCTTTGCATCTGCTGCTGGATAATGAGTTGCCTACAGGATATCTATTTGAAGTATATTTAGATTTTCAGCATGAGTAACTTTTCATGCGAATTTTTTTTGTAAATGAAATTATTTGCTTAATATAAATTAACTCCAGGCTGCTAACTACTTCCACATATTTGTTTAATTATGAGCAGGTGCTTTGGCCTGAATGTGGATGGCAGCCAGTCTCTTTGACTGATTTAATTACGGGTGCTTCTGTAAAGAAGGTCTATAGAAAAGCAACCTTGTGCATCCATCCGGATAAAGTGCAGCAGAAAGGTGCTAATCTTCAGCAAAAGTATATTGCAGAGAAGGTGTTTGACCTTCTTAAGGTACTTCAGCAATTATATATGGATTATTATGTCATTTTTCTTTGTTTTATATGATTATAAATTACTTCTTTCCAGCCAAAGAAACTGAACTTCAGTCATCTATTGCCTACTTTTATGAAGTTTGATATTTTTAGGCCAGGTTTTGGATCTATAATACTACTACATGTGATTTCCTATGGGGAGGCATTAAATCGTCTTTTTCAAGCTGGCGATACAGTTTGTTCTTTTATTTAGGCAAAGACAATGCTACCCTGTAACTGTAATTTTCCATTCATTGCTGTTTCCTGGCTCTTGCCTCATTAGGTTGGGGGATGTATGAATGTTATGTGATCGGTGAAGCATCCATCAGTTGGAGACACCTGGTGATGCAGATGGACTGTGGATCTGTATGGTGATAACTCGCTGGCATGTTTGCATGGTGAAATAGAGTTGGGTTCTGGCTAGGTCATCTTTGCTGCTGGCGTGTCCTTGATATCTAATTTAGTTTGTGGGATTGGGTAGCAATCTGGCCCAGTCCAAATAGAATAGAAGAAGAAGAAACGGAATTAAATTTATCAGATGCTGTGTTTTCTCTCAAGAATGCTTCACTCATGGAAACCAACACCCTTGTTGGCACTAGCTGACACCTGTTTGCACAGATGCACTAAAAATTGTCCAACTTGTATTTGATGTGTAATATCATTCAAACTTCTTGTCTAGTGGACCTAGTTTCTGTTATTTTGACCTATGTGCTACCAAATTGGATGCCAAAGAAAAGCTACTAGTCTGCTTGCCTGATCGGCAAGTTCATTTATTATACTGACTTAATACTAAGAGTTCACATGTTGTTAAATGAGCATCACATTTATCTTAGTGCACATTATGATTGCCTTTAGTAACCTGAATAGCTTAATTTTGTGATAATTCTTTTAAAGTAATAGTTATGAATGTATGCATACATACAAAAATACATAAAAGCTCACAAACACACACACACACACACACACACACACACACACACACACACACACACACACACACACACAACACACACACACACACACACACACACACACACACACACACACACATTATATAGTAAGCAGAGGTGTGTCCATATTTCTGGAATTTTAGGAATTGATGTCTAGACGCTTTGTATCCGTGTCTACACTCAAAACAAGAGTAAATGTCTACAAACCTTGGGTAGTTGGATGAACCTCCTAGAAAATTTTTCCTATTATACCCAAGGAGGAATGAAGTCTCTAGTAATTGATAAATTTAATTATGCACTCTGTGCAATTCCACTGTTATATAGAAAAACCAGTGCCTGCATATACATGCTTCTAAGAGGACCTATATCTTGGAGTCTATTTATTGCGGTTCACCTAGTGAAGGTTCACCTAGTGAAGGTTTTCCCTGTAGTTCTTGGTCTTTTTTTTTGCAGAGGTTCCAAAGCTGCCTTTTAGCCCCTATTAGTAAGCAATGGTTGCTGAGTGGGGAAGGTACCATAAATGTGGCACTAAAAATGCTAATAAACCTCATATAGGAAAACTGAAGCAATTAGAGGTGTTATTGTTAAAAAAGAAACAATAAAAGGCTGTCTTGAATAATCTTATTGTTAGAGGATAAGTTGTAATGATGACATGTATGCTTCTCATCAGTGCTGCATCTTTGGTTATTTCTATGTTAATTTCCTTTGCTTTATGGTTCACTCTTGATTCTCTAGTCAAGAGTTGTTGGTGATGCCAATATGGATTCTGCCATGGAGATGTGTAGCTCATGAGCAATCAAGAGTTTATGTTGTAATGATCCTTGTACATCAGCATCTTTGTGTACTTTCTTCTTGGTTAAGTTTTTGAATTTCTATGTTAGTTTCAATTGCTTTATGCTTTGCTTCTGATTCTCTAGTCAAGGCTTGTTGACGATGCCTATAGAGATACTCCCAAGAACAAGAATCTTATTCTTTAATCAGACCTCTTAATTTCTTGGTTAGAGTACTAAGGTTGATCTACCCATCCTGGGTTTTTGAGCAAGAAAAATGAGGACTCCATTTTGTTCTCATGCATCAGTTTATTACCGGAGTAAAGAATATGTTCCTCATTACAAAGTTATGCAATAAGGTAGTGGTGCTGAATATTCAAGTAGTTGGAATCCAGATTAATTGACCTTTGTGACAGACATGTTCAATTGTCTTAGCATTTGATCGCTTAAATTACATATTACTGACATGAAATTTTGGCTGACCATACATAAGCTCTAATTATCCGCATGTCATTGAAAAACATGTCTTTGATGAAGATTTTGAGAGAGAGTCTCCATTACCTAAATAGATCCATGTATGTCATTGGGAAGCTCCAGTTCATAATAATGATTTTGCAAATGACATTGCTATGTAGAAGCAGAATGCTTTTGATTGTTGGGAAGGTTTAAGTTACAATGCCAATTGGTTGTGTGCTATGCATGACTTTCTGGACTTGTATGAATGACTGTGCATATTGGTGGGTTCACTTTTGGTAAGGCTAAAGCTATATCTGGTCAAGCTTCAAAGAGAAGTTGAAGGAAGAAACAGGCCTCAGGAACACCAAGATCAATTTTAGTGGAACAAGGTTGAGACGAGAGAATCTGACTGCTGATGAACCTGTGAACAATTGAATGACATAACATTGCAAAGTATTTTTGAAGACAATCCCAAGTAGCTCATCAACCATAATAGTTTGTAGACTTTGTGCTTATATTAAACTTGAGCTTATATATTCTAATTGGCCTTAAGATTGAAATGATTGTACAAAAATGTTGGATGCTCCCAAGGCTGAGAGATTGCGTTCTCTCATGCCCATGTTGTAGCACCACACTCTTCTACGACCATATTCAGGAGAAATTTGATTCATAGTTATGTTATTGTAGGATGTTGCTAGACAAAAATGAGCTCCCTTTGTGCTGAGAAGAAATCTGTTACCGCCCATATCTCAAAGGTGATATCAGGTGCTACAATTGCAGGGCAGAGGTTCATTATTTATGTTCTGTCTGATTAAAGAGTTAAACAATGTGAAGAAGAGCTAGAAGGGGCAGTCGCATCTTACAAAGCTTGATTTGATAGAATTAGAAGACTACATGCTTGCTTATGAAGAAGCATTGTTGAGAAAAAACATGGAAACAGCAGGAACAAATTGCTGGATTGTGAAATTAGTCATTGATGGTGGAAACAATATGTATGCCGCCTGCCTTATAGAAGCATGTTGACAAGCTTCAACTTCAGTTAAAGCCTTATCCCCATCTTTGTCTAGTTACCTGCATGAATGTCTCGCAGGAGGATGCTTCCTAATTTTGCTCTTGGGACTTAATAGAAAAAGTATAGTGTCCTTGATTACTTATGACAGGAATCTTTATCATTGTGAATGTTCTAATGCTTGGCAGATTCAGCACAAACATTCTGCAAGATATAACTAAACTTGTCCTTGTTTGTCAAGAAGTTATGGATGGCAACACATTGGTCGAAGATGGATTATCTGACAGTGGTGCACTTTTCCTTGAATTCTACAACATTATGAAGTTATGTTATCTGAGCTTCAGATATCCCAGAGTTGAAGTCATGAAGGGCTTCCTACAAAATTTTTCCTTTTGGTTTGCATCTCTCACAAATCCTTTTCATTTGAAAACAACAACTTGAGTTGGGACGTACCAGGCACCATATTAGGGAATATATTTCCAGTTAGCACCGAAAGCACACGGTGGATCTCTTCATTTGCATGTTGTTGATCTTTGTTGAACTGACTGAGTGGGATAACACGACCACTAAGACTATTTAGTAATTTATGGATTTGAAGGATGGGAAACTACTGCTTTCCCTTCATCAAGGAAGCTTTCCTTGGGATTGAGTTGGAAGCTCAATGGTTGGGGCACAAAAAGAAAGAATGAAAGTTGTTGATGGTAAGCTTTTTATAAGAAGTACAAGATGAGGAAGGAAAGATGGATTAAGATAGAAGAGAAAGCTGAAGACATGATGATGTGAAGGTCCATGCCACTTTTTTCCATTCTACAACATTTCTTGGAAGATCTAAGCCATTAAACATGTTTGGTGCCCCACAATTACGTAACATGAGAAATCAGTGTGTTGGATAAATCTTAGCCGCTTCTTTTCATCCTTCAAAAAAGTTACATAAGTCAATGGTTGTGATTTTCAACTCAAAGAAGTACAAGCTATAAATGCCTCTAAGGGGCATGAAGTTTGGTGCATATGCTATGTAAGCCATTCCAAGCATGGTAAATGGCTTAGATCTACAAAAAGGAAAATATGCTCTAGAATGAAAAAAAAAGTGGGCATGGACTTCTTCACACACCCTTGATTGTGGACTCATGCCGTACTCATATACATTTCATGCATGAGTCATTTTGTTCAAAAAGGCTTGGAAATCTATGGTTACTTTTGTGATCATACTTGGAAAGTTGGAGGCACTGAATTCAAATTTGTTAGATCTGAGTTGTAGGTTCTGGGAGACAGTTCAAACATGCTACATGATTCAAGAAAGATCTGCTGTTGTTTGCAATTTTTGAAGATTTGGTCTGTTGTCTAGTCTTGATGAGTTAGTCATATCTCTGTCTCAGAGGTTGTAGAATAGAAAGATTTGGAGTTGGTTAATAACTGGCTCTGTTGTGTCCTTTATGTTTTTAGGTTTCATTCTTACTGTTATTGGCTTCTAGTCTTCTTCTTCTTCTCTCTCTTTTTTTTTTTTTTTGTGGCTATAATGAATATTTTCCCTTTCAAATTGAACTATGTCATTTCCTAGGCTCTGCCCATGGCTTTGACTCAGGACATGCTGCTTTTGACTGGCAAAAATTTCTGAATTTGTGCCTTGTGGTCGCAAATTATGTGTATTTGGTTGTAAGGTGGTAGAGATTGTGGTCCTGCATTGTGATTTTCTTTCTAGGGACTTCTCTTTGGACTTTGGGAAAGCTTAGCTAGCTAAGCTGGATTTCGAAGATGTGGGCATCTAGCTCACCTGTCTGTTGATGATTTAGTTTCTGCTCTTTATTGGGTATATATAGAAAGCACCAGAAAAGGATTATCAAATTTTTTCTTGGTGATGTATATGAGGAGATCAGGGATGTACCAGTTGATTATATCATAATGTATGATCATCGTCTCAAACATTTAATTGAAGACCCTCTTAAGATAGGGTATATGAGAATTTCATGGTATCATCTTTGTCCTCATAATATTGGTGATTTGTTCAGACTTATAGTTAGAATGGTAAGTTGACTGTCTCACCATGGACGTTAGCAGGTCTCAAGGAGTTTTTCAATGGATTTCATGAATGCTTCAATTCAGATATCACCGAGCAGATTCTTAAGAGAGTCAAGTTTCCTGGCGACCTCTATCATCTTACTGTTCCAAAATGATTTGTTAAAGCATGTTATTACACTATACTGGTTTACAGTGAACATTGGTAGATATCTAGCAGATTCTCAGGGGATTTTGTCGTCGTGTATTTCATTTCGGCATAGGTTTGCAGGAGGGTGATGAGTTGGACTTTTTGTTCAGAACTTCAATGTATTTTCTAGGCTTTCTGAGCACTCAGACATTATGCACGAAACTTCTTTAGCTATGAGATTTGACGTTCTTTTGGGTTCTGCAACAGTTGCAGTTAGTTCTTCTTATAGGACATGAGGTTGTTGCATGTATTATAAACTTCTATTCTGTGCTTTATTCAGTTTTGCTCTTTTAAAAATAGTTCTTCATAACTCTGAATATCTGGACTACACTGCATTTGGCTTCAATTATTTTGATGATTATGGTAACAATCTGGATTTAGAAATAAACAGTGATCTTGTTAGTGTTTGTTTTACTATTTGGGCATACTCTAATTCTCAACACTTCACGCATCAAACAGGAAGCTTGGAACAAATTCAATTCAGAGGAGCTCTTCTAAGAAACTTAAAAGGCTTTGTTCAAGATCACCCGATTTTGTTGTTTGCATGGGGTTGGCAGGGAAAATATCAGGCATCTTCTCTCGCTGATCCATGTCACTCATCTGTTTGGTTGTGGTGCCTCTATGCTGCACTTCAAAAACATCCGGCGTTGTGCTGCCCCAAAGAGCTTTTTCATGTCCGTGGCTGCTGTAAATTGATGCTGCATTGGGACTTCGGGTTTAAATGTGTGTATTCGCAAATGCAATGGCTGCTGATTCATGTGTAGAGTAGTAGCAGGGTGGGATGGCGTTGTCCATGCCTCATCATTGCTCATCCCCTTGAGTTATAAGCAGTTTTGTTATTCTTTTTCCTAATCATGTGGATCATATGCGTGAATGATCAATAGATTGAATGAATGCCAGCCAATTTGTTATTGTTGTCCTGCAGATTTATTATTCTGGCTTGTTTTCCTACGTTCTCTATGTAGAAACTGTTATGGAAATTTATAAAAAGAAACCGATTTGATCATGCTTACAGTTGTAATTCACTTTTTCCTCAAAAAATGCTTACAGTTGTCTCTGATTTTTCTCTGCCTACAGTAGTATCCCTCGGCATAATCTAAGACAGGCACTGCGATATATATTTTTGAATTCCAAGCACCTTTGTTGTTCCTCAGGATAGAAGTATTAATCAATGTGGGGACGGATTTTACTAAGAAATTACTGCACTGACTGTCCCTTGCTTTGGCAAGTGCTTCATTCTGTGCAGGCTGTGCCTACGGCATTTCTCAACAGAGCAATGCAGGTAATTTACCGAACACCAGAAACTCCAATGAACGGAGAGAGAAACGGTACTGATGACACCTGTACTTAAAGTCTACAATTTTCCTAAGTGGCTTTTAAAAGTATTGTTAGATAAATGCTCACACGTACTCCTCTGGAGCTGCTACTCAAACTCCGGACCTGCACAAATTGAGACCCACTCTTACGCCATTGTGCCACACTCACTCACCGTATTACAGCCTCTGAATCAGACAATAACCATTGAGGAAGGTGTTTAATAGAGTAAGGAATGCCATTATTAAAGCAGGTCATACCATGGTTCAGATGTGAAGCCTTGGTTTGGCAAATGGCAAGTGATTGTCGTATTGCTTAAATTCTTTCTATAGCAGCACCCTTGCGAACTACTTACTGTTGAGAGCTCAAACCCGATTGTTGATTAGACGTTAGAAATCTTGTGGGAGATCTCATTGGAGATGCTGAATGCAGATAACACCCACCCACCACACACTACCTGATCAAAGATGCCATACATCTGATGCAAGAGAAAACTACACTGAGGGAAAGACATTCCAATCTTAATATGCGGTCCGGGACCAAAGTTTACCATGTAGAAGCCTGCAGGAGTTTTTTGCTTTTCTGACTCTCGTTATAACAAGTCGTAGAAAGTAAACATGTCAAAATGATGTACTACTAATTCCTTATTTGTCGCTGTATTCCAAGCCACCCTCACCTGCCATAATGCTTGCATTATTGATGATGCAAGGCGATGAAACCATAACTCGCTTCTTGAGGAACACAGAGCTTCATTAGCAAGAACATCCACTGAAAGTTACCTTCTCGAAATGTATGGCAAACTGACCACTGGGGAACTTTTGATAATCCCCACACACAGTCATTAAGATATGAAGTCAACTGTATCGACTCAACCTTAGCACTTAGCAGAGTTTAGTGCTGAGATCACTATCATCGAATCTCCTTCAATTATCAGCTTGGGAACTTTTTACTCTTGAAGGGGAGCCTTGGCATAACAGTTAAGTTGTCGTCGTGTGACCTTAAGGTCACAAGTTCAAATCGTGGAAACTGCCTCCTACATAAATGCAAGGTAGAGCTGCGTACTATAGACTCTTGTGGTCTGTCCCTTCCCCGGACCCTGCATAGGTACGAGCTTTGGGAACCCGTGCTGCCCTTTTCAGATTTTTAGCTCTTACCCCGTCAAAATTCAAACTATATGGGCCAATGGAGGAGAATTGCATCTATCCACTTCGTATTGCGAATAGGATTCAGTCAAGTCCAAACGTGCCATTTCAACAGTACTCTTTCAACATGTTCTCCACGGCTCATTAGTTTGTCTATTCTATGTCACAACCACCATACTATATAACTATTAACTGATGATATTTCAAATATATGCATAGCGTGGTCACATGAGGAGATCATGGGACGATCTCATTTATTCTAATGCACCTTCTGTCTTAAATAGCTGAGTCTAGACGTACCAATTCAACACTAATATAACATGGTTAATGTGCAGTTTGGATCTACATCTGAGTGCACATGAATCTCGGTTCTCTTTTTTTTTTTTTAGGTGAGGGAGTGGGTAGGTGAGCTGGATTCTTCTTTCTTTTTTTATTCTTTTCCCTTCTCTCCCACTCTCTCTGAAAGTGGCATGAACCAGGTTATTGGTGACTGCAGAATTCCCATATGTCCAACCGCCCTTCTGCTTGTCTCGTGACAATCTAATCGTGTTACACATGCTCGTCGACTGATATTCTAGCTGGATTTACCACTCATGCGTGAGTTTTATACGCGGGTAGGCAGTTTCTTAGTGAAGGCTGGTTTTGTATACTGTCTTTTTATCACAAGAATTTCTAGAATATCCAAGCGCATCCCACAAGTCTTAGCTTCTCAAAACACGTTCCTTTCTCCTTCCTCTATTTCTCCTGGCTAAAAGAGTTGAGACTTAGCCTCGTTTGTTCAGATGGCTTTACTTTACTTAGCAGGAAATGGATATAAATTGATTTCTATAAAAAGGCAGCCCCGGTGCATGAAGCTCCCACCTATGCAGGGTCTGGAAAAGGGTCAGACCATGAGGGTTTATAGTATGCATCCTTACCTTGCATCTTTGCAAGAGGCTGTTTCCACGCCTAAAATCCATAACCTCAAGGTCACATGATAACTACTTTACCGTTGTACTGATGCTCCCCATTATATAAATTGATTTCGAAAAAAGAATTCTCTGTGGACAGAAATCGTTGGTGGAAACACTTTCCGAAGAAAATTCCTGTTTTTGGTAGAAATCAATTTCCGTCCATTTCCTACTGACCAAATAGGCACCAAGGGTGTTTCATGGAGTGAAGATAGTTTTTGAAAATTTTAAACACCCGCATCAATGTTCTAATTAAAATTTGACTAAAATACAATTTACAACTGTGGAAATTCTACAAAAATTATGTGAGACCTCCCTGTCATTGGTTGATTAGACAGGAAATACATGAAGACTGAGGAAATGAAATTACATCAAACAGGTGGAGGGTATCTTCGGCAAGTTATGCGTCCATGTGGGGCCAGAAACTTGGCGATCCAAGATGTTCATAATGGTCGGACTGCCTCGATCAGCCATTGCAGGAAAATCTCAACCGTTGGATCCATTTTATAACTACATCTGTATAGGCTAGAGTCATCCAACGGATAAGATTTTCATAATACGACCCATCTGAGGTGGGCCAACACCGTGAAAGGCTTTAGATCACCATGTCTCTACGCCAACTTAGAGTTAAGCTCTTGCTGAATGTATAGTGATGCTGTTTATTGGGGATGACAAATCATGTCTGTGAGTCATGTTCGTGTCGTGTAGAGACTGACCTATTACAGTATATGAGTCGACACGAACACGATACGATTATTAAACGAGTTGATACATGCAACTCGTATAAAACGATTAAAAAATATAAAATAACTAATATAGGATGATTTTTCGTATAATAATATAGGTGGCTAATTTCTAAAAACAAAACATAAAAATATAGAATAATTTTTGAAAACCCATCCTATATTAATAATTTTTTAAAAGTCATAAAAATATAGGACCAGTTTTCAAAAACTGTCCTACACATTCCTATGAGAGTACAGGATGGTTTTTGAAAACCCATCCTATATTAAATGTAAAAAATAAATGACACTTGATATTTGATGCTAAAAGTGCAAAAAAAAATGTAAAAAAAAAAAAGGACAGAAAAATGACACTTGTCAGTCTGATCAATTTGGATCAACCTAATAATATTTCCTTTCGGCCTTGGCATCCATGGTCAACAGTTACCTGCCGTGCAAGCCTTGACTAGTCCTGCTGCCTAATTTGCAGATTGAAATCTCCCTTTCTTCAGAAAAGTAAAACAAGTCGGCCAAGATGCAAGACAATATGAAAAATCTACCAACTACACAGAATATCTGCCATGCAAGCCTTGCGTGGGTCTGCTGCCTAATTTACCGATTAAAAAGGTACTCCCTTTCTTCTGAAAAGTAACAGAAATCGGCCATGAAGATCTAAAGAGATACAAAGCCATTGCCTGAGGATGTCTTCTTCCACCAACTTGGGTGTTTTCTTTCATTTTTTTAGCACTAGAGAGATAAGATAAAGAGGCTTAATCTAAGAAGATAAAGATGATGAGTGAGGATAGGGAAGAACCATCGGATCTCTAAATATATTTCTAGTAGTGTAGAATCTGTAGATTGTCATTCCCTTTTCTTTTGCCTTTCCCGTTGGCAAACATGTAAATAAACAATCTTCTAAGAACTTCTCACTGCACTTCCCCCCATAGCTCTATCCAATATACTATTCTACAAACAGTCAATGACACAAAGTTGTAAGGAGATAGCCATTATCTCATCATGGTTACAAGAGTCTGCAAATAATAGAAGCTTTTTGGAAAAGTCCTGACTCTTTTTATGCCCCAATCTAATCAGGTATAATGTACAAGTTGCGTTTTCGAATTCGAAGCAAACATACAATTCGATGTGAATTCACCCAAGCTACCTTATTCTGATGAGGGATTGGTCACCCGAAGCTTGTTCCTTCATTCCCCTCTATTAAGTTTTGTGGCTTCATTTAGTTCCAATCTTTTAAAATCTTTTCTCACCACTTCTATACACGTTCTTTTGAGCCTTCTCCTTGCCTTTTTAGAACTTTCAACTTAGGTCACCTCACTCCTTTTAACCAGTGCCATTTTCGGTCTCTGTTGGACATGTCCAAACCATCTAAATCAAATCTCCCTCATTTTGTTATCTACTAGTGCTATTCCTAAGTTTCTTCTAAAATTTAATAAGTTTCATCATTAATTTATCAAATTCTCAAATAGTATTTGTAAACTTAGTTACAAATCTACATTTAAAACTGAGATTCACATTGATAATTCTAAGAATGAGATTGTATATTGAAGAGAATAGTCAAGTTAAATAACATTAGAAAGCTAGAAATGAGGTGGGATTTATTACCATCCGACAAGGTGGCCTTTCCAATGTAACCAACACTCTTATTGGCCATGGTTGATGTCAGTTCATTGATAAATATTTGTTTCTCAGAAATAAACTAATCCCCTAGGTGAAGTGAGACTATGAGAGCCAGTATAAAACACATAATTGTTCACAAGTACATTCAAAGTTTTCCCCACATTATAACATTTTTATTTTTATCCTCTTTACCAAGTAAAAATGACCTTGAGGTCACGGGTTCAATGTGTGGAAACAGTCTCTTGCAAAAACACAAGGTAAGATTGTATACTATAGACCCTTGTGATCCGCCCGAATGCTGCATACGCGGGAGCTTCATGCATCAGAGGCTACCCTACCAAGTAAAAATGACCATTCGATCTCGTGGGGTCCATCATTAACAGTTCCATTTTGATTGAACCATTCCCCAAACTCTGCTTCTAACGATTCTAAGCCTTTCTTTTTCTTGGTACATGTTCTAAGCCTTGTGGTTTGTGGAGTCTCTGTTGATGAATAACGACTGCTGTTTCCAATTTCTAGCCATCCACTCAAAAGCTGTTCTAACCCATTTGATGATTAAAGCTGTCCAATATCTGGCTTTTAGATGGATGGTTAGAATGCAAGAACAATTTTCCTCCCCTATCAATAAAGATTCCACAGATCAAAGGCATGGAATCATTGAACGATGGACAATTTCGGCGTATGTCTCATTCATAGCAAAGGCAGAGTAAATCAATGATTTGGATCATTGAACAAAAGGTCTCCAGTTGTGTTTCTAGCCGCCACATACTTTTTCCCAGAGAAGATGCTTCTCTATGAGGATTTTTTTTTAAAAGCATTTCTGATTCTTAAATGGGCTGTTTAGCATCGGGTCAAGAATAATCCCCAGATTAGGTAGAATCCATGACTAGCAGGAAAATATCGCGGTGCTAGAGATGAGATGATATGGACCATATCACAAGTAAGTGGTGCTCGAGCCAAGATGAGATAAAATAATATCTCCTCATTAGCAGTGTTTGAGATGAAAACCATCTCATTTTAACTTTACAGTTAAATTGAATTTTCACTTGTCTCATGCCAATTGGTCGTCTCAAGTTAGGTCAAGTCATCCGAAGCTAGATCTCACACCATTTCATCTCACGTCAGCTCATTTTATCTCAAGAACCAATAGCATGATCTAAGAAATAAACAGCCCAAGGTAAGCTTTTAGTGTTGTTCTTCTATCTACATACGTCTCAATAATTTTGTCCATGCAGCAACGATAGAGTTTTTATCGTGTGACCTTAAGGTCACGGGTTTGAAGCGAGGAAACAGCCTCTTGCACTGTAAGGTAAGGCTGCATATTATAGACTCTTTGTAGTCGGCCCTTTCTCCAAAACCCTGCATATGCGGGAGCTTCGTGCAACAGCCGAATAATATTTTCTTGGCTGGGATGGTGTAAGATCTCTTCATCTTCAACAACATGTAACCATTCTCAGGGCTAAAAGAGCTGAATTATTGGAAACGGATGCAACTAATGCCTGAAAACAACGACTGAGTCACATATTTCGGTTCTCTGACTTGATAACTCAACTTGAAAGTGAGGTGAGTCGAGTTCACTTGAAACTAACCCGTTGGCGACCCAGAAGAAGACTCATTGTCATTGTGTTTGATCCTTGGATTGCTCTATGTTGATGAAATCAACGGTTAAGATCAACTGTAATGGGTCCCATCATGTAACAGGACGTCTCTGATGCAATTCTGTTTAGTTGGCCTTGTACAACTTGTTGGAGGTATCCTGTATAGAGTACGCCTGTGAGTCGGCTGGAAAGTGGAATGATTGGAAGGAACCTCCGAATTTGACCAAGTACTTGTCAGGAAGAGGGTATTTCATTTTCCGTCTCTTCGTGGGTCCCACCACGGCTTCACACGAGCGCCCAATGAGAATGAAAAATCGGGCGGTGGTTATCAAAAGCAGAGCCGATTTTATTCTGGACCCTCAATTTCTTATTATTACGACCCAACTAAGGAACTCACTGTCCTTCTCAAGTAGGAAAAGTCTCTTTTTGCCCACCTCCCTTCTGATAATCAACGCCTTGTGAGTAAGCGGGTATTTGTGGTGGGAAGCAGACGGGGCATTTAACCAACTCATAATTCTGAGAGAAACCTTGACGCTGCGACAGAATTGTTATCGTGTGATCTTGAGATGATGAATTTGAGGCGTGGAAACATCTCCTTATAAAAATACAAAGTAAAACTGTATAAACAGAAGCTTTGTACAGCGAGCTGCCCTTTATATTTCGTTATACATACATGCAAGACCATATGAAAGTAACCCTAAGGTGTGTTTACATATATCCATATCACCCAATGGTTTTGATTTTTGGTGTGTAGCCTATCTAACTAACACGAGACCTAAAAATAAAGAATTGACTTATTACGTGTTCGGAAAACTCATTTTATTTGCTTTTATTGATTTTTTATTTTATAATAAAAATAAAAATACAATCTAGCACCAATAGAAAACAAATAAAACAAGTTTCCCAAATATATATTAAAATTGCCCAAAAGAGAGATGGAGGGAGAGATGGTATTGGGGCTTCTAAGTTTTGCTGTTTTGCCACTCCTAGTGGTAACTTTTGAGTAAGCTGTCCAAATGACCATTTTACCCATCTGATGTCAGTTATATTATATAAATTGAAGGGCATTGAAATTCTCACCCTCTTGAATTGAGCCCTTATGGCCTTTTAGTCATTTACTGATATTAAATGGCAAGTAAAATTTTATACTAGTAACTTATAGTTGTCCTTTTATTTTATAGGAGAGGGCGTATTTTAAAATGTTGTATGAAAGGGCTCAAACTTGCAATTTTGTTTATTCGCAGTCATTAATCTATGTTAGAATTGCGCACAGAACATGGTCAGATCTCTTTTATGTGCATTTTAAGATGCTAACAAGGATAGAATGGATATTTAAGACGTCTTTAAGAAGTTAACGAAGGAAGAAATATCCATTTTGTCTCGTTAACGTCTTCAAATTGCATGAAAAAGACATGTGACAACGTTCCGTGCACGATTCTAGCAGCCGTTGACGGAATGAAATTGCAAGTTGGGGTCCTTCCATGAAACATTCTGAGAGATATGCCCTTCTATGGGATAAAAGGATAATTATATAGTATATATTACGTAAAGTTTTCCTTTTTATATTAGAAAACTATAAAAACTAGGGCTGCCAATTGGATTGGATTATCGTAAATTCCTTCAAATCCAATTCAAATGGATTGGAAAATCCAAACTTTGAATTGGATTGGATTTGAATTTTAAAACTCGAACAGAAATGAATTGGATATGGATTGAGACATTAAATTCCCAAATTATCCGATCCAATCACTAATTTACTAAAATTCTCATATATTTTATTATAAATAGGGACACAAATGTCTTTTTGACATATATAAATATATATAGTTTTAGACTAAATTGCCCATCAAACATATTTATAAACTTGTGATATACAACTTTATTTAAAGGGTAAAATAGTACTTTTAAAATAGGAGCTAAGTCAGTAAAGTCATTCATGTATAATCCAAAATCCAAACTGAACCAAAGGAATTGGATTGGATTGAGAATATGAAAATCCAAATTAAATCCGAACTAAAACCAAAAGGGGCAGTCTTGGTGTACGAAGCTCTTGGGTATGTTAGTACACAACCTTACTTTGTATTTTTGCAAGATACTATTTTCACGTCTTGCGCCTGTGCGCTCAAGGTCACATGACGACAACTCTATCATTGCGTCAAGGCTTCCGTTCAAATCTGAACTAAAACCAAAATGGAAATAATAATAATGCTCCGTCCTAATAAAAATCACCGTAAATAAGCAAAAAATAATAATAATCAGTGGGCAGGGGTAAGGTCAATATAACTGGGGGGACATATTGATTTCCGGACTGGGAATTTGCCAAGTCACAAGTTCGAGTACATGCTACGTCCATATACGAGATGGTGACTTCAAACTTTTTATCTTCAAGCTCCAATTTAGATAAGCCATGCATCGATCCACCCATTGAATGGTCCTTAAAACTTATTCCGGAGAGAATAAGATCATCCAACGGTAACCCCAACGAGAATCGCATCAATGGGAAAATCCTAACCATCGGAAGCTGAAGATGCTTGCTCTTGCCTGTGCGGAATGGGCTCTTTGAATTTAAGATGCTCTCAGAAGATGACCAGTATAACACACTCTTTGATATGCCGAATTTGCATAATGGAGTTTGCGACGTATGGAGCACAAGTTCAGCGTAGAACATGCCCACATCGGTCTCCTTTCTATCCAAGAACATGAACCTGTCACTCTTTGATCTTAGAGTTCGATTCTTCAACCTTTAGCGACTCGTCAATGGCTCATGTTTATTCTTTTCGCGGACCACACTACATCGACATAGCATCCAGTTCGTCCACCACAGGAGAAAAAACACCTGCGAATCGGGCGCATTGGATGTGACTCGACGACAATGAGAGTCGCACAAATTTTAGAGCCATCGTCATCATCTAAGCCTTCTCTCAATTAGGGGTCAGTACATAGGGTTTTTGGCCATAAATACTCTAAAAATCCGGCTGGGAGCAGGAATAAGGTGAATACAAAGGGCAAAAATATCATTTTCACGAGTTAAATCAAAATGTAAAAGGATGTTTTAGTTACAATATTAATTATTAGGATCCCAAAACTGTGTATATTATCTGCTCTTGCACTGTGGCCTCGCAGTTTTGTTCTTCCTCGTAGAAAAAAAGCATACTTACTAATATCAGAGTGACAGAGCAAAAAATATACTCACTACTACAATGCTATTATAAACTTTTGTTATTATCATCCTCATTGTTATCAAGACCTTATTCCAATTAGGGGTCGACCATATGAATCTTATTACTTTATTCTCCTCTATTAAGTATCATAACTTCATTTAGTCCCAAAGTTTTTAAATGTTTTCTCACCACTTCTATCCATATTATTTTGGGCCTTCCTCTTGTCCTTTTAGAATCTTCTACTTGCAATGCCTTGCTCCTTCTAACTGGTGCCATTTGGGGTCTTCTTTAAACATGTCAAAACTATCTAAATCTAAATCTAATCTCTCTCTCATCTTATTACCTATTTATGCTATCCCTAAGTTTTCTCTAGTATTTTTATTCTTAATTCTATCATTTATTGTTTTATCACTTGTCTACTTCAACATCCTTATTTCTACAACACTCATCCCACAAACATGATATTCCTTAATTGCGAATTTTTGTTGTTACAATGTATAAAAAGGCCTACGTGCCACCAACCTTTGGAAAAACAAATTTATAAAATATAAAATTACTTTAGCCTTATAAAAATTACAAACCTGATCGAATAATACTACAATGTCTCAATCCGTACCGAATCCATTTCAAAAAGGATTTTGAAAGCCAAGGTTTGGATTTTGCAATCCATATACAAACTACAAATATTGGGGATAATCCAATCTACCTTGAAGCCATGGGTTAACAGCAATTAACAAAGGAAAATATTACCTAAAAGTCTAAAAAGGGTCCGAAAAGGGCGGACCATAAAAGCTTAGAGGAGACAACCTCATCTTACATCTTGCAATAGGCTAATTCCACGCTTCGAACCGTAGTCTCAAGGTCACGTAATGATAACTTTTACAGTTCCAGCAAGCGCTCCCATTGAGCCTCTAAATTTTACCGGGGAACTAATCGGCAAAAAGGTGGATGTAGACTTCGTCATACACTTGTCCGTATTTTTATTGCTTTTGACATTGGGAATAACTCAACATCATGTACTCGAGTGAAAAAGTGGTGAGAAATGTCATTGTCCAAAATTAGATAAATTTTCTTGTGGATATATATGATATTTTGGGAATAAATAAATAAAGACAAATAATGCAGTCGGCATTTAATGAATCAAAAGCCAACGGAGACTTTGCGGAACATATTTTTTCTTTTTTTTATTATAAGTTTGTGGATGGCTCGTTCTCAATGGGCCCACTATGTATGCGGCGAGAAACACGCATCAATGACACGATCCAACAACCACCGTGAAAATTGACTCCCTGGTCTACATTCAGTGGGCTAGAGTCAAAATAACAAATAAGATGCCTGTCGTCTTCATCAACGGTTCGGATCTTTCTTCCGAGGTAAATTTTTCCACATCTTAAATGCCGTTATCCATGGTTATATTCTATACGCTGCATGGATCAAGACTCAAGATGCTAGTCTTTTTACGCGGGGGTGACACATTCTTCCCGGGCCCACAACGTATGCGTCGAAAAGCGTACATCAATCAGAGGGTCCCCATTTGAGGTGCAAAAAGTTAAGAAAACGAATATTTGGAAAATGGCTGTTTTTTTTATCAACGGCTCAGATCTCACGCGCCAGCCAGCATGGAAACAGTTTTCTCCAGACCGAATTTTTCAACATCTCTACGAATCCGTGAACAATATTCAATGCTACGCATGGCACGAGTCAAGATAATACTTTTTAAAAAAAAAATTTTAATGAGAATTGGATGTCTCATTTCCGATGGGCCCACCATGTACGCGGCGAAAAACGTACATCAATCAGACGATCCAACAACCAGGACAAAGAATTGACTCAGCGGTCCCACCCTCAAAGGACACAAGTCACGGGAAAGTATATCTACAAAATAGCAGTCGTTCAGCTTGACCAACGGTTCAGATTTTACGTTGCCAGTGAGGAGACAGAGGTTTCGTCCTACCTAGGTGAATTTTCCTCCATGAATGATTGATTGATTCTATTCAATTTGAGCGTTGAATTGTATGTATAGGAAACGAACACCTATGAGATATATTAACGGGTCCTTGCTTTAACCCATCCCCTTCACCAAAATTATTCTACTTCTTATCTTATATGCTTGTGGCAACAAGTAGGTGTGCAAGTGTGTTTGTCTGTCCAACAAGGAACAACACCCAAAATTAGGTCTGATTTTGTCATTAGGGTTTTGATTATTTTAGATAATCTTATTTAGAACTAATCATATTAAAATAATCGACGAATCAATAATCGACAACCCTTCATAAACCTAGGACAAAACCCTAATTAGAAAAGATCAATTTTCAGTTCATCTTCTATGATCGGGCGTCCGGAAGCCGTAAATCAACGGATTTTTTTTGGATCTGGCATCGGATGATCAATCAAGGTTGGACTAGCATCGACCTGAGAGTGGGTCCAGGGAAGGGTTCTAAGTTTAATGATGTAATCATGTTTTGATTAGGGTTCTTATGGTGTGATCGGAGACTAAAAAGGATGGGCACAAGACCAAGTTTAGATAGCTGAGTTGAAATATTGAAAGGATATCAAATGGGCCAAGAGGGGGTGGTAGTTAGTATCTTGTGATCTTTTTTCTTGGTTTCTTTTGCTTTCTTTATAGTGTTGGCGGGTCGAATCAGGCATGTAGACGATGGAGTAATTGGCCAACAACAGCTATCAAGGACCACTTGGGGTCTATGACTAGCCTTTCCCCACATTCAAACATTTCTGCGGTTTGCCTAGGGAGCCTTTTGACGAATGTTGGAAGCCATTTATATGGGCCGAGAGCTAACCTAACCACAATAAGCAAAGCCATTTTGTGACATCCAAGTCAAGGAATTTAGCTTTGGTCTTCACAGTGACGGAGTAGGTTTTGTCCAAAAGGTAGTTTGGCCATAAATCAATCAACTCTAATTATGAATAATTTATGAGGAGAGAAACAACTATAGGGAAGAAAGATAACACAAACTGCACATGAATCAGCCAACTCAAGTGATTTCATTGAGTTTCTTGGTAGTGTCTTTAATTCTTGTTTCATAGCAAGAATCGAGAAATTCTATAGGATGACCATAAGGCTAACAGTACTTTTATAGATCAGAGTGTTGGGCAGTTAAGGAACATCATGTTCATAGGATGAGCGTTATGAAAATGAGGATGTTGAGATGAATGAGTGGCAAGATAAGAAAAGATAGAATTAGAAATAAAAACATTAGACGAAACTTAAGAGTAGTACAAATAGGTAACAAGATGAGGGAGATTAGACTTAAATGGTTTGATCATGTCAGAAGGAGACCCAAAACGGCACCAGTTAGAAGTAATGAGGCAATGCAAATAGAAGGTTCTAGAAAGAAAAGGGGAGGTCACAAAAGAACATGAATAGAAGCAGTGAGAAAAGATTTAAAAACTTTGGGACTAAATGAAGCCATGGTACTTAATAGAGAGGAACCGAAGGACAAGATTCATGTAGTTGACCCCTAATTGGGATAAGGTTTTGATGATAATGATGGCAAACTTAGATAGAATTCAATTACCTTTAGTCAAAATGTAAGAGAAAAATAGGGGAGAAATAAGCTGGCATAAGGGTATTGTTTTTGTCCGAAGAACAAACATACAACATTTACGTAAATCATACATGGAGCTAACCCAAGCAAGAAAAGGAAATTCCCTTCTATAACAATAGGACCCATTTCCATGAATGTGTAAATATGGGGAATAATACACATAAATCAGCCACTTGAGTAATCTTTGCCAAGAAATCAATGCTCTTGAGTGACACCCATTTAAAGAATTTATCAGACTTCTTCTTACAGTTGAAATGGGTCCAAAGTTAAACAAAAGTCAATTATTTTTAGTCAACAAGTAAGAGATGAGATGAAGGAAAGAAACAGAAAAACAGAGAAAGTCAATTTGTAACAAGAAAACTTGAATTTGGTCTTGCCTTTCTGATAAAGGCATACATAAATGCATGAAAATAAATTGATTAAAAATCATCCACTTGGGCTACCCTAACCAAGAAATCAATGCCATTGTGTAGAATTTCCCATTACAAGGAATCAACTGAATTTTTATTTTATTTTTTATTTGACAGGATGAAATGGGTGCAGTTTGATGGTAGTATGGATAGAACTTAGCCGCCTATGGTCAACAAAAAGCTTAGATGGATTGAGAAATGGAGGAAATCAATCTCTAGCAACAAAAACCAAGATATGGCTCTTCTTTTTCCCTGATAAAAATATACATAATTGCTGAAAAAGGGATCAAACACTAAGGTATAGGCTCTTCATGATTCAGGCTAAGAACCGACGTTGGGTGTTGCTGGTTAAGCCACGTGTATTTGGGGCATCAAGAACAATGAACAGTCCTATGATAATGCAGTTAATTTAACTTGTTAAAGACAATTCAAACTTGAAACAGAGGCTCTGCTTTCCTCAGTCTTTGGGATCCATAGGAGAATCAATCCCTCCTGTCTATATTGGAGAAGGTAATGATTTGCACTTGAGTGATGAATGAGAGGTGGTGCCTGCCCAATTGGGCCATGGTCTAGCTTTTATAATCAGAAGCAAGTAAAAGCATGGTCAGTTTATTCTCTCATAAGGCCCTTAAGTGAGAAGAAAAAATAGAAAAGAGAAAGGAACCTAAAATGAAAGAATGGTGATTGTATTAAATTGGGGGTTAATCATGAATTGAAATAAGAAAATCTATAAAATAACGTACGGAGGGAACCTATTCTCTATCAGCAAGGATGGACGTAAGGCTACACACGTGAGATAACAGAGAAAGTGGCCTTGAACCACAGAAGGAAATGCATATTTTAGTCCCCCTCTTGCTATATAAATTCTGTTGCAGACTCACTCTGATATCCAGATCAAGTAACACCCATCACTGCACCATTACTCTGCTCCCTCTCTTCTGCATTCATTGAGCAGAAGTAGTTAAGAGAGAGAGAGAGAGAGAGAGAGAGAGAGAGAGAGAGAGAGAGAGAGCAAGAGACATTGAAGTTATGACGGTAAGAGATTAAAGAAGTTTCCACTTTATGTTCATTTTGTTTTTGTAACTAGACTTCTCTTTACTGTAAATCTCTTGCTTGTCTGTTTGTTACCTACTTACGTAATAGTTTGGGAAGTGGAGAGAGATAGATTGATAGAGAAAGAGTCGACATACATTTGGAGAGAGAGAGAGAGAGAGAGAGAGAGAGAGAGAGAGAGAGAGAGAGAGAGAGAAGTTTCTCTCTCAGATCATTCACTCTTGGGAGTCTCGATGATGCAAGGGGGGAAGAAACAAAAGTGTAGGGAAGGGTTTGAAAAAGAAAGGAGTCATTCAGCCACGTGGGTCTGTAACTTTTTCCTACTGAAGCCAGTTATTTATAGCCCAAGAGCCTCAGGCAAAGCAATTCATTCTTCAGTTGCAGTGCCATTGCTAGAAGAGTCTCTCAAACACGAGAGTATTTTGTAGTCCTTTTCTCATCTCTCTTCTCGTTCTGTGGGTATAGCTGTTGGGTGTTAGTCAGGTGTACCGACCTACCTAAGATTTCTGTGGATTTGATTTCGCCTCTTGGGTTCTGTGTTTGAGCTTTGGGAGCTGCATCTAACTAGTTAAGAAGGCCTACAATCCCCTGTTTTCAGTTCCTTGATGTTGTAGGAGCTTTATTTAACACTGCACAAGTTTCTAGAACATTCGAAAGCCTCCTATTTCTCACTCTTCCCCTTCTTTTGCTGGTCCTTTTCCTGACTAAAGATGGTTGAGCTTGCCAAGAACCACCACCAAGTTGCCAATGTTTCCTCCTTGGAGGTAGGAGGAGCTCTGCAGCAGGGCTCAAAATGCTTGGATGATGACGGAAGAATCAAAAGAACGGGTGAGTTGGGTAGTATTTAATCTGATACAGGTCACCGTTCTTTGTTTCTATAATGAAAAGCTAACAATTCCTCGCTGTGCTGTGATTTTACAGGAACTGTTTGGACTGCAAGTGCCCATATCATCACTGCTGTGATTGGCTCTGGTGTTCTTTCTTTGGCATGGGCTATAGCTCAGCTGGGATGGATTGCCGGGCCTATTGTGATGTTTTTGTTCTCCTTTGTTATCTACTATACTTCGGCTTTGCTCGCCGACTGCTACCGTTCAGGGGATCCTATCACAGGACCGAGGAACTATACTTACATGGATGCTGTGCGGGCGAACCTGGGTACTGACTCCTGTGACTTCTACACTAAAACAAATTTCAGGGAAGAACATGGGCAGGCTTAATTTTCTGACCCATGGTTTCTTTTTCTCAAAATTTGCAGGTGGATTCAAGGTTAAGGTGTGTGGTTTCATCCAGTATCTCAACCTCTTTGGCGTGGCCATTGGATACACCATTGCAGCTTCAATAAGCATGATGTGAGCTCTCTCTCTCTCTCTCTCTCTCTCTCTCTCTCTCTCTCATATTGAACTTGATTCTGCGTTTCTGATCTGTATCAATGACAGATGTTGGTTCTTCCTTGTTTGTATCAGGGCAATTAAGAGGTCCAACTGCTTCCACTCCCGCAAAGGGAAGGACCCATGCCACATGTCTAGCAATCCTTACATGATCATGTTTGGAGTCTCCGAGATCATCTTCTCTCAGATTCCAGACTTCGACCAGATATGGTGGCTCTCCATTGTCGCTGCTGTCATGTCCTTCACATACTCCTCAATCGGCCTCGCTCTTGGAATCTGCAAAGTCATAGGTATGCATACATCTCTGTCTTACATCATTACAAGTTCCCAAATTTCCAAATTCAGTTACCCTGAATTTCAAACTGGCCTCCATGCACCAGCGACCGGACAATTCAGAGGCAGCCTCACTGGTGTAAGCATTGGCACCGTCACCGAGACCCAGAAGATATGGAGGAGTTTCCAAGCCTTCGGAGACATAGCCTTCGCCTACTCCTACTCCATCATCCTTATTGAAATTCAGGTACAATTGTTGTAACAAATTTCCCCCAAGGACAAGGATTTATATTAATGTAGACTATGATATTTGTACAAGTTCAAATTCTGAGATTTGTGCAAGGAAAACTAACCAACCTTGTGGCAATGCATTACAGGACACCATCAAATCTCCACCTTCAGAAGCCAAGACCATGAAGAAAGCAACCCTGATCAGTGTAGTAGTTACAACCGCCTTCTACATGCTTTGTGGTTGCATGGGCTATGCTGCCTTCGGTGACTTAGCTCCTAGCAACCTCCTCACCGGCTTCGGCTTCTACAACCCCTACTGGCTACTCGACATTGCCAATGCCGCCATTGTCATCCACCTGGTGGGAGCATACCAAGTCTATTGCCAGCCATTGTTCGCCTTCGTCGAGAAATGCGCCATTCAAAGATGGCCCAAGAGCAAATTCATCACCAAAGACATCCCAATCCCAGTTCCTGGCTTCCACCCCTACAATCTCAACCTCTTCCGCCTTGTCTGGCGAACCGGCTTTGTTGTGCTCACCACCCTCATTTCCATGCTCCTTCCCTTCTTCAACGATGTCGTTGGAATTCTCGGGGCATTGGGCTTTTGGCCTCTCACCGTTTACTTCCCCATCGAAATGTACATTGCTCAGAGGAAGGTTGAGAAATGGAGTACCAGATGGGTGTGTCTCCAAATGCTCAGCTTCGCCTGTCTCGTGATCTCCGTAGTTGCAGCCGTCGGATCAATTGCAGGAGTGGTTCTGGATCTCAAATCTTACAAACCATTCAAGACTAGCTACTGATGATGATTACTGGTTGTGGACATAACCACAATTACCTACCTTGTTATCTTTCTTTCTTCATTATAATTAGCTTGAAGCTAAGAAGAAATCAATCAAGAAGAAGATGTCGTCAATTTCTCGTTGAACATGTTCATAACAACCTTAGATTACTCTTGTTCTTGTCATTAATTGTTGTTGATGATGTTTGATGTCTTGGTGTTTAAATGGGTGGGGGCCATGTATGTACAAAATGACTATATGGGAGGAGCCTCCTTCGACTAATGCAACAGATGAAAAGAAAGGCCGAGAATGACTTCAAACCTTGCAGTTTATCAGTGTGTCTTCTTGTTTGCTTTTGTTTCTTAACTAAAAGCTCAATAATGCCCTTTTTAGATATGGGCCCTTTGAGACACACATCTAGAAAGAGAGAGCCCTGAGAGAATGAAATTTAGGCAATAAAAAGCAAGCAAACTAGGACAAGGAACAGGCCATTGAGCAGTAAGAACCAACCATGCAGAACAAATTCTCTCTCTCTCTCTCTCAATTTGTGCCAGTGCTGTCAACTTTAGGACGTCTGTCAAACGCCGCGTTAGTGGAAAGATGGCCAACCCCACCATTCAAGGATGGGAGGGGATTGAAGTTTCATTTGCTTTTTCTCTTTTTGTATTCTTTCGGGTGTCAGCTTTGACCCCCTTGTTGGGAGGGAGCCGAAAGGGATCCTATTCACATCGCCATCACAAAGACCATGCTGCAAGGCTGCTTCCTCAGCCTCCCTATTTGCTTTTCTTGGCCCACACAAAAACTGGGACTGGCTCTCTCCATATCAAAGAAGAAGAAAAGCATTGTCACATGATCAACGTAGATGCTTCCTTGTTTCGGTATAGAGCACTTTTTAAGGTAAATGATAAACTAGATCCTAGAGGCGGCCATCTCATGGCAGCTAGGACCTCTACTTTAGGTTCCGTCATTCATCTAGTTCACCCCACCCAGTTATGCTACATGTGAAGTTCACCACAATCGGATGATTCTAAGTCATCCAAGCAGTGTGATTTCTGGTGAGTAGGTAATCTTAATGGAAGCCCAATAAGGTGAATGGTTTAGATCTTCCAAAAGCTCATGAACATTCATAAGCAAACTACCTTGAGAGTCTATCCTAATTCCTAAATATACTCAGGGTAAAGTGTCACCTGGAACCTACAGCCGAAAAGAGGCATTATGATGTGTGCGACCAACTGCTTTAAATGATTTTTGGCATATAAAGGGACTCTCTAAAGTTATAGAGGTAAGTAATTCCTTATATTCTTATATAAGGCAAATCCTCAAAGTTACAAAGGGATCCTGTGATGTGGGACATGTTTACCTAGAGGTACCTTTTATTACATAAAAGGGCCCTTCACCAGTAACTAATCTAGATAGTTCGTATTATTCCTCCATCACTGAATGTGTGTACTAACCTAAAATCCATGCAAATATTGAATGAGAGGAAATGTCTCTAAATAGCCTTTCTTTTAGGGGTATTATCTCTAATATTGCTTATTCATATCCTTGCAAAAGCCCTAAAATGATTAGATGGCCTTTTCAATGTCTCATACAAAGTATTTACTTTTTGTTACGATATTTCTATCATTTATCCCAAAGTGAGGTTATTCTCAATTAAATTAGTTGCTTTATCCAAATTTGATCATTGAAAAATGGGCAAGGTTCAAGTATCCCCTAGCTTTTATCAAACATCAAATGCCCCAACCTTATACCATTCTTGAAATATCACTTAACATTTGGGCTAATTTATCAAATCACCTACCTGCTACTAAGATCCAAACCAAAATAGGAACGACAGTTCAGTTTTTGTTTACAAAGACTAAAGTACCCTACTTATTAAGAATAGTTATTGGTATACTTTAAAATTAATTTGTTAAATAAGACTAAAATAGGAAACTTGGCATCCCCATTTCCTCTCTCTCTCTCTCTCTCTCTCTCTCTCTCTCTCTCTCTCTCTCTCTCTCTCTCTCTCTCTCTCTCTTGTGGCTACCCATGACCATACACTATTGCTCCTCTCCAAGATCTCAATGTATTCCCATTGAAGAAAAAGAGAGACCAGTTGAAACCTTACCTGTTTTAGAGTTTCAACAAAGTCCAAAAAGGAGCAAAAGAGGTTGGGGAGCAACAACTATGAAAGCACGAGAATATATTATAGTGCAATTACATAAAGATGTTGAAGAAAATAGTGATAGTTTTGTACAGGAAGAAGAAAGCAGAAATAAGGAAAATTAGGAAACCCAATGTCACTTTTTTTTTAACTTTCTAATTAAATGTAACTACTTAATTATTAAGTTTTTTTCTCAAACAAGAAGGTATTTTAGTCTTTAACATAGAAACTCAATTTGACTACAGTTTCCATTTGGATCTTAATGGCAGGTGGGAGATTTGATAAATCAGCCCAAATGTTAAGGGGCATTTCAAGAATGATAAAAGGCTAACGGGGACTTGACATTTGATAAAATTGTAGAGGGTATTTGAAAATTTTCCCTTGAAAAATTAAATAGTCTTATAAAATTTGAATTGTTTTAATTTCTTATAGACTTAAATAGTTTTACAAAATTTGAGTTATTTTAATTTCTTCTAGATTTATTGTTACATAAAATCCCTGTGCCTCTTTAACAATTTTAAATAAAATCCCATTGTTGGGTCACTTTTTCAATTAGAGATAATACGCCTAATAGTATTTATTTTTTCTAAAAAAATATTTTTTACAAAAAAATTATTTTAATGATCAAATTTGGATAGATAACTTATTTGAAGGAGAAAGTGGTCCCATTACTCAAAGAAGCTAAAGCAATTTGAAAGCATTTGAATTTTTAATTTTTTAATGATCAAATTTGAATAAAATAACCTATCTCACCCCATTTGGGATAGAATATAGAAAAGCAAATTGTTTTGAGAGACAAAAATAAGAAACAAAAAAGAAAGAATAATAGAAATAAGGTAAAAGAAAAATAATATGACTTGTTTCCTTTTGGATGAAATGTGGTAGAAAAAATTAAGATAATACTTAGATATTGAAGAGCACTTTTGTCTTTGTACACTATATATAGAAACTATAACTAAATGAAAAGGTATTAGAGATAATACCTTAGTGATATTTTCTCTATTGAATAATTTCAGTATCTAATAAATCTTACTGTGATAAATAAAAATAATTTCCAATAATATTTTTTTTATCATTGAACATTGACAATCAGAAACTTTGGATGGACAATTGTCCATTCATGACCAAAAAACATTTCTTAGGGGATGTTAGAATATATAACTACCAACATGAATTTTGGGCTACAAGATATTCAACCTTTCACATGAAATAAAGTGGGCTTCCACATGGTAACTTGCAATGAGGGGGCATCATTACAATATCATTCCTAAAAGTTATACATATGCTAGTTGTCAAAGTAAGATAGTGTTAACAATCAGGGCGAAGTCAATCATAAAACTAGTCAAAAGAGAATTTAAAAGAAGAAGAAAATCATCTAGTGGAGAAGCATTAGATAGAGGTTAAAAAAGGGGCAGCCCCGATGCACAAAGCTCCTGCCTATGCGGGGTCTGGAGAAGGGACGGAACCCAAGGGTCTATAGTATTAGATAATGAAGAGGTTAAATCACCAATCATGTAGCTCCAACTAGACTTTTGAAAACTAAATGTAAGTACATGTAAGTGTAGACAACATATAAGAACAACTTTATAGAAACTAATGAAAAGGGAAATTAAAAAGAGATGAGAAAAAGGAATCTCAGGAGAATGATGATAGTGAGGAGAAAATGCGAATAGTACTTCCTTCCTAATTATTTTATTGGAATAACATAGAAAGTATGTACAAAAGGATGAAAGGGAGAGGTGTAAGAGGAGAAAATGGTGGAAAGTGAGAAGAAATTTGGTAGTAGGAGAAACTATGAGAAGAAAGAGTTGTAGGACAAACAATTAGAAGAAAGAGTAATAAGGGAGAATGGTCATCATAAGAGATTTTAGGACTTATCTCACTACTGTTACTTTATTAAGTTCTTTTTTATTATTATTCAACAAGAATAATTTATAGTTTAGATGATCTTCTGATTGGTTGTTTATATCTTTAAATGGAAAAGTGTGCAAAAAGAGGAAAGTTCTCTACTGGTAGTTCTCATCCTATCAAAACTCAAACATGTATATCTAGTAGAAATTGAAGAGGATTTAGACTTACAATTATTCGGCCATCATTTTCTATCCATAATGAACCCCTGTGCCATTAAACTGATGTAGAAATTAAGTTAATTAACCCATGTATTTGAATTTTGTGTGCTGATTTAACTAATATAGTTGTGGGGAATACATATTTAAACTCCTAATCTTTTTATTAGATTCTCTTTCTAGTTTTCTTTTGTTTATATACATTGTTAGTTATTCCAAAAGATAAGGGTTTTTTTTGTAGATTTGCCATTAGTTTTTTGTCTTTTTGCAAAAAAATCCAAGATTTTTAGGTTTTTGCTGATTTACCATTAAGTTTTGAAAATGTTTGCAAATTTACCAGGGGCTGGGAGCCCCGATACCAGTGAATGGGGGGGAAGGCGAGGCATCGGTGCAGTGGGGGTTGCTGGGTTAGGGGTGAAGGGGTGCCTGGAGGAGGGTTCGAGTACGGGCGGGGCGGGGCGGGCGGAGTAGGGAGGGGAGGGGAGGGCGCGTGGGTACCGGGGAGTGGGGAGCTAGTACGGGGGCGTTGGGCGGCCGAGGTACTGGGGAGAAGAAGAGGGGGCGGGGAGCTGGTCAAGTGGGGGATCAGGTACCGCTAGGGGGGGCAACAGTGTAGTGGAGGGTTGCCGGTGGGTGGGTACTAGTGCAATGGGGATTAGCAGGATGGGGGGGGCCGCCGATAGCGGTGATTGGGGAGGAGGTGTGGCACTGTGCAATGGGTGGCTACCGAGTTGGGGGGAAAGGGAGTGGTGGGAACCGTGTAGTGGGGGTCAAGGGAAGGAGGCCAATCTAGTGCGCCGACAGTGAAACCACAAGTCGAAAAATATGCTGCCTAACAAATAAGGGTAATATTGGAATTTTATAAAATTTAGGAGCGAAAAATTTGCAAAGTTTTTGAAAACTTAATGGCAAATATGCTAAAATGCCAAAATGTCAAATTTTTTGGCAAAAATGCCAAAATATATGGCAAACCTACAAAAAACCTAAAGAATAAAAAGAAGTGTGAATGAAAATATTTCTTTCTCCAAAGTAGCATAGAGAATATAAGTTACAAGCTGCAATTAACTTGTTCAATGATCCAAGTCATTTATCAGTTAGCCAATGCTATTGATTATTGATCGACGCTCTAAAATTTGGCCCCAATGAATTCTGATCACATCAATCTATGGAATTAGGTTTGGTAAATGCATAGGGTTCTTGTACAACAATAGTAGCCTAAAAAAAATTCCTTCTTAAGAGTTGAGGCACTTAGAAGTCTTAGGTGCAATCAACCTATTCAATGATCCAATCATTTATCATCTAGGCAATGCTATTGATTATCAACATACCAAATTTCACTCCTTAATGGAAAATTTTACCCCCAAATTGGTTGTTCTTATTGCAAAACTTCAAAAATGAGAGCCTTAGAATTGTTTAAAAATCAAGTTTTTGTGGAAAGAAACCATCCATAGTATAGCAAAACAAAGAAATAGCCAATTTGGATCTTTCAACAAGTGCGTGTCACTTTATTCACTTTATTTTCTCATGATAATTTTCCAGTAGGAATATGCACAATTCATCAAATAACAGTCACAATCAATGTAGGCAATAGGTAGTAAAGTTGTTTCAACCTATATCTTGGAGAACAAGTACGTTTTACCAATGTCTCAAAAGTCATGATTTAGCTAGAAGATTGAATCTTTAAGATGTTAAGTTTCCTTTTTTTTAAAGTCATGTCAAGCATTCTTTACAAAGGTAATTAACCTTTAAAGGTTAACTCTAGAGGCATGATAATGCAACATACCTAAGTGATGGAGACTCATGTGTTTCTTTAAAATAATATAAACATGCAGAACGATGTATAGTGCAGTCAACTTGTTCAATGACCCAAACCATTTAACTACTAGTTAGGATCAATGACCCATTGTGGTGGGTCACTTGTACTTTATCCACCTATAATTTTCCTAATAGAAATGAGTAATTGGTAATATTATCATAATTGTCAATGCCCTTTCTTTCAAGAAGTAAAAAAATGGCTTGTTCTACTGGTCAATTTGTAGGCAAATTCTCGTGGTTTTTGGTAAATTTCATCATCTTTTAGTACATTGTCCAATAAAGTCTGACCTTTAATTTAGTTCTTCATTTAAATTTTTTTTTTTTAATCTTACCAAAGTTGGCAAATTATCAAAAATTTAAGTTTTGGTACGCAAAATGCAAGCTCCATCACAATAAAATTGGCAATTATATATGAATATAACAATTCAAACAATGTAGATAGTAGGCAATAAAGTTGTTCACAACTAAGTAAGAAGTGTTAGCCAATATTTGTACTAGTTAGAACTTAAAAATTATTTAGTCAAGCATCATGATTTGACTAAAAGATTGAACTTTTTGCCCATATCTTAAAAGAAAAGTGCTTTTACCAATGTATCTGCAAATTATAATATATATTTCAACTGTAATCATGATTCAGCTAAAAGATCAACTTTCTAAAAACTATTCAAGTACTCTATAAATTTAATATATCTTAATGAAATTTAGGTAAGCCATCTTTTAAAATAGTGAATTCTAAGCAACTATAACAGTAGATTTTTTTTACTTCTTTATTCTCTTTTCTTTTCCTAAATTATCATGATAATTCCAATCTTTTGAATGTGAATATAGTAATATTAAGTTTTTTTCAGCAAAAGTGAGGCATAGTAATCTTTTGCAAATATTTATCAACAAGTTACCTCTTTTCCTTTTTCTGTCGACGATAACAAACTAATTTTGCTGCCAGTTCATTATTAAAATGATATAAAAAAAAAACTTTATAGATAAAGTAGACAAAATTAGTGTGTAGATGTTAGAGCATATAAAAGGGAGCATTTAAGATCTCAACTGAGACCAACATGGCTTGTCCATGGAATGTGGCATTCCAAGCACCATGGTTAGGTTGAAATCTCCATAGTGGAGGAACTTTTGCAACCTTAAATTTTGTATTCCATCACTATTTATTAATAATTTGAATAGTAGTAATGACTCCAATCTCTTTAATCATGATAAATTCCTTTGGTCATTTCTTTATATTATCACTAGAGGGATGAGGGTGCAATAATATAGAAAAATGGATGTTAAGTCACCCAAATTTGCTTGAAGAATATGACCATTCAATCACCTGACCCTGTTCACTTGGTTACTCTAGCTTTGGAAGTCTAATAGTATAAGATGTACACGAAATGATTATGCTAGAATATGCAAAGGTTTCAAATAGTTGATACCAACAGATACTTGATATATACTACATGTTACTATGAATGCTGACTGATCTATGATTTTTTAGAAACGGCTTATTTACAGTGGGGTTCCTCTAGCCGAAATGTCGAAGGTCTTCCTCAACCATGTGCCTTAACATGGGACCATAGGCTACTACAAACAGACCCATGCATTGCCCTATCCATGGCATGCCCTGTAGTAATTGTCTCACTCTAAAATATCTAGAGACAGAGTCAATTGTGTCATGAAACTAAGGTTGAATAATGGCTTCCATCCTTTGACTAGTTATCTGAAATGAATTACATTGACTTGCACAAGTTGGTTGGAGTTTCATTTATTTTGGGCATTTTTTGAGAAAGATATTTGGACAAACAATTGAGAGTGAGATCATGTTCCAAGTTGTTTCTATCCAATAATAAGTCTAGTTGGATCTTGTGGATTAGCTTTTTGTTAAGATAGACATGCACATGTGTGTTGCAATCTGTCAATTTGTGCAGAATTCTGGACATGTCCCTAATTTGATATTTTAGAAACTCAAGCACTCGAGAGAGACTACTTGTGCTGTAGAGTTGGTTTAGGTTAGTTTTGGATTGACTCACCAGTCCTTTACTACTGTGCCCATAACACGAAGAAAAGGTACCATTAGGGCTAAGACCATAGTGCTATTAGAGAAAAAAAGCAAGTTTAGACTTGGATGGAGCAACAAGGCCTGGGCATAAAACATGATAACAGAATCAAGACAATGCCAAACTCTATTCGTGGAGTGAACCCTTTATGAAGATTGACATGTGTACTATTCCCACTATCAACCCTAACCTTCAATAGCGAGCAAAAGCCCCCACATCTATTCCATATGCTTACTTGCCCTGACTGTAGACAACTTGTATGTGGTTTATGTGGCTAACCAACTTTTTCTTTTTCTTTTGTGAATTTATTCTATAGAACTTCTGATTGGCATTTCCATAAGCTTGTTTTAAATGTAGACATCTCATAAGCAGACTATGCAGGTGATATTCTTTTCCTTTTTCTTTCTCTTCTATTTATTTATTTACTTTTGAATTTTAGTGTATGGACCTCCTAATTAGGAAAAAACATTGTTAGTGATGGGTCCAAAGTCACATGAAAATACTATAACAAAAACACATAGAGAGAGAGAGAGAGAGAGAGAGAGAGAGAGAGAGAGAGAGAGAGAGAGAGAGAGAGAGAGAGAGAGAGAGAGAGGACCAAGGACCAAAGGGACTTGGCATTTGGACCCTACTGTCTCTCCACTTGATTATGAGTGATTATAAAATTCATGATATTCAAAATGTATGGAAACCCTTTTATATGATTGCAAAAATAATCTTTCTTTATCATGAAGTTGATGAGAGCATAAATCATGTTAGACAAGCCATTGCTTATTGGTTGGCACCTATTAGTAGACAAGTCACATTAGACATGTTAACTAGTTATATATGCCACAAGTCCAGATGTGGAAATCATGTTTAAACATGTTAAGAGTGAACTTTCTTTCTTCCTTATGCTTAATGCTTGGAGAAGTGTTGACCTTTGAGTCCCACTTGAACTTTAGGACCCGTGGTCAAGATCCTTAGTAAACTTTACAAGTGTGGTACCAACAAGATCCACATTTTAGTTTCTTTAATAACTAGTCATCTCAAATGCTTCATTTAATTTGTTTCTAAGTGTGAATGAGTATGACAATACTTAGAAAGAAAATCTTCAACATTTATGAGCGACTCCTTGCCTTCATGAGTACGCTTCTCCCTATTGTATGACAAAGAAACTTCTAGCCTTATCTTATTCATGGAAACCAAATTTTGTCTTGTAGTCAAATGGGTCTCTAATTCATAGTCTTATAAGATTTGCCCAATGCCATTTGTGATGGAAAAGATTTGCTTCAAGTGGACCCATAATTGATGAACCTACAAAGATGAGTCTATGCAATTCTGATCTTAAGCCAAGGTCAAATTAGTTGCTTTATTTATATATAAATTGAATGAATTTTCTTCTAAGTGGCATTCTTTAAGTGGAGTACTACTAAAAAAGCAGCTTTATGCATTATGAATGATATATGGGCTGCCACATATAACTTGGTTTATTAGAACTTGTGAAAAATGGAGGACTGAAGCACTCAAGCAAATGGATGAGAAAGTACAGTGCAAGAATAAACAGATAACAATCACTGAAGAAGGCCCACAAATCTTCTATTGCAAATCCATTATCAAAGTTAGGAGGAAAAAATATTTTCATGTGATATACTAAGTGAAAATAGTAGTGGGTTGGTGGATTGAGACGCTGCTACTAAGAAAACAACTTAAGGATTTGAATATCCTTGTGGATGTTCTTAAGAGATACCATTATTGTTAGCATTGAAATTGGGTGAGATTCACTTGGTAATACATAAATTTCGTTCTTCCAAGCAATACTACTTTCACCAACTAGTAGTTGGACATGTCTCAAGAATTTTTTGTTTTGCACCAAAGCCTAGTCTAGTAGGAGTTCACATTAAGAAAATAGAATGAAAAACCTTTTCTTGATCTCAGGTAAGTCAACCTAGTCACCTTGTTTTGGATTCATGAGAAATATTTCCAGGTTTTGCTATGCATCGGGAGTAGATGCTTTACAAAGTTTAGTCCATCAAAAGAAAGCAAAAGTCATGGACTGAAAAGATTAGCTACTAATAGGATTTATGACCAGAACAAAGGTGCATCAAACTATTCAATAGTCAGTCACCAAAAGCACATCAGGTGCTTAATCAAACATTTAGATGCAACTAGACGACTATAACAGGTCACAATTAAACTAAAAAACTGATTCGCAAGCACTGAAGGAGTGTATTGCTAAGACTTGAAATCTAATATATATTGTTGTCTTAATCTTAAGTGAGCCAAGATGTCTTATGCATCAGTAGTAGAAGTCTTACCAGGTTAGTGAATGTTGGAAGCCATTTCAGAGTCTACTATCAACGAACACAATCAAAGGCAAGCAGAAATATGGACTAGAAGGATACCAAGTACTGAGTAAATGCTGTTCAAGATGGCTAGTGGAGCTTATGAGCCAAACAAGGAGCATCAAACTAATCAATGGTCCATTAATCCAAATCGTCAAAAAGCAATCATTGATGATGGAAACTTCAATGCTTGATCAACCACCTAGTATTAAAGAACAAAGCTAATGTCAAGTGATAAACAGGAATGATTTTGGAAGGTAGCAGCTCATTCAGGGTCCATCTCCCATAACCAGGCGCCCACTTGGGTCGGGGAAGACTGATCAAAAGATCCAATTGTTGTCAAAGAGTTGAAAAGTAAGCTACTCAAGGGGGTTCATAAGCCACTACTGGTCCGTAAAGGGAATCAAATGATCCCAAAGCACATGGATTTTTTAAAATCAACGTGTACAGATGAATACTTCTCCGCGATTAGAATCTAATGACTATCTTAGATTTCAAATCGACGCCTTAATTATCACAACATGAAAACAGAAAAACAAATTATATAGTCTGATTTCCTTTGTATCATTACTATCAGAAACATACCTAATAATCAATAGGCACACCCTCACTTGTTCCATTTTAACCCTGAAAAACACCCCACTTCCCTCATTTTTTAGGCCTCTGGTTTTCCTTACAATGTGTTTATCGATTTTCCATCCTAAAATAATAGACTAGAGTGTGGAGCCTAATTGGCTTGATTCCATTGTGCCCATATTAAATTACACTGCACTATAAATTGGGAGTCCAAGGGACGGAGCCCCCGCCATTGGTTAAGTTGAGCAGTCAGCTCGCCGGGGTGGATTGGGGGGCTCGCCCCTGCTGGGGGTAGGAAAGTGAAGCCCCTGACCCAAAAAATAGGGAGACGATATTTTCTATTTCATAAAATCGGGGGAAAATTGCATCTTTTGCTGGGGTGTGTGTATTCACATATGAACCTAGAATACTGTGAAGGATGGACAAATCTTCTGTACTTTGTGACAATTATTTTCTAGCGATAGTGATAGTAAAACTGCTGTGAGCCTGTGGACATATCTTAATCTAGAGGAAACCATGTAAATCTCTTATTTCTGCATCTTCATAACACTTATTTGGGTCCTCCCCAGTCTTTAGTTTGCCAGCCTTATTAAGAGAGACTTAATAGCCTGATCAAAGTAAAAAGTGGCTGTCCTCCACAGAATATGTTTATCGTTACATATAGAGTGGCACGAAAGGCATCTTTGCCTTGTTGAACTCATGCTTCCTACGTTAGGCAAGCTCCCTGTGCAAAATCTCAGCAAAATTAGTCATTGCTTCTCGATCATACAAGCACAATTGTGTTGGGCTCAAATCACAAATTGAGGGAACTGCAATTTTGTTATCTAACCAGCCCTTCAGAACGCTTGCAATTTGCTTTTATTTTCTGTCATTTGTTTTATGCAATCTGCTTTCCAACTGGTTGAGTATTCTCTACCGCACTTTATCGATTGGTAGAGACGGTGCAAACTCCCGTGCACACGAACTCGGACATAGTGATTGTGTTCCACAGGGATCTCTTCCAACCTGGAAAGGTTATTAGATTATTGGTACTTTAACTATCCCATAGCAAAAGGCAATGTCGTTTCCTAAGCATTAGAAGTGGTGTTTGTAGGCCCCAATGAGTGAGAAAAGAGACGCTACGGGGTTTCAACTCCCTGCAAGCACATGCAATTCGCAAGGAAAACAACTGGAGAAGTGAGGAGAGAATCCTCGGTAGGCATTTGTCAATTCTTTCTGGGGTCTTAGTAGCACTAGGATCCATAATCGATAATAAGACTGAAATAATATGTGTGATTTGACCACTCTAAAAAATGTTATAGGCCTCTTAGAGGCTCACAAGTCCATGTTCAATGTAATTACAAGTCGTGACAAAGTTGAGAAGAAGAGAGCTCACGATGTGAAGACAAGAGGGGTGAAAAGATAAGAAGGTAGTTCATCTCTCTAACTTGTATGATTTCAGTCCAGTTGCCAAAGTACTTGCACAGATGTGCAGGAAATGCCAATCCCAAAGTGACCCATCGCTGTTACGTCTTAACACCAGCACGATCAAGAAAAGAAGTTGAAAGAGACATGTACGAGTGGCACATTTTATGGCATTTCACCACTCTTAGTGCTGCTGCTTGCCTGATATTCCAATCTAAAAGTCAACCCTGCCGATTCTATTAGGATCGGTCCTCTCACAAAGTCCACATTGGACAAGTAGCTCAAATGTCTCATCAGAAGCAACTAACGTGATCCTTAATGATTTACTGCAAAAGCTATACTACATTCTCATGATAAAGTTGGCCAAATCAATAAAGGCCAGTGGCAAGGGCGTTTCCAAAGTGAACCTAACCGGTTACCTCTGTAAGCGCTACGAAGGCCCTAAAGAGAATAGGATGAAGAATGATGTTCATTGATTAGTAAACCTTCCGAGCTGGTAAGGTCCAGACCATGGCCGTCTGTCTCTGGTTTGCCGGCTCATAAGATCTCTGAGATTGACCACCTGTTCCTAACTCCTCCCCGGGTAGTTTCCAATGCTTGGCACTGTCCATACTTTATAGGTGGAACAGCAATAAATTGGCTCATGATCTGGCAAATCACCAAATCATATGAGAATTATAATGCGTAGAAATAGCCTCTTGCAACTACCATCCTTCTGCCCTGCAATTCATCATTCTCTAGACCTTCTCAATCGCATTATAATTCTAAGGCCCACTTGTTCTTGAGTCAACAAGGCCATCTCTCCAACGGGGTTGTTTACAACGGCTTAACCTTTTTACACATCTCATCAAGGGGCGGCAGAGGCAGAAATCAGCAAGCCTACTTCCACTCAATAGGAGGGTTAACAGCACACGGAAGAGGGCTCCCATATACAAGAAAGCATGAACGAATATCCATCGGGAAGGACATTGGTGTTGTTGATACTGGAACAGGTGAACAATTTCATTACCTGTGTATCCTACAGAACAAACAGCACCATCAGAATGTTTATCGTTGAGGACAAAAAGACTTCTTCCTTGGGCTTATGTCACAGTCCTCGTCGCGTTTCGGTCAGGAGGCATTTAGTTTCTTTCTGTTCCTGCAGCATCGGCACCTTCCTTCAACAAAAGTCACATCCGACAACGAATGGAGGTGCCAACACATGCTATCCATCTAAGACAAGGCCACAGCAAACCCAAATGCTTAGGCATCCAAGGAAGCAAGAACTGTGATAACCAGCCAAAAGCAAATCGGCGTCCTCATTATACAATCAGAAAATCAAGAAACAAGTTGACGAGGATACGGAGAAATCAACAAACGTATGCTTCTGCTGCCATCTCCTATCCTAGAGTCAAGGTGTCCGATTTGCCAAAGTAACATGTTTTCTAAGATACGCTCGGAGTAATTAAGAGGAATGCTAAACGGACCGCATCCTAAAAAGTGCAGCCTAGCAGCCACATTTTCTGGATTTCACCTTTATATGATCGAAATCTTTCATCTCATTGCTTGTAGGTAATAAAGTTTCTAAACTGTCTGTTTCTAAGTATGATTTTTTAGATGCAAGAATCATCCCAATCACATGCTTTTTAATGGATAAAGGGAAGCCCCAATGCATGAAACTCCCACATACGCGGGATCCTCAAAAAGGAAGGACCACAAGGGTCAATAGTATGCATCCTTACTTGCATTTTGAAAGAGACTGTTTCCATGCCTTAAACCCGTGACCTTAAGATCACACGACAACTCTGCCAATCATGCTTTTTAATGAATATAAAACCTAAATCTGGATGAATAAGATACAAATTGATTATTCAAAGGTAGGCTCCAAAAATTGTAGTGGCTATACTGCACACCAGCTCAGTCAGTCGGAATTCCTCAACACATAAATAGCCAGGTAATTGACAAGTGAATCCAATTTTGTCAACTTTCTGAGGCATCACTTTTCGCTACATAATTTTTGGAGGCAGGATCACTAAATGGATTAATATTGGCGCATAGCCAATCTATTCCAGGCTCGTCATGTCCTCCAATCTTTCGTGAATAGATGCCATACTCACAATTATAAGAGCAGAACATAAAGTGATGGAATTACTTTTAAAAGGGGTGACAATAACAACCACAGCAAGAAATCCATAATGGTACAAGAATTCTGCGACTTAAGAAAAGGGAAATAAGACCAAATAACATCCAACGGATACAAGCTACCCGCAGCCTCCAGCAAAACACAAAACAAGCTGAGCAACCTCTATATAACCCACGGATTTCATAAAAGATGGCGATGTTTACACATTATGCAACAGCAAGAACCATATATCAGGGTTTTCTTCTTTTTGAAAGAAAGGAAAATTTGGTTAGTTGTAGACCATGTACTTGGGGGTAGCACTGAATTTCTGATAACCTTTAATAACCTTATTCACGGCATCAAGGAAGTCTTTCTCAGTCACTGTCTTCCTCCGTGCCCGAATTGCATACATCCCAGCCTCCGTGCACACACTCCTTATATCAGCCCCTAAAACAAACAGCAGTAGATATGGTAAACAGAGCGCATTTAGAATAAATGAAACAATACACCCAACAGTATGCATCTCAGGGCACATCTGGGTTGCAACTTACAAACTCTCTGCCAATGATGTAGGTTAGGAGATATTGAAACTCAAATTTTTTTTTATACTTCTTCTAGATTTATTATCCCATCAATGCAAATATAATTGCCCTGATATCTACTTGATGTACTTGCAATATAAAGAAAGCTTAATCCTGCTGGTAATTACTACCAGACTGGCATTTCCATCTATTCTAGATTTTGGATTCAAGACCATATTCATTGGTCAATGTGACCTTGAGGTCACAGGTTCAAGGCATGGAAACAGCCTATTGTAAAATGCAATGTAAGGCTGTGTTCTTTTGGCCCTTGTGGTCTACCCCTTCCCCAGACCCCGCATAGGCGGGAGCTTCGTGCACAGGGGCTGCCCTTTTTACCATATTCATCAGTCAGTGATATTGAGTCACTGACATGTTCAGATCCATTGGTCACGTGGAGCTACAATCTAATCCTTGATTGATCCCGTAAATGGCCATTATCTATACATAGTACTGGATAAAGGTACAGTTTTTTAGTGCACACGATGGCCTCCGTGTACGTTTGATGGGCACTTACGGACCATACGAGAGAACAGAAATGAATGAAGAACAAGTGCAAAATCTGTTTTAAAATATTTCTACATAACATTTAAGGTAAATTTACAATTGGATCTTTCCTACAGACTGCATTGTTAGGAAGAAAGCAAATGAAGATTGCGCTAAGAGACTTTTATTACTCACCAGTGGAGTTGGGACAGAGACGAGCTAGAAGCTCAAACCTGATGTCCCTCTCACAATTCATTGTTCGTGTGTGGATCTTGAATATCTGTGTCCTGCTCTCCAAATCTGGTAGACCAAACTCTACCTTACGGTCCAGTCGACCAGGGCGCAACAATGCTGGATCCAGTGTGTCAGGTCTGAAAAGAAAATGGACAGCATACACCTAAAATATTAGATAAAAGGATTACAAAGAATTTATTTGTGGGTTATGATTAGATATGAAACTCAGAGGATTTACCATAAAATCATCAATATAATGAAATGAGACGGGGCAGCAGACACATGGAACTCCCATTTTGTGTTCAAATATAAGTCAAATCATTCTAACCAGCATAAAGTGTAATCAGAACATACTGTCTATGTGGTGTTAGAGGATTTATCCACTATCATGTATATTTATTCCAAGTTTTGAAGATGGATTTGGTAATTAGTTGAAAAGGAATGATGTTTTATATGTTTTACTATGACCACATAAAATTGCGGTTCCTCATACGTGCTCTTGGACTCTAACTGCTACAGTTACCACCTCCAATTCCCTAAATTTATGGAGAATCATGGTTCCTCCATCAGGACTACAGCAAAGAATCTGCTTGAACAAAGATCTTAAGATTTACACAGTTCTATTGCCCTACAATCCCCTTGCTTGAAGTTTGAAAAGCATTAGCACAATAAGGCCAAGCATTATAGGAGGCAAGTTAGTATGGCATAAAGCAAGGCCAGACTAAATATACCTGCTTTCCTATGTGCTATCAATCAATCTAGCAAATAAACAGACCTGTTGGTTGCCATCAGAACTTTGATGTTTCCCCGAGCATCAAAGCCATCAAGCTGATTCACAATCTCAAGCATTGTACGCTGAACTTCATTGTCTCCACCAACACCATCATCAAAACGAGCACCACCAATGGCATCAACTTCATCAAAGAATACAATGCAAGCCTTTTTGGAACGTGCCATCTACAGAAAATATAACGGTTTAGCAAATTATTAGAATTAGATGGTGGAAACTAAAGCCAGATATTGAATGGAATATAACTGGAAGACAACTCTACAAAACAGATCAATGAAGTATGCAGTAGAAAACAACCTGAAAAAGTTCACGAACCATGCGAGCTCCCTCTCCAACATATTTCTGAACAAGTTCACTTCCGATAACACGAATAAAGCAAGCATCAGTTCTGTTGGCTACAGCTCTTGCCAAGAGAGTTTTACCTGTTCCTGGAGGACCATAACAGAGGACCCCCTTAGGAGGGTCAATCCCCAGCTTAACAAATTTCTCTGGATGAAGCATAGGGAGCTCTACAACCTGAGGAAAGAAAACCATGTCAAGCAGAGCGCAAACAATGGACTGGAATCTATCAGTTGAATAGAGTATTATAAGTACAAAACCTAAATTCACAAAGTCCAGCCTCAATAAGTGGCTGGCCTCATGCCCAAGTGTGCTATCCCAATGTAATACTGATCCAAGACAGCAAGCAAAATATACAACATAACCCTAACCTTCTCAAAACTTTTACAGGCAGACTAATAGCTACATGGTAACAGTTAAAGACTACTGGTTCTTGTGGAAGCATCCCTTTATCATTTTCACATCTGAAAGGTCTTCAACAACTCAATGCATCATATATTCTTGTAGAAATAGCTCATACCCTTTGCAGTGATATCCTTAAACAAACAGCTTTTGATTTTGTTTCAAATTGCATTCTGAAAAGAACTTGGTGGCATTTTTGGTCAAAAAGACTTAACAAACAAATTCTTGAAAGATTCACTAGTTCACAATGAAAATTCCCTAGGAGATTGAAGAGATGACTGAAAAGTACCGGAAATACAGAAACTAGTCAATGAGGCTGCAGAAGGATCTCAAGAAGTGGCAGAGGCAGGTGCAGAGAATCATTCATTTAGAGTATAGGTTCTTGTTACTTTTGAGCTGTAATATAAAGCATTTGATCAGGGAAGCATGATTGACAATAGAAGAAAAATGCTATACAATTTGTAGTTTTTATTTGGACAAATATTCAGGGGAAAGAGGGATATTGAATCTTCCAAAGTAAATGTTTCACGGATTTAAATTAAAGAAAGAGAGTAGAGCTAGGACTAAATCTTCTGAAGCAAGGAGGTTTAATTAGAAGATGAAGGTAGAAACATGGCCACTATATATTTAGAAATGGTTTCTGACAGGAAGTTGTAGGCTTGTAGCATTAAAAAATATTTGACTTTGTTTCTTTTGAAAATTCTACTTCTAATCTCGTAGAATGTTGTCAAAATAGAAGCCTTTTAAGCCTACTTTAAAGTAGGGAGCTTATATACGGAAAGTTTTGGAGCCATTGTACAGTAACATAAAGGGCCACTGAAGAAACTAATCTTCACTCTAACACTCCACATACACATTCAAGGAATCTTTTCATTGCCGTTCTAGATGGCTAGTTTATACAAGATAAAATGCTTATGCAAATTGTTTTATGGTTTTCTGTTGTTTTATCTCCTAGGCACATCATATCTAAGTTTAGTTCTGTCTTTCATTGAGAAGTGTCCTTGGCTTGGTTTCTGGTTTCACTCTAATACTTCACATACACATTCAAGGAATCTTTTCATTGCAGTTCTAGATAGCTAGTTTATAGAAGATAAAAAGTTTATGCAAATTGTTTTATGGTTTTCTGTTGTTTTATCTCCTAGGCACATCATATGTAAGTTTAGTTGTCTTTCACTTAGAAGTGTCCTTGGCTTGGTTTCTGGTTTCAATCTAAGTTCAAAACTTACAATCATGTTTGTATTTCTGCTGACCAGTGAACTTGCTTCTTAATTATGCTATGCCACAACGTCATCAATGTGTCTACCCTAGATCAAGGAAAGTGTTAGTGCAAAATGAACATCTCTGTATAGAAGTTCCGATACTCACTTCTCGCATTTTTTCAATCTGCTCCTTACATCCACCAACATCATTGTATGTAACATCTGGTTTCTCTTCTACAGTCATCATGGTAACACTGGGATCGATCTTAGGGGGCAAAGGAATCTGGATTTGATATTTGTTTCGATCAACCCTGTAATAAGAAAAAAATATTTCTTGTCAATAATGGCAAAACACTCAAGCAAATGGGCAATTTGCATCTTGAAATACAATGATGGAGCAAGGTTTCAGAAAATCAATATATATTCAAATTCACCCACAAGCTTATCCAGTTATTAATCATCATAACTGAAATGAATGAAATGGATGCTAATAGAATTTGCACGGGACCTGTTGACAATGCTATTTGGAAGGACAATTTAATAATTAGTGCCCAACCCGTAATCGGTATAAGGTCATGATGATGATGATGAAAATTTAATAATTAGTACCACTAGAAGTCTGCATTATTTGAGGATCCACAACAATTTAATTCCTTTTTGCTTTAGAGATAAAAGTTAATTTAACATGTTCCATTAATTCCAGCAAAATCAGATTAATATGATACTCAGATTATTGCCATGTAATCATATATATGTACCATCAGGTGGTTTGATAACGGGGTAGACCGAAGCACGTAGCTCGTGTGTATGAGGTGTCCGGGAAAGGGGTGGGCCACAAATGGGCCCATAGTACGCAGCCCTTTGGTTCAATAACCATGATCCAAAACTCCTACAGACCTATGATTTGTCAGATACTTCTCTTTCCCATACATATCTGTGTTGGACACTCAATGACATGACATCCATGTTGATGCTTGCATGGACAGTTCAGTTATGTGGACTTTGGACTCTCATTATAACGTTCAATGGAGCTGCTGCATTTTTATTGACTTTTATTTGGGATTTTGTTCCATTTGGCCTTTTTGCAATATTCATTTGTTTATTTGCCGTGTCCTTGTAACTGGGTTTTAAGGAACTGCTGTGTCAGACACCAGTATCCATACCATATCCAGACACCAGTGTCAGTGACCGAGATCTAGCTACAGGCAAGTGAGATAGGAGAAAAATCCTATTTTTTTGCTATCAGTTCTATGTTTCAGATTCTTGCTTGAATTAGGTAACTACCAACCAACAGCTATAATGGCATGCAAGCATTGTTTATATTTCAAAGCACTCTCATCATTCCTTCCCATAGGAAAAAGCATCCATAAGACAGTTCTACCATTTCACAAACTTGAGAACCAACAATGTTTTAGTGCCTGCAGACACTCCCTCGCATTCATCTCAACTGCTGGAATCACTTTTATGATCATTTTCTCTTCTATCGCCATTTGAACTTCCTCAAATCACCATTCTTTTCCAAGAACTAGTGTTAGTGAATTCATAAACTGATCAATCAAACAAAGACACAGACAAAAAAAAGAGAAATTAAAAGGTTACCATTCTTGAAATTACATATTAAAATGATATACGATAAACAAAACTAGAGGTTTTTGAAGTTTCAAAAAGCCCAAGATTTGTTTATATTTCAAAGCACTCTCACCATTTCTCCCCATAAAAAAAAGCATCCATAAAACAATTTACCATTTCACAAACTTGAGAACCAACAATGTTTAGTGCCTGCAGACACTCCCTCTCATTCATCTCAATATTTGGAATCACTTGCATGATCATTTTCTCTTCTACTGCCATTGAACTTCCTCAAATCACCATTCTTTCCCAAATAAAGGTATAAGAACTAGTGTTAATGAATTGGTAAACTGACCAATCAAATATAGACACATCCAAAAAAAGAGAAATCAAAAGGTCTCCGTTCTTGAAATTACATCTTAAAATGATGAACCATAAAGAAAACTAGAGGCTTTTGAAGTTTCAAACAGGTCGAAGTGATCCATCAGTCCTAAATCACACAACTTATTGAACCAGATCTTATTGTCCCCCTATTTATTCTCATCTGTTCAAGTTCCCCTTTTAATTTTATAAGAATCCAATGCAGTTCTCTTAGAAACCTCTTTAATCCAACAGTTCAAAGATTCCAATTTTTATACGTTTCTCTGAAATACTGCAAGGCCTCATTCAAAGTACTTCAAGAAAACATATAGTAACTAGAAACTTACCTCATGAAAACAACTTCTATAGTCCATTTAAGCTCATAACATACTAAACTTAATCATTTTCTCCTTGTAGAAAGAAAACGACCAAAAGGTTTCAACTTCATATATGGTTATAGTCACTAGTACTATTATTACTAATTAACGATATCAAATTGTACAAGTCTTAAAAAGAAAAGATATCTCCTTGATGATCTAAATAAATACCCAAAGGAACATCCAGAGCAATCCTGTCCACAAGCCAAATAATCCAAATAATAATAAGAACGAACAAACATCATAAAATCCTATATATCTCTGTTATGTGTTCCATTACCATTTATGCAAGGAAACAGTGAAGAATAACTATTACAGCAGACAAAAAAGTAACCTTACCCTACACGCATGCCTTCTTCAATGTCTGTGGGGGAGACCTTGTCACCCAATCCAACAACAAACTGCAATAACGAATACAGTTTAGACCCAGTGCTAGTATCCTTGACTGCAGTAAAAGAATGGTACAGAAGAGATATACCTTTGCAATTTGTTTAACATTTATCACATACTTTGCATCTTCAGAGTTCTGATTGATAATCTTGGTGCACCTTGCAACCTACAAAAACCAGTCACTTCTTTAAAACATGATTACGTAACTTAGAACAGCACACAGTTCATAGGGAACCAAGACTATAATAATGCTTCTGCAAAAAATAACCTGAAGAGGTTGCTCCTCCTGCATCATTTGTTTATCAGAGACAAGATCCCACTGACTAGGAGCAGCTAAACCAGTGTCAGACTCCTTAATTCCTGTTCATGAAAAGAAAAACCAACACTGGCAATTTAGAAAGTAGTGGAATTATAAACTTCCACATGCTTGCAATTTAATTAGAACTAGTTGCAGATAAGGAAAGGCCCATAACAGTGCACATTTTGCCTAAGTACACCAGATGATAGACCTTATTCAGTTTGGAGCCCCATCTAGCAGGCCCAAATTCTTTGTGCAATGCAAGGCTTTTCTTGAGAAGTGGTGCTACAGAAGATCAACACTAGCTACGAAGCACAGTTCCAAAGAAGCTAATTGTTGTGAAAGAAGTAAGGTTGCTAAAGGATCACACATCCACCAATTTATCATCATTCAGTGGTTAGAAGAGTGTAAAGTGTGATCCATCTGCAGCTGGATTATGTGGGTGTTCGCTTGCTCTTTCTTTCATCTTTTGGGGGCTGGGTTTCTTAAATCCAGGTTCCATAGATCAGTCTTCACACAGATGTTAACAGGTGGTTCAGTTACTTTGGAATGAAAGAACAGAAGTTGACTTCAAGAAGAATCAGTCCTAGCCAATTACTTTTTGACCTTGGAAACATATCCAGAGTTGGTTTATTTGGGGTGAATGTAATTTGAACTTAGGGTTTGATATGATTTTTATGGATCAAAAGTGTAAAGAGAATAATATTTGGATAACCCCAGAAAAATGGGGGTTTGGCTGATGTTGTTTAAAAGGATTTACAGGATTGTGATCGATTAGATTCATTAGTTTAAACAAGGCAGAGGATAATTATCCAAGACAGACAGACAAACAGAGAAATGAGAGACTGAGATACTAACTGGCCTCTTTCCTTCTACCAGTCTGCTTTCATCAATGGTCTTATCATACAGTTAAGTATGAAAACAAATGCTTCTATGTTTTACACTAGTATATATCCATAAAATCATATTTTAAACAGCTAAAATATCCGTCAACTTGTATGTTTGCCCCCACAATCCACAGCCCTAGTAACATATCACGAAGTTCTTATCATACAGTTAAGTCCTATTGAACAAACATTTCTTCTATATTAATTTTTCCGGGCAATATTCTCTATTAATGATCCTTGCCATCCATTTAAATGATCATTATATAAGGGTAATGCTTGAGATTTATTAGAAGTAGTTCTAGGCCTTTAAGAGTCTTTAGGAAAAACAAAACCAAATCGAAAAGGTTAGAGAGAAGATAGGAAAGGACAAAGAAAAAAAGGAAAAAATGTTAGACTCTTAAGGAGCCCATTTATTCAACCAATAGAGTAGAAGATTATGCACATAATTAAGTATTTGAGATTAATCACAAAAAAGACAGGGATCCCCATTTTTATGACTAGATAGGTGGAAAAGGAGAGAAAGATAAATGTTATGAGATAAATTCTAGGGATTAAGAGATTTGCATAGCTGATAATCAAAGTAGAAATAGAAGTTGAATAAATGAAAATACAAATGCAAATACTAGCTGGCAAGTAAAACTTTTTGAAAAAGTTGAAGATGATTTCATTATTTTCTCTTCCTACTTATAAATGAATATACATACATATGTATATTCATTTATGTATATTCTTTTGTAACTAAAAAGAGAAAATAATGACAATCATCTTCAACTTCTTCAATTATGGCAAACTTAACATGACATGAATTGCTCATTGGCATTCCCTCAAGCTAGGGCAACCCTCATAAGCGACAAGCTGCATTGAATCCCAGGTACAGAGGAAAATGGGCAAGGGATGCTATGGTGTTCCTGGAAGCGACACGTTAAATGAAACCTCGGGGGTAGTGGAGAATGGGCAAGAACTACTAGAGTGTTCCCTCAAAAGTGACACACTGCATCAAAACCCAGGTGTAGTGGAAAGTAGGCATGGGTTCATGGCATGAGGGTCGATAAGTGAGCAAATAGGCTAGCTCAGACTATGTAGTTAGAGGCACGAGATGCAACTAGGCACAAGGGGTGTGCCTAAAGCCTAGAGGGCCCAGACTTACGCCTGAATCACAAGGTATAAAAATAAATATTAAGAATTACTAAAATCCCAAAAAGGTAAGAAAAACATAGAAACATAATTATATGATAAATCTATAGCAAAAGTTATTTCAAAATTCTGTAACTGTTTTAAAAAAAAAATTTAAAAACTAAAAAGAAGTTAAATCTATAGCAAAAAAAAAGAAAATCAAAAGGAATGTTTTTTTCTACCTATAGAAGGAGAAACCATCAAGATTTATTTTATTTTTTAAAAAAGTAAGCCAAAAATGAAAAAAAAAAAAAAAAAAATGGTACTAATTTTTACAATTTTTTTTTATAGAAAATAGGGTTTTAGGTGGAAGATTCATGAATCCATACCTTTTCTTAGCTTAGATATGTAAAAGCTTGAAGAGGAATAGTCATTTCCACATTAGAAGCTCTCAAGAGAAGAGAAAATAGAGTTGGAAGATGAAAAAAATTGTAGTTTGGGGTTGTAACAACTAGTCACCTGCTCCTAGGCATGGGAGGCGCACCTGAACATAGGCTCTAGAAGCACCCTAGGTGTGCGCCTAGGTGCTGGAGCATGAAACCCTTGTGACTTTACAAAATTCAAGCGCAATATGTGCGCCTAGGTGCTGGCGCCTGAAACCCCTACAACTTTACAAAATTTAGGAGCAGGATGTGCACCTAGTGCCTAGGCATGCCTCTAACTACATAGGCTAAGAGAATAAGATTCGTAACGCCACATGAAATATAGGTAAGAGTCTGGAATTAGTAGATACAATGAAACATAAAAGAATCAACATCACTATAGCCAAGAAACCAAGTGAAAAGGGGCTAAAACTAGAGAAATTGACAGGTGCAAGCTCTAATACATAGGAGAGGACAATAATAGAAACGGCATAAGGATAGTGGTGGATAAAGAATGCAAACGTTAAAAGAACTAATGATAGAATTATAATAATAAAACGTGTTCTATGAGAGAAGATCATAAATGTTAAAAGTGCGTATGCATTGCAAGCAAAGTTAGAAGATAAAATTAAGAGACAGTTCTAGAAAGATATTAAGAGAGTCGTGCAAAAAATTCCCAACACTAGGGATATTTATGAGGGCTAACTTAAATGGTCGTGTAGGAAAAAAAAAAAGAAGTAAGGATATGATAGGGTATATAGAGGGTTTGATATCAGAGAATGAAATGAGATAGGAGAAGCTATTCTCGATTTTTTTTTGGCATTTAACCTAGCTCTCCGAACACATTCTTTAAGAAGAGGGACGAACACTTCCTAACCCTTAAAAGTGGACCCTATAAAAGCAAAATAGATTTTTTTTTACTTATGAATACCAAAAGATCAGTGTGTAAGGATTGTAAGGTGATACCCGGCGAGGGTTTAACCTCATAACATAAGTTAATGGTGATGGATATATACATTAAAAAATGGAATAAAGAAAATGAACTTAATATGTATCTAAAATTGAGTGGTGGAACTTAAATGGGGGGAAAATAACAACACTCACAAGTTGATGGTAGAAGGAAACTAGAACATTGAAACAGAAGTAAACATCATGTGGATTCATATAGCCGAGTCCATTAAGAAAGTGGCAAAAGATGTCCTAAGAATGTTTAAAGGTAAAAGGCAATCAGTAAAGGAAACTTGGTGGTGAAGTGAAAAGGTGCAAAAAGTTATTAAAGGAAAATAGGTGTGTTTTAAAGCATAGCAAAGGACTAAAAGTAACGAAAACTTTGAGCAATATAAGAATGCTAAAAAGGTTGCTAAGAGAATAGTAAGTGAGTCTAAAGTCAAAGTATATAATGATCTCTATAATAAATTAAGATCAAGAGAAAGTGAGAAAGATATGTTTAAATTTGCAAAAATAAGTGAACATAAGGATAAAGACTTAGCCCATGTTAAGTGCATTAAAAGTGATGACCATAGAGTACTAGTCAAAGATGTCGAGATCGAACAAAGGTGGGAAAGTTACTTTCAAAAATCACTTAATAACAATTGCCTAAGAATATAGCGATTGAAACAATCAGTAAAGGAAACTTGGTGGTGTAGTGAAAAGTTGCAAAAAATTATTAAAGGAAAATAGGTGTGTTTTAAAGCATAGTAAAGGACTAGAAGTAAAGAAAACTTCCAGTAATATAAGAATGTTAAAAAGGTTGGTGGTGTAGTGAAAAGGTGCAAAAAGTTATTAAAGGAAAATAGGTGTGTTTTAAAGCATAGTAAAGGACTAGAAGTAATGAAAACTTCCAGTAATATAAGAATGTTAAAAAGGTTGCTTAAGAGAATAGTAAGTGAGGCTAAAGTCAAAGTATATGAGATCTCCACAATAAATTAAGATCAAGAGAAGGTGAGATAGATATGCTTAAATTTGGAAAAATAAGTGAACATAAGGGAAAAGACTTAGACCACATTAAGTGCATTAAAAGTGATGACCAGAGAGTACTAGTCAAAGATGTCAAGATCAAACAAAGGTGGGAAAGTTACTTTCAAAAATCACTTAATAACAATTGCCCTAAGAATATAGGGATTGAAAGTACTATAAACCCAAATAACATTAGACATTATAAATACAACCATAGGATTAGAATACCTGAAGTGAAAGAAACCTTGAAAAAGGTGAAATCATGAAAGGTCCTAGTGCCCAATGGTATACTAATAAAGGTTTAGAAGCATATGGGAGATATTTAAGTAGTTTGATTGACAAAGTTGTTTAACAAGATTGTAAGATAAAAAAAAATGCCAGATGAATGGAGGAAGAGCTCTATTATACCAATTTATAAAAATAAAGGAGAAATAAAGAGCTACACTAATTATCACTCTATCAAACTTATGAGCCACAATATGAAACTTTTTGAAAGAGTGATTGACAAGAGGCTAAGGCATGAGATGAGTGTATAGGAGAACCAGTTTGGTTTCATGCCTACGAGGTCTACAATGAAAGCTATTTTCCTACTTAGACAATTAATAGAGAAATATAGGGAGCAAAGAAAGGACCTCTACATGGTCTTTATTGACTTAGAAAAAGCTTATGATAGGGTCCCTGGAGAGTTAATATGGTAGTTGTGGGTAAGAAAGGGTTTTCACAAAAGTCTATAGACATAATTAAAGACATGTATGAGGGAGCAATAACAAATATTATGACCACAAGTGGAGAGACCGGTGATTTTCCTATCACTGTAGTATTGCATCAAGGATCGACCTTGAGCCCACACCTTTTAACATTGGTTATGGATGAGTTAACAAAACATCTGCACAAGGAGATTCCACGGTGCATATTATTTGCAGATGATACAGTTTTAATTGATCAGACAAGCGAGGGAGTAAATACAAAACTAGAGTTATGGAGAGAAGCATTAGAATCTAAAGGATTTAAAATGAGCCAAACTAAGACAGTGTATATGGAATGCAATTTTAGTTAGGAGAAGAGCAGAAGTAGATCACCAGTAAAGATTGATAACCAAGAAGCCCCCCCTAAAAGACCAATTTTGGTACTTAAGATCAATGATTCACGAGAGTGGAGAGATTGAGAGAGAGATTACCCAGAGAATCCAAGTGGGTTGGAACAAATAGAGGTGCACCTCTGGAGATTTGTATGATCAGCAGGTGCCACTCAAATTGAAAGAAAAATTCTATAGGATGGCTATAAGGCCAAACATGCTCTATAGATCGCAGTGTTGGGCAATTAAAGAACAACATGTATATAAGATGAACCTAGCTAAAATGAGAATGTTGAGATGGATGAGTAGCAAGACAAGAAAGGATAAAATTAAGAATGAAAACATTATAGGAAACTTAGGAGTAACACCAATAGATAACAAGATGAAGAAGATTAGACTTAGATAGTTTGGACATGTTCAACAGAGACCAAAAACAGCACTGATTAGGAGTGAGGCAATGCAAGTTGAAAGTTCTAAAAGGACAAGGGAGAGGCTCAAAAGAACAGGGATAGAAGTGGTGAGAAAATATTTAAAAACTTTTAGACTAAATGAAGCCATGATACTTAATAGAAGGGAATGGAGGAACAAGATTCATGTGGCCGACCCTTAATCAGGATAAGTTCTTGATGATGACAATGATGATGATATATATATATATATATATATTCAGAAATATTCTTCCAAAAGTTATCAGTACAAGGCGAATGTTTGATATTTTAGTTTAGCTGTGTACAAGTACACACCAAAGCTCAATCTTGTTTTAGGCAGGAGTAAAGCTTCAAAGTCTCAAACTTTTGGATTTAGTCCTTGGTCTACCTAAAGCAAGCTGATTTCATCTCGAATTTATTGTGGGTAAGTGCCCCCAAAATCTTCCCCCCAGCTTTGAAAAATCTGAAACGCACATTGAAAAATGAAAATGCTAAACTCTGCAATCACCAACTTCTCTAGAGAAATGAACCATAAAGTTATTTCTCTAACGGCCAAAGGATCAATGGTTCAGGAATATAAAAACAAAGAATGTGGCAGCTCCTTTTGCTCTTTATATAACAAGTAAATAAACAAGTACAATACAGGTCTCATGTTCATAGTGAACAAGAGCCAGAACGAAATTTGCAACAAATCAGATCTCTTTTCTGTTTTTCCATGGAACCATCTACGATCCTTGTCTTTTTCTGTGTTAATTAAGGTTTTCCATTTCTCTGACAAGAAATTTTTTTTTTCAAAAACCAGATCCAGCTTCTACACCTTACCCATTTCCAAGATATTGTATTAGTTGAACTGATATGTTGCAGTGATATTTAAGTGAAGAAGGGTGTTCGAGTTTGAATGCCAGTGAGGTCCTTTGTTTATCAGATTCCTCATTCAAACCATGACCAGGAACGTATAGATTTTCTGTTCTCCCTTTGCATTGCTTCAAACTCATTGTTTCATAAACTATCACCACAAAAAGAACACTAATAAACATACCACATAGATCGTTGACCTTCTTGGCCATTTCTTTGATTTCCTTCTCCACTTTCTTTATGCTGGTAGAGTAAGGCCCCAGACCCTGCCATCAGAAAATAACATAATAATTATGTGAAGAATAAACAGACATAAATATCAAACTTTTAACAACATATCCAAGAAAATATAACAGGAGAATGAAATTGACAACCTTATGCAGTTTGAGATAAGAAAAGAACATGAACACAAGCACAAAAATGACCAGCAAGATAGCTATATACTCTGGGTGTTCGTTTGTCACTGTTTGTATGTACATGTGTAGCAAAATGCATGCAGACTAAGTAGTGGCTCAATAGTAGAAGTGCACTTGGATAGACAACACCACTAGTTTAGGTGAGACATAATGAATTTGATTTGGTAAATCCACACATATCCAAGCACACAACTCCACAGCCACACACAGCAGCAAATAAATCCGAACATGGGAGATGCAGACATTGTATGAAACAGATGCTCATATGTGCCACACATATCTTTATGTGTACAAAAAGCAGTATGCAGACCAAAAGGTATCGTGTGAAACAGGAGTTAAGATAGCCCCATCTACTTGTGTAACAGAAAATTACTAAGGAAAGCCCTTTGTAGCAAGGGCTTCCTGATGGAATTTGTTGCAAGAAAAGAACTCGATACACCATAACAGCTCTCTAACTTCTACAGCCACCATTTTACAAGAAGTTGGAGCCTTTCCTTCCTCCCATGCAATAGCATCAGATGAATCACCTTATCTGAGCGCAACCCTCAAAGAATCTGACCTTCCTCAAGTAAAATTAGATTGAATCACATCCAATTGGACCCGAGTAAGCATAGAGAATTTCACATTAGTACTTCTAAATAACTCCACCAGTGGCAGGGACGCTTAACCCAATGAAGACACATGAAGTAGGCCTGTGGTGGCAATTTGTGGATCCGCAGCGAGGATTGGATTGCCAGTAGATGCAAAAATTGAGTCCTTTTTTCTTTTGGGTTTGGGGTGATGGAGAACCAAGCATCCTCACTTTTGGCTTTCCCACATCTATCAGCAATAATCATCTCTCCATACATTCAAAGAGATCACGTGTAGACTTCCTATGAAATGCTTTCCTCCATGAAGCTCAAGAGAAGCACTAGCAATTGCTTTAACAACAAAATCTTAGACAAAAATGCTCGGAACTCTAATAATGCTTGCAGTTCCACTTTTGGTTCTAAACATGTTGACAGCTCTAGATCAAATTTTAAGCAATCCCTTAGTTTGATAGATATCCTCTCAACTCCACAACACTTATGCACTGACTAAGATGGTCAATCCAGCACCGAAGGAACATTATCTCCCAAATCACTTACCAATTTACTGCTATTACTAGTATCTGCACTCGTGTAGAATGTAATACTGGAAGCTCAGAACACATGCATACATGAAGTTACTTGATACCAGCTTTCAGAACACGATAATTTTAGTGCATTATCACTTGTTGTTTTTTTATTTTCTTCCTGAATGCACCATTTGCAACTAGCCCAACTCCCATTATGGGACGGACATCGACCCTCCATTGATAACCGTGATTTGAAACTTCAAAGTTTGATAATCCCAAACAATTTGCATTGACTGGACAGAAACAAATTTTGCGTTCAATTTTAGTCAATTATTACTGGCAACATCCATTGAGTGGAATCGATCATAAATTGTATGGCTTTTGACTCAAATAGCAGTTGATCGAAGATGAGACTGAACAGGAGTTTCACATGAAATCCCCCAATAAATGAAATTTTTGTTAAAGAAAGGCCCCGACTTTTAACGTATTCTTTAATACATAATCAAAAGTTCCCATATTTTCTTTTGAATAGAACAGAAGTGTAAAACATAAAATGCAAACTTAAATCCAACTCCACACAAATTTCATACATAATTAGTCCAGATCTTAAATCTTATTTGCAGTAACAAATCAGGTGATCGGTCAAATTCTCATCCTAATCATATCTCTAGCACGAAATGAGAGGGGAAAACCCTAGAAAGCAGAGAAAATCAGGAATTTGAGAGTAAGGATTTGTATACGTACATATGTCTTGAGAAGAGCGATATCATCTTCATCCAATGGACGAGGGTTCTTCTCGTTGATCTCTTCTTCGGGCTCCAGCGCCATTGATTCCTCAGACCGTAGAGATTTTGGGCTGGAAAAATGGTTTCTTGCTAGAGAGGGAAAGATATTAGCACATATATATGAGAGAGAAAAAGTACGAGCTTTTCGCATGTGGTGTTTGCGCGTGTAAACCAGTAGGCGGATTTCATATCCGTTATAGGGCGCAGTTTGGGTAATCAGAACCGCTCATTTTCTGGGCCGCAAACCTGGCCGTTAATTAGAGGGTAACTTGGACATTTCACTACCTTTCTCTATATATATCAAGGAGAGACGACAAACGCATAATTTGATCATAATTTGATGAGGCCGCATATGCAGAAAACCATAGTCAGCATCCAGGTAGAAGCCCACAATAGTCCCACATAGGCAAATTCATGTCCTAATCTCAACCGTTAATTGTAGACCATCAAGAGGTAATCGACAGAGGTAGAATCCAAAGCCAAACAGATATCGGATCAAGGCAAAATCAAAGGCATGGGTTATTTGTCTTGGAAGCAAGTTATGAAGCATTTTCCGTTGCAACTTGCGTCCCAATGAAAAAACAAATTAAACTCTCATATTTTGTAAATACTATTGAAATGCCCCTAAACACTAACGCAAAGACCTACTTTCAAAGATGAAAAAGGCTAAGGATCTTGGAATTCTAACCACCACTCTTCTTTAGATATGAGACCCAAACTCCAATTATGAGCTAAAGATCCACAAGCAAAATACTTAAAACATATTGATTTTATGGCTTGTCTTATCCAATATAAAAAAGGGGCAGCCTAGGGCACAAAGCTCTTGCGTATGCAAGATCAGAAAAGGAACAGACCATAGGGGTTAATAATATGCAACCTTACCTTGCATTTTGTAAGAGGTTGTTTCCACACCTCCAACCCATGACCTCAAGGTCACAAGATGACAACTCTACCATTGCGCCAAGGCTCCTCTTCAATAATGATTTTTCTAATGTTGTTCCATTGTGATAGTTTAAAGAAATACTATCAATTATCATCAATTTGTAGTTATGAATGAAATGCATACCTTTAATTAGAACTGACCTAGAAGAAAAAAAAAATGATAGAAAACCTTTGACCAAAGGTATTCAAGAACCACAAAGAAATACCTCTCAAGTGTCACTTTATTGCAAATGAGTGTCTCAATTTTTGCACAAATCTAAAGAGAAGGGCTTCATGGTTAAGCTAGACATGAAAAGGGCATTTGATTGAGATAAATGGAGAATAATATATATTATTCAACAAAAGATGAACTTCAGCTCAAGATGGAGATGTTGGATTAGAGAGTGTGTTCAATCTGCTAGATTCTCAATCCTAATCAATGGTTCACCAAAAGGTTGCTTCAAAAGCTCATGCAAAATTCACCAAAGAAATCCCCTCTCACCATTTTTGTTTCTTTTGATTGCTGAAGTCTTCAGTAAGATTATGGACCTTTCCTCAACCTAAGGAGATGGTATCCAAGCATGACAAAATCATCAACCTTGTTTTTAGTATCAATAAGAGGAATGCCATTAGATGTTAGGAATCCCCTGTGTTTAAGAAAATTGAGAAACACTTGAGGATTTCTTAGGTTTTGATGACACCATATCAACTAGAGATGAAGTAAGGACTATGACAATGGTGATTTGAATGGCTAGAAGGCCACCAACAACTTTGAAATTTTAGGTGATGATCAAGTGGTACCAACATTGAGTAACTACAAAGAATAGATTAATATGAGTAATTGCAAAGGTGATGATCAAGAAAAAAAGCAATTAAAACACTATTTTCATATTAAGCTTACATGATTGGCTGGGCTAAAGCAGAAGGTCATGCACAACAATGTTTGCTCAATCACCTTGTTAGAAATTGGAGACCCTTTATGGCAAATACAATTCCAAAATAGAGGAAGAAGGAGCAATGGAACCCCCACCTTAGGAACTCTGAAAGTAAACGTTGATTGGTCAAGTCTTGGAAACCCAGGTCATGTAAGTTATGGTGTAATCTTCAAAAATCATGGAGTTATCTTTTTTTAAAATTATGGGATGTCTGGGAATTGGAGATTCAAATGAGACAAAGATGGTGGCTGCTCTTCATGCTATAAAGTTGTGGACACATTGTCAATCTATGCCTTTTATTTTCAAAGGTGAGTCCAATAATGTCATTAAATGTAAGCTTTGTAAAAGAACCACTTCCCACACTGAGAACATCGAAGTTAGGATAAAAGTTGAAGCAATTTCCTTCCATTATGTCAGCATATTTGCAAACCAAGAAGCAGATAATTTGGCCACAGTAGCAGTGAGTTCTAGGGAAAATAGAGTCATATATTATCTTGTTCTATGCAATTTGCAATGGATGCTTTCAATGTTCTAGTCTGAATTTTGTGGTTGCTGATTTTGATTTGATTGCATCTTTCCTTTTGGATTTGGGGAAGAAGTGTGTGACTATGGCTATCACGATTTGGTCACTATCCCCACTCTTCCTCTTTGTTGTATTAATTCTCTCTTTTAATATAGTTATAACATAAAAAATACAAAATAAATAGTTCTTCCTTGCAAGACAATGGGTACCTAGTGTACAAAGATCTTCCCACATGAAGTAGGAGTGCCAATATGATAACAACCCTCTACTTTTAAGTTTACCTTTTTCCAAGTCCTAAGGCTTAAGACTAAGAGTACAAGGGATGGCAATATGTTAGGTTTTTTAAGGATCTACCTAAATTAACCCCTTACATGCCAAGAGTCAAGGTAGAAATTTTTTTGACCCAAATGGATCGTGTTAGGCAAAAAAAATTTGGCTAGTATGAGTCAATATTAAGGGCAGAAATTTTTTTATCCAAACATTATTAGGAAAAAATTTTGATGACTTAATTTTCTTATGTGATATCTCTCTTGTTCATAGGTCTTACCTTGCCAATGAAATTAGTTTTTAGTAGACAATTTATGTAGTATATAGCTAAAATTTGCTCTTATTTACTATAGGACTAGTACATTTACCCTTTTAGCCAACCCCTAATCAGGATAAGGCTTTGAAGATGATGATGACATTTGTCATGTGCAAAGCACGGATTGACTCATTTGATTATTTACCTAGATTTTATATTTAGTCATTATATATATAAAAGGTATGACTTAGTGTTCCTAGAGAGAGAGAGAGAGAGAGAGAGAGAGAGAGAGAGAGAGAGAGAGAGGAGAAAATATATGAAAAGACTAGTCATATTGTGCTTTCACTATAGGTGTAGTTCAAAGTGGATAGTGAGCCCACTTTTTTCAATTTCTTCACTAATCCAATCATTCATTTGATTTGCCCCATCTCAAATGGCCTAGGTACTAAATCTCGCATCTATTAAATATCTATGAGTTTTAGTTTGGGCATTTGTATTAAAAAATAAATGCTATAATAGTGAAGAGCATCAAGACACATATTGCGATCCATATTTTGGCTTAGAAAGGTTTTAAAATGGGGGACCTAGAGATATCCAATGGTTGTGAGATTTGGTACCTAGACCATATAAGACAAGGTGAATACATGAATATAGCCCCACTTCATCATATTATTTCTCACACACATGCGCACATGCATAGAGGTGAGAAAAATAGGGCCAAAGGGGAAATGCCACAGGACACAAATAGAAGAAGATTTCAAAGGGCAAAATAATAATAATAATAATTTGCTTCATATATAATAGTATAGACTAGTCACTAGTCACCTATACATGCACATGTGCGGCTTTGGAGAGAGAGAGAGAGAGGATTTCTTCTATAAATATGCATGTATTGCAGAAAAATAGGGTTTGGACCTACTTTTTTATAATTTCCATAAATCTAAGACACTTTATCTTATTTGGCCTCAATCAAATCTCATTGTTATCGAAATTCATTTCATTTGGGAATATCTAATGCCTTTATTTTTAGGTCTTTTATGGTCATATAATGGAAGGTCTAAAAAGAACCACTTTAAAACTATAAAAGGCCAATAAATGAAATATTAGATATATTTGAGTTTTGTACCAAGGACATGTGATTGAAGTAGAATGACATGCACATTTTAAAGAGGAAAAAAATTAAAAAAAAGTAGGCCTAAACCTTTTTTTTCTTCAATACATATGTGTGTATGTGTGGAAGAAATTTTCAAGAGGAGCGAGAGTTGAAGCCTAATAGCTTTTTCTTTCATTCAAAAGAATGTCAATAATTAATGAGAGAATATTTTCTTTTTCAAGAGAGGCAACTTTTTATTTTTCCATAAAGCATATTAATAGCCAACTATAGAGCTATAAATTAGAAACTTTATGTTATAAATGTCTTATATTTGATATAACCTCCATAATATAATAGATAAACGTTATGACTCTCCTAAGTTGGTTTGTGTTCAATCCATTGAGTTTTATTTATATACACCATATGTATGTAGGACGGTCTCTTGGAGGATCCATTGCAAACCCATACTGGTTAGGACTAAGGGTTGAAAAGTTTGAACTAAGAAATGTTGGGGTAAAAATCTATGACCAAGTCAGTTAAGGCTAGGTTAAGAGTAGGATAAAATAAATCTGCCCTAACCCTCCCATTGTATTCTCTAGTTAAGGCTCTTATAAGCTGTTTATGGATAAGGATATAGTTTTATCCAAGCTTATGTCTATGGGCATCCACAACATCTATATTTGTGAATAAGGATATTGAAATATCTAGTCAAGCATCTATATTTGTGGATGAGGATATCACTTTTGGAGATAGAAAGTCCATGTTTGTGAAGTTAGTGCATGGGCATTAGAAAATCCACACCATGGATGTCCAGGTGATAAAATCTATTGAAAAGTTAAACAATTTTGCCTCAATTCTGGATATTCCATTGCCAATGTGAAGAGTTGGATTTATGGATATCCAACTTCTTCTTCTTCTTCTTCTTCTTCTTCTTCTTCTTCTTCTTCTCTCTCTCTCTCTCTCTCTCTCTCTCTCTCTCTCTCTCTCTCTCTCTCTCTCTCTCTCTCTCTCTCTCTCTCTCTCTCTCTCTCTCTCTCTCTCTCTCTCATTGCATGATAATTTATTATGTAAGTCATGCTGTACCACCCCGGTTTTCTAAATCTTTTTCAATTATATATAGTAGTAGTAAAAAGAGTAATTTTATAAAATAGGTGGGATTCCTGAAATAAAACTCAAAATTTATTAAAAATTTTTTTTTCGTAGCATCAAGAAAAAATACTCAATAAAGAAAACCTCGGGGCCATTTACACCCCAAAACTACAATGCTAAACAAAATCACTTTCAGACACTCTGAGCATGCTCAAATGTAAAACCACGAGAAATTATGCAAGCTATAAAGAGACGATGATAATAAAAATCCCAAAGCTCCAGGGTCCATCCAAAATCACCACACCATCTATGTTCAAGTATATGCACACTTTACAATGGTATGGGTCTAATCTATCAAAATATACAAACATCTAGGTAGAGTCCCAAAAGTCCAATAAAGGTCAAAGACGTACACTACTGTCTCTAAACATGAAAAGTATATGGTCCTTAGGTCTTCGTCCAAATCCACGCTAGTCCACCTGCTTTCCTCTCTATCTGTCATGCTCCAACTCTGAGGCATTGCGAAACAAGGCAATGCCTCAGCAAGCTATGCTTATGTAGGTGATTCACATTTAATAATAAATATAAATAAAATCAAAAGGCCTTAAGTATCATAATCATGGCAAAATCTCATAAGACAAAAGTATACAAGGCATGTGAACCCCTAATATCCTAATGAATAATTCGAGAAATCATGCGCTAAGCAAAATCATATTAATCTGAATATCATATGTCATAATCATGGGAAGCTGTGCACAATTAAGTCGTATGAGTGCCTCAACTGCACTCACGACAATGGCAATGAGTACTCATTCTAATCCTAGGTCCCTCACATGCAGTCTGCATCAGTCTATTTTCCGACGGAAGCCTGTCAGCCCAACTATTGGCTCGCCCTCAAATCAGTACAAGACTCGGCTTACTCCGCTTCACTCGATACAATCTGACCCTGGGTCCCTCACGTGCAGCCCACATCAGTCTATTTTCCCACAGAAGCTTGTCAACCCAAACTACTGGCCCGCCCTCAAATCGGTACAAGACCCGGCTTACCCTGTTTCACACGATGGTCTCAATCCAGGTCCATGATAGAGTGTAATCCATCACATATCAAAATCATGGATAATTATGTAATCAAATATCACAATAACAAATATGGTGTATTAAACACATACAACTAAACACGGTAGTACATAAGACATATGCCTCAAGAATTTTATATAAGTCACAATCGATGAAATCAATAGTGAAATCCCAAATGTGATCACCTACCTCAACAATCGTGATACTCTAATCAGGGGCATAGATAACGTCATGTCGTACGCCCTGACGTACCTGTCACATCATAAGTCATGGGTCATGTGGTGTACTTGCATCTCAATAGACATCTCCAAGTGTTAACTTTCCTGATCTAATGGTTAATCCTAAGTTAGTGGCTCAAATCACCTGATTAACCCTTCATTAGGGAAATCCTGAGCTAGATGTTGGTCTTTCTAACATCTATCATTATATGTCATCATAGATTGTCAATCCTACCCATTTTCATTACGATCCATTAAATTTCTATTTCGTTTAGTGATTCACATGTATCTTTATGACCATGTGTCGATATGATAGTCGATCACTCTTTGATCCGCACCCCTTAAGATGCCTATTCAAATCGACTGTCAAGATCATTTTTCTTAGCAATCTAGTGAGATTTTCTCTTCTAATCTCCTAGATCATCTCATGTTTGATGTATACAACCAAGGTCTAAGGCCGGATCACACTTTGATCGGCTTGATCTAAATCATCTGATGGTATTTAGTGGATAAACTATTCAAAAGGAGCTCCAAACTAGATTTTTATCTTAAATCTAGGTTTGCATCATTGAGATGATCACAACACCTCTTTCGGATCTTGATTTGGACCTATATAGCTCCTAGAATCACTTTTTTTTAATAGATGGTAAAAAAAACTCAAAATCAGGAAAAGGACCCGTCGCACGTGCGGCACATGTGTTGCATGCATGCCATCAGCATGCGTGTCGTGTGCATGGTGCACCGTGTGGCGGGCCCACGTACGCGCATGTTGCACCGCGTGTCGCACCTGGTCGTGCCGCGTGTCGACATGTGGTGAGTAGGTGTCGAGTGTGCGCTCGCCGCCCGACGTCGCCAGTCGCCATTGTCGGGGATGGTGACCAAACTAGTTCGCCGTTGCTGGAGACAACCACCAGAATCTGGTCGCGTGGCGACCCCAGGTGCCCCATTTTTTGTGATTTTTACACCAATCTATCCAGTTTTTCACATACTGTAACACCCCGGATTTTTAAGACAATTTTTTTTATAATAATAATGGCATTTTAAATAAAAGCATTTGGGATCCCATGAGAAAAGATTTATTTAACATTTTACTAAACCTATCTTAAAACTCCGGGTGTTAATTTTCCTTTCTATAAATGGCGTACATGTAATTAAACATAAATAAATAATCCGCGTATAATCAACGTCAAATAAATAGGCGCCTTTATTTTAAATCAAATAAATGTCCAAAACACAATAATAGTATGGCCCAGGGTCTATTCATCATAACATCCCATATAAATGTCTTATATATGTCCAAAGATCTAAATCACATCCAAATATAAAGTATGCAGTCCATAATAAAATTCAAATGATAATCCACTCTAATGACTCACATTACTGTCTAAAACTATGAGGAAACTAGTCTTCAGCAGCTCTCAAGGTTTATCAACCGCTTTTCCCTTCCTAGTGTCGCGCTTGAGATCTAAGGCATTGCAAAATAAAGCAATGCCTCAGCAAGCTATCGCTTGTGTAAGTACATAGACAATTAATGTAATAAATGAAAGAAATAATGAACAACACTGATAAAAAGTCTAACACTTATGAAAATAGTGATATCATAATGCCATGTTCAAATAAATGCCAATTTATTCCATATGCTAAAACATGCAATCATAGAGTTAAAACATGACATGAATCAATAAAATGGAGCATACAACAAGAATAAGGGCACCCTAAGGTAATGGGTCCCACCACATCGCACTAACATCCCTGATCAGGAGTACACATAGTCAACCTCTGAGTGTCGTCACACCCAGGCATACCATCCATAACCATGCTCATCATACATGCACACATAACAAGAATATAGGCCATCATGCTGCAGTGGCAACCCTCCATGGGTATCAACCACCGCCGCTCTCCGTCGACACTATAACGAGAGACTTAGCATCTGTCCCCATGGAAAGGCTCAGACCGGTAGTGTGGACTATCCATGTTACCAAACCCCTACCGAATGCCATCTATGGGCAGGTGTCTATCATATCACAAATCATCACATGATAATCTCGGAAGGTGGGTGGCCGGCCCTATCCCTCCTAGCATGACGCCCATCGGGCGAGAGCACCCGTCATCAAATATAAAACATGAAAATCATATGTATATGCTAAAACTCAAGAGCACTTATCGCTTGAAATCCCCAAGACATGCCCCTCATGCTGGGGTTAGCCTATAAAAGGACCAGCTATTAAGCCTCTATACTCATTTCCATGTAAATCCATGCATTTTCTATATATATAATAAGAAATAAGTCTCTAATTAAGCATAACTAATTAACATCATGCTTGTAAAAGCATTTTAAATAAGTTTATTCAGTAAAAGATTTCAATTTGGAATAACCATCCTGTACGCAATGTCGCATGAAATCCACGGTAAATAATAATTGCATTTTAAATCACAATCACACATGATGCTATGTTTAAACATGGTTTAAAAATCAAAACAAAACATTATTTGTCGTCACCTACCTCAGTGTGAGACCACTAGCTTGCTAATAACTCCCTTTAACTGGTATATTCACGTGCACCTGTACATGTCACATCACTATTTTAATATTTTTCTAAATAAAAAGTGGTCATTTCTAAGTTTTTAAGTTAAAACTAGGTCCGCGTCGTCAATACGGTCACAACGCCTCTTTCGGATCGTGATTTGGACCTCTCTAGCTCCAAAAAATCAAGTTTTTGTGAAAACTACTCTTAAATGGGGCCTGCCGGACCACCATAAGGTGGTTTATACCGGCGGCGCCCCTTTTCCGCTGGTTTACACCTGCGTACACTGGCGCACGAAGACGCATGCCGATGCAGACGGCGAACGGGACGCGCGCGTGCGTCACGGTCGCCAGGACGCGCCGCGTCCCGGCCCCGCCACGACGCGCCGCGTCCCGGCCCCGCCACGACACGCCGCGTCCCGGCCCCGCCACGACTGCCATTTGGTTTCTCCCCCGCACGCGCGTGGCGTCGCGACGACGACGTTGTCCCTCGGGCGTCACCGAGTGCGTCCTGGCGTCAGCGCCAGGGCGCCGACGTCGTTGACGTCGCCGGAGAAGACCACCGGATTCCGGTCGCCTCCGGCGGAGCTACAGAGCTCCGTTTACGTGATTTTTGCGCCATTTTCTTCAAAATTCTCTCTAGAATCCATTTATGCCCTCCTTTTGCACTGATTTTGCCAAAAACCCATGGTTTTTAAACGATTTTTCCCAAGTTCCTAAAAACATCCATAGGTACTGGTTTTTGGGTTTTCTAGAGAAATCCACCGTTGGATCACTCCCAAATTTAAAGGGTATGCTCTTGGGTCTCTTGTGCACTAGTTGAACGGTGCGATTTTCAAACGGACTAGGTTTGATCTGTGAAATCACGCTCCAACAGTAGCGTGCACACAGGTTCCTAAAAATCTGATTTTTCCTAATTTTTAAACATTTTCCTAATTAATTTTCTAATTAATAAATACAGAAAAACATGGATTTGAGGATTACCTTGCGCCTGACTGGTGTTGCTCGTGTTGCCGGGGTTCCACTCGCCGGAAAATCCAAGTTTTGCAGGGCTAGGGTTTTGCGTAAACACTCAGAGAAAACGCTCAAAGTGGAGCGTTTTGGCAACCTAGGGAGGGTAGATATAGGCCTAGAGTCCTAGGGGAAGAGAACCTCTTCCATTCACGCCTCTTTCCATGGCTTCTCCGGCGATTTTGCCGGATCTGGGTATAGACATGTGGAAGACGGGGGTGCCATTATCAATTTGGGCCCTGTGTTATACGTTTCTGTCAAATGACAAAATTGCCCTTACAACTTTGACGGCTCATAACTCCCTCGTTTGAGTTCCGTTTTTTACGTTCTTGGTGGTGTTGGATTCGTATCGACGAGCACTTTCTAATTCTTATGTTTTCAGGAAAAAATTTCATCCATAAAATTTTATTTTAATTTATTTATTAATTTTCTATTTTATCCTAAAAATTAAGGATATTACACATACATTCCATTTTTACAATTGTTTCAACAAATTTCTTCATTATTTATCGTTTTGTCACTATTTTTACCACGTTCCTAAAAACCCTCATCTTACTGTTTTTATGGTTTTTTGGCATCTCTAACCATCTGATCACCATGAAATTTTATGGGTTTGTTCTTTGCATCACCATGCACAAGATGAATGGTCCAGATCATCATCTAACATCGTTTCATCAACTTATTTTAGGGAACCCAGATAAAACTTGGAAAAGCATGGAGAAAAGAGTGGGGGCAATCCTACCTTGGTCCGGCTAGTTGGAGGGAGGGGAAAGTTCATTGCGTCCGTGTGGTTGCTGGTGATGATTGTCGTGGGAGAGTTATTGCTGGTGATGGAGTTCCTAGTGGCTATGTCGGTCACGGGAAACGAGAGAGAGGGGGGAGGGAAGTGCATTTAAGGCACTCCCCCTCTTAAATGGATATATATTATTTATTATTTATTACTTATTGTTTTATTATATATTTATATTTTATATGATGACCTGGAAGGTTGTGATGATTTTGTGAGGGCCCCACTTATGAAATTACGATTTTGCCCTTCTAAATAATTTTATTTAAATACAAAAATTAAAATAATTCACCATTTTTACTCCGATATCCAATTTTAACCTTTTCAATGGCGTTGGACTCCATTTTTCGAGCACATATCAAATATTAAGGTTTTAACTCGAGATTCTATCTCCAAATTTCTCAAATTCTTAATTTTCTAAAATTCATAAAATTAATTATTCTAGAATTTAAAATAGTGAATGTTACACACGCTTAATACCATTGGTGAAAATATTATTTTAATATAAAAATATTCTAAATTGCATAATAATTTTTTACTTTATTATGTAAGTCAGGCTTAATACAATTGGTGGAAATATCATTCAACTGTAGAAATTTTTTTATAATTCATTATAAATTATATAATAATTTATTAGCTAGACTGTGCTTAATACCATTTGTAGAAATTTCACTTTACTATAAAATATTATACTTCATTCTAAATTGCATAATAATTTATTAATGTATTATGTTAGTCATGCTTAGCATCATTAGTGTAAATATTAATTTGCTATAAAAATATTCTAAATTATTCTAAAATGTGGGCAATGCATTGTCATTAAATGCCAAAATAATAAGATTCTAGAAAAGGACACTAAAAGCCAAGAAAGGCCCTAAAGTTAGATGATCTGAATGGTTCGTAATGTTCAGCCTACCTATTTAGTTTGTACACCAAAAATTATGATGATTAAGTTGTGATGACCCAGGTTTTTGTAACATATTTTGTAATACATTTTTCAAAGGCGGGGTGCCCTTAGTGGTAAAAAAAATTTCACAAACAATGCAACGAAAATTCTTTTCTTTTAAATTTGTTTGTAACAAAACCCAAGTCTCACCTCAATGTACATAATACAAATAGACATTTTGTATTAAATAAAATTTTATTGAATACGAAGAATCATCTAGTAGTTCACTTTTACAAAGCCCCTGTATTATAATTACAATCCATTATTCAAATACAATCCAAATTACAAAGTACATAGCCTGATTACACAATCTTCAATGAAAATACCCTGACCAGTTTTGCAGCTTTTGATTCTTCAAGCTTTACATCCTTAAGTCTCCTTCCCTGTATCTGAGATATTGTAAACATTCAAACATTTACAATATCTCAGCAAGCTATGATTAGTAGGGAATACAAAAAAATACTACTTCACTAATACAAGAATACATACCTCAGTCATCATTCTATCATGTTTATCTACTCATAGATCATCTCATCATAGAGTATATACATCATTTATATAGTATAGGGTAAACCCATTAAAATAGTGAAAATACTCAAAACTTGTTCCTTCCCCGGGCTATACTCCAACTTAGGAGATCAATATTCAGCCAAATTTCATATGAGGATTTTCTCTTAAGGAACTCAAGTATTTTATCATACTTGGCATCTCATTATGCCTATCATATGTGCATCATAATTCAAAATACTTAAGGACTACTATGCCGCAGTCTAAATCCGTATAGTACGCTCAGATAACTGCATAATAATTCACCGATCATCATAAGAACATGATGATGAAATGGATGTAAAGTGTAGAAAAAGGAAAGTTTCCAGCTTAACTATAAGCAAACCCTAAAGGTGTGCATGCGGTTAGCGAAACTACACTTAATGCATCATCAAGCTCTACCATAGAAGAGATTAAAGTTGTTACTGTTCTTAGGATGGTAAAATAATTGAGAAAGATGAGCCTCAAAAGACTGAAAAGGTAGAACATGTAAGTTCAATTCTTCAGCATCATACACCCCAAAAATACAAGGATCCAGGTTGCCCCACTCTCACTTGCATCATTGACAACCATAAGATTAACCAGGCCTTATTAGATCTTAGATCCAGTGTTAATTTGTTTCCATATACTGTCTATGTTTAGCTAGGACTAGGAGACCTCAAGCCAACATCCACTACACTCTAACTAGTCAATAAATCAATGGTAATACCTAGGGGCATAATAGAGGATGTGTTAGTCCAAATAGAGCAATTCTTTTTCCTAGTCAATTTTCTAGTTTTGGACACACAACTAGTGCTGAATGAGCAATGAGAAATTCCTGTCATCCTTCGACGTCCATTCTTGGCTACGTCCAATGCCCTAATAAACTGTAGAAATGGTGTCATGAAGCTTTCATTTGGTAACCTGACACTAGAATTGAACATCTTTGATATATGTAAGCAACTTGGAGAACCCTCAGATGATTTTCACAGTGTTAACATGATCAATTCAGTTGTACAAGATCAATTTCAGTCGTCTTCCTTGTCGGACCCACTGGAGGCTTATTTGGCCCATTTTAATGAGTTTAAAGAGGACGAATTAATAGAGGAAGTTAATGCACTCCTTGATTCTGTTCCTATCATGGATGCAGAAAAATGGAAACCTCATTTCGAGGGGCTTCCATTGAGTGAGATCACTCCCCTCCCATCATCAATATAACCCCTTACAAAGCCTGAAATTCCAAATAAGCCTTTTAATACAAACTATGTACCTGATTGAGACCTACAAACCTTATTTGAAGAACCATTAGATAAGAAATTAGGCTCACCTGAAGTATTGCATGAGCCAATAGAACAAGAAGAGAAAGAGTTCATTGATATACTGTCCATACATCAACCAACTCTAAGGTACACACTAGAAGATAATCAAGATTTAAGCAAAACCATGCCCCCTCCTCTATTAATACAAGAACAATCTTTTAAGGAAGGGCCGAGTCAGCTTATACCTCAATTTTAGGACAATGTAAGAGAAAAATAGGATCATCCACATCTATATGGTCCAACAGAATTCAAATTGACAGTAGTTCACATTGTTATAGAGATTCCACCACCCAAATTTTCAAGGTGGATGAGTTATATTGATTACCGTGAAATTTTAAAGATAGGAGATCATCAAAGTGGTCCCACTCAATTGGCATTCATGGTAGTCTGCTGTGTCATAATGTTACCTTCACAAAAAAATTTAGGGTGGATGAAAAATATAGACTATTGAGAGATTTTGAAGTGGTGTGAGAAAATCTTGCCATTTCATTGTTAAGATTGGGAGAACTCAATACCAATTGGGTGTAGATTATGATATATTAGGATATGTCTAGCTGAAGATGTTAAACTTAGCGCTCACTGGGAGGCAACCCAGAGTTTTTCATTCTTGTTGTTTTCTCTACATCACCCATATTCATTTTAGGTCCTACTTTTTAAAACATTGAGGACAATGTTTCTGTCAGGTTGGGGGTGTAGAATTCTATCAAATTCTAGTTCTTTGTTTTTAGATTTTAAGGTGATTTTCTTGAATTTTTCAAAACAAAAAAAGAGAAAAATTTTAGGTCATTTCCTATACTATGATGAGAATTGGATTTTTTGAAGTATAATCTAGATAACTTTAGCTTATTAATAGAATTGAATATGATTAATTCATTATTTTACTCATTTTTAAAAGTATTTCATGAAAGCAAAGTCTCAGATCACATCTGAACACGCAGTTGCATATAGATAGTCTAGATTGATAAGTGATTATAACTTAGAAATTCTGAAGAAATTTAGTGGAGGCCTATAACCTAAGTGAGTTTTAGAGCCATTCACTCATTTTGAGAGGTTATATATGTTCTTAAATTTCTTCAATGTGCTTAAAGAAAATTGATCCCAAATTCTTAATTTGGCTAATTACCTGAATAATTAGAGTACTACTTTTAAAATTCTGGAAGTTCATTGAATTTGATAGATTATAGGAAACCTAGAAAATGATTTAGGCCATCCTTGTTGTTAACCTAGAGACATAAAGCCTACCCAAAAATAATTTTACCCCTAGTTACCCAACTTGAGCTTTCAATATAAGCCTTTTCTTTTGTCACCCAAATTACCCCTTTACCCATATTAACCTAGTATAAATTATCCATTACCCATTTTCTTTGAAAAATAAGTTAGAGATGAATGAAGGAATAAGGAATATATTTTAGTTGAAAAAAAAGAAAAAAAAGAAAGAGCGGATATCAAGAAAAGAAATATTCTTCAAAGTAATTCAAAAGTCTTGAAATATAAAGAAAAGAGTTTAAAGAATGTAAAGAAATAGAAATAGAAATATTCATTTTAGAACAAAGCAAAGAAAAGAAGAGTTGTTAACTTTAGTAGAAGACCTTTACTTATTTTTTTTAAAGAAACTTTGAATACCCTTATACCCTTTCTTTGGTACCCTGTCCTAAGCCTATGTTTCATCCTAGTTAAAGACCTATTGATTCTAGGATGAATATAGTCTTGATGAGGAAATGAATAAATAAGATTAAAAGAGTGGTATTTCTAAATATTCAAAGGTAATGACATCCATTCCAAAGGGATCAAAACAATTACATTCCTTAGTAACTCCCGTTCTTCATGAGTATATGTGAGCTAAATTTGTTTTTATTGACTCTTCTCACATATTTAAAAGAGAAATATGATTTGAACCCTCTATCCGAGAGATTTTATTTCTGAGCGTATGCCATTAGTGAGAATTGAGGTCAAAACATATTTCAGATGGAGTTCCAAAGTTAGAAGTTTACTTAAAGATAAAGATTATTCTATGTGTAGACTGTACATGCACACACTCACTCTGAGATCTGAGCTTAAGTGGAATATTTTTAGCATATGGGTAGGGTTTTGAATTCTTCAATCATCTTTATTAGTTTGCTAAAGTGGATAGATTTATTGAAGATAATTCTCTGAGAAAAAAATAGAGATAACTTGAAAAATAAAAAAATTGAAATTCTATGATATGATTTTTTGCTTCTTTTGCTAGGAACTAGAAAAATGCTGGTTGGGGGGTATGTTAAGTGTCTAATTTTGGTCAAAATATCCCTAATTTAGTGTTCAATTAGAGCATCTAGGCCATCAATTTCAAGATTTTGCATAAAATATTTTATTTTAGCTTTAATTGGCCAACCAACCGTTGAATTGCAAAATTAACGGTCAGATGATCATCAAAGCTAATCAGAGGAATAATGAATGGTTTAGATGATTCTAATTAGGTTCTGTGCATTGTAGATCGAACAACACAGCTTGGATGATCCAGATGATCCAAATCAAATCAAGATGAGGATGCTGAAGCTTCCTGGAAAGAAAAGAATTTGAGGACTCCTCGGATGGAAGAACCTTGAAGAATAGTAGAGTTCTAGTAAGACTAGACTTCTAGTGGACCCGACCCCTCTTTTATCTCTCTTATCCTCTCTCTCTCTCTCTCTCTCTCTCTCTCTCTCTCTCTCTCTCTCTCTCTCTCTCTCTCTCTCTCTCTCCACATCTCCTTTTTTTCTCATCTCACACCTCTCTCTCTTATCTCTCTCCATCTCTCTCACATCTTTCTCTCCGATGATTCTCTCTCTTTTCTCTCACTCTCTCGCATCTCTCTCTCTTTCTTCATATACCCCTCTCTCCATTCTCCACACTTCTTCAACCCTCGGGCAAGACCGAGTTCAGTTGGCTCACATCTCTCTCGCGTCTCTCTCTTCTATCTATCCCTCTCAGCCTCCTCTCTTTTATGTCTCTCTCCTTGCTCCTTGCTCCCTATCTTCTATCTCCCACTTCCTATCTCTACACACTAACTCCTCTCCTCCACAATCAACCATGCTTCCTTCTTTCTCCTACGGTTAGACCCTTCTCCTCTTCATTCTTCTCTCCTTGGCCTCCTCTTCTCTCACGCTCTCATGCATAACCCCTCTCCTCCACGGTCGGCCTCTCTCTCTCTCTCTCTCTCTCTCTCTCTCTCTCTCTCTCTCTCTCTCTCTCTCTCTCAATGATTTTCATCTAGTTTTCGTTAAAAACCAGAAATCCTGCTAATTTCCAATTCTGCCCTTGGCAAATCTAAATAATTCCAACTCTATCCTCATTTTAATACCAAATGTATCCCCGATTTAATTCCATTTGTGTCCCTGAATATTCTCGTTTTACCTTATACACATTCTGCTTATCCAGGGACAATGATATCCAAGAATGCTTATTTAGTTTTATTTTTTGTTTTTTTATTTAGAAATTCTTTAAAGTGCAGCAGTTGAATAAATATGAATTTTCATTTTAATTTTGTTATATTTGTTAGTTATATTTTTTTAATTGAATTTTATTTAAAACTCCAACACTTAAAGCAAGTCCCTATGGGATCGACCCATATTTGCATAGCTATACTATAATAGCCAGTGCACTTGCGGTTAAACATCAACAACATGTATTTGGATTATCTTATGAAGGATGTCCTAATTTTCCTTTAATCATATATGATCAAGGTTTCAAACCTTCTAAGCTAACAAATCTATACTATAAGTAAAATCACACAATAATAATATACTCTACATTGTATTTCTTTTCTTTTGTTGTTTTGATCATTCAAGATCTCTCTTGGATCTTGCCAAATCATCCTTATCTTACTTACAATTTTTATTAGGATTAAATAATTTATGCTATTATTATTATTATTCAACCAGTTAATGTTTTACTAGTTGAAGATAACTTATTTCATCCTAACTCATCTTATTTCCAATTGACTAAAGCTTACGAGCTGAATGGGTGAACACAAAGTGGTTACTTCAATCCTCATGTAAGGAGGTGTTTATACCTCACAAACGTCAATGAAAGGTAGGGGAAGAGTGATGCTCTATTAGAGAACCCCTTAACTACCATGTTCAGCATTCACTAGAGTGACCTTAGCTCAACCTTTCATAAGGTTCCTATGAGCTCATAACCCTAAGTTTTATTTCTACTAGATTTTAATTTATTCCATGAACATATACTGTGTCATTCATGGATGCTTATTATGCTCCTATTTTGGGCTATGGAAATGGACAATTTTCCTTTTATATTATCCTACTAACTATAGCCTTTACTATGATTATTTTTAATGATGTACATGTGTATTCTGTGAAGTCCAACTATATTCCATTAATTATCCCTTTTAAGGTATTTTTCATAACTTTACTAATGTAAAGGAAATTAAAAGAAATTAAAATAATAAATCTAAATCTAAGGAATTTCAAGACAATCATGCTGGAATTGAAAATTTGACATGAATTAAATTTGTAATAAAACAATTAACTAGAATATTAACAACATTTTAATCTAAGAAATTAAAGAAAATTATACTGAAATTAGAAACTTGACATGGATCATAATTAAATCAAATCTACTATTAAGCATATAATCAATTTATCCTTATGATCCAACCATCCGATTTGTCCATCTTTTATATATAGGGTTAATATTCCATTAAGAGTACAACTCTTGATCTTTCATTTTTTGATTGATCCAACATCTCTAATAACATGATATTAGCCTTAAATAATCACTTTTTTACATCCATCTAGTTTGATCATTCTTGATCTACTAGATTAAGAGGATCCATTGGGATTTTCCATGATCATCTTTACTTTTAATGGTCTAAACTTTAATTCAGTTCATGTCAGTCCAATCCAACCATCCCCATAATGATTTATCATTATTATATCCTTAATGGATCCAAACCCTCACTTTGGATCACCCCATATCTACTTGATCAAAGGTGTTAATAGGTGTATTTTAATTAATAGAAATTTTTAATGATTAAAATATTAATTTTATGGGTTGAGTAGGTTCTCCTCATCAAGATCTATTCATAGAATCTTCGTGATAAAAAATCAGACTTAAAATGAGTGAGGAATTTTATTTTTAAGTTTTCAGCCATTTTCAATGGCTGATCTTAATTTGTAATGTTTTGATCAATTTAACTGATCTAGAGGCTTGAAAATTCTACTATGATTATTGATCTTAAGGTTTTGACATATCCTGGATCTATCAATTGGATCATATTTTCATTTTAACATCAATTTGATCATGATCCACTATTGTTAGAACTAACTTTAAATTTTATTTCATATAAATCAAATTAAAAACTTCAATATCATTATTTCGTTATATTCTACAAAATACAAGGAATCTAGGGCTTCTTTTCAATCTAAAATCTGAGCTAAATTGAGCTCTCAATTGAAGAAACAAGATTTTAGTTTAAAAAAATCAACGTCCCATATTTGATCTGGCCATTAGAACGTGTTTAAGACGACCTGGAACTTGGCAAGATGATCTGGAATGTAACTAGACAATCCCAGAATGTGGCTAAACGATTTGAGCTAGGTCAAGAGTTCAACGCTTGATTTGGGAGATTGGTTGAGACAGTTCGATCTGGACCGTCTGATCTACCCTTGTCCAGATCTCCCAAATTTGAAACATCTAAGGGCCAAGATTTCTTACCCTGGGGTTTTTGGGCTCTAGGAATTCATCCAATGGGTCAGACGTTGCATTTGATCCGTCCATGGATGAGATCTCAACTCCTGTTGCCGGATCCATCGTTCTTGACCGATCAACGGCCAGGGGAGCTCTGGAATGGCCAGAAAAACTCAAGGGAGTGTCGAAAAATAACAAGGAAAGGAGCGTGCACCTACCTGGTCTGGTCTAGTGAAGTAATTTCATCGAAAATGAGAGAATCACACCGAAAAATAAGAAATCCACTTCAAAACCCCAGCTGCGTCGGATTTTGCATACAAAGAGAGATTTCTTCGGTTTCGTTGCCGGAGAAGGAATAAAACCATAGGGGAAACATAGATCCCCATGTTCTGGAGTGATTCATCAGTGTGACAGGATTGTCCGAAATTTCATGAAAAACTTGCCGAAGACATTGTCAATACCGGATCTGACTTTCATTTTTCATTTTCCAACAATCCAACCATTAGATCATCATGATTTCTTGGGACTTTTGTAGATAATTCAATACCATATATGACTTTCAATTTTCATTTCCGACGATCCAACCATTAGATCATCATGATTTCTTGGGGCTTTTGTAGATGATTCGAGCCTGAATCAATCCAATGGTGGAGATGGTGATTGGTTGGCTGGAATTTCATGGCTCTAGATTCCATTGGGGATGACCCTAAGCACCCTACGGTTCCAATTGACTTGGATCATCTAGTGCTTCTGGGGAATTGCCTAATGCAAAATGAATAAAAGAGGGAAAGAAGAAATTTTTGGGGAAGATAGGGGAGGATTCTGGTGCTAGGATTTTAGGAGATTCTAGAGCACCTTGTGAGGGATTATAGAAAAAAATTTGGAAAATTTTATGGATCATTTATAGGGAGTTTTAAATTTTCCATGATTACATGTAGTTGTCATATTTCAATTCTTTCAATTATTAAATTGTTATTGGATTCCCACTACCACCTCCTTCTCCACTAGCAGGTGGTAGTGGTTTGACTCATGATGGTGGTCTTCCAAACCATTGGCCCACCTTGTGGACCCTACATAGTTGTGAAAAGACCTTTTTGTCATTTTAATTCCAAAAATAGAAAAATAGGGTTTATTCCTATGAACTCGGAATTGAGCATAGCTAGTGTCCTTTCTATCGGTTTACATTCCAAATTTTTATGTCTTAGGTTTTGGTTATGAGTAAAATTATCATTTTATCCTTTTATTTATAAAATTAGAGAAAAATAAGAATTTTTCATCCGAACTCAAAATTTGACGTACTTACAGTCATTCTAATCCATTTTTCGAGTACATTACAAATATTTAAGTTTTAAGTCTTGATTTTATTTTTATAAAATGAATTTTCTTGGGACTCAAAGTTCCAGTTCCACTTTTAATTTTTAATAATTCAATTATATTCATAAAAATTAGGGTTATTATACAAGCCTTCTAGATAGTAGATTTTTTGATTAAAAATTTTCAATGGACATGATTAAAAACAAAAAAGGCATGGCTAAAATCATCCAATTATTGTGAAATTTGATAACTAGCAAATCGAAGGCAAAGCGCAGGCTCTAGGCAGGTAGCATCATTTTTCAGCATCTTTTTTGAGTCAAAAAATCATTTTCCAAAATAATAACCTAACGTCCATATAAGGACAAAACTAGATGTATATGGACATAGTTAGATATCGGCACAAGGATAAAGCTAGATGTCTTGTTGGTGGACATGTACTTTTGGTCTGGATGTCATGAACAAAGACTTGGACAATGATATATCCTCATCCACAGACACCTTCTTAACTCTTACCAATAAAAGAGGAATGCATAACGTGTACGTGTCCATACATTTACTGGAGCTGTTATAAGTACATCACAGTACCAGCATATGATGTTCCAAACCACTTGTCTGCTGGAACTCTTCTTACGTGGGCCACACGCCCGTAAAATGGTAAGCACCACAAAATTGTAGCGATCGATTTTAAAATTTTACTACCTGTTGTTTCCGATGTTGTGAACGGCTCAAATTCAAGTTCCAACACACTATGGCTAGGATGGTTGCATGGAGGAACGTGGGGCATGGACTATCTCAGTCGGGACCCATAAGACAAACACTTTCATTACCAAAAATCTACTTCTCGTGTACACACATATCCTAAGTTTAAATCCCCTTGAATTTTCTTATGCATACACTAAATGGAGCCTTTGTTCATAAAAATTAATCGGAAAACAGTGCCTTTATTATCTCATGATGGCTACAAACCCAAACTCCATACAACTAAACTATATAAACTAGTAAAGGCACGCGCACATGAGAGAGAGAGAGAGAGAGAGAGAGAGAGAGAGAGAGAGAGAGAGAGAGAGAGAGAGAGAGAGAGAGAGAGAGAGAGAGAGAGAGAGATGCCTTTTTCCAGTTATCCAAACCATCATCTTATTTGCCCCATCTTGGATCCAAGTAGGTGAGCTACAGCAGCTGATCCTGACCAGGATACAACATTGATGGTGCATGGTGAATCCTCTGTCAGTTTGTTACACTCTATACAGCAAGAATTTCGTAGGCGATTTTTTAAGTTTGTAATCATGTAAGTAGCCACTAGTTGTATTTTAATGGGCTGATAGGACTAAGCATAAACATTAATAAGGGAAGGGTGTTGGAATGCCCAGATAAATCTGAAAGAAAAAAGGGATATGGCCATTAAAAGGTCTAAAAAGGTAATATTTTCAGATGGACCATCTAGATATATTAACAGTGGAAATTGCAGGTGGCCCACCTATCCAATTATGCAACTACTAGTCATTAAGAGGCCAAAAGTGTAGCCACATACTACTAACAGAAAAGCCTTCAGATCATAAACTTGTGTTGATCTTTGCATTTTGTTGATCTGCATTTGCAAAGGTACACTTAGAGGTATCCTCGTACATGTGCAGGATGATACATCCTTCCTTTTGAAGTGACTAGAGCATTTGATCTAGATTAAGAACAAAAGTAGAAGACCAGCATAACCTCTGCAGGTAGTAATTCTCAGTTTTCTGACAAGGAAATGTTATGGCAGCTAGCCGTTTATATTGTGCTTCTTTCCATTTTGTGATAGACACCAAATGTCACTAATTTGTGCAAGCAAAGCGAAAGGCTCCCTATCTGTCACCTCACAAAGTTATTCATAGCAAGGTGCGATCCCTGCAAAACTTAGTATCTTTGTTTTTCATTAACTATGCAGCCAAAATATCCAGTGCCCCATTTCCCTCTTTGAATGTGAGAGTAGCTGACCAATACAGCAGCTTGGCTAACCTCCATGCAATATTCAATGATTGTATGAGTTTGCTGGTTTCTTCCTCTACATTTTTGTTTGCAGTTCCTTCAACTGATGCTCTGAAAGTCAATAAGAAATACTCGTCTCTGGTCACTGTCTTTTAGTTGAAAGATTTAATGGTGTTAGAAAACTACAAAGGTGCAGTGCATCTCCCTGCACATGATTTGGTCAAAATTAAACAAAATTCTTTGTTGAGCTAATTTTAGCTTCAGGGAGATGCATGACTAAGGATGTAAGCTCCTAAGCTAGAACTAGTCTACGAATTCTGTGCATTTTGGTATAAGAGGAAAGTTAAATGGAGTTATAATTTCAATCCACAACATAACACATCGGCAATTACGTAATCCACGATAACTTAGAGATGGTTATACAAAACTGCAAGAGCATCCTAAAGAAGTTGGGTCTCCAATGAGATTATGTCAGGAAACATTTTTCCTCATTTAGCTCATCGTTTCAATATGTCAGTCTGAAAAATAGACTTGTAAATTAATGCAGATCATTTTTAGCATATCGGTAGAATATGATATCTGACATCATGTCGATGAGGTTGGATACCGTGCTACCGACCTGCGAATAACGTAGTGATCTCTTGCAACTATTTCCTTTAATCTTTTTTCTTATGAAATCTCCGACCAATAACACAATAATCTCTTGTAACTGGTTCCTTTTATCTTCTTTCTTATGAAATCCCCGACCTGCCAATAACATAGTAATCTATTGTAACTGTTTCCTTTTATCTTCTTTCTTATGAAATCTCAGTACAGATCAATCTAGTAATTAGGAACATCTTACATAAATGTCTCTAGAAAAAAATGGATTTAATGGGAATTATTTTCCACTTGTTTCTGAAAGTGTGGATTTTAGATCAGTCAAAATGAAGGAGGCATCATATCTGAAAGAACAAGGGTTTTAATTCACTTAAATGGGATTTTTTGTTTGCCAATTCAGTGAAGTGTAATGAGTTCGTACAGATAATGGCTACATGATTAGGTGGTTGAGCTATCAATTAGGTTGCTTTAACTCAGATGGTTGAATTGAGAAGTTTTTTAATCTCATCAGTGTTTGGCTATTCTATTCTGTCGAACTTGCTTAAACTTGATGGTTATAATCTAGTACATATCCATAAGCCACGTTCAGTAAGCAAAACTTACAGGAATACAAGCAGTGTTTAACATGTATGCCTTGGAAGTCAAGCAAACTCAACAAACCAATTCTTCTCTCACAATTTCAAATTTTGCTGCTTTCAGGGTAGGCTGATTGTTGCTCTAGTCTACTTTTGTGAGAGCCCCTTCCTGCTGTTTGTCTTTCTTTCTGATTCCTGTTCCTGGTTTCCAACCACCTCACTAAGAGTCTCTTTGCTCTTCTTTGACAGTTTGGGATTAAAAAAATAAAAGAAAAGATGTAAACACTTAAAGTAGCAATTCAAATGTTGCCACTCAACAAACTTTCCATATTGATTTTAAGCAATTAGGTAAGTTTTCTTTCCTCTTACCCAAATGGCCAGAAACAATTCCAGTTATTTACCAAAACATTCAGCTTTAAATGAAGCTTACTGGTTTATCTTTTCATTAACTTGTGATTTAAGTTATTGTCTATTAAAGAGTTTACTGCCAGAAAACCAAAATATTCAAACACAGAATCAATCAAAAACCTTCAAGAAGCCTAAATTATTTTTTCCAATCAGTGTATGCAGTGTTTGAAGAATGGGTGGACTACAAGGGTCTATAATATGTAGCCTTACCTTACATTTTTGTAAGAGGTTGTTTCCACGCCTTGAACCTGTGATCACAAGGTATGGTGATATGCATTCAGGCAAATTAAAATTACTAATAAGACTTAACAAATAAGGTTTTAGACATATCACCTTGTGATGTTGGCCACGAGAACAAAAGTAAAATTATGAAAAGAATTAGGTTCCAACATCTGAACTGTGAAAACTATACAAAATCCAGCCTTCAAGATCTGTACCCTTTTCTTCGTCCTTGTTCCTGTGAGAGAGCACAAACCGCAGCAAACATTTTCCAGGATCCGGGTCTACAGTACGAAAAGCAAACACCCTTATCACATCGATCTCGCCCGTTAAATTATTCGCCTCTACCAAATCTTTCCAATGTATTCCGGTGAATACTTGTGCCTTGTTCTTATCCCAGAATTTGAGTTCCATATTCCACTCACGACCCATTCGATCCCAGACTAATACACCTAATCCTCTGTCAGACTATCTTGCTTGTGTTTTCTCTCCTTCAGTCATGAGAGTGTTGTTATCAGACAAGATATTTTTTGCCAGTTTCTTAGGTAGCAAGAACCGATGGTAAGGAGGCCCTATATCTGTGGCTGTGAGTAGTTTTTGCCCAACAAGAACTGGGTAGGCGCAGTTCATCTTCTTACAAGCTTCTAGCCAACTGTGGGGTGCAGGATTTGAGATTCGAAGCTTCTTGTATGGCCAATTGTAACGTGGAGAAAGCTTGGACTTGACATGTCTTGCTTCTTCTTTTTCTGCACATTTAGCCAGCAGGAACAGGTTGCTGCAATCGGCTTCCTCTTCTTCAGGATTCAAAAGAATGATTCGCTTCTCCATCGTTGGTTGAGAGAGAGAGAATCATAGAGAGAGATCAAGGAGTGAATAGCAGAGAGAGACCTGGGGAAGGGTTTCGTGGGCTTACAGCTTGCTTTCTTGTACAATAAGTAAACTTTTAAATTGTTACCCTATTTTATGAGTCATCAACTGTTGATAGAACAAACATGATTTCCCGCACAAACCAAGGGAGGGGGTGCTCGATATTAGCAATAATGTGGTGCATGAAACAAATGTTTTACTTGTAAAATACTGACGAGTGTTGGGGATTTTCGTCCCCGCCCAAGATCATACACACAAAAAAAACGCAGAGTTTAACGTGGTTCGGCCAATAAGCCTACGTCCACGGGAGAGAATGATTTCACTATGAAAACGGATTTTACAGAGAGGTATACACGGGGATTTTTACAGAGGAATGGGTTCTCCTCCTTGCCCTCATGGTATCCCTATTTATAGAGAATTTTAGGGCCTGTTTTTCAACACATTTAACACAAAGTCAGTGGCGGTGGCCGACGGCGGCGCCCGCCGCTGTTGAAGTCAGCAGTCGGCACTGACTGCTGCGCCCGCCACCGTTGAATACGGCGGCTGCCTGAAAATGGGTCTGGACCAACAAATCTCCCCCTCCAGGCCCATTAACTGAAGGAGGTTTCTTCACGTATGAACTTTTAGCAGAAGCCCATCTCGACCAATTCTCTTCAACTCTCGAACTTGCTTCGAGGTAATGCTTTTGTCATAATATCTGAACTATTATCATCAGTATGAATTTTCTCAAGCTCTAACGACTTCGAGTCCAAAATATCACGTATCCAATGATACCGAACATCAATGTGCTTTGACCTTCCATGAAAAGTAGAATTCTTACTAAGGTGTATAGCACTTTGACTGTCACAAAATAACGCATACCTCTTCTGCATAAAGCCAAGTTCGTTCACGAACTTCTTCATCCATAATAACTCTTTGCATGCTTCTGTCACAGCAATAAACTTAGCCTTTGTCGTAGATAAGGCAACACACTTCTGTAGCTTTGATTGGCATGACACAGCTCCCCCTGCAAAAGTAATCAAGTAGCCTGAAGTAAACTTCCTCGTGTCAATATCACCAGCCATATCTGAATCAGTGTAGCCCTCAAGCACAGGCTTGCTAGTGCCAAATCCCAAACACAACTTAGAAGTACCACGTAGATATCTCAATATCCACTTCACTGCATTCCAATGTTCTTTTCCTGGATTTGATAGAAAACGGCTCACTGTACCAATTGCATATGTAATGTCTGGTCTAGTGCATACCATGGCATACATAAGACTGCCAACAGCTGAAGCATAAGGAACATCTTGCATGTATTCCTTCTCAGTATCACTTGTTGGAACTTGATTCTTACTAAGCTTAAAATGAGTAGCAAAAGGTGTACTAACCACTTTAGCTTTATCCATGTGAAATCGTTGAAGTACCTTTTCTATGTACTTCTCCTGAGACAGCCATAACCTCTTATTCTTCTTATCACGAATGATAGAAATCCCGAGAATCTGTCTCGCGGATCCTAAGTCTTTCATAGCAAAGACTTTGTTCAGCTCCTTCTTTAACTGATTGATCCTTGAAGAGCTTCTTCCAACAATAAGCATATCGTCGACATAGAGTAGCAAGATGATGAAATCATCTTCTGAGAATCTCTGCACAAACACACAAAGTGATCTCAAGTAGTCTTTCGATAACCCCGTTGGGTCATAAACCGCTCGAACTTCCCGTACCACTGTCACGGGAGCCTCGCTTTAAGCCATACGTACTCTTCTTCAGCTTGCAGACATACTTCTCTTTGCCTTTAGCAACAAACCCTTCTGGCTGCTCCATATATATCTCCTCCTCTAAGTCACCGTGGAGGAACGCTGTCTTCACATCCATCTGCTCAACCTCCATATCAAGGTTTGAGGCCAAACCCAATACAACTCGGATTGAAGACATTTTAACAATAGGAGAAAATATCTCCTCAAAATCAACACCTTTTCTTTGACCAAAGCCTTTCACGACAAGTCTAGCTTTGTATCGTGGTTGTGAAGTGTCACCTTCGTACTTCACCCTGTATATCCACCGATTCTTCAAAGCTTGTCTGCCTTTAGGTAATCTTACCACCAAAAGTGTGGTTGTCTTGTAAGGATTTCATCTCATCCTTCATAGCCGCAATCCACTCGCATTCTCTTCACTTTCAACCGCCTCGTAGCTCTCAGGTTCTCCCCCGTCAGTGAGGAGTACGTACTCATCTGATGAATATCGAGTGGAGGGTTGACGATCTCTCGAACTCCGTCTCAATGAAACTACTGGTCCCTCAGTAGGAACCTCCTGCTGAATATCATCAGCCTCTGACGAAACATCCATGTCTTCAGCAGCTTCATGTTCTCCCTCAGCTTGATTATCTTGAACATCAACTGGAGCACCACCATGGTCATTGGTGCCATCTACACTTGGCGTATGTGAAACAGGAACTGGATCTAAATCTATCAGAGTATCAGAACTTTGAGTTTCTGATACTTTGGCTTTGTCGATGTGTTCAATGGTTTGGTCTTCCATAAAGACCACATCACGACTTCTAACCAGCTTCTTTGCAACAGGATCATATAGCCTGTAACCAAACTCATCCTGCCCATAGCCGGTGAAAATGCATTGTTTGGTCTTGACGTCTAACTTGGACCTCTCATCCTTAGGTATATGTACAAACGCTTTGCACCCAAATACCCGCAAATGATCGTAAGAGACATCTTTTCCATACCATAGCCTGTCAGGAACATCTGCATTCAAGGAAACTATTGGAGATAGGTTAATAACATAGGCAGCTGTGTATAGCGCCTCACCCTAGAAGGAACCGGGCAGCTTTGCTTCAGAAAGCAAGCATCTGACCCTCTCCATCAATGTCCTGTTCATCCGCTCTGCTAAACCATTTAGCTGAGGAGTCTTCGGAGGAGTTCTTTGATGTCTGATCCCTTGCTTCTTACAATAAGCATCGAAAGGTCCACAGTACTCGCCACCGTTGTCTGTGCGAATGCATTTCAGCTTCTTCCCCGTTTGCCGCTCAACAGAAGCTTGAAACTCTTTAAACTTGTCAAGCACCTGATCCTTAGTTTTCAAAACATAGACCCAGAGTTTCCTGGAATAATCATCAATAAATGTGACAAAATATAACGCACCACCAAATGTGCGTACCTTCATAGGACTGCATACATCTGAATGTACCAATTCAAGCATGCCTGGCTTTCTGGAAGAATGATGGCTTTTGAAGGAAACTCGTTGCTGCTTCCCGGCAAGACAATGAGCACATTTGCTTACCTTTGTAGCTTTGAGCCCTGAAAGCAAATTCTTCTTAACTAGACAACCTAGTCCTTTCTCACTCATGTGACTGAGCCGCCTGTGCCACAACTCTGAAGAACCAGCAACATCAACTGCGTTCACAGAGTTAATAGGAATCGAAGCTTGCATCACATACAAGCTAGATGATTTCTTCCCTCTGGAAGCCACAAGCGCTCCCTTAGAGAGCTTCCACTGTCCATCGCAAAAGGTACTACAGTACCCATCATCATCAAGCTTTCCGGCTGATATTAAGTTCAACCGGATATCTGGTACATGTCGAACGTCCTTGAGAATCAACCTTGTTCCGTTGTTGGTGTCCAAACAGACGGATCCGATACCAACAACCTTTGACAGCCCATCGTTACCCATCTTCAACACTCCAAAGTCACCAGGAGTGTACGAGGTGAAAAACTCCCTCCTCGAGGTAACATGAAAAGAAGCACCACTGTCAACAACCCATCCAATCTCATTGGAGGCTAGGTTGATTTCATTTTCATCACAGACCACAACAAGGCCTGAAGTAGTGGCAGCTACACGATCATTCCCCTCATCATTTCTTCTCTCCTGCTTGGCATTCTCTGTTTTGTTCTCGGCTTTCCACTTGTAACACTGCCTTTTAATGTGACCCTTCTTGCCACAATAATTGCATTCCAGATTCTTGTATCTGGACTTAGATTTACTCCTGCTTCTATTATTCTTCTCCTGTCCTTTGATCTTGCTTCTCCCTCGATTTTCTGAGATCAAAATCTCAGACTGTGATGTGGTGACAACTTGAGCTCGTCGCCTCATTTCTTCATTTAGAACTGCGCTTCTCGCAGATTCCCATGTCACAGCACCACCTGGAGCAGAATTAGCTAGAGAAACACGAAAATTTTCCCATGAGTCAGGCAAAGTATTTAAAAGCCATAAACCCATGATATCATTGTCAAACATGACGCCAACATCGGATAGTTGCTGAAAGCATCCGGTCAACTCGTTCAAGTGGTCGAAAATAGAACTCCCTTCCTTGTATCTCAGGTGCATCGCTTGATTAAGTAGGAATAACTTATTATTCCCTGTTCTCGATGCGTACAAGGTTTCTAATTTGATCCATAGAGTTCTAGCATGTATTTCATTTTGAATATGATTCAAAACATTATCTTCTACCCATTGTCGAATAAAACCACATACCTGTTCGTGTTCAAAAGCCCACTCTTCTTCGAACTTATCTTCCGGTTTTTGAGTAGCAAAAACAGGTAGATGTAATTTCTTCACAAAAAGAAGATCTTTCATTTTTCCCTTCCACTTGTGATAGTTAGTACCATTTAAGCAAATCATTTTGCTCATGTTTGCCTCCATAAGTAAAGAAAGAGTACTTACAGCAATTTCAGGAGAAAATCTTACAAATTTGAGAACACCACTGCGTTTGCCAAGAACTGGTCTATCCCCCTTGAAAACCTGCCAAAAATAGGTCTACTCCAGTTGAATCACTGTTGCAACTCGTTACTATTGTAACTCAGCTACGGTTGCACTCGAACTGTTGCAACCCGGTACTGTTGCAATACGCTACTGTTTCAACTCAGCTACTGTGCAAATGCGTTACTATTTGCACTCGTACTGTTACAACTCTATACTGTTGTAACTCCGTATTTGTTGAAACTCGAACTGTTGGAACCCCCTTGGGTACTGTGCCAACTCAGTACTGTAGTAGTACTGTAGCTATCACTGTAGCCGACAGTAATGATGATGCTTTTACTGTAGCAACATGATAACGCGCTTTTCACTGTAGCAGTAATGATGATTACTGTAGCAACTGTAGCAGGAATAGTTTTCTTCCTCCTCTTGACCGGCTGAACTGCAAATCCGTTTTCTGCCTCTGTTTCACGGCAGAATCGAGCTCTGATACCACTTGTTGGGGATTTTCGTCCCCGCCCAAGATCATACACACACAAAAAAACGCAGATTTAACGTGGTTCGGCCAATAAGCCTACATCCACGGGAGAGAATGATTTCACTATGAAAACGGGTTTTACAGAGAAGTATACACGGGGATTTTTACAGAGGAATGGGTTCTCCTCCTTGCCCTCATGGTATCCCTATTTATAGGGAATTTTAGGGGCTATTTTTCAACACATTTAATACAAAGTCAGTGGCGGTGGCCGACGGCGGCGCCCGCCACTGTTGAAGTCAACAGTCGGCACCGACTGCTGCGCCCGCCACCGTTGAATACGGCGGCTGCCTGAAAATGGCTCTGGACCAACAACGAGCTCGGTGGACCGTTGCTCAAATGATCCAAACGATTTATCAGGTAGGATGGGTAATGGACAAGTAATATGTAAGGAATTCTTCAAGATCTTATCATAATTTTTCCTCATAAATGTATCTGTTCCTTTTCTCTCTTCCTCCAGTTCTTTCGAAGGCTACTGTTAGAGGCATAGAAAGTTATTATAGGCTGGCTGTCCATTCGTCGGGTTCGGTTAGATTTTATTATATCCCTACCCTAACTATTTGGATTCTCAAATTTGAGTCAGTTCAATATTTAAATTAGGTCTTATTCTCTATGCAAGACCTATGCATTCGCTAGACTTCAAATATTTTTCACCCTTACTTTGCAATAGGGGAGCCTTTGCATAATGATAGAGTTGCCAGTGTGTCCTTGAAGTCATGGGTTCAAGGTTGTGGAAACAACCTCTTATAAAAGTGCAAAGTAAAATTAAAAATATATAACTATAAAGTCTAAAATGACAGTTTGTTTAAGTATTAACTATTAAGAAAATAAATCAAGATACAAAAACAGAGAAAAGGAGAGTGGGATGTGAAAAAAGGTTAGATTTTTTAAGAAGAAAAGTGAATGAAAGAAGAACATGGAAGAAAAACTTAAAGAATAAGTGAAAATTTAAAAACAAATAAATTGTCCTTTTTCTTTGCCAAACTATAATAAGAGGAAATTTTAGTTTGCATATAAAATCTATACAAAAATTTTAGATATTTTTGAGGTTGGGTATCCGATGCTTAAACCATATACTTACTTTTTTTTTAATATTTAAAATAACATCCAAAAAACATCCATTCTATGTGATTTGATATTCATAGACTTATAGTTTTAGGTTTGGTTGAATTGGATTGTTGGATAATCCAACGACAGGGAAGAACAACTTAAAGAATAAGTGAAAATTTAAAAACAAATAAATTGCCCTTTTTCTTTGCCAAACTATAATAAGAGAACATTTTAGTGTGCCTATAAAATATATACAAAATTTTAGATATTTTTGAGGTTGGGTAACCGATGCTTAAGGGGGGTTTATTTAACTGCGTTTCTTGGGTGTTTCTTAGATATCATGATATATCTCAAATGTGCAGCTTATTTAACAATAATATCTTGGGCATAAGTAAGATATCAGGTTTATTTAACTGTGATATATTGGGCATATGTAAGATATCGAGTTATTTAACTACAATATCTTAGGCATATGTAAGATATCAGGTTTATGTAATATTATCACAGTTAATATATTTAGTGTTATTAGAGATATGCCAACCCCTCTTTATAGTGTAAAATCTTCTTACTTTTAGAGAAAGAAAAATCAACTTCAAAACATGATTTTTTAGGGAGAGAAGAAATGTGTGTCTTCACCTTAGAGAAGTTCACTACAATAGAGAGAGAATAATGCTTGCACTCATGCGTATGGGCTTTCCATTACACGACTCATGCAAGCCCGCCCACTACTATGGATCTTTGACCATTCACTAGGCTACAATTGCACTATTTATTTTGATTGAGGGAGGAGAAGTTCAGTTTGGTGCTAACTTTTAGCATCTAATCCATCAATATCTACTGTTTCTTTTTATTTGAGAGATTTTAATTAGTTTGTATGAGGATTAGAGTGATCCAAACTGTTGATTCAAACTCCTAGAATCTCATCCATTCTAACCCTTGTTTGAATATTTTTGGAGGGAAAGGTAGTACTTTTAGTAGGGGCACCTTTTTTTTAATCATAACAGCTATGTTTATGGTCTTGCCGTAGATGAAGTTCGTTTCAAAATTTACTCACTTTATGAATGATCATAACATGCTTCTTCTAGCTATTTTTCCAAAGAACAATACTTGAACCATTTAAATCATTTGGAATGGTTTATCTATTTCACAAGGAGGTCAAATTTTCAATGATCGAACAGTTGATCAACTGCATCTCACTACGGATGTGCCCCAAACCAACATTTTTCCTTGGTTCTATAATAAGTGGGTTATATGAATAGAGTACGAGATGGACGGTTGGATCATTAAACAAGTTGGCTAACTTGTACTTGTGAATGTTTGCATTCTTAAATATGAACCCAGAACCTATCACACGATTTGCATCCATCAAACAAACTCTCTCATGACCAATGTAAAAGATTACAACTTATTATATCCAATGGTCAACATTGTTCACCTATCTTGGGGTTGAACATCCGCCGTGGATCTCAGTTTGCTCACAAGCTCAATGGTGGTGATTGCAATCCATATATGGCATGCAATCAACATGGTGTATTTAACAATCAATGGTGGTTTAGAATCATCCAATCAATGGTGGTTTAGGCATTCTGATTGGTTGATGCATTGTTTTTTATTAAAAAATATTAATAAAATATCTCTCAAACATATCACCAAAAATATCACGAACATATCTCACATATCTCAAATGTCACAGAAAATATCACAGAACATATGACACATATCTTAGATATCACATGAGACATCACACAAGATATGCCAACAGAAACAAGACATCACACAAGATATGCCAACAAAAACGTTGAAGATGTGTAGTTAAATAAACCCTCTAAACCATATCCTTACTTTTTTGAATATTTAAAATAACATTAAAAATACATCCATTCTATGTGATTTAATATTCATATTCATATACTTATAGTTTTATGTTTTGTTGATTTGGACTATTGGATAGTCCATTGATAGCCATACATAGCACAAATGATGAAAATATGGTTTGGATCACCAGAAATAGTGGAGGAATCTTGTACTTTTGTTGGCTAATATCTCGTTACCTATTGGACTAGAACTTGATGCTTAGCTGAAATTGATTTTTTTATAGTGGATGCCCATACTTTCATGTAGAAATAGCTGGCTAAAAGACAAGTGAGACCCATAATTTCAATAATCACAATCATTTATCTAGTCAGGGGTGCCATGGTCTTATGGCTCATAAACATAAAAAGTTACCCCAGTTTGTAGTTTCTAAATGTTGATTTTAACGCTGAATCTAACTATCATTTTAAAAGTTGGAAATACATGGTTAGGATTACTATATTGGTTATAATTTTTGTGCATGGCTCAACCATAGTGTGACCTAGAACATATGGTTTGGATCATTGAGAAATGTCGATCCTACTTGTTATATGTTAATATATTACATGTTCATCACCTCATAAAGGTTATTCTAATATTATTATTATGGCAATCATATATAAACCCCTTTTTTCTTACCAAGGAGAGCCCTTTGTAGTGAGAGATAAAGACATATAGAGCAAAAGGGTGGCCCAAGTACAAAAAGAGGTTTTATTATTAATATTAATATTAATATTAATATTATTACTATTAATGTATCCCTCTCTTAAAGTAGTGAAGTGACATTAGGTTCCCTTTTTTAAAGGAAGTAATGATGTCCTCCACATTTTATCAAACTCAATTGTTTATTTTCTTTTAAAAAAAAAAAGAAAATCATTACTAATTAAGAAAGAAAATCATCATTTATTCCCTACAAAAACTAATACCCATGGCATCCTATCATAAGAAGTGAAACAACATAGAGGACAATGATCCATCCAAACATAAAAAGCTTATTAGGATTTTCAAAGAAAATTTCTTTAGCTTGCTTCCCATGTATGTGGAAGCACCATTGGCAAGTGAAAGCAACTCATAAAATAAAAAGAAATGCTCTAAGATACCGCTTCAATAAGCATAACCCTACTAGCTAGCTCATGAAAGAGCCTTCCTCTTCCATTGAGAAAGTCTACCATTAAGCTTATTCATCAATAAATCAAAATCAGCCTTTTTAAGGAAACTATTAAGAGTAGGAACACCTAGATAATGCTAATCAAGAAATTCCTTTGATTCTCAACATTTTTCTCAAAGCCTTTATTTGTGAATGGTAGATATTTTCAAGAAAGGTTGCCATTGATTTCTGCAAAGACATAGAAAGCCCCCAAGTCATGAGAAACAATATTAAAAATATCAATAAAATTTTTACAATTTGAAAATGCAGCTTTTAGAATAACCTCCAAATCATCTGCATATAACAGATGAAAGATAATTAGTTGATTGTATAGAGAACCAATAGCTCCAAATGGCCATTAGCAATATTTCTATTAAGTAGATATGAAAACAAGTATGCTACAATCACAAAAATGAAGGGACATAATATATCTTCTTGCTTAATACCTTTGCAAGGTTTAAAACATTTGGAAGGCTCCCTATTAACTAAATTTGCATAAGAAATCGATGACATAGAACAGCATAGCAAGCTTTAAAGTATCTTTTGAAAATTCCAACTTACTGCCTCTAAAACTTCTATGATACAAAATAATATGCTTTATTTACATTAAACTTAGCTAAGTGCTTAAAATCCATGTAGTATTGAGATTCTCATTTCTAATTGTGGACAATTATGTTTTTTTTCATATTTTAAATTGTATTCCTCAAAGAAATACTAAGGAAATGTATCAACTCATCTCCAAGATCATGCCCCAAAAGATGAAGACAAAATCCAACGAACTCCCACTTCATGCACCAACTTAGCCTACTCAAAATTACTATTTTCTTACTCAAAAATAGAACTGGTACCACTATAGCAGGAAATGGGGTCCACCAGCCAAATGGCCATATTATATAGATAAATCTTATCTTAATTTTAAAACAAGGTCCAACCACATCCTCATCTTCATTCTTATGTTGGGAAGTGACACATGTTGCCAAGGCTCACCCTTACATGCCCTTACATTCCCAAGGACTATTGGTGGTATCCCTTGCATTAAATGCAAAGGGGGTGCTTCCCCCTATCTCTCTCCGCATGACTAAAACCTCCCTTAAATGCCAAAGATGTTGAGATTTTCCTAGGAATTGATAACATCATGAAACTCATGTTAGAAAAGATAGTGAAGTAATAGAAATGTCCCACCAGACCACTGTTAGGTCATTGCCAGCTTGTAGTCAACTCATGAGCCACCTAAAAAACATGTCATGTTAACTCCACATTAGTAAATGCTTGACAGCTATCAAATCAGCTACAACAAAACTGATGTGATAGGTGACTTCTTGTCAAAGTCAAATAGATAGATGAAGCATCCTTGCCAACTCACATGCCACCTAAGTGATATAATATTCTATGTCAATAACAGATGCCACATTAGCATTACCACATCGTCAGAAATTCATCTACAAATAGGCGGGGCCCCAGTTGAGATATAAGCTTCGAAAAAAGACTTCAAAGTTTTTAAAAGTCCTAAAAATACTTTGAGAAAACAATTGTAAAGTTGCTAGAGATGAAAACTTCTAAAGGTTTTTAGCATATTGCTTATAGGGCACTCTCTCTTATCTCGCTCTTTCTCCACTTGGGAGAAATGTGTCTTTTTGTAACACTTGCAGACATTGTAGATCTCCTAAGAAGGAGCCCACAACCCCAAGACCATCACTCTTGTGTCATTTCTTTCATTTCATTCTATATGCCCTTTATAACAATGGTACACTTGTACCACTTCCAGTATGTAAACTGTTTTCTCTTTATAATCTCTTTTGTGTGAACACTACCATATGAAAGGGACTTTACTTGAGCAAAGTATACAATAATGTCATGTAGAAAGTGAAAGGAGTTAGGAGTTGGCCTTATGGGCCTTTAACTCAACAAATGTTATGCACAATAGCATCCATTGATGACCAATGGTACAGAGGACTATCCAACAGTATGTGTGAGTTTTGTATTTAGCTTTCTTTATGTTTCTTTTCACACTTTTATAAGAGGAGTGTAGGGATACACCCTACTCATAAAATTTAGGTTCAATCTTCACTGTTGTCTCTCATTATTATATTAAGCAATTCTTCCTAAACTTGTGTGTCATCAACATTTGCCATTTTTGTTTCTTCTTACTTGGTAGCTAAGCCAAAACTCTAATATTCAAGGTACCATGGACCACTAAGTGCTCTATTTACAATTCTACAATCTTTATATATATATATATATATATATATATATATTAAAGATAGGTTTGGTTAAGGACGTAAGATCAAATGGCCCTGTGGACTGCTAAGCTCAGGCATTGTTTATCTTTCTTATTTAAATTCCTTCATATATATCATATTTTTTAGGATTTTTGTTGATTTGCCACTCATTTCTGCTAAAATATCCAGACATTTTAAGTTTTTGTAGATTTGCCATTAAGTTTTGCAAAACTTTGCAAAAATGCCATTCCATTAGTGTTCTAACGTTATTTTTTGTGAAATGGCAAAAATACCCCTATTCTCTTCTCCATGTTTAAACTAAAAACAAACGAACCTACTGTGCCACCCAGGCTTCGACCTTGCTCCGACCAATCTCTGCCTACGCTCAACCATGCCTCCTGCTTGCGCTTTGCCCAAGGTCTGGCCTTGACTTCCACGCATCTATGATGACCTGGGTTTTCACATGCAATTTTATAAAACACAACAAGATCAATCTCTATTTTAAAATAATTTGTGCAAAAGAATGCAGAGAAAATTTTCTTTTAATCAAAATTTTTGTATAAAAACCCTGAGTGTCATGACTTGATCTCAATGAGCAAATGATGCATAGTGCCATGGCAAAGTTTTTAAACGAAATAGAGACAAGTACTACTCCCAGGATTGTTAGTCATAGCCACAGTTATAAACAAATACTTACAACCAAGTTTATAGCAATTACAGAAAATATCACTAGTTAGGTCCTCACATAGCCTTACCTTTGATTAATTGATTGTAGTCCTAACTCTTTCCGATACTCCTAGTTGTCCTTTGTTTAATCTGAAAAATAATGGATTGGGTTGAGTATTTATCATACTCAGTAGGCAACCTGATACTACTATTTTGAAAAACACAACATGTAACATACAAAATCCAAAGAGCTTGCATGTAAAACATCAGTAATGCTTGTTTTGAATAAATATGCATATGTATGCATAAAATGTAAGTAATTCCATCCACGAAATCCTTTACCAGACTTTAGTATGCAACAATAGAGACATGACTAAATTCAAAAAGTCAAAATCAATTAGAAATCAATAGATCCAGGGCATGAGATCTCAACAACACGTCAAATCAATGAGTCATATATAATGATCATGAAATACTTAAAATAGTCCTCATTTGAGGCAAATGATCACATCATAAAATAACAGGCACACAGTCTCAAGCTGATTGGTCACAAGTACTTGTTTATGACTATCTCAATGCTATATGCAAATCAATATGACTGAAATCATAGGGCCAACTATGCTTACGACCAGAACATCTCTGAATCATGTGTCTCCAGCATCTAGAGACTAGTCCACCATAGCCTCCACGGAGACTATGGATATGTCCCCGAAAGGGTGCCGTGACACCTCCAGTGGTCGTCCTTATTTACCATAGCAGTCAGGGAAGGGACAATGCCATTTTTGGCAGTGATACCATCCACCTTTTTGGTGGTAGAGGTAGGGAGGCCACCCTACACAACCTCTTAGCATAGTGCTCACCAGGCTCCATAGCCCAAAAGCATACATACATAATCCAAAACTCGATCATCATAAATCATGCAATTTATACATTTGTTTTCAAAACATGAGAGCGATGCATAAAGTCTACTCATGCTAGTATCACATTCAATGCCCTAAAGCCGCAAGCTTGTATAAAATATCGTATCCCAAAAGCATACTCAATACATTAACAGATTTAAGTGTCTCAAAGACATAAATCATGAAGACAAGTCTGCATACTCGTATAAACCAACATGTCTCAAAACGCATACTAAATACGGTAACAGAAGTAGGTAAATCACTTTGAGATTTGGATGCATTTTGAAAGCTGAGTAGTATCAGACTACCTACCTCGAGCGTCGTTTACTTAGCTCGTGCCTTTCCATAATTCGAACCCTTGAGTGCCTTGGTGAAGCCCTGAATGTCGTTTAGACATAAGATCCTAACATTAGTTCTCGATTCATTGGGCAATGACTAGATCTATATGATTTATGGGTTTATAGGGATCGATCCATGACATTCTTGGTCTAAGAATGTCCTAAGGCCTCTATTAGATTAGTTCATGCGGTTTGATTATGGTTGGTCTCGTAGATTTATAAGATCTCTATAATTTTTAGGCTATAGTCATCCTACACAGTTCCTTGATCCTAAATATTATTACATAATTAGGTCCACGTCGAATTTATGAACGCGACAGTTCTTTCGTATTGTCGATAGGAGTTACATAGCCTCCTTAATTGTATTTTTAGCGTCGCACATTAACGGATGTACCAGGATTGTCCGCATATGGCCCGCGCGTCATGGTTCCCAGGACCCGTGCGCGTCCTGGTCTAACCAAGACCGCATTCGCGTCGTGTGCACGCCCAAGCGATGCACTGTAGCACGTCCTGGACTACGTCATGCGGACATGTCCTCAGCGCAGCACGGTGCGTCTCGGCTCCCAAGGCACCCTGTGCATCCTGGTCGAACCGGGCGTCCGCCTGCACACAGTACACACGCGAGTCATGCCCGTACGCCCCTAGGATGTGCCATCTACGATGGGTTTCAGCTCGTCTGATTTGTTCCAAAAATTTGGCGATTTCTGGCCGAAAAATGAGCTAGATCCGGTTGGGATCTGGGGGAAAAGAAAGAGGGAAGAGAAAGGAGTGGGGTGGGGAGAGAATCGCACCTGAAAAAATCTCCTCATCGCCTGATCAACAGCCTCAAATAGATATGCAAACCCTAGTTGCAGGATCCGTTTTGGGAATCGTTTGGAGTGGAGAAAACGTGGTTTGGAAGAGGGGGATGAAGGGTTTTTATAGGAGAGGGAAGGCAGTGCTGCCCAATGGCGATGCCGCCATTTTTTTCTAGCACCTGCATTGCCTGCGCAACAGCTGGGAGCAATGGCGATGAGAAGGTCGGTGGAGACGAAGAGGGGTGTCGTTATCAAAACGACCCCTGTGTTTTCAGCCTGTTTTTGTTTTAAAGGTAAATTCCAAAAATGCCTTTAATCTTTAAACACCCATAACTTTGTCATAGATCTCCGTTTTCAGTGTTCTTTGAGGCGTTAGATTTCATTTTGAGTGTAGAATCTAATGATACTAAATTTTCCCACAAATTATTTTGTTTTACATTTTTATTAATATTAAACATCTGAAATCTATATTAATTTTCAAAATAAACCATTTTTACAAAAGAGCTTCAAATTTTGAGTCATTACAGCATCTCACCCATTCTCCACCCGCGATAGCCATGCCACCTACCCTTGCTCCACCCAAACTCTTGTTTCACGGGCATTGACGATTACTTCACCGTACATTACCAGTCCCTTAAGCAGATGATTTGCATGTGGGATAAGTTATAACGGACTGGAAAGACTCAATGTTCCAATATGCGATGATCACCACTGGCATTGTATTTGAATTTTTCTTTCTTAGCAGAAGTGTAAATTTTGAGATGAGGGCTGGGTTACCTTACCACCCTGCAATTCATTCATTCATTCATTTCTTTTCCTCCTTTTCTTTTTCCTTTTGTGGAGGGAAGGTAGTTGGCTTGTTTATCATTGTGTAAAAAGCTTCCAAAAATTCTCTGTAATCTATTACTTACGCTCTAGAGGCAAGCAAATGAATGAAAAATGATTTAAGAATTCAAAACCTGTCAAATCATTCCCTTGTACTAGTTTTCTAATCTTTTAGTGAGATGAACATGAATGGTCATATGTTAAGAGCTTGTCCTTTTGACTTGAAGGGAAAACTCTTAATTTAAACTTCTTTGATCGATTGCTGCTCCCTACTAAAACTTTGATGGCTGATGAGAGGTAAGCCATGAGTGAAGGTCTACTACTTTACCGAGGCAACCCATGAATGGAAATCTACCGCTAACACTAGAGGTAAGAACTGTATGTAATTCTACCACCTACACTACACATGCTTGCAATTTGTAGAGTGAAAGAGGAGTTGGATGTAGGAGCATGTGCCTGTTAGAATTTTGATAGTCAATGACACAATTGGTGGTTTACAAAAACACAAAGAAATGGACCAAATTCATCTGCTAAGAAATAGTATGGTTGTGGGTCACTTATATGAATAGTCTAGATCACGTTGGTGTCCTATGTACAAAATTCATCTAATAGTATCATCTCCACCATCCTGTATAAAGTTTTCTATATTCCCATCCTACAACATGTTGGCTTTTGAGGCATATATTCTCATTCCCCTAAGCAACTGATATATAATAAAAATATATGATATAGAAAGGGAAATAATAGGAAGAGATCTTTCTGAGCACTTGCCTTGTCCTATTGTCTGACCCATCCATCCATCCATATATTCCAAACCCAAATAGGTAATGCACACACACACACACACACACACACACACACACACACACACACACACACACACACACACACACAGAGAGAGAGAGAGAGAGAGAGAGAGAGAGAGAGAGAGAGAGAGAGAGAGAGAGAGAGAGAGAGAGAGAGAGAGAGAGAGATTTTGCATCAAGTTAATGTATCTCATAGAAACTTAGATTGACCAAAGTGGGTCAGCTATAAAATACTGTACAACCTTTGGGGTGATATACTTAGTCTGTTGCCTTTCAACCATGCTTTCCAATATAACATTTATTATATTCAAATCAAGATCCATCTTTTCCAACCTTGTGAATGGTTCAAAACATATCCCTTCACCTTTTGGAGATCTAAGGTGAGACCCACCAAACACATGGCTTATAGACCAACCAACCATAAGGTGTTTCATTAGACGTTCTTGGCAGAAAGAAATTTGAATTGAGACATCCCACCAGATGGAACTTGGTTCATGAAACTTTCTTCATCTCTCCCAATTTGAAGATCAAGTCATCACAACAAGAGTTTGGGTGGAGCAAGGGCAGGAGGTGTGGTTGTCGTGGGTGGAGGCTGCTGTTAAGTATTCAATTTTGGTCAAAATACCCCTAATTTAGTATTCAATGAGAGCATCTACGCCATCAATTTCAAGATTTTACATAAAATATTTTATTTCAGCTTTAATTGGCCATATAACCATTGAATTGCAAAATTTAACAGTCAGATGATCGTCAAAGCTAATTAGAGGAATAATGAATGGCTCAGATGATTTTAATTGGGTCCTGTACATTGCAGATCGATTAACTCAAGTTTGGATGATCCATATCAAATCAAGGAGATCAGATGAGAATAATGAAGTTTCTTGGAAAGAGAAGAATTTGAAGACTCCTATGACAGAAGAACCGTGAAGAATTGCAGAGTTCTAGTAAGACTAGACTTCTAGTGGACCCCACCCTTTTTTATCTGTCTATCCTCTCTCTCTCTTATCTTTCTTCCCTCTCTCCCACGATTCTCTCTCTCTCTTATCTCTCCAACTCTCACGCCTCTCTCTCGTTTTCTTCATATACCTCCTCCCTCCTCTCTCTGGGACTTCTTGACCACCTTTGGCCGGTGGACTTGCTCTCTCCATTCTCTCCACTCTCCACTCTCTCCTCTCTACACTCTTTTTTCCCTCTTCTTCTTCAATTGGCCGGCTGACCACCCTCTTCTCCATTGTTGGACCGGCCCTCTCTCCATTATGTTCTCTTCTTCTCCTATCTCCATTCTCTCTCTCTCTCTCTCTCTCTCTCTCTCTCTCTCTCTCTCTCTCTCTCTCTCTCTCTCTCTCTCTCTCTTCTGATAGACTCCCCACCTCTGCGTCCCATAAGACCCAATGCCAGGCTGGCCATAGGTGCGTGACACACCTAGCAGGCCTGGCATCATCTTTTTCTCTCTGTCTGTTCCCTCTTTCTCACTCACTCACTCTCTCGCTCATTCTTCTCTTTCCTTCCCAGTCCTCTCTGCTCTTCCCTCCTTTTCTTCTATTTCCTTCCTCTCCAATTACCAGCTGCCCAGCCCAAAATTCAGCACCTCTGTCTTTCTCTCCCTCTGCGTAGATCCCATCCTTTAACCAGCTCCTTCCCTTTCTTCCTTCTCTCCTGATCACCTGCGACGGTAGCACTACACTAGATCAACGCTCTCTCTCTCTCTCTCTCTCTCTCTCTCTCTCTCTCTCTCTCTCTCTCCTTTGCATTGCGGCAACCGCCCTTCTACGGCTTCTCTGAGTCATCGGACCTCAAGTTGGGTTTCCATTCCCGGCTTTTTTTCTCTTCTTCCCTCATTTTCTCCTTCTTCTCCCTTCTTCCTTCTTCCCCCTTCTCTAGTTTTCTCCTCATCGGTTTTCCTTTGGTTTTTGATTAAAACTAGAAATTTGGAAAATTTACAATTCTGCCCTTGGCAGATCTGAGTAATTCTAACTCTGTCCTCATTTTAATACCAAATGTATCCCCGATTTAATTCCATCTATGTCCCTGAATATTCTGATTTTTTCTTATCCTTATTCTGCCTATCCAAGGACAATGATATCCTAGGCTGCTTGTTTAGTTTTATTTTATGTTTTCTTGGATTTAAAATTTTTTTAAATTACAGTAGTTAAATAAATTGAGAAATTTTATTTTATTGTCATTTTATTTCTGTTATATTCATTAGTTTTATTTTATTAATTGAATTTTATGTAAAACTCCAACATTTAAAGTGAGTCCCTATGAGATCGACACATATTTGCATAGCTATACTATAATAGCCCATGCACTTGCGGTTAAACATGAACAAATTTTTGGCACCATTGCCGGGGACTTGCAATGGCGTTTTTATAAAATTTAATTAAAAATCCAAAAAATTCAAAAAAATATATAGAAAAAATAGAAAATTCCAAAAAAATAAAAAAAAAAATAGGAATTGTATTTTTTAAAAAATTTTAGGCATTTGTAGGTGCATCTTTAATTTTTTTTAGTGCATAACCTCTTTATTTCCTGAATTTGGTACTGATTGCTATCTTTATTTTTCAGGAATTTGTCAAGTGGAGCATCATCACTTAGATAGATTTTCCTTGCTTTCCTAGATTAGGAATTTTTATTTTTGAGTGAATCTTGTAGTGAGGCCCCTTTGTAATTTGCATTTTTAATTTCAATTTTTAAAGGGTTATAATAATATAGGGCAAGTGTGGGATAAGGCAGCCCACACTTGATCTTCATCAGAAATCCCATTGTAAGTCTTCTTACTCATTTATTTTCTAGATTAGGATTTGCATTTAGTGTAATTTTGCATTGGTTGGTAGTTAATTGCATATAGAAAGCATACTTTATATTTGTTGCATTTTAGGATTTTTCATTAATTTATTGCATTCAATTGCATTTTAGGACACGTTTAACACTTTAAGGTGAATTATATGTTAATCAAATTGCCATGGTGTATGGAAATTAATTAGTAAGGGCACCTGACCCCATAAGATCAAGGGTGGATTTCATCACCGCTCCTTGGCCCACATAGGATAATCACCTCAAGCACGCAACCCCACCATTCATATTAAGTTAAAATCAATTAAAAGAGACCTATAGGGTCATCACATGCTCGTAGGACCCTCTTAATAGGACACGATTTACTGTCACTCCAGTGGCTTTTAACCACTGTGGTTATTGGGGGTTGTCTAATAAAGCCTCGCTCTTCCCCTACCTCCTGTTGACGTTTGTGAGGTCTAAACACATCCTTACACGAGGGTTGTATTAACTGCTTTGGTTAAAACCTAATTGGTAAGCAGTAGTCTACTCCTAAAGAGAGTAGGAGTGTTAGATTAGGCTAATTAAAAGAATCGTCTCCATAGAAAGTCAAGAAAATCAAAATATCTGTGCTTGTTAGCCTTAAGGATTGCTTGATTGTGTCCTTGATTGTGCATCATTCTAGGCATTTAGGTTGCATCAGTTAGGATAATCTTCTTAAAAAAAAAAAAAACCAAAACCAAAAAGATCTTTCATTGTATGCCCTTTTGGATACATGACAAAATTGGTAGGTTAGTCAAGTGTGACCAAAAAGACATACCAGCAATAGCTGATCAATGATCAAGGGGTAACTCACCCCATTGTAGTGTCAAAGGTGATCAAGGTCTCATTATGAATGAGGACCCAACACCTTTAATTGATGATGAATATCAACCTCCACCAAGGAGGAATAATTATTAACAAAGAAATTGGAGAATGAATGGAAATAGGGAATGGGACCAATAGAGTGACCATGGAGACAGTGATTTTTATCAAAATCTTCATGGAAGGACCTTAAGAGACTACCTTCAACCTACACACACTAGTACATAATCTTGCATCATTCTTCCTCAAAATGTTGGTCCATTAGAATTAAAAACGGGAGTAATCTAATTACTGCCCAAATTTCATGGGCTGGATAGTGAGAGTCTTTATTTGTACCGTAAAGAATTTGATGAGATATGTAGTACCCAAAGAACCCAAAATGTAGGTCTAGATACTGTCAGGCTTAAGCTCTTTCCTTTCCCTTTAAAGCAAAAAGCAAAAATGTGGTTTAACGCATTGCCACCAGGTTCCATAAGGACTTGGAATGAAATGACTAGGGAATTCTTGAAAAAGCTTTTCCCTACGCATAAAACAAATACACTCCGTCGTAAGATAATGAACTTTACCCAGAAAGATAAGGAATCATTCTACCAATACTGAGAACCGTTCAAAGATCTATTGCTTACTTGTCCACATCATGGCTATAAACCATGGCACATTATCAGCTTCTTTTATGAAGGACTTAATTTTGACATGCGCCAGTTTGTAGAGATGATGTGTAATGGTAACTTTTTGAATAAACAACCAAATGAGGTGAAGGAGTATTTGGAATGGTTAGCTGAAAGTGCACAGACCTGGGCTAACTTAGAAAGAGTAGAACATCCAGATATACCCAAGCCTACTACCACATCAACTAGTGGAGACACGTATGCCATATATAAAAAAGATGATATCAGTGCCAAAGTAGCAACCCTAGCTAGAAAAGTAGAAGCCATAGAAATGGGAAAGAAAACCTCAAATAATGATGAACAAGTGTGTAGCATTTGTGAAAGTACTACACATCTTACTCAGGAATGTCCTACCATCCCTGCATTTCAAGATGTACTTCATGATCAAGCTAATGCGCTTAATTATCATAAAAGACCTTTCTCTCCATATTCAGAGACATATAATCCCAATTGGAGAAACCATCCAAATTTCAGTTGGAGGAGTGGACCAAATGCTCATGTCTCACAACCAGACCCATACTAGAGTCATCAACAACCAAACCAAGGACTACTTGCTTCACCCCCATACTAAGCTCATCAACCCCATTCTTTTGGACCTTACTTGCCCCCACCCAAAAGGCATGTAGAGGATAATCAACTTGCTCAAAACCAGGAGAAGAAAATTTCTCAATTGGAAAGACAAATAAATCAAACCAACTAGTCTGTTAATGAAATGAAGAACATGATGATTCAATGGATGCAAAGTACGAAAAAAGAAAAGTTTCCAGCTCAACCACAAGCAAACCCTAACGGTGTGCATGCAGTTAGTGAAACTATACTTAATGCATCATCAAGCCCTACCATATAAGAGACTAAAGCTGTTACTATTCTTAGGAGTGGTAAAATAATTGAGAAAGATGAGCCTCAAAAGACTGAAAAGGTAGAAAAACCTAAAGAAAAATCTAAAGAAAAGGATCCCATTCCACCTGTTGAGCCTTGTCCATTCCCTACTCTCTTCCCTCAAAGGTTGCGTCAAGTCACAAAGAATACCACTAATGATGAGATTATGGAGATATTCAAGCAAGTTAAGATCAACATACCGATCTTAGATGCAATAAAACAAATCCCATCATATGCCAAAATTTTAAAGGATTTATCACAATTAAAAGGAAAATGAATGTGCAAAAGAAGGCATTTGTGACTGAACAAGTAAGTTCAATTCTTCAACATCATACACCCCAGAAATACAAGGATTTAGGTTGCCCCACTCTCACTTGCATCATTGGCAACCATAAGATTAACCGGGCCTTATTGGATCTTGGATCTAGTATTAATTTGTTACCATATACATTCTATGTTTAGGTAGGACTAGGAGACCTCAAGCCAACATCCACTATACTCCAACTAGCCAATAGATCAATGGTAATACCTAGGGGCATAGTAGAGGATGTGTTAGTCCAAATAGAGCAATTCTTTTTCCCAATCGATTTTCTAGTTTTGGACACACAACCAGTGCTAAATGAGCAGCAAGAAATTCCTGTCCGCCTTGGATGTCCATTCTTTGCTACGTGTAATGCCCTAATAAACTACAGAAATGGTGTCATGAAGCTTTCATTTGGTAACTTGACACTAGAATTAAACATCTTTGATATATGTAAGCAACCTGGAGAACCCTCAGATGATTTTCACAGTGTTAACATGATCAATTCAGCTGTGTAAGATTAATTTCAGTTGTCTTTCTTGTCGGACCCACTGGAGCCTTGTTTAGCCCATTTTAATGAGTTTAAAGAGGACACATTAATAGAGGAAGTTAATGCCCTCCTTTATTCTATTTCTATCATGGATACAGAAAAATGGAAACCTCATTTTGAGGAGCTTCCATTGAGTGAGATCACTCCCCTCCCATCATCAGTAGAACCCCTTACAGAGCCTGAAATTCCAAATAAGCCTTGTAATACAGACTATGTACCTGATTGGGACCTACAGACCTTATTTGAACAATAATTAGATATGAAATTAGGCCCACTTGAAGTATTGCATGTGCCAATAGGACAAGAAAAGAAAGAGCCCATTGTATGCTATCCATATATCAACCAACTCTAAGGTACACACTAGAAGATAATTAGGATATAAGTAAAACCATGCTCCCTCCTCTATTAATACAAGAACAATCTTTTTAAGGAAGGGCAGAGTCAGCTTATACCTTAATGTCAGCAACATGTAAGAGAAAAGGAGGACCATTCACCACACAAATTTTCAAGGTGGAGAAGTTATATTGATTACCCTGAAATTTTGAAGGTAGGAGATCATCAGAGTGGTCCCACTCAATTTATAGTCATGGTAGTCTAGTGTGTCATAATGCTACCCTCACCAAAATTTTCAGGGTGGATGAAATATATAGACTATCGCAAGATTTTGAAGTGGCATGAGAAATCTTGTCATGTCATTGTTAGGATTAGGAAAACTCAATACCAATTTAGTATAAATTAGGATATGTCCGCCTGAAGATGTTAAATTTAGCGCTCACTGAGAGGCAACCCAGAGTTTTTATTTTTATTGTTTTCTGCATCACCCATATTCATTTTAGATCCTACTTTTTAAACATTGAGGACAATGTTTCTGTCAAGTTGGGGGGTGTAGAATTCTAGCAAATTCTAGTTTTTTTTTTTTTTTTGAATTTTAGGCGCTTTCCTTGAATTTTCAAAAAAAAAATTTGAAAAAATGAAAAATTTTAGGTCATTTCCTATACTATGATGAGAATTGGATTTTCTGAAGTATAATCTAGATAACTTTAGCTTATTAATGGAATTGAATATGATTAATTTATTATTTTACTCATTTTCTAAAGTATTTTATGAAAGTAAAGTCTCAGATCACATATGTAGACGCTATTGGATATAGATAATCTAAATTGATAAGTAGCTATAACTTAGAAATTCTGTGGAGACCTATAACCTAAGTGAGTTTTAGAGCTATTCATTCGCTTTGAGAGGTTATAAATATTTTATTTTTCTTCAGTGTGCTTAAAGAAAATTGATCCCAAACTCTTAAATTTGGCTAATTACTTGAATAATTAGAATACTACCTTTAAAATTTTGGAAGTTCATTGAATTTGATAGATTATAGGAAACCTAGAAAATGATTTAAGCCATCCTTGTTATAAACCTAGAGACATAAAACCTACCTAGAAGTATTTTGACCACTAGTTAGTCAACTTGAGCCTTTCAATATAAGCCTTTTCTTTTGTTACCCAAATTACCCTTTTCCCATATTAACCCAGCATAAATTATCCATTACCCATTTTTCTTGAAAAATAAGTTAGAGATGAATGAAAGAATACCTTTTAGTTGCAATGAAAGTAGAAAGTGGATATTAAGAAAAGAAATATTCTTCAAAGTGATTCAAAAGTGTGAAAAGAAAGAAAAGTGTTAAACAAGAAAAAGTTTGAAGAATGTAAAGAAAAATAGAAAAAGAAATATTCACTTCTGCAAAGAAAAGAAGAATTGCCAACTTTAGTGGAAGACCTCTACTTATTTTTTGAGGAAACTTTGAATACCCTTATACCCTTTTTTTGATACCCTATCCTAAGCCTATGTTTCATCCTAGCTAAAGACCTATTGATTCTAAGAGAAATATAGTCTTGATGAGGAAATGAATGGATAAGATCTAAAAGAGTGATATTTCTAAATATTCAAAGGTAATGGCATCCATTCCAAAGGGATAAAAACAATTAAATTTCTTAGTAACTTCTGTTCTTCATGAGTATATGTGAGATAAATTTGTTTTTATTGACTCTTCTCACATAATTAAAAGAGACATGATTTGAACCCTCTATTTGAGAGATTTTATTTCTGAGCGTATGTCATTAATAAGGATTGAGGTCAAAACATATTTCAGATGGAGTTCCAAAGTTAGAAGTTTACTTAGAGATAAAGATTATTCTATGTGTAGACTGTATATACACACACTCACTCTGAGATCTGAGCTTAAGTGGAATATTTTTAGCATATGGGTAAGGTTTTGAATTCTTCAGTCATCTTTATTAGTTTGCTAAAGTTAATAGATTTATTGAAGATAATTCTTTAAGAAAAAAAAATGGAGATGACCTGAAAAATAAAAGAATTTGAGTTGATTTTTTTCCGCATCTTTTGCTAGGGACTGGAAAAATGCTGGTTGGGGGGTCTTAAGTGTTCAATTTTAGTCAAAATACCCCTAATTTAGTATTCAATTAGAGCATCTAAGCCATCAATTTCAAGATTTTACATAAAATATTTCATTTTAGCTTTAATTGGCCATCTAACTGTTGAATTGCAAAATTTAATGGTCAGATAATCATCAAAGCTAATCAGAGGAATAATGAACGACTTAGATGATTTTAATTGGGTCATGTGCATTGCAGATCAATCAACTCAAGTTTGGATGATCCAGATCAAATCAAGGAGATCAGATGAGGATAATGAAGTTTCTTGGAAAGAGAAGAATTTGAAGACTCCTAGGACAGAAGAACCTTGAAGAATTGCAGAGTTCTAGCAAGACTAGACCTCTAGTGGACCCCCCCCCTCTCTCTCTCTAACTCTCACGCCTCTTGCTCTCTCACGTCTCACATCTCCTTCTCGTTTTCTTCACATGCCTCCTCCCTCCTCTCTCTCAGGGACTTCTTGACCACCTTGGGCCAGTGGACTTGCTCTCTCCATTCTCTCCACTCTTTCCTCTCTACACTCTCATTTTCCCCTCTTCTTCTTCGGTTGGTCGATTGATCACCCTCTTCTCCACTACTGGACTGGCCCTCTATCCATTATGTTCTCTTCTTCTCCTATCTCCATTCTCTCCTCTCTTCTCCTATCTCTCACCAGCACTCTCACTTGCACATTCCCTCTCTCTCTCTCCCGGTTACCTCTCTTCTCCTCTTTCCCATATATATCTCTCTCTCTCGACAGACTCCCCACCTCTGCTTCCCATTAGACCCAATGCTAGGCTAGCCATAGGTGCGTGACACACCTAGCAAGCTTGGCATCATCTTTTTCTCTCTATCCATTCCCTCTTTCCCACTCACTCACTCACCCACCCACTCACTCACTCACTCACTCACTCACTCACTCGTTCTTCTCTTTCCTTCCCAGTCCTCTCTTCTCTTCCCTCCTTTTCTTCTATTTCTTTCCTCTTTGATTACCGGCTGCCCAGCCCAAAATTCAGCACCTCTATGTTTCTCTCCCTCTGCGTAGATCCCATCCTTCGACCAGCTCTTCCTCCAAGTCTTCGGCTGGACCTCCTCAATCAGGTGGCCCCACCACTCTTCTTCCGGCTTATTCTTCCCTTTCTTCCTTCTCTCCTGATCACCTACGACAGTAGCACTACACCAGATCACCGCCCTCCTTCACCTTCTCTCTCTCTCTCTCTCTCTCTCTCTCTCTCTCTCTCTCTCTCTCTCTCTCTCTCTCTCTCTCTCTCTCTCTCTCTCTCTCTGCATCGAGGCAACCGCCCGTCTATGGCTTCTCTAAGTCACCGAACATCACCAAGGAAGGAAACCTAAGTCGGGTTTCCATTCCCAGCATTTTTTCTCTTCTTCCCTCCTTTTCTCCCTCTTCTCCCTTCTTCCTTCTTCCCCGATTTTCTCCTCATCAGTTTTCCTTTGGTTTTTGATTAAAACCATAAATTTGGAAAATTTACAATTCTACCCTTGGCATATCTGAGTAATTCTAACTCTGTCCGCATTTTAATACCAACTGTATCCCCAATTTAATTCCATTTGTGTCCCTAAATATTCTAGTTTTTTCTTATCCTTATTCTGCCTATCCCAGGACAGTGATATCCAAGGCTGCTTGTTTAGTTTTATTTTATGTTTTCTTGGATTTAGAAATTCTGTAAATTGCAGCAGTTAAATAAATTGAGAATTTTTATTTTATTGTCATTTTATTTTTGTTATATTAGTTAGTTTTATTTTATTAATTGAATTTTATGCAAAACTCCAACATTTAAAGCAAGTCCCTATGGGATCACCCCATATTTGCATAGCTATACTACAATAGCCTGTACACTTGCGGTTAAACATCAACACCAGCGCAGAGCGTGGTCGTCTATTTTCAGAGTTTAAGCAGGGAGAAAAGAAGAGGGTATTTTTGCCATTTCACAAAAAATAACAGTGGAACACTAACAAAATGGCATTTTTGCAAAGTTTTGCAAAACTTAATGGCAAATCTGCAAAAACTTAAAATGTTTGGATATTTTGGTAAAAACAAAAAAGAAGAGTGACGAATAAGCAAAAAACCCAATTTTTAAAGATAATTATTGGTTCCATGGATGTAACATAACCCTACATGTCTCTTAGCCATCTTGACCTCCCTTTACTTTAAGTTGAAATTCTAAAATCTTAGCTTTCTTTAGGAAGTCTAGTTAATGACGCAAACCCTAGTTGTTTGATGGACCACTATGCATCTCGTTGTTTATTTTCTTGAGTTTGGTCAGTTCAAAGCATCTAATTAAGGACCTATCCTCTTAAAATAATAATGTCATATAATACTACTCATAAGGTATATGCAAACCAAGTGGCTTGGTAGACCACTAAGCTTCTTGTTACTAATTTCCTTGAGTCTAGTTAATCAAAGAATCTAGTTAAGTATCCGGCCTCTTAAAAAAATAAATCAGATAAGAATACTTGCAAGGTATATGCAAACCAAGTGACTGATAGACCATTAAGCCTCCCATTTTGATTTTCTTGAGTTTGGTTAGTCCAGAACATCTAATTAAGGACCTCTCCTCTTAAAATATTAAATCAGACAAGAAATACTTGCTTGGTATATGCAACTGTGGACAAATGGACCCTATTTACCACTTACAGTCAAACTAGTAAATAGGACTTCAAATCAACCTTGAGAAATCTTGTGAGCCCAGCTTGACACTCAAGCTGAGGCAAAAGATATATGCAACAACTCCAAAACCTCGTTTATCTTTAGTACTATGATTAACCACTTTTAAGAGTATACCTTGTGGACCTCCAAAGTCTGCGTCGTACATTGCCCTATGGTCATGAGCATATGGTAGAGCTTTTTGTAGTTACACATGCTATTAGCTTGGCCTCTCAACTTCATACTAGAATGGTCATATTCAAAGGCAATTCAAAGAAAGAAAAATTAGATGGAAGAAGAATTCCAAGTGCCCTCCCTAGAGATTTGGGGAACATGTTGATGGGCTCATATGGGAAGATAGGAAATTCATCATCATCATCACCATCAAAGCCTTATTCCGATTAGGGGTCAGCTATACAAATCTTGTTATTCCATTCGCTTCTATCAATTGTCATGGCTTCATTTAGTTCAAAAGTTTTAAAATCTTTTCTTACCACTTGTATCCACATCCTTCTGGACCTTTGACTTGGATTGACACACTTCTTCTAACAGGTATCATTTTCAATCTTTGTTGGATATGTCCAAACCATCTAGGTCTACCATCCCTCATCTTGTTAGCTATTGTTGCAGAGCCTAAGTTTTCTTTAATGTTTTCCTTTCCAATTCTATCCTTTCTTGTCTTGCCACTCATCTATCTCAACATTTTGGCTATGCTCATCCTATGTACATGTTGTTCCTTCACTCCCTAACACTCTAATTCACAAAGCATAGTTAGCCTTATGACTATTATAGAGAATGTTTCTTTTAGTTTGAGTGGCACTAGCTAATCACACAAAACTCCAGAGGCATATATACATTTGTTTCAAAGATTCTTTAGGTAACATCACTCAATCTTTCTGCTCTCATGAATTATCAATCCTAAGTAAGGAAATTAGAGGAAAAGATTTTTCATATGAAAAGATCAACTAATGGAGAAGCTGATGCTCTTGTAAGAGAAGCGCAAGGCAATAGATATAGTTTGAGAATTTCTTTTCCATGGATGAGTAATGCTTGCTATTTAAGGAAGTAGGATATGGACCAGATAGAGTGACTTCATTCAAAGGCTTGCTAATCTCGGGAATGGTTTTTGATGTTTGGAGGTTTTAGTCTGTTATTTTTCGAATATCTGGAATTATTGTTCTGTTTTCGATTCTTTCTGTTATGATATGATGTTCATATATTGTGTCTTTGTGTTATGTATGGCGAGATCTTTCATTGGCTACTAGAGGAATTCTCTATTGGGTAAATAAATAATACAATCTTCAAAAAAGGAAAAAGGAAAAAGGAAAATCTGCATCCTACGTGCCTACACCGATCAAGCCTTCAAACAAGTGTTCCGAAAGAAAGAAATAAAGCAATAAAATTGTTTTTATGCATCGATAATCCTTCTGCAAATTAAAGGCTTAGAACCATCTAGCATTGGTGATCTTCCAAGAGTGACTCACATCCAGTTCAAATATTAGATTCTGGTAGTATTTTTTTCGGCTCAAAGTAAAAATATGACTGCCTTCTTCACTTGAGAATAGCCTTGATGAACATCATCGGAGGATAATTTTGATGTATGACCTGTCTACACGCTAAAGAAAGTGTGTGCGAAGGCCAGGGATTAGGAACCGCGTGAGTGATTTGCTTTCAAGTGAAGTAAACTACTGCAAATCCAAGGGACTAAATACCCGATTGATGGCATTCTCCTCCCACAAGAAACCGCGTGCTTGGAGACTTACGTGGGTCAGATTGTCACTGTTATTAGGACAAATCTGCATCAGATACTCTTTTAGTGCTTGTATTTCTTTCTCCCCTTTGAACTCCATAGGTAAGACTGCTTTCTACTTCACTTTTCTCTTAGGTCGTCTTCATCATGAAGTAGAATTTCATGTAATTTTGTTTCGTTTGTTCATGCTCACACACACACAGAGAGAGAGAGAGAGAGAGAGAGAGAGAGAGAGAGAGAGAGAGAGAGAGAGAGAGAGAGAGAGAGAGAGAGAGGGTCTGCATAAGTTAAAGATAACACATGAATCATTGGGATTGGCTTGATAAGTTGAATGGTGCATTAATTTCAACAAGTTGGTAGTTCCAGAGCCCTTGTCCCATGACCCCAAATGGTAAAGTGATGGTTGACCTCGAGCCATAGAGTCTTGGCAGATTCTGTGATTGATCCTTCTCATCCAGCGTTCTTAGCGAGCAGACTTTTACATGGAATGAACAAGCCATAGGACCCAATTATCCTTTCAAGGAGATAGTGATCCTGCACCTAACTAGCCCACCGAATTGATCATTAAGCTAATCTTAGCAGTAAGCTTCTTCCTTAGTTTATTGTATTCCAAGTCTGCACCTAATTGGCCCACCGAATTGATCATTAAGCTTTTCTTAGCAGTAAGCTTCTTCCTTAGTTTATTGTATTCCAAGTCATTGCAAAAGGTCTCTTGACTTGAGAGTTTTAACTGTCCAAGCTTTTCATAGACATCGTAGAATTATCATCGCATGACCTGAAGGTAACGGATTCAAGGTGTAAAAGTAGCCTCCTGCAAAAATACAAGGTCAGCTGCATACTATAGACCCTTATCTGTAATTCCCTGACCCTGCATACCCCAGAACTTTGTGCACCTTGGGAAAGATGATCATCGGATAAAGAAAACATGAAAACAACTAAAACAATCACTCCCTATTTGGGGGAGATCTCAACTGTTCGGGTGTTAACCATGCCTTAAATGGCTTCAAATTATGATTCATTGTAGTTCCCTGACCCTGCATACCCCAGAACTTTCTGCACCTTGGGAAAGATGATCATTAGATAAAGAAAACATGAAAACAACTAAAACAATCACTCCCTATTTGGGGGAGATCTCAACTGTTCGGGTGTTAACCATGCCTTAAATGGCTTCAAATTATGATTCATTGTAGTCTCACCATTACCATGGGATTATATCATCAGCAAACTGTAAGTCCAAGTAGGAACAGACCTTGGGTGATCTAAACTGTTCACATTCTAGGCCGTCTTAGATAGACTGTGCCATGGTAATCTCATCCTTTGCGGGATCAAAACCCATGCTGCTTAAAGCTCAAACATGGTGCTATGGATTCTTCAAGTTACATATGAAGGCCATAGCTAAGCAAAAGGTCTTTCGTTCATCATGTAAACAGAACAGAAACGAAGAAACATATATGGCCAGTTGATTTGTACAATTAGCCTCATTTTTTTTATCCAACCTTCACCGTCAGTGCTCAGGTGGTCGGGCAAGGCCTATCTAAGGACGCACCTTAATAATAGGGGAACTTGTCATGGTTGTTGTAATAAGGTAAAGACTTTTAGTATAAAAGAAAAAGGCAGTCCGGTACACAAAGCTCTTGCCTATGCAGGGTTTAGGAAAGGGGCAGACCACAAGGGTCTATGATATGCAGTCTTAGCTTGCATTTTTTGCAAGAGGCTCTTTCTACACCTTGATCCCGTGACCTCCAAGTTATACAATGACAACTTTACCATTGCGCCAAAGCTCCCCTTCAAGGTAAAGACTTATAGTATATATTCTTCTAATGATGAGGTGCCAAGTTTGTTAGGAGCGAGAGAGAATATTTGATTGCCTACTTTGCACTTTGATTTGGGAATAAATGGGCAAAGCAAATATTCAATAAATTTTGTAAATATGCATAAATATCAGAATAAACATTTTTTAGATGTGAATTTAAGCTTGTAACTTGTATTTATAACGACATTAAAAATAATATTTGAAAATTTGGGAAATAAAATTTTGGAATTTGAGTTTTATTAAGTAAATTTACGATAATGTGTTCAAATCTGCCTTAAATTTGGAACTTTTGAATCATTGGAAAAAAAAGTCAAACAAATTTTCATCTAAACGATACTCTTAAATTATTAAGCACAAGTACTATTATAATTTGTACAGAAGTAGAAAGTGGGCCCCATTAAGTAAAAATCACTCTATTTCTGCCCCACTTGGCTCTTTATCAAAATTATAGAGATTCAGAAGGGCCTTTTTCTAGAAACACTTGAAAATATAGCAAAAAATCATATGGGCGGCTTTGACCAGTCACCTGTATATTTGACTCAAGCTACTAAACAAGTCAATGGGCCCACTCAAGTCAAGTCAATGTTAGTCTGACCTTCGATCTTCACTTCTCTTAATTAAAGGCCCCACACGCCTTCCACCTGGCAATCCGCAGGGGTTTCACCCAAACGCACAACTGGTGGGTCCCGCGCTCTTGGTCTTCCCACTCCCAACGCGGATACTGAAGCCCATCTCTCGGTCTTCCCACTGCCGAAGAAGCTCAAATTGGGTCCCACACGCTTGATTTGAGTTCGGAAAACTTGATATTTAATTTGATGGCCATATAATCCAACCTTCGATTCTGAAAATTAAGCTCCGAGTCCACAGGAAGCCTTCTACACAAGCAAGAGGATGGAAGTCCAAGGCGAAGCGTCCCCGTAAGTACACTTCCCCTCTGGCTGATGATCAAAATCTTAACCCCCTTGTTTTGATACTCCCACCCCTTTTTTGGTTCTAATTGTCTCTTATTTGGATTGCCACAACGATGATGATGATGATGATATTTGTTGTAGATTTGAGACCAGCCAGATGCTGGGACTTCTCTTGGGTTCGACCTCCATACTTTTCGATGCGTGGAGACAATGTAGCACATCAAATTCGGTGGCCCCAGGGAGTTTTGTGATCGATCGAATTGGAGATGTGGCTTACGTTGCTTTCTCTGGGGTTCAAACCACCGTTGATTCGAATCTGGTGGATGGAAGTAGCTTAGGTGTGTCCTTCGGTGAGGTCCCACTTACAGGAGGAGGAAACGATCTGTTTTCCGTGTTGGGTGATCATAATGGGAAGCCTTCTCTGGTTCATGCTGGATTCCTCCATTTCTTTCTTAACATATACCGCAGGCATGAACTCTGGAACAAGGTGAGATTAGAAGTCTTTGTTGATGGCCGAGGTTCTTCTAATGAGTGCGATTTTTGGGTTCGTTTGGTTGAGATATTCAGGACTAGGAAACTGGTTCTGATCGAATATTATGCAGCTTGCTTCACTACCGTCAATTTTCAGTTTTATGTCTAGTTATGTCTTCATTTCCAAGATTGTTAGCATGATTCATCCTCCCTACCATCTCTACGCACAAATGGTACACAGGTGAATGATCATAATACCGATTGCCTAAACCCAAAGATCAGAAAGAAGTACCTTCAGCTCATGAATTGGATGTTGAGACAGGAACGAAAAAAAATACCAGACAGCATGTGTGCAGATTGTTGGGGTTGTCCATTTGCCTTGATTTTCAGAATGTTATCATTCATCTGAAGACCCTCTTGGTCATGATTCACCTTTCAATTTTGGCACGATACTCTGTAAAGTATTTTGAAGGGGAGCTTGGCTGGCGCAATGGTAAACCTTGAGGTCAGGGGTTCAAGGTGTGAAAATAGCCTCTTATAAAAATACAAGATAAGGCTGTCTACTTATAGACCTTTGTGGTCCGCCCCTTCCCCGGACCCCGGATACACAGAAGCTTTGTGCACGGCGCCCTTTTTATTCTGTAAAGTATTCTGCTGTTTATTTGAATGGTAGACTCTTAACAGATTGTTTTGTTTGGTCTTCTTCCATCATCATGAAGTTTACAATACGATGTTGATGTGTAGATTTTGGCTACATTGAGCAACCATAAAGCAGTGGTATTTACAGGCCATTCTCTTGGAGGAACAACAGCATCTCTAGCTGCTCTCAGCTTGCTCTCCTCCTTCCCAGCTCTTTGTTCCAATCTTTCCCTACTCTGCATCACCTTCGGATCTCCGCTTCTGGGCAACGATGCTCTTTCTAAAGCAATTCTCCGAGAGAGATGGGGAGGCAATTTCTGTCACGTCGTCTCCAAATTTGATATTTTGCCAAGACTACTTTTCGCTCCTCTCCCACGGATCTCCACCCAAGTAGTCCACCTACTGGAATTCTGGCACTCGTGTATGAGGTTTCCTCAGGCTTCTAAAAAGTCCATGATCCGGTTATCAGATGAAGACATCGCTGAATTATACTTCTTTGTATTACAACACAATGAGCAAGTGGCCTCAGCAGCTGCCCTGATGGTAGACAAAGAAGAAGAAGATGATGATTCCGTGAAATGGCTACAATCGGCTTCACTGAGCCCATATAGACCATTTGGGAGCTACTTGTTCTGCTCCAGTGAAGGTCTGATTTGCATCGATAATCAGACCACTGTCATTAGAATGCTCCATCACTTGATCGTCAACACAGCTTCAGTAAGTTCCACCATCGAAGATCACCTTGCTTATGGAGAAATTATAGTTAGAATCTCCAATCAATTTCTTAAGAGGAGAACCTTCCCTGAAGAGTTGCCAAGATCTGGTTATGAAGTTGGGATTTCATTGGCACTGGAGGCCTCAGGTATGGGAATTCAGGTAATATTCACATATCATCGTCTCTGGATCATGGATACATAGATACACAAGGGAAAATAATCTACTGTTCTGAACCTAGATCAGAGTGTGCTTTTGAGCAGGCTTGTAAATCATCCCGTAGAAATAGCCTAAAAAATTGGGTCTGCTCTCATGATCTTAACCATCCGAAGTATAGAATTTTTAACTTTTGAATGTGAATCATTACAAATTGTGGACCTTATTCCTTAACCATCCACTGGGTATGGTCGGAATCCTCCGATCATTACAACTACTGAGTAAACCTCAATTTTAGCATCTGCAATGGTGGGTCTAATGACTAGATAGATCAATAGATAGAGATTGCTTTCATGTTCTCAGTTTTCTACTTTTCTTATTACATGTAATAACAGGAAGCACCGGATCTTCGAGCAGAAACTCGCGAATGTCTGATGATGGCAAGACAAATGGGTCGGAGGCCAAACTTGAACAGTGCGAACCTAGCAATTCGTCTTTCCAAGATAACGCCATGCCGAGCTCAGATCGAGTGGTATAAGGCCCACTGTGACAATGACATGGGCTACTATGACTCCTTCAAGCTGAGGAGATCTCCCAAGAGAGACAATGTAGTTAACATCAATCGAATTAAGCTCGGGAAGTTTTGGGACTCTGTGATTAACATGCTCCAATCAAACCAGCTGCCCCATGATTTCCACAAGCGCGCTAAGTGGGTAAATGCATCCCAATTCTACAAGCTCCTCGTTGAGCCACTAGACATTGCAGACTACTACCGAACAGGGAAACACAGGACACAAGGACACTATCTGGCTGGAGGGAGGGAGAGGAGATTTGAAGTGTTCGATCGCTGGTGGGCTGCCAGAAATGACACTGATGAAGATCCAAAAAAGAGGACTAGGTTTGCAGGATTGACGCAGGATTCGTGCTTTTGGGCAAGGGTGGAGGAGGCAAAGGAGTGGGTAGAGGAGGCTAGTGGGAAGAGGGATGTGGGGAAGTTGGGAGGACTTTGGCACAAGTTGACGAAGTTTGAAGAGTATGCAAGGGGAATGGTGGAGAGAATGGAAGTGTCGGGGGACGTTCTAGCAGAGAAATCTAGTTATGTTTTGTGGGTGGACGAATGGAAGGAATTGAAGTTGGGACTTAGCCATGAGAACTAGTCCTCCATTCTCAGGTTCCATGGAGTTCAGTTTGTAGGCTCTCTCCTTAGAAACTGAACTTTGGCTCCCAATTCACCTTCCTAAACCTTCTCGCTAATTGGTTCCGGCATGGCTATCTCCTAGTGTAAATGTGAAACGCGTATAGTGATCATTGCCATTGATTTATATTCAGGGCCTCCTTGTAGATATGTCAGAGGCTTGAAATTAAGCAACCGAGCATACTATCCACCTAGTTGGTTGAACGGTTGGTCATAGAATATTGAGATACTTAAATTGTTCTAGTGTGTCAACATGATGTTTGGTCTACGGCCAAAGCAATAGTAGAATTCCAGTGTAATTGGGTTAGTTCTTACATGCGAGTTTATAGTCTGGGGAAGAGAAATGTGGAATCATCTGCGAATGGGCCGATTGGAATTAATCTCACCAGCATTTACATTATCCATAGCCTAATAGGGCAATGGACGAATTATTTTACATTCTTGATCTCATGGATTAATTCAAAGTAGACAGTCAAGGACGTGTTTGGATGTAAAACCATCGATAACTGCAAATACTAAACATTTCAGAAGACCAGATTTAACATCCATCAAACCTTTTATCTTAGAAAATGGAGTATTAGATTATTCAATAAAATGCAAGTGAGAAGAACGAGAAAGGGAGCAACGACCAACGGAGAGTGGCTTGGGATATTTGAGCTCACCGAACAAGAAGAAAGGCTGTCTTCAAATAGGTAGCCCACTTCTCTTCTTGCACATGTAAACTTTTCATTAAAGCAAATTTCTAAAATGGGCAAACAAGCATCAGCAGTATTAATGATAGTTGTAATCTTAGCAGTGGTTTATGTTTACTTTCAGATCTAATTAAATGATTGTTTAAGCTAGTCTGAGGTCGTGAGGTGAGGAAATTAAGCTAAGTTCTTAACCAGTACCATGACATATTCAAAGAAGAATTTAATGAAAGGACATTTTGACGACAAGTGATGTCAACAGTCACAGTAAAATGCATTATCAACAACTGAGGATCCCAAGGATTATCATCATCATTAAGACCTTATCCCAATTAGGGGTCTGCCACATTAATCTTGTTACTCCATTCCCCTCTATTAAGTACTATAGCTTCATTTAGTTCCAACATTTTAAAATCTTTTCTCGCTACCTATCTTGATGTTCTTTTGGGCCTTTCCCTTGTCCTTTTAGAACCTTCTACTTGCTTTGCCTTGCTCCTAACCAGTGCCGTTTTGGGTCTCCTTTGGATATGTTTAAACCATCTAAGTCTAATATCTTTCATCTTCTTACCTATTTGTGCTACCCCTAAGTTTCCTTTAATGTTTTTATTCCTAATTTGCATCCTTTTTTGTCTTGCCATTGTTAAGTGTTTAATTTTAGCAAAAATACTCCTAATTTAGAATTTAATTAGATAATCTAACTGATCAACTTTGCAATTTTAAATAAAATATGAAGTTTAGCTCCAATTGACCATTCAACAGTTGATTTGCTAAATTTAATAATCAGATGATCACCAAAGCTAATCAGAGGTGTAATGTATGATTTAATGATTCTAATCTAATCTTATATTTTGCAGATTAACCAAAATATGTTTGGATGGATCAGATTGAAATTCAATGGTGCAAGTCATTCTAAAGGGCATTGAATGAACCAAATTACTCACAAGGTAAGAAATAATAAAAAATCTAAGAAAAGGACATCCAAAGAGAAAAATGAAACAAATTAAAAAGAAAACAAAGGAGAAAAGGAAACAAACAAAATTAGGAGAAGTATAAGAAGGTAGAAGGCAACCAAAGACCAACATACTCTTCTCTCTCTTGACCGTACGAGGCAACCGACTCCCTCTCTCTTCTCACTCTTCTCTCCCTCTCTCTACCATGTTTTTTCCTCTATCACTGTCGGCTGCCTTTTATTGCCCCTCTCCTCTCTTCCTCCTCTATTCTCTTTCTCTGCTGCACCTAGACTTCTCTTTCTCACCTCAACCGTAGCCGGCACTTTCCCCTTTTTTTTTTTCTTTGTTCATCTTTCTCTCGGATCCTCTCCTTTGCTCCTCACCTCCTCTGTCCACACCAGTCTTAGCCCAGCTTCTCCGACTGAGTCGGTTGAACACTGCCTCAAAACTGCACCAACTACAGCATCTTCCCTCTCCACTGGCGTTGCCGCATAGCATCACCACTGTTCACCACCCACCTTCACCGCACAACCGAGCAAAGCCACACGACCTCCTCTGCCTTTCCCTCTATCACCGTCGCACCCTAGCCTGCACTTCTCTCTCTCTCTCTCTCTCTCTCTCTCTCTCTCTCTCTCTCTCTCTCTCTCTCTGCTTCACTGCACGAAGCCAGCAACCCAGTCCAGTCCAGTCCCTTCTCTCTATCTCTCTATCTCACTCTCCTCTCTACCTTTTTCTCTTTATCTCTACTCCCTCTATCTTCCCATCTCTACCACACCACCTCCCTTTGTCTATCGTCCTACACTGTCTTCACCACACCAACTCCGTCACCGTCGAACCATCGCTCCTCCTTAGCAGCCATCTCCCATTCCATTCCATCCCCTCTCTTTCTCCTTCTCCTTTCCCTCCTCTCAGATCCACTTCTTCTCCTTACTGCAGCACCTGCTTCTTCCCTTCTCCGCCTACTCTAATCATCGAACTTCTCTCTCTCTCTCTCTCTCTCTCTCTCTCTCTCTCTCTCTCTCTCTCTCTCTCTCTCTCTCTCTCTCTCTCTCTCTCTCTCTCTCTCTCTCTCTCTCTGCATCATCTTCCTCACCTCCGGCAGCACTATCTGTCCTTCTTCACCGTCTTCCCGTCGGGTTTCCATTTCATTTTTGTTTAAAATTAGAAACTTAAAAAAATTCCAAATTTGCCCTTAGATCTTTAATTCAAATTTCATTTAAATCCCTTTTCAGCTTATTCTAGTTTTGCTTTATCTCTATTTTATCTATCTAGGAATTGCATAATCCATATCCGATTTGATTAAGGCTTTACCTAATCAATAGTTTAGACTTAGCAAACAAGATTTCTCTATTTTTTTATTTGTTTCTTATTCGATTTTCAATTAACCTTCAAAGTTTATTCTTAGGACATCTCTTAGCTTATTCAACATATCTGATCTTCAATCTAAAATTCAAAAATAATCTCAGCCATATAAAACACAAAATCCTTCTTTAAATCAAATCATTAACATCTTGGGGAATCTACCTAATCTAGCTATTCGATCCCTAATCAGATATATCAATAAGAGTTTAATAAAGGCCGATCGATATAGATGATATTAGATTTGAAGAAATTGGTTGTGATCAAGTTAGGAAAGTAGATTTTATGTGTTTTTTAGTTAATTTTCTATCTTCTTTAATTTGAAATTTTGTAATTTTCATCAGTTAAATAGATATGAATTTTTATTTCACTTTTAATAAGTTTTATTATTTTTTAATTTTTAAATAATTAATTTTTGTTTAAACTCTATCTTTTTAAGTTGAGTCCTAGTGGAATCGACCCATACTTGCATCAACTACACTACAATAACTTGTGTACTTAGGTAAAACAATCAATAGCCACTCATCTATCTTTGACGAGCTCAAGGATCTCATGATAAAAGTCAGTAGAGAGAAGAAATCTTGAATCTCTAAGACTACAGTAGCATTTCTTACTCTCATTACTAGAACCAATCTTGAAAGATCACTTAATCGGAAATAATCCTGTGGCACACTTGTTTCACAAGCACTAAGTGGTAACAATTGTGGCACTCTGTCTCTTGCAATGCAGATGACAAGCAATGCAAACAATATCCTAGGTTTTTGTTGATAAAACCCTTCTCTAAACTTCCTAGTAATTCAACCTTGTATGATGGTGAGAACTATACAACATGTGCCTTTGATCATGGATGTTATGACAAAGGCTATATGCATGTTGGCCTTTGAGGTTAGAGAAGGGGTTGTGTTCGTGAACTTTGCATTCATTACCCAAAAATGGAAGTAATGCATGAAATTAGACTTTTAATGAAATTCTAAGTGCACAGCCCTAAAGTTCTAACTTCATGTATACTTTCATCCATTAGGTAATGAATACAAAGTACTCCCATTGGTCTTTTACTATGAAACCACTGGTGTTCTTTTCTTCTATTTCTATATAATTTGCATGCTTACAAGTGAGCAGTTACCTAATTTGTAGAAATATTTCTTATCTATACAAATTTTAGTCTCTTGCACAAGACCCCATCTAATAACATTTCTAGTGTCCATAGCTAGGCACACCACAAAGGTTTCATATCTATGCTCCTCCTAATCTCTCTCTCTCTCAAATTAGACGATTTTAGAGAATGGACAAAACTTCACTTGCGAACTGTCTTTTTCAAGTGCTTTAGAAAATACTTGCCTTACATTGTGCCTCCGGTGATAATTGAACTAAACTATCTTCATTTTAGAAGATAGAAGATTAAGAAATGTTCTCTAGACTAAGCACCTTATGCTACGGGAAAGACAAATAGGTGCTCAAGTAAAGGAACCTACTTGTCAATTGATACTATATGTTGTAGCAACAAAGTTAACTCATTCAGACATTCTTGGGCTTGGGTTTTTAACCACTATATTTCCATGGGCCTGACTTAAGTGCTATTCTGGACTAAAGTAGAATCAACTGAACCATGATTTAATCATCTAATCAGCTCCAATGATCATCTAGCCATTGAATTTTACAGCTCAATGGTTAGATGATTAATTATGACTAAAATGCACATTTGATCTAAAATTTTAAAATTATTTGATTAGATGATCTATTCATATGCTAATTTAGGGAATTTTTTAGCTAAAATTGAATACTTAACAACAACCTTAATGTAAATCTAATAAGAACTTCTATTCAACCATTAAACCTAATATGATGTTGACCTTCCATGTAGAACTAATGCTCTTACCAATAATTTAACTTGCTTTCCAACTTGTAGTCTTGTGAGCCATTTCCTATATTCTTGAATATTTTCAATTATATTCTCTAGTTTTTTCTACCACTATGATATGTTCTGGATGTTTGCCTTGTAGTATGCCTAGAAGATGTTTAAGAATTGTCTCATTACCCAGTAAATTACCTTATGTCTCCATCTTCATTTGCATCATCAATAATCCAATTTCTAATAGTTTCATGGTCTGTTAAACTATTATTTTATTGCAAGCTTTACTTGTTTAGAAGACTCAAGGATTCCACTCAATTAGTGTCATCATTGTCTTACTGTATAGGTTCCTTTAGTGCTAATTTAGTTGTACTTTGTGCTTATTGTGCAAAGCCGGCTAAGATTGGAGAAGAAGAATCAATCAATAGCTTACTTGTTTGAGGCTCTGTCAATATCTTGATTCCTACTCTGGACTACCCAATTTGTTCATGCAGCTTCAATATAATGAATATATTTAGGTAAATATAATTGAATTCTCCTAGGATTCCTACTCTTACTATTGATTTTGGCAATATGTCTCAATTCTTGCCATCTACATAACATGCAAATAATGCATAAGAGCATAGAATTTCTCAATAGAATCCTTTTTCTGAATCAACAAACACTATTCTTGTGCATTGTTCATGATTAAATTTAGTTTGAAAAGTCACATATCAATGAAGAATATATTGGCTGACAATAAGCTATAAAAATTGTTTAACAGTAACCCAACATAAAAGGTTGATATTTAGTCCAAAAAATTCAAATAAAGTGTAACATATCAGATAACAATTTGAGCTACTTTCTATTTCAGCAATGACCTAGAAGAATTTAGCACCATAGATATAAATCATCCATAACATTACACAATCCATTTTTATGGGCCGGCTAGGATTGTCTGGCGAACAATTTTTGCTTGCTCTTTCACTCATGTGGGAGTCTAGCAAGGATAGGAAATTGTAGCAAAGATTACATCATCATGGAATATATACTCGAATAGATATTAGGTTTTGATCTAATGAGTATTTAAAAACTTGAGAAAAATCAACATCCAAAGAGTAAATATTCCTCTTTTGTTAAACAACTTTCATCAAATGGCCAAGATTATCCAACAGAGATGATAGATGTGATCCATACCACTCATTTCCTTGCCACAACTTAAATAGGTCAAGAACTAAAATTTTCTAACCACAATTACATTATAATGAAAGAAGGATATTGCATCCAAAAGATGAATAATTTTTACATTGGCCCCAAAATCTAAACATTTTGGAGGCTAAAAGCTCTTTGGGCAAGAACTAATTCCATAAATGCACAATTAAATGTTTCAGCAATCATAATGAGATTCTAGTGTGATCTTCATGAATTAACAAGACATCCAAAGCATAAGCAATAAGATGAATGGGATGGATCATCCAAAAGTGGGGCCCATAATTCTCATCTAATTTTCAAGTAAACCCTTCTTCTACTTATAGCCACTAAAAGGGTTTTATCTTCTAATCTAAGCAAGTATTCACAAGATAAAATAACATCTATTCAAAGAATTGCGGTTTGAACTAACGACAGCCATATGTCTTATCTTCCACCAAATAGAAACTACTCAAGATTGAAGCATAGAGATGAGAATTTTGTAGAGGAGAAATCAGTATTTCCACAAAAACCACTATGCCATGGTGGTTGTGATGTTTGACATGCTTGATGAAGGTTGGGCGGGCGTCCAAGTCCTATAATATCCTGCTTTCACATAAATTTGGCATTTTCATTTTCACAATTTGCAGAAGTTGAAAAATTGGCATTGCCTTTTTAGTTCTTTTGAACAAACCTATTTAAGGAAGGATGTTGTAATGACTTGCAAGAAATGGGTGACGATAATTTTAGACTTTTAGTTGAAATATTCAAGAGTTGAGTACTAGCAGCAAAAGTATGGATTAAGTTTGATTTCTATAAATAGAGAAAGATAAAAGCTTCTTTTTTTTTTTTTTTTGGCCTTTGGTCTTTATTTACAGAAATCTTGAAATTTGGAGATACTACCTTTTTTTTCTAAGGGATGGTTGTACTTCTTTAGTGATAGCCATAAGAGGTAAGGCTAACAAAGGCATTACACTAAATTTTAGGATGTTAAGAATAGAGGTATTATCGTATATTTTTCTTTCTACCCTAGATTTTTGTTATTTCGCCCTTTCAGGGAATATGTTGGATACATGAAATTCTAAGATTGTGAAAATGACAATGAGTAAGATAAGCATGTAACATTTAATCTGATTCTTCCAAAGTTTGAGTTTTAACTTAGTTCTTCATTCTTGTACTGTTGGAGGCTTTTAGAACTTCTCAACTTCAAAAGTTGTGATAGTAATAAGGGAGACTAGATGTAAAGGACACTAGAAGGTATTTTCATCAACTTAACAAACATAAAGGCCTATCCTTGTCAATAAATGTCATTCACATGTCATCTCTCTCTATCCCTCATCCCTTTTTCCTTTTTCCTTTTTTTTTTTTTTTTTTTTTTTTTTTCTTTTTGTTCTATTGTGCCCTTAGTTGGTATTGTTTTTAGCAAATTCGTTCTTTGTAATATACGAAAAGGCATGTGGCATTGTTTGTAAAACAAAGATAGAAAGAGATAGAGAAAAGGAGGAATGAGAAAGCACCTTGACGAGTGGAAGGAATGAGAAATCGCCTTGATAAGTGATTAACGATTTAAATAGCATTATGGGTAATGTAATTCAAATATTACAATGCTTACAACTATCATAACCAATACATATCATACAAAATAGAAATATGACAACCAGAGAGAGAGAGAGAGAGGTATTCAGTTAGGTGACTCCTCTTTAAAAGTAGGAGGGAATTTCCCCTAGGAATAAAGTATATATATTCAATCCACTACCAATTGAACAATTTATTCTCTATTTTTATTCTATAATTGAACAATTTATTCCTTTTTTTGTTCAACGTTATATATTGGTTCTAGCAATTCGTATTAGAATATAGGAAACATAAGATGCCATTATCATGTTATTAAATTAATAGCTATTATTTGTTGTCTCTCAAAATAACATCTTTTACCCCTCTAAAAACAAAACCTAACAATTTAAGGAAGAAAAATCTTACCTCATGAAATTTGGAATTGCATAATGAAAATACGTACCTCACCTACAAAGTACGTGCATTCTTCCTAGTTTAGTATAAAGCAAGAACCAAACCTTTTTATTTTCACTTTAACAATGTATTCATAGCCTTTCAGAAAACAAAAGAGAAAAAAAAGGAATTCAATTGAGCCGGGTCCAGAAAAGAACACAAAACTAATCAAAACCAAATGACTCCTCCCAAGAATCCTAGAAAATGACGTTTTAACCTTAGAAGCACTATGTCACGTACTTGTTGTATTGTACTTTATTGATGAATACTTCCATCACACCAAGATCCTCCACGAAAATCATTAAGAATAAAAGACTAGATGTGAAAGCGTACTTGAATCTATGAGACCAGATGTGATTCTTGAGTCTTGTGGTTCCTAATCTTCTAAATTGATGCATATGAACTTCCTGGAGAATGTTGTTCTCTCTTTTCTAATGATGGGATGTCAGAAAAGAATCATATGTATAATTTGGGGACATAACAATTTATAACTGTATCCCCTTTCCTTATTTCTTATTTTAGCCCATCATAAAATAGAAATTAGAGATTAGGTATCTACACATAATAAAACTCATACCTTTTGAGATGACCATGGCCCATTTAACCTTAAAACTTATTAAATCACTTTAATTTAGGCCAAACCCATATGATAGCATATAATATATATGTTAAGTGTTTAATTTTGGCTAAAAGACCCCTAGTTTAGCATTTAATTAGACCATCCAACTCATTAATTTGGTAAATATTAGATAAAATATAAAATTTAGCTCAAATTGACCTTCCAACCGTAAATTTTGAAAATTAATAGTTAGATGATCAATTAAGCTAAGTGGATGCTTAATGTACGTTTTAGATGGCTCTAATATAGTCTTTGGCTTTACAAATTAAGTAAAGGAGGGTTGGATGGAGCAGATATAATTTCAACAATGCAGATCAATTTAAAGATCAATAAGACAAGGGATGAAGGGTTCCTAAAAGAAGAAGGTTTCTTAATAGAAGAGGAGTCCTAATTTGGAAAAAGAGGAAGTTTCCTAAGAGGAAACTAACTCTTAAAGGAAAGAGGTGGAGGAGAATTAGGAAGTAGGAAAATTTATAAAGAGGGAACCGTGGGGGAAGTTAGGAAGGAGTTTTTTGGAAGTTTAGAGTTGGGACATTTTGGAGTTGGGAGTTTGAAGTTTCCCAAGCTTTGCTTAGTTTTTTTCTCCATTGTTCTATTCTTTCCAAAGAGTTTGATTTTCGTGTTTTGTTGTTGCCAATCTCTTACAATTTTCTTTTACCGCACCTTCTATCTCTGTTCTCCATCTCGTATCTATCCTTTGCCTCACTATTCACCCCACCTTCCATTGTGCCTCCACACCCAAAACCGTATCCCAACTCTACCAAGTTCCCCTTCCTTAGCACCGGTGAAACCAAATCACTGGCTTCACTTCATCCCATCTCTCTTAATTCTTTGTACAAACCAGGAGTGCACCACCCATCTTACGTGGCGTTTGCTCCCAACTCCATCAAACTAGACGGCCTGATCCCATCGCCGTCACTGGGTAAGATCGTTGTCTTCCTTGCTCCTTTTTGCTCTAGTGCATAGCCCAGGAGGTGACCTCCAGAGCCGTCCCTTTCTCCCCTTCTTTCATGGCTAGACCAGCAATTTCACTTCCAATAGTCAACCCTCCTTTGTCCACCACTTGGTCGTTCCACAACCCAGAGACAATGCCCAGAATCCAAACATCGCACCAGTTTATCATCGGCCCCGATCACCAGATCCGGAAACGCCTGGACCACCTGGAAGAGCTTGGTTTGCATTTGTTCTTAGCCGGCTAGTAGACGATGCCAAGCTCCATCCACAGCACAGCCAGGCGACGCCCCAAGCTATCCCCTATTTCCAGCGGCATATACTCAAGCACAGATGCCCATCTCCATAGTGAGACGCCACAGCTCTCCAGGCAACCTCATCTCCTCTGGCAAAGTCGTCTTCTCTGATGGATTTGGAGTTTACTAATGTTTTAAGGAAGTTTTGGGAAAATTTCTAGTTTTGCCCTTATTAAAATATTTCAAATTACATGTTTTGTCCTATTACTGTTACTCTTCATGTTTTATGTTATTTTCGTTTTGGTTATTCGCATTTTGTGTTATTCCATAGTTAATCCAGGAACTATCTTATTTGTTCATGTTTAACCAAATCAAGGGTTTTGGTTTAACCATAGGAAAACTCTTATTTTTTGTTTGTTTTAATTCAAAATTTTAATTAATTTTTAGAACTTGTTTTTAGGATAGTTTCCTATTTAATTGTTATCCTTGATCTTCAATTTGAGTTCTAAAAATAGATCTAAGCCATTAACTCTTAAATTCCTTAATTAGATTAGATCTCTAAAAATTTGAAGAATCTAACAAATTCATCCGTCAAATCATTAATCTAGGACATGTTGAATATATTGATGGAGTCTGAACAAAGGTTGAGATACCATATTTGAATAATTGGACAATACTTAAGCTAGGGAAGTAAATTTTTCTAGTTTAAGTTTTAGTTAAGGTTTTGTTGTTTCTAGAATTAGACCTCTGAAATTCACTGTTAAACTAAAGATGAAGTCTAATTTTTTTTTGTTCCTTTTTGTCAATTAATTTGAATTTTAAATAACTAAATTTTATTAAAAACTCCAAATTCTTAAAGCGCGTCCCTATGGGATCGACCCGTACTTGCATTAGCTATACGATAATAGCTAGTGCACTTGTACAAAACATCAACAATATATATACATACATACGTCCAATATCTAAAAATCTCCCATTTGGACTATATATATTACTTTATAATTGTATATCACAATATAACCTTATCAGCTCAAAAATTTTGCTCTCATAAAAATATCTCCAAACAATCTCGTCCATTAATTATGCTAATATAGGATCAAGGTGATCTTTGTTACATATATCATAATTAAATCCATCCATGGTCACGTATATCAACATAACCAAACGGCATAGATCAAGTATAGATGTGTAGCATGGAAATTACATGCAATGTGATCTAAGTATGCCTATTTCCAACTGGTCCATCTTTATTCCTTATGAGATCATATCAAAACCAATCAGAGTGAAAAATAAAACTGAATACTTTATTTCTGCAGAAAACATCCATAAGTACAAGATGTGTCTAAAGTAGAAAAGCATATAAATACAAACTCCCACTAATCTAGTATATCATTGAATGATATAACACTCATATGAGCAGTATGTCCATGAAAGACCTTGGGTGGTAGCCCTTTAGTAAGTGGATCTGCAATCATGGAGTTTGTGCCAATATGCTCTATAGACACTTGACTGCTCTAAACTCTTTCTTTAACAACTAAGAACATGATATCTATATGCTTTGATTTCGTCGAGCTCCTGTTGTTGTTGGAATATAAAACTGTTGACTTATTGTCACAAAATAACTTAAGTGGCCTTTCAATTTCATCCACAATTCGCAGCCCTATGACAAAATTTTGCAGCCATATTCCATGATTGGATGCCTCATAACATGCAATAAACTCAGCTACCATGGTGGAAGAAGCAATGAGCATTTGTTTAGCACTCTTCTAGGAGATAGTTCCTCCAACAAGTAGATAGATATAGCCTGAAGTGGATCTACGACTATCTTGACATCCATCAAAGTCAAAATCTAAATACCCAATGATCTCTAACTTATCCGACCTCCTATATGTGAGCATGTAATGTTTTGTTCTCTGAAGATACCGCATGACCCATTTGGCTACTTTCCAATGATCCATTCTCGGATTGCTCAAATATTTGCCTAACATCCCACCAATGTACGCAACATTCGGACCTGTACAAACCTGAGCATACATCAGACTCATCACTGCTAAAGCATAGGGAATCTTCTGCATTTCTTTAGTTTCAAAATCATTCTTGGGGCACTAGTAAAGACTAAACTTGTCTCCCTTAGCAACAGGAGTGTCTCCTAGTTTGCAATCTTGCATGACAAATCTCTTAAGTACCTTTTCGATATAGCTCTTTTGTGATAATCCTAGAATACCCTAAGAATGATCCCGATGTATTTGAATTCCCAATACAAAAGATGCATCCCTAAGATCTTTCATCTCAAATTTCTTTGATAGAAATCTCTTGGTTTCATGTAATAAGCCTATATCGTTGCTGGCAAGCAATATGTCATCAACATATAAAACCAAGAATATGTGTTTACTCCCACTGAACTTGTGGTATACACAATCATCAATCGCATTCATCTCAAAACCAAATGAGATAACAACTTGATGAAATTTGTAATAACATTGACGGGAAGCTTACTTAAGCCCATAGATGGATTTCTTTAATTTGCAAACCATATTCTGTGCATCGCCCAACATAGTTTTTTGGCTGCAACATATAAATTATATCATCAATGTCTCCATTGAGAAATGCAGTCTTTACATCCATCTGATGTAACTCAAGGTCAAAATATGCTACTAATGTCATTATTGTCCTAAAAGAGTCTTTCGATGAAACCAGATAGAAAGTCTCATTATAATCAATGCCTTCATTTTGAGTGAAGCCCTCTCCACATCACCCTTCGAATCCCTCTTGGTTTTAAATATCCATTTGCAACCAATGGACTTTGCACCTTCAAGTAATGGGACGAGTTATCAAACGTTATTGTCTTTCATGCACTTAATCTCTTCATTCATGGCATCAATTCACTTCTGAGAATTAGTACTTTTCATGGCTTGATGAAAGTTAATCAGATCTTCTTCTACCAATTGAATGTCATCCTTATGTTCTTGGAGAAATATGATATAATCATCAGAAATCGCCCTTCTCCTTCCTTTAGTGGATCTCCTTGATGGCATCGGTTCTTAAGGTTATTGAGTTTGTTCTTTAGAAATAACTTGTTGACCTTGATTAGAGAGATTTTCAATATTGTCATGTGGTTATGGTATTGCTTCTTAAACAACATTAGGAGTAGGAGCCTGATCATTGTCAATAACAATCGTAGGAAGAGAAACAGATTCCTCTTCAAAGATAAAGTCTTTGACCTTATATCTCCCCCCAAACTCAATATCCTCAAAGAACCGGGCATTTCCTGCCTCAAAAAGGGACATGGTAGTGGGATCATAAAATTTGTACCCCCGGGACCGTTCAGAGTACCCAACAAAATAGTTGTTGACCGTTCCTGAGTCCAGTTTCTTTACATTTGTCCTATAAGGCCTTGCCTCAGCTGGACAACCCCAAATGTGTAAATGCTTTATACTGGGCTTCTTGCCTGTCCATAATTCATAAGGAGTTTTAGCTGCTGCTTTAGTTGGAACTCTGTTAAGGATGTAAGCTGTAGTTTTGAGTGCCTCTCCCCATAGTGAATCTAGTAAGGTAGTATGGCTAATCATACTCCTCACCATGTCCTTTAATGTTTCGTCTCTTAGCAACACCATTCATGCTAGGACTTCCCAGCATGGTGTACTGTGGGATGATGCTGCACTCTTCTAGGAATTTGGCAAATGGCCCTAGACGTTGTTTACCTAATTTATCATATATGCCATAATACTCACCACCACGGTTAGATTTGACAGCCTTAATGCTTTTGCCAAGTTCGTTCTCAACTTCAATCTTAAATACCTTAAACATGTCCAATGATTGAGACATCTCATGAATGAGATAAAGGTAGCCATAACGCGAGAAATCGTCTATGAACGTAATAAAATATTGTTGACCATTCTATGAAGTCGTAGGGAATGGCCTACAAATATCCGTATGTATTAATTCCAAGACGTCTAAAGATCTATTGGCACCTAATCTCCTTATGTTTGTCTATTTTCCCTTAATGCACTCAACACAGACTTGAAAGTCTGACAAATCAAGGGGATTAAGAATTCCATCTAACACAAGTCCTTCAATTCTTTGTTTAGATATATGACCTAAACGCTTATGCCAAAGTGAAGCAGAATTCTCATTGGTTAATTTGCATTTTATACTATGTGAACTCACATGCAAGGTTTCATTAAAAGGGGCAATAGTATCAAGTAAATAAAGGTTATCATAAAAAAGACAAAGAACTGGTACCAACAATATTGAAATTCAGAACGAGACTAAACTGATTATTTCCAAATGAACAATAATAACCAAATTTGTCCAAAAGAGAAATAGAAACCAAATTCTGTCTAAAAGAAGGTACTTTAAATCCAAATAATAACCGGTCTTTAATAATAACCTAAACATCTCTATCGCCTCAACCTCCACTGATTTTCCATCGCCCACATAGATGAATCTTTCAGCATCATTTGGCTTTTAGCAACTCAAGCAACCCTGCATAGCACACTTATGTGAGTAGTAGCACCAGAATCTATCCACCAAGTGTGTCTAGGTACTGAAGCTAAATTAACCTCAGAACAAACCAAATTGAGAAGTGTACCTTTCTTTGTATGCCAAGCATGATATTTGGTATAGTCCTTCTTCATGTGTCCATGATTCTTGCAAAAGTGACAGCCAAATTCCTCATTTTGTTTCTTTTTCTATTTTTTTTGAGGTGACCCACTTGCAGCTTCTTTATCCTTATTCCTTTTCTTATTCTTGTCCATAGAGGTACTTGTTAAGTGAGTACTTTCAGTCTTTTCTTGCTTCAGCCTTTCCTCTTCTTGCACACAATGAGAAATAAGCTCATTAAGAGACCATTTGTCCTTTTGGCAGTTATAACTAACCTTAAATTGACTGAATTATGCAGGAAGAGAAATCAAAACTAAATGCACGAGCAAATCCTCAGACAGTTCTAGCTTTAGTGCCTTTAGTTTTGAAGCAAGATGAGACATCTCCATAGTGTACTCCCTGATATTTTCTTTTCCTTTATACTTCATTGAAATCAAGTTTGATAGAATCGTACTTGTTTTAGCCTTATCATTTCTAGCAAAACACTTTTTAATTTCCTTAAGGAACTCCTTCGCAGTGGTTACCTTTTCGGACACAGCATACCTAAAAGTTTCTGGAATTCCATACTTCATGATCATAAAAGTCATGTGATTTGAGCGATCCCACTTCTTAAAGTCCCTTTTTTCCTCAATGAAACTTTTATCTATAAGTGCAGTGGGTTGTTCAATCCTTATCACAAGGTCTAGAACCATGCAACTAAGAACGATCATGATGTTCTCTTTCCATTCCTTAAAGTTGGTCCCATTCAATATGGGAATATAACTGATGTTGGCAGATATGATAAAAGCAGATGCATTAACTGAAAATAGTACAAAACAACATATTCACATAAGTTCCATATCACACTTAAATTCAAATAACAGTAGGGCCCATCACAAGATACCTAGCACATCATTAATATTTAGTCTTTAGATAGAAATATTAACTTGTAAGTAGTACTCTTGGTGTAGTAATCAAATATTATTAAATAATAAGCCTTTTGTTGGACCGGCTTATTGTTCACATGGGTAACCTAATAATTGTCACATATTTATTACCATAGGTGTGCATGTAATTTGACAAATATTGACCTTCCTTTAGGCCGGTCAATATCCGCATGAATTATATGCCCACAACCATCTTGATGTTCAAAAAATAAATTGATTTACACAAAGAGGGGCTACTTTGGTAGCATGTTATTTCAATCAACTTATTTTAAAACATTAGACATCCAAAAGAAACTTGCACCAAGATTTGAATTCAATTTTTTCCTTTTTGATTATCTAATATTCTAGTTGTAGGGCTTGATCACCCTCTGATCGGCCTGATCTAAGCAATTAGGCACTATTTTATGAATTTAACCTAACTAGGTGTTATCATATCAAGATTTTAGTGCCAAAATCATGTCTGCGTCATCAAGACCTTTCCAACAGACTTTACAGATCTAAAATTGGGTTTATATAACTCCCATAAACTGAATTTTTCTAATTCAGTTCACTGTTCAACGACCTGGATCAAAATATGGGGCAGAACGGTAATTTTCGACTGGCATCACTAAGATACATGCATCTGAAATGCTTGGTGCGGACACGCCACGTGCGTCTTGAATTCTAGGACGCTCGGTGTCCCACGCAAACTATGACAGTTCAGCTCTGCTTTTTTGTGCGCGCGTGAGGGAGCTCCTATGCTCATCATCCCGCCAATGCATTCCGCGCACATCGTCCTGGGCACATTGTCCAGTGGAGACAATGAGCCCAAGCTGTTCATTGTGCTTTGATCAGATCAGGGTTGGTGATGACCAGATTTTTGTTCTGTTTTTGCCATTTCTAAGGTTTTGAAGGTCCCTGAATCCATCTGTCGGTTTAGATCATTCATTTGAGGTGTCTATATGATGGGTTTTCTACTGTACCATAGTTTTTCAAAATTAAAACCCTAATCTCTTAAAAAATCTCCGATCTAACATCTGAGAGAAAGAGGAAAACACTTTGTTGTCTTCAAGAACCATTTTAAACAATCACATAAGAAGAAAAATAGATTAAGAAACTTGTTTCTCAATGATTTAATGTGAAGTTGCTTTGACACCACTTATTGTGTTATACTTTATTGATGAATACTTTCATCACACCAAGATCCTCCACGAAAATCATCAATAATAAAAGATTAGATGCGGAAGCGTACTTGAATCCATGAGACTGGATATAATTCTTGTGTCTTACAGTTCTTGATCTTCCAAATTGATGTATATGAACTTCTTGGAGAATGATGTTCTCTCTTTTCTGACATGTCAGAAAAGAATCATACGTACAATTCGGGGACCATAACCATTTATAACTGTATCTCCTTTCCTTATTTCTTATTTTAGCTCATCATAAAATAGAAATTAGAGATTAGATATGTACACATAATAAAACCCATACCTTTTGAGATGACTATGGCCCATTTAACCTTAAAAGTTATTAGATCACATTAATTTAGGCCAAACCTATATGATAGCATAAGATATATATATATATATATATATATATACATCCAATATCTAATAGTACTTGCATTGCAAGGCCTATAGAGTACACGAGAGCCCTGCTCTGCCTGTGGATGTGGCCTAAGGGACTTAGGCCTGTATTCTTGGATCTGTGAAACAAGACCCGATTCTAGAAGAGCTAGTTTCTAGAGAATTCCTTGCAAATATCTAGATCTTCTGTAGTAGTCTAGAATACTTCAGGAGAATGGTAGAATAATCTAGAAAGAATAGGAGGGTTCCAAACGATAATCTGAACCGTTGATGTATTGATACTTGGAATAATCTTGATCATCTATTGAGGAGGTGGATGAGGAGTGCAAGTATATATAGGAGTTAGCTCTTCTTATGTAATCAACTCAATTAAGCTCAATTCATTGGAGGTAATTGAGGAAGTCTCTTTCTAAGTTCTCTTAAGTTCTCTCATTGCTTTTGTGGGTGAGTGAGTGTAGCCCTAGCAAGTGAGAGTGGGAGTTAAAGGCTAACTTGTGTTTGATAAAAGAGTTGCGCACAAGTGCCGCACGAGTTTAGCATAGGTGAAACTATGACCCCATGACACCTAACTCACATCCCAACTTCTCAACTTTTTTGTTCAATTTGGAAATCAATCCATTGAATCAATGCAAGAAACTAGAATATTCTTTAAATTTTTAACAATCTATGCTTCTTTTGAGTTAGATACTAGATAGAACAAAATGGAGATGAAAATGATGATTTCAAAATTAGAAATTGTTCGCCTTTAAATATTTTAAGTTGCATGTTTTACTCGCTATAATTAAGCCTAAAATCATGCAATATAGAACAGGCATTGCACGTAAACTTTCATGCTCAGAATTAGCACGCGTCATTTGGCCTTGCATTGAGAGAGTTCTTGCGTGAGATTGGAAGCCAATGGCTATTCCGTAGCACATTCTCTCCCTTGGAATTCCTTTCATCTGGGCTTGTTTTGATTATTTTTTCAATAACACATTCCACTCTAATAAACGATCTGAAAGGTGTACTTTTGAGATGCTTCTACCATCTGCAGGAAGACCGAAGTCTAGTTACTGAGATAAAATGGGGATAAAGTGTTTGGGAAAATTTTAAGAGAAGAAGAAAAGAGATGGAGATACTCTTTGCATTAACTGTAGAGGACCCTGGCCATTTGAGTTTTTCATCAATTTCTAGACGGCCCACTCCTTCCAATTCCCCTTTGTCACTAGTTTTTTATTGGATTACTCTCCACAATTTTACTGTATATACGAGTTTTTCTTTTGTTTTCGTTGTGAGCCTTTTTAATAATTTTTCTGAGTGTATCAAATGATGCATAAGGCTTGGAATCTCTTTAAAAGTTTCACTGTTGGGCCTAAGTGAAGGAAAATAGTGCAATGCAAGGGGGTGTAACTTTAGGAACACACCGGTTCTAAAGAACTGACTGGTAACTCTACTTATGGGTTCTGAGTAGAACTGATGGGTTCTTAAACACCGATTAAGTTACCATTATCCGTTCAATTTATTGATTAACAAAACATGAATATTGATTTCTTCCCTCAGATTGCACAATTGCAGAAAATTTCACCATCGAAGGAATGACTTCCAATAATCTTAAGCTTGCAAACTATCCAATGGCCAAGAAACCAGTAACTTGCTAATATCTTATTATCTCAAATCCTTTCTTCTTCTTCTTCTTGTCCGCCTATACTACTACTCTTGAGGTGCAGCATAATTGGTCAGACCCACTTCAAGTCCATATCGAGGCAGCTCGTGTGCATAAGCAGCTGCAAGCACGACACAGCCAACAAACTTGTAGAAATAATGTGCTCTGATATCTTTATTTGTAAAGAAGGGCAGCCTTAGCGCAATGGTAGGTTTGTCATCATGTGACCTTGAGGTCATGGGCTTAAAGCATGGAAATAGTATTTTGTAAAATGTTACGTAAGATTGCGTACTATTGACCTTTTTAGGCTGCCCCTTCCTCAGACTGCATACAGGAGGTGTTTCGTGTATCTGGGCTGCCCTTTTTATATCTTTATTTGTAAAATGTACAGTCTCTTGGCTTGTAGTACTAGTTCCTGTGAGCCAAATCCTGGAGTCTCTCCCTCTCCTTCTATTGAACTTCACTCGAAAATGCTTGGAATAAGTCTTCCCCTTTTGTGTTTGGATGAAGGCCAACGATGCTCAATGTGCTGCTTTGCTCTTCGGCCTCGAGTAGACTGCGATTATACAGTTTGAGGATTTTCTGATTACGGCCAGTGTCATGAACAATCAAATCTAACCCTTTCGAATGGAACCCATAAACTAGAATCTATTCCTAGTCCAAATCTTGATTCCCCGGTTGTCAAAAAATGACTTTCTGTAATATCTGTCATTTTTAAATTTTAAAAATGCACGATTTGTGGAATTTTAGAAATTTACAAAAATTGAGGTAATTGTGGAATTGAGAATTTTAAAAATTAAATCACGAGTTAAAACCTCAATAATTGAAATGTACTCGAAAAATAAAGTCCAATGCTACTAAGAATGCTAAAATTGAAGATCAGAGTAAAAATGGCTAATTATTTTAATTTTCGTATTTAATTAAAGTTATCTAGAGGAGCAGAACGGTCATTTTACAAAGTGGGGTCCACGAAGTCATCACAGACACCCACGTATTAAATTGGGGGGCCTTAAATGCACATTCTCCTCGTTTCCCATTTTGCGAGCCACCAATGATTGCAACGATCGCACGCGACAGATCGCTTCCCCCTCCAACTAGCCAAACCAAGGTAGGATCGTCTCCTCTTTTTCCGTATCTTTTCTGAAGTTCATCACCTTTTAACACTGGAAAATGGCGTGGACTAGCCGTTTTCTGGTAAGTTTTAGGTATTACTAATCTTTTTGAAATAAGTTGATGAAACGTGTCAGATGATGATCTGAACCGTTCATCTTGTGCATGATGATACAAAGAATAAACCCACGAATTTTCATGGTGATTGGATGGCTAGGGATGCCAAAAAACTAAGAAAATAGTGCAATGAGGATTTTTAGGAATGTGATAAAAATTGTGTAAAAATGGTAGATAATAATGGAATTTGTTGAAATAGAGTTTGAAAATGAAATGTACGTGAAAAACTAAGCAAAATGGTATAAAAATCGCTTGATTTGGGCACCTGGGAGTCGCTGGTGACTGGATTCCGGCTGGGACCAGTCTGGTCACCGTCCTCGGCAGCGAAGAGTGGCGACAGCTCAACGGGCAGCAAGCGCATGCGCGGCACAACAAATGCGTGCCATGCATCGATATGCGGCACGACGGGCGCGACATGCACACTACGCAGTGCGACACGAGGTGCACCACTCGCGTGACACAGGAGCGGCACGCATGTCGCGCACACACACGCAATGCACACACGTTCGCAATGCAAGCGCGGCGCATGTGGCAGGTTCTTTTCCTTGATTTTTGGGGTTTTTTTTCTAACCGTCCATTCACAAAAAAATGTGGTTCTGGAGCTACAGAGGTTCAAATCACGATCCGAAAGAGGTGTTGTAATCGTCTTGATGACGCATACCTAGATTTAAAATAAAAACCTAGCTTTGAGTACCTTTTAAATAGTTAAACCACTAAATACTATTAGATGACCTAGATCAAGCCAATTAATATATGATCAGGCCTTAGACCTTAGTTGTATACATCAAACATGAAATGATCTAGGGGATTAAAAGGGCATATCTCATTGAATTGCCAAGAAAAAATGATCCTAATGGTCGATCTGAGCAGGTGTCTTATGATGTGCTGATTAGAGAGTGATCTGAACGTCAGATTGGCACGTGATCATAAAGATATATGTAAATCACTAAATGAAATAGAAATTTAATGGATCATGATGGAAATGAGTAGGATTGAAATAAAAAATGATATGTGACAGGTACGTCAAGGCGCACGATGTTACGTAACTTATGCGCTTGATTGAAGTATCACATTTGTCGAGGTAGGTGACCACATTTAGGATTTCACTTTTGATTTCATCGATTGTGACTTATCTAAAATTCTTGAGGTATATGTCTTATGCAGTACTGTGTTTTATTGTATGTGTTTAATACTCTATATTTGTTATTGTGATATTTGATTACATGATTATCCATGATTTGATATGTGATGGATTACACCATATCATGGACCTGGATTAAGACTATCAGGTGAAGTGGGGTAAGCTGGGTCTTGTACTGATTTGAGGGCGGGCTAGTAATTTGGGTTGACAGGCTTCCGTTGGGAAATAGACTGATGCAAGCTGCATGTGAGGGACCTAAGGTCGGATTGTATTGGGTGAAGCGGAATAAGCTGGGTCTTGTATCGATTTGAGGGCGGGCCAATAGTTTGTGCTGACAGGCTTCCATTAGAAAATAGATTGATGCAGGCTGCACGTGAGGACCCAAGGTTTGATTGTATGGGGTGAAGCGGGGTAAGCCGGGTCTTGTACCGATTTGAGAACGGGCCGGTAGTTTTGGCTGATAGGCTTCTGTTGGAAAATAGACTGATGCAGGCTACACATGAGGTCCTCAGGGTTGGAATGAGTATTCATTGCCATTGCTGTGAGTATAGTTGAGGCACTCACATGACTTATTTGTGCACAGCTTTTTATGATCACGACATACATTATTTGTTCTATGGATACAGACTTTTGGTTATAGTGATTTATGAGTATCCATGAGTTTCATGCTTTGCATGCTTTGATATTCAGATTTGATAACGATTTACTTAATGCATGATTTCTTGATTTATCCATCATGGATGGTTGATGTTTCACATGTCTTGTATACATTTATCTTATGAGATTTCATCATGATTATGATACTTTATGTCATATGATTTTATTGTATTTATTACCAAATGTGAATCACCTATACAAGCATAGCTTGCTAAGGCATTGCTTTGTTTGCAATGCCTTAGATATAGAGAGTGACAACACATTGACGGGTTGACAGAGCAGGTAAAAGTAATGGTAGTTTTCCAGTGAAGCATTAAGGATGTTCAGAGATGACAAGGTTTGTTCAAGACATCACTTTGAGTTTTGAGTATAGACTTTACTTTAACTAAAATTGCAATGTGACCTAGATGTAAGAATATAGATTCATGTTGGATGTAATGGCTGTATGAAGGGACATTAGGTATTTTGTCATGACTTGATTTTTTTGTTCATTGAAGTATATATTTTATGAAAAATAGTATTTGATTATGTGGATGAGTGTGGAGACTTAGTCTCCCATATGTCAGGTCTTATGTTATGTTTATTAGGCTATTTGCTATTGCATTAGCACGTGCAATGATTCAAAATATAGAGGAGTATGATTCCTCGAATTTTGAAGGAAATACTTTTATTTAAGTTTTTATTTTTGGTCACTTTAAAAGTTAAAAATTTTAAAACAAGGATCCTAATTGTTTTTATAAATTATTATTATTATATTATTAAAAAGCCTAGGGCGTCACACTTCCAAACGTGCAAGAGGGAGAGATATGGGATACTTCGGAAGAGGAAAAGAGATTGCTAGTCGTAGCCCAAGAAAAACTCCACCGTTCTTGCAAAATGCGTTGAAAATGGTCATAAAACTGCTGCCCACAGGAATTTAGTTCCATGTAATTTAGCTCAGACCCATTCACATGCTAGGTTGATGGCCAAAAATCTTGGTCGAATACATGACGAAGGCAAAGATCCAAGCGCAGTCTATATTGGGTAATTTGGTCATTGTCCAAAAACAAACCGGCTCTGTCAAATTGTCCGGTTTGGCGGTAACAAGAAATCAATCGGCGATTGGTAAACGACAGCATCTTGCTTTGGTTTTGGTTTGAGGAGAGGGATGCAGGCCTTATCGACCTCTGGATGCAGCAGCAGAAGCAGAATCCTCGTCTTCAAACCACGACCACCGTCGAAACAGAAGTGGGTCACTCCATTCTTCTCCTTCCACCACAGTCTAATGGTGTCTCCGACGAGGAGGACCCTGCCTCTGTCTATACTATTGTGGACCCTCCCCACCGCATCAACACTCTCCTCCCCTCTCCCCCCTATCTCCTTATACCCGCCTCTTGGCTCAAGGTTGGTAGCTGCCTCTCTCTCTCTCTCTCTCTCTCTCTCTCTCTCTCTCTCTCTCTCTCTCTCTCTCTCTCTCTCTCTCTCTCTCTCAATTTGTCATGCCAGTTACTAATTGGCCAGTTTTTCAGCAGTTCCATAAAAAATTTCACCATAAAAGCTTTTGTGAATTACTGAAAAAGATTATGCACAGGTAGCTACTGGAACTTCAATTGAATCTTTTCCGATTTGCTCTCTCTCTCTCTCTCTCTCTCTCTCTCTCTCTCTCTCTCTCTCTCTCTCTCTCTCAACATTGCTGTGCCAATATTCTTGCCCTCGAAAACGTTTGTGAATTATTGTAAAAAGGGCAGCATTTTCAGAAAGTTGCACATTCAACAAGTAACTCTTCAGTTTCCTTATATTGTACTCAACTTTGAATGTTCTCTTTCTCTCTCTTTCGACTTTCTCTCTCATACCTGAATTCCAGTGACCAATTTGACATTTCTTCAGCAGCTCTGTAAGATGTTTGCTATGAAACATTCCTGAATTATTGAAAAAAAAAATTGATATTAATTTTCGAGATTATGCACATTTATCTTGAATTTTTCAATGACACCCCTTCTAATTCTTCGCTTTCTCCCTCATTGTTCTTTTCTCTTTGCATTTAGGTTGACAAGGCTGGGGCGACCGTTCTCTTCCAGGATATAAACGGGAGAGGCAACAATATTGGTGTTGTTGTTAACCCAGTTCGTCTTTCTTCCCTTGGATACTTTGGGACCCCGCAATTTGTTGCTGACAAGCTCATCCAAGGAGAAAAGCGCAAGGTATCCGTGATTGCGGATCTTCCTTCCTCTGTCATTAGTGTTAGTTTTATATAACTTCTCCCATCTTTGATGACGCTCTTGCATTATCGATTACTCTGAATGTCATAACAGGGTCAGTCTCTTATGACTTGGAGCAGATTATTGCCTAGAGGAGAATTTGAACTTCTGGGCTCTTGACCAATGACCGGAAGCCCTCTGAATCCTTGAAAATGGTGCTATATTTTATGACCCATTTGCATTGTCAATTAGTCTGAATATCAATTACGTGGTCACTCTGTTACAAGTTAGACTAGATTATTGCCTCAAGAGGAGTATTGAAATTTCTGATATCCTGTCCATGATATGAAGCCCACTGAAATCCTTGGTGCAATGTTGCACAAGTAAGAAGCCCATGTAGCATTAATTATCCATACAATGCTAATGTTAGTAACAAAAAAAATTGAAGGTTTTGATCTTTTTTCGACAGACAGGTGTACTGGTTGTTTTCCTGTCTCTTCTAGGCTGGAGATATTAAAGGATGCCAAAATTTTCCATGGGGTTACTGATTCACCTACAGTTAACCTCCAATTTGTTTGTTAAACGTTCATTTGTTATGGGTGCTTAAGTTGGAAGGTGAAGTAAAAGATGCATGCAGATGATTTGAAGTTGTGTTGGGCCTAATAGGACTGAAAAGTGGAAGAAAACAAAATTCATGTTAGTTGGGTCTTTGAGATGAGATATTGAATATTACCTATTTCCTTATCTTGGTTAGCCCATCAGCTGGACTCTCAGTATGCCTTTTTGAATCCAAGGATTGAATAGGGTGGAAATGCATCATGATCATCTGAAAAGACGTTGTTATTATTATTATTATATGAATGTTGGAGAGATAGATTAATAGTAAGAGAGATACTTACTAACAGGTGGCTGATTGACGGAATCAGCAAGTCCCAATACAAACAACCACCATCCAAAGCCGGCCCACAATAAGGCAGCCATCCAAAGGGTGCAGAGACATGGCCACGTGCAAAGCCAAATACAAGCAAACATCACATGAAATTGAAAAACGAAACAAAGTTACTTATCATTTATATGTACGAGAAATTTTAGTTGAGGCTTCTATTTTGAATCACCTGGTGTACTTTTCCCTGGTGTTAAGATTTTTCATGGCGGTGTCCCAGAAGGTTGAGTAGTTCAAATAGTGCTTTTGGTAGGAAAGGAAGAAGCAAAGCACCTTGAGCATCTTATGATGTAAAGGTGTGTTTGTAGATAAGGAAATGTTAGTGTCAGGTTGAAAACTTGAGGCTGAAAGAATGAGGTGATTCTAGGGAAATGTATAAGGTTCTACATGGAAGATTTTATCATTGCTAAACAGCACTATGCATGTGTATATGTGGGTTCTGGGGCTTGGGGAAGGTGGTGGGTTCAATGGAAGGCATTGGAGGACAGATGAGAGACTTCTGTGAACCATGTAGGTTTTGAGGGCAGGGCAGAGATTCTGTGGAGTGCTATGCGTAGAGTTGGACACATTTATAGTTATTAGTTGCCTCTATGTTAGATATTTTTATAACAAGTAGTTCAAAGTGGTTATTTTTTTCTGGGTAGGTGGTGAGTGATGGTAGTCTTGGTAATCAAGTTGTAATATACAGGAACAGCAGGGAGTTATCTGTTCTCTCTGGATTTAAGTTTTCAAGGAGAGGATTCATGGGCTATTATGCGTCAAATATCATTGCATTCCTGCTAGGAGGAATATTAGGGCCATGGTTGTTGTCTGGCAACCTTAACAAGGTTGGAAACTTTGATAATGATGGCAGCTATGTTGTTTCACAAAATCGGAGCCCAATTAAATGGTGGGTTCTTGTAAGCAGATTATTGTTCAATCTCTACCTTGACACAACTTTGTTTCTTTTATTCTTCATTCATTAGAGTTGATTACTGCTTTCTTTTATCAAAATTACCCTCTAGATTAACTTTAATTTTAATAGATTCTTCATTCATATCACTTTGAGTGTAAGAGTATTATCTGTGTAAGTGGAATTTCAGGGTTGGTTTTCTCATGAAATCTTCTTTGAGATCTCTATGGGGAATACATTCCCTAGTGGCTAGAGCTTGTGACATTCAAATTCTCTGAGAAATCAGGTTCTTGAAAAATTGTAGCAAGGGACTACCATGACAGACAAAGTGAAAATTGAGAAACTTTAGACTTGTAACATGTGTATAATGAGAAAAGGAGAAGAAGAATAAAGTGACCATATCTTTCATGGTACTATAGGCCCTCGTGGTCCACCCCTTCCCTGGACCCTGCATAGGAAGGAGCTTCGTGCACTGGGGCTGCCCCTTTTTTTATCTTTCATGGTACCCCCTAAAAAGAAACCTAGTTCCAGAAGGTAGCGGAAAAGGGGTCAATGCTCCTCCACTGGTTTTTCATTCATTTAGGTTTTAAGAGTCAATTGAATCTTCTCATTCTTTAGGAACATTAATCACATTGGTGATAAGTGACTTGTTCAAGCGTGGTCTCTTTCACAGTTTTTTGTATAAATAGAAGAGGAGAGCTTTTAAGGAAAAGGGAGCTGGTGTTTAGAATATCATGAAAAGTATGATGGTCCCTAACTTGTCCAGGCCCTAAGAAGGGGAGCCTTCGTGCAACAGTAAAGTTGTTGTCGTGTGACCTTGAGGTCACAGGTTCAAGACGTGGAACCAGCCTCTTGCAAAAATGCAAGGCAGGGCTGCGTACTATAGACCCTTGTGGTCTGCCCCTTCCCCTTCTCCACACCGTGCATCGGCAGAGCTTCATGCACTGGAGCTGCCCTTTTATATTCAAGATATCCATGGAAAGCAGAGTGTCATTATTAGAATCTGATCAGTTAAATGTGAATCCCTAACCATTGCATCATCCGAAAATGTATACATAGTTGGCCTTTTGTCCAAGGAATGATAAGAAGTCATCTGAGGGTATTGTAGGGGCTAGCAGATTCAAAAGATCATAGTGAGGGCAAAGGACTAGGATGGTTCTTCTAACTACTATAGCAAGAAGCAGGACTGTTTATTAATAGATGAGATTCATGCAATGCTATCAACTGATGGGTCATCATGGCACATTTAGCCTAGGGAGTAAATCACACTGTCAGAAAAATCTTTTGTCTGTTCATATTACAAGAGGTGCTAATGGTTTAGCCAACAGTTGGCACCAAAGTGTGCAAAGATGAGATCCAATTTGTGTGGAGCAATATCTGCTATTGCTGTAACAACTCTATGCAATTTTTAGGCCCATGATGGATTGCTAATTCAAACTTCTAGCATCAGACATGGTCATATGTCATTAGACAGCATGTGCAGGTGCTTGATAACCATTGTTTAGTGAATCTTCTGCAGTTGTGCAATGTGGTTGGCATGTTAGGTTTAGGTCATTGAACCATGTAGTAGCTTGGCAGTTGTTCGTAAGACATCCGTGCTATCTGAAGCAGTTGATTGTCTTTTTGGAAATTTCCATAGATCAGCATTGCCGGTGGGTTCTAACCTGAATGTATGGTGAATATCTATCATTCATTGTGTTTATTAAGGTTTTAGGCACTGAAAAGGTGCATCTTTGAATCCTGATTAATGTATACATGTTTCAGTTTCACCCATTCAGACATGCACATAGGTGATGATTTGTGCAAGGATGGTGATGTTAGTGCATTTTCATGTTAACCAGTGCAAAAGATAGACTCATTTTTCTTTTATTTTTTTATTTCTTTCCTTTTGTTCCTTCTTGTTTTGAGGTTGACTCTTTACTTTGTTAATCATCTAAGCACGAAAATGACGCATTGCAGTTGATTCAGTAGCTCAATTAGGAGGTCCTTAATATTTCCTTTCTTGTTATTCATTCCTTCTATTGGATCTGTAAACTAGACTGTAGATTTGTCCTTTAACTGGTTGATATCTGGCATCTCTTGTAGATTTTCATTTAGTCGTTGGTTGAGGAATAAACTAGAAGCAATGTATATGCTTCTTTCTAATTAATGACGATTACAATATTGGTTCATTTCGGTTCAAGAGGATCATCTATCACAAAGAGTATCAGGTTCTTGGTTATTAGGGGCAACCCCAAACACCCTCGTCAAAGAGAATAATATGTCCAATCCATAGATCTTATGTGAATAGCTGCAAGTCACCGCGCAGGAGGGTACACAGGGCACAAAATAGGGATCTCTTGTCTTTATGGACAAAACACACAAAGAGTCCTGCCAACAGTCAAAGAATTAGTGAACCTCTGGTGTGTACAGAATGAAAATTTTATTCTCGATTCTAAGTCTTGCCCAGTGGAATCATAGATAGTAGGATTATCACGAGGTTAGGTATTCTTCCTCAAATGTTCATATCCCCAAAGTTTCTACACCTATCCTTTTCATAATTATTGATTGTGCTTGTCACTGTAGAAGTTGTGTTTATGAACTTCTTTGCATTTATAGGAAAAGTACAAAAGATGCTGAGGTGATAGGATTCACCAAAAGATCAGGTGCTGGAGGCCTTCAAGTGTACGAGTTTGAGTACAAAGTGGATAGCACAAGGAGTGGGATGAAGAGGATCTTTTCAGCTGCTTTTGTTGCTGCTAGGAAGCTTTATCTCCTGAATATTGCCTACTCTGATCGGCCCAAGAGTCCTATTGATGCCCAAACAAGGACTATGTTGGAAAAGATTGTTCATTCTTTTGACATGGCATCATCGTCAATATGACCTGATGTCAGCAAACTTCATATTGGTCCATTCTTTTAACATACCATCTCCTCATACTGCTACATGGTGCAGACATGTCTCCCTGCTTTCTGCTTGAAGCTCATCGAGGTAATGATGCTTACTTTTATTCTGTTTAAAGCTTTGTTCATATCAAAGTAATAGTTTGTTCAAATGTCTGTTTGACATTCATGGCTGCCTGCCACCGGCTGCATCATCTTCAATCCGTGTGAGAGAGAAGTGAACCCTGAATTCGAGCTTCACAATATAGTGGACTAAACTAGATGTATAGTTTCAATTGTCAAACTGATTTATTTCTCGTTTTCATTTATTTTAAAATTTCACAGCATTTCATGCCTAAAGAAATATCGCACTTGTATCCTCAATGCAGTAGATGAAAAGCCAATAGGCTAGAAGGTATTCACAGGTTAATGAGCAGTATCTTTTCCAAAGTTGTTCTCTAATAAGAAAACTTTTTCCTGCAAAAAAATGGTTATGGTACATCAGAATCTGGACTTTCGATAAACAGTTTTTCAGGAAAATTGTTGATTTCTGTCAAATATATCCTTAAGTAATTGTATACCTGCTTTTTGTGTTGATAGTTCCTATACAGATTACTAAGACCAAGGAAATTGGTGATTCGGTCCATTTATTTGCTAGAACTCACATTTGGTTGCCCAAAAGAAATTGTTTGGTAGAGAAATTTTCGCTATTACACCATCTGACTAGAATCTGGATGTCAAAGTTGAACTGATCATCGCCACTTGTCTTTCTACATAGGAGAGCGAAGAACTGAAGTCACCATTGATACAAAAAGGTTTACTAGTGTCATAGACTTCATTAGTAATTACAGACCATAAGAGGTGTCTCGGTGTTACCATTCAGAAAAAGAGAGGTGTCTTGGTGTTAAATCTATTGGGGCATATAGATAAACCAGGTTCAGAGCTGTGATATTTCTGATTGTGATGAATTTGTACATGTAAAAGGGATCTTGTCTTTGAAGTTCTTCAACTTGAATTTTTTGTGACTGTCAGTAGAAGTCCACGCTCAGAAGCATGAAAGGATTCCACCCTATGCTTTTTTCTTCGTTTGGATGATCTAAGTTGTTCATCATGTTTGGAGTAAAAAACTTGGTTAACACATGAGAAATCAAATAATTTGGAGGATCCTAAATGCTTGTGCTCCCGGCTTTGAAATTTTTTAAAACATCAATGGTCATGATTTTTAACTCAAAGAGACACAAGTTGAAGGATCCAAGGGGCGTGAAATTTCATATTTAGCCTGTCTAAGCCATTTCAAATATGGTAAATGGCTAACATCTATAAAAGATTATCAATATGCATGAGAAAAAGGTGGAATAGACTCTTACCCTTTGAGCATAGGCTCCTCAGGTCACATCGAAAGAATCCTTCCAGAAACTAATAGATGATCTGGCGTCCTGTAATGGAACTGTTTTCTAGAGATGTCCAGTAAAAACAATCGGATAGGTTTTGAGTTTTGGTTTCTGATATGATTACAAGATGAGGTGTGGTATTTCTGAGATACTTAGTTGGTAGAACACCAAAAAGTGTTAATGTACATAATCTCTTCACCGGCTACACAAGCCACTTCTGCCCTGCACTTTGGCCACTTCCACCACCTTCCACAAGAATCGGTCAGCAGTAAGACCATTATCCCTGCACCAGCCACGCCTGCCTACTTCAATTGCAGTTACGATTCTTCTTATGTTTATACTAAAAGCAGGATATGTGAAAGGGAGGGAAAAAAACCAGATTACTCTTACTGTCTTTCCCCCTTTTACTGTCTTTTACTTAAAAGAAAACAGTCTGCATGTACAATTGGTATCGGAGCCTTTAGATCCCATGGCTGATTAGAACCCATCATCTTCCAACCACCCAAACTAGAAACTCAAGGATGTTTCTAAAATTGTATCCTGTCACAGTGAAAGTCTTAACCATGTCCATCAGAAATCCAAAAATCTTGAATGCTTAAAGCATGGGGTCATGGAGCAGTTGGCAGCTTTATCCACCCAAGTTTGAGGTTTGTCTCAATTCAAATTGGCATCACATGCAGTTCAGCCTTCTCCTACAAAAGCTTCTTCTTCAACCACCTAGACATCTTCTATGACGTCCTCAGTTCTTCTAAACCTTTTTCCAAAGTCATAATAATAATAATAATAATAATAATAATAATAATAATAATAATAATATGTTTTTAAGAAAACAGGCAGAATTCTTGAAAATGAAAACTCAAGATTTATAAATTTTGCGCAGCGTTAAAAGAATTAACCCAAAACGAAAACCTCGGGGGTCAACCACATTTCAAAACTGCAATAAGAAATAAAATCAAATCTAGATACTCTGAGCATGCTCAATTCAAAACCACGATCAATACACAAGCTGAGAAAAGACAATAATAATACAAGTCCAAAAACCTCCAAATTCCATCCATAATGGCCACATCAACTACATGTGTAAATAAATGTACACTATACAATAGTGTGGGTCCAATCCATCCAAGTATATAACCTCCAAGTATAGTCTTAAAAAGGTCTAACAAAGTTTAGGAGACATACGCCAATCAGTCTCTGAACACAAAATGGTAGATGGTCCTCAAGTCTTCGTCCAAGTCCACGTTAATCCACCCGCTTTCCCTTCTGACTATTGCACTCCACATTTGAGGCATTGCAAAACAAAGCAATGCCTTAGCAAGCTATGCTTGTGTAGGTGATTTACATTCAATAACAAAAACGATAGAAAATCACATGGCACAAGGTATTAAGATCATGGTAAATCCTGTAAGATGAATATTTATACATGAAACATCAGATGTCTATGAAGAACAATGCACAAAATCCATGATATAGACAAAGAGATATCAATCCTGGGCATTATGACATACAAAACATGAGAAAATATGCAGATACACGTGTGCCAAGATAATGAAAAAATATATCCATAGAACAACATGAATATACAATAAAACATCGTGCACGGTCAAGCCCTATGAGTGTCTCAAGTACACTCCCGACACCGTGGGCCCAACTCTCAGTACTTTTCGCTTACATCCTTTCACCTATAACGGGGCACTTAGGCACTCATGGAAAGACACATTTCAATCCCGCTTTCACCCTTTCACCCACACGGGGCATTTAGGCACTCAAGGAAAGACATGTTTCAATCATGTTTTCACCCTTTCACCTACACGGGGCACTTAGGCACTCACAGGGGGATGCATCCTATTGCAAGCTCAATTATGCCAATTGACAAGGCATAGAAACTTCCATGTGCAAAAATCTCAATAAAATTTAATCAAAGACATGGTAGTGTACTATCAACATATGTTCAAATATATGGCTAAATCATGCAAACTAAAGAGATTTTTCTGAAAAACATGATAATGCGTAATCATTCTCGATAAAATCAAATCGAGTGAGTAATTCAATATATTAACATCATGTCTCGCAAATTAGTGTATAACATCCTCAATAATTAAGTCGATGCAATTGAAATATACTAAAAACAGTGCGTAAATTATGCACAAAAGAAGTAGCAAACATATCGGCAATACATGCTGAAAAATGATCTTATGCAACATATAGATTATAAAACCTACGCCTCAAAAGTTTCAAATACCATGTCATGATTTAAGAAATCATGAAAAAATCATGAATGTAATCACCTACCTCAATAAACGCGATACTCCAATCAAGCACGTAAGCTATATCACGTCGTGCGCCCTAACGTACCTATCACATCATAAGTCATCGATCACTTAGTGTTCTCACATCTTAAATAAACAAGTTTAAGTGATAACTTCCCTGATCTAGTAGTTAATCTTAGATTAACAGCCTAGATTATCTGATTAACCTTCTATTAGGGCAATCCTGAGCTAGATGTTGGTCTTTCTAACATCTAAATTATCATATATCATCTTTGATTTCAATCATACCCATTTTCATCACGATCCATTTAATTTCTATGTTCGTTTAGTGATTCACATGTATCTCTATGATTACGTTTCGATCTAACAGTCATATCGCTTTTTGATCAGCCCATCCTAAGGCACCTGATTAGATCGACGATCAATATCACTTTTCTTGGCAATTCAATGAGATCTATTCTTTTAATTCCCTAGATCGTCTCATATTTGATGTATACAATCAATGTCTAAGGCCTGATTATCCATTGATTGGCCTGATTTAGGTTATCTAATGGTATTTAGTGGTTAAACCATTTAATTTTTTTTTTAAATCTAGATTTTCAAGCCAAATCTAGGTCCACGCTATTGAGACGATCGCAACACCTCTTTCGGATCATGATTTGGACCTCTATAGCTCAACAAATCACATTCTTTGTGAATGAACGGCTCAAAAAGTCCAAGAATAAAAAAAAAAAAAAAGAAGTTTAAATTGTGTTGCACGTGATGCGCCTGCGGAGCGCACGTGCAGCCCATGTGCACGCGTGTGTGCAGCTCGCATATCGCACGTGAGCGCTCATCGCCCGAGCATCACCCGCTGGGTCACTGCCGCCAAGAACAACGACCAGGTTGGCTCACCGTCACCGGAGACGACGGTTAGACTCCGGTTGCCGCCGTCGACCCCCCTGGTGTTTAAATGGTACAATTTTTGCACTGTTGTTCTCAGTTTTTCATGTACATTCCATTTTTAAGCTCCCCTTCAACAAATTTGTCATTATCTCACTTTTTTACATGATTTTTATCACGTTTCTAAAAATCTCTCTCTTACTATTTTCTTGGTTTTCCGACATCCCTAGCCGTTGGATTACTATAAAAATTCATGGTTTTGTTCTTTGTGTTACCATGCACAAGATAAACGGTTCAAATTATGAATTTGATTTGTTTTGTTGATTTATTTTGAAAAGAAAAGTGACGCACATCACCTCACTAGAAAACGGCAATCTACGCCGTTTTTCGGAGTTAAAAACTTTAAAAACTGACAAAAAAGAGGGGGATCGAGAGTGGAGGATGGCCTACCTCACTCGAGCAGGCCAATCTCAGTCCTTCATCATAGGTTCGTGTGCGAGAGGGAAGAAAAATGCAACGGCGCCTTCGCCATGGTCTGTCGTTGTCGGTGGTCTGTTGCCAGTGACGTGAAAATGGAGGGAGGTTTGCAGAAAACGAGATAGGGATAAATGCACTTAAAGCCCCTCCCATCAAAATGATTAAAAATCTATTTTATTATTTATTTATTTTTAAATGATTACTAGCATTTATGGCTGGTAATTATCACCTTACCTTGTAAATGCTAGTCCACTCTCAGAATTTAAATGTTTGACTTCTTTTTTTCTGTGGGCCCCACATGTGAATTTATGGTTTTACCCCTTGTGTTAATTTCAATTAAATACATACCCATCTCGAGCACTTTACAATTATTGAGGTTTCAACTCGAGATTCTATCTCCAAATTTTTAATTTTTTAAAATTTTCTAAGTTCCCATAATTCCACAAAATTAAATATTTCTTAAATTTTAAAGATAGAGGATATTACATCTTCCTTGGGTGCCAAACCACCTAAGATTGACCTCCTGAAGTACAATGGAGATATGGACCCAGCAAGATGGATATTTCAAGTTGAGCAATTCTTTTTAACTTTACAAAATTTCTCCTGATCAACAAGTTTTATATGGTTCTTTTTCACTCAAGTGCAAAGCCCTTCAATATTACAAGTACTTGTTGCACAGGGACAATTAGACAATTGGGTTCAATTCATCAAAGCGTTGGAGAAAAGATTTAGGCCCACTAAATATGACTATCCAACTGGTGCTCTTACCAAATTACAGCTATCACAGCCTACCAAGATTAATTTGAGACCTTCCAGACCGTGTGGATGAGCTCAATGAACATTTCTTGACCCAAGCTTTCATTGGCGACTGAGGCAATTGGCCTAGCCCTCCTCCACGAAAACATAAGAAAACCTATACCACCATCCCGGCCCACCTACTCTATAGTAACAAAACCACCACCATTCCCTACTCCAAAGAAAAATGTCTAATCTACCCCTATTATAAAAAAATTGACCTTTGCATAAATGAAAGAACCTAGATATAAAAATCTCTATTTTAATTACAATAAGCATTTTTTGCTTGGTCAAGTGTCAACTTCAGACTTATGTCAGATTTGAACTAAATGAAGAGGGTGACAATATGGATTTGGACTGGGTGAAGATTCTCTAGAAGTCCCATCCATATCCCTACATGCCATTACTAGCGTCTTCCAAGCCCAAACTATGCGAGTCCCAGCCTCCATATTTTCTAAAGGTCTTACAATTTTAGTGGATACATGTAGCTAACACAACTTTCTCGATCGGACTATTGCCAAGAAAGTATAACTTCGAGTTGACAAGAATGTCCAACTCAGTGTCATGGTGGCAAATGGTGAGGTCATAAAAAGTGAAGAATGATGTAAACTAGTCCCGCTAAACTTACAAGGTACAATAATCTTTGTCGTTTTTTTCCTTCTACCATTAGCAGGTTGTGATGCCGCATACATTGGCTTCGACAATTGGATCCTATGACGTGGGATTTTAAAAATCTCAAGATGTTGTTTACCCATAATGGATGTAGGGTTTCTCTAAATGGAGATAAAATTTTATGCGAAGGAATCCAAAGATAGGTTTGGGGTTGGTTCCATAAATTATCACTGGGCCATATCATCTCATCCAACAATTTGAAAGTAGATTCACACAAAATTGAGTGCATTCAAGATTGGCCCCAACCCAATTCTCTCTAAGGGATTGCATGGGTTTATCGGATTTGCAGGTTATCATTGCAAGTTCATCAAAAGTTATGGAGTCCAGACAGTCCCACTTACAGTTATATTAAAGAAAAATAATTTTGGTTGAACGGAGGATCATTTGCAGCATTTGTCAAATTGAAGTAAACACTCACCACTCCATCAGTGTTAGTACTACGAAATTCTACTAAATTATTTATTATAAGTGTGACACATGTGGGACCAATATTGGAGTTGCTTTGATGCAAGATAATTACCTAGTTGCTTATTTTAGCTAGGCTATACATGGAAAACAATTGCAATTGTCCACTTTTGAAAAAGAGCTTCTTGCATTAGTCCTTGCTATAGACAAGTGAAGATAGCATATCTTGGGTTGCCTCTTCCGCATCCACACAAATTAGCAAGCATTAAAATTCTACAAGAGCAACATGTGGGGATGCCCCAACACTAGTGTTGGATTACTGAACTACTCTGTTATTACTTTAAAATCATGTATAAAAAGGGCACACACAACCAAGCAACTCTCTCTCTCTCTCTCTCTCTCTCTCTCTCTCTCTCTCTCTCTCTCTCTCTCTCTCTCTCTCTCTCATGTGCTTCTTGCTAATGTCTATTACTAGTCGTTCCAAAGTGGTTAAACAAGCTGCACAACCTTAGTAAAGACAATCTAGCATATCAACAACTTCCAAAATCTTTGTACTGGTAAACTCGACTCTTTGAATTATGCTGAACGTGATTGTTTGCTATTTTTTAGGGGACGACTAGTGCTTCCAAAAAACTTGTCTATTCTAGAGGATATTGTAACTACCTTGCACTTTGGTTGACAAGGAAGACACTTGGGTTATCACCAAATCCTAAGGTGGATATCAAAAGATTTTTATTAGCCGCAACATTGGACATTTGTTTGCTAGTTTGTTCAAGTGTACTACATACCAAGAAATGAAGACCTCTTTAGCCAAACCATAGGGACTCCTCCAACCACTTTCGATTCCTTTACAAATTTGGCAAGATATTTCAATGGATTTCATCGAAGGTCTCCCAAAATCAAATGGACATAAGACCATTTATGTTGTGGCTGTCGACTGTCAAAATTTGCCCACTTTGTCACCCTCACATATCCATTCACAACCAAAACTATAGTCACCCTCGTCCATTCCCAAATATTTAAACAATATGGATTATCAAAATCCATCATTGCATATAAGGATCAACCCTTCACTAGTGACTTTTTAAAAAGAACTATTTAAACTTTAAGGAGTCCATCTAAAAATGTCTTTTGCTTATCACTTGCAAACAAACGGCCTAACAGAAGTGCTAAAATGTACACTTGAACTTGCCTTCGTTGTTTTGCAGGTCTAAAGCCTTCTACTAGGATCAAATGGTTTATCTTTTCTAAATATTGGTACAATACAACCACACATTCAGCCACATATTTTAGTCCTTATCAAGCCCTTTATGGTATTTTTCCTACACGACTTTTGTCATATGCTCTTGCTACAAGCAAGGTGCTGGGCATTGATGCCTTTTTGCTCAACCGAGATTATAGTTTATCTCTCCTGAAAGACAATCTCACAGCAGCCTAGCACCACATGAAGTAGTAGTTCAATAAAGGCCACCAAGAGTATAGTTTCAACATCAACAATCAGGTCTATTTGCGTCTACAACCATATTGACAGACTATTGTTTGATTAAGGAACTCCATCAAACTTGCTCCACAATTTTATGGGTCATACCAAATCATCCAAAAAGTAGGTCTAGTTGCGTAACTACATTAGCTACCATCAAATTCTAAAATTTATAATGTCTTCTATGTTAGTTAGCTCAAGTTTCACCAGGGCACCAAGGATGTACACTTGACAGTACTTCTAGAACTCGCTAATGGAATTTCTTCCACTCTCATGACAATTCTAAACAAGGTGCTTGATGTTCATCTCTACAAGTGTGGTTCACAAGTTTTTTGGATGATATTAATTCATTGGGATGAAATCACTAAAAACTGCTTACCCAACATTAGCATTGAGGACAATAGTCTTCCAACAAGGGGGCCATTGTGATGTGTATAATTCATACACCATCAACACAACCTAGTAAGGGCAATCTAGCATATCAACAAATTCTCCAAAATCTTTGTACTGGTAAACTCAACTCTTTGAATTATGCTGAGCATGATTGTTTGCTATTTTTTAGGAGATGACTGGAGTTTCTAGAAAACTTGTCTATTCTAGAAGATGTTGTAACTGCCCTACACTTTGGCCTACAAAGAGGACACTTGGGTTATCACCAAATCCTAAGGCGGATATAAAAAGATTTTTATTATCCATAATAGTGGACATTTGTTTGCTAGTTTGTTCAAAAGTACACTACATACCAAGATATGAAGACCTCTTTAGCCAAATCATATGGACTCTTCCAATCACTTTCAATTCATTCACGAATTTGGCAAGATATTTCAATAGATTTCATCGAACTTCTCCCACAATCAAATGGATACAAGACTATTTAAAAAAATGTTGTGGTGGATTAATTGTCAAAATTTGCCCACTTTGTTGCCTTCACACATCCATTCACAGCCAAAACTATGATCACCCTCTTTCATTCCCAAATATTTAAACTATATGAATTATCAAGATCCATCATTTCAGATAGGGATCGACCTTGCACAAGTGACTTTTGGAAAGAACCATTTAAACTTCAAGGAGTCTATTTAAAAATATCTTCTGACTGCCACCCACAGATAGACAACTTGACAGAAGTGCTAAAACGCACACTTGAAACTTACCTTCTTTGTTTTGCAGGTCTAACACCTTCTACTAGGATAAAATGGTTTCACTTTACCAAATATTGGTACAATACAAATACACATTCAGCCACATGTTTTAGTCCTTATCAAGCTCTTTATGGTGTTTTTCCTCCACGACTTTTGTCATATGTTCTTACTACAAGCAAGGTGCCAGACGTTGATGCCTTTCTGCTTAACCGAGATTACAATCTATCTCTCCTGAAAGACAATCTCACAGCAACCCAGCATCGCATGAAGTAGTAGTTTAATAAAGCCACCAAGAGCGTAGTTTCAATATCAGTGACCATGTCTATTTGTGTCTACAACCATATCGACATACTATTGTTTAATTTAGGAACTCCAAATTTGCTCCACAATTTTATGGGCCATACCAAATCATCCAGAAAGTAGGTCCAGTTTCATAATGACTTCAGCTACCATCAAATTCTAAAATTTATAATGTCTTCTACGTTAGCCAGCTCAAGTTTCAGCTGGGCGCCAAGGATGTACACTTGATGGTACTTCTAGTACTTGCCAATTAAATTTCTTCCACTCTCATGCCAGTTATAGACAAGGTGCTCGATGTTAACCTCCAAAATTTGGTTCACAAGTTTTTTGGATGATATTAGTTCATTGGGATGAGATCTCCTCTACCGAAGCGAAATGGTTGCCATGACAATCACTAAAAACTGCTTACCCAACATCAGCATTGAAGACAATAAGCTTCCAACAAGGGTCCCATTGTGATGCGCATAATCCCTACACCGTCTACACAAGCCATTTCTGCCCGGCACTCTGGCCACTTCCATCACCTTTCACAAGAATCGGTCACCAACAAGGGCAAGACCATAATCCCTACACTAGCCATGCAAGCCACTTTTACCCCAGCACCTCGTCTCCTTCAGCTGCAGTTACAATCAGTTACTGTAACTAAACATCCCTGCACCAGCCACGCTGTCCACTTTAGTTTGTAGTTACGATCAGTTGCCGTAACTAAACATCCCTGCACCATCCACGCAAGCTACGTTTACCTTACTCCTAGGCCTCTTCATTTGCAGTTACGATTTTTCAACCAAATTACTCCGACTGTCTTTTCCCTTTTTACTGTTTTCTACTTAAAGGAAACAGTCCTCATGTAACAAAAACATTCAGTGCTTGCGCTTCTTCTGTTCCAACAAATGATTTTTATGATAATTAACATTGGAGAAAGACTTGCCGGGTAAAATCCAGTGAGATTCAAAAAGTGCCACATTTCTCACAAGGGCACACTGGTAGAGATCATCAGTTGTTCATTTTCCAACGGGGTTGCTGACCACACGCATTTTGTGAAGGGATCTCTAAGATCATCAAAGAAGTATCATCTATATTTTGCTCTTGATGAGAATTTGTAGTGAAGAAGTATTCCAAGTCGAGCCCAAGATTGGATGAGTCTACAATATAAGATAACATACTTTTGGAAGTTTGTATAAACAAGAATGCACAATCAATTGCCAAAAATAACATTTTTAAGTTAGAATTATCAATAGTTATGATTTTTGGCATTCAAGATATCACTTCAGATGAACAAACCGAAACCAAGTAAGGGGTCGTTCATGTACAAGTGGCCCAACACACCCTAGTATTTATGTGGTTGCACTTTGCAATAGTATTTAACAACTGCTTATATGATTGAACTTTGCAATAGTCTCCCTCTCTCTCTAATCTTTTTAAGCACAAAAATCTCCAAAATACAGCCCATCGTCAATTTTTTGCCTTAAAAAGATTCAGAAATGTAGGGCCTACAGAAATTCAGTACATGTGAGATTGGGTACATAGGGGATGTGAAATGAGACCAATCTAATTAATGGTACGGATCTTGGAAATTTTTGAAAAACATTGGCCCTGCATCCACTTTGCAGTGGACCTACGATTAAACCGTCTTGAAAGGCAAGGAAAAAGAGGAGACTTATCCATGAGAGAATTGCCATGTCAGAGAGAGAGAGAGAGAGAGAGAGAGAGAGAGAGAGAGAGAGAGAGAGAGAGAGAGATCTCACATCCAAAGTATGAGAAGATCTCACATCTAGAAAGCACCTACGCCTCATGGATGCAGACTTCCTCAAAAAACCACTCAGAATTAGCCATTAAATGAATTATAAGATGAGTATATTGATTACATGATGTTGCAATAACAGCTATAGAGTGCCAGTATGAAAATTTTGAAAAGTAAAAAAAAAGGAAGAAGAAAATGCCAAGTAGATTCTCACCTTATTGACTGGATATTCTACTATCCGTATCTCTTCAATCGACCCTATGAAATCCAATAAAAAAGTTCATTAAAAAACAAATTCAACAATAGCAACAAAAGATTGCAGAATGCTTATATTCCATCTAATATCTTTTAAATTGAATCTGCTTAAATATAGGTCCATCTTGTACATCCAAAGACAAAAACTATCCTGCATAAGATTGGAAATGAGTGGAGAGTACAGTTGCATTATTGCAAATGACATGCTGCTGCTTTATGTTTTTGAGGGAAATGATCTCAAATGAACAATACTCTAAAGGCCCAGCAAGGCTTCACCTAGCTTAGTTACGGGCCCTCTTAGTCAGGTTTACTACTTACATCAATTCAAAGAAGTCCCCTTTTTATTCCTTTTTAGTAAGCAAAGTGGGTCATCTTCATTGGCCTTGTTTTATATAAACTAAAGATGGTAAGTCAACAACAAAAAGCCTTCTAGTTTTATATATGAAAAATGAGAGACTTAGACAATGATGTGTTCATAAACATGAACCAGTTCCAAAGGTTCCCAACAAACTCACATAAAGCAGAAGGAAGAGAGCAAAAAGAAGACAGCAAATGATAATCATAGTACTTCTTATCTTATGGAAAAACATGAGTGAAGCCCAGTAGGACCTACATACAACATGTTAATGACAATTTACAAAGCAACCTTGACAACAATTATCAAACCTAAAGACAAAGGACAAAAGGGAAGCCCCGGTGCACGAAGCTCCTGCATATGCAAGGTCGGGGAAAGGGTGGACCACAAGGGTCAATAATATGCAGCCTTATCTTGTACTTTGCAAGAGCCTAGCTGTTTTCATGCCTTTAACCTGTGACCTCAAGATCACATGACGACAACTCTATCGTTGCACCAAGGCTCCCCTTCAAACTTAAAGATCTACACAGTTTTGATGTAGATAGACCCATCTAAACAACTAGCTGATTAGATAAACTTGTGGGACCCATTCTCCTTTACATGACTCCTGCAGCTTGAAACCTTGGTTCCTTTGGCATGAATTTCTGCTCGGCATAAACTGACATATAATCCCCAAAATTAAAGCTGGGATAAGTTTGAAGAACTTCATCTGGTGTTGTCCTCGTTAGAAGCTTGGGTGCAGGGCCAATAGTGGCCTTGAAGGACGGGTTATAGAACGACGCAATGGACCTCCTGTTGCCCCTGTCCGAAGCCAGAACCCTGTGCCAGGCGCTCTTATATTGGCCATTGCTTATCACTTCGATCTGGTCTCCTGTGTTGATCACAATGGAGTTGGCCTTGGGTTGGACATCGATCCATTCACCATCTTTTAGAACCTGGAGACCTTTCACTTTGTCATCTTGGAACAATAGGATGACACCACCAGCATCGGTGTGGGCTCGCAGGCCGTTCACCAATTCGGGTCTCGGGCAAGGCGGGTAGTGACTCACTTTGGTTCCAAAAAATGGGCCATATTCGGATTCATCGCCACCGGAAAAGACCTTCTTTGTGTATCCCTTCTCCAAGCCCAAGTTCTCATCCATTATCTCTATCAACTTCTCTGCAAGTTTCTTGAGTTCTCGTCGGTATTCCATCATTGTTTCCCTGTTATTATCACATCATAAGCATGATTAGAACTGCATTGCCTGTTAATGTAGATGCATGTATGGAGACACCTAAGCTTCGTATGATCCATGAATGTAGACTAGTTTTACATGAATTATTGGTATCAATCGGTCAGTTATCACTTGTAGTCACGACCTCCCATTTACTTGGCTGTTTGGAGACAACCTCACTGGTTCCAAGTGAGAATCCCTACATGTGTCAGCATCTAGTGGGACTGTTTAAAAATAATGGCATACACTGAAAATTCAGTATTAGTCATCAAACCAATATTTTATTGTATATATAATATTATCTGTATATATGTGTAATATTTTCTAGCAGGAACACTCGTCTTTCTATTTTGCTTTTATTGTGCCATTAACTATTCTGAAAAGCCATGAATAACCAATCATAGAGTCATCTTCTGGAAAAGAAATAAACAATCACAGAATCATAGAAGTGTAAGTAAAGAGAAGAGTCATTGTCAAAACAGTGGATTTCAAGTCTCTCTCTCTCTCTCTCTCTCTCTCTCTCTCTCTCTCTCTCTCTCTCTCAAAACACTATCAAAATAATGGAGATGGCTCCTCACCAACTTACATGTCCAGATGAGTTATCCAGACCATCTTTATCTATAATGGGTCTTATGTATCGTGGGAAGGTCGGTAGTAACAAAATCCCACTTCATGTCTAGGCCTACCTACCAATTACTGAGCCTTTGTCTGCATAATATGGGCCGTTGGCTCTTCTGCACTAATACTGATCAGATGGTTTGGTTCATTCTAGGGGCATGGATGCCACACACTACATGGGAATGATTGATAAGGTTCCTGATTTTCCTAAGACGGCAAATCATGGATCTACTATACATTATAGATGAAGGAAAAGACAAAGCTCAGCTTTAAAAATGCCTTTACTTCTTGCTTAAGGGAAGTTTAAAATCTTATAATTCGGTTTCAAATCTTACCTCCGAAGGAAGACTGGAAAGAAAGACTCTCCGTAACAACCTAAACCGATTAATTGAACAAAACTTTAGATTCACAAATGTTCTAAATGCTTACTTGAATTCCGGTGGCTGTGAAGGCCATTCATTGTCATCTAGAAGAATGAAAACATCCTCCCAATCGACATTCTCCAGTCGATCTCCGGTGGTGATCTTCCCTTCCAACAAATCATTCAATTCCTGCACCGGTGCCGAGTCTTTGAAACGTTCCTCCCTTGCCAACTTGAAACAATCAGAGCAGACTTTCTTCACCCTCTCCAATAGCTCCACAGAAATTCCATGGTTCACCAGCTGTACCAAAGGAGAAAATTTCATTTACCTTTATCTACAGTTGATGTCCTAAGTAAAACCAAGCTAGATGAACAATGAAGGCTGTGAGATAAAGAAACCAAAACTTTCACCTATATGGGTATTCGTTAATTCAAATCAAACTAGATGCACTTGAATTGATTGATACCTGGAAGAATCCCCATTCTTTGCACCCGTTTGCAATCTGAGCCATTGTTTCGGCCCTTTCTTCGCTTTCAAGCTTCGAAAAGTCGATCAACGGAACCGCCATTGCAGAATGAAAACACAAAAAGGGACAAGAAAGTGGTAGTACTTGTTCTAGAGTTGGAGGGAGCTCAGAAGCTGAGGTGGTGGTGTATTGTGGCAACAGTTCGTGTTTTTATAGGAGAAACCATCTTGGATGTCAACCCTTGTTTGAGAAATAAACAATTGGGATTGGGGTGGCTGTTGGACGGTGTCATTGGATTAACAATTGCAAGGTCAAAGGTTTGTGGTAGTCCACAACAAAAGCATCGTATTGCGGGTGAGTGTGCTTGTTTGCATATTGGAAGTTTTGCTTGTGCTGCCAACCAGGTATGTCGACACACGGAAAGGCAGATCATCAATCTATAAATCAGGACCATCGGATGATCCTAGCCGTACAACTAGTTTCATGTAATTAGTGGTTAGAGCAAACGAAAAGAAACAAATGTGTCTTTCAATTCAACCATATTTTGACTCGCATAAACTCGATTCAACCCAAAAATGCAACTCAGCTTAGTTAACTCCACTGAGTCTAATTGTGACAGTCAATGAACACGGTCGAGTGACAAATGGGGTCAATCTTCAATCCCATCCTGCTTCCAGCAGGTGCTAATAGCAGTACCTGAATCGGATGATACTAACTATTAATTATGATTTGCATCATATAAATGGACTCCGCATCCGCTGGAGCTTTATGCACCAGAGTTGCCCTTTGATGGAAGGAAACCTTGGTGTAATGGTATCGGTAGAGTTGCCATTGTGTGACCTTGAAGTCACGGGTTTAAGACATGGAAACAGCATCTTGCAAAAATGCAAAGTAAGGTTGCGTACTATTGAACCTTGTGGTCCGTCCATTCTCCGGGCCTCACATACATGAGAGCTTTGTGCACTAGGGCTACCCTTTTTTTATTATCTAAATGGATGTTAGAGGGACGGAAAAGAAATACGACTGCATTTTAGTTCAAATATAGCCTAAAAACTCTTGAAACTCGACAAACTAGAAAGGGCAGTTATTGAGTACACTTAACCTAATCCACCCATTCTCCGGACGCTCTAGGGAATTTACCTGATATATGTTTGTGATCACCAATCTATAACAGACAATCTATACTCGATTAGCACGATATGGAACGTTATCCAAACATATAGAGTTATGAAAAGGTAACAAGCCATCTCCAACTAAAGCTCAAATCTTAAATGGTGTTAGTGGTTCTTGAGATGAAATGAGCTGAGGTGAGATGGAATGATATGAGGTCCAACTTGAGATAACTTGAGCTAGCTGAGATGACCAAATTTGACATAAGATGAAGTGAGATGACTGAAAATTCTACTTAAATGTGAGTTAAAGTGAGATGATTTTCATCTCAAACAACACTAATAGTGAGACAAGGAGATAATTATTTCATCTCATCTAAGCCCCTCTAATAGTGATATAGTCCATATCATCTCATATAACTTGGGATCATCTCATCTCAGCTCAAGCCCCACTAACATGGAAATAGTCAGTATCATCTCATATCACTTCGGATCATCTCATCTCAAGCACCTAAACCCTCTCAAAAAACTCGATGCCCGGCTATGGTCAACCCCCAGCAACCATCAGTTCAACTCAGTGAGTCAACTCGACCGAATCACACCAACCATTCCAACTCAAGAAGATTTTCCAGCAAAATATACAAAATCCGTGTAGATTACTGTAAAAAAATCCTTATCTAGTAGTCCATGACCCTGTAGATATATTACAGTCTCGATTAATCAACCAACCAAGCTTTCTAGATTTAGGACATGTTACTTGAGTATTGGCAAGTTGTTGATCAATGGTTAGGATCTTTCTTTCTTTTCTTTTTGTTGAAAGTAATGGCTAGGAATTTATCTTTTATCTACTCAACAATGTTTGAGATCTGTGGATCGCACCTGGCGACATAGATGGTCCAGAACGACCAGTTGACAATGAACGCGTCTGATACACCTCATTATTACTATAATAAGGTTGTGCTGGAGGTGCACCGAATCATTCCCTTCATATTTTATGTATTCTGTCCGAGTTATGCAAGGAGGGGATGCAGGGCATAAAGCAGCACTAGAGCTATCTTATTTGAAAATTTTCAGACAGTTTCTTCTTTAGTTGGGCAGTTTCTGCCGACTCGCTTTCCATTGAGTTGACTGCCGGCTATTATCTTGTGATTTATCCCTTGACTATCCACATGAACATGCTTTCATATGGGCTTAAATGAGAGGAAAACAACTGAATTGATGGCGTGGTTTGAGGATTAAGGAACGCAAGTGGATTACTTTGATAAACAAAACTCCTTTCCTTGTAGCCTAATTTAGCATTGCTTTCCCATTGTCAAACTCCTTTAGGTCTCTAGCTAGCTACCTAACCTTAACCCACAACTAATGGCAAACTGGCTATCATTGTGCTCAAGTCTAGCTAGCCAACTATACAAGCAGGAACCTCCATCTTATAGCTCCGAAGCTCTAAAATTCAACTACTGGACTTGAATGGGAGACAAGTTGAGTTAACTCAGTACCTACTTCAAAAAAAGGCAGCCCCGGTGCACGAAGCTCTCATGGATGGGGGTCCAGGGAAGAGGTGGACCACAAGGGTTAATAATACATAGTCTTACTTTGCATTTTGTAAGAGGCCGTTTCCATGCCTTGAACCTGTGACTTCAAGGTCAAATGACGACAACTCTACCATTGGGCCAAACTCCCCTTCTTAGTACCTACTTCTAATCGAGTACATAAACCAAATGAGTATGAAGATGGTAGTTGTAGCGTAGCTTTCCTCCATGTCGGAGGTTTCGGATACTATTTTGTACCAACTGAGTCATTTGATGAGTCTGCTCCATTTGCTAGTGAGTTGAGGAGAGGCCATGCCGGCATGGTAAACATATTTAGTATAAGCCATATATTGCTCGATTTTCACTCAACTATTTTCAAGTAGTTGCTCGTTAAGATATCCAATTGTGAGGTTGTTCTTACCGCGGCCTGCGTGGGTGTCTTTTATTGGATCAATTCATCAATGGCGAGCCATGGTAGGAAAACCGATATAAGAAAAACAAAAGAAAAATGCATGTGATGCTGATCATGACCCATGAGGGAGGTGTCTGGTTGGTTAATTGAACGCTTCGGAAATTAGCTAAAAATAATATCACTAAGAATAATAATTTACTTAGAAGTTATACAATTTGGTATCGACAAGCTGCGGTGCGATTCTCAATGAAAGATGAACGTGTAGTTGCAAGCGCTCATGATGATGATGAGAAAATTATTAGTTTTTTTTTTTTTTTTTTTTTTTTTCTGGAGGGTCATCCAATTCATTCCCCCAAGTCTAGGGGGCAGTGTTTTTTAGTAAATTCATTTCATGAACACGTTCTTGTCATTCCCTTCCTTGCTGCCAAAGTTCTATCCTTGTTCTTTTGGGGATGCGGTTAAACTATATAGACAACAATTTAGAAAGAAAAAATATATGGAGATTGGATTAACGAAGGTCTTCCAAGAAGGAAAATATGGTCTAGGGTGCCTGTACAGATTTAGTTTAGGGTCATTAGAATAATCACTTGTTTATGAGGATTTTGGTGAGCTAGAACTGATTGTCAGTGATAACATCAATGAACCCAATAATCAATTAGCGATAGTTGTTTGTGAGGATGACCGGTTGAATCGCGTTAACAATGCAAATGAAAATTGATATCAGCATCGATTAAATAATGTCTAGAACTTCTTCTGTTCATTTTATATGGTAGTTATCTTGTTCTTTGAACTTTGAATTCCTTAACAGAGCCCGTTAATTAACAGCCATTAAGAACTTATATTAAGTTAAGCAAGGACTAACAAAGTTTAAATATAAATATGAAAGAGCCTCTTTAATAATGGGTTCTAGAGGTCAAACTTTAGGGGATGACTCAGTACGCTGGTAGTACATAAGTTGTACATTTTCATTCTCTCTCTCTCTCTCTCTCTCTCTCTCTCTCTCTCTCTCTCTCTCTCTCTCTCTCTCTCTCTCTCTCTCATCCTCATCTGGATCAGTTCAACTTAATTGCTTCTCTACTAAAGAAGTTTGAACCAAAAGGTTGGGATATGGTAAATTAACTAGTATTTATTTGTCGCTAGGAAGACATGCTCCTTCCTATGGATGGACCTAACAGCCTTCCTGCATGAGCCATGTGTAGGGTTGTATGGTTACTTGGCAGAAGTATCCTTGATGTTGAGCAAATGACAAAGTTCCCCCAATTAGTGCGTCTATATTGCAAAGAACGACCATGACACGCCTTCTTTTCATATGGTTTCCCTTTGCCTCTCTCTCTCTCTCTCTCTCTCTCTCTCTCTCTCTCTCTCTCTCTCTCTCTCTCTCTCTCTATGGATAGAAGTAGGCTTTTGTCTTTGAGAGGGAGAGAGAGAGAGAGCATTCTCATGTCAAGCAATTTGAATGAAAGCACAAATCAGTTCACCTTAATTGCTTATGTATCAAACAAGAAAAGATGTTTGAATCAAAAGGTTGGGAGATGGTAAACTAGTATTTTATTTGTCGCTATGGACACACACCCCCTCCATGGATGGACTTCAACCATGTGTAAGGCTGTATAGTTATATGACAAAATATCCTTGACTTTGAGCAAATGAAAAAGTTAACCCAATTTTAGTACCGTACAAGTTGCAAAAGGCTGTTGGAACGACCATGACACGCCTTCTTTTCAAATGGTTGTTTTGATCTTTCAAAAGTGCATATAGAGGGGGAGGCGCATGAGAGAGATGCCTGTACTTAACAGATGGTAAGGGAGAGGAATATGAATGAGAGAGAGGAGAGATGATATAATAAAGCTACAACATCCATGAACATTTAGTGGTGATGAAGACATTGGTCATATATTAAACAGTGGTGTTAGTAGTGCTTGAGATGACACCAGAAAAGATTTGGCTAGAGATGATTTGAGCTAGGTTAAGATGACCTAAATTTGGCATGAGATGAAGTAAGGTGAATGAAAATATCATTTAAGCTGGCTGAGTTGAGTTCGAGGAGATGCATTGGAGACAATGGCTTCAATGAGTTGGCAAAGATGGTTTAGATGGGTTGAGATGATATGATATGGCTCATTTACATATCAAGCAAAATACTGAGGTGAGGCTGAATTTTTGGGATGAGAAGAAAGGGCTTCCTATTACATTGGAATGATGTGAGATAGTTTGAGATGGAAGTGATATGCAAAACACTAACAATGAGCTGAGATAAGGTTGAGATGTCTCCTATCATCTCAAGAAACCTTAACAATGATATGGCCCATATTATACCATCTCAAGCACCATTAACACCTAATATTGATCCAATGAAAAAATGTTGATCGGCATAGGTGAGAATCAATTATTGAAGCCATTAACTAAAAAAAAATGCTTTCAAGAAGTGTATTTGCTCGCAAAAAGAAGAAGTACACATTTTGAGTCCTACTTGTGCAATGTTGGCATACCTCAAGTCATTAATGTGGCAAATAATTGGCAAGCTGATTCTAAAGATACTTATTTTATCTTAATTGAACATTCTAGACCCTTCATCCAAAAAGCCTTGTTTTGTGTTTTGCAAGAAAATGTGAACCATTGGTTTGTGGTGAATTATAGCATATGCCTATGAAATATCTATATGGCATTTAGCATAATGCCATGTAATTCAACTATTAATAATGTGCAGATCTATTCTTTCATCTCTTTACGTGGGCCTAAAATGTCTAGTTCTTGTATGATCAAGAAAGTGGCTTGCTTGGTTGTTGGAATCTTTGTTTTGGTAAGCTCTATTAAATTAGATCAGAGATGTATTGAATATATTGTATATGGACGTACATGTAATATCTTCAGAGATATACACATGAAATAAATTACTGTACAGAGAAACAAATCAAAGATATGCAGCGCGCGATTGATTAAATGTTTAAGATATGGGTACTAACGAACTAAGAAACCTTTCCATTATCTTCGATAGGCCCCCTTAAGCCTAACAGGGAGGAAGTCACCGTAAGTTAAGCGTAACAGGAAGTCACGGTAAGCTTGCGATGAAGACGATTGTAGCTAGTAGCAGACAAGCTTTTAGTAAAATATCAGCTGTTTGATCATCAGTAAAAATGAACCAAATTTCCAGCGAAGCATATCAACCTATTCGCGGGGTACCTATTTCATTATGTTTGGCCTACGAATGAAAGATAGGATTGGCAGTGAGACATCAAGCACCCATATTTGCACACCAGAAGAGACGGAGCAGAAGAATAGACACTCAAATGAAGAAGGTGAGAGAAAAGCCACAGTAGTTCAGTAACACCTTTGATACCCAGACTTTGTACAGGAGTGCGAGACAGTAAAATGTTTGCGAGAGCTCCAAGAGATAAGGTTAGAGCCAAAATAGATTTGAAAACCACCTTGTGAATGTTGATCGTAAGAAACAGCCAGCCCAATCGGCATCTAAATTAAAAGGCATGAAGTTGTGTAGAGAATGACGATCAGAAAAGAAGATCATGATTAGGTATCCCACAAGATATCTCAAGATCACTTTTACTGTTGCCATGTGTAGGATTTGCCGTATATTGATTGGACTTGCTGCGCTGGATCATATCATACCACACAGGCATACCCAGAGAGAGATTGAGAGAGTTGACGTGATTCAACCAAACTGTCCATATCATAAGTATTTACAAGGGCTTTACATTGGGGATGAACATATTCATTTCTCCTGCTCCTATTTGTAGGAGTTCAGGGATCTTGATTGTCAGGATTTCCATAGAGAAATCTGCCTAAATCCAGTCTTTGATCTTTCGAAAATCCTACCTCTAATTCTGGCGCCTGGAAATCTTGTAATTTTAGAAAATACAGTGTCAATCAGGCAGCAACGACTGTCATATTTGGGTACCCATCAATCTATACTGAATGCAACCATCTAAGGAGGTGCTAGAGAATGGGGATAATTTCTTACCAATGGCCACGGGCATCGAAACTGGCTTGGCATTAGACATATTAGTACGACGGAGGAGATCTTGAAGATGGCGGTTCTGAGAAAGAAAAGGCCCAGAAGATCTTATATCACTTACGCCCAAGAAAAAATCTAGTCACCCAATATCTTTGATGGCAAAAGTAAGTCCAAGATGAGCAACAAGTGCATTAATCTCTGTAAGAGATGACCCGTGACAATAATATTATCAACATAAGCCAAAAGAAGCAACATACCAGCAGATGAAAAATGAACAAATAATGAGGAGTCGAAAATGGATTGGTGAAAACCATATTTGTCTGAGATTTTTGCTATGTTGGAATAGGGAGGTATTTACAAAACTTTGAAGAAGGCTTTTTTTGAGGCTAAAAAGTATTTAAAAAGGAAGAAGGGACTTGAAGGCTTGAATGAATGAGAGAGCTTATATTGATTCACAAGTTTTGGCTTGATATAAAAGTGTGAAGAACCATATCTATTTATACTAGTGGCACATATTAACCAATGGCTAAGATTGTGCCAACACACTTCTAATATAATGGTTATAAATGACTTTCCAGAAAAATCTTCAAAAATATCCTACATATTACATTATTCTTTACATAATCTTTTCTAGATATTTCTTATTTCTTACATCATCATGGACATCATCATCTTTTAGACATCTTAGATATTTTTTACTATATATTTGTAATATTTCTAGAATTTCTAGGAAGTCTTCTAGAAATAGACCATAGGCTTGAACCAACAAATTGATTCTCTTAGCCCAATGGGCCAAATCAAGTTTATCCTCCAACACTCTTAAACTTGATTTTGTAACTCCAAGCATCATTCTTAACTTCTCAAAGACTTCTTGCTTAAGTGGCTTGGTGAGGATATCAGTAATTTGATCTTGAGATCTTGCATACTTCAAATGAACATCTTTTCTTGCCATAGATTCTCTAATGAAGTGATAGCATGTGTCAATATGCTTATAGACTAGATTCTTTGCAAGAGCAAGAGATGATTTGTTATCAACGTAAATCTTCGTTGCATCTTCTTATAGCGTGTGTAATTCCTTCAACAAATTTCGAAGCCAAAGTGCATGACACGCATAAGAGGTGGTGGCAAAGTATTCAGCTTCACAGCTGGACAGCATAATAATTGATTGCTTTTTTGAAGTCCAAGTGAAAGCAGTGTCTCCCATGAAGAAAAGAAATCCAGTTGTACTTTTTTTATTATCTAAATCTCTGGACCAATCTCTGTCGTTATATCCAATAAGCTTGAAGTCTTCACATGAAAAGTAAAAGAGACCATAATCAATAGTCACATTGATGTATTACAAAATTCTCGTAGCTGTCTTCAAGTGGGTTGTTGTAGGTGTCTCCATAAAACGACTAACCAATCTTACAACAAATAGGATGTTTGGTATTGTACATGTTAAATACCTTAGGCTTCCAACAAGGCTTTTGAATTAAGTGGGGTCGACTCTTTCTCCTTCATCATACTTGGAAAGCTTTGCTCCACATTCCACGGGAGTGCTTATAGGCTTTAATTGCTCGATACCAAATTTCTTAAGAACTTCCTTCACGTAGCTTTCTTAAGAGATGAAGATTCCATCATCTATTTGCTTTACCTCTATTCCAAGATAGTAGGACATGAGATCAATATCAATCATCTTAAATTCTTAGCTCATCGCCTTTTTAAAGTCTTCAAATACATTTGGATTATTTCCTGTAAAAATGAGATCATCGGCGTACAAGCACACATGCAAGACATCTTCATTTTTATAGGTCTTTATATAGAGAGCATGCTCACTTGGACATTTTATAAAGCCATTTTTCATAAAATATTTGTCAATTCTACTATTCCATGCTCTTGAAGCTTGTTTTAAGCTATATAAAGCCTTTTTTAATCTAAAAACTTTATCTTCTTCTTCTTTAATCACATACCCCATGGGTTGCTCCACATAAACTTTCTCCTCAAGGAGGCCATTTAAAAATGTAGACTTCAAATCCATTTGATATATTTTTAGACTATTTTGTGCAGCTAGAGAAATAATCATTCTTATAGTCTTTAAGCGAGCAACAAGAGCAAATACCTCTTTATAGTCTATTTCATATCTTTGCTTATAGTCTTTGGCTACTGATCTTACTTTGTACCTTTCAACCTCTCCTTTTGCATTCTTCTTTGCTTTGTAAACCCACTTTACTCCATTTGCTTTTTGGCCTTTTGGAAGAGTTGTTAACTCCCAAGTATCATTTCTTTGACGGACTTGATTCCTTCATCCATAGCTTCTATCCATTTCTTGCTTTGTATCGCTTCCTTAAAACCTATAATTTCATAATCAACAAATAGACAAAAGAGGGTTAGCTCATTTAAATTCTTTGTTACCTCATAAATTTCTTGTAGGCTTCTAGTTCGTGGTGTTTTTTCACTTGAACTTAGAGATGAGTCTTGAAGGGAGGAGGACGACAATGTAGTTGGGCTTGTAGGTTCTTGAACTTCATCTCTTCTTTGAGCTCATTCTTCTTCTTTTTCTTAAAAAATGGGTGAGAAGTTATAGTCTTCATTGTTCTTCATGTTCCAATCTCATGTGCCTTTTTCATCGAACTCTACATCTCGACTAATGACAATCTTTTCAGTAATTGGGTTGTAAAGCTTGTATCCTTTTGAATGCTTATCATAACCGATGAAGACATGCTTCTCACTCTTGTCATCAAGTTTCATTCTCTTTTGATCCGGTACATGGACATAGGCGATGCTCCCGAACACCCGTAAGTGAGTAATGGTTGGCTTTCTCCCGTTCCATGCTTCTTGTGGAGTCTTGTCATCAACACCTTTAGTGGGGCAACGATTTGAAAGGTAAATTGCACAATCTACTGCTTCAGGCCAAAATTCTTTAGGCATCTTCTTACTCTTTAGCATACTACAAACCATATTTAGAATGGCTTTATTCTTCCTTTCTGCAACTCCATTTTGTTGTGGTAAGGAACCATTAAAGGATGGCGAATCTCATTTACTTCACAAAATTTATTAAATTCTTTTGTGGTAAATTCGCCTCCTCTATCGAATCTTATGGCTTTAATTTCATACCCACTTTCTTTTTCAACCATGAATTTTTTGAAGGCACCAAATGCTTCTAATTTTTCTTTCAAAAAATATACCCAAGTTTTTCGAGAAAAAATCATCATTAAAGAGCAAAAAGTAATTATTCATATAATGAGATCTTGGAGTAATGTGTCCACACAAGTCGATATGGATAAGTTGCAATGGCTCTTTAGCTCTTGACATTGACTCTTTTGGGAAAGCCTTTCTTGAATGCTTTCCTAAAAGACATCCTTCACATAGTTGATTCGGATGATCAATGGAAGGCAATCCATTCACCATGTCTTTTGTAGATATTGATTTCAAGCTACCAAAATTTAAGTGTCCAAACCTTAAGTGCTAAAGCTAAGAGTCATCTTTTAAGCATGCTTTTAAGCACTTGGTCTTATCATGTTTGATTTCTAGTAAGAACATTCTATTTATTGCCATTGAGACTTTTGCAATTAATCTTCCTTCATGATTTCTCAAAGAAACACTACGATTTTTCAAGTAAATATTGTAATCTTTCTCAAAAAGTTGCCCCAAACTCAAAATATTATTTTTGAGGTTTGGCATATAATATACGTCAAAAATAAATTGGTGGCTCCCATCTTTAGAGAGTATGTGTATTTTACCTTTCCCTTTTACTGGTGCTTTAGATTGATCTCCAAAAGTGACATACCTATTTACTTGATCCATCTTCATGAACATGTTTTTATCTCCACTCATGTGATTGCTTGCACTGGTGTCTAAGTACCATATACTTTTCTCCTCTAATTCTTCTTTGTGGTTAGCTATCAGTAATGTGAGCTCCACTTCATCTTTCATCTCTATGAGATTAGCTTTCTCATTCACATGATTAGTGGTTCTACATTCGGAAGCATAATGTCCAAATTTCTGACAATTATGGCATCTAACTTGTGATTTGTCGCACCTTTGATTATTTATTCCTCTTCCATGACCTCTTAAAAGTTGATAGCTTTATATCCTTTCCTCAATGTTAGATTGATTATAGCCGCTTCTACCACCTCTTCCTCAGCCTCGACCTCGACCTTGAGCATAACCACGACCACATCCTTGATTTTGTCATTTTCAAACCTTTATTCTCTTTATTTGAAAGAGAGTTTTGAATAAAGTGCCTCCTCCAATGGCTCTTAGGTTTTCTTCTTTTTTAACCTTTCTTCATGGGTTTGTAGTGAACCCATGAGTTGATCAATAGTCATGGAGTCTATGTCTTTAGACACTTCTATAACAACAACAACAATATACTTAAAATTTGATGTTAATGAATGAAGAATTTTCTCAATCACCCTTGTATCATTTAAGCTCTCTCCATTTCTTTTCATTTCATTGACAATAGTCAAAACTTTAGAAAAATAATAAAAAATTTATTTGAATTCCTCCATATGTAAATTTTCAAACTCACTTCTTAGAGTTTGAAGACGTACCTTTTTTACCTTGTCGATTCCTTTATGAGCATTGTGAAGAATCTCCCATGCTTGCTTGGAGGTGGTCACATTTGCAACCTTCTTGAACATACCTTCATCAAGGCATTGATAAATGAGAGTAAGAGCTTGCTGATCTTTCTTCTTAGCCTTTTGCACAGCCTTCCTTTTGGTAGGAGTTAAAGAAGCCTCATTTTGAGGTTCTTCATAACCTTCCTCGACAATCTTCCATGCCTCTTTAGAACCTAGTAACGCCTTCATGCGAATACTTCAACTTTCATAGTTGTCTTTGGTGAGTTGAGGAAATTGGAAGGGAACCATTCCACTTGTCATCTTATTTCTCCACAACAAGAATGAACCTGGCTCTGATACCACTTTGTTGGAAGAGGGGGGTATATACAAAACTTTGAAGAAGGGTGTTTTTTAGGTTGAAAAGTATTTAGAAAGGAAGAAGAGACTTGAAGGCTTGAATGGAGGAGAGAGCTTGTATTTATTCACAAGTTTTGGCTTGATACAAGTATGAGGAACCATCTCTATTTATACTAGTGACACACCTTAATAAATGGCTAAGATTGTTCCAACACACTTCTAATCTAATGGTTATAAATGACTTTTTAGAAAACTCTTCAAAAATATCCTACATATTACATCATTCCTTACATCATCTTTTCTAGATTTTTTTTTAGTTCTTACATCATCATTGACATCATCATCTTCTAGATATCCTAGATATTTTTTACTATATATTTGTAATATTTTTAGAATTTCTAGGAAGTCTTCTAGAAATGGACCATGGGCTTGAACTAACAAATTGATTCAATTAGCCGAATGGGCAGAATCAAGTTTATCCTCCAACATGCTAAGCCATTGATTCCAAGCATGGGAAGCTTGCTTCAATCCATAAGAGAATTTGTGAAGCATACAAACATAATCTAGATGATCCTTATTGACAAAACCAGGTGGCTGCTGTATGTAAACGGGCTCGGAAAGTACTCCATGTAAGAACACATTCTGCACGTCGAGTTGTCGAATTGACCAATTACTAGAAATAACCATACTTAACACAAGCCTGACAGTTGTTGGTTCAACAGCCGGGCTAAAGGTCTGATCAAAATTTAGGTCCGGTTGTTGGTAAAAACCTTCTGTGCTTTTCGCCATTTTCTGGGGGTCCATCAGCACGCCGTTTGATCTTGAGTACCCAACGACACACGATAACATTCATATCTGGCGTACGAGGAATTGGCGTCCATATATGATGTCTTCCAAGCAGCCTCCTCTTCTTTCAGTGCAGGAAACCCTAAAGGAAGAGTCCCATCTTTGGAACGAGTCACCAAAAGATGGTTGTTAAGATGGGAGATAGATGGCTGGACAAGATGATTAGAAGAAAGAATTGGGTCTGCCAAGAAGGTAGACTGAGAAGGTGGAGGAGTATCATACAATGTAGGAGAAGAATGGGAGAAGGGATTAGAAGGTGGTATAGGTTGCGTGACTAGAGGAAGAAGACAAGGTGGGAGTTAGTGAAGCGGAAGAAATAGCTGTAGTAGAAGCAGTTGCAAAAGGAAACAAAGATTCGTTAAAGAGAACGTGTCGAGTAACAAATACACGACCACTTAGAATATCAAGACATGTAATCTTTAAGGGCCCCGTTGTACCCTCAGAACCCACAAAGTTGAGACCGAAATTGAAGTTTATATTTGTTATAGAGGGTAAGAAGAGGAAAGCATTGAAATCCAAAAGCGCCTATAATGGAGAGATCAAGGACTTCAGAAAATAAGTGCTCAAGTAGAGATTGACTGTCAATGATAGTAGATGGGGTGCCGTTAATAAAAAATACTACAGTTTCAAATTCATCAAACCCAAAAGGTTAGGTGAGCCCCATTTCTATACGCTGTCCCCGACGAGAGGATGATCTGATTGTTGTGAGTAGTATTAGAACCACGACCACCAAGCTATAGAGGTCCAGCTTGATTGGAGCAATGAGATGAGATATTAACACTCAAGGAACATAGGTACTTTGAGTACTAAGGCTGATGCGTTGATCTTGTGTAAGTAAAAGACTTCAAACGTCTTCCAATGAGTAGTTACCTAAGCATGCTATAACGGATCGGACATGATGAGCGATTAATATTTAGATTCAAGACCACCAAATATAGACAAGATGAGATCTGAAGGAGACATTGGTTGCCCAACAAGTGACAGGCGATTAGCAATGGATTCGGCCTGCTGAAGATAATTAAGCATGAGAGTAGCATTCTTACGTAGTTTTTGAAGTTCCTTACAAAGCTGAAGAATGTGAATACGAGATCAGGACATATAAATGTTGCGGTCAAATCTCTCGTGGATTAGAGATCTGACAGTTAGGATCAATAGATCTGAAATAGAATAAGCACGCACACAATAGAAGAGAGATATTTACACGATTCGGCTATCATGCCTGCATCTATGGGAGAGGAGGAAGATAGTTTATTATATAATCAGATTAAGATTATAATGGGAGAGGAGGAGGCGGCTCAAAGCCTCCTCCAACCTTCTACGTTCAATCTCTCTCACCCTAACATTACACACACACACACATATATATATTAGATTCTTCTCACATGGGTATGGATCACATAGGGTCCACCCCAACAATAAAAGCATTCCAATGTACGCCAAACCTCACAAGAAGCACGCAGCCCAGTAACTTGACCAACATTAGTAGTCAAGGACGATAAAATACAACTAAGCAGCAACTGATCTTGTTTTATCCAAGCATGGTATGCTCGATTGATCGGAGGTGCAGACTTCTTGGAGGGATCAATAGTACTGTCACTACTAGTTGCAGGTAGCCACTATGATGGACAAGGAAAGAAACCATCTACATAACCATAGAGTTCATTTCCACGGAATTAAGGAGTAATTTGGATAGCCACAGTGTGTAGTTGTTTCTATCAAGTTTGACAGAAACCACATGGTGGAAAACAGAGATCGATTTATGATCATTGGCAAGAATAGATGATAGATAAAAAGAAAGGAGGAGAAGGAAAAGACTTGTTCTCTTCTTCAATGCCTTATGGCTTTGATATCATGTTTCCATAAGCTTCCTTAAATGAGAGATCTATTGAATATCATGTATAGATGCACATGTCATATCTTTAGAAATATACACAGGAAACAAATCAAAGTACACAGAAAGAAATCAAAGATATAAAACCCATAATTAAAGGGATAAGGGGCACTAACTAAGAAATCTTTACATTATCTTCTACACTCTTAACTAAAAGAACTTCTATTTAGAGGGAGAGAGGGAGTCTAGATCTTTTCTATTCCTTGCTCAAAAGTTGAGAAAAATTGTCTACAAGCTTCTAGTCACCCACTAAGAGCTGCTCAATTCTACAAGCTACAAGTGAAGAATGTAATGGGAAGCTGTAATATCCTCAATTTTAATCTTAAATTAGTGATAACATAATTAAATTAAATTAAAAATTTTATGTATGGAATTTGGTCATAAAAACTCAAAAACTAGAAAGTACACTTCAATAGAATTCCAACAACATAAAGAATGTGAAAAACAGAGCTCAAACGAAGAAGTTATAAGCCGTTGAAGTTGTAAGGGCAGTTTGGTAATTTGGCAGAGCCCGAAATACTGGGGCAGTTTTGATAATGGCAACCCTTTCCACTTTTCCTTATCAGATCTGACCTTTTCGCCAGAAAAATCGCCAGAGGGAGGTGTATAAGGGAACAATTTTCCTTCCCCCTCTCCAACACGATCTCTCTCTCCCTCAATTAGCCCTTATCACCATCTTTTCCATCGCATTTTATTTTCCTAAACCCTAACCTCTGCAAAAAATCACATTTTTTTGGCAATTAAGGATCCGGCAGCGTCAACAATCACTCAGTAGTTTGAGGTAAGCCCCACCCCTCTAATCCCCTTATATGTAGTGCACATAGCACAGTTGTGTATAGAAATTGGGAGAAAAAACGAGGGTTCGTCGTTTTTCCTAGAAGCCTGTATACGTTACTATTGGAACGTAAATAGGTTGATAAAACATCATTAAAACGAAGATCCGACTATCCATCTAGTGCATAAGGGACCTACAAACAAACCCTTTAAATTTGAGGAGACCCATTTGCTGGTGACGCTGGAAATCACGAAAAACCATACCTAGAAAAATCTTAGGAATATATGAAAATCAAATAAAAACCTTAGTTTTTGGCAAAATCAAGCCAAAGAAATGTTAAGAATGAAAACTACATGAAATTCTGACCAAAATTGTGCAAAAATCATGTGATTTGAGCACCTGTGGGGTCACTAGCGCTGGCCAGAAGCCTATCATCTTCCCCGACGCCGGTTTCCACATCGTGCCGGTGTAACCCGATGTAAATTAAGGTCGCTGGTGTAAACCGGTGCACCGCCCTACCCCCTATAAATTAATAATATTAATTTATGAAGTATTTTCATAAAAAACTTGATATTGAGAACTACAAAGGTCCAAATCACAATCAAAAAACATTTGTTGCAATCGTCTTGACGATATAGACCTAGATTTAACTTAAAAACTTACCATTGACCACTTTTAATTTAGAAAAATTATAAAATAGTATCCAATAAATTAGATCCAACTGATCAACCCTAAAACTTGAACAAATAGAAAATATATGATACTAAAGAAGGGCAAGTGGAGTAAATTAGATGAAATTATTATATAAATTGATCTAAACCATTGATCTAACCAAGATCTTGGAAAATTGTTGATTTGAGGATGATCTAATGGTCAAATTTAGGAATAAACGTTAGATACACACACAAAACTAACAGATGAACATGAGATAGGACTAAAGTTAAGAACCAAATCATAATTAATGATCTTAGAGGATGCTCCAACGGTTGGATCACTATAGATTCCCTTATGATGATATAAATAACACAAAATAGCATTGTGGTACTGACAGGTACATTTGAACATATAAAAGAAGGGGATTATAAGCTCAAGTTGAGTGATCTGACATTGAGGTAGGTGACAACATTTAATGTTTCGTTTTGATTTAAAACCTTGTATTATCATGACATCATGATTGATTGTGATTTAAATTGCATTTATTATTAATCCATAATTTTGTGAGATTTAGAGTTTTATGCTATGATCGCTATTTGATTTCCATCATGTATTGAATGGATTTATGACTGATGGTTTCATGAGATTGAGATTATCTATTTATGCACAATTAGAAAATTATCTTTCCTTATTGCATTACTGAAACTGATGAGTTTTCATGAGAAAGGAAAGTGGAGGCTTGGTAGCTGGTTCTTTTAGAGGCTAACCCCGGGATGAGGAGTATGCCTTGGGGATTGCGAGCCACGAGTCCTCCTGATTTTTTACATGCTTGATTTTCGTGTTTTGTGTTTTATGATGGGTGCTCTCACCTTGTGGATGTCATGCTAGGAGGGAGAGGGCCGGCCACCCACCCTTCGAGATTTGTGATATGATTGTGATATAATAGACACCTGCCCGTAGATGGCTTTCGGTAGGGGTTGGTAAGATGGATAGTCCACACTACCAGTCTGAGCCTTTCTATGGGGACGGACGCTAAGTCTCCTGCCATGGTGTCGAAGGGAAGTGACAGTGGTTGAGACCCTGGAGGGTTGTCACTATAGCATGACAATCCATACTCTTATTCTGTGTGCTTACATGATGAGCATGGAGATGTGATTGTATGCCTGGGTATGACGACACTCAAAGGTTGGATATGAGTACTCATTATCAGTAATACGAGTGTATGGGACGCTCGTTGGACCCATGTACCTTAGGGTGCCCTGTTATTATTATATGCCTATTTACATTGATCATGTCATATTTTAAATCTATGATAAGCATATTTTATCGTACTTGATAATTTGATATTTTGTTGGCATGAGTTATAATGATTTTATTTTTATAGATGATAGATCTTTTATTTTATCGCCACTGTTATTCGTTTATTCCATCTTTATTACATTAATTGTCTATGCACCTACATAAGCAATAGCTTGCTGAGGCATTACTTTGTTTGCAATGCCTTAGATCTCGAGTGTAACAATAAGAAGGGCAAGAGAGTTGAGAGACTGTGATAGCAGTGAGAGATTTCTTTTACTTTGACTCATAGACTAACGTGAGTTAATAAATGGACTCTTACATGACTTTCTTTATGGACTGTATACTTTTATTTTATAGATTTGATGTAGATAGTAATACATATGGTGGACATTTAGATGGGATGTTATGATAGATAGACCCTGGGCCACATTATTATTGTGTTTTAGATAATTATTGTTTTGAAAATAAAGGCGCCGATGATTTTGACGTTGGTTTAACATGTGTTTTGTTTTAATTATATCGCTGCGAAAATTTAATTATGTTTTAAATTTATAATTGTGATGTTTTAGAAAAAGAAAATAACACCTGGAGGTTTTCAATAAATGTTTTAATAAAATAATTAATATAAAGTTTTTAACATGGGATCCCGACTACGATTATTATTATTATTATAAAAATAAAAATAAAATCGGAGTGTTACAGAAGCCAAAACATAGGGAGGAAAAAATAATAAGTGATAAGAGAAATCATATAAACCAAGATTCTATTAATATTTATACTAATTTCTCAGATTCTTAAATGCTCGGTTTTTCAATAGACATCCATTTATGGATTTGTTTGTGTATGTTGGTTTTCATAGCCAAAATCTTAGCCCATTGGTTAAAGGGTACTTGGTTTTTATTGTCTCCTTACTCACTACGTGGGCTAAGATCTTGGCTACAAAAACCAACATCCTTTAACCAATGAGTTCTAGTCAAAGTATAAGCTCATAAAATAGGTAACCTTTTCTTTACATGTAAGCTGTTCATCATGTTCAAACTACATAAAATAGGCAACCTTCGAGAAGTCAATGAATTTGAATGATCCATATCACGTGTTTTCGTCTTTGAATAAGTTAATAAAAATGGATTATCATAATTTTTGACATAAAGAAATACACGCTAGAAAAATCCAATGGGTATGAAATTTGATGTGTAGCCTATATGAGCCATTTATTACTTGATCATTGAGTTACTGTTGGAAATTTTGGGAGAGAGTGAAAATGGAGATAATAAAATTGGAGTGAAATATGGCTTGAGTGTGCATCAAATACACTTTCTTTACTCCCACTCTCTCAGATGAGAAATTGTTTATAAGATATCTAGCAAACCACTTTAGACTCCCACTCTCTCAGATGAGAAATTGTTTATAAGATATCTAGCAAACCACTTTAGGGATACTACAAGCCTTTATGTAGGATATCTTAAGCAGCTTCAGAAGACCCACCTTGAACTCTAAAATAATAGGCAGTTGTTTAACATAAAAAGTAAAGAGTTTTGAAGAATGAAAGTTCAAAACTCTTCTTCTTCATTTTTGTTTTGTATTTAACTACTAGATTCAAGAGCTATTTATAAATTTCAGACAACTCTTCATTTCAAGTCTGAAAAGTCAGTTGAATGGTCATAAACAATCTCCTGAACAATCCAGGTATCTACCAAAGATAAATGTTTGGATGATATACTGCTCGAAAGCATATCAGTATCCTGGATCAAAGAAGCTTCCCCTCAATTTCAACATAAAAAATAATGCTGCAAGTCTGCATGGTACCTTAACATGCACAGAGAAAATTTACTTCTTCCAGCTTTAATGGATATTTCAGGTTGTTTTCTGATGTGAACACAATTATGCGTCTTCTCCAATGTAAACCAATACATCTTACACACAAACTGAACCTAAGAAAGGTTTTTCTTCTTCCGTTATTACTAAGGCTTGCATTTTCTTGCCATGGTCAATATGGTGACATTAGGCTGTCTTGTTTATAACTAGAAAACAGAACTTACATTCCTCATTCACTATAGACTGAAATAAGATTTCTTTGCAACAGATTAAGGTTTACATCTTACCCCGCGCATGCCAATCCAATTTTGCAGCGTACCAAGATCAGGAACACCATGAGGAGCAAAAATTGATCGGGTGCAGTTGACGCCAGAATTATAGAGGAATCATAACTGCAAATTATAATAATTAATGAAAACGAATAAGAAGGCAGCCAAAATATACAGAAAAGAAACAGATAAAGAAAATTAAAAGAAATCAGAAAGCGGCAGAATATACCAAAACCCAAAGAGAACACCAAAACTCTGATTGTGCAATTGACCTAAATTGGGCTGCAGATTTGTAGAAACTAAGAAAAAAATCAGAAAACAGTAACTGGCCGCCATATACCAAAATCTAAAGAAAGAGAAAAACCAAATTTCAGATACAAAAATAAAATAAAAAACCAAAAAATAGCATCAAGCACAGCAATCCAAATAAATTATCAAAAAACGATACCCGAATTCCATCCAATAATTTAACTTAACCAATGCAGCAGAAACAACAGCACCAACGTAAACGCCAAGTCCAGCAAAAAAGTATTAGCAAACAAAAAAAAAAAAAAAAACTTGATTTCTTCTTTATTCATAATAATACAAGAAACGGCAATAGTAGACAACAACTCAATATGTTAGAATTTATTTGGGCCATAACATTTATGGTTCAAAATCTAACATACTCATGTGTGGTAACTGCTCGTGGCAATTGTCCTTGATGGAAGGATAATTGCCTTTAATCATCTATTAAAATATTTAAATAAGGGGTCCCTGATTCAGGCAGTTTTAATCACTCTATTCTCTATCATAGTACACTGCACAGAATTAGAAGATCTCTTACAACTCATCAGATTTACTGCTATGGCTGGAAGTAAGTTTCTAAGCATTTAATTTTGCTTCCGCTTATTTCTGATTTACTGTAAACATCTAGAGATTTGGTTTACATATAGTATTAGACAGATCTAAAGATTTGGTTAAATTCCTCTGTCTAGCAGTGTTGTATTTCTGTTTAGAAGATTATTATGATAAATAAAATTAGACAGATCTAAAGATAGACTTACAGATTTAACTTAATCTAAGTAAACTATTATTTTCATTCATTCACAATGGAAATGAAATCATAAAAGGATAGGGATTTTATTTTGGGTTTTTTGCAGATTTGCCATTACTTTATGACATTTTGCAGGAAAACCCAACATTTTTACCTTTTTGCAAATTTGCAATTAAGTTTTTAGAAACTTTGCAAATTTGCCATTATATTACTTTTTCATCCATTTTTCATGTTAATTTTTACTAAATTCCAAACATCTAGACGATCTCCACCCCTCGACTGACGCTATCTAGATCACACCACCTTTCCACTGCTCGACGCTATGACATCAGCTCCCCCCTGGCAGCTGAACCTCCACCCCACTAGCTCCCCGGCCCCCACCTCCTCGGCGCCCGAACAGTTCACACTCCCTCTTCCCCCTCCCCTGGTACCCGACCTCCCCCGGCCGCCACCCTCCCCCATCCCCTGGTACACCTCTCCCCCTCCCCGTACCCGACCACCACGGCCACCGCCCTCCCACATACCCTGGTACATCCCTCCTACCTCCCACGGTACCAACCACCTTGATCGCCACCCTCCCCCGCCTCCCTAGTACCCCGGCTATACTAGCAACCCTCCCCTGCCCCCCCAGTACCTCGATTATACCAACTCCCCTTTGCCCGTTTAGCTGTATCAGCCACCCGACCAACTCCCCAGTACCAAACCACCACCCCCCCGCCCCCCACAAGCACCGCCCCCACCCCAGCCCCGGTGCCACCTAGATCGCCCAACCCCTGGCCGACGGTACTCAGACCGCCCCCTCTCCCCGCCCAGCGCTAGCACTTCGGTTCTGCCCCTAGGTTGACTCCGACCATGCCCCCGATTTCTGACGCCTCCTTGCTCCCTTTGCGCTCCCTTTGTCAGTCTGTTTTTCGATGCTTTTTCCAGCGATCGCATGTTCGAAAATTTGTAAAAACTAATAGAAAAAGAGGATAGAAACTTAACAAAATGGCAAATTTGCAAAGTTTTTAATGGCAAATTTGCAAAACGGTGAAAATGTTAGGTTTTCTTATAAAAAAAGCCATAAAGTAATGGTAAATCTACAAAAAAACCTTTTTATTTTTTGGGTCACTTATAAAAAAACATTTGATAACAAAACCGATCAAAAATGGAGAATTAACAATGAAAATTAAATACTGTTAGAGATAGCTTTCAAAAACTTAGAAACTAAGTACATTTACTGTCTTACTTGTCAGATCTCTATCTCAATTTCTGATAGCGGTCTTTTTTTCTGATCATGTGTGAATGATTGATCTCAATCTGTGGGATGGGTCTAAGGTACTGCATTCTAGCACCGCCGATCTGGCATACCTGCCGAAGCAACAGTTGCATCTCTCTCCTTTTCTCCATCAATAAAGATCGAATCTTGGTGCACTAGCCTGTAAGAGGGTCAGATTGTGCCGGGAAATGGAAGAAAAATAAGAACGAAGAGGCACTACAACCAAGGGTTTTTCCTTTTTCAAATTGGCAACTGCATCGGGAACAGCTAGCAGAAATTCTATCTCCCGTTTCCTCTCTCCAAATCAGGCAGCCGCAATGCCTCTTCACTCTTGCTTTGGCACCACCGTTCTTACGTTCCTGCAACAAGCAGCGGCCACTCCTAACACCACCCTTTCCCTATTTGCTTTTATCCGATTGATGAAACAAACCTGCAATAGACGGATCAGTGGCCAGCCCATCACTGGCAAAGGATAGTTCTATCTACCATCCTTTTCCCTTCCCGCAAGACCTGGTCCAAAAAACTGGTAAAAACCCCACCGTTTGGGCCCCCATACTCCTTCCCTCTCCTTACTTGAAGGATCCTCATATTTTTTCCTTGATCCTTTCCTCTAGAAAAATCTGATTGGAGAATCCGAAGACCCCAACAGTTGGGCGAATTAATTTAAAATTGTTCATGAAATATTTGAATTAATTGACTATTAATTTAGAAAAAGTTCCTACATAAGTCAATAATTAAAGTTTATCATGACATTGTTAGCATCATAAATTATTTAGTTTTTATTTATGAGATGCTTATATGCAAATGTCTTAATTTAATTTATGGTTTCTAGATATCATTTGATCAATATGTATATAATATTTGAGAAATAGCTGTAGTATCCTTAAATATGAAAATAAATATATTAAGTATTTAATTGAAAATGTTAATCACATTAACTTTTAAATGACATTAAATTTTAGTTAAACATATTGATATAGTAATTTTACCCAACAGAAAAATTATTATATTATTATGATTAATTAGGATAAAATAGTAAAATTAATTTTTATTTCTTAATTAACCCACAGTCATTAAGAAATATTTATAATTTACTGCTTTCATCATAAATGTTAGTGAATCAATTTTTTGGATTAAAATCTTTGCCCACAGGTAGATTTTAATGACATAACGATTCATATTTATATGATTTGACTTGCATTGGTAAGTTTATCATTATGATTAATGATTTATGCCTCATAATTGTTAGTAAGTATGTTTATTTATTTATTTATTTGTAATTATTCAGTCTTTGATATTATCTAAAGAAAAATCTAAAGTTCCCTACCTAAGTGGTGACAACTATAAATTCTAGAAGGAGAAAAAATTTCTTCATTAAGGATGCATGGATCTTAACTACGCTTTTCTAAAGGATGAATCTCCTGAAATTACGAAAACTATTACCAATGCTGAGATCACTTCGTATGAATATTATGAGCGATCTAATTAATTAAATATGATGTTCATTAATCTCAGGTTAGTATTAGCATCTTTGGGTCAATACCTGAGTATGCAAATGTCAAGGATCTAATGAAAGTCATTGATGAATAATTTGAGTTATCTGATAAAGCTTTGGCTAGCACATTAATGAATAAATTGTCATCAACGAGACTCATTGACACTAAATAAGTGTGTGAGCACATTATAAGGATGAGGGACATAACTGCTTAGCTGAAGTCATTACAAATTGAGATTTCTGAGTCCTTTTTGGTGCACTTTATCTTGAACTCTTTTCCTTCTTAATATGGACCATTCAAAATTTCATACAACATACACAAAGAGAAATGATCAATTAATGAACTTTTGACCATGTATTTTCAAGAAGAAGAGAGATTAGTTCAAGAGATTGGAGAAAGTGCGCATATAGCGATCCATAAAAGTTACGAAAGGCAAGCCAATAAAAGAAAAGGCAAAGGCAATTGCAAAGATGAAGCTTATGCTAACAAAAAGGAGGCTACAATGTGTTTCTTTTGTAAAAAGAAGGGGTGCATAAGGAAAGATTGTCCTAAAAAGAAAGCTTGGTTGAAAAAGAAAGGTAATCTCAAATCTTTTGTATGTTATGAATCTAATGTAGTTGATGTTTCACATACCACATGGTGGATTAATTCTGGTTCTACAATTCATATTTTAATACCATGCAAGGTTTTCTAAACCAAAGGAGACTGATGAAAAGTGAACGACACATCCATTCAGGAAATAAGATGTGTTCACTTGTTAAAGTTGTGGGGACATATAGACTGATTTTAGAAGCTAGTTTTGTATTAGATTTGGAACGAACCTTTTGCATTCCTAGTTGTTCTAGGAATTTAATTTTTGTATCAAAACTTATACCATTGGGATTTTCATTTTGTTTCCATGAATCTTATTTTCATTTGCATAAAAATTTAGTGGCTATTGAAAATGGTATAACGGATGATGGTTTATTCAAAATTCATTTAAGTAATGATGTCTCAAATGAAGTAATGGTTGTGCACTGTAACATTGTTATTAAGCGTAATACTACGAATGAGAAATCCTCTATGTTATGAGACTGAAAATTGGGACATATTTCAATTGATAGACTCAAAAGGTTAATAAATAATGGAGTTCTTAAGACTCTTGATTTTATAGATTTCGATTCATGTGTAGACTATAGTAAGTAAAGCAGACCGACAGGTCAAAAAAGGGTGCTAAGAGGAGTTCTAACATATTTGAGATCACATATACTGACATTTGTTGTCCTGACATGAGCTTAGATGGTCAGAAATATTTCATTGATGACTACTCACAATTTATGTATCTCTACTTCATAATAAAAGCAAAGCGTTGGATGCTTTTGAAATATATAAAGCAAAGGAAAACAAACAATGTGGAAAGCAAATTAAGATCATGAGATCAAATAGAGGTGGTGAATATTATAATAAGTATACAGGGATTAGACAAGTACTTGGTCCATTTTGCTAATTTTCTTCAAGAGCAAGTTATTGTAGCTCAAAACACTTTGCCTGGCTCACCAGATCAACATGATGTAGTAGAAAGAAGACACAAAACTTTAATAGACCTAGTGAGAAAAATGCTTAGCAACTCTAATCGTCTTTTCTCATTATAGAGTGAAGCTCTAAAAACAACAATGTATATATTAAATTGAGTTCCAACTAAGGTCATTTCCAAAACGCCATTTGAATTATGGAAAAGTTGGAAACCAAATTTGAGACATATACGCATTTGGGGTTGTCCACATGAAGTTAGAGTTTACAATTGATATGAAAAGAAGTTAAACCCAAGGACTATTGGTGCATATTTTGTTGAATATGTCGAAAAGTCTAATAAATATAGGTTTTATAGTCCATTCCATAGTAGTAGAATTGTATAATTGAGAAATACTAAATTTCTTGAGAATGATATGGTTAGTAGGAGTTATAAACCTCAAAACTTAATTTTTGAGAAAAATCGTGTTTTTGATCTAACTCCCACATCAAGCAACAGACTGGTTATAATTAATTACACCCATCAATATATGCTGGATATTAAACAACCAGTTATTGAAAATCCATTTCAGGCTGATAATGTTTTTAGCAGATTCCATTAATCATCAACCACAATAAGTTGATGATCAGGAGCTTCCTCAAGATGCTAATGATGTACTATTGAGGAGATCTACTAGAGTAAAGAAGTCAGCAATGTCTACTAATTACTTTATCTACCTACAAGAATCTGACTATGATGTTAGTGCTAAAAATGACCCTAAGATATTTTCATAAGCTATAAATAGTAGTAAATCTAAATTGTAGCATGATGCTGTGAAAGATTAGATGGATTCTATGATAGATAATCAAGTCAAGGATCTTATAGAGTTGCCTAATGGGGTGAAGACCATTGGTTCTAAATGGGTTTTCAAAATTAAGAAAAACTCATTAGGTAACATTACATGATATAAGGCTACACTTGTTGCAAAAGTATTCACACAAAAGGAAGGAATCGACGATCGAGAAATAGTTTCTCCTATTTCTAAAAAGGATTCTTTCTGTATCATCATTGGCATTGGTTGCTCATTTTTACTTAAATTTACGTCAAATGGATGTGAAAACAACAATCCTTAATAGTGATTTAGAGGAAGAGGTTTATATGAAATAACCTGAATGGTTTGTCTTAAGTTATGATAATCATTTAGTATGTAAGCTTAAAAAGTCTATATATAGACTAAAGCAAGCCTCCCGTCAATTGTATTTAAAATTTCATAATGTTATTTCTTCATTTGGTTTCGTAGAGAACATTATGGATAAATGCATATATCACAAGGTTAGTGGGAGCAAGATTATTTTTCTAGTCCTTTACATGGATGACATTTTGTTTACGACTAATGATATAAGATTGCTATATGAGGTGAAACAATTTCTCTCTCAACACTTTGATATGAAAGTTATAGGTGTGGCATCTTATGTCATCAGCATTAAGATTAATAGAGATAGGTCTCAGGGTATCTTAGGCTTATCTTAGGAAGCCTATATCAACAAGGTTCTTAAAAGATTTTGGATGAAAGATTATTCACCTAGTGTTGCACCTATTTTTAAGGGTGACAGATTCAGTTTGAATCAATGTCCCAAAAATTACCTTGAAATGGAACATATTAAAAACATTTCCTATGCTACAGCTGTTAGAAGCTTGATGTATGCTCAAGTCTGTACTAGACCAGACATTGTATTTGCAGTTGAAATGTTGGAAAGATATCAAAGTAACCTAGGTTTGGATCACTAGAGAGCTACAAAAAAGGTCATGAGATACCTTCAAGGGACTAAAGATTTCATGCTTACATATAGACAAACCGTGACTTGAAGGTTATTGGATATTCATATTCAAACATTGCTGGTTGTGTTGATTTTTGCAAATCAACATCTGGATATATCTTCTTATTTGCTGGAGGAGTTATAACTTGAAGAATTGTGAAACAATATTTATTGCTACTTCTATGATGAAAGCTAAATTTCTGTCTTGCTTTCAGGCGACAAAATAGGGTACATGGTTGAAGAGTTTTATCTATGGGCTTCAAGTTATTGATTCCATCTCTAAGCCACTAAAGATATACTATAACAATTCAGTTGTTGTGTTCTTTGCTAAAAATAATAAGAGTGAAAGTCAAAGTAAGCACATTGACATTATGTACTTAGCAGTCAAATTGCACATTAAAAGGAATGAAGTGCTTGTCGAACGCTTTAATACTAACCTGATGATAGCAGATCCTTTAAAGAAAGGGCTGGCACCAAAGTTGTTTAAGGATCATGTAGTACGGGTGGGACTTTGTTTTCATTTGTCATTTTCTATTTGAATTATGATGCTATACTTGTAGCATATATTAGTAATGAAACTCTGAATTCTTACATATACATTTATGATTGGAATGACAAATATTTATTTTTGGATCTAAAATAAGCATTTGAGGCTTATTCATAAAGATAAAAATGTCACATAAAAGCCTTTTCAAAGAAGAAAATCACATTGTAATACATAATAGGTATTACTTGTTTATAAAGAAATTATCGACATGATTCATGTAATTCATTTCTTTGTTTGAGTGTAAAGTTATTTAGACTAATACATTAAGATTTATGAATTTATAAAGTTACAAATGTTTGGACCAAGTGGGAGAATGTTAGAATTTATTTAGTCCATAACATTTACAGTTCAAAATCTAATGTAGTCATGTGTGGTAACTGCTCATGGTAGTTATGCTTGATGGAAGAATAACTGCCATTAACCATCTATTAAAACATTTAAATAAGGGGTCCTTGATTCATGCAGTTTAATCACTCTGTTCTCCGTCATCATACACTACACAGCAATAGAAGATCTATTACAACTGCATTAGATTTACTACTATGGATGGAGGTAAGTTTCTAATTGTTTAATTTTGCTTCTGCTTATTTCTTATTTATTGTAAACATCTAAAGATTTGGGTTACAGAATAATCGTAGTGGAAAAGAAGCTTGAACATCAAACCCGATTTTTCTTCATGACGGTTTGGACATCTGGGAAGAGGGAAAATAGAGAGAGGGTTTTTGGAGTTTGCAGGGAAAGATGAAAAATGCAGGGATTGGGTTTGTGTGTTTGGTGGGGAAGACTAAGTTACGAGCATTTTCATATATTTGTAGTTTATAGAAAGGGTGGAATCCTAGAGGTGAGTCTATTTTTGAGATTTAGAACCAGTGCAAGCTTGGAATTTGCATTTTCTAGATTATTGATTTTGAGTAGTTTCTACTTTATAGACGTTAAATGGCTATTTTTTCCTAGGAAAATCAGCTACTGTGGCTTTATAGCTCTCCCTCTCCCTCCCTTCCTGATAAGATCGAAATGGGTCCCCCATCAAGCCATTGGAAAACTTGAGGGTCATCAAATGAGTTTCATTCCTCCTACATGTCAGATAAAAAAGGACATCCTGGTGCACAAATCTCCTGCTTATGCAAAGTCTAGGAAAAGAGTGTACCACGACGGTTTATAGCATGCAACTTTACCTTGCATAAAGTGTAGGAGACTATTTCCATGCCTCAAACTTGTAACCTTTAGGTTACATTACAACTCTATCATACATTGCAAATAAAAGGGCTTAAATCATTAAGAGGATAGATTTTACCCGTTACTTTGTTATGGATATGTACCAACACCATAGTTACATGTCAGAAGCCGTCTGGTGGATTTTGTCACCCATAACATGGCACCTCTCTTCATTACAACACTTTTTCTTAAAGAGAAATTTTAAGTACCTTTGAAAATTAAGATAATTATATTCTATGTAGTGTGCTTCATAATTTTTTTCTCTAAAAACAAATAAATGAATAAATAAAAAAATCATAGTTAGGAACACCAAGGCCGCCTCCTACACCAATTTGGGATGGTTGTCAAAATATTTTTTAATCTTGATGACAATGTGACACCCACCATCACACTTGAAAGCTTGCAACACTTAAGACCAAATTCATCTCTTTTGGCTTGAGTTTTTTTGTGTCAACACCAATTTTACCTTCAAAATAGATCCACCACGCTTCCCTTTGATTTGTTTTTGACATAGTTTGCTTTAAGGAATTCATTCTTTACAAATCACAAAATTCAGTTAGAGTGCTCCATCACTTGTTGAACACTTAAGGAATGTAAATAAACTTAGTCCTGGGATGATAGAAGATAACCCTACAGTAGCATCTTCAATGGAGAAACATTAAGGAGCGGTTTTGATTGTATAGACAAAGTTGGGTGCTAGTTTTACCTTCATTTATTTTTCTTTTTTATTTTTCCATGAAGTGTCAAAAGGAAATTATATAGTGCCCATCCTAAGTCTTACATCTGCTCCTAACAAGGAAAAAGTACCACCTCGAACCTCCAAACAAGGACTTATAATGTCATATAAAAGGCTCAAATTGTAGCCTTAGTCAACATTCAAAGCTTATAAACATTTTACAAAATTGTCATGTTTAAACGTGCAACTTTCATCATACTTTTCTTTAAAAAATAGATAAAGAGAACTTGCAAATAGTATTATCAAGAAATATGAATATTCTAACAGGCAATTAGTGGAGCTTGAGATGAGATGGTCTAACATGACATGAGATCATATTTTCACATCTCACTGTTGATAGTGGTTGGAATGAGTTGAGACGGAAATGATCTAATCCTAACTGGCAATTGAGTTAAATTTTTAGTCATCTCATGCCAAATTGGGTCATCTCAAGCTAGATATTATATCATCTTATTTCATGCTAGCTCATTTCATCTCAACAACCTCTAACACCATATTAAATATGTTTGAACACCCAAAGAGTAGCCTCTCATTTTGATACCTAATTTTAATAGAAAAGTCCAAATATATGGTAGTGTAACCTTTTTCATTACAAGTATTATAAATACAAGAAGTGAGGACTCTCTCTATATATAGCATATCATGAGTAGACAGCCTCCTATTTTAGAAGGTTTTAAAATTATATCCAAATTCAAAACTCTTTTTTGTGCCAACAAATGTTTAGCACAATCGGTCACAAACAACTTGACATCCTTTTTGAAATACACTTGGTCATAGGTTAAAGTCATTGCTTTCCTCTTTAGTCAAAGATTAAATTTAGGAAAGTACCTGTATTGAGTTATTTGCATTGTAATTTTTCACTTGTAACAAGAAAAAAATAAACCCTCTCTCTCAAATTTCTACCATGCAAAGCTTTGTATTAAAAAATATGCATCTTAGGCCCACTTCTTTTATTTTTTCAATGATCAAGCCATTCATTGAATTTGGCCCTTCCCAGATGGCCTAGATACCAAGTATCTCATCTAATTTGATACCTTTAAATTTTGTTACTTGGACCTTTTGTAGTTATACAGTAGACAACACTGAGTTACTTTTGTGCTACACTATTTATTTTCAAACCACAAAAAACCAAATAAATAAGGTTTACTTCTCTCTCTCTCTCTCTCTCTCTCTCTCTCTCTCTCTCTCTCTCTCTCTCTCTCTCTCTCTCTCTCTCTCTCTCACACACACACACACACACACACACACACACACATATTTTTCTTGTCTTTCTTCAAGAACAATTCTCATGTGATCTATTTCAACCAAGGTGTCAAAACTTAAAATGCAAACATGAAGAGGACTTTGAAAAATGAGACAACTCGAATGCAGTGGAAAAACTTGGATAATGTGAACAATGTAGAAATGTAATTTAATTAGAAAATATACACCAATAAAAGTATTTTCATCTTACTAAAGAAAAAAATCCATATATAAAATCATTTTCACTTAACTTGACAAAATGCAGCCAAGTCTAAGAAGCAAGATGCAGAAAATCTAAAACCACATTGACTTCACCAAGTTGGGAGTGGCACATTTGATTACTAAGGCTTCAACACAACCCACCCCGCGAAAGGTTTCTCACTCGCTCTATGCCTAAGAGCTATTCATGCATGGTTGCATTTATCCTTTATCGAGCGAGCAATATCACACATAAAAACTCACATTAATGCCCCAAGTTTTCAAGTCCCACTGATAATGATACCGTGCTTTGTTCATTCTACAATTATTTAAACTAACTCAAAATTTGTACCATTTCCAACATTTTTTTCTTTTATAGGGTAGAATTTTGCAAACAATTACAAAACAATAATGAGCAACGTGCTTTATATTGAGATGTCTTGTAAATAAAAAAGATAATGTGATTTAGATGACTTTAGCATCGAAAAAGCTTTTGAAATATTGTGCTTAGAAATGGACAATTTTAAAACTTCACGAAAATGCATAGTTTTTTAGTCGCTAGAATCATCCAAATCACGTGCTTTTTTATTAATAAGACATCGCAATATGTAGCAATGAGATAAACAAAACCAGTTATATATAGGTGGATTCCATAAAATGTGAATGCTAGACCACACTTCATAGTTAATTTAACATTCTTCAACTTTTAATTATGTGACACCCCAGGTTTTTAAAACCTTTTTTCAATAATAATAATAATAATAATAATACGTTTTATAAAATAGATGGGATCCCTGAAATAGAAAATTTGCAATTAACATAAATAACACAAGCATTCAAGAGAAATCTCCAAAAGAAAACCCCAAGGGTCATCCAAGATCCAAACCACAGCAATAAACAAATTAAATTGTCGATATGCTGATCATGCTCAATCTAAAACCACAAAAAATCATACATTAGTCGCAAAAAAGATAGTAATGATAACATGTCTAAAATCCTTAGGGTTCCATCCATGATCACCACATCATATACGCATGTGCAAGTAAATGTATACTATATAGAAGTGTGGGTCTAATCTATCCAAAATAATAACATCCATGTACAACCTAAAAGAGTATAATCACAAGTCGGAGAGACATACACTAGGTCAATCTTTGATATTGTCCTCGAGTCCTCACTTAATTAGCGGTGCTCCTTCTACTTTCCTTTGGCACTATCGTACTCCAAATTTGAGGCATTGCAAATGTAATAACCCGAGGGCTCCACATACAACAATATTGTCCACTTTAAAGACTATGACCCATATCACCCAGCCCCCTTACAGCTTTGTTCTTCCCTTGCGAGAAAAGGCCTTGTTGCATGTGAAGTCATTCCTAACTCTTATCAACAGCTCAAAAACTTTCCCCTTAGTGATGTGGGACTAACTCTTAGAACTAGCAGGCGCCACTTAACACCATCCTTACCAAAGTACCCCTAACTTTGAAGTCTCATAACTTCCTCATCCATACTCTGTTTTTAGTGTTCTTTAGGTCATTGGATTCCATTTTCTAAGTAGAATCTAACTATTTATGTTTTAGTTCCTGGTTCTAGATCCATAAAAAAGTTATTCTCCTAGAAAACTCATACCTCTATCATACAATAGTAGAATTTTGAGGTTGTTACAATCTTCCCTCCTTAGAGAAATTTCATCCTCGAAATTTTTAAGGTTGTTACAACAAAACAAAGTAATGCCTCAACAAGTTATTGCTTGTATAGGTGAGTACCAATATTATGTCTAGTATCATAGAGTAAATTATTTATAAGGCAATTTAAATAATCAAGCATCCATAATGAATAACACATAAATCTAAACAAAATAATCAGGATCAAAACATGATTTTCACTTGAGCAAGCAATATCAAAACAAAACATCATGGTATGCAAAACATGATCAATATATAAATAAGCATCTATCAAAACAGATAAAAATATGTGTCCACAAAATAATATGAAGCATATCATGATAAACAGGGCACTGCACACAATAAGCTTTAGGAGTGTCCCACTACACTCAATCACTAGCAATGAGTACTCATCCCCACATCTATAGTCTCTAGCTTGTAGCTCACACAGCCCATAAGCTCGGCCATATCTGGACACCCACTTAGGCATCACCCTCAATACATCGTCACATTGTGGGTATCCATACGCATATGCACTGCATGAACAAGCAAAATAAGTGTATGGGCTACTATGTTGTAGTAGCAACCATTCCAAGGTCTCAACCACTGCTACTCCCCGTCGACACCATAATGGGAGACTTCCTCCATCTTGCATGGGAGAAGACAAACCCGCAGTGTGGGCTACCTATGATACCACCCCTATATACAAAGGGCGGGTGGCCAACCCTACAACCCTCCTAGCATAGTACCCATCATGCAACACCACCCTTCATAAAACAGCAAAACATGCTATAAATAATGAAAAACTCCCATCTAAAATAAACCCCAATAGGCTCAAATCAAAATCCATGATAAAGTATAATTCATTACATGTCAAAACATGGATAATCATATAATCAAATGTCATGATATCGAACATGAAGTAATGAACACATTTTCATAAAACATGATAGGACGTAAAACACATGCCTCAAGAATGTCAAATAACATGTCATGATCAATGAAATCATGGAAAAGTCCCAAATGTAATCACCTACCATGAAAATGTGATACTCTAATCAGGCGCATAGCAATATCAAATTGCACGCTCTAATGTACTTGTCACATTATAAATCATTTGATCACTTGGTGTTCTTAAGTCTAAAAAATAAACTAATCCAAGTGATAACTTCCCTGATATAATAGTTAATCCTAGATTAGTGGTCCAGATCATATGATTAACCATCAATTAGGATAATCTTCAACGAGATGTTCGTTTTTCTAACATCTAGACAGTCATTCGTCATCTTTGATCATCAATGCATGTCATAATTTATTCAATTAATGTTCCTTAATCAATAAAGGGTTAGTCTCTTTCATCTTATGAAGTTTGGAGACAATCCAACTGTTGGATCGCTCTTTATCACTTATAAGCAATATCTAATCTTCATTGTTGATCATTTTTATCATGATCCATCTAATTCTATGTTTGTTTATTGATTTACATATATGTCTTTAATTACACATCGATCTGACTGTCAGATCGCTCTCTGATCATCCAATCCTAAGGCACCTGATCAAATCAACAGTCAAGATCACTTTTCTTGGCAATCACATGAGATCTATTCTTCTAATCCCCTAGATCATCTTATATTTGATACATATAATCAATTTCTAAGGTCTGATCATCCATTGATCAACCTAATCTAGATTATTTAATAGTATATTGTTATTTGACTATTTTAAAAGTAGTTAAATCAAAGTTTTTATGTCAAATCTAGATCCGCATATTCGAGACGAACATAACAAATATCTTAGATCATGATTTGAAATTCTATAGTTGCCATGATTGTGCTTTTAGTGAATGAATGGTCTAAATTAATTGATTTTTAATTAAATAATCAAATTCAATGTGGTGGGGACGCGCGCTACATGACGTGCATACAAAATGCGCACGAGCATTCCCTCCTATGTCGGTGATGCCCACTTTATCAAAACTTTGCAATTTTTACATTATTTTAACCAAATTTTTGCGTGCATTCATTTTATAACATTTCCACTAACTAATTTTGCATAAATCTGAGGTTTTTACTCGATTTGTATCACGTTCACAAAATTTTCCTCATTAATGTTTTTCATGTTTTTGTCATCCTAGCTGTTGGATTCTCATTAGATTTTATGGTTTTATTCCTGGTTTCGTCATGCATAAGATGAATAGTTCAGATCATTCATTTGAACTGTTTCGTCGATTTATTTCCACAGTAACAGTAAGGTACATGCAGTCACCGAAAAACGGGAATCCAGCGTTAACAAACGAAAAAAGCCGAAAATGGGGAAACTGAAAGGGGAAAGTTAATGCAAGAGAGAGTAAATGAGGTGGGTATTAATAGGGGAGGCACAATTAAAGTCCCCTATTAATACTGGTTTTAAATTTCATTTTTTATATAAAAATCTAATTTATTAAATGCATAAATGATTACCAGCCATAAATGCTAGTAACCATCACCATGCTTATTTAATGTGCATCAAATCATAAATTTCAGTGCCTGATTTTGTGGGCCCACATATGAAATTACAATTCTATCCTTTTATTTATTTTATTAAATAATTTTTTTTAATTAGTCATTTTTTATCCGGTCTCCGATTTTAGCATTCTTAGTAGTGTTGAATTCTATTTCTCATGTACATTCCAAATATTGAAGTTTTAGCTCGTGATTTCATCTTTAAAATATTCTAATTTCCACAAATTTTCAAATTTCCATGTAATTAGCCATTTCTAGAATTTAAAAATAGCAAATATTACAACTTATAATTAAATACTTCTTCATACCATCAATCCCTAAAATCTCTCTCTAACATTTCCTAATAAACTTATAATTATAATCTCATACTCTCCTTATATTATAATCCTCTATATTATTAGTTGAACAAGTAGTGCCTACTTTAACGGGTGCTCATTTTTTAATGAAATAGGCCCTACTTGAATTAGTGGTTTGGCTCAATGAACAAATGAGTCACCTAGTGCATCACAAGTGCAAATATATTGGTACATATAGGAAACTAGTGCCAATACTTATAAATATAACCATTTTTTACTTTGCTTTTCTAAGTTCGACCTTGTTAGAAGTACATGTTCAAGAGCATGTGAAGAAGTACATGCTGCCCTAGAGCAATTTTCGGAGGATCCAAGCTGTTTGGCACATGAAAATTAGGTAACCAACAAGGAATCAATGGATTGGGATGATTTCAACCACATTTGTTTTGTCTTTGAAATTTATTGGAAAACCATAAATTTCAACATAAAGAAAGCTAAAGCTAGGCTGAATGCAACCAATGAATTAATAACCCATAAGTTGATAGTTGAATTAAGATAATACAATGTCTCTAGTCCAAACTTGGGCTAAGCTATTAGAAGATAAACTCTTCTAGTAATATTAACCACGTAAGAAAAGTAAAAGAGTTGCTCAGAAAATGCAAAAAAATGACACTTTGGAAATGCAACCCAGATAGGCACTTATTTAGATGTTATTTTATTTAAGCGACCTCAGAAAATTCATGCTGAGAGTATGCTTCTAGCTACTACTGTAATTTTTTCAATCTAAAGTTTGAATCAAGGGCAAAAAATGCTAATCATCCAATGATCAAGAGTTTTGGTGTTTACTTAATCTAAAGCAACCAAATCAAGGTGAATGGATCAGATCATCTAAAGATGAGCCTCTTCAACTTGAGTTTCCAAAATATATGAAATAAACTGGATGGATGAAAATGACAAACATCATTATCTAACAATTGAACTTTCAAATAGATAACTTGAAGTCTGTGATGATGATGATGATATTCATGGAGGGATCACTCTAGTTTGAAACAAGACTCTGATTAGCAAAAGGAGATGATCCATCCGTCCATGTTGTTCTAATTCAACCATTGCAAGTGCTAGATATCATCCAATTTGCAAAGTGTTTGGATTAATCGACATCAGAAATCAAATGAGCCAGATGGATCAACCATAGGGCCATCATTCCATCAATGTATTAAGGGGGTTTATTTAATCGCACATCTTTGGTGTTTTTGAGATATGACAACATATCTCAAATGTGCAACTTATTTAACTACGATATCTTTGGCATATTTGAGATATCAGATTTATTTAACTATGATATCTTCAACACATCTGCAATATCGGGTTTATTTAACTACAATATCTTTGGCACATCTGAGATATCAAGTTTATTTAACTGCAATACCTTCGGGATATCTGAGATATCAACTTTATTTAACATCAGGAGTTGATATGTTTGGCATTTTTGAAATATGAAACCCAATATACAGTGTAAAATGCGTCTAGTTTTAGAGAGAGAGAAATCAAGTTCAAACCACTATTTTCTAGTGAGAGAAGAAGGGGGAGTCTTCTTGTGTGCTATGAAGAACATTGCAATCTGATATCAGACTTGTTTGCATTTGGCAAGGTACTGATTTAAACTGTGTGCTAATTAGAAATATGCATTTTCCCCTCTCTTCTATCTTCTTGTCTTTCTTCAAGAAGAAAACCTTCTGCTAGCAAAGCTTATATATTCAAAGCCTGTTACGGCAAATACCTGCAAATCCTCTAACTCACCAAAGGAAAACTCAGGGATGTCTATGTGATCCTTAAACTTCTTTCTCTCATCTTTGATAGACCATTCACCTGCACCCATCAGAGTATGTTAGCTACAGATGACACAACAAACAAGAAGTAAGGATATAATAGAACAGTTGTTTGAATTAAACTTGTCTTCAACTTTCAAAGTCAATTCATGTGTTCCAACACGTTTCTTATTACAAACAATCACCAAAAATGCGTGAGCCAAATTCAAGGGCTTATCATCAGTCAAACATCCAATCTAATGGCAAAAACAAGCATGTTCATTACCTATTTACTAAAAGTGAGTGGCAGAAAGTAAACACAGCGATAGAAAGAAGAAAATAAGGTATCTCACAACCCAAATTACTCGAGAATCTGAATCATTGAGATTCCAAATTGCCATGTGATTCTATGACAAAACACACGACCACCTCTCTCTAAAGCATGGGGAACTTAGATATACCATTTCTCAGACACAGAAACATCATTAAAATCTGGAGAAAAATTAGACGATCGCCTTTGTAGGCATCTTTCCTTTGGCAAGAAACAAGAGACACTTTTCTGAGAGTTTAGAAGATAAACTAAAATGGATGCACCCAAGTGAAATAACATGTCTGTCTTAACATGTCCATCATAGGGGAAGAAAGTGCTATGGACCAGGTTGTAAATGAGGAGGCAGCACCCTGAATAGAGAAGTTTTCAAAGCCCCAGTCATGAGAATCTAGAGTAATAATTCCAAATCAGATGAAGAAATTTAGGCCCAATCCATGTCCCAAGAGCAAAAGTTCATAAAATATAATCAATGTACACGACTCACGCATGTCAATTTTTCATTTGTGATTCAAATACACAAAGACACAAGAATACCTTGAACATCAGAAAATAGTTAGAAAAAAACTCACATTGCCGGAACATTTTGTTACTTCAGCAATGTCTGCTTTGCCACTTGCAAATTCCAAGGAACCAAGAGACGTAAGCAACTCCTGTAATTGGAGGTGCAAAAATTAGATTTGAATAAAGAGGCATAACATCTCACATGGAAAATATGTAGCAGACAAAATTCTTTGACTAAAAAAGAGTTCGTTAGAGATAGCTACAGACATGTGCTAGTTGAATGGCTTAGGAATATCATAGCATAGATGAATGGCTTCAAATGAATGGCCCAGATCATTGGTGAATATCAAGGTGCTAGTTGATATCATGGCATATGCCAGAAATGCAGCTTATTTAACTGTGATATCTGAGAAGCATTTGTTTCTCATATCTGAGGCATATCTCATATATCATCAAAAATATCACATATCTCAGATATCATACAAGATATCACAGAACATATGACACATATCTCAGATATCACACAAGATATCATCGAAGATATCACAGGAAATGTGCCAACAAAATGCCAAACTTTAGTAATTTTCATACAAAATGTCATCCTTCTGTCTGATTGTTAGATTGATCATACATCTTGACTGTTACTCATGTGTGGTTGGGATCATACGATTAAGATGTGGTCGATGGTGTGTCTCAACTGCGGTCCCACGATCTACACCAACTTTGATAACTAATTTGTGTCGAAAATGACGACTGATCAAGACTATCTTCCTCTAGTTTTTGTGCTTTGCCCATTAAGGGATCAGGATAATTGATCTCACAGTCACTGCTAAATTTATGATTGTTTGGAAAGTTAAGCTTCCATTCCAAGAGCAAACATGTGATTTGGACTTAGACTAGGTGTCTATGTCCAAATAGGATCTGAAAGCTGCCTGGTGGAGGCATTAACCTGCACTCATTGCACACTAAGTTGCTGGTTGGAGCAGCGCATTTCATCCCATTAGAGGATGCATTAGTGAGGTTAGGAGGATTTCTTTGCTCCAAATAGTAAAGTAGCAATAGGATCAGAAATCATCAAAGATAAAATCTATTCTTGCAATATATCAATTGATAATTGGGGCGTCTTATACATTCTTTAGTCAATTATCTACACACGTTCATGAACAATTAGGTTAGATCCAATCCGATGCCCAGTATCATGCCTGTAATCAAGACCATCATTCCACAACGGAACTCAAGCAAGAATGTCAAAGTACATGTCTATGATAACAGCAAAAATTTGAAAACCAAAAGATGCCATTGGTACAGCCTCAACTGTTTCAAAATGTATTGGTGGATAACATTAAATGTATAAAAGGCTAGTGTTGAGAGCTGGAAGTGTTGCCAAGGATCTGCAATAGCAGTTGACTCGTTAGGAGATCTGTCAGTAATTCAATAGGAGTCGCAGCTGTCACCATTAACCAAGTTAAGCACATGTCAGGAACTTCTATATGAAAGCTTGCAAGAAGAAAATTCTCCCAAGCAAAAACAGACTTGTCAAATGTACTAAAAAGTATCATAGTTTTGACTAAAAAATGACAAGATTACATAAGAAACAGTTTCAGGCTAGAAACAACACATAAGTTAGTACATGGCCTGTATGATATAATCAGCTACACCCAACTAGAAACTGGTTATTACTTTTCTAGGTTATACTAATACCTCAGCTTTTAACTTCAAGTATCAGGGATTATTTTATCAGATTTGATCAGTAAACAACAAAAAGGAATTGCCAAACAAACATAAGTGGACTTCTTATAGGTTATCTACTGTCTCCGGAATGAATAATCATCTAGCAAGAACATGCAAATAATTTAATTGAACTGTAGCATGTATTCTATCAAAGATGAACTAAGACTAGTCACGAGCTATGGCAAGGACAGGCAGAGCAAATAATTGAGTTGTGCTCTCCTGCAGCGGATGGACAACCATTGGAGTCATATGTATGCACGGCATTGAAAAGGTGAAGTGTACAATTAGGCATTAAACAAACAATGTTCCATGCTAGCTCAATGAGGTTTTACTGTTTTCAAGCACTTCTATGGAAGCTTCCAACCAAAGGAAAATTAATCAAACAACTGGTAAGATGAATTAATAATTACCGTGGCACCTTGGACCAAATAATTATTGTAGCAGACTGGAGCATCTGTTAGCAAGCTATGTACAAAGTGGGAAAAATCTTGGAAAGAACTACACAACTCTAATACGTGACAGTGGCCCATTGCAACCTCATTATCATGTTTATTCCATTTTCATATTGAGCTCACCATTTTGAGTAATGAAAATAGTAAACCTTTTCTATAAAGGAACAAGGTTCTGCTAGAGTTCCAATAATTTTCCTTTTGAAATCAATTTGTCTTTGGCAAAAATTAAACACCCCTTTAGTAATGTATTTATCTATATGACATAATTATGTTTTGGCCCAAGTTAATAAACCAAAAAAATATGGATTATATCTTCAAAAAAACCATACAGTAAGACCTTCATATTCAACGGCATAATACAAGCCAACAAGACATGCTTTGTCTGCATTAGCCATCCACAAGCACTCACCCTCTGTAACGCATTCGTAGGAAAACGCTTCCAGCTGAACATGCTTGGACAAAATCAGTACGCCACAGAGAATATGATGCTACCATGGCTTTTCTGAATGATCGGATTGTACCATTTATCAATAACAAATAATGAAGACATTCTTGAATTCCAAGTCTAAAATTTATCAGTGCTGTCTTTCTCTTAATCAATTAGTCATGAAACTATATATGAGGCATTAGAGCTCCTAGTTTTCTAGTCATGAGGTTCAAATATGCTATTCGTTGACCTAATATTGTTGCTCTCATAGTTAATCGCTTCGACCGATGTTCAGTTATTTGTCTTCAATAATCTATTACATTGTTGAAAAAGTGATATTAGTTGTACCCCTTATCAGGTAGCAATATCATCCCTTCTATTTGTGCATTATCACAAACAATCCTTTATGCTTTATTTGGGAGAACCAAATAGAACAGAAGTAATGTACGGATACATAAATGTTTATCAGAAGCACAAGAATAAGCACATAAGACTAAGCCAACAAATGTGCAGCACAGTTGTTCACGAACAACTAGACATCCCCCGCAGGTTCGACCCACCACTTTCTCCCTTTGGCAGGGGACTAGATTTAGGACAGTGCATGAGCGAGTGTGCGTGAGTAGTTTGGTTTGCAATTCTTTGCTGATAATTAAATAATAATAATAAAGTCTTTAATTAAATCACTCTAGTAAGAATTGGCGAAGTAATTGCCAATCACACTAGCGAAGAGCCAGATAACAGAGAGAGAAACACTAAGAGCCGGAAAATAGAAATGCGTAGGCAAAGGAATTGGTAGTACAAGCAGAAACAACTAGACCAGAAGGGGGATTTGAAGCTTACTCAGGAGGTAACAATTTGAAGCAAGATTCAAATTGTTTCATGACACTGTCATCTTCCCACTTCAACCCCTGGAACCATTCTGGTGGGAGTCCTTCAATCACTTCAAGCTTTGGTGCACGTTGGGACCCGAAGGGAAGCATCTTTAGATTAGGGCAGTCATCCACATGAAGATGTGTCAGGGAAGGGTAATCAAGAATTACATGAGACCCTCCTCCTCTTCTATCATAATGGTGGCAGAAACTTGTAATCTTTTGGAGAAGTTTTAGGTTTAATGTTGTTAGCCGAGGCAGCACGCCCTGCATATCCCCTGCCCCCAATTCCTCCTCCTCCTCCTCCTTGGCGCTTATAATCTCCATCATTTCATGACACCAGCTTACGCTGAGGTATTCCAACTGTGTAAGGCCGCATAGCAACTTCCACGACAACAGATTCTTCATTTTTCCGTTAAAATCAAACACTAGTTTTCGCAAATTCTGGAAGAATGGAACCGGTGGCAACAAGAATCTGGAAGAGGAAATGCTACTGTCTGTCCCCGTCTCCTCTTCGTTCGCATCCGAGATTATGTTCTCAAGGGCTGGCCCGTAAATGTTAAGCACCTCCAACTTTTGAAGGCAACGTGCAAGACTTGGGGAGGAGATATCTCAACCTATAATTCCCCCAGTTCAAAGTCAAACGCCGAAGGTTGTGGAAGATTCCTGTGGGTGATATAGGGCCATTCCATATGTGAAGTAATTCATCCGAACCAGTCAAATCTATTGATTTTAACCTAGAGAGTAGTGGAGTAGTAGCATAAACATCCCCACCAATCCCCTTCTCATGTTCAAATAAAGCCTTCAACTTCTCACAAAACCTAACGTTGAGCATCTCTAGCTTCTGTAATCCTTCAAGTGGAAAATCAACTGGGAAGAAAATCTCTACCTCATCACAATGGCTAACGTCCAACCATTTAAGGTTCCCAAGGAATCCCGATGAAACTTATTTTGTGGTACAAATTGAGAACCTTCTTCTTTGGTGCCAGTGACATGTTCCATTTTGGGACAGCCGTAACCAAGCAGGTGCTTTAAGCTAATGAAATGATCTTCATCCAAGTGGAAATCATTCTTTCCACATTCACAACGGTGCAAATGAATTGCCTCGCTTCTCTCAATTAATGTCTTTATCCACTTAGAAGTTGGGTTGGACCAAGTACTAATGGCTAGTTCCCTGCAATATTGTATGTAGTGTAAACATCGGTATAGTGACCAACCGCAATCCGAAATGTCTTCAGTCTGTACCAAGGACCAGGAATGTCTACGGACAGACTAATGTTGCCACGTATGCTGATGTCGAGCCGAGTCAAGTAATGCAAAGATGTAATCTCATTCAAGCTAGCTTTACTTCCATTCTTAGTATCACCTGTAATCTCCCACCCATTAAAGCTGCATAGCATGCGTAGTTCCTCAAGCTTAGACAACTTTGATATGATATTGGATACAATCATCTTAAGACTTTTACAATCTGGCAAGTCCAAAAGCTTTAGGCTGCCCAAGTCCCTACTTGATTAGGCAGTTCTTTGATCGATGTACGTTGTAAGCTAAGGACTTCAAGTTTCTGCAATTGTCCAAGTATAGATATGTCACTTAGACTTTCACAGCTGTCCAAACACAATGTCTTGAGGCCTTTTAGACACACAAATGATCGTGGCAACGATGAAATATTTGTTGCAGTTAGATCTAGAACCGCTAGGGATTTCATCGCTTCAAAGAAACTGTGAGGGACATACCTGAATCTACTATTCTGCAGTAGTAATGTTTGTAGCTTTGGACATACCAGTTCTGCTGGAAGCATAGTAGTATATGATTGCATCAAAGAAAGTCTCTTACATTCTTCCATATTTTTCAGCCCTTCGTCTAGTTGTACAGCACTTTTCACCAAGAAGCCATACTCCTTTCTCGAGGCTATTGATATGCCCACATCTCTAACTGTGTCGTGCACCTTTACGCAAGTGTCATTAATGCCCTCCAATAGCAAGCAAGAATCTTTAAGTTTGTTGATCAACGCATCCATTCTATTACGTGCTTCCTCCAAACTGTAGACATTTTCAAATAAATCCTCCCCGATCATGTATTTCACTAGTACCTCCACATAAATTTCATAGTCCTCTGGAAAGAGACAACAGAACAACAAGCATGTCTTGGCTTCATCACTATCTATGCAGTTAAAACTCAACTCAATATGAGAATACACTTCAGCATACACCCGATCGACATTTTTTGGAGCAGATAGTCTCAATTCTTTCAATGCGTTGGCCCAAATGCTTTCAGGTTTTTCTTTGAGTGCCCTTGCGACTGTGATAATGGCTAGAGGCAAACCACTGCATTCTTTAGCAACATCTCTTGCTAGAAGACACAGAGTATCAGTTTCAGCAATACCTGCTTTTTCTTTGAATAGATTCCAAGAATCCTGTTCGGATAAGACTTCGAGGTTGACTGCCACTTGGCAGTCCATGTGGCTACAGACATCTCTTCTCCTCGTAGTCAACAGAACTTTACAACCTTTATGTTCATCTCCTTAGGGGATTCCTATGTTAGCCATGTCGATTGCTTCCCATAGGTCATCCAAAACTATAAGAATTTGTTTCACTTGCTTCAATCTTTCACGCAACCTGTGAGCCCTTACTGATTCGGTCTCTTCTGTTAACGAGAAGCCTAACTTCTCAGCAATCTCACATTGGATTTTTTTTATGTCTGGACTTTGAGAAACAGTTACCATTAGAACTACATCATAGACCCTGTCTTTTTGCAATTTTTAGGCTATTTTCTTCACGAGGGTTGTCTTACCCACTCCACCCAAGCCGTATATTCCAATAACACTAGTTTTGTCATCAGTTATTGCATCCATGACCCGCTTGGTTGCTTTTTTGGTTGATTCAAAGTCCCCTGAACTTGTAGCACCCATGAAACCGACAGGACGGGATGGAGAATGTGAGACCCCCTATTGAAGTCCCCAAATTGATGGAGGCCTTTCACAATAACCGATTGCTCAGCTGCTTGTTTGCCCAACCGGTACTGGGAACTCAAATCAGGGCACCATTTAAGACATTTCTTGTTCTCTGCTATTGCTTCTTCTATATTTCTATTATCTTCCAACGCGGCATTCACCTTGGCAATCCAACCCTTCACTTCCTCTTTAGGCTGCCGTAAGTTATCTTGAGCATCATTTACCTGCCGTTGTACATCATTCTTCTTCGCTTCCAAATCTGAGACTAGGCTTTTAAGATCTTCAGAGTTCCTTCTGTAACAGAAAATAGAAGAAGCATGTCGCTTAAGTGGAATAAATAAGCCCTTGGCGACTTCTACAGCAACTGTTAGCAGAGCATCCATTGCGATTGTTGTTAATGGAGGAAAAATGATATGAAACCACCAACAAAGGAAAATAATGAGACGTGAAAATCAGTACATGATACTGTAACTATTCTCAGAAATAAAAAGGAAAAGAGAAGGCAACAAAATTGGACAAAATCAATGAATTGGCTCTCTTGTAAGAAGGTCTAGCTCATGGTAGTGCCTCACATCCCTTTAAGAGATCAATGGAGCTCACATGTTGGGGTGTGTCTGGGAGTTACAATTGGCAAAGGAGTACATTGAGGGCAGTGTGTCTCGAGGGCCAAAGGCTTAGTGTAATTATATGAACTTTTACATATGAAATTCAGATGAATATTTAACGGTAAATTGGTCAATTGACAATTAAATAATCTGACCAAAAAATGTCCCTGAAACCTAATAGAATTAATGACACATTTTTTAGCAAAAATTTATATTAACTAACTTGTTAGTTAAGTTAGTTAATTAGTTTAACTAACCAATTAGTTAGTTTAAAGGAGTTTAAGCGTTGAGAATTAAGTTTACTAGAATAAGTTTGGAGAACTAGCTCATTTATACTTAAGTCTACATCTAAATAGGTGTTAATGTTTAGGAAGTAAATGAAAATAGATATTACACTCTAGATTCCAAATCCATTTAAAATTCAAAATCAAATCTAATTTAATTTTGATATGAGAAATGCATTAAAATTGATATTTGAATTTTAAAGATAATCAATATTCTTATTTGAATGTTCTAGTTTGGACCGTTTAATCCAAATCAAATTAGATATGGATGTCCAAAAGCTAAGTAGACTACGATCTAAAAACGTCAAGTCAATTAAACCCAAATCTTAATGTTAAAGCTATTCATTTCTAGGATTTAAGCATCCCATCTGATTTTAAAATTCAGAGTGTCTAATTTAGATGAAATTAAATCTGAATGTTTAAAAAGGTATCCAAGTGTAGATCTAAAAAGTTTCAGAAATTTAAAACTAGATCTAAACATCTATAGAATTTAGATCAGATTTGAATGTTCTTGTTGGAAAAAAAAAAAAAACTCTCTCTCTCTCTCTCTCTCTCTCTCTCTCTCTCTCTCTCTCTCTCTCTCTCTCTCTCTCTCTCTCTCTCTCTCTCTCTCTAAAACAATTTTTAGACGTTTGATCACTTGGAATCAAGAAGAGTGATCAGACTATGGATTTAGAAGAGAAATGATTTATGGGCTGAGGAGATTTGGAAGGAATGTTGCAATAAAGCTAAAAACATTATTCGTACTATAGGGAAACTAAGAAAGTATACTACTTATTCCAAGTATGCTACTCTCTACTCTATATGTTTGATTAAGATCTAGAAATTCATGCATAATATAGACCTTATAAATATCCTAGTAATACAAGTACTAGATCTAGAAAATAGATATATTGGTCTAATATCCATGCATGCTAGGAATGTTAAATAATTATTGATTTGTGGTTGGAAAAGTAGATCTATGGGTTTAATATATGTGTATGCTGTGAACGTTAGACGCTTGTTGAAATTAATTTGGAGAAGCAATAAATCGGACCTAATATGTAAGCATGCTTAGAACCAATCTATAAATCTAATCATATGCCTATGTTAATTCATAATTCAATCTAATATGATCAAATCCAACCTATAGATCTATGCACATGTTGGTACTAATTTATAATCTAATCAAATATGCTAGATTCTGATCTATATAATTAGATGCATGCCTATACTGTTTCATGATCCGATCTTAATAAAAATATATGCATGTTTGAATTTGACTTATATGTATCATCATCATCATCATCATCATCATCATCATCATCATCATCATCATCAAAACCTTATCTCAATTAGGGGTTAGCCACATCAATCTTGTTCCTCCATTCCCCACATCTATCCACGTTCTTTTCAGCTTATGCTTGCCCTTTTAGAACCTTGAACCTGGATTGTCTCACTCCTAAACGGTGCCATTTTTGGTCGCCATTGAACATGTCAAAACCATCTTAGACTAATCTTCCTCATCTTTGTTACTAATTGGTGCTACTCTTAAGTTTCCTCTAATGTTCTCATTTCTAATTCTATTCTTTATTGTCTTACTACCCATTCCTCTCAACATCCGCATTTTGGTAATGGTCATCCCCTGTATATGTTGCTTCTTAATTGACCAACACTCTAATCCATAGATTATGGCCTACCTTATAATTATACTATAGAATTTTTCTTTTAATTTGAATGGCACCCATTGATAACACAAAGCTCTAGAAGCGCATCTCTATTTGTTTCAACCCTCTTAGATTCTTTGGGCAACCCCAATCTCTCTACGCTCTTGAATTATCAATCCAAAGTATCAGATGAGAACTTTTAGGGGGACTTCTTGGTTATCAATCTTAAATGAACCCAGCGGACCATGCTAAATTCAAATGGTAGGTAGATGAGTTCTTGGTGAAGGAGTTCATCTGAGAGAGTTTGAGTCCATGCAATGTGCTTGCTCTTCTCATACTAAAGAAAGATGTTACTTAGAGGATGTGTGTGGATAGCAAGCAATTAATAAAATCACACTGAAGTATAAATTTCCCATACCCTACCTAGATGATATGTTGGATATGATGGTTGGTGCCACTATATTTTCTAAGATCAATCTGAAAAGTAGCTACCAGAGATTAGAATCAAGCCTAAGGATGAGTGGAAGACAACCTTTAAAACTAAAGATAGTCTCTATGGGTGGTTAGTCATGCCCTTCGGTTTGACCAGTGCACCTAATACTTTTATGAGGGTTATAACTCAATTGTTACGCCCCTTCATGGGAAAATTGCTAGTTGTGTATTTTGATGACATCTTGACTTATAGCTAGACTAGGGATGAACACTTGAACCTCTTGAGATTGGTTTTTCTTACATCGCAAGTAATCTTCGTAGGGTTTATTGTGTCATCACAATGAATAAAGGCAGATCCAACTATGATAAAGGCTATTATGGACTAGCCTAAACCCAAAAATATCCACAATGTGTGGAGTTTTCATGGCCTTACTACTTTTTACTGCTGTTTCATCCTTGGTTTTAGCTCAATTGTAGCTCCCACCATGGATTGTAGGCATGCAAAGTGGGTCCAATTCCTACAAGACTACACCTTTGTCTTAAGACATAAGGCTAGGTTAGAAATAAGGTTGTAGATGCACTGAGTTGGAAAGTCACTCTAGTTCACACCTTAAGTGTGGAAGTGCTTGGGTTCAAGAAGGTTAAGGAGGACTATCCTTCTTGTCCTAATTTTGGGGAGATTAATAAAGCTCTTGATGTGCCTGACACTAGTCCATGAGTGAGTTTGCCCTTCAAGAGGGTTATCTCTTCAAACGAAGCAAACTCTGTATCCCCAAGACTTCATTAAGTGAGTTTCTTATTTGGGAGCTCCACACATGCGAAATAGCAAGGCATCTTGATCTCGACAAGTTTATTGCCCTGATGGAGGATAGATTTTACTAGCCCACCTTATGAAAGGATGTGGTTAGGACACTCAGGCACTGTCACACTTGCCAGATGGCCAACCAATGGAAGCAGAATACCAACTTTATACTCCATTGCCTATAGTATATGCTCCCTGACAAGATATTAGTCTGGACTTCGTGCTTGGGCTCTCTTACAGTTAGCAGGTAGCAGGCTCTCTCTCTCTCTCTCTCTCTCTCTCTCTCTCTCTCTCTCTCTCTCTCTCTCTCTCTCTCTCTCTCTCTCTCTCTCTCTCTCTCTCTCTCTCTCTCTCTCTCTCTAAAATAAATCCCAGATGTTTGATCACTTGGAATCAAGATGAGTGATCTAACTATAGATCTAGAAGAGAAACGATTTAGGATCCGAGGGAATTGAGAAAGAAAGTTGCAATCAAGCTAAAAATAGTATTATAGGAGAAAACAAAATTCCCAAGTATACTGCTATCATTCTAATCATGCTATTATCTATGTTCTATGTTTGATTAGGTTCTAAGAATTCATGCTATAATCTAGACTTTATAAACATCCTAGTACTACAAGTATTAGATCTAACAAGTAGATCTACTTGTTTAATATAAATGCATGCTATAAATGTTAAACAATTGTTGACTTGCAGTTGGACAAGTATAATATATGGTCCTAATATATGCGCAAACTAGGAACGTTAGACATTTGCTAAAATTAGTTATGATAAGCAGGCAAATTTGGATCTAATAGTAAGCAAGCTTAAATCTGATATATGGATCTATATGCATACCTATGCTATTTCATAATTTGATCTAATAGGTATGAATATGATCTATATTAAATACATGCATGTATTGATTCATGATCTAATCTTTATAAACATATATGCATGTTTGAATCCAACCTATATGCATGCATATTTATATTGATTTATGATCTGATCTATTATATATGCATAGTTGAATCCAATCTTGGTATATGGACATGATGATTTATGCTTTAAATCTAATGATAGCATGTGTGTATGATAATCTATAATTTGAATTTGATGTTAGCATATGCGTATGATGATCCATGCATTAAAACTGATGTTAGCATATGCATGATGATACATGCTTTGAAATTGATGTTACTATATGTACATGATTATAGTGATCCATTACTTTGAATTCAATTCTAATACATCTAATGTTTTAATTCTATGCACTTAACCAATAATTACACATTTGAATCACAAAGTATTAATTTGTAGTTATACAGTTTAAAGATTGTGGTCTAGAATTGTAAGATTTCTTTTTTTGCTTTTTTCACTTGTAGCTGCTCAACCTTGACTTAACGATCTATATATAGTTTATATTTAATCTTTGGTTAGATAGTTTCAATATATTTGGAATGTTAAACATTTTTAGATATCTTACGCAATTTTGATTTAGGATATAAGTTACATGGTTTTGCTATGTTTATATAGATGGTATGTTTTTTATCTCAACGTCAATGAACTATCAATTATATGGTTTTGATCTATTGATGTATATCCAAGTAAAAATTTTGAAAAATATGGATTTACCAACTTTGTTGTAATTTATTTTTATCATGCTATTGAATTTTGGAACAATTATCAACTTTTAAAGAAAAGTGAATGATAAGTTTGAAAAGAATGATTATTTAAAAAAAAAAATTATTGCAAATTATATGCCTCAGGAAACATTTTGGAAAGATTCATAGAGAAAGTTTGAATTTTAAAATAACAATGTATTTTATCAATTACTGAGTGAAATCTAGCCAACAAAATTTATTTTTAGATCCCACTTTTGGACTCTAGTGAGACATCATTAGGGTTTTTTTGGCTCTATGTTGGTGGAAACTTTTTATTTGGACTTCGTCTAATCAATGTTGGTTATAGTGAATGACTCGTTTGAGATGTATTTCAACAAGGGCCTCGATTGAAATTTACTTCAATGGGGTTTTGTGCTTCTAACTCAGATCTATGTGGACTAATATTTAATCAGCATTGGGTAAATGTAAAAGAGCTTATGTTAAACCTCTGCTAATGTTTTATAAACCTCATCTGATCAATGAGGTAGTGAACTTGTTTGAAACGTATGTCAATAGGTAGTACTATTTATATTAAATAATTTGTTAGATAGTTAAGTGCAAAACATTTATGCTCATGGTAACTGTATGAACTGATAATTATAAATATATATAGAATATTGTACTAATCCTTATTGAACATGCTTCTATTGAACAAACAAAGTGTGATGGCCTGGGTTTTTAAAACACCTTTTCAATAATTTCTTTTGAAATGTGAGGCCCCAAGTTTGAAAACAATTTTGAAAATAAGCAGTGATAAACATTTTCTTTGAAATCCATTTCAAAACATTGAGTGTCAACTTTCAACTCAACATTTATTTATAATTTTACTATAATTTTAAATTTCAAATATTCAAATAAAATTTTCTTCTTTTTCCAGTAAACTATTCTCAAAACAAGTTTACTTCTTCAGAACCCATCCAGTCGACAATCACAGTCCCTACATATTACAAATTTAAAGTCCACATACTCAGATATATATATATATAAACAATTCAAGTGTAATCATAACATACCCTCAATATAGAAATGTCTCAATCAACTACTTGCCTGATTCTTCTTCACTTGCCTGTCTAAATTTGAGATTTATAAATATTTAAACATTCGCAATATCTCAGCAAGCTATGCTTAGTGAGAAAATAAGATGCATATGAAAACCCAAGTGAATTTTTTTTTTACAATTTAATAATTATTTCAATGCATCAAAACATTTTGCCTTAATAATTTGCATGATTAAATTTAAGATAATATCAAACTTTAAAATATCAAATTTTAAAGCATTTCATGTAAATATCATGAATGAATCTAATAATAAAATATTATATTCAAATCATAAACAGAATATTAAATAGATCTGGTAAACAAATCATAATTAGTATTTCGAATAAAGCTACTGAATAGTCAAATGAGTTAACTTGTAAAATTAGTGAATACAATCATCAGTGGTCATACCTCTAACTATATAGGGCCTACAATCATCTAGTCAATACTAGGCATATATATAATATTTAGGAGCTCATACCAAACATATTATCATGCCATATAATCACATGTACTATCACTTAGTCGTGCTCATAGTACCCTGTCAGATAAACCGAGCAGACATGCTATCACTAAATCGTAATCGTAGCACTTTGCTAATATAAAACTAAGCACACATGCTGTTACTTAGTCGTGATCACAGCACTATGCTAAAGCATGGACTACTATGTTGCAGCTTACATCCTCCACGCTAGGATTCATTACTATTCTTTTGCTGACACCACCTATGGAAGACTAATCACCACATTTCACATGGGAAGGAAGCATGTCATGCATATGGCTTACCCATGATATCCACACAAAAATTTAGCTCCTTAGGTATGATATCAATATCATATCATAATCTTAGAGAACAGGTGGCCAATCTACACCCTTCTTAGCATAATATCCACAGGCCCATACTTGTCTAAAATAAAACCCTATGGCCTCCATTCCTAGATATAATAAAATCATCAGGCTATATGCATGTCTCATATTAAATCCATGGAAATAACATATCATATGCATATTTGGTACCCTCTACAAAATCAAGTTCATCCTGTTGTTGAGTCAAATCATGTGAATATAAAACATGCATTGCATTCTTAAATCAAGCATTTTAAATAAATGACATGTCCAATCCATGGAATCATAATACAATAAATTTTCATATATAATACTATAGCCTTTTTATTTCATAAATCATGTCATAAATATTACATGTATAATATTGCAAATTAATCACATTTTATAAATAATTTATGCAATTTAAATCTCATGCAGTTATCAAAATCACAACATGATATATCAAAAGACCATATAACTCATGAAAATTAGCATCTTAGATTCCACCAACCTCGAATACGGGTTATCCCAATCCTTAGAATGCTCAATAGGCTCAATTCCTATCAGTCAGCATATCTGCCAAAACATACATATATTCCATGTTATTGTGCTACTTACAAATTCTCATTTATTACTCATCTAGTCTCTAATCATCATTGAATATGATGATTTTTCCTTTACTAACCTCTGATAAGAGTTATATCTCTTTATTTTTGTTATCTCCTCAAATCATAGCAGTTGATTAAAGATCAACTGTTCGAATCATTCAATTATTCTCAATCTCTATTCATCTTGGACTCACAGGTATTCTATTTCATATTTCAATGTTTAATCTATTGATCTGATAGTTAGATTGAATTCTAATCTATCAGATCAATAGTTTTATGTCATCCTAACATCCAATTTTCTATTCTATGGGCATCAAAATAATCTAACCATTAGATTAGTTTAATTAATAATTTAAATAGCTTATTTATTCTTCCTAAGGTTTAACCAATTCTAATGTTGTCTATTTTTTAAATATTGAGGACAATTTATTAAGCATAATAAAAATAAAATAAAAGTTAATTAATTTATAGAAGATTTGATAGCTGTCTTATGATAGTCTTTGTTCGGGTTTGATCACCTCTGATCACTAATCCAAGAATGGACGGCTCAGATCAAGTGCTTTGGTCACTAGTTGGAAAAATAGAGCACCCAATTGTACAAATGTGGATTCTGATAACTAAGGAATGGTTGGATCATAGTGTAAGATTAGATTAGTTGTAGTTTACATGATCCAATGTTAGATCTACAATCAGATCTAAATGTAAGCTCAAATTGGTAGCTAATCTAGGTGTTAGGTGGTTGATCCATGGTTAGATCGTTATAAGGGGATCAATTGGTTAACGATTAGGCATTTGATGATAGACCAATGGGTAGATCATAATGGATGGTCATATTTCTCATAGATCTGCCTCATTAGAAACAAATAACAGGCAAATTATAATGGACGATTATGTCAGTCACAGATATGTACAATGGTCAAATCGGTCACAAACCTACTTGATGGTTACAGATCAACTTTAAATCACCATCAGATCTTCATTGAAGGCCAAATTGGATGTTGGTTTTTGTTCATCACATTGCACGATGAATATCTCCGATGTTCAATTTAAGTTTTTCTCGTCATCGGGCATCACTGTAACTAGTAGAAGGCTACTGTTACTGAACTTCTTGCCAGTGATGGAAGGGAAGGAGAGGAGGAAATGGAGGTGAGAGTGGGTTGGCGTGGCCAAAGGGAAAGAGAGCACGCTCAATTGAGTGTATTTGTTGGAGGGGAGCGAAGGAGGGTGAGGAGCGAAATAAAGAGGGATGGGGAGTTGAGACCATTGTGGTGGCTTCGGCAGCCGGCTTGCTTTGTCACTGATGAGAGAGAGAGAGAGAGAGAGAGAGAGAGAGAGAGAGAGAGAGAGAGAGAGAGAGAGAGAGAGTGAGAGAGAGAGAGAGAGAGAGAGAGAGAGAGAGAGAGAGAGAGAGAGAGAGAGAGAGAGAGAGAGGCTGATGGTTAGAAGGTCCTGCCAAACCGTCCATGTCGAAGAAGAGGAGGTAAAAGTGGGTCTGACCTTGCTAGCCTTGGCTTGCTTGTGTGTCGAGTCAACCGCATAGGAGGGAGGAGAAGATAGAGACGGGTTTGGCCTGACAGGATTCACTATGGCTGTGCTGGTCTTATTGGTGTGGAAGGGAGAAGAAAAAGGGAGGAGGTTAGTGTAACAACTTTCATTTTCATAATATAAATATTATTTGCATGGAATTGCCAACAAAAAGCTAATTGCCTTAATGGCTATAGAATGAATAGGCAAAATTCTAAAACTAGAGTTCAAGTCCCCAAAGACAACCATTTTGGAGAAATTCCCTGCCTAAAGCCAGGAACGATTTCGTCTACGAGGTAGGGGTATAGGAATGTATCTAATCAGGTTGGATTTTAAATAAAAATCTTATATTTTGTGATTGATCCATGATTCTTTATTTTATGAAATTTTTTAAAGATCATTGTTATCGATATAAGCACATGATTCATGTATATGTATGGGTCCTCTATTGTTTAGTTCTTCATTAATTGACTTGTGCATCGATCATGCAAGCAATAGTTGTAATACACATATAAGATGTGATCAAGACGTTGGTTGAATTGGAACACTTTGATATGTGATTAATCCACATCCTGATAATGCTTTACCATGCAATCTTAATATATATTATAAGTATGAGTTTCTACACATAGTTGCGTTGCTATCTTTGATTAGGATTTTAATCTTAATCTTATAGTTGATAGGCATGAGTGCATGCTTGATTTTGAAATATTTTGCGCTTATTTATCATCTAAAAATGAGCGTTAGGCAATAATATATTGAAATCAGATTATGGGTTAAAAGTCTTGTTACACATGATGCATTACACATGGTGGAAGATTGTAGATGATGTTGATAACTTAAGAAGTTTATGATTGATTGATAATGATTTGATGACTTTCAAACTTTCAACCATCATTCTTAAACAAATGTCAAAAGATATTCATAAATGGCTTTAAGCCATGCTAAGCCACATGAACGTAAAGTGGGACAATGGGAACTAATTGGTGGGAGCATGGTTTGGTTTATAAATAAATATGCCTTACAAGTATAGCACAAGATAGGAAATTGCATTAATTTAAAACTTCATGTTTCTGTTATAATATTGGAATTTGAACAATAGCTCTTACATGCTGAATTTCAGTTTTGATTATGCCTTATGTTGGTTCCCTAATGCTGCTGTAGGATCACAGTTCTTACTATAAATTCAGCCGCTGGATTTTTGCAAAGTAAAATATGGTTCACCAAATTACATAGTTCTAAGTCATGCACAACCAGTGCATGGGTAGTACTTAAGGCACCTATCACTTGGGCGGCTCACAAAGCACCCAAACACTCACTCATGGCACACAATACGTAGTTCCTGGGTTGCATACGCAACACTTGGTATAAAGATAAAAATAAATAAATAAATATATGACATCTACAACTTGGACATCACCTTTAACATCTAGCATATGGGCAGCCTGCATGACATGCATTAGTTGGTCAGCATGATTACTACTAAGTGCATAGATACTTTGCATGAAGCCCAACATGGGCAAATCTTGGGTCTTGGTAAACGTTTGGACATCTTAGATTATGTGCATGGGCCTTAATAAATTAATAGATGTTTTGAAATTCAAATCCTTATGAATTATATGAGACACCTTGCTAGGATTGGCATTTGACAATGTGATTAACACCTAGTGCATGAGAGTTTTGCATGAAGCTTTGCTGGGACAACATGCGTGACATTGTGACATGGGAGCTGTAATAAAACTTAGCACACTCTTCATGCATAAGCCACCTACTGCGTAGATGATGCATTGTCCACCTAGCGCATGGACAACTATTGTGGCACTAGCTCATGGGTAGCATGGGCCTGGCACTTGGGCAGTTCGCACCCAACACTTGGCCATGGTGCATCATACCAGGCTAGCCATGGCGCACTGCACTAGGCATAGTGCACACACACAATTCATAGGGCTCACTGTAAGTATAGCCACAAAGTTTTGATTTGGTTAACATCATGTGGTTTTGGAAGTTTTGATTCATAAATTGATGTTTATAAGTGTGTAGAGCCTCTAAATTTGTAGTAAGTGTGGTTTGAACTGAGATAATTGAAAAGTGATGAGTTTAGTATTTGAAATTATGATGTATTGAGCAAGTAAAACAATATAATACATGAAAATTAGGCAACTCTGGAGAGTTGTGCCTAGCCTAAATTTAGGCGACGCATAAGAGTTGTGCCTAGCCTGAGACAAATTCTAAGACCCCTCTGGTTGCTCTGCAAGGAAGATCAGTTGGCCACTGACTTCTGAAAGTTGATACCTGCCCTAAGAAGCCTATTGTAGAGAATATTGTATCATGGGGAGACTTCTCTCTTGTGATCCAATGCCCCCATAAGGACTGGTGTAACATGTATGGTATCCACAGCCGAACGTAGTTGGATGTGAGTCATCTATGTGCATAGTATACCATATAGTTATTGAACATGAATTGACATGTTGGTCATCCTCGAGGATATTGACCATTGCCCAAATGAGTTTGTGGTAGGACACTACCAATCAGTGATATAACAAATTGTGATAAGTCATTCTTTAATAAAAGTCCTAATGGGCTTGTATGTATGAGATTTGAAGGATATATTGAAAATTATTGGAAACGCTAGATTTCTACAAAAGTATAATTGTCTCATAATGTTTATATCATACTTATGATCGAGCATGTAATTGTTTGCACTACTTAATTTATGACAATACTTTTGCTGTAGTTTTCAAACGGCCAGTTTAGACATTCTCCTATTGAGTCTTTGTACTCACCCCTAAAAACATTTCAGGTGAAGCGCAAGAAGACTATGCAATTGACTAGAAGAATTTAAATAAGGAGAATAAAGAGAACAGAAGTATGGATAAGTATTTAGTTAAACTTTTCAATTATTATTTTGAAACAATGAACATTTGATATAAATGTAATAAGCCAGGTTACATTGAGGTATTATATCTGAACTACGATTTGAACTTATATTCCTTATTATTTGGGCTATGACCAGGGAGATCCTGTAATGGTATGTTTTATTTTTGCTATTATATATGAAGGTTTTAATGTGACACCAGGTTGAAGGTGGAATTGAGAAAAATAAATACTTAATATATTTTTAAAAAAAATTAAAAAAAAGAAGAAGAAAGAAATCCTTCAGGAAAGTTTTAATTTTCAAATTTTATTTCAAAAATTCTTTTCTAAAACCCGGTCTCCACAGTCAGATAGGAAGTATTGGCGTGGGAGGAGTAAGAGGGGCGGCCCTTGACGTTGGTTGCCTATCATTTCTGCCGGCCAGACTGCACACATTGAATGTCTGCATTCCCAGTAGGACAAAGGGAGAAAAACATGGCGGGGAAAAGAGGATTGACAAACCTATCAATGGGGGTGCCATTATAAAAAAAATAAAACCACATGTTTAGGCACTTTTCTTTTCTTGTCTTTTTTTAAATTGTATTGATAGGGCCCACTATTAAAATTATTAAAATGCCCATCCATTTCAAAATCTTATAACTTCTTTATACGAACTATGATTTTAGTGTTCTTAGTGTCATTGGATTTGTTTCTTAAGATTCCATATCATTCATTCATTATCCTTAAAAATCAAAATCTTGAAAATTAAATTACATGTTTCTCCTTTTCAATTCAATTCTTTTACACAAAATGAAATAAAAATTAGAGGTGTTACACATTATGGATAATGTATTTAATAGTTTATATGCTGATTAGACATAAGTTTGCTGAGAAATTGTTAAATATCTCAAATTAGAGAAGTCAATGGAGGAAGAAGAAGCCTAAACCAGGAAAGAATTGAAAGATGAAAAAAATTTTATTCACAGCCAATAAAAGCTATGAAGCATTCCTTAATGTGTTAATTGTTCAAAGGTATAAGAATTGTATAAAGAAATACTTGTTTTGAATATTGGAAATTGTAATAAGTAATAGCAATCTTTTGAAATATTGTAGGAAAAATGTTGGCACCTTATAAGCTCTGCTTGAATTAAATGAAGGCATAATTGTAATTATGTCATATGAGATTTTAAATTATAATCTCATAATTGAATATCCTAAGAATCTGTCACGCTTTTAACTTTAAAATAATTATACTGCATTTTTTGAGCATTACACTCAAGCATTAGAAAACTCAAGGAGATGAATGGCACGCTCCTTTGCAAATGGCTTTGGAGACATATGAACGGTAAGGCTCTTTTATGGCATGGATTGGTTAAGGAGAGTTATAAACCTAGGCATGAACAGTGGATTGTGGAAAATGAATGCTTGAATGCTCAAGTCTATATTGAAATTTTTTTGGTTCTTTTTCAAGAAAATACTTGGCTTTCTGTGGACAAAAGGAATAAAGTCAAATTTTTCATTGGGAAATAAATGCCTAAATCAACAATATCCAAGGCTATTTAGAGCCTCAAGATGTGCAGACAGGAAGGAATGTGACAATTTTAGATCAAAAGTTGGGGAGTGCAGTGACAGTTGAGGGGTCTAGAAGAGGATCAATTAGCAAGTCTCATAGACAGCCTAAACCGCGTGGTAATAAACTTCTATAGGGATGAGAACCTGGTGTGGAAGCCATGTCCAAAAGGTACATAGTTGGTAAGTTCATGCTACAAAATTCAAGCTAACACAAATGAACCACGGAGTAAATGGAGTTCTGATATCTTTGCTAAAATCTCTTTCTTTGGATGGACAATTTGACTGGATAAATATCTCACATTTGATAAGCTAATGGCAGGAGGTTGGAACGGCCCTTCTCATTGCCGCTTATGCAGCCTTACTAGTGAAGACCCTGATCATCTTTTTTTTAACTGACATACATCTCAGTTCATTTCGCATGCAGTCATTAAAATTTTTAATCTTAGTTGGGTTCTACCCAATTCATTTATGGACCACCTTTATCAAAGATCGAGTCATAATATGAATAAGGAAGGAAGGATACTGATAAGCTAATGGCAAGATGGACATTTTGACTGGATAAATATCTCACATTTGATAAACTAATGGCAAGAGGTTGGCACATCCCTTCTCATTACGGCTGATGCAACACTTCTATTGAGGACTGTGATCATCTTTCTTTAAAATGCCAAACATCTCAGTTCATTTGGCATGGGAACATTGAAAATTTTAATCTTTGTTGGGTGCTACCCATTTCATTCATGGACCACCTTTATCAACGTCGAGTCCTAATGTGAACAACCAAGCAAGGATACAATAGAAAGCTGCATTCATGTCAACTATTTGGTGCAGCTGGCTCTAAAGGAATGCAATGTATATAAAGGGAAAACACTATTAAACCCACACTTAATACTTGAAAAAAATTATAGATGGGTGACGAGCTATGCATCGATTTATCAAGAATTTGAGAGTACTCAGTGAATAAAATATTTAGGGAATTAGAAAGAAATTTCCATGAGCGAAAGGAGAAATGACAAGCCTGAATTGGAAGTGGTCACCACTAATTGAAGGAGTATATAAACTAAACTTCAATGGTGCTAGCTTTGAAAATCTAGGCCCTTCTTATGTTAGGGGCATTCTTAGAAACAGTCAAGAAGAGATTAGTTTTACTTTGCATGGTCGATAGAATGGTTATGCTCAAATGAAACGGAAAAGTCTATTCTCATAGGAACAAGAACATGGATGGAACAGTCTCTAGTGGCCCTCATGGTTGAAGATGACTCCTTCAATATTTTGTCATGGCTTAATAACAATTCCTCTCTACTAGTAAGGTCCAGTACATTTGCAACAAAATCAAAATCCTAACGAAGAGCCTAGATCAAAATCCTATCATTTCCTTTGCTCAATTAATGATTGTAGATGACTAGCACATGAAGGTGTCAATTTAGGATCAATGAGAACTAGATGGCTCTAGTTTTTAGTTTCATATTGTAGTCTTATATTTTACATTTTGATCATCTCAATCTGAATGTATGGCCACTGGGAGGGCTGTTCTCCCCCCATCACTAAAATCATTCCTTTCTTTAAAGAAAAAGCACTAGATGTAGCTTTGGGAGCCCTACGAGGAAGAAGCAACATAAGTAGTAATTGATCTACTCATAGATAATAGGAGAATGAATTTATCCTGAAAATAGGTTTCCCTTTTTGTTTATGAGTCTATTTATGAATTTCTTGCCAATGTTTAGAGCATCTCAGTTTGCTTTGATTCAATAAAAATCTTACTATTCAAAGACAAAATGACAAAAAAGAAGGCAGAGTGAAAACAAGTATGCTAGAACTTGGAAAGCAAATAAGACCATAGCCCTTTGCTCTCTCTTGCATTTCCTAAAACGAATATGGAAGCAAGGAAAACAAGAACCAGCTCAAGTTTTCTAATTTCGAGCTCTATGAGAGCAACTAGTGTCTCTTGTACCTATGTTTGTGGCTGTTTATGGTCACTGGGCGGTCAACTGGCCATGACAAAGGGATTCAAATGTATGGATCTACATCAATAAACTTGCAGACCATCAACAGCCAAACTAAATGGCTTTGGTCCCATGTGAAATTGTTATCTCATGGGCATATACTATAGTTCACCGAACATGGTTCATATTTTTTAAGAAAAATCTAAATAGTTCATTTTGGATGAAAGGTCTAGAAATATCCAATTTAGACCAAATAAGTGTATATCGGTTGAGCACGTCATTGTTTTCAAGATTAATGGATTGGATTTGAGGTAGCACTTTCCCCTTGGGAGATCTTAAGTAAATTTAAGAATTAGATAAAGAAAAAAAGAAAAAAATAGGAAAAGAATTGAACCCCTTAGAGAATTCATAGTTTACTGGTATAGAAAACTTGAATGTTCATAAGTTGGGTATTTGTTTGATGCATTGGATTTTTTGGCCATTATGAGCCTGATAGATGAATGGTTTGGATCATCAATATCAGATCCTCATAATCTAGATTTGGTGTAAATTTTAGAATAATGGTAAGAGCACATATCATATGAAAACTGAACCATTAAGAGAGGAAAAAAAAAAAAACAACCAACAAAATAGAATAGATGTTTAAGGAAGCATACGAAGCATTATGGAACTAGGGGAAGCAAAGGCGCATACCTCCTGTTTGTTTCTCTTGCAGCTTAAATCTCTGTTTCTCTTACAGCTCCTGAACCAATTACAATTGAATTTTATGTTAGCTCTTAGGAAGCAAATAATAGGTAAGGGTTTCAGTCAGCATCATTTGGTATCCGATCAATTATTGTCCTTTCTTTTAGGCAAATGATATTCTCATGCAACTTTTAGGATTGATGCTTTTGTAACGTACTTTCCCCAGAGGCCCTACCTTTCCCATAATCTTAACCGTTTATATTAAGAGTCTTGTGACCGATGAGTCCGGAAATTATATATTTTGGATTATTCTATCGTTGCTGCTGGTCATAGTCCTCGGCTGGTCCCGACCACCACAGCGGGAATCCACCAGTATTTTGCTATGAATTTTCGCTCCGATGGACCTTTTTATGGAGCAATGCTATCAATGAACACGACAACATGCTTCGGTACAATGCTCCAATAGTACCCACTTTGTCATGACAGGCTCCTTTCTGATCCAACCTTGTTATCTGATTTTTTCTGAATTTTAGATATCTCGTTCTCCAAACACGATCTATGTCATTCATCATGTTCACAGTAAGAAAAATAAATAAACTCAAGAAAAATCTTATTTGCTTGTTTTGGAGATGTGAAAAAACTTAATATATCAGATTATTGCAATTTTTAAAAAAAAAATGCTAAAAGCATTGAATGGGCACAAAGTTTGGTCTCTTAACCTATCAAAGCCATTCCTAACCTGATAAATATTTTAAATCTGACACGCAAAACTTCTGCATAAGCAATGGTGCACCCTCAATTAGACCTAAAACACAATTTTTAGGATTTTGGACTTCAATAATCATAGTAATTTTTAGGCTTTACAAAATTAGATGAACAAATTTGATCAATCGCAGTTGAAGTTCATCGGAAGAACTGATCTGGCATTCAAGGGTGACGCGCCTTTTTACAAGACTAAACGCTGCACGAATGGTTTCATGGTGCGGGGCACTACGATAGCATTCTAACGGTGAATTTGGCTGGTTAGCGTGTGAGCCCCACATATGCACGAAAGGTCTTCACTTTGGTTAATTGCAATCGCTTATAAAATTGTTACATACCCACCACCACGTGCCGGATTGCTAAAGCGGAGCGACAACGCAACGATGCAGCTCTTTTACTTTTTGTACGGTGGGCCCTCTATATCTTTAATCTGTGGTAGCACAGGCACCAATCTTTCAATTGGCAGGTTTTCTAGTGCATGGCTATATATCTACGACATTGGCAAATGTTGGCAATGGTTTAGATCATTCTGATCTGTTATACTCCGTAACAGTATGGCAACTGGCCATGCAAGTTGGTGTCAAGGGGCCCACATTTGTATTATCTGATCCGTTCATCTGATTCCACTAACTTTTTAAAATCTGTGAACTTGGCCATTGAACTATGGAAGGTAGACCGTTCTTTGTTATTATTGTGAATGAAAATCTCACATGCCAAGTAATCTAATCAATGTAAATTTTCGATTCCTAGGCACCAAAAGGCATAAGAATTGGATTAACGGGTCAGATCATCCAAAGGAAAGCACTTCATGCGGAGGTGGGTAATGCATGACAAGCGTTCATAGTGTCCCGCAATACGCCCTGTGCACAAAGCTCGTGAACTGGTAACCTCAAAGTCACGCGACAACAACTTTTACCGTTGCGCCAAGCATCCCTTCTCACGATTTCACGTTGTTAGATTAATACACGTCAAATCGGCTCATTTCCGTGTGAGTCCCACCGTTTACTCAATTCCCGCTTTTGGCAAAGTGGTTGGAACATTGCTGATAGACGCACCACTAAGCAGCCGGATTGCTTCAATCGGCAGCGTCAGCAATAGGATAGTCAATTTGTTGCGTCAAATATGGGCCATCTGTAATAGTTTATACAGCGATCAGTGGTTTAGATTCTCCTTATAGAGGATTCCAAATAGATCTCAAGGGCCATGATCTCTCGATCAATGTCTATTGCAGTGGTGCATACTTCTATTTGCATGTGTTGAATGAGTCGATTTTTGTTTCTTTTGACAATCAACAAGTCTTAAATGGCTCATTAACTTAGTCCTGCAATCAAAGCAAGGCAGCAATCAGTAGAGTAATTGGAAAGGGCCCATCAATATGGCCCCCATCCTAGACGGCTGATCCACTTCACTGCAAGCCCATGAGTGATGCCAGGTATAGAAACAGTAAAGGAAGAAAACCAATCAATTCTGGCTGGATAACATCACTGGATGCAGATGTAAAGGCATAGAACAGAACCAGAACCGTCTGCTGAACTGTTTGTCTAACCAAAAAAGACCAATTTCCGCGGAATCTTGTCCAATAAATAGTCTTTCTATTGATGGCCATGGCCCAAAAGACACACCCAACTATCCCAATTCAAAAATCAGAGACAACCCAGGTGGAGAGATTTGGAGAAGGCCCCCAGTAGATGAACAGTTAGGATCATCTGTGAGTTAGGAACCATTGGTCACCAGAGGAGAGATTTGGAGAAGGCCCCCTGAGCTTATTTATCCTGATTACATGTAATCATTGGTCACCAGAGGAGCAATCAGTTAAAGCTTACAATGAATATTCGGCAAAGCAATGTATTAGATTGCAAATTCCGTAAGAACTCAGAAGTAGTTGCAGTGAACAGTACTAACCATGAGTCACAATTATGGAAACTTGCAGTGCCATGTTGGAGCAGTAGTTCTGAATATAATCAAGGATTCTTTGCAAAAATGCCATTATATTATGGCAGTTTTGCAAAAAATGTCCGATGTTTTATGAGTTTTGCATATTTGCTATTTAGTTTTTGTGAGCTTTGTATGCCATTCTGTTAGTTTTCCATCCTCTTTTTCTGTTAGTTTTTTCTAAATTCTAATATTAACCTTCTCTATTTCTCTCTCTTAATATGTTTTAACAGACCTACTATCTCAAAGACTTAGACATGATCAACTTGCCAACTCTGGCCACCAAATTCAATGAATTCTCGATGGAGAGTTTCAATGAAACTTGGTATCCAATACAATTCAATAACAAGGAATCTACTTGTGTGGTTAAATTTCAACAAAAACCACAAATAGTGAGATATTTAATCGCAAACATATCATGTTCACCATCCTCCTCAACAATACTTGTTAAGCTCCTTCAATGAAATTCAATAATTTCAATTTCAATTATCACTAAAAACTAATATAAAGCTATTTTCAACACAAATTAGAATATAATCAATGCTTTTAATTAATAAAAACATGATAAATAAAAATATATAAAATTTAAAACATAGGCAAAATACTGTTACTGTTTACGTGAACAAAGACGAGTAGTAGACTTAAGCTCTTCGTTTGATGCCTTTTTGAATGAAGATTAGAAATATAAGACTTGGGTCTTCTTCTTCTCAATGTTTTCTATTTAGCATGATCAATTTTAGAAATCTCCGTTGATTAATGAAGCAAGATATCAAATGCAAAGCCTATTAGAGCATATTAACAGAGATGAATAGAGAAGGTTAATATAAAAAATTTGAAAAACTAAGAGAAAAGGAAGATGAAAACTAGAAAGACAATTTTGTAAAGCTCACGAAACCTTAATGGTAAATTTGCGAAACTCAAAAAACATTGGACTTTTTACAAAAATGTTAAAATGTAATAGCATTTTTACAAAAAAAAACCTATAATCAAATGAGGACCAGCCCAACATAAACCACATACATCACTAGACGAGAGCATAAGATTCTTCAGTTCTAAGTTGGTGGCAGACATTTTAACATGGTGTTGAGAAGATTCGGAACAACTTATTACTTAGAGATAGATTGGGGAGATCAAATGAGTAGAACCACAATCAGTTTGAGATTTAAAGTGTAAATATAATGAGTACAGTGAAGATTTTACCTAAAGCTAACATTATTTGGGTTCAAACCATACAATAAATGAAAGAGAAAACAATGGCTACAACAGAAACACTGACCTAATGTTTTTTGTGCCTACTCGAACGTATGGCCCGTAAATCATGCCTAAATCACCCAAAATCTTCGCCATGATGGGTGGTAACAGGTAAGGCTCTTCCTGTCTCTGTCAAGGGAGATGCCAACCGTCTCTCCAGCAAATGAACCCACCCAAAATCTTCTCCACTAGATGGTCTAGCCTCTATATTAATTCTAAGATGTATGTAAAATGCTACCACTTAACGAGTATTAGGAGTATTAGTGGTGCTTGAGATGAGATAATTAAATTGAGTTGAGATGAAATGAAATGAAATGAGATGGTGGGCCACGTCATTGTTAGTAGGGTGTAAATGGTCAGATCTGGGTCAAATACACTTCCGTTACAGTCATAGTCCACTAGAATCCTAATCATATCAGATTTTAATGGTACAATTTTTCAGATCTTAGATCCGAACTGTCATCAGGGAGTCTAAGATCCAAGCTAATAATAGAATTTACTTATGAGAAAAACAGAAGAAGAATTGAGCATGTGTGTAATTAATATCAGTAATTCTTCTTTGTCATTATATAACATCAGCACCAACAAGTCAAGTTATATAATCATCCCAATAAAAAAAAAGCTAAAAGTCAACTAATTGACATCATCAAACTTGGATTGTTAATTCAACTTTAAAAATTGAGCTAGTTATATTAAAGCTCATAATTCATAAATAGTAACCACTAAAAAGAATTTTAAAAGCGACCATTTACACAAAAAAAAATAATTGAAAGTATGGTTCTTTCTTAACACCAAAAAAAGAACTTAAAAGTATGGTTCATTGTTTCTTAACCCCTAATTTGCATTACCTGGACTGATATACCCTTAAAAATTAGATAATCTTAAAATTTTCTGTGTAAGAAAAACTTGGCTAAAACACCCTAAACTTAACCTCCACTAATAAGACTTTAAGAGTTCTATCCAAAATGACAAATGCGCTCATATATTTACCACAGTAATAGCATTAATTCTAAATTCACGCTCTCTCTTTCCCCTCAATCTTCCTTCTTATCTCTTATTCTAAAATTACCAGAACTTTCTTTTTCTTTACTCCTATGGCTGCCAAGTGATGCATTCTCACGCCAAAATTAGACAGTAAAAATAACTTACTCGGTTCAAATAGAAATTACAAACATTTTTTAAGTTTGTTTACACTAAATAGACAAAAAATATTGGATCTTTTCTGGTTATAGTTGTAATCAATTAGTCCATGACTATGCAAGTACAATATTATAGAAGGGAAATATATCCATCCCTCGCCACTCGCTACTCTACATCATTTAATTGAAGTCCGACAGTATTGCAATCTTTTTGGACGCATTTGATTATGGGTATTCAATTCAAGCATCACAGTAACGATTTTTCACATCAAACCAAAGGTTTTGTGACATCCAAATATCATGAGACTTCACAAGATAACTTAAAAATTAATTTTGGAAGCTTTGGCGCAGCAGTAAAAGTTGTCAAGTCACGGATTCAAGGCGTGGAAACAGCCTCTTGCAAAATGCAAGGTAAGGCTGTGTACTTTAGGTCCTTGTCGTCCACCCTTCCCCGGACCCTGCATAGGCGGGAGCTTCGTGCACCGGGCTGCCCTTTTAAGCTGAGCATCCTCTATGCAGCAGATTTACAATGAGAATCAACAATAAGTTTCTCTATCCCATGACATTTTGTAGCACATCTAGACTGACATTTGAACTAGTATGAAATGGCTCCTTAAGTCCCACTGTTACGAGTTTCAGTGGCCGTCCACAATATGAGAGAAAAAGGGACCACTTGAAGTTTAGTAATGCTAATAGCAGTACTGACTGCTCTCTATATTCTTTGCTTTAACTCTGTTATCATGCATATAATGCCATAACTGGAACCCACAATTTCTTCAAGCAATCAATTCATCTTTCCCATTAACACTGCCCTCGAAATCATTTATATACCAAAGTCCAAGTCAAGGTTATTCAACACGCGATAAATGGCATTCTATACATGTCTTTACAAGCAAAGGAAACTAGAAGATAAATTTATTCTTGCAAACTCGCAAGGATTATTGAGGCAATCTATATATGCTTTTGTAACTGATGGGTTTTTCAATTATTTAGCTTCAGTCCATGAGAATATTTTGGAATACCAAGATCATCAACAAATATAACAATTTAGCTGGAAGCACATATCATGCAATTAGTTTTTGCATGAGCACATATAACCTGATACAACTACTCCTTGGTTAGAAGAGGCACAACAAGTTAATGAAAGAACATTATACAAAGAACAATATATTAGATGGAAAACTTCACAAGTACTTAAAAAGCAGTAGCATGAAACATGATCAGTTACATTCATAGAAGCTTTTAGTTCCATGTTTTGATCACAAGGTAGTGTAATCAAACGAAGATCCTTCAAAAACCAGAACAACATTAAACAAAAGCAGGGTGTCTTTTCCTTTTAAAGTGGCATGCAACAAGCTTGAAGCTGCGGCCTTCGGTTGTGAAACGAGCTCACCTTGCCACTAAGTTACATGCTCTTTGCTCCAAATAGAAATATAGTTATAGGATCAGAAATCATCGAAATTAGGAAACTGAAAGATAAAACCTATTCTTGCATAATCTCAATTAATAATTGGGGCATCTAAAACATTCTTAAAGTCACTTATCAGCAGGACTTCATGAACATATAGTTTATTTCCAATCCCATGCCCAGTATCCCGACTGTAATCAAGACAATCATTCCACAACGGAACCAAGCTATGATGTCATAGTACATGTCTATAATAAAAGCAAAATTTTGAAAACCAACAGATGCCATTGTTACAGCCTCAACTGCTCCAAAATGTATTGGTGGGTCACATATAGCGCATAAAAGATAAGTGTCGAGAGCTAGAAGCGTTGCAAAGGCTCAGCAATAGCAGTTGTCTCGTTAGGAGATCTGGCAGTATTTCAATTGGAGTTGTAGCCGTCACTATTAACCAAGTTAAGCACATGTCAGGAACTTCGATATGAAAGCTTGAAAGAAGAAAATTCTCTGAAGCAAAAAACAAACTTGTTACATGTAATAAAAAAAATATCATAGTTTTGACTAGAATTACAAGATTACGTAAGAAACAGTTTCAGGTAGAAACAACAAAGGATAGTATAAGGCTTGTATGATATAATTAGCTACACCCAACTAGAAATTGGTTATTACTTTTCTATGTTTCATTAATATGTCAGATTTTAACTTCAGACGTCTAGGATTATTTTATTAGATTTGATCAGTAAACAAGAAAAAGGAATGGTCAAACAAGCATAAGTAGACTTCTTGCAGGTTTCCTATCATGTCTGGAATGAATAATCATCTAGCAAGAACATGCAAATAACTAAATAGAACTGCAGCATGTATTATATCAAGGATGAACTAAGATTAGTCACACACTATGACAGGGACCAGCAGAGCAAATAATTGAGTTGTGCTCTCCTGCAGCAGATGGACAATCCTTGGAGCAAGAAATAATTGGATCAACATGTGTGCACACGGTATTGAAAAGATCAAGTGCACAATCAGGCATTAAACAGACAATGTCCTTGTGCTCGTTCAGTGAGGTTTTCCTGTTTTCAGGAACTTTTATGGAAGTTTCCAACCAAAGGAGAATTAATCAAACAAATGAAAGGAATGAATTAATAATTATGGTGGCACCTTGGACTAAATAGTTATGGTAGCAGACTGGAGCGCCTGTTCACAAGCTACTGCACAAAGTGGGAAAAATCTTGGAAAGAACTGGACAAGTCTAATAGTTGACAGGAGCCCATTGCAGCCCCATTATCATGTTTATTCATTCCACTCGCCATTTGAAAAATAGAGTACCTTCTCGATAAAAGAACATGGTTCTGTTAGAGTTCCAATAAATTTTTTTTGGAAATGAATATGTCCTTAACTTAGGAAATTCAAGCACCCCTTTACTCATGTCTTTACCTATCTGTCATAATTATGTTTTGACCTAAGTTAATAAACAAAAAGATATGTACTATATCTTCAACTACGTCGACCTTCATATCCAACGACATAATACAAGCCAACAAAACTGAAATGCTTTGTCTGCATTGCCCATCCACAAGCAATTATCCTCTGTAACACATTTATAGGAAAACGCATGGAGTCTCAACATGCTTGGACGAAGTCAGTACAGCACAGAGAATATGATTCGGCCATGGCTTTTCTGAATGATGGATTGTACCATTTATCAATAATAATTAATGGGGACATGCTTGACTTACAGGTCTAAACTTTATCAATGCTGTCTTTCTCTTAATCAATTAGTTATGAAACTGTAAATGAGGCATCAGGGCTCTTAGATTTTCAGTCATGAGTCTCAAATGTGCTATTCAGTGACCTAATATTGCTGCTCTTATAGTTAATCACTTGAAATCATGTCCAGTCAGTTTGTCTTCAATGATCTATAGTATTGTTGAAAAACTTACATTAGTTGCACCTCTTATCAGGTAGCAATATCATCCCTTCTATTTGTGCATTATCACAAACAATCCTTTACGCAATATTAGAAAAACCAAATGGAATAGAAGTGATCTAAAAAGACATAAACGCCTATAAGAAGCATAAGATCCAATACGTAAGACTAGGCCAACAAATGTTCAATGCAGTTGGTCATTTGTGCATTATAACAAACACTCGTGCTATATTAGGAAAACCAAATAGAACAGAAATAATCTACAGAGACATAAATGTTTATCAGAAGCATAAGATCACACATAAGACTAAACCCAGCAAATGTCAAGCGCAGTTGCAGGAGAATACTTGAGTGAGTGGTTTGGTTTGTAATTCTTCGCTGGTAATTAAAAAAAGTGAAAATAAATAATGTCTTAAATTAATCCGCTCTAGTAAGAACTGGTGAAGTAATTGCCCAACACACTAGCTAAGAGCAAGGTAACAGAGAGAGAAACACTAAAAGCCGGAAGATAGAAATGCACGGCCTAAGGATTTAGAAGTATAAGCAGAAAAAACTAGACCACAAAGGAGATTTGAAGCTTACGATAAAGGTCACATTTTGAAGTTATTTTCAAATCGTTTCATGACACTTTAATTTTCGCACTTCAACCCCTGGAACCATTATAGTGAGTCTCCTTCAATCAATTCATGAATTGGAGCACTTTGGGACCCCAAGGGAAGCATCTCCAAACTCGGGCAACACACCACTCAAGATGTGTCAAGGAAGGGAGATCAAGAGTTAAATGAGAGCCTCCTCTTCTATCGTAACTGAAACTCATAAGATTTGGGAGACCCTCTAAAATTAATGTTGTTAACTGAGGGAGCACGCCCTGCATATCCGCCACCCTTATTTCCTCCTCCTGTTCCTTTGCACTTATAATCACCGTCATTTCAGGACACTTGCTTACCCAGAGGTATTCTAGCTGTGTGAGGCCGCATACCAACTTCCACGACAACAGATTATTCATTCTTTCGTTACAATCAAACCCTAGTGTTCGCAAATTCTGGAAGAGTGGAACAGGTGGCAACAAGAATCTGGAAGCGGAAATGCTCCTGTCTGTCGCAATGTCCTCCTCTTTCGCATCCGAGATTATGTTCTCAAGGGCTGGCACATCAATCTTAAGCTCCTCCAGTTTTTGAAGGCAGCGTGCAATACTTGGGGAGAAGAGATATCTCAACCTGTTCTTCCCGCTGAGCTTCAAGTGCTTAACGTTGTGGAAGATTCCAGTTGGGGGTATAGGGCCATTCCATATGTGAAGTAATTCACCCAAATCAATCAAGTCTATTGATTTTAATCTTGAGAGTAGTGTAGTAGTAGCATAAACATCACCAATCCCCTTTTCACGCTCAAATAAAGCCTTCAACTCCTCACAAGACTCAACGTACAGTTCCTCTAGCTTCTTTAATCCTTCAAGTGGAAAATCAACTGAGAAGATAATCTCTTGTTCACCGTCAAGGCAGCTGCTGTATTTCTATTAACTTCCAACACGTCATTCACCTTGGCAATCCAATGCAGCACTTCCTCTTTAGGCTCTCGCAAATTATTTTGAGCATCATTTACCTGCCGTTCTACATCATTCTTCTTCACTTCCAAATCTGAGACTAGGCTTTTAAGATCTTCAGAGTTCCTTTTGTAATGGACAAGATAAGAAGCATGTCGCTTGAGTGGAATGAATAAGCCCTTGGTGATTTCTACAGCAACGGTTACCAGAGCGTCCATTGCGATTCTTGTTGATAGAGGTAAAGGTAAAATGATAAGAAACCACCTACAAAGAAATAGAATGAGGCAAGAAAATCAGTGCATGATATTGTAACTATTCTCAGAAATAAATAAATAAATAAATAAAAGGCAAAAATTGGACAAAATCAATAAATGAAATTGTAATTATTCGTTGGCTCTACCGTAAGAAGGTCGCCGGTTCAAGGTAGTGAGCAAGTTGGCGAGTGTTTGGGAGTTACGCTTGGAAAAGGTGTACATTGACGTCAGTGTGTCTCGAGGAGGCTGGAGGCTTAGTGTAATGACATGAATTTTACTACTGAAATTCGTAGGAAAATTTAAAGGTAAATTGGTCAATAGACAATTGAATCTGATGGTAAAATGTCCCTGAAACATAGTAGAATGAATGGAATGTTTTTGAACAAAAACGTATTTTAACTTACTTGATAGTTGAATTAGTTAATTAATTTAATTAACTAATTAGTTAGTTTAAATGAGTTTAAGGGTTGAAAACTAAGTTCATTACCAAGAAGTATTTAAGAACTAGCTCATTTATACTTAGTTTACATATAAATAGGTGTTCATGTTTAGGAACTAAATGAAAATAAGTGTTACACTCTAGATTCAATGTAGGAAAATGTTATGATCTAGAATGAATTAACCCGTAATTCTATATATGAAATTGTCCAGATTTCAAAATCAAACATGATTTAATTTAGATATGATTAAAATTCAGATATGAATATTAAGGCTAATCAATATTCATATTCTACATTCCAATTTGAAATGTCCAATCCTAATCAAATTAGATGTACATGTCCAAAAGCCAGTTAGACTTGCGATCTAAAAACGTCCAATCAGATAAACTAGAATCTCAATATTAAAGCTATTCATTTCCAGGATTCAAGAGTCCTTATCTAATCTTAAGATCCAAAAGAGGATTAGTTAGTTCGTCTTATGAGCAAGCTAAACTGCATGGTAATAAACTTCAGTAAGGATGACAACCTAGTGTGGAAGCCATGTCCCAAAAGTGTATACTTGTTACATTCATGCTACATAATTCTGGCTAACCCAAATGAACTGTGAAGTATATGGAGTTCTGATATCTCTACTAAAATCTCTTTCTTTGGATTGACATTTTGCCTGGATAAATCTCTCACATTTGTAAGCTCCATCACAACCAAACTTAATCCTTGAAAAAAAAACATAAATGGTGACAAGTTGGGCATGGGATTTACCAGAATTTAAGAGTCTTCAATGTACGAATACCCAGGAAATTAGAAAGAATTTCTACATGCCGAAGGAGAAAGGACAAGTATAAACCGAAAAGTGGCCGCCACCAATTGAAGGAGTTTATAAACTAAACTTCAATGTTGCTAGCTTTGGAAATTCAGCCCATCCGATGTTCGGGCTATTCTTAGAAACAATCGAGGAGAGACCAGTTCTGATTTTGCAGTCCTGATAAGATGGGCAGGCTCAAATGAAGCAGAAATGAAGTTTATTCTCATAGGAATAATAAAATGGATAGAACAGCTTCTAGTGCAGCTCATGGTTGAAGGTGACTCCTTTAACGTTATATAAATCAAGGCTTGATAATACTTCCTCTCCACCTGTAAGGTTCTGGCACATCTACAACAAGATCAAATCCCCAGCAAAGAGCTTGGATTCTATCATTTCCTACACTCAATAAATGACACTGCAAATGGACTATCGCATGAAAGTGTTAATTTAGAATCATTGAGAACCAAACGGCTCTAGTTTTTAGTTTAATGTTGTAATGTTGTATCTTAAATGTTGATAATCTCAATCTGAATGTACAACCACAGGGAGGGCTATTCTCCCCCTGTTAGTAAAATCATTCCTTTCTTTTAAAAAAAAGTCACTAGATGTAGCTTTGGGAACTCACTAGGAAGAAGCAACAAAAGTTAGTTAATGATCTACTCATAAATAATAGGAAAATGAATAAATCCTAAAAACAGGTTTTCCTATTTATTCAAGAGTATATTTATGGATTTCTTGTGAATGCTTAGAGCATCTCAATTTGCATTGGATTAATGAAATGTTGTGCCAAATTTTCACAGATCTGGCAATCAGGATCAATTAAATCATACACGCACAAAAGAAGACAGAGATTTACGTGGTTCAGCCAAGCTTGGCTATTTCTACAGAAGAGGAGGATTCTACTATAATCTAATCAGATTACATGAGTGAAGAGTAGGAGGCAGCTTATGGCCTCCTCTAGCCCTCCTCTCTTTCTCTAAGCACAGACTCTCTCACACCCTCACACCCTTACACACCAAATCCTACCATCACACACACACACACACACACACACACACATATATATATATGATTTTCCTTCCATGGATATGCATGGACTCTGATCTAATCAATCCTTATCTTGATTAATCCTCATCCTATGTGATCCTTATCCTGATAGTTTTCCATTGTTTGCCAAGTTACTCACATGGGCATGGATTACCTGTAGGTCCTCCCCAACATGAAAATCCTACCATTCAATAAAGGAAAAAGACAAAAAAAGAAGATAAAGTGATAAGAAGTATGTTGGATCTTGGAAAGCGAAAAGGCTTGTAACCCTTTGTGCTTTCTACTGCACTTCATGAAACATGTAAGCGATGAAAACAAGAACCAGCTAAAGTTTTCTGATTATGAGCTCTCTGAGAGCAACTAGTGTATCTTCTACCTATGATTGCTTTTGGTTATGGTCATTGGTCAATTGGTCATGCCAAACTTGTTCATTTTCAATAGCTAAGCCAGATAGCTTTGGTCCCATGTGAAATGGATATTTCATGGGCATGCTAGAATTCTAATGAGGTAAATTGGACTTAGATGATTTGGACATATTTAAAGAAGACGGAAAATGGAGTTCGTTGGAAGTGAGGCAATCCAAATAAAAGGTTCTAAAAGGGCACACCATCAAAGAACACCACCTTTTGAGGAGCAATGCTATCAAAGAATGCGACCACACTCCAAGGACATTGGCATATTTTGGTAATGGTTTTGTGACAACCCGGGTTTTCACATACATTTTTATAATACAAACCTAACTCCTAATGCGGGATGCATCCCTATTTGAAAACAATTTTATAAAACCAATGCAATGCAGCGAAAAAATCTTTTATTTTAAATTCATTTTAAAAACCCCGAGTATCATTTGCTTTCAAAACAAACAAAGTAGTTTTGAAAATTACGATAATCATAAATGTCTTCCCAAGTCTATCCAGTCACAGCTCACAGCCCAACTGTAGTAATTACAAGTACATGTCCAAAAAGGGTAGAGAGTTTACTTACATTCATACTTGTCTATTCTTCATTTACTTGATCATAATACCAGCATGTCATGGAGTTTCTTCTAATCCCTTTTGGACTCATCTGTAAAAATAATATATTTGGGGTGAGTATTTCTCATACTCAGTAAGTTATCTGATACTACTATTTTGAAAACATGGTAGGCAACATGCACAAGTCAAGGCGCTTTGTCATGTAAAACATCAATGATTTCTTTTTGTGTAAACATGCATATTTGTGCATAAAACGTAAGCTCATTGATGCAATTTCAACCATGGAATCCTTTACCGAAATCTAGTATTCAAAAATCATAAAGCAGATGTCGCGACCTCAATCCCCGAGACAGCAATTTGACTTAATCAAGCCTAGCGATTAGCTGAGCTAGGCCTATGTGGCCTTGCTTCTTCTTTTTTTTCATAATATATATCACAGCGGAAGTATGGAGAGAGCTAAGTGATGTCCTGTGCAAGTCACAGTTTACTGATAAAATATTTTTCTCCTTTAACTATTGAGTTCTACTGAAATTTCGCAAAGTCTCCCCTATTTTTCGGACTTATGCATTTAACGCATGCTATGCGGTTCACCTGATAGATAATATAGCAATTATAAATTCCTTAAGAGAGACTCAGTCTCCATACTATCTATCATAATACGCCACTAACACCTGCTTATTAACTAGGAGTTCAAGTGAGTCTCATACATGCCCTATCAAGATAAAACACATAGGATGCATAAGGATCATTGTCAAAAAATAAGATATAACTCATATTCAGTATCAGCACATATATATACATATATATACAATTCAAAATGTTACATCTTCAATTAAGCTTTTTTCATTTCACTCAACCCCCTTTCTCTTCTCGGCTTGACTGGTACTTACAAAATAATAAAGTGAGCTGCGAAGCCCAATAAGGGAAAAGAACTAAACCCATGCATATCTAATCATTCTCGTTGCTACGCTCAAAAGCACATTCAATACAACACGAGCATTTATTTCCATTTTTAACTGGTCATTTACAAAGTAGTTAGCATGCCCTATCAAGTAAGGCCTATGGGTATTAGAGCAGAATTGCAGTTTTTCCCAAATTCAAATGTGACGCAACAGCCATAACATGCAAACAAGCACACCCCATAAGAATTTCCCATTCGTGTCCAACCACAGGACATTCAATAGATGAGTGACTAAGTCATGGACCTCATTCTAAAGTTAAATGTAAACCATAAGCGTTACATCCAACAAAGCTGCATACCCATTAATGATTTTCTCAGTAATATTAAACATGCCTAGCATTACACTAGGATCCAATAGTCATCTCTCTCAAGGATTACCATCTTGGGCGGCCCACTATGAGTATCATCATCAAGGCAGCCAGACCCTCAAGATTTACCATCTTGGGCAGCGCCAAAGTCAAGTTCCCTCAAGATTTACCATCTTGGATGGCTCCACCTTAGTCAAAATCAACCAGGCAACCCTTTCCCTCAGGGTTTACCATCTTAGGTAACTCAATATGCCAGCTCATCCCTTAGGGTTTACCATCTTGGGCAGCTCCACCGTGATCCCAAAGGACCACGCAGCCCTTTCCCTCAGGAATTACCATCTTGGGAGGCTCAATACCTGACAGCTCATGCCTCAGGGTTTACCATCTTGGGCAGCTCCACCATGATTCCAGAGAACCAGGCAGCCCTTTCCCTCAGGGTTTACCATCTTGGAAGGCTCACTACCTGACAGTCCATTCCTCAGGATTTACCATCTTGGGTGGCTTCACCTTAGTTGCAAGCAACCAGGTAGCCCTTTTCTTCAGCATTTACCGTCTTGGAAGGTGTCATCATAGCTTACCGGGTGGCCCTCAGGGCTTACTATCTTGGGCTTGACTATTTTATAACAGTTTGCATCATTATAACAGCTAAGCATAATAAATCAGACTATAACATGACCATTTCAATAAGAAATTATAATTTCTATCATCCATTCAACCAAGGTGACAATATATTCATTCAACACATGCATAAAGTTAATTTCAAGAGCACATATCAACAAGAATTTAAGGAATGAAAGGGTTCTGGGTCCTTACCTGCTCTCAAGGCACAACTTAAAATTTAACCACCAATGTCGTTCACGCTGCGCTCAATCTCTGCAACGAATATGAGTTCTAAGTAAATTTCAAAATTTCATGCAATTTTCTATACTTCTAACTCTATATTCACCATGTTCTTGATCTAACCTCATATATCTAGATCAAGGATTTGCACACCAATTGGTTGCTATCCAATCGAATCAACACCATTAGTCTTACATCGATGGTCTAGATCAAGCGCATACCTCTAGGAGTTTCAATTTCTAACATGTTCTTGATCTAACCTCATATATCTAGATCAAGGATTTGCACACCAATTGGTCGCTATCCAATCGGATCAGCACCATTGGTCTTACATCGATGGTCTAGATCAAGCGCGTACCTCTAGGAGTTTCAATTTCCAACATTTTAGGTAAGTTATTTCACAATTCAATACTGTTAGCCATAATTCATGGTTTGATCTCCTTTACTGACCTTCGATATTCGCTGATCGAATATTGGACAACCAGATGGGATCTCCCGTCAATTTATTCATAATTGGTTAGTCATTTCTATGATAATTCATCACCAATGGCTACTTGGAGTTATATTTGACCTAAATTTACCTCTCGATCACATTTTCAATGGTCGGGTGTTAAGGTCACAAATTTCCCTATGCATAAACAAGCTTGTGATCACAATTTTGTGGACCAATCAATTCCCGATAGACGATCCATCTTTGCGGATGAAAAGATCATTCGTGATTTGTCCACATCTAAAAATTTTCCATTTTTTCACATTTTAGGGGGTCGCCGGAAAATATCGTCTTTGCCGGAGAAGGTGACCGGATTTCGGTCGTCGCCGGCGACACAGGCAACCTCGTTTTCAAGCGATTTTTCACGGGGATGTTCAAAATTTACTGAATTTTTGTTTTCTAATGTTTCCCCTTTTGATTTTTACTAAAACTATCGTTTTTTGCCGAATTTTTCAAGGGTTTTTGAACTTACCCTAGGTGCTGGTTTTTGAAGGTTTTGGTGTCGTTTCTCGACAGATCTTCATGAAACCAAAGGGGTTTCACTCAAAAACATCTAAGAAACAAACTGAACGGGTAGATTTTCAATCCAATCCCGTTTCTCTCCCTGTATAACATGAATCCGATGGAATTTTTCACCATCCCAGCTCATCGGAAAAACGGAAGAGGAATGGGGAATGGAGAGGAAAAAGGAAACAAGGGGGGAACGGAGGGTGGAGGAGAAGACTTACCCCTAACCTCCGTTGGTGTGTGAGTCGTCGATGGAGAGGAAATCTGGCAGAAAGAGGGAATCACGGGCGAGGTGGTTCCATTTGCCTGAGAAATAGGAACGACCTAGTTCCCATGCGGGTGATGCTTGATCGGAGGAGAGGGAGAACCAAGGAAATGAGGACAGGAGGGGTTGTCGGGAATGGAGAGAGGGGAAAGGGTTGCTGACTTTGGCTCCCTCTTCCTATGTTGCAAACGCGTGGGAGTAGAGCTCCACGTTGTGAGTTCCACTCCCGCGTGTAGAGGTCCTCCCACGTGGCTCTTTGGTTCACACTCATTAGAGGGGGGTGCCATTATCAATTTGGACCCCCTCTACCTCGATAGTAAAATCCTTGGGTCTTTCGCTCCAGATCTCCGTTTCGCGCGTTCTTAGTGTCATTAGAAAGCTCTCTTCGAGCACAGTCTGATGAATGATTTTGCATCATTAATTTCTAATGTTATTGATTTCTACGTTTTAATCCACTATTTAGGGCATGGGTGTGACAGTAGAAATCAATAGATTCATGTAAGATCTTAGCAAACATATCGGACTACGAGTCAAATATAATAATCATGAAACTCTTAAAATAGTCATCTTTCAAAGAAGATGCTAGCATCACTATAAGGATCATGTACATAAGTCTCTCGGCGAACACATCATGCCAACTGGTCTCGAATACTCGTATACGACCATATCAATATTGTATGCATATCGATAACACTGAAATCATAGGGTCACTATGCTCACGATCAGCACATAGCTAAAATCGTGTCTCTAGTATCTAGAGACCAACCCACCATAGCCTCCACGGCGACTATGGCTGTCCCTGAAAAGGGTGTCATAAACACCTCCAGTGGTCATCCCTGTTTACCACAACAGTCAAGGAAGGAACAATGCCTTTTTGGTAACGATACCATCCACCCTTTGGTGGTAGAGGCTGGGGGTGCCGTTATCAAAATGGCCCCCCCGTTTTTTGTCTTTTTCGTTTTTAGGTGCAATTTACAAAAATGCCCTCAATCTTTAATTGCTTATAACTTCTTCATACGAACTCCGTTTTTGGCGTTCTTTAAGGCGTCGGATTCCATTTGCAGTGTAGAATCTAATGGTACTAATTTTTCTTACAAATTCTTATGTTTCCTATTTAATTTAAAATAAAGCATCCAACTACCTCTTAAGACTAGTAAACATATATTAATTCCCAAAAAGAGATAAGTTACAGCATCAGTGGTAAGTGGTAAACATTATATTTGTTCTTCATACAAAATGTCTTCAAAATTTGGGTCATTACAAAACTCATGTCAAATGTTAATGGTTGATTCATCATCATAGGTCGAATGTTCTCGTCCAGAGGCCTATCTCACTATTCACATAAAATTGTCATTAGGATTTCCAACAATATTCATACTCATGTCAAAAGTCTCTTATCCATAACAGAGTACCCTTACTAGGTCATGATTGAATCCTTTGTCATTATCCTCTTTGTCCTTTCCTTGCTTGATGATTTTCTTCGTGACCTTTCAGACCAAAAGTTCTATACTCGATCTAGTAAAGTTAGTCCTTAAGAGATTCCTTCAATTGATTTTTCATACTTGGTACATGCATATAACAACTAACTTTTTGTTTAAAGGCAATTTAACATCAGATATTACCTCATAATGTGTTGGCTACCTCAACTTTTCTCCTTCCATTTCCTATATCAATATATTGTTCAATCTTTTATCAAGGTTTTATCATCAACCAGTCAATCTTAATTGTCAGGAGGTAGCATCATAAGTAGTGATTCTCTCAATTCCTCAAATTTTATCTTTCAAGTGTCCCCTTATACTTAGCTTATAATAAGAATTCTCATTCAATAGTTATTATATCAAGTTGTGCTGACGCTGTTAAATCAACAAGTTTGAAAAATAGTCAGGTAAGCATGGAACATTTTCTTAGACATAGAAAGAGAATTTATTCCATTACCTATTGATCTCTTTCCAAATATATAGGTTATAAGCTCAAAGGTCTCTACAACGATCGGTGCTTATCTGCCTTTCTTTTCAATCCAAGTCAGCAGCATCTTTCAGACCCAAAGTGACCTCTACACCCTGTCATGGTATCTATTAAGGTTTGGAAAATCTTTCGCATTGGTTTAGATCGCTTTTTATTTTTGCTTCTGTCTCAGTTGCTACTATGTTCATTGTACTCATAGCTCTTCCATGACATAGTTTAATTAACTGACTTCAGACTCTCAAATGACTTAGTCTAATAAGTAACTTCTTTTAGGGAAAACTCATGTTTAAGTGCTTATAACGTCCCTCTTAGTACATAACTTAGACTACTGTCTCATAGATACTAACACATTTGATTAATTAGGGTGGGATACCTTTATTCAGTCAACATTACTCCAAAGGTAATGACTAAATAATGGCCTTAAGATACTCTTCCAATCTTCCTCTATGATATCAAGACATTAAATTGATCCTTAATGATACCCTAGTTGCTGAAAAATTAATGGACAAGTCGTTGTCCTCGCTTGTTTCCTTTTTCAACATAACTTTATATAATCATATAGTGGCAAGGTAGGATATCATCAACTTTTCCTTTTTATGGACTAAATCCACTGGTGTTCCTCATAAGCTAAGGGATCCGATACGATTATAATTGCAACAATTGATATAGACATCAAACCATTTGTAGAATTTAATTTCTAGTTGATCACCATTCTTCTTCGAAAATTTCTTGCAGCATAATGTCCTTAAATTCGATACTCTACTCAAAGTCTTAAATCTCATCTACTTTATCTCTATTATACTCTTTTACAATAAAATCATCAACTCAACTATTATTATTATTCCTTCGAATTTGATTGGTTTATCTTCAAGATGTAAGATTTGTATGTATCTATTCTTCCTCAATAAAGTCATGATCTTCTTCTTTTGAATATTCAATATTCATCGAATACTTATAGTTGCAGCTCTATCTCTCTCTCTCTTTTCTTCTTATTTGGTCAAAATCCTCCTTTTGTCCACTTAGATCAATGTTTCCATTTGCTTTGTTGCATATAATCGATACTACACATACTCCTTTACTTAACAGATATGATACACTGAATGCTTCTAAGAAATGCTAAATTGTACTAATATCATTGAAATCCTTGATCAGTCTATACTCTTAATAAATCCATTTAGTGTCTCAATAATTACCTTGACGCTCTATCCATGCGTTACCTCTCTCATGGGTTCATGTCATGATCAATCTATTATCACAGATCTGTCATCCCTAATAGATTATCATCAAAATCTTCTAATGACTCTATTATGCTCAAATTCTTTGTCACTCTTCTCAAATTCTGTCTTTTACATCCCTTATCATACTCATGTTGTATCCCTTTTGATAATGTACTCATAATGTACTCATATTCTGATATTCTTTATGATGGTAAGATAGCCATCTAGGTTCTTCAATTTCCTCACCTTTGATTGATCTATTACAGGTCAGCGTTATCTACTAATAAGTTCACTAACATCTTCATTCATCATGCTCATCCTAATTTGATTCATATATGAGTTTCCTTGTTTGCACCATTGCACAACAATCCTTATTTCTTATGGTTTTGATAGGATTTAAGCCATCCAATACCTAAGTAGTTGCTAGATCCATCTCCTTTTTCACCTATTTATTTATGGTAAAATGCTTTGTGAATTAATATCATTTCTCACACTAATCATTTCTACTACCTCTATTTAGACTACTTCTTGCTTATCCTAATTGTCTATGACCCTTGGACATGCTGGACTAGCTGTGAAAGGATAAAACTAAGCTCAACCAACTGTGACGACCCGGGTTTTCACATGCATTTTTATAATACAAACCTAACTCCTAATGCGAGATGCCTCCCTCTTTGAAAACAATTTTATAAAACTAATGCAATGCAGAGAAGAAATCTTTTATTTTAAATTCATTTTGAAAACCCCAAGTGTCATTTGCTTTCAAAACAAACAAAGTAGTTTTGAAAATTACGATAATCATAAATGTCTTCCCAGGTCTATCCAGTCACAGCTCACAACCCAACTGTAGTAATTATAGGTACATGCCCAAAAGGGTAGAGAGTTTACTTACATTCATACTTGTCTCTTCTTCATTTACTTGATCATGATACCAGCATGTCCTAGAGTTTCTTCTAATCCTTTTTGGACTAATCTGTAAAAATAATATATTTGGGATGAGTATTTCTCATACTCAGTAGGTTATCTGATACTACTATTTGAAAACACAGTAGGCAACATGCAGAAGTCAAGGCGCTTTGTCATGTAAAACATCAATGATTTCTTTTTGTGTAAACATGCATATTTGTGCATAAAACATAAGCTCATTGATGCAATTTCAACCATGGAATCCTTTACCAAAATCAAGTATTCAAAAATCATAAAGTAGAAATCAATAGATTCATGTAAGAAAACCTCGGCAAACATATCGAACCACGAGTCAAATATAATAATCATGAAACTCTTAAAATAATCATCTTTCAAAACAGATGTTAGCATCACTATAAGTATCATGCACATGAGTCTCTCGGCGAATACATCAAGCCAACTGGTCTCGAGTACTCGTATACGACTATATCAATGCTATATGCATATCGATAACACTGAAATCATAGGGTCACTATGCTCATGATCAGCACACAGCTGGAATCGTGCGCGTCCCTGTTGAACCAGGACTGCGATCGCACGTGTGCGAATGCCCAAGCGACGTGCTGTAGTGCGTTCTGAACTGTGTTGTGTAGACGCGTCTTCAGTGCAAGCGCGGAGCATCTTGGCTCCCAGGATGCTCACGCCCTGGTCAACCAGGACCCGCACTCAAACGCCGTGCCCGCATGCCGCGCGCCCGAAGTCCGTCCTAGGGACCACGTGCCAGGCACGCGTTACGTGCAGCATCCCTAGGACACGTCTGGTTTGATGGGTTGATAGACCCATCGAGTTAGGGTTCCTTCCAGCATTTTTCAGCCAAAAAATGCAGATCCGGAGGGGATTTGGGCTGGGAAAAGAGGGGAAACTAAGAAAGAGAGATGGGGGCTTACCTGGGCAGCCAAAGATGGTGCCCTCTTTCCGGTGATGCAGCTCCCTTTGTCGCCGGAAAACTCGAAGAAGGGAAAAACCCACATTTTTGGTGCGACCAAAGGAAGAAGGGGGAGAAAAAGAGAAGAGAGGAGAGGACAGCCGGCCCGAAGGAAGGACCCGGGCCGGTGCCAGTGCCGGAGATTGCAAAGAACTAGAGGAGGGTTTTCCGATTTTGCTAGACCGGAAACCCTAGCTCAAAATAGTCGGAGAAGATGGAGGAGAAACGGTGATTGGAGTGGGAGGGAAGAGGGCTTTTTATGGCCCTATGAAGGCGGTGCTGCCCATGGCGATGCTGTGCACCGCCAAGCTGGAGGAAGAAGACGATGACGCGTGGTGGGAGGGTGTCGTTATCAAATCGCCCCCCTGCGTTTTCAGTCCCTCTTGCTTTAAATGCATTTTACAAAAATGCCCCTCATCTTTAAAAGGTCATAACTTGGTCATACGAACTCTGTTTTTGGCATTCTTTGAGGCGTTGGATTCCATTTTGAGCATAGAATCTAATGGTGCTAATTTTTCTCACAAATTCCTTTATTTCATATTTTAATTAAAATAGAACATTTTAATAGTTAATTCTATATAAATTTTCAAATTAATCAATTTCTCTCTCAATTTAGTAAAAGTGATGCAAAAATAGCATCAAATGTTTGAGTCATTGCAAGTTTGGATCATTATAATCTGTTATAGTGCGCAACATTGTGGCAACTTGCCGTGTAGTGTCTCACCCATTTGTATCAAGGGGCCCACTTTATATTATTAGACTCTATCATCTGATTGTACCAAAATTTGAAAATCTGTGAACTTGGCCATTAAGTGCAGACCATTCTTTGTTACTATCAGAAGTGCAAATCCAAGATGCCAAAGTCATCTAACCAATGCAACTTTTGAAACAGTTAAAAGGCAGAGCAATCAAATCATCATCCAAAGGAGAGCACCGTCGTGCAAAAGTGGGTGATGTACAACAAGCATTCGTAATATCACAGAGTATAGCATTTGATTAAATTTTGGGTTTCACTATTTAATGTTGTTAGAATGAGAGCCTTAGTATAGCAGTAAAGTTGTCGTCATGTGACCTTAAAGTTGAGCGTAAAAACAGCCTCTTGCAATGTGCAAAGTAAAGCTGGACACTATTGACTTCTTGTGTTCTATTGCTTCCTTGCATAGGGCTAAAGCTTTGTGCACTAGGCTACTATTTAATGTTGTTAAATTAATTCATGTTAACTTGGCTCATTACTGCATGAGCCCCATCAATTAGTCAATTAATACCATTTGTAAAGTGGTTGGAACATCACTAACAAACGTAGCACTAAGCGATAGTCAATTTGCCCCGTCAAATAAGAGCCCGTGTAAGATTAGCTTATACAGCAATCAATGGTTTAGATTCCCCTTGCAGGAGCATAGAGGAGTCCAAATAGATCTCAAGGGACTTGACCTCTCAATCAATGTCTATTGTAATTGTACATACTTCTAATTGCATTTGTGTTGAATGAGTCAATTTTTGTTTCCTTTGACAATCAACAAAGTCTTAATTGGCTCATCTACTTAATACTGTACTCGAAGCAAGGCAGTGAATCAGTGGAGTAACTAGGCAGGGCCATCAACATGGGAACCCATCGTAGACGGCTGATCCAGTTCATTTCAAGCCTATAGGTCATGACAGATACAGAGATAGTGAAGGAAGAACAGCAATCTATTCTGGCTGGATAACATCACTGGATGCAAGCAGAAAGGCATGGACACAGAATCAACTGTCTGGTGAACTATTTTTCTGGTCTAAGAAAGGAGGATTAAAGCATAATCTTCTCCAATAAATAGTGTTTCTATTGATGGTCATGGCCCAAAAGACACACCCAACTCTCCCCAATCCAAGAATCAGGGACAACCCAAGTAAAGAGATTTGGAGACAGCCCCCAACAGATGAACAGTTAGGAACCATGTACTGGTTTTGATGGCTGATATATAGTTTCAAAGATTGTGCACTCTTGAACCATCTTAACAGGGTTTCATGTTGTGTTCATTGCCTATCTATGCGGCTTCAAGGATAATGATTCCATAACTCCTGGCAGAAACCGTGTTATTTATATGGAGGACAACCTACAGTTGATCACAGCCTCTCACTGATTCTCTTTCTTATAATCTTAACCATTTATATTAAGTGTATTGTGATAGATGAGTCCAGAAATTATATATTTTTTATTATGCTATTGTTGATGCCGTTCATCGTCCTCCGCTGGTCCTCACCAAGAAAGAAGGAATCCACCAGTATTTTTCCATGAATTTACGTTCCTATCTACCTTCCCAGAAGCAGTGCTATCAAATCCAGTTCACAGAATAATTAGCAGAGCCCATGGACAACGGGCATGAGAAGGCGTAAGAGAGAAACTGAAATTATTCCAATCTAAAGAAAGAACTAAAATCATTCCAATCTAGAGAGAGAAGTAAAATCCTTTAGAGAGAGAAACCTGAAATTATATCATAAAACTAAAGAGAGAAACTAAAATTATTCCAAAACTAGAGAGAGAAAATCAAAATTATTTTACAAGAGACAAACAATGTCAACACGTTAGCTCAACGATTCTGAAAATTAAAAACCCAGTCCAGAAAATAAGCAGAGACAGAGAATGAAAAGAGCGGATGAACAAAGCAGGTCGCAACACAGAGATAAAACTACTGAGAGTAAATACCTTGCACTTTTGGAGGAGACTGGTTTTGCTTCTAAGCGACGAAAGTTAAGAGGTGGGAGAGATGAGGATGAAACGGTGGTGATGGGAGGTTTTCCCCGAAGGAGGGGCTGTGGGGAGTGAGGAAGGAGAGGGAAGGGGGACAGAGAAAGGGAAGCTCAAAGAAAGTCTTCCCCTTTTTTCTCTCTTCGGTCAAAGTATGAATGTAGGCTAAAAGCATAAATTAATAAAAAGGATTGTCGAGATTTTAAGATTAAAAAAAAAGAAGAAGAAAGAAGCAGAAAAATAGGCTAAAAGCATGCGCAAAGTTTGATGTCTAACATGTCAAAGCCATTCTAAGGCGATGAATGGCTTGGGTCTAATAAGCACAGTTTCACCATGCATAAAATGTTATCCAAACACTACAACCTTTTGCATAAACAATGGTGCACCCTCAATTGGACTAGTAATGTTAACTTTGGGTCCACGAGATAACTAAATTCATAAAATCAGATGAATGTGTTTGATTAACCTAGGTGAGGCCCATCAGAAGAACGGATCGGATCATTCACGGGCGAGGCGCCTTCTTACATGACTAAGCGCTGCACGACAGGTTTCGTGGTGTCGTGCAGCATTCTCAGAACGAATCTGGCTAGTTAGCGTGTGAGCCCCACTTTTGCACCAAAGGTCTCCTCTTCGGTTAATTCCAATCAGTTATAACATTGGGACTGACCCACCACTACATGCCGAATTGACTTAGCAGCGGATCTTAAGAAATCTTGACTTTTCAGCAATGCGATTGTAGAGCGGCAATGCATCGACGCAACTCTTTTACTTTTGTATTATGGTGGGCCCTGTATATCATTGATCCGTGGTATCATAGGCACCAATCTTCCGATTGATGGTGGGGTTTGCAGTACATGGCTATATGTGTAGGACATTGGCAAATATTGATTTCACCAACTTTAGAAAATCTGTGAACTTTGCCACTATCAGAAGGACAAATCTCAAATGCCAGAATCATCTAATCAATGTAATTTTTGGATTACTACTCGCCAAAAGGCAGAGCAATCGGATCAACGGGTGGGACCATTCGAAGGAGTGGACCTTCATGCAAAGGTGGGTGATGCACGACAAGCCCTCAGAGTGTCGCGCACTACAGTAGCATTTCAATTAACTCTTTTTTTTTTCACAATTTAATGTTGTTAAATTTCATTCATGTCAAATTGGCTGATTACCGTGTGAACCCCACCAATTAGTCGATTACTAATTTTAATTTACTTCAGTTTGCTAATTCGTATCCAATCGGCTGATAGACGCACCTAGGCAGCCGGATTGCTTTATTCAGCAGCATCCAATAGATGAGCAGCAACTCTTAACCTTTCCTCGCCCCTTCAAGACTACAGTCATGGGACAGTCAATTTGTCCCGTCAAATAAAAGCCCATCTGTAAGATTCGGTTATACAGCGATCAATGGTTTTGATTCACCTTCCAGGATACAAAATAATTTAATATGTTTCCTTCAAAAAGGAGCTTCTGGGATCCAAATTGAATGTAGGAGGTCACTAAGGCTTGAGCCAGCGTCATGTATTTGGCCAGGTATTTCTTATCAGCTACATATAACTCAACAGGTCTTAGGCGGTTCCCGTGGACTGCTTCACAGGACACACCATTAAGTGGCTACTTATCTACCACTAGCTTCTGGGGCCTGTTTCACAACTTGGTAAAAACTCGATGGTACTAATAGCTACAATGAATGCTTTTTCACAAGTACTTCAGTTTTACATGATCGTGCCATCCAAAATATAGGAAAATTCAAAGAAAGGCAGCTAGAGAAGATGAGCAACCATCGATGGTGCCATTTGGTTACGCAAAGCTTCCACCATGAGCAAGCCACCAGCTTACTTTCTTCATGAACGCCATAACCGGAAGACAAGCAAGAACTTCATCCAAGTGGTTTATAAACTGATAGAGGTAACGCAAGAGGAAGTAGAGTAGAGTCTGGCCAAATTGGTTCTCATATGAGAGAGAGAGTTTCCTCTGTTTCATGAGGTTGTTGCTTGTATGATAGACTGTGTCTTTCTTTGTGAAGATTTTATTTGATAATTACATTTTTCTTGAACCCTGACATTGGTAGATAAATACTCACACAGTCTCAAGGGGACTTGAACTCTGACCTACACGATTCACATTACTTCTTATTTTCATTCTCCATTTGAAGGCACCAGAGATTATAGGCTTAAAGTTTGCAGAATTCATAAGTTGCTAGTAGGACGAGTCATAGTAAGTTTGCAAAATTCACTTAGCAGTGAGTTAAGATGAGCTGATTTTCACTTAGCAGTTCCGAAAAAGCATCCCACCATACACAACATCATCAGGAGGAAAAGAAGAAGAGCAAGCAAGAAACGCCCCAAAGCAACAAACCCTTCTGCTTTTGCTGTCCATCAGGTTTCATATGAGATCAGTGTGATTTTAACTGTTGACTTGTTGGATCTTGATGGGACCAACGCAACGTGCCATCGAACATATGCTTAACAGTAACATTAAGTAATGATTACTCGATCGAGGATCCTAAATTGGGGGCTATGATTATTAGATCAAGGATCCTAATTGAGGGCTATGATCACTCGATCGGCGATACTCATTGAAGGCTATGATTACTCGATCAAAGTTTTGTTTATCACGATTATCCATGCTTCTATAGATTGGCTGGATCGACTGATCTGGCTAAGGCCAGACGGGCACGTGTTGGAGCTCGAATGTGGTCGTGGAGAAAACACCCCACTTATATTTATGTGGGGCCACAAGAGTCTTGTCACTCAACTTGAACGAGATGGATGGACGGTGATAATGAAATTAGGAATCAAAATGAGAGGTTAATCTATGGACCAAATTCATTGGGTGGAGGAGCGCACAAGAAGGATAGACAGAGATATCTGTCGTGTTGGAACAAAGATGGGGCCCATAACAAGCTTCTAGACCATTGCTGGTGACCAATGGGCTAACATATGGCTGCAAACTGGGTTGGTCCCACCGGCGCCTCTTCACAGCCAAAATCGTTCTGAAAGCGGCCCGGCCCATTATCCATTCTACTTCTCCGCTGGTTCCGTTCCCAGGAATTGGGCTGCCAATATCAAAACTGGGGTCAGCAAATATTAGCTCGCTGTTATTACCAGACATACAAAATGAGAAATGCATTAACAGAAGAAGAAGAAGAAGAACAGGGAGGAAGAAGAAGAAGAGGATGGTGGCATGTCGTGCCTCTCCATCCTCTCATCTCCACGATATGATGAATTGCTTCTCCGTCGTTGGATTTGGACATGGCGCCAATCTCAATCCGTCTCACATCTCGACCACGCATCACTGTAGAGAGAACGTCAGTGTCCTTGTTTCTCAGCAGAGAAAGGATCGAACGGCAGTCATTGTTACTGCTGCTACCAGGCTGTCCAGTATCTTCTCCTCTAATATTTCTCTAGATAACCAGGTTTTTGTTCTCTTCAATTGTATCGAATTCGGATTTCGCATTTGTGTTTTATAATTTATTTGCTTGAATTCAGTTCCTTTTGCTGAACTAAGCTATAATTTGATCTTATCTAGGGTTTAAAAGTCTTATTGGTGGAATGGATTGGTTTGATAGGTTATTTCCTAGCAGATTTAAATTTGAAAGGGAAAAAACAAAGATTTTTTAATTGTATTTCTCCAGAAGATGCTGCCTTTTTTACTTATAGTTGGTTATGTAGAGAATAAAATCATACTTTTCTCCACTATCATGGAGGTTAAGTGAAATGTTGTTACGGATTGTTAGTAATTCTTGTAAAGATGGGGATACAAGATGCTTGTGTGAACGTAGATCCAAGAGGCATTGAAAAATATGTTTCTGATGAGAAAGAGTTGTGTTTTATACCAGGCTTTGGAATGGGTCCTGATCTTTTCTGTTTTTCCTTGTATCTTTTTTGTTTGCTCTGATAAATTATAGTTATTTTTTATGAAGAAACCAGAATGCCAGTCTAAATTATGCGACTGGAAAGGTGAAGTTGGTTACCAGATTTGGATGGTATTTCAAATATTGAAACAAGGTCTTCTAACATCACAATTGTGGAGTCAGGCAATATTGTTTTCTTTTTTCACTTGAACTGAATTATTAGGATAGGTACCTCACTTTCTTACTGCTTGGATATGAAGAGGATGGTTGTTTTAAGAGAAAGATACTGTTTTGGTGGACTGACACGTGCTTGGATTTTCAGGCTTTCCAGAATCAAGAATCACCTAAGTTGTCTTGGACTGGTCCAGTTCCTGGGGATATTGCTGAAATTGAGGCATATTGTAGGATTTTTAGAGCCGCTGAACAACTTCATGTTGTTTTAATGGAAACTTTATGTAATCCATTGACTGGAGAGTGTGCTGTTTCTTATGATGTTTCATCTGAGGACATGCCACAGTTGGAGGAAAAAGTGGCAGTAGTGCTTGGTTGCATGATTTCTTTACTTAACAGGGCACGAGAGGATGTTCTTGGAGGGAGATCGTCCTTCAGAAATTCATTTCAAACTACAGACATGAATTTCATAGATGGTAAGCTTCCACCACTTGCCCATTTCAGGAGTGAGATGAAGAGATGTTGTGAAAGTCTGCATGTTGCACTTGAAAATTATTTGACACCCTCCCATGACCGTGGCATGGATATCTGGAGAAATCTTCAGAGGCTAAAGAATGTCTGCTATGATGCTGGCTATCCTCGAGGCGTAGACTACCCCTGTCATACAATGTTTGCAAACTGGGCTCCTGTATATTTAACTTCTAAGAAAGAAGACATGGAACCTAATGATCAGGAAGTAGCATTTTGGAAAGGCGGTCAGGTGACAGGTGATGGTTTGGAGTGGCTAATGGAGAAGGACTTTAAGACTATTGTGGATCTTAGGGCAGAAACCGTCAAGGATGAATTCTATCAAGCAGCTATGGAGAAGGCTGTTTCTAGTGGGAAAATTGAAGTGGTTAAGTTGCCAGTTGAAGTTGGAACTGCACCTAATGTGAAGCAGGTTGAAAAGTTCGCATCATTGATATCAAATTCCAATAAAAGACCACTGTATCTCCACAGTCAGGAAGGCGTTTGGAGAACTTCTGCTATGGTCTCTAGATGGAGGGAATACATGACATGCACTAAATCACATTTTGTCCTGAACAACCCAGTCATTCTTGATGAAATGTCATTAGAAAGTATAAAGCAAAATACAGAGAGACATCTATGTGCAGAAAACATAAATGCTGGAGAACTAGGAGCAACAGTTCTAATAGAAGACAATGGTTCATTGCCAAAGGAATCGGATGCCACTAACAGTTCAATTGGGACAGTACACAAAGAGGACCATCAAACCATTGAGAGTAGTAGTCATAGTTTAAGTCAGGCTGATACATGTGCTTCTAATGAAGCCAATAGGCCAGTTACTGGAGCTGATGCTTTTGAGGTAGGTTATAGAGAAAGTGACCCACTTGAGGCTCAGTTTCCTACCTGCAATGTTTTCTCTAGAAAAGAAATGTCTAATTTTTTCAAATACAGAAAGAAATCACCAGTCACTTTTTTCAATTTTCATCGGAAAAGATTTGAGATGCCTCCACTTTCAAGTGAGATGAAACTCCAAGAAGCTAACACGATATCAGGGAATGTACAGCCAAGAAGTTCAAATGGGACAAAGGACGACAGGCATATATTTTTCACTCGTCATGGCCCCAACAATGGAAAATATCTTAATGGCAAAGGTCCTGTTTCAATTGGTTCAACCATGAATGGGTCTACCACAGAAGATATGCTTCTCAGCACTGAATCCAAGATCCCTGGTCGTGTAATTGATAACTCAAAGGATCAAAATATATCTAGTTCATTTGATAACGACAAGATGAAAAATGCCAAGGTCTCTGTAGCTTCAGTGGATTCCAGTGAGGAGCTTGTTGATGGGAATATGTGTGCTTCTGCAACTGGCGTTGTAAGGATACAGTCAAGAAAAAAGGCAGAAATGTTCCTAGTTCGAACAGATGGATTTTCTTGTACTAGGGAAAAGGTTACAGAATCATCCTTGGCTTTCACCCATCCTAGCACCCAGCAACAGATGCTTATGTGGAAATCTACACCAAGGACTGTGTTACTGTTGAAAAAGTTAGGTCATGAGCTCATGGAAGAAGCAAAAGAGGTACAATGCTGAATCTTGTGATTTTTATTTGTATTATATATCTTTCTTCATGAAAGAGATTGTAAGCCAAAAGCAGAGATCATAAAAGAACCATACTTCAACAGATATAATTCTAGAGAAGAAGAGTTGAATCCAGAAATAAGTTGCAAGAGTGTATCATGCTAGTATCAAATTTTGGTTTGACTTAGTATGTCCTGGAGGTCCATAAGTTAAAGTTAAAAAATCCTCTCTTTTGGTCTATCATAAGCATTTGTTTCTTTCCTAACACTCAGTCTAGACTGACATGGAAGATGACTAGTTCAGTGGGCTTTCTTTTTTGCATCTCCACGGGTGCTTCCACCTTGCTATTCTCCACCTAAGGGCAACCCAGTTGGTTCTGCCCAAGGTGTGATCCAGGAGTGGTAGCTTATTTTCTTACCTTTTACTGGTACTTATATGTTTTTGGTGATTTAAAAATAAGGCAGACATGGCCCTCTGGTGGGTCATCATCATTGGATTTCTCTTGGTAGATCCAATTGTCCAGGAGAGGCACATTGTAGAAGTTCATCAGAATATGATTGTCTGCATATATTGCTATAAGGTTATTTCAGCTGGCAATAGCTTCAGTGCCCGCCAATGAAATGGTGCCCCTACTGCAGTGATGTAATTATGAGCCATTAGAGAACAAAAAATAAAAATAGAAGAAAAGGAAAGAAAGCTGCAATAATGTGGTGCCAAATGTAGAAGTATTCAGTGACATCGAAGAAGGATAAGTAGAAATCTAACACTATTTGAGGAGATTGAACCATATACTATGCCTACGCAGGAGGAGGATGACTAGGATAAAAGTTGCACTGCCTTGTGAGATTATAAATGCCTCGTCATGATCTAGAGGCTTATTGTAGTAAAAGTTGAAAGTTGTTATCAATCAATTTGACCACATCTAGATGTGTCCAAAAGTATGAGGAAGAAGAAGATGACAGTAATTTGGAAAATTTGAGGGTACAGAAAGGAAAAAGGAAAACCAAACAAGAAAATAGAGATGTTGGACTAGGTGGATTTAAGTAATTGGTTCTAGCAAGAAAAAATGGAGGGACTTAGGCTTTCTTGTGGAAGTGGCATGAGGAGAAGTCTCTCGCATGGACCTTATGACATTTGCTTGTTTGGACCTGTTCCATGAGAAGAAGTCTCTCACCTTGGTGACCAAGGTTCGAAGCTGTGTGTGTGTGTGTGTGTGTCCAACTTTCCAAAAAAAATGTCTCAAGATTTAACCTGGCCCGATAGCATGTTGAAATGATTTTGTGAATTAAGAGTATGAAGGAAGAGGAGAGGAAACAAAAGAGAGAGACGTATTTCTTCATTAGTGAAATTTGTTATTGCATGCAATGGCAATAAGAGCGAAACAATAAATCACAGAGGCCCATTAGTGAGATATGTTCTGCTGATATTTGAATATCACTGATGTCATCAACAGCAATAAGAGCAAAAACAATAAATCACAGAGAACTATTTGTGAGATATGTTCTGCTGATATTTGAATATCACTGATGTCCTGTTATTCATAAAGCTGAATTCACAATCACATAGATTCTAGTTATTTTAAATATTTGATAGGAAGAAAATTCCTATCAGACTAAATTTTTTAATTCTAAGCAATTGAACCAGTTAGCTATTTTCTAAGCTGTGAGTGTTATGAGGGCAAAATTGCAGAATAAAGAATTTCCATGTTGCTAAGGAAAGTAATAATTCCCTGCAACCTGAAGAATTAATTCAATCACCTCACTCAAGGCTTCTCAAAGGGCAAGACCAACATCTACTTCAGGGCTCAAAATAGATCCTAATTATGGGTTATGATAACCACCAATGTAGGCAAATTACACAGTTCAATCATGTTCACAAAGATTTCTTTGACATGATTCTCAAATTGGAGCTTCAAAAACTAAACAACATATCTATGTCGTATACGTGCTTGTCATGGAAGGGGAGCCTTGGCACAATGGTAGAGATGTCGTCATGTGACCTTGAGGTCACGGGTTTGAGGCGCGGAACTGTCCTCCTGCAAAAATGCAAGGTAAGGCAGCGTACTATAGACCCTTGTAGTCCACCCCTTCCATGGACTCCACATATGCGGGAATTGCGTGCATGGCTACCCTTTATACGTGCTTGTCATGCTTCCTTTTGAAATATGTACATGTCGGTGGTCCCTAGTCATGCATTTATCTTCATTTCTTTCTCTCTTTTTTTCGGTTTCTTTTTTCATCTTTTCAGCATTTTCAGCTGTATCTACAGGTAGCTTCTTTCTTGTATTATCAAGAGAAAATGAATGTTCTTGTAGAACCTGACGTGCACGATATCTTTGCAAGGATCCCAGGATTTGGGTTTGTTCAAACCTTTTATAGTCAGGATACTAGGTACTGTAACATGTCCATCTAAATCCAAGTCTGGAATGATATTTTAATACCATATCTATATGTCATTTGCCATTACTCATCCTTGTCAAATGCTCTTGATGCAGTGATCTTCATGAGAGAGTTGATTTTGTAGCATGCTTGGGAGGAGATGGCGTTATACTTCATGCATCAAATATATTCAGGGGTGCTGTCCCTCCTGTGGTTTCATTCAATCTTGGATCTCTTGGATTTCTTACATCTCATTCTGTATGCTTTTCAACTTACTGTTCTGGATTTTAATGGTAGCTTTGACTTTCACCACAGGTTTACCTCTGACACTATTGCTTTATTTTGTTCAGTTTGATGAATACAGACATGATTTGAGGGCTGTCATCCATGGAAACAATACAGTGGATGGTGTTTACATTACTCTTAGAATGCGTCTCCGTTGTGAAATTTTTCGAAACGGAAAAGCAATCCCTGGGAAAGTGTTTGATGTCCTCAATGAGGTTGTAGTGGATCGTGGTTCTAACCCATATCTTTCCAAAATTGAATGTTATGAACACAACCACCTTATAACCAAAGTAAGACCAATAAAACCTCCTATTTAGTTGAAGTCTGATGTCTAGTCATGTTAACTTTTGTTATCAAATTTATGATTGGTCTTTTAACTGCTGCGAAAAATTTTCTTTGTATTCTTTTCAATCAGTGATTTTGCCAAGCAGCATCTGCCAGACCGAAAACGCTACCCTATGATAACTCACTCAATCCATTCACAATACCTCCTTTCAGGTTCAAGGTGATGGAGTAATAGTAGCCACGCCTACGGGAAGCACAGCTTACTCCACAGCCGCAGGAGGTTCCATGGTAAACAAATTTGATCGCTGTTCTTGTCTTTCTGCATTTTCATTAATATTTTTCAGGTTGCTGAAAAACACTTTATTTCAAATTTCTGGTGTTTTAAACTATAGTGTCATGTTCCCTTTTCCTCTGAAGTATAAACACTTGGAAGTCCAAAGCTTGTGCAGATTTGCCAAACATAGTATCATGACCTATAGTATCTTTATAAACACTTGGAAGTCCCAAACCTGTGTGGATCTGCCAAACATAGCATCATGATTTCAATCTTCAGGAAATCTTGCCTTTGATATCCCACTACTATTATCAAAGCAAGTGATTTCCTAAGAGAGATTCTATCTGTATGCACTCTGTAGCTGTTCGCATCTTCATCCTTTTCTTTGTATTCCTTCCAAGAAGAAGTCAGACATTGATGATACTCCCAATATTTGTTGCCTGAATAGTTCATGCAGACATTTTAGGTTGAATCAAGCATTGAAAACCAGATACAAACAACAAACTAGAGCACAAAGAACCAAAGAACAAAATGAGGGCTAAATTATGACATTATCATACTGACAGCAGCGACTGACTATGGGGTTTGGATGTGATTTTTGCATGATTCCAGAGGTACCTTCTGGAATCTTCTATAATGGTCGGCAGGTTTCTTCCTTAAGATATGGACAAGGAGACAATTCCAGTCATTATCAACTATGGTTAGATGAAGCTCAAGTTCTCTAAATAGAAATAGAAGGTTGATTATATTAATACTGAAAGTTAAGTAGGTCTTAAATTCAGGTTGGTTTTGACAATCGACTTTTGAAGCAACTTATTCCACTTAGAACCTTGTTATGACATGAATGGTTTAATTCGACCAGTAATTACACTTCAAAGAATCTTGGAATTAGATTGATGAGGTAGAGTGGTCTTGTAATGCACTAGATTATCTTAAGTACATATCTCACGTGGGTATTGCACATGTCAATATTATTAAGAGTAGACATGGATAAAAGTCATAGGATCTTGTTTAAAGACATTTTGATGATGATGGAGACACAAGGGAAGACTACTTAGATTGTTTAGGAGTTGCCAAAGTAGAATGCTTTGTTAATTGTTGCTGATGATCAGCTTATGATCCAAATATTGCTTGAACATCATGAGTACTTTTTTCCAAAGAGGAGAGACTGATGCGGATCTGCATTCTACCATCAAACTGAAGTGTTTGAAGACAAAACCAAGGTCCAGAAATTGTCCAGTTCCAATTTCAGGGTTCTTGAATAAAACCTGAGGCGTCTTTGTCTCCTCTAATCTTTATGAATTTGAATCCCAGAAGCATATCAAGGCCAATGATCATCCTACAGAGCTTCATGTCAGTTCAAAAGAAGAAAGCCAATTTTGGCCTGTGATAATCCAGCTAGCAACATCCTACCTTCTGTAGCTACACTCAGTTCCTGCTTATCCAAAGATGTGAGAGGGTGTTTTTAGCTAGTTGATTTGTTATTTTTACTTTTTCCCCTGAAGCATGAGTTCTGCACTTTGTGAAGATTATGAGAAATTCAGGAGCGGTAGACAGCAAATTGTCCCACCACTACCACTTAGGGTCCTAGTAATAAGTTGTCAGATTATTAATCAGATGTTTATCTTACCACCACTAGACCCTAGATTGCAATTGAAGTAATTGTAGTAAGCCAATTTATACATCTGCCAATTATTGCTCGGATGCAGTTGGGCATATCACCAATTATGTAAGAAGTATGCAATTAAAAGTAGTTATGTTTAAGAAGACTAATCACTTGAGATATTTCTACCCTGATTGGGCAAGATCACCTAGGTTTGAATGGTAAGGATATCATTAGACACTGACGTAAGATTGATAATCACTTGTCTCTGAAATTGGAAATTGAATGGTGAGGATATCACGAAGACATTATCAATCTTTCATCAATTTGCATAACCTTCCCATTCATTTCTTTATTTTATTTTTTTCAAGGATTGGCTTTTCTTGTATTATTTTCTTTGGCCACTTGTTATTCATTCTACCAATGACCAATATCATAAATTTTCCTAATATTCATATAATTTCTACCTAAACATGGCTTCTGAATTTACATGTAGGTGCATCCAAATGTTCCATGCATGCTTTTTACTCCGATATGCCCACACTCCTTATCATTCAGACCTGTGATACTTCCAGATTCGGCACAGCTTGAATTAAAGGTGAGCCACTTGTGTATGAACGTATTATATTCCTCTATCATATCTCACCCCTTTGTTTGTTGATGGAATTTAAATCTCTTTTGAAGTGAAATTCTTTGAGGTTAAGTTACCCTGGTGTTCTTGTTTTCATAATCTATCATCATATGTTTCTAAGAGTGGTGTCTTCGCAACTCATTCTTTTGCCGACTCAGGTGAGTCAATTTATCTGTAACAGTTGGCCCTGAGATACATAAATTAATAGAAAAGGAAAAAAATTGTTGAATTAGAGACGTAATTGAGTAGGAAGAGAAGAAGCAACAAAGGCTTGATAGATAGAGATGGTTCACTAGAACAGGACATAATGGAAGCAACTGGAACCTGGCATAATTGAATCAGCCGTATCATTTCCTCACAAAACAGTGCACTTTCTTGGTAGCCGATTGCTGAATATGATGTAAACAACAGTCCTCCCATTACACATCTGCTTCATCATGAAGAGTATATGAAAAAGCCAGTTTTCCCTTATATTCATTTCTTCTGTCTACTTTCAGCATTCATTATAGCTTATTATCTCTTCCTTCCAAGTTTCTTTCTGCTAATGCAATGAGTTGAACAGGTACCAGACAACACACGAAGTAATGCATGGGTGTCATTCGATGGAAAGAGAAGGCAACAGCTATCAAGAGGAGATTCTGTTAAGATATGTATGAGTCAGCACCCACTTCCAACCGTCAACAAATCTGATCAAACAGGTGACTGGTTCTGCAGCTTGATACGCTGCCTGAATTGGAACGAGCGACTGGATCAGAAGGCTTTGTGATATGAAAACAACCTGGATAATGTAAATACCTGTACAAAACATGTATACAAGGTAATGATATTTATTCCCGATGCTGGCTTCCCTAGTAGGAAAGGGTGTGCCCAATTCTTCATATATTCAAATGCATCTTGTGATGCTGCAATTGTATTCTGTAGTAGCAAATCTCACACGTCACCATACTCGAATGTAACAGATGATGATTTAGTGCTTATTCAATCATAACTTCTCTTCATTGTCTTTTGGCAAGAATCACTGACTGTCATCACATGCTGAACTAGTCATCGATGGGCTCTCTTGTCCTCTCTGTACTTCACCTGTAAATAACTGACTTTAATATGGTTTCAGAATTAATATTTATCAAATATTTAACTTTTTAAACAGGATTTCCAGTTCCTGAATGCTACTTAGATTAACAGAGTTGAAGAAATGCTTTAGAGTCACTCATAAAGCTCGAAATATTTTGCTAGACAACTTCCTTTGTGCTGTTATGCTAACTTAAGTTGCATTACATATAAGAAATACTTAAAACTATGATCAGTTGTATCCATTTTAGGATAAAAGATATTAAGCTTAGGTTTTGGAAAGGTAAAAGGGTTGTTTGCCATGGTAATAGTGAACCATCAAGAAGCTTTTCCATGGATGCTGTATCTTATAAATTGCTTTTGAGTGTCACAAAACAGGTATAAAATATGAACAGTATGAGTAAATTCTACAAGAGTTTATTACCTAGAAAGTAAACCATGCAACTGCTTATCCGTGTATGCTATCCATATGCCAAATAGCCCGAATGTGCATTCTTGTCAGTGAAGAGTCTGCTATAATATTTGAACATGTTGACAATGTCGTCAGAAATTTGTAACTTGCCAGTCAGTTTATTATCAACTATCCTGCAATAAGGATCCTGGCTTTGTGGATTTATTGTCAGTGATCCTTACTCTGTTTTCTCACTTAGTATTTCTTTTTCAGTTTCTCTCATCTTATGACAAAGTTGAACATAGTTTTAGATGACTCATCTTGTGAGCCCATGGTGAATGAAGCATAGCTCCATGTACACACCAATCAGGTGAATCAAGGGACTAAATTACTACAATCGAATAGGGCCAAAAGGGGCCAGGCCCCTTGAGGACTTTTACCGCACCCTCATTTGAGGTTTTCTGGCATTTTGAGCCGATGGCCCCAGTTTTTTTTGACAATCTAAACTGTTCATCTTTATGCTGTGGTCGTAGGAGCCAGTCTCAGAAATCACATACTCTGGAAGATCCTATGTCTGATCTGTTTTAAATTCAAAAATGGATGCTAGTAATCTGACTGCACTCAAAACAGCTCAGAAAAATCAATTGTAGGATGATGACAAGATAGATAAGAGAAACAGGTCAGATCGTTCAGTCATGTAGGTACCACCCAAATTAGGGTGTGGTAGTAGTCCCCAAGTTTTACTTTAGGGGGACTATCAGTTCCCAAAAGAGAGAAGGTTGCCGAAGTTGTCTCCTACATACAGAAGGTTATGTTTGGTTTTGGCTGTGGTTGTCTGTGATTGGGTTCACCAAATGAGTTGTATCATTTGTCCGAACAACAGGCTACAAGCACACTTAATTTGTAGTGAAAGTTAGCGAGTGAGCAGCCTAGAACCACCAGCCTTTCGGTTGAGGAAGGAGTGGAGAAAGGGCACACCTTACAGCAACACATGCCCACTTACTACTGATAGATGAAGATCCTAATTGCAAACCATAGTCAGTTTCAAGATTGGTTTCAAGCAAGGTTTGAATTCTTAATCTTAGGAATAGCTATATTTTTCTTTCCTTATTAATGCAATAGTCATTTTTCAACACCAAATTCAGAGGTACTTGAAACTCAGCCACCAGAACACAAAGATCAAACAGTGGATTAACTGTTTCCTGTGATCAAACCTTGTGTCTCACCTGCCATTCTCTTTGTAAGTCAAAACACATGGATATTTTGCAGCTCTTATTTCTACATACTTCTTTAGTAATGTTTTCTTCCTAGGAGGTCACCCATGCTAGTGCTACTCTTGTTCCAAACACATAATCGTGGAGTTCTAATGGGATCCAGTGCATTAGTGCTGCTGCTATTGTACCCTTTGTATGTATTTCTTAACCATTCAGTTTTACTCCTAGAAATCCTGACAATTAGCATGGCGAGCTGCTAGCACCTTCTTTTCTTTTCTTTTTTCTCCTTAAGCTAAACTTGTAGTATAAGAAACAATTTAAATATATATATATATATATATATATATTCAAAATTTGATCACTAACACCTAGCCTTAGGGGTGGCAAAATATGACACGACACGATAACACAACTCGCACCCGACATGAATTTAGCGGGTTAGGCTCGAGTCTTATCGTGTTTGTGTCATTTTCGGGTCAACCCGTAAATGACACACCAAAAATTGTGTTGTGTTCGGGTTAATCAATGTTGACCCGTCGTGTCAACCTGTTTGACATGCGACCTATTAATTCGTCGTGTTGATCCATCTAACCCCCAGTTGAAAATATAGGACAGTTCATCAGAAACTGTCCTATATTACTATATTACTAGTAATATAGGATGGTTCATTTGAAACCGTCCTCCTATATTACTATAGTAATATAGGACGGTTCTTCTAAAACCATCCTATATTAGTTATTTTACATTTATTTAATCGTGTTACATGAGTCGTGTCGTGTCAATTTGTTTAATAATCGTGTCGTGTTCGAGTCACAGGTTCTTGACACGATTATTAAGCAAGTCGTGTTCATGTTGACCCATATACTATAATGGGTTAATCTTGACACGAACATGACCTGCCAACCCGAATTGCCAAGCCTACTTGGCCTGGTGATAAAATGAGCTTGTTCCCCAATCAAAGATTGCAAGATAGAGTATGCTCATCCACCAAAAATGTCTAGCACAGCTAGTCTTGGACAACATAGCATCTGCTTAGGAAGACTCTTGGTGGCACATTCTAATTAATGTTTTTTTCATTTGGGCGGGGATTAGATTTAGGATTACACATATATGACATTATGATTGATTTGCTTTGTAATTATTTGCTTGCATGAAAAAAACAAAAAACAAAATTAAATTTGATGGATGATAAAATAAAAATAAAAAAATCTATATTTTCTTTGTACTCTTGATGTTGTAACAGGAGCTTAGTTTGTGTGCTCTTCATACAAGCCACTTACTGATTAGATGAGCATGCTTAAAATTCACCCCAGACAGCCCCCTTCCAGTTTTTAAGGTGAAGATTTTCCTTTGTCAGACTCAGCATGTTTGCTGCTGATTTGGGGGATAATATTTGTTTTGGGTTGCGTTGTTTCTAATTATTTTCTTTTTGCCCCTTTGTCTCCAAAACTTGAGATGGGATTCATTAGGGTGCTTCTATTGGTACCTGAGTTTGATCTCTTTATAACTATATAATTGGAAATGTGTATCAGCCTTGCAGACTCCGTTTTTCTACTTAATGACTAGCGCAATGTTGGATCTTGGCATACAAAGTAGTTGGTCAATTGGAACATAATTAAACAAAGAAAAATGATAACAAGAAGTAAATACACTTTTTCGAGCCTACATATGTCACATTGACATGATTAAATCCATTAATCTAACAAATAATGACAAGCCTATCTTATCAACATTGATTTTTTGTGGACATGACACTCCAAAATTCCTCATCCAAATGAGTAAAGGGCAGTTCCAGTGCACAAAGCTCCTGCGAATGCAGGGTTGGGAGAAAGGGCAGACTACAAGGGTCAATGGTACACAGCACTCCCTTGTATTTTGCAAAAGGTTGTTTCCACGCCTTGAACCCGTGACCTCAAGGTCAAAAGACGACAACTCTACCATGGCACCAAGGTCTCCTTCAAAACTCCTTGTCTAAATAGCCTAAGAAAATGTAAACTATTGTGCCAATCATATAATGGTTTGCCATGGAATAAAAGCCAATTGGGTTAGCTATTTATGACATGCAAGTTTACTGGCAGGATTGCCTTGCTTAGTAGTTGTACTTAGAGAATAACCCTATGAAATCCGAGGATCCTAAATTGCAAGAGCTCATATAACTGGAACTAGGTTAGACCACGTGGAAGACCTTAGCTAGTCATTGCGGATTCTAAACATAGAACTTTCTTTTTTTCTTTTTCTTTTCTTTTTAAAAAATGGTGAACTCATACAGCCCTTTGAAGAGCGTCGAAGTCATGATCTTTACGATTGAGAGCTCACTCTTACACCACTGCACCAAACTCACACCCCTTAAATATATGGAATTTTCTTGATGATCTATAGAAGGCAAGGGCGGATGAGTTAGATCAAACATTCCCATCCTTCCTGTTTTTGGTATCAAATATATATTTGTTCACCAAAAACTTATTTTAAATTATGCTAAAACTAATACGAAAAGTACATCTAGATAATAACTAATTGAAACTTAATTGATTTTGTTAAAACCTTGCAAATTTACAAAGGTCATATGAGTGTGATGACACGACTTTGGCGGATGAAATGTGATGTTGACTATTATTAAAAGCTATATTTAGGTGTCCGGTTATTGCCTAGAAACTTCTCTTTAATTCTACTGGTGAAAGGCGTGGAGCATGTGGGCACGCACATGTGGCTGATTTTTCTTTGTAATTCGAGGCTTGTAACAAATTTGACTTGCCCGTGACTTCTAAGCCCATGACATATTTAAAGTCATGGCTGGAGTCCATGCTTAAAAGAGTTGGAAGGAGTCTACCTACATTTTTCTAAGCATAATGATGATATTTTGTAAATTTAAGCCGTTCATCATGCTCAAAGTGACTTAGATAGGTTAGGGAAGAGATTTCGTGTACTATTGGGTGTTTTTAGCTTATTTTCTATGAGCCAAAACTCATGACTATCGGTTCTTTTAAAAAATTTCAAAACAAGAAAACAAGTGATTAGGATCATCTTAATTCATTGATTTTTTGTGTTTGTGTAATGTTTGTACTCTAGATACTTAGATCTTGCATACAAAAAGGGTTAAAAGGCATTGTGAAATTTTACATTTTGATAGAAAAATGCTATCCAGACTAAATGTTGGACATACTCTGGGTTACTTTAGCTAGTCCTATTTTAGATGATTTGATCAGTTTATTTTGTTGGGTCTTTCTACGTACCTACCCACAAAAGCTCATGCTCATTAGATGTTTCTAGCTACTAGTTTTTTTGGTTCAAAACTTTCATAATTATAATTAGAAATGCAAAACGAGAAAAAACTAATGGCTAGAAGCATCCACTGAATATAAATTTTGCAAGTACCTAAAGAAAGAGAATCATCCACATATAGAACCTAATTACATGGGTCTTGTAGTCAATCCCAAACATTTAGCATTTTTCATTAGAGTAAATAAGATTAAAGTGTGCACTTAGATTTATCATTCCTCTAATATTAAATCCTTTTCACTAGAGAGAGAGAGAGAGAGAGAGAGAGTAATTCCTTAACCATAGAGATACTTTTGGCCAATCAAGATTAAACATAGGAACTCTAAGAAACACTAATGATCAAACAAAACTAGGATCCACAAGGTAAGCCCTGCATGCATCAAAAAGAGCAGCCCCCATGTACGAAGCTCTCACCTATGTGGGATCTAAAAGGGGACTACTGGGGCCTATAGTAGGCAGCCTTTATATTTCTGCAAGAAGCTATTTTCATGCCTTGAACCTGTGACCTCAAAGTCACATAACAACAACTTTTACCATTGCACCAAGCTCCACTTCTAATCCTCTCTCCATTAATGAGAATTGTTAGTGTTGTAGGACTTGGAAAGCCAATTGACAGGGAGAATATCATTATCCATGGAGAATATCTTCTACAGATTAATAATCCCCATCCCAAACAACCATATAACCAACAGCAGATTCAACGAAGTCAGAAAAGTCAGAAAGTCCCTTTACAAGGTATCTCCACTCCATTTTAAAAACTTCCACCCTTCCTTCTTCTTCAAAGCATTCATTCCTCTGTAGTCCATAGACAACAGATACCAGAGAGGCAAAAGACCATCTCTCATGGAAATCCCAAAAGTCTTTCTCTTCTTCCTCTTCCTCTCCACTATTACCACTCTCCCCGCTTCATCTGAAAGCCCAGAAATCTGCATTATTGGCAGTGGAAGTGCAGGTTCATCCGTGGCCCATTTCCTCAAAACATACTCCCCTTCCACCTTCAAAGACATCATAATCTTCGAGAAAAACAAAATTACCGGCGGCCGGATGGCCACCGTTAACCTTGCCGGCGATATATTCGAAGCTGGAGCTTCAATCATCCACCCAAAAAACCTTCATGCTTTGAGATTTGCTAATTCGTTCAATCTGAAAATCAAAACAACTGAAAATGATGATACTTCTTCATGGTTTGGTATTTGGGATGGGACCCAATTCATCTTCAAGACCCTTTCTCCTTCCACGCCTCTCCATCCCAAGATCGTATCCTTGATCAACACGCTTCTAGTTTTCCGTCAATATGGTTTTTCGCTTCTCCGGATGCACAAATTTGTCAAGGTTAGTTGCTGTTTCCTACTACTTTTTGTGTTTTCTTTTATTATTTTTTAAAATCTTTGTGTTATATCAGTTTTCTATCTCTTCGTTTTTTTGGGTTTCTCTCTGTCTTTCTCAATTGTTGTGCACTTGGAATGTATTTCTTTAGTGAAAAATAAATTTCTTAGAGTTTAATTCTGTACAACTCCTTTCTGAATCCAATTATGGAGGTGGTGCCAAAGATAAATGGGTTAACATTCAGATTAAAACACCCCAGGTGAAAATGGGTGAGAATTTAGTTCTCACCTATGAGGACTGTTTTTTAGGAATTCAGTCTCAAGTGACTTGAAGCGCACAGCAACTGGAGTCTAATTATAAATATTCAATTCCTCACTTAGGAATTAGATTCCAAGTTCACAACCCGTCTGTTAGAAACTACAGGATAATTGAGAAATCTCACACTTTCAATTTTAACTGGAATTTTACCAAATCAAACACTAACTTCACATATAGTTTGTCAAATTCTATATATTATTTGTACATCTTCTTACAGAACTATCGTCCAAAGAAGTAAAATCTTCCCACAGTTCCAAATCTATTGCATACCTTTCATGGTTTTTTCTGAGTATGTTTTCTGACCTCCGCCCAAACATTTGTTAAATTTTTCGAGCAATTGCATTGCTGAATTATCTGCAAACCTGAATTTTGTAGCCATACTTGCCCTTTGTAATTTTTGCAGAAAGCAGTAGACAGCTTTGTGCTTTACTACACAGCTCCAGAGTCTCGTCCAATTTTTGGGGATGCGGAGGAGATGCTGAAATGGGCAGGTTTGTATGGGCTCACACAGCAGACATTGCAAGAGGAGTTGACTGATGCTGGCTTATCTCAGAAACTGATCTCAGAGCTAATCACTGTAAGCTTTCTCTTTCTTTTTCCTTTTAGTGGGTTTGTCTTCCTTCTACGTGCAATTTTCCTTGCTAAATCTATGCAGCTGAAGGAACATATTAGTAGTAATGAGTCTTCCTTGTAGCTTATCCCATCCTCCCCTTTGAAACAACCAATATAAATTGCATGTTTGCTAACCAATGTGTTGTTAAAGGCCATGAATGTTAGTTTTCTTAGTTTTATGCACATGGATATGCTTTCTTTCTTAGAAAGATTTTACTTGATACAGTCTTGTTTGGCTTAACAAAATGGAAAACAGCCTACTAATATCAAAATACAGAACATAAGATGCATTGGAATCTGACCCGTCTAACCATAATGCTCTATTGCTATAACATGGCCCATTGAGCCCGTTAATGTCAAGATGGAGAACAAGATCCATTGAGCTAAAGGCCTTCTGGTATCTGAAGCTCCATGGGTTTGAAGCTGCTTGTGGATGTGTTTCCAATACTCGAAAAGAGATCCATTGAACCAGACAATATAATACAAATTATCACCATGATGGCAATACTGTTATTACATAATTTTGTTTCCTATTTTTTTGGAAAATTAACGGCGGATACATAGCCAGCAAAGTAAGATGCAGTTGTAGTAATGTTACTTGGATAGACACTATGGAGCTTTGGACAGATGCCATAATAAGATGGACTGACAGTGGCCCTAAGGCACGCAGTTATAAGATCAATGCATTTTAAGGACTAACCCAAATAATGTTAGAGGTCTCTTTGCGAACCATTCTGCCTTCTTAGTCTATCTTTATAGTCTGCTGCACCAGGACTACAAAATGGTGACTTTCCTGCGATAACCTGACGTTTCTATTGGAAGCAGCATGAAATGTGGGTTCAACATTGAAAGAGCACATCTCCGATCTATTGTCACTTCCTATCTGTTACATTATGTAGCATAAATCATCTTTAAAATGGTTACCCATTTGAGCTCTCTTACAAGCTGGTGGAACTGATACAGGAGGCTCTTATTGTTTCCTTTCCTGTACTACATCTGCCTGTTCAGTTTGTTCGTATAATGCTTCTTTCTTCTCATTCTGTTTTCTTATGCCAGTCAATCACCCAAAGCATATCAATATTTGATCTTTTTCTGTAGATGAATGTGTTGATGATTAGACAAATTGTTTATGAGCATTATTTATCCATGATCACTAGATAAACCCTCCATTATGACTATAAAAGTTATAGTAGGATTATATTGGATTACAAAGTAAGCTTTTGGCTAGAGGATTTTGAGAGGTTGGTATGCTATATTCTCCTAGATAACATCACCTACTCTTCTATTGATTAAAGTGAATTCTTATTTGTCATTATCTCTGCAAGCATGTGTATCCATGACTCACAACACAAAGAAGAAGATAGATTTTGTAGCATGAATAATAGAATTCATTCACAGTGAAGTACGAGGACAGATAGATCTTATAAAAAGGGTAGCGGTGTAGTCCCATGGACCACTATATTTGTGACTACAACCAAGGAAACCCATTCCTGGTTTCTGCAGGCTTTTGGTCTAGGAGATGCTGGGGAAGGTGTAAGTTTTGACTAGGATTGTTAAGTAATCAACAGTTTGTTATTATATAGTTTCCTAATTAGGAAGAGGCTTCAGTCATTTGAAGGACAGGGAGATCTCTTTTATGATTATGGTTTTTACATTCCTAATTTTGGATGGACGAGCTTGCCATCTAAGTTGGTGAACCCATTGAGTGGCTTAAGCTATTATAGCATCCTGGACTTTGCCCTTCCTTTACTTGCACCACCATATCTTTATCACTTAAAATGTTGTTTCCTTCACAGTAAATTAGAGGATATGGCTTTTCATGTATGATTCCCAGCTCCTTTTGTCTACAGCAGGTGTGTGATGGTTCTTCATGTTGTATGGGCCTGAATGGTATAGTCCTGCATTCAGTCTTATTAAGCAGCAGTCTGCCTGAGGTATCGATGGTATAAGAAGCAGAACTGGCCTTACTAACTAACAGGGGAGATGGAACTGTCCATCTTGGAAATGACAAGGACCTCGGGAAAGATCGCTAGTAAACTTTTGATAGGGTGATTGACGTGTTTTCTTTTTGGTTCTTAACTTTTTAGCTAATTGACTTTTCCATAAGAGGAATAATCTTATTTCTTATAGCTCAGTCTTTAAGCTAGGCAGAATTATCAATTGTCTTACATGGTGAGAAAAAATTCGGCCATCTCCTTTTCTTCTTAGCTGGGTGATTTGCATCCTTGCCACCAAGATTGCTTTTTATAACATTGGAGAGATATTAATGTACAGATGAAATCTTTTTCAGAAATATTGAACTGGTGTTGGTGCTAATGTCAGTGCAGCTTTCATATTTCGCATTTGATACTGCTGGCAATCTGGCAAGCTTTTCCATTACGGTTGACCTCCAACTTCATTTGATGGGCCAGTCAGCCATGGTGTAAATAACCCATGTCATCTTGCAGGAAGTTCTTCTGTATTTGATGTTATTGCTCAGATTAGGAGGGTTGACAGGGTGGATATATATGCAGAAGCTAACATGAGGCTCCCAAGTTTGCTAACTTGGGGGTTAATCTATCTAACTTAATGTTTAGATCTTTCTAAGAGGATATAAGTGCCAATGTTAATTCTTTGTCTTTGCTCTGGCCACGTGATCTTATCTACTGTTCACAATCAAAATAAATCAACTTTACTGGATAACTAAAAGTGGTGATACCATGTTAGGTATCTCCACTCTGTTGGATTTGTTGCAAAATTCTATTTGTTTTTATCGAGAAGGCACATGATGACTGTTTAGAGATACTCATTGAACAAGATTCCATTTCTGCAGTTAATCACACGGGTCAACTACGGTCAGAATGTCACCATCAGTGGATTGGCAGGAGCAGTTTCCTTGGCAGGCTCTGATGCTGGATTGTGGTCTGTTGAAGGAGGGAATTGGCAAATCGCAGATGGGTTGATCAGACATTCAAATGTCACTTTACATCTCAATGAAGAGATCATATCCATCTCCCACACTGGAAGTTATTATGAACTCAATTCTACCAATGGAAATTCTTATAGATGTGATGTGACAGTAGTTGCTACACCATTGGATGAGCTGAACATCAGCTTCTCCCCTCCAATTTCAATTCCAAAGCGCAAGTTACAGCATACACATGCAACATTTGTGAGGGGCCTCTGGAACCCGGTAAATGTGCTGGCAGTTATTTTCCACAAACATGTCTTGTCATGGTTAATGCATCCTTATTTCTTGTTTCGAAGACTTTGCCCTTGTTTTCCTCGATTCCTCTTGTTTAGTTTTCCTGGTTAATAATGTACAGTCCTATGCTTACCAAAAAAGAGAAAAAAAAATAAAAATTCCTCACTGTTTGGTTCAAACAGAAGATACAATGCAAATTAGATTCACTGACATGTTAACTCAGATAATTCTTGACTAATCTGTTCTTTTCAGGCATATTTTGGACTGAAGACCGTGTCAGAAATTCCTGAGCTTGTGGGCACCACTGAGGTCCTTGATCTTCCATTCTCAAGTATCTCTATTCTAAAGAAGTACAGTGAAGATGATATGGCATATAAGATATTCTCTCGCGCCCCCATGGAAGATGAGCTTCTCGATCTCATTTTCAGGTGAATTTTCCATGTTTATGTGCTTTGTCTCTGCAATCGAATTGTTCATTTTATCAAATATTAACGTGTATACCTGATGGCGAACAGTGTGAGGAAGGAGACCATACGGATAGATTGGGCTGCTTATCCTCATTTTGAGGCCCCAGAAGTGTTTGCACCGTTTGTTTTGGATGGGCTGCATCTGTATTACATAAATTCGTTTGAAAATGCGGCAAGCACAATTGAGACGAGTATGGTTGCAGCTGAAAATGTTGCACGGCTTATTATGTCAAGACTTTCTTCTGGTCCGGCTACAGATTTACCAAACCTGAGGAAATCGAGTCCTGATGAAGGTGTGCATTTGGATCTATGAGGAAGGATGAAAAGCACCGCGTTTCTCAGGATGAGTTGATTGAAATCGTTGTGGCAAGCACTTTATCGAGATCAAATCAGGTCATTCTCACCCGCCAACACAGTTCTGATGATATGTTGATGGAAGTCACAGCCTTAGTTCCTTGTTTCTAAGATCGCAGAGCTGCTTTGTCTTCCACTTTCTTTTTTGAGTGGTGATAGCTTTCTTGGAAGATGTAGCAGCTACATAGAGAACTAAGGGAAGTATTGTTTATTAATATCATTCCCTATCATATCTTACTTACTTTGTACTGTTAGGGAACAGCCCCAGAAGCTCATGTTGGATTGTAGTTAAAATCCATTTTCTATAATGTTTTAGAACTGTATAATTCGTCTTTTTTTATTTTGTTGGTGCAAGCAAAGAATTACCTGCCATTTTCTGTCTCTTGATGCTCCTGTTGCTCCGCGGTCGTATCCTGTGATTGCTCTTCCCATTGCACCCAGTTCCATCCCTCCAATCCAATCTGCCTTGACCCTCCAGTCATGATAAGTTTCCTCCATTTTGCATCAACATTTTCGAGTGACAAGTTTATCATCTATGAACTTCCAGTAGATCAGTCAACCTTGTTCTTGATCAACGTGCTCACAAAAAGATGGGAACTCAACAGCCAATCAGAAAATGTTTAATGATTGCGTCTCTTTGGTTAAATTTAGAAAAACTATCAACAGCCAATCACTAATGTACTGTTACTGAAAATCAAATTAAAAATATCCGCAGCTATAAATACAAGTGGAACGCAATTGTTCAGCGACCAAACCGTTCATTTTCTTGGCCTTGATATGAGGGGGGGGCTCAAACAAGAATCCTTCCCCCTTTAAATATTCCAAATACAACATTTTTGGTAAATTGCCACAACATATATATTCTTAGCAAAACCATAGGTTGTTACCAGTACAGAAGCCACACTGTTCTACAGCAGGTGTTGATTTCTGCCACAGCCAACTGATGAGCCGCACCATTAGCTGTGTATCTGCCTTTGGACATTATATGGATTGACAACGAATGCCTCTGACAAAGGTGAATTCCAACAACCAATGTTATTCACTAAAACCAATTTGAAGTGCTGAAATCACGGAGCTTCCTGAGATGTTTTTCCATATCTCTTCTTGTCTGGATCCACTCTTCTCTCTCTATGACAGTGGTAGGATCATCCCTTTCACTCTGAAGGGAGTATCTTGCGGGATCAGCAGATGTGAAACAGACAAATTGAAAGGACAAAAAGAGTCGAGAGATGACAATTGAGTAACCTGATGAATTATTTTGAAGGAATTCGCATTGTCCCGTATAATCAGCAGGTCATTCCTCCTATCCCTGTTTCTTCCTCCAGGAACTGTTACCTGCAGGACAAGGGGAGTCTTGTGAGATACAGACACAAGAAGTAGGTCTAATCAATAGTAAAAAAATGACTTAAGGGCAAATACTGTTGTTATTAGTTGATCTACAATAAGTGACGTCACCTAAGATGAGTTCTGTGGATAAAAATGACAAGATAGTATGCATGAATTAGCAATACTGCTCGTGAAGTATCACTGAGGGCGTCTATTAAAATTCTATGAAGCGAAGCCTTACTTTGTCTGAACGAATTCAACCTACTTACTTTTCTCAGTCAGCTTTTCCTACACTGCTACAAGACCATTCCGCTGGCTACAATCATTTCTACCTATGATAGATGATAAGCCAATCTTGACCAGATACAATTGTAACTAGCAGTTCATACAATGCTTTGGCACAATATAACTGAGATAAGCCCCAGAATTCAAATGTTCTAACTCCAATTTTCACATCATTTCCAAGTTGTAAAGTAGTAGAAGTGATATTATATTAGATCTCTGAAAACTAAGGAAGATGCAATGCTTCCCTCATGATGACAATCTAAAGGTTCACTTACGGAACACATCTCTATCACATGTCTACTTGCAGGAGTGGATAAAAGATTCTCACCAAAACTTTTGCTCTTGTGATTGACCTTGTTCTTGAATCGATAACGTAGATCTCTTCAAAATCTAGAACAAACTCCATGTCATCCTTCCTCCTGTTTCTGTAGTGCTTAGTCAAGAAAACCTGTCCCACACAAAAAAACTAAAGAAATCAGTCCCAAGGAGAATGTTTAGATACAAGTAGGCCTCACTCAGACTTATGAGAAAAGATATTGTATAGCATACAATCAATGAATCTAATAGCTAGAAATCATACAGGCTTATGTCGTCAAATATTCATATAATTAAAAAACAGCTCCCCTCATTAACTTCTTTGTTTTAAATCATGGGGCAAGAGTTTGATCTATTGAAATACATCCAAACCAAGTTGCTGGAGGAGAATTAGAACCAGCATTTGAAGTATGCAATCGAGGTATTCTGGGAACCAGGACAGTTACCCACAAAGTGAGAAGACCTAGACCATTTGTCAGACTTCACACCACCCCCTTCCTGTATATTATCTAAAGGGGAGACACCTTTGCAACTAAAAGAACTGACTTCCCGATGACTTCAAAGAAGTGGTAATTGAAGAAACGATACAACAAATACTTCCATTAACTGATAGCCTTTACTTTCAGGCAATGCATAAATAAAGTAATGAACTCAGTTTTATCTCTGTAACATTGAGGACATCATCATCATCAAGACATTATCCCAATTAGGGGTCGGCCACATGAATCTTGTTCCAAAAGATAAATGAAGTAGAAAAAAAGCTGGCTACTGATTTGAGAGGTTGCAGCCAAATTTATGTCTGCTAGTGTAGTAATATTTCATGTTGTCAGAATGTTATCCATCATTTCCATCATTGGATTCAAGCAAACAAAGTAGTGCTAACAAGGGAGTTCATTTATCTTTATGTATGAACCAACCTTCAGCCTTTTCTAAGTGTTCTTGTTTCTTTACAAAGTTTCATTCGTCATCAGTGTTAGGAAAAGCAACTAAAAGCCTTTTTCTACTGTAATGACTCATTGAAAGGTAAAAGATACACTCAGGAAGTTATTAACTATCTAAAGATCCTGTGATGAGAACCGTACAAAATTTATAAACAAATAACGACTTCTCAAGATATTTATTTGCTTATCGTTCAAACATACCTTCATTATCTCCTTATTTGATTTATATAACGGATCCCTAGGTGCATCAATGGGTGGCTCAGTAACATTATAGCAACCATAATCGCTTTTGGAACACCGAATATACTGCCAAAAAAGAAGAAGCAGAATTAGTGAAATATTTATTACCAAATTAGTGGAAAGAAAATTTCCATTCTATGTGTTTTGATAATAAGTAACCTCAAAACTGTGATACAATAGAGATCCCACAAGTTAACTTATATCCAGTCAATGCGAATGAATTTTCTATAGCAGATTTACTCAAAAGTTGTCTAGATCATTCTCCTTTACCCCCTTCTGCTCCAAATGAAACTGTAATCTTGTTTCTCTATGTTGATGGACTTTTTAACATTGGAAGTATACTCAAGATAGTCTACCTAGCTGTTCTATTGATAACAAAACCTTTGATCAATGTTACTCCGTTGAAGTTGAATGCAATTAGTCAAAGAATATGCATATGTAGCAAGTTCTCATTATTCCACCAGGATAAGCCCAGACATTTGCTAAGGTGAGTCAACTTTGTTTATAATCCAAGTGACATCACTTAAGGGCAATACATTGCAGAAGTTAAACATACATAATCACTCTTTCTTCCTTGGTTTGTGACATTAGCATGCTCATAATGCACAACAAGATCATGCCATAAAAAGCAATACAAAACATACTCCAATATCCTAGAGGATCCTTGATCAATATCTCTTCTCCCTGATCTTTTGCTGAGAAGGTTGCCTAAGCAGATCATGGCAGGGCTCGCTGCCTCAAGGCCATGTCCAAAGAAAATTCTGGTGTGTCTTGTTACTGTATAACCTGTTACTGTAAACTTGAAAGCCTCTAGATGATAGAGAGAGAGAGGAATAGGCAGCACCAAGAACAGTGCTAGTCCGACAATTTTTAAAAAGTCGAGGTCAGACATTGAAATTAAACTCTCTTGAAAAGAAAAACCATATCTTTCACTAGTACCATGGAATGGCTGTCGTTTAATATAACCAAGCTAGTAAATGTTTCCAGAATCTTACAGAAGTGATAATGTGCAGAAGAAGAAGAAGAAGAAGAAGTCTAACAAGTCTACATCACTGATACGATATGGATAGCAGTAATATCTTTAAGCACGGCAAACTCTTTTCTCTTAATATACCAAACAGTTTGAACCATGCACCAAATTATCTAAAACCGAAGTCTCTGGATTGCTCAATATGCTTTTGTTTCTTTTCTTATTACAAACACAATTAACAACGCTTCATACACTTGTTTACTTTTTCATTATTGAAGGAAGCCTTCTTCTCCAACTAAATAATCAACTTGGTTAATTCCCTACCCCTGATCCACAATAGATAACAATCAACTTCAAGTAAGAACAGAAGCTCAAGGCAGATAAGGACTCATCATAACAAATGCAGATAAGCAACATAAAGCAGAATGCTTTGCAGCTCTTACCTTCTGGGGCATGGGTGCAAGAACCTTCGGAATCGAATAAACATCCGTATCCGGTGGAGTAACATACATCTGTATTAACAATTCTCAAATCAGCAACAGATGCTCAATCAGAGAAAAAGATAAGAAGTCAATCAAACCGACCTCTCTGAAGTCATACACATCATTATCAGGATCAGGAGGCTTCCGAATAAAGAAATCGCAGTCGAAAAGGCAAATCTTATGAAATTCATCCTCATTAATCCTATAATCCACCACCTTTTCCGAATCCCATCCCTGCGTGGAAACGAAGCTCTTGCTTTGCACCATCTCAATATCTTCGTCGGCGGCAGAAGGAGATCCGGTGGTGACTGTAAGAGCCATGGGATTTAAAAGGCGATCGTATTCAACGTCGTAATCCTTCTTGTTATCGACTTCTTCAACTTCTTCTTCTTCCATGTCGTAGTCCTCGGAACCGCCGGATTCTACATCGCCGTCGTCTGCCCTAACCCTGAAGTCTCTCCTCCTACTGATTGTAAGATTCTTAGGGTGAGGGTTCGTGAGAGAAGAGCAATAAATGGGAGAGAATTTGGGACGGCATTTATGGAATCTTTGGAGGGAAGTGTTTGAAGATTTGAATGTGAGAGCAGAGGTTGAAGAAGCAGGGAAGAAGGGAGAGAGTACAAAAAGTAGCGACTTCATATTTCTTTGCTTTTCTCTTCCGTGAGAGTTGGAGAAATGGTAGCAACCAGCAGGCTTTTGAAGCTGCTGGCAAGACCGTAAGCGTTGAGAGGAGAGAACGGAACAAGGAGGCAGGCAAACGGATAGAGATAATTAGAGAAAAGTAAACTTTATTCCCTACTTATAACACCTTAGTCGTCAATGTTACAAAAACAGTTTAGTCCCTCTAACTATTGGCTTGGTTGCATTTAATCTTTTGTTAACTTTTTACCAACAGAACTAAAGGTTTGGATCCTAAAAAATATTTTACTATTATTTTAAAAAAAAAAGAGAGAGAGAAAGGTACACTTTAGTCTCTAAAATTATTCACTTATCATATTCTTCTCCTTAAAGTTTTATAAAAATAATTTAATTTTAAGGCTAAGCTCTTGCCTGTGAGACCCAATCAAAAGTTAACAAAATTATTAAGGACTAATATGCAACTTAAACTAGTAGTTCAAATAACTAAATTATTTTTTTAGAACTTTAATTACTGAAGTGTCATAAGTGAATTGTTACACGGACTATAATCTACTTCTCTCGTACGTTTATTAAGGAAGAACTAATATTTCCACCTACTCTTTAATGTGCATATAAAATTTCACGCACATTATCTATTTTACCCCAAATTTGTCCAAGCATCCTATGTTAAAATCACAACAAGAAAAACAAAGCTTAAAGTATCTAATGGGTACAAATTTTGGTACTTAATCTATCTAAGCCATTTTAGCATAGTGAGTGGCTTAATGTTGACTCTAGCATCTTATTTTGATGATAACAAAACATTACCTATGATTGATTCTTACCTCTCTTTTTTTCCATCTTGAAGTTGTACATTTTTATTTTTAAAAAAAGAAAAGATAAAATTTTCAGTCAAAATGACTAAGTCTCATAGTTTTAATTGACTAAAATCGAAGTCAAGTCAACTATCCAGAATTAGATACATATCTAGACAAATAAAATGCAAATTCAATTGGCTAGATGAAAATCTAATCAACAAAAGACTAGGATGATTTTTCTTGACAATGAGTTGACTATTCATGCACACTTAGATGACTATTCTTGTATGTTTTTCTCAAGACTTGAAGATCTGAATTTTAGCTGACTATTTGAAGATAAAATGAAGTTGGATTTAAGAACTAAATATTTCACTCATGGTTTAACTCGGCGCAAAAAATACCCTACTACCTTAAGTTTGAGTCTACTATTTTATTTCATTAACCCTAGGATGATGTCACCTATAATATTAATGACTATTTTAAAAAAAATGAGTCACCTAAATCTTAGGGGTCAATTGCTTTCTCGAGAAATTAGCCGACTAATTTCAAATTTGAGTCGACTAAATAGAAAACCAATTGGGTTTCAAAATCTAAGCAAAAATGAGTTAACTAGGCATGAAGAACATGCACTTATGCTTTAAATGGTAAAAATATGGATCTACTACAAACAGAATTTCATTGACTAAAATTCTAAAGTAGTCAATTACACATAAGACAATTATGACAGATGTTTATTTAAATTTAAAATTTTGCCTCTTGGATGATAGGGATGCTTTCCAATAGCCATGGATTTTTTAGTGAATCTTGGGACTATATATGAGTCATGAGAAAATAAAATTAAGCAAGTGAAGAGATTAAAAACCAAAAAAAATATGCAAGCTATTTATTCAAGCAAGATTTCCTCAAGCCCTGATGTTAATTCTTTATGTATTTCATTTTTGTGTAAACTCTCTCTATTCTTTGTATCTATAATTAATTATATAGAGAGAGTAAGCTTTTCTTCTACTTGTTATGTGCATCTTAAGAGTGGTGTAGCTCTCTTTTCTTGGATGGTTTTTCAAGTGTTTGTAAAAATGCCGGGATTGATGCAAGTAGTTAGTTCCTTCATTTGTAGCCAACACAATATCAAGTAGTGTGTAAAAACTTGTTGAGATCAATACAAACTCAATGTAGCAAATACCTTGAGAAAGTAAAAGTAGGCACATTGGTTGGTTACACGAACCATTATAAATGAATATGTCAACCTCTTGTTGAGTGCCAGGTTTTCTAAAACTTGTTTTATTGTTTTCTTAGTAAAATCTTGTAAAAGTTTTCAATTTTCATTTGAGGACCAATTCAGCTCCCCTTGGAGCTGTCACTTAGATCTATAAAAACAACCAAGTGAAGTTCTTGGATTTGCCATCCTTGTTTCACTTACATGCAAAGAATAAAATAATGGTAATGGTTGTCATAATGGTTGGAGCCAAAACATTTTCATATCAGCATGAATTTTCATTTAAAAAATCATGTGATTTTAGAATTGAGCGATAGTTGATATCTTAACATTATATTTCTATTTAGATATTTTTTTATATATTTATTTCTACCTAAATTGTCATCATCATCAAGGCCTTATCCGGGTTAAGGGTTGGTCACATGAATCTTGTTCGTTCATTTCCTTCTATTAAGTGTTATAGCTTCATTTAGTTCAAAAGTTTTTAAATCTTTTCTCACCACTTTTATTTATGTTCTTTTAGGCCTTTCCCTCACTCTTTAAAACTTTCAACTTAAATTGCTTTACTCCTTGTAATTGGTACCATTTTCTGTCTTTGATGGACACGTCCAAACCATCTAAGTCTAATCCCCCTTATCATCATCTATTGGTGCTACTACTAAGTTTTCTCTATTGTTTTCATTTTTAATTTTATCTTTTCTTGTCTTACCACTCATCCATTTCAACATTCGCATTATGGCAAAACTCATCCTATGTACATGTTGTTTCTTAACTACCCAACACTTTGATCCACAGAGCACAGCCTGCCTTACAACCATCCTATGGAATTTTTCTTTCAATTTGAGTGATACTCGCCAATCACACAAAACTCTAAAGGCGGATCTTCATTTGTTCCAATACGCTTGGATTCTCTAGGTAACCTCCTTCTTAATCTTTTTGCTTTCATGAATTATCATCCAAAGTATTAAAAGTGTCCTTATAAGGGGACTTCTTGGTTATCAATCTTTACTAGTGCTCTATTCTCGCTCGTCTCCTTGCAGAAATTGTATTCTATATACCATGTCTTAGTTTGACTAATTTTAAATCTTTTAAATTCTAATGCATCTCTTTATAACTCTAGTTTTGTGTTTATGCCATCCCTTGTATTATCAATTAAAACTATATTATCTGTAAATAACATGCTCGATGGAATCTTCTCAAGCAAATGTTTTGTTAATTTATCCATAACTAACATGAAAAATGTTTTGTTTCTTCATTGTATTTGCCTTCTCCCAATATGGGAGGGTACTAAAATATCATCCAACAAGTACCCATGAGGTAGGCCTTTTCCCTTAAATGGTGTGGCGGTGTTAACATAATACGAAGTCCTTGTTGAGTATCATGCTTTAAGGGAAGAGGGAGCTATGTTTGAGGTACTGTTGGATAAGATTTTTGGTACATCCATCTTAGAAGAGAAGAGTGACTCTGATAAATAAAATGGATCACTCAAAAAATGCAGATAGAAGGATCTCTATGCCAAAAATGATCTCTGTGCCAAAATGTCCTCTCTATGATATGCATGAATAAAATGCACCGGTACCATATAGCAACCCCTTATATAGCCTCCGAAAATTCTTTTGTTAAAAACGAGAGGACTTTACAAATTTTATATCTTCTCATATTTGTGGTAAAATTAATCTTGTAAAGGCTCAAAACTACTGACTCATGCATAGCCGACGTATATTTTACCATAATACTTCATCAACTCTTGCAAAAATGCAAAGTGCAACAGTAAAGTTGTTGTTATATGACCTCAAAATCGCAGGTTCAAAGCGTGAAAACAGTAAATACAAAGTAATCTGGCTTTTTACTTTATCAAGTCTTCGTGCTCAAATACAAAAATTGTACTCACTGAACGTGAACACGTCTACAAAAGGCCGAGTAATCCGCATTATCTAACAACTCGGCAGCAATGAGTCGATTCGTTTTTCTCAACGCAGCTATTTCTCTTTTCGCAACCTTGAGCCGGCCCAGAGCGGACCCGATCCAGCCTTATATTTTCGTTAGACCAACGTTGGCCGGCTGTCGTGAGTCGTGACCCGTACAGCGCTGATCGGGTCAGCGAACCGAGAAAGAACGTCAAAAGCATACATTCCATGGTCTGCAGGGAGGAAGGAGAAAACGTCTGTTTTCCTTCCCTCCTTCACCAAGTACAAACCCTAGATTTCAGTTTCCAAGAGTTTCCCGTTCTCTAGATTTAGCTTCTTTCTTTCTCTAGCATCAATCATCCGAGAAAAAAAACGAAAATTCGAGAAATCGAGGGAATACATGGGGAACATTTTTGTGAAGAAGCCCAAGATCACAGATGTCGATAAGGCCATCCTCTCTCTCAAGACCCAGCGCAGGAAACTCGCTCAATACCAACAACAGGTTCAAATCTTCTTCTTTTTGTTCAATTTGAGTCTTCTCTGTCGGATCGTCATCCATGTTCTGGCTGTTGAATCCATTGTTTAGTTATCAATTTACTATTCAGAATAAAATAATTTGTTTGCCTTTTGTGTCTATGTTTTGTAGCTACCATGATTTTGCACAATTTGATTGGGATTGATAATTTATTTCGGCCATTATTAGAAATTATTTTCTTAGGCTATAGGAATGGAGTCTCCAAGATAGAATTTTCTCATGGGTGTGTTGAAGTTTATTGGAAATAGATCGCCTTTGACTAATGGGTGAAGCCCCACTTTTTCAGCATTCTTAGTTACATGATTTCATAATGAGAAAGTTGGCAACTGATGAATATGTGACAAGTTAACACTCAATAAATGGAGAGATAAGCTTGGAAAACTTTCATTCTATTCTAACCACTAAGATGAAGTTTGCTTCAAGTTGGAGAATGTCCTATCTCAATGGTTACTGAACTTGCAAAATTTTGCTGATTTCATTCATTCGAGTGTACAACTTTGTAACACATGTCAGCTCTGGTTGAGTGAAATGACAGTTAGAGTATTTTATAGAACGGTAATAAGCTATGCTAAGGACAATGGATGCAATAGCAAAGTATACAAATTTCCTTTGTCATGCACTGGTTGGCAAAGAACACATTGCATTGACAGTTTGAGGGTGGTGAATCCAAGATTGTCAAAGAGCATTAAGTGGTATTATTTTATCGTGAATCTGACATGGTACCGTAATTGTCTTGAGAAATATTCTTGGAGAATCTCTGGTTTCTTGTACTTGTAGAAGGAAATTTGGAGACTTTCAAAAGTTTGTGACAAAGACATTAAGAAAACAATATTATCGATCTTGTTGTGGATGAGACTTATATTTGGTCATATGCAACTCCTATTGTTCTGAATATGGTTCCTATCCTGTGACTAGAAAGTTGTGTAAAGGATTTGATTGTGACTGTATAAACCTTGTTTACATTTCCTGAGAGCCTATATGTTTCTAAATATTGCTCTGTGATGTATCCCTGTATCTCCGGTTTTATAGCTGAGGGATCTTCAGTTTTGCACTGCTTCAAAGGGGTTCAACAACATTTGATGTCTCCTAGCTGTTCTGCTACCATCATTGGATACATTACCATGTGGCCAGTGGGCTTGTTCTTGTGTTCTTCTGCATGATACGTTATCAACTAGGAAATAGTTTAGAATAGATTTGTGTTAATGAAAATTTGATGTCAAGTTTAAATAGTATTACAATATTCAACATCAAAGGAAGAACTTGAAGACATGGAGCTCAAATGTAAAAGAATTTCCAAGAATGACACAACAGCTTGATTTCTCAATCTTGTTACAAACTAACTGGTCCATGCAACTGTTATTTAAAATTGTCTAATCCTTCTGTAACAAGCACAAGGCCTCTAACCATGTAGAGTGCATCTACCAAGCCTCTAACTCTTTGATTTCCCTCTGTACCTAGGTTCTCTCATAGGCTGATCTAGCATCCATATACTGTACTAAGAGACAAAATATTGTGTTATGAACCTCTGCTATCATTTCATCTCCATAAGCCTATCTAGCCCTTCCTAAATGTTTAATTTGTTTATCCCAAAAGGTGCTACTAACTTCTGCATGCTCCTGAATCCCCAGTCTTCCTTTGATAGTTTAATAGAACATTGTACCTAGGTTCTCTCATAGGCTGATCTAGCATCCATATACTGTACTAAGAGACAAAATATTGTGTTATGAACCTCTGCTATCATTTCATCTCCATAAGCCTATCTAGCCCTTCCTAAATGTTTAATTTGTTTATCCCAAAAGGTGCTACTAACTTCTGCATGCTCCTGAATCCCCAGTCTTCCTTTGATAGTTTAATAGAACATTGCACCTCACTTATCACTAGATGAAACATATTCCTCTAACAGTTAATTGTTTGAAGAAATTCCACTTGAATTTTTTCTACTGTATCCTATCTGCTCTTGGGATTTGAAAAAGAAACATATTATAAATTGGCTCTTCCCTATGGCAAGGCTTCTTTGGATTCTTCCTTTCAACCACTGTGGTTTCTGAAGGCACTTCTATTTGACCATTCTATCAAGGAAGCCTGGTATCAGTCACAATAGATCCATATGATACTGTATCCCAATCCTCCAGTCCCTGGAATGGACTTCTGCCAAGAGAACCTACTGCCTGGGAAATGGTTTTAAGTGACACACTAAAACTCTAGCATGGAGTCAATGATACACTGTAAGAAATAAGAGTTGGCTTGCTGAAGATGTGGAGATCTGCCAACCAAATGGCATATGCTAATATTATGACTTCTATCAGGTAAGTTGCGTTATCCTTGCCAGTATTCTGCTAGGTGGATTGGCTTTGATTGTAATGGACTCATGAAGAGGGGCCCTGTTGATATAAGTTCCTTGAAGCATTGTGTCGGGGAAGATCTGAACCAGAAAACAGCAGCATGCATTTCCACATGACAAGGGTTGACTGTTGGGGTAGCAAATCCAGCATATATTTATCTTCTTGATAATATTGCCTTGGATGGCAGCATTTAACGTCCTTTTGCCTTTTTCGAGGTCCTACTGATATTGTATGGTTACTTGTGATTGACATGATTATTGGAATTCACTAATTGAGGATCTCAGATGACAACCTTTTGGGCTATGCTGCTATGGAGTAATATTTATTACAAAATAGTGAATAACAAGGGAGTGACGGCCAAATCAAAAGTAATACAGATTGAACTAATGGGATGGCTCTGGGAGAATCACAATGAAAACCATGTTTTTGATTCAGTATTCTGGATGTTAGGTCATGGTACTACTTCATCAATGTTAGTTTTTTCTCTGAATGCTGTTACTTGTAGTAAAATGTGCTCCACTTTTTACGTATATTTTTGACTAGGCAAAGTCAAATGTGCAGTAATTCTTATTCACTGGACAAATGACCGTCTGAATGAGGGTTGCTTACACTTATGACATTTTTTAAAGTTATTTTTATTGAAATTTCCTGGTATTCCAGGTTGGTTTCTCAACTGAACTTTTAGCTGTCATTATTCTGGATGGTTCCTTAATTTTATTTCTCTGCTTTCTGCAAGAGGATTGCTTACAGATTTTTTTTATAGAAATTCTCAGTTATTCCAAGTTGGTTTCTCAAGTAACTCAACTCTTTGCTATCATTATTCTCTAGGGGTTCGTTGATTTTATTTTATTTTTCTTTCCTGCTTCATCATTTGGGAAATACTTGAGAAATAGAGGTGTTAGCCTTTTTAACCACGTGTGCTGTAGCTTTTCTATTGTTTTCCTATCAGAGAAATGGCTTTTATGCTGCTACATGTAATACCTCTATTTTTTGGTTCTCAATGAATGTTTTCAGCTCGATGCTGTGATTGAAGCTGAGAAGCAAGCTGCGAGGGACTTAATTCGAGAGAAGAAGAAAGACAGGGCCTTACTCACATTGAAGAAGAAGAAGGCCCAGGAAGAACTATTGAAGCAAGTGGACACCTGGCTCATTAACGTTGAGCAACAAGTATGTAGTCCTCTAATAGTGGAACAATTCATCTGGTACTTTTCAGTTTCCTCTATCTTTTTTGCTATCTATAGTAAATTGCAGCTATTATTAGAGAAACTCTAGGCTTAACAGATATTTCAGGTATAAGTTTTGTATCAATAAATGTCTTGAAGCCCTAATCTGGGATTTGTTCTAGTTGGCAGATATTGAATTGGCAAGCAGACAGAAGGCTGTGTTTGAGAGCCTCAAGACAGGGAACAATGCTATCAAAGCTATACAAAGTGAGATTAATTTGGACGATGTGCAAAAACTGATGGATGATACAGCTGAGGCTAAAGCTTATCAAGATGTAATTTTCATTGCAACTATTTTGTTGTGTTACCCATTCATGTTTAAAATTTAAATATATTTAGTTGGTGTTCTTAACATAAACTGTTTTCCTTTGTAAGAAATAACAGATGAACTTTTGCTTTTCCTCCTTGGTTTAGAGATGTTGCTTCTCGAACAAGTAACTTTTTCTTTGTGTGGACTATCCTTCTATGTTGGATCTCTTAAAACATGCATCTGACTTTTAGCTTCACAGGAGATTCTGGCTATTACTAGGTTGTTCTACATCATTATTCTACTGCTGGAAATGGTTGTAAAGTATTCAGATCTTTCTGTTCTAACTCTGCCTCCCTAAACTTATGACTGGAAGGAATACATAAAGTTAGATCTGGATCTGCCATGGAAATGGATACATATGAAACTGATTATTTAATCTTACCAATACTTAGGAAACAAATCAAAGATAATTTTTTAATCAGTTCATGAAGTCCATAACTGTTCATTTTGATGATACATGGTTCTCAGTGTTGGGGTTCAAGATTAGATTCCCAGTTGTGTGGAGAGATGTGAGAAGAGGAGCATGGAGCTTTAAATTTCTTTAAACAAGTTAAGTATATTGAAAAGCAGATCAATGAAAGGAAGATTAACTTAGGGAAAGGAGATTTTGTAATATGAAGATGAGTGAAGCAATAAGTTGAAGAAGAAACGCAAACATAAGCAGGATCTCCAGGAAAGAATTTTGGGGAATTATCAAGATGGGAGAAGCCAGTTGGCACCAATATTGTAAGGCTTTGTGGATGAAAGCTGTTGTGTGGTCCTCTCGTGTAGAGGATAGAATGAAAGCTAGCACATTTGGATTAAAATTCCCCCAGTTTGCCGAAGAATTATATAAAAGTAGCTTGTATCAATCTCATACATATTTCATGTTACTGTGTGAGATTTCAATGGGGGTGCTTAAGTTAATAAAGGATTGGCACATAATTTTGTTGGGAAAGGAAAGAGGGAGGATGCTGGACAATACACAACACAGCATGTGTTAAAAGTGTAAACCTAAGTATGGCCTCTTTGGTTCAAGAAACATCAAATTAAAGGACGAAGCATTTCGTTTCACATGACAATGGTGATTTGGGGCAGATAATCAAACTCATAGGAGCAAGGGTTATGAAAGGAAAATATTGGGAAGATGGAGTTGGATGTGGGGGAGAGATTGTAAGGTTGTAAGGAGAGACAATGTTTGAGCTCTGTCATGCTGGTCCAGACTATGTTTAGGTTAGGAATTAGGTGTACAACGGGAAAAAGTGTAAGTCCTTGGTGGACTTGATATAGGTTATGACACATTGTGTCCATGCTTGCTCTGCTTGTCTAGCTTGTTAAGAAGGTTGCAGAGGAGTTCGAGTGCTCTGCAAGGGAGGGTGGTGGCATGGTAGTGTTCTATTGACCATCCACACCAATATGAAATTTTAGAGTCACCCTGCTGCTAAGGAATCTAGAGTTCTATGTTACTAATTCTTGGATAGAAGGCTTGGGTCTCTGGTTCAATTGCCTTTTTTTTTTTTCAGTGAATTCAATTTTCAAGCTTCTCCTGGCTTGTTAGTACTAGGCCCCTCTTTGAAGTATTACTTACAGGGTTTTTTGTTTCTTGTAAGGTGCAAGATTGTATTGGATGCTGATTCTTGAAAAACTGCCTTGGCATGCTAAAAGAGAAAGACTTCTGCGGGACTAATGGGTACATTTTTCTGCAATGGTAGGGAGGAAAGTCTACGTTCTCTTAGGGCAATCTCTGCTTCCAATGTAACCATTCTGTTCTTAGGTCTTCTCTGATAAAAATTCTTTTCAATAGGAAAAGAAAGAGAAACTTAAGTACCTGAGTGAAATATTGGCTGAAAGAAGTAGTGGGCAAATTCCAAATGTTGGTACCAAGGAGTGGCTGAAGATGAGAGAAACAAATATAAGGAAACATAAACTTCAGCTCTCATACCATGTGAAGGTTGGTAATTCAGAAGACAACATGCAGAGGAGGAAGACTTGGCTTGAGAATGTATATGGATGACTCAATCAAATAGAATAATAGAGTCTGAACTAATACGTATCCACACGGAATGTATAGGGATGACTAAATTAGATAGGACAACCATTTTTTCTAGCTTTCAACTGAGAAAATTAGTATTTGAAAGTTTGAACTTTGGTTTGCTGTTCAAGTCTGAAAAGCTTACTCTTGTCACCATGTAGATTACTGTATCTTATCTTATGCAAGGTGCTTTTCATTGTTGTTAAAAAGTGCTGTTATTTTTCCCCCCTTCTTTTCTGGTAAACGACTGTCAAATTTTACTCTTAAGCTTCTGCATTATTTTGGCTCTGCTTATGCTTTTTCTTGTTACTTTATTAGTGTTTGTAACAAGAATGCTTTATCAATTTCACTAGTAAACCTCTTGTGACTGTTTACACTCTTTCTCCTACCATTTATGAATTCTGAATTTAGCCCACATCTTCTTTCTGATGTTGAAGGAAATTAATGCAATACTTGGAGAGCGGCTATCTGCAGAAGACGAAGAAGATGTCCTGGCAGAATTTGAGAACTTGGAAAGTGAGGTATGTAGACAGAGTAATGAACTTTGTTGTAAGATGTGCATCCCCACTTTGATATTAGTCTGTTGAAGTAATTCTTACTTGTCATACAATTCTGATCCTCATTGAAGACTTCGATGGTCAGAATTTAGTGCAACTTGGTTGATTCCAATGAGCTTATCCTTTTTACTGAATCAAATTGAAACTCCCTACTATCAAATTAGTATGCAGTACTGTATACCCACCAGAGTAGCTGGACTCTGTCATTTTATGTTGATGTCCCTGATTAATAAGTCTGAGCATAGGAGAGGGGTTTGGAGTTGGTCTTGGCAATTCCTGACTGGTGTTGACAGAGTTAGCAATCATTTCAGAAAGAACTCGTATTTGAAGACTTCTATTATGCTAGTTAGTTTTGTGAAATCCTTGTTTTTGACATGCAATTATTAGGATCCAATGGAATGCCTATCCCATACAAATCTGGAATTAGGCTTCCCCTTGCAAGATAATAGATTATAGGTCTTTTTAACTGCAAAGATGCATATATTAATTTTGGTTGCAGCTCTACCTCTGATGTCTAGTACCAAATCCAGCTTCTAGGCCACATTGACCCCTTTCTGAAAGGAGAACTGTGTGAAATATTCAATCTTGAGATTTAAGGTAAAGTGTGGGGAGAAAACAAGAAGAGGATGAGGAGGGCAGGACAATATGTGAATTAGAATAGACTCACTATTCTCAATGATTTATATACTTGATGAAAATATAGTACAATGTCTAAACAGCTCTCAAATGAAGAATAAGCAAAAGATGCACAATGGAGCATTAACCAGTTGCAGGTGTCCTGTGGAAGTTTGTTTAACCATTGTGTTACCTGGTGCATTGCTGCTCCAAGGTAATCAATCTCCAGAAACACTTTCTTACCAAGGTACACCAAAATTCATTCCTTTACCAATGCCTACTTAACGATTCATATCTTTGGTAACAGATCTCTGAACACATTAATCTGACCGTTCTAGAGTTTCATAGCAAGTACCATGGTTCATTCAACCCATACACCCCATAAAACCACATACAATTAATTTCAGTAAGGACATTTCTTGAACATTTCATAAGAGTTTGTAGGAAATGAAGTTTTCTGAAGAAGTTAAACATATATGCCAAAAATCTTACATGCTGGTACTGACTGGAGAAAAAGTTTTTTTGTCTTTTCATCCTTGACGCACAATGGCAGGTCCTTCGAGCCAGGAGAAGCAAAGATAGCCAGTGAAGAAAGAATTCTTGCTATGCATCTAAATTATAGCTATTTGCAATAATTACTCTATTTTCATTATTACACTAGAATCTTTAATGACTTACCAATTTGAAAAGATTAAACATGTTGCTTCCTTGGTCATTACAAGTTTAAAACTTATCAACTTTTTTGTTTTTTGTACAGTGTGCTGCATCATTATTACTATCACTATTTTCATAATACTAATTGCCAATCTGAATATGAGTTTCAGTTTCTTTGATGGTCATCTGTATTAGCTTTTTGTGTGTTTCCTTCCTCTATTTGTCCCTTATACGCTAGTGGTTGGTTTGTTTCTTTCCCATGATTATATGACTGTCTTGCTATAGGGCAACACTAGCTCTTCCACAAACAATTACATCTTCCCACCATCCATAAAGCTGTCAAGTAATCTGGCACAAAATGTGATCTCAACTAGTTAAACAAAAACAATCTTCTTTGCTCTTTTGTGATTAGTCTCTAAGCCATGCATGGAAGTCAGCTTTTCTGTTCCCTGTTATTTAATCTGTTTGTGGACTTTGTGTTGCTTGACACAAATTTGCTTTTAAATGTCATATGATACCTGTGAAATAATGATTGGATTGGGTTCATGGATTTTGAGTCTAGAGTGAAACTTGCTCTTGAAACAAATTTTTGTTCAGGCAAGTAGCATCAAGATATATCATCCTTTCCGAATTATGATTGAACTGAAGTCATGCAAAATTTTTCTCCTGACAGAGGCAGCTTGTTTGAGCTTGTATACATTGTTACCTTCAACTGATTTCCTTTGTTCTATCTGCTGTGTGCTTTTTCAATAGTCAAAAATTTGTAATTGATTCAAGGTATATGGATTTGCACATGAACGTGTTTATCCTATATTAACATATAGAAATATGCCTAACACTTGTTCATCTGTTTAGATCACCCTTCAAGATCTGCCAAAAGTTCCTGCTGCTCCAGTGCCATCTACAGAAAAACCTGGAGTCACAACAACTCAGGAAAAGAAGCCAGCAGCAGTCAGAGAGCTTGCTGAAGCATCTCGAGCGAACACATCCACTCCGAAAATTGACAGCCCGACTGTTGAGATAGTTGAAGGCGATGAACTTGAAGCTGACTTAGTGCTACCTGACGTGCCAACCAAGATGCCAACTGCAGATGTTGGAGATGTTTCTGGAGTATCTAGGAGAGAAAAAGGTCAAGAAAAAAGCCTACTTTCTCCTCACACTGGCGCCCACACATGCACACCTGCACACACATTTACCAGCATTCAAGATTGATTTGTGCCTATACTGAATCTGGGCTTGAAACCACAATTTGCAGTCGTGGAGGAACCTTTGCTTGCTTGATGCTTCAAGAATTGGAGTCAATCCCAATTGTAATTGTAACATGTAAGTGGCAACAGTTCATCGTTTTGAGAAATCATTTTTTATTCTCATATTTCTGCAGAGCTATCTTCGTGTAGATTACAGGATGTTTTACGAGATTATTTGTGATTCTCATGCTTCTATGCAGGTATCCTCGTGTAGATTACATGGGTGCTAGCTTCCCCGAAGATGCTTGTAGCAACAGCATTACAGCTCTCAGATGGACGCTTCATGGATTGTGGCTTGCCTGAACTGGTGCTTGCCAGCGCCAATTCAGTTCTTAGATTTCATTTCTCTGCTTTACTCCATTCCAACTTAAGTCAGCCAAGTAGTAACGTATTATTGTTTTCATACAAGGCGTATGAGTTACACCATAGTGCTTCTCCTGAATATCATTATTTTTCTCCGGCAACTATACTAGTGTACTATAGATCCTTGTGGTCTGCCTCAACCCCCCATACACAGGAGCTTTGTGCAGTGGGGCTGCCCTTTTAATTATGCTGGCAGTTTAATCTATGTGAAGTGCTAGGTTAAAGGGCCTATAGAGGCACTTCCCTAGAGTGCCCCTGTACAGGGTACCTTTGGATGATCGGATCGGTTTATAGTGATTGGTTCTTCTATCATAGTAAAAGCAGACCCTTTTTTGAGAGTTTGTTTGTTTCTTGTTTATAGAAGTGGTGAGAAAAGATTTAAAAACTTTGGAAATAAATGAAGCCATGGTATTTAGTAGAGTGGAATGGAGGAATATGATTCATGTGACCGACCCTTAATTGGGATAAGGTCTTGATGATGATGATGATGATTGTCTATTTCTTGTTTCTTATGATGGCAAATGGGTTCTTCACATGGTGAACTGATTCAGTCTATATGCTGTTTTGAACTACTAGCTGTCCTAAGCCAGAGCAATGAGATGAATGGGTCCGATCATCTAAAGGTGGATCCCAATTCCTTTCATGAAAAATGAGGAGCGCTTCTAGGAAGTGCTTGTTGGGCCAATGTCCTAGCATTCCTCTGAATCTACTGGGAGGATCTTCCAGTTATCATAACAATGCCATCCAGGAGTCTGCACAACCATTTCATAGGTTTGGTAAGGTCCCACCAAAGAATGGGGCCGTAGCTGATCGCCAATGGTGGCTCAATGTTTATTATATGTTAGCATGGTCCCATTGGTTGTAGGCCGCTTGGTAGAAGAGTTATGAGAGAATTTGACCCTTGCAGCTTTTTCTTTACTCTCTGCTGATTATTCCTGTACTGGATTTCATTCGTCACCATGATGTTGAGTTTGAGCCTCCTTGTTAGTCCTTAATTTTTTTTCTTAGAATCTGGTAAGATGGAGGACGACTGTAGGATTTACTCCTAACCGTCAATTCCCACGTGGAGTCACATGCGTGTGAAACAGAGAAACCGTCATGGCCCATGCCGTGGGCACATCCAATTCACAATATTAAGGCCTAAGATGGTGAATCCCTTAGTTTTGCTCCGCGTACAGAAATTGGGCAACGCATAAGAAATCAATGCATTCCTACACTTGTTTAGGTCTTTGAAAAAGTTAATAAAAATTGACTCTCGTCACTTTTTAGCTCAAAAAAATATAAATATAAAAGTACCCAATAGGCTAGAATTTGGTATTTGGATTATTTAAGTCATTCTAAACATGATAAATGGTTAAGATCTACAAAGGAAGTATCTTGGTGCATGAAAAAGAAGTATTTTCTTCACATGCCCAATGTCCATTCTAACGGGGCTCATGTTTGAATTTATAGTTAGGTTCATTATTTAGTCGACAAAATAGTCTCAAAATTTTGAACAAATGTCTAGTGCGGTTGGCTGTAGACAACTTGACATGTCCCCTAAAAAGTTATCTGGGGTTTGAGTCACTGCTTTCCTCTTTGTCTGGGATTAAATTTAAGAGTGTGTGTGACTGATTTGTTTAAAAAAACAAACAAAGGTAGTTGAGTTTGATCATCACTTTCTCCTTTAGATAGTGATTTGCTTTGTAATTTTTCACTTGTACCCAAAAAATAAAAAATAAGAAAAGAAAGAAACTTCACAAGCAAAGAGCAAAAGCATTTCTCCATCCTTACTTCTACAACATTCAACAGTCTCCAAGACTTATATTACCAACATTGTCCCACGCTATAGAGTGGACCCAATAAAACAGTTAGATGGAAAAAGAGACCTAAAGGATGATTGATTATAAGAGGATAAACACCTAATTAGAACACTAAAAATATCTTTCCCACGTGATAAAGAAGACCTTTGTATGACAACCCTTTTCCCATAACTATTCTATATTCTTGCCTAGATAATTAGAATAATCCCCCTCCAATGATCCAAAACATTATAAGCTCAAATTGTGGGTCTATTTTTTGCCTCTTTCCAGCATTGAATTCTCTCAGAGTTTATAGTGACTGGTTAAATAGAAGAGACTTGGGAATTAGCTATTGGAAACCTTTACAAGTCTCTTCTTAACTGACTAGCTAACTTGCTTAGCAGGTAAAGCACAATTAATTAAGTATCATTCAGTTTAGTTTCCATCTTCTATTGATTTTCCATCCAAAATATATTCCACTCTTTTCACAGTCTAATCAACTATGCCGGAAATTATTTTCCTGCTCTAAAAATAATTATAACTCTCTCTTCATTAGGAATATCTTTGACCCCACAAGACAAGAAGAAGATGCCAATAAATCTCAAACCTACAGCCATCCGTCCATCCATGCATCCTGATTCTCCGACACATGAGCATGGCCAGCAAACTTAGCCCTCTGAGAGAAGACCCAACGGTGGCCAACAAACTTAACCCTCTGAGAGAAGACCCAACGGCGACAGATGAGGAAGCGGTCCATGTACTAACTATCCCGCCCTCTGCATTTTCTTTCCTCTGCAGCTCTTCCTTCCCGATGGATTGGACGTCGTTTTCCTGACAAACTTACAAGAAAAGCAAACCGTTGTTTCCAAATCTTTGATCAGCTGCAATGAAGGAAGACAAAGGCCGTTCAAGACCTCCTGCCGCTCTTGCTCCGCCTCCTCCGCAACCTTCCGGCCAATGTCAGCCGTCAAAGGAAACGGCGGTGGGGAATCAACGGCAGAGATTTACCGTCGAGCTGAGACCTGGAGAGACCACTATTGTTTCCTGGAAACGACTCGTTAGGGAAGGGAACAAGGCGGGTCCCACTCCGTCTCTTGCCCCGGAAGCTCCTTCGGGGGTCCATCCGCCCCTCGAGGCACGAATTGCACTAGTTGGCGTCGTATGAATTTTGCCCTTCTCTTTTGGGTTTTTGGATTTGGTTTTTGGAGCGGTTTCTGCAAATGGGGTTATGTTATTTGCATTAGGTGTAACTCTTAAAATGCTGAGGGGATTATCAGGGGTGTGGAGTTATGATTGACAACTTCGTTGGACTAGTGTAATAACGATCTTTCTTGGTTTGCAGAGGGATGGTTTGTTCAGTTAGATTGAGTACTCTTAACATTGGAATCCTGAACGTTATTGATAGAGGATTTGCAGCTAATGGGACGTAATTGATGAGTTTGTGCTATCTTTTAATGTTAGGTCTTGGCATGTGAAAATGGGACGACGGGTTATGTTATTAGCTTCACCTTGCAGTTAGACTGAGTAATGCGGGGGGGTTCTCGATCTTGAAGTTCAGAACATCAACTGAGATGGGTTTTCATGGAAAAGGAATTGAATACACTTCTAAGGACCGGTATTGTAAGACAAATCATAATAGATGAGAGTTCTGACTAATGTACTTATTCTGTTCTCTCAATCACCCATCTTTTGATCATGGAACAAGACGCAATGACATCCAAATATATGTATTTAGTCACCTCTTCGTGCTCCCTGCTTGTCCTAGAATGTATTAGCCCTTAGGTATGCTCTATTGAGATTCTAATGCAGTTGTTGAAATCCTAAAGGCACCGCTGTAAAGGGGTGATTGATGATTTTATTGGATTGTGTAACTAGGACGTCACTTGATTATTGACCTGGGTTTTATGTCATTAGATTTAAATCTTGGAATTATGGCCATTATTGGCATGGGTTTTTCCAGAAATAGAATGTGATTAATGGGTTTCTGCTGTTGTTTAGTATAGTTCTTGGATTTTGGGAGTGGGGTTATGTTATTAGCTTTTGTTTTGACTCTTGAAACACTAAGAACCATGCAAATAATGTGAAGTTATGATTGATTAGTCTTATTTGCGGTTGTAATGAGGCAGCGAGGAGTTAACTAAGACTTATTCATTAGACTTATGTAATGAGGATGTTAGTTTGTCCAGAAATGAATAATTTCTTCATTTTGATTGAGTGTCAAATGTGGTTACCTTAGAGTTGGAATTCTAGTCATCAATCGAGATGGGTTTCCTATAAGAGTGCTGTACTTGATGGGTTTCTGCTGTTGTTGTTATTTCTTGGATAGTGGAGGAATGTGATAGTTCTTGGATTGTTAGCAGGAAGGGCCTGCCAGTGGCATGAAGTCATGACTGCTGAGACTTCTTTATGGTTGCGTTGTGAGGCACTAAGGTGTTTACTTAAACTCTCTTCGGATTAATGCCTTTAGGATACAAACTATTCCAGAAATGAATAATTTCTGCAGTTAGGCCGGGCAATGCAGGGGTTTTCTTAATCTTGTAATTCCAGTAATCAACTAAGATGGGTTCTTATGGAAAAGGAAATTAAAGAAACTTTGGAAGACCAGTATAGTCAGACAAATCATAAGAGCTGAGAGTTACTGACCAATGTACTTATTCTGTTCTCTCAATCAACCCTTGAGGTCATAGAACAAGAATAAATGTTTAGTAGACTCCTGGTGCTGTTGGCTCATTGTACAATGTACTAACCCATGGGAAGCTCTAATTGAGATTCTGATATTCAAAGCATCATTTCTTACATCTCGTTTTCTCTTTTTGAATGGGAAGCTCTAGTTGGGATTCTGATATTCAAACCATCATTTCTTACATTCTCATTTTCTCATTTTGAATAGTAAAACTAACTCCAAATGTTTGAAAGGCAAACTCATACTGTTAAAAGATGTATGTAATAGCACAAGATACTTCTTTTACAGGCTTCTGTACAGGTATAACTACAAGTTGATATTAGCAGCCCTAGCTTCAGTTCATGGGCTGAATATATCTATATCATTAGTGATCATGCTTTCCAACAAGCTTTCTGCATTTTCTACGGACGTGTGAGGGTTATTTTGTTTCCTTTAATGGTGAAGCTGCAAATGTCTAGAGGACAGTTCTAAATTTTGTTGACCAGGAAGCATCTGATCATTTTTCTCTCTACTAAGATATAGTGTGAATTTCCATGTTTTAATGGTCAAACCTGTCAGATCATCACTAGTACAAAAGTCAATGGTCTTCTAGACATTTGATTGTTTCTGTAATTTGTTGTCTTGGGTGGTGTCTTTTGGATATGTTAAGTAGCATGGATGATGGTGAATTAAAACTGTTGTCCATTGTGGATCTCCAATGGCAATGATAAATAGGGAAATGCCATCTTGTCCTGTTTCTCATACTGTTCTTATCTCTTTGTTGTGGCATCATATGGTTTGATTCAAGCAATGCCAAGTGAGAGATATGTTACCAATAAGGAGTAAAGTAATGTGAACATTGTGGTAATATCAGGTATCTTTAATAATTGAAAATCATTAGTATGTGCCATCTCTCACAGCAGTTAGCTGTGTTAGCCTGCTGTTATAATGACAATTGTTTGTCCAATTGCTAATTGAAGCATCGTGCATTTTGAGATGATCCTCATTAATTGGTTCTAAGTGACTAAAGAGCGCATCCTGTCAATTGAATCACAATGTCATGGAATGGGGATTTTGCTTCAAAATTTATAGGTTTGTAAATTTGATTGTGAGTTTTCTTCTTGACTGACAATGAAATGTAAGTTGTCAAGAGAAAAAATATAGGTAAAATATATGAATGAGGTGGTCAAGTATTCTTTGGTACATGAGGAGCGAAAGATAAATATCAAAACAAAAGCTGCTACAGCAAGGCCTAAGGAAATGGTCTCCAACCATTAGCAGGGTCCATCTTTTCATTCCCTTCTGTGAAACTCAATCTCCACTGACAAGGCAATACCAAGACTCTCCTTACTGGGGGTGGCTAATTTCCACTGTGCTTAAAGAAATGTTATTCCGTGAATCATATTCTACCATCAAAGAAATGTCACTTAGAGAAATGACCAACTTTAGACATAAAGGAAGAGCATGCAGACTTTCTTTTTGGAGCTTTAGCCTCTAGGATGTTCCAAAGCCAGTCTAAGAATACTTGCATGATCTTTAAGAAATACATCATTACTAACCAGACTAGGATAGTTGAAGAAGTTCCCTCTTCAGGACCATCTTGACTAAAGCTCAAGATGGTTCTGAAGAGGGAACTTCTAGCTGATCTGTCATCTTTTCAGCAATTCGGGAAACAAACTTTTTCTTCCACCAACTCTGAAAAAGTTTGGACTTAACATAGAAGTCACAATAAAGTAGTTGTGAATATATGCCATTTAACCCTTTAAGTGTTTACTGATCTAATTGAAAAAAAAATCTCCTTTTTAAATGCTTTAGAGAAAGCAGAAAAATAAATGGAAAGTGGGAACAGTGTTCTCTTAATGTCATTTTAGAAACCAATGGGATCTTGCATGAATGGGAGGGAAACTTAAATATAAAGATTAACATTAAGCAAATAAGCTCAAGACATCTTTGTTTTTCACTCTTGAACTGGGATTAAGTCTTCAACGATGATTTTCTTGGGGAGGCTTTGCCAGATTATTCCATATGGGATTATATAGAATAATCTGGCTGGCGTACTTGCTTCAAATGGATTATATACGCCTTGTCAGTTGGTTCCATAATAATTTGTTGGCTTGGTCTTGTCTTGTCTCACTACACATGAACAACATTAAGCAATCCTCCTTGGATTTTTTTGTTTAGCGCTTGTTCTTGATGTCAATGAGTAGGGATAAACCTGTGCAGCTAATATGGAAATGGAGCATTAGTAGACTGACAAAGAGTTAACGACTAAAGAAAGGCTTGAAACTATTCCAAAGCACAGATTGCTTCATATTGCTAGTCACGCTCTCAACAAATTATTGTGTAAATGATGAAGAACTGTGACTACTACAGATCTTGTGTAGTCGACTTCATGAAACTTTTGCATTGGTGCCAGTGAGACAACCATGTGAAGTTTCTGGGCAGAACTTTCACAAGAAGAATGGCTTATGACAACCTCAACTAATGGCCCAGCTGCAATTACAATAATTCAAAGAAAAACATGTAATTCTGAATATAGAGAACCTGAAATCACAAGATGTTACACCCCCAATATTTCGGACCTACTCTAGAAGGAAGTGATAGTTACAAAGAAGCTATACAAATCTGTTACAGATCAAGAGGTTACAAGTCTGCTACAGAAGATCTCTTCCAAGTGTGCAGATCCGATCAGGAGGTTACAATTCGGCTGGGAAGTGATGCAATCAGTTAGCTGGGATATCCAGATATAATCAGTTAGTTAGGAAAATATACAGACAGTATCCAATCTGTTATGGATATTCAGTCTGTTACAGATTTGGAGGGTTAAAAGGGAGAAAGTACTGGAGAGAAGGGGGGAGAAAAAGAAAGAAGAAAGTGGAAGGGAGTAAGCTCAGGGAGGAACTACGGTTCCTATCTCCCTTGGTCCAACCATTCTTGTAATGTTCCTGGTCCTGAACTTCTTGTAATTACTCTTTCCATCAATAAACAAGGTTCCATTTTCCATTTTTTAAATCTGTTCCACAGAAATTTCTACCGTAGCTCCATCAATGGTATCAGAGCTCGATCTAATTCTACGGCATGGTAAGAACTAGGTCAGAGAAAGCAGAAAACATGGAGAAAGAGATGGAGAACGTGAGAGCAGAGGTAGGGAGCATGAAGGAAGATATTGGGAGGCTGCAAACAAACGTAGCTGCGATCGGGGAATTTATGGCTGAGATCAGGGTTTGGATGAGATAGAGGCCCGAAAGTGGAGAACCCTTACCAAATCAAGCCGGAGACCGAGGCAGAACCAGGGTATCCGAAGTGGGAGAGGCATCGGGCGGAGACCTCCACGGTTTGCTGCGTGAATCAAAAAACCCTAGGCTGGAACCTCGCCGGCTGGATCTTCCCATATTTGACGGACGGGACCCGCTGGGGTGGCTATGCCGGGTGGAGCGCTACTTCCAGCTGAATCACTTGACGGAGATGGAGAAGGTGACCGCCGCATCCGTGTGCTTGGAGGGAGAAGCCCTTCATTGGTTCCTGTGGTCAGATGCGAGATCGCCGTTCCAGTCATGGACCACTTTCTGGACGGCCCTCCTTCAACGGTTCCGGCCCTCACAGTCCGACGACGACTGTGAGGCCTTGCTGTCGATCAGGCAGGTCGCCTTCGTCGTCGACTTCATGCGGGACTTCGAGCTACTATCAGGGCCTTTGGTGGATCTGCCTGAAGAGGTCCTAAAAGGGGCCTTCCTTAATGGGCTCAGAGAAGAATTAAAAGCGGAAGTGAAAATGTTTAGACCCTCTTCTTTAACTGGGCTTATGGACCTAGCCCAGAAAATCGAGGAGAAGAACAAGGCTCTTGAGCAGGTGAGAGCCTATGGACCAAGAAGCGGGCTTGGGCCCAGATCAACAACAACTCTTGGGCCTCCTCTGAAGATACCCATGTCCGAATCAAGTCTGCAGGGGCAGAATCGTCACTTGCCTCAGCAAACCCTAACTAGGCTGCTGGAGATGACGTAGGAGGCTGGGATTAGGGCTGATCGGGTTCCCCGCCACGGGGAGATAGCTTCGGATCGGCGCGACTCTTTCCGGCGACTTTCTGAGAAGGATTTGCAGCATAAGAGAGCTCTGGGGCTTTGTTTCAGATGCGATGAGAGATATTCTCCTGGGCATCGATGCAAGAAGCGCCAGCTACAAGTGCTGCTTCTGGGCGAGGAAGACGATGACAGTGCCGATCCAGACGACCTGAATCGAGCTGAGGAGGTCCCGTGCGAAGAGGAATCGATCGACTCAAGCTCTCCATGCAAGCCCTATTCGGGATGTCTGTTGCAGATGTGATGAAAGTACGCAGGGTTCTGGAGCATCGTGAAGTGGTTGTCCTCGTCAATACGGGGGCATCCCACAATTTCATATCTAGGAGGTTGGTCACCGACTTGCAGCTTCCGGTTACCAACACCAAGCCCTTTGGAGTACAGGTAGGAGACGGCTTCTGCGTTCGGGGCACTGGGATCTGCCGGAATCTTGTCCTGTGCCTCCCTAGCTTGGTAATCAAGCACCCCTTCCATCCCTTTGAGTTGTGCGGCACAGACCTGGTCCTTGGAATGGCCTGGCTGCGCACTCTTGGAGATGTTTCAGCCAACTACCGTGAACTCACCATGGAGTTCGTCTTTCAAGGCCAGAGGGTAACCCTGAAGGGTGACCCATCCTTGTCGTGGTCGAACTTGTCCTTCAAGGCCCTGCAGCATGCCATACCCAGTTCTGGTGCATCATATATGATTAAGTATCAAGGCCTGCAGTTAGAGACGGAACCACAACCACCCTTAGACCATCCCCGACTGCGAAATCTACTGGACCAGTACGCCCATCTCTTCGACCAGCCGTTACACCTGCCTGTTAACCGACCACATGACCATGCCATCAGGGTCCAGGACCACATTGCACCCCCTAATATCAGGCCATACCATTATCTGCATTGTCAAAAGAACGAAATTGAGCGGATCATCAAGGAGTTATGGGACGCTGGCATTATCCGGGCCAGCACCAGCCCTTATTCCAGCCCTGTATTATTAGTTAAGAAGAAAGACGGGGGGGTGGCGTTTTTGCGTCGATTACCGCGCCCTCAACAAGATCACAATTCAGGATAAGTTTCCCATCCCCACAACTGATGAGCTATTGGACGAACTGGGTGGTGCTACTATCTGCTACTATCAAATTCGCATCAAGGACGAGAATGTCCCAAAGATGGCGTTCCGGATACATGAGGGTCACTATGAGTTTTTGGTCATGCCCTTTGGCCTGACCAATGCTCCGTCCACGTTTCAGGCTCTTATGAATGACATCTTCCGCCATTATTTTCGTAAGTTCGTGCTGGTTTTTTTTATGACATACTTGTTTATAGTACTCACATTCATCTACAAATAGAACATTTGGCAACTGTCTTGCACCTGTTGAACTCTCATAAATTAGTCATCAACAGAAAAAAAATGTTGTTTTGCCCAAACTCAATTGGAGTATTTAGGCCATATAATATCCGCCAAGGGGGTAGCAGCGGAGAACTCTAAGATAGAGTGTATGCTCAAATGGCCTACTCCAAGGGATGTCAAAGCATTGAGGGGATTCTTGGGTCTCACTGGCTACTACCGCAAATTCGTCAAGAATTATGGTACTATTGCTGCTCCCTTCACCTGTCTACTCAAGAAAGATAACTTCCATTGGTCCCCGGAGGCCCAAGAAGCCTTTAACAAGCTGAAAAGGGCCATGACTTCAGCTCCCGTGCTAGCCATCCCTAACTTTAGTAAGGCCTTCATTTTGGAAACCGACGCTTCCGGCAAAGGTATTGGAGCAGTTCTCATACAGGAAGGCAGGCCAATTACCTTCTTTAGTCAGGCACTATCCCCACGCGCCCAGTCCAAGTCCGTATATGAAAGAGAGCTCATGGCAGTGGTACTAGCGGTCCAAAAATGGCGTCATTATCTGCTAGGTAGGAGGTTCACCATTCTTACAGATCAAAGGAGCCTCCAATTCCTCATGAACCAACGCCTACTCAACAGTGAGCAGCAGAAATGGCTCATTAAATTATTGGGGTTCGATTTCGACATCCAATACAAACCAGGAAGGTAGAATCGGGTAGCTGATGCACTCTCTAGAAAGGTTGACATTGACTCTTATGATGGCTGCACAAACTCTGCACCAGGGGATCATGCAGAACTGCGGAACACTTTCCACTCACTGGCCCTCTCCACAGTCCAGCACCCTGCCTTTCACGGGTTGGAAGCTGAAATCCATCAAGATGCTACTCTGCATTCCATCTGACAAGACCTGCTGGTTGATGCAAATAGTCACAGGGGGTATTCCTTAAGACATGGCTGCTTGCTCTTCCATGGCAGGTTGATTCTTCCTAAGGGTTCTCCTAGAATCCCTAGCTTGCTCAAAGAGTTTCACTCCACTCCAGCCAGGGGACATTCAGGCTCATTCATAACATTCAAAAGGCTATCCAACGCTGTGTATTGGAAAGGAATGAAAAGAGACGTTCAGAATTTTGTGGCCTCTTGTGAGGTATGCCAGAGGAACAAGTATCAATCACTCAAACCAGGGGGCCTTCTCCAGCCCTTGCCCATTCCGGAACAAGTTTGGGATGATCTCTCTATGGACTTCATTGGAGGCTTACCTAGATCTCAAGGGAAGGATACCCTTCTGGTAGACCGCCTCACAAAATACAGCCATTTCCTCCCCCTAGGCCACCCTTTTTCTACTCAGGAGGTTGCCACTCTTTTCCTTCATGAAGTGGTGCGCCTCCACAGGTACCCACGCTCCATCGTTTTTGACAGGGACCGCCTCTTTATCAGTCAATTTTGGACTGAACTGTTCAAGATGGTTGGGACTGAGCTGAAAATGAGCATTGCTTACCATCCGCAAACTGATGGGCAAACGGAGGTAGTCAACCGCTGCTTAAAAACCTACTTGCGCTGCTTCACTTCAAACCACCCTAAGCAGTGGCCCAAATGGATCCCTTGGGCTGAATTCTGGTACAATACTACCTTTCATGGAGTTGTGGGTATGTCTCCATTTAGAGCCCTTTATGGACATGACCCTCCCACGTTATTGAGGCTTTCAGATGAAGAGTCTGTTGTTGAGGCAGTAAACCAGCAGATTAGGGACAGGAATATCATCCTACAGGAGCTAAAAAGCAACTTGGTACTGGCCCAAGCTAGAATGAAATATCAGGCTAACAAGGATCGTAGGGACATCCAGTTCCAGCCAGGTGACCTAGTCTTCCTAAAGCTACAGCCCCTTAAGTTCAAGAAACTGGCTAAAAGACCTAATGAGAAGCTCAGCCTAAGGTTTTATGGTCCCTACCCAGTCTTGGAACTCATCGGCAAAGTTGCTTACCGCTTGGATTTACCATCTACAACGCGTATCCATCTCGTTTTCCATATTTCCCAACTCAAGGCCGCCTTGTCCATTTCAGCCCAACCTCAACCCCTATCTACGGGTCTGACGGAGGAATTAGAGTTGGTGGTACAACCTGAATCTATCAAGCAAATCAGAACAATGCCCAATGGCCACACGGAAGTTTTAGTAAAGTGGCAACACCTCCCTGACTGTGACAATACGTGGGAACTCTATACTGAATTGCACACTCAATTTCCCTCCTTTCACCTTGAGGACAAGGTCAAACTACTAGCAGAGGGTAATGTTACATCCCCAATATTTCGGACCTACTCTAGAAGGAAGTGATAGTTACAAAGAAGCTATACAAATCTGTTATAGATCAAGAGGTTACAAGTCTGCTACAGAAGATCTCTTCCAGGTGTGCAGATCCGATCAGGAGGTTACAATTCGGCTGGGAAGTGATGCAATCAGTTAGCTAGGATATCTAGATATAATCAGTTAGTTAGGAAAATATACAGACAGTATCCAATCTGTTATGGATATTCAGTCTGTTACGGATTTGGAGGGTTAAAAGGGAGAAAGTACGGGAGAGAAGGGGGGAGAAAAAGAAAGAAGAAAGTGGAAGGGAGTAAGCTTGGGGAGGAACTGCGGTTCCTATCTCCCTTGGTCCAACCATTCTTGTAATGTTCTTGGTCCTGAACTTCTTGTAATTACTCTTTCCATCAATAAACAAGGTTCCATTTTCCATTTTTTGAATCTGTTACACAGAAATTTCTACTGTAGCTCCATCACAAGACTTAAAAGGAAAATCCCAAATAACACTACGAAGTAAATCCCACATCATTTCTGCACAAAATTTCATGGCAGTCTGGATTCTAGCAACCCCACAGTATGCCATGTTTGAGATGATGGAAACTCAAGGAAAAAAAATTCCAAGTATATTATGATCCAAGCACAAACCAAGCAAGATACTTTTCTAATCTGTGGTGTAATTGTCAAAACAAAGAGAAACATAAGGACACCAGTTAAGGGCTTTCGAATAGATTTGCTAACAGAAAAATGCTTGAATTCATGCAGGATACTTGCAAAAGAGAAAACTTCTTCATTCATATAAATGCTTCGATGCCATGATAACCTTCTAATGTATTCTTAGCAAAAAGAGAAATCAGATTGGCAAAAGTTGTGTGACTTGCATCACTAAAATCCCATTATTTGTTGCCTATCTTTAGTTTGAAAGGAGATACAATGATTGTACTGAAAAGACTAAAAGAAGCACCAAAAATAGGGAAATGACTGAATTAACCATACTTGCTCTGTAACCCATGACTCTAATTTCGTATTAAGGAGAGAGGCACATCAAACCAGCCATCATGATTTGTATAGCAGGAAGACATCTTCTCATTGCTAATCTGTATACAGAGAATGTTTTGTTATGCATTCATTTTTGTTTCACTGTCATACAAAATTTTGTGTCAGAGAGTTCTCTATGTTGTAGTTAAGGGATATTTTTATGTTCCAGGATCCCTGCTTGCTGATGTGTGTGTATATTGTCACCTGTCTTTATGTGTGGGCAACATCAGTTTGTATTCATAAGGACCTTATGTTTCTACATCTGACCTGCAAAAGACTAGTTATTTTTTGGATCAAAACAAAAGAAAGAAGTTTATAGCTCCCATAACATCATTCATCTAGCCTTTCTTAAGTTATTGAACTGTGTAATCAGATGCATGTCTTCATTTATGGCTATGAATATTTGCACCTCTCTGTAGGTCTCTCTTGGTACACTTATGCTTGCAAATAACTCCATATGCATGCCTGACATGCATGTCAGATCTTGTGCATCCTATATTAGATTGTTTCTCAGTTCACTGGCAGTGCCATGAGTCATGATCTCATCAAATATTGCACTTGTATTTTACTTCTGTAGGGCCAATCTGCACTGGATGAACCAAACACCTCCAAATCGTTTTAGTGCTGTCATTGAGAAAATTGAACGCCTCTACATGGTATGAAGTAAACCATTTATTTTGGACTCTTTTATTTTTCATTGTTTGGAGGCCTAGTTATTTGAGATTCTATGTTAATATCTGTGATAATTATTTAACATTTTCACACCCATGAGTTTATGATTTATAACTGCATCCCTATATTTTCGGTATATCTTTGATGACTTGGAAACTTATGGGTTTCAGGGAAACCAAAGTAGTGACAAGGAAGAGCTTGACAATGTTCCCGATGATGATGAGTATGACACAGAAGATTCTTTTATAGATGACGAAGAGCTGGTAGGTTCACTATTCTTATTCTCGTAGTGAATTTGCCCGTTTTACTATTATTCAGCATAGAAGAGGATGTAATTTGTTCAAGAGAATCACATAAGGGGGGAGGGAGGGGGGGGGGGGGGCGCAGCCCCAATGCACGAAGCTCCTGCCTGTGTGGGGTCCAGGGAAGGGGTGGACCACAAGGGCCTAAAGTACACAGCCTTACCTTGCATTTTGCAAGAGGCTGTTTCCACGCCTTGAACCCGTGACCTCAAGGTCACACGACGACAACTTTTACTTTGCGCCAAGGCTTCCCTTCTTCAAGAGAATCACATCATTGCTTTTTTATTTTCTTATAACATCCAGTAGATTACTCATTTTTATGAATCTCATGTTTGTAGTCTGGTACATATCGTTTGCTTTTCAGTTATCAGAGGAAAAGGAAAAAGGAAAATCTCTCTCTTATCAAAGAACCTGCTGAATATCAGCTCTGCCACTTTATATGTTGCATTAGTCCTTTCATTCTGATTATTTTCTTCTCACTTGTGTTTTCTTATCTGTATAGTGGGATAAATCTATACACAAAAAGCTCGTCCTGAATGCTTTTGCCATTTCTTGTGTGCTGGGGAAGCCAATGAGGTTTCTTAATACTTGAAAAATACTGGCTCTGACAATTGCACATACTTCTGCTTTTTGGTGATATCTATCCTACAAAACATTCCATGAATCTTCCAAGAAGTAAATCAAGAATACAAAAGGAAAAAAATAAGGAGAAATTGTGAGGTCTGCTTGTTCTCATTATTGGAAGTTCTTTGGTGCTTCTGACTTACAACTGCAGTTAAGGAGTAATGTTCAACGACTATAGGAAATGGAAACATAGAAATGTTAAATATATATATGCCCGATGTTTTTGATACTCCATCTCAAGCTTGATATGTGTAATCAATGGTATTCAACTTGCTAATCTAATAGGCACATCTGTTTGATGAGCTGCTTGCTCTAGCCCTGAGATGCATCATATGAACTTCTTCGCCAGTTTCCAAATCTTCAAGACTCTTGAAGTGCCCTGTCCTTGATGAAAAGCCAGAACATGACATATTGATAGTGCCCTGTTTCTCACATAATAAAGTAAATATGTCAGGTATCAACCTAGCTCCTTCAACAAGAGTCCATAGTTGCTGGAAGCTTCTGGGTAGCTGAGTAAGCTCTCTTTGGAAGCAGTGGAAACTTACTGCATTTCCAAGAACAGGGAAATTGGCCTCCTTTTTTGGCCTTTTTCTTTTAATTATTTTCTCCTTTGAAGTGAAATGCACCTAAATCTACCTAGCAAGACTTAAACCCGCGATATCAATGCATAAAACAGTTCTTTCCATTATTTGTACTATTTTTGTAATTTTTCTTGAACCTCTATAATTCTTTTGTGCTTCCTGCCTCCCACCCTCAAAGAAGTTGCTTGCTGTCAACTTCTGGTTCTCGCTTAGCTTCCTGCATTCTGCTTCTTGTGCTAGCAACCATGGTCTGGTCCATCTCAACCCTGGTCTAGGGTAGTAAAAGCCATAGCTTTGTACTCTCGCTGTACTTGAGCTAGCTTTGATGCTCTGTTTCTTACTATGCTTAAACATTAAGCATTCACTCATCAGAATTAAGTATCCTATAACTATATTATAGAACTTGATTTTCTCGATCCGCTCATCCCAAATGCCTTGAACCGTATGATAACCCCATCCCCTTAAGAATTTCACAGTTGTGTTTTTAACTCAATCTGGGATTCTTTAAGTGACTGGTTATGGAATTCTTACACATGCCTTACTTATTGACAATTTTTTTTGTTTTGTTAAACAGGATTGCATTAATACAAATCCAGTTATAAAAATGTACACTACAGCTAGAAAGAAGTTGAGCTTGATATTCCACTACGTCTGACGGAAAATTGCATTCAGTTTGCTTATCATCTTAGCAAGACACGGTATTGGTATTGCTGTTGGAAGCTTTAGGAGTCAAGGAAGCATATTTGGAGAAGTGTTCTTGAGGAGGTTGACAACTTGAATAGAATTTTTTGTTTGTGGGTCTAATGCACAAGCTCTTTTATGATTTGATTTGATGTCTACATTTCATTCATTAGCGATTGTTTTTTGGATTCATGCAAAGGAAAATGCAAGTTGAATAATTTCTTCTCTACCATTACATTTGTGAATTTGTTCACTGATACGTGGTTGACCAGCTTCATGAATAAGTTGCTTTTGATACTGGATTTATTTGGAGGTGATATGTCCATAATAACCTGTAAATCACAACTTTGTATTAAGGTCTGAACACTTTTCCTATGGTCTAAATACGTTCTCAACTTGACATTTCTATTTAACATCTAATTAGCTTGTTCCTTGAGTTCCTAACAAATTTAGGTTCCTTTATAGGAGGGACAACTAGGTCATTTTTGTTGGGCAATGTTAATCCTCTTAGATGCCTTATAAACATTTTTTTTTCTAAGATAAAACCAGCTGCCCTGCAAGAATTATTAATATAGGGGGAAAAGGATTTTTCTTGGCAGAATCCAAAATTCATGCCAAAATAAATTTGGTTGTCCTTGATTGTGACAACGTAACAAACAATGTGTATGCACCCACCATCTCTACTTCGTTCTTTTAGATTAAATCAACATTATCATCCATTGACCACATTAAAACCACTCATTCAGTGTCTGGATGTTATACCATATTTCCTCAAGCAGGCTTTGTGTTATATTTCTTGCTGAACCGAAATCTGTGTCTGCTCAAGAAGATCGTACGATACCAGTTCTATACAACATAGACACTTAACCAACCAGTTTTTTCATATTTTAACTTGTGATAAAATGAATCCTTGTTGCATATAGATTTTCATGGAAATGGAGTGATCCAAGCTATATAATCATCTGTTTTGCTGATATTGGATATAGGAAAATGAAATTATTTCAAGCAGTCAATACTTAAATGTTTTCTGTTTGGTAATAGTATCATGGCTGTTTGGGAAATAAACAAGAGTCCTAGAATCATCAGTAAACCGTATGGAGTGCAGGCAATCAATACTCATAACCATTAAAACATATAGACTTAGAAGATATAGTTGAAGATCAGTAACTAAGCTGCTTTGTTTGCGAGGGTGATTGCTACAAAAGCTGCTTAATTGTCTAATGAACAGTATTTACAAACGAAAGCAAAAAGTAAAAGTTCTCAGGGTTTTGAGTTGATTGCTTTGCAATGTGTGTTAGAAACCTGAAGGGGACCTTTCTGCCACATTATATTTTTATGTAATGTTATAGTTTAGTTTACTTTGGATGTTTACTACTAAGGATATTAGGTTTCTTAGTGTGTTGTGACTTAAGTAGGGGCAATTTTGTCTTTTTCTTAGATTAGGGTTGGATGTCCCCTACTTAAGATCTTTTTCTCTTTTGTGTAAGGAGTTTTTGATGAATAATGAATGAAAATTTCGTTAGACTAGGCAGATTCCTCATTCTAGCTTCCTTCCTATGGCCTGAAGCCGTGTTTGGTACAAGGCCAAATTATTATTATTTCATCTTGTTCTGCAAGTGAATACTTTTCTACCTTACCTTTTAACGGATGATTTCTGAGATGCGTGTGGTTATGTGATTTGTGTCAGTAATAATTTAGAATTCTGATCTTGCATTAAATTCCTGACCCCTATATCTAAAGCTTAATCAGAACCGTTCTTCAATTAGAGGGATGATTTAGATTAAAACTTTGATCTTACCTTAATCGGTTGAGATTTGTGACAATTTGCAAATCTTGTAACTCATTGTATGCTATTCATTCTGATTAAGACTGGTTTTTTGCATGTTAAAGTACTTGTCATAGTTTAATTTATGTTTTCTTATTTTAGTTAATTGTGATATGATCTTAGCATATAGATTAGATCATTTTGCATGCTGTCCTACATCAAAACCATTATGCGTGTGGTTATGTGATTTGCGTCAGTAATAATTTAGAATTCTGATCTTGCATTAAATTCCTGACCCCTATATCTAAAGCTTAATCAGAACCTTCTTCAATTAGAGGGATGATTTAGATTAAAACTTTGATCTTACCTTAATCGGTTGAGATTTGTGACAATTTGCAAATCTTGTAACTCATTGTATGCTATTTATTCTGATTAAGACTGGTTTTTTGCATGTTAAAGTACTTGTCATAGTTTAATTTAAGTTTTCTTATTTTAGTTAATTGTGATATGATCTTAGCATATAGATTAGATCATTTTGCATGCTGTCCTACATCAAAACCATTATGCGATGGTGTCTTTTAGGGTAGAAAACATTTGTTACTTTGGATGCTCTTATTCTTTTTATGTAGACTTCTATGTAGTTAGAGGCGCAAGGCGCAAAGGGGTGTGCCTGGAGCCTGGGGCGCCTAGGCACGGCCTGAATCATGAGGCGCAAAATTATATATTTAATAATTAAAAATTAACTAAAAATGCTAAAAATACAAAAAAAAAGCATGAAAAATACGTCATACATGAAGACATAAGCATGGGAAAGCTATATATGTGGATAAGAATTGGTATTAACGAATAAATATAAAAAAAAACAAATTTTTTTTCTAATTTTTGTAACTTTTATTTTCAAAAAAATTGAAAAAAATAACACTAAAATACAAAAAAAGCATGAAAAATACATCATACATGAAGGCACAAGCATGGGTAAGCTATATATGTGGATAAGAATAGGTATTAACTAATAAATATAAAAACAACAATTTTTTTCTAATTTTCACTAACTTTTATTTTTGGAAAAATTATAAAAAACCCGAAAATACAAAAAAAAGATGAAAATATTATCACACATGAAGACACAAGCATGGGAAAGCTATATATGTGGATAGAAATACATTTCAATGAAGAAATACGAAAAAACGAAGACTTTTATATTTCCGTAACTGATTTTTTCTGGAAAACAATAAAAAACCTAAAAACAAGCTCAAATCTAGAGCAAAGAAGAATAAAACTTTATACATATATAATTAGAACCCATCAAGATCTATGGAAAATCATCAGCATCATCATCTATGTAGTTAAAGGCGCGAGGCGCAAAGGGGTGCGCTTGGAGCCTGGGGCGCCTAGGCCCACCTAGGTGCGTGCCTGGAGCCTGAGGCGCAAAATTATATTTTTCATAATTAAAAATTAGCTAAAAATAACACAAATACAAAAAAAGCATGGAAAATACAGCATACATGAAGACACAAGTATGGGAAAGCTATATATATATATATAAGAATAGGTATTAACTAATAAATATAAATAAAACAATTTTTTCTAATTTTCGTAAGTTTTATTTTTGGAAAAATTGAACAAAATAAAACTACAATACAAAAAAAGCATGACAAGTACATCATACATGAAGATACAAGCATGAGTAAGCTATATATGAGGATAAGAATAGGTATTAACTAATAATATAAACAAGAACAAAATTTTCCTAATTTTCGTAACTTTTTTTTTTGGAAAAATTAAAAAAATAACCATAAATTACAAAAAAAGGATGAAAAAATTATCACACACGAAGACACAAGCATGGGAAAGCTATATATGTGGATAGAAATATGTTTCAATGAAGAAATACAAAAAAACGACTTTTTTTTATTTTCGCAACTGATTTTTTTGGAAAAACAGTAAAAAACCTAAAAACAAACTCAAATCTAGAGCAAAGAAGTATAAAACTCAAATGGAATGTTTTCTTATACATATAGAACTAAAACCCATCAAGATCTACAGAAAATAGTTCACAAAAAATAAAAAATTTGAAAAAACGGTACTGGTTTTTATGTTTTTTACAGAAACTGTATACACATGCTAAAATTCATAAATCCATACCTTTTTCTGCTTAGATATGTGAAAGATCGAAGAGGAATGGTCATTTTCACCTTCTCAGGAGGTTGGAAGATTGAAATTAGGGTTGGAAGGTGAAAAACGAAATAAAAAAAAAAGAGTTTTATAAGTTACCGGGTCAAGTCATTTGCGCCTGGAGTCGGGGAAGCACCTGAAAGGGGCGCCCAGGCTCACCTAGGTGCTCGCCTAGGCGAGTGCTCCTCATTTACTCTGCGCCTGGCCCCCTCCCAGGTGCTTAACTGTCGACTAGCGCCTAGGCGCGCCTTTAACTACATAGATCATTATCAAGACTTTATCCTAATTAGGGGTCGGCCACATGAATCTTATTCCTCCATTCCACTCTATTAAATACCATGGTTTCATTTAGTCCCAAAGTTTTTAAATCTTTCCTCACCACTTCTATCCACGTTCTTATGGGCCTTCCCCTTGCCCTTTTAGAATCTTGTACTTGTATTGCCTCACTCCTTCTAACTGGTGCTGTTGTTGGTCTCCTTTGGACATGTCCAAACCATTTAAGTCTAATCTCCCTCATCTTATTACCTATTGGTGCTACCACTAAATTTTCTCTAATATTTTCATTTCTAATTCTGTCCTTTCTTGTCTTACCACTCATCCATCTCAACATCCTCATTTCTGCGATGCTCATCCTACGAGTATCATGTTCCTTAACTGGCCAACACTCTGATCCATAGAGCATGGCCGGCCTTATAGCCATCCTATAGAACTTTCCTTTTAGTTTGAATGGCACTCGCCAATCACATAAAACTCCAGATGCACATCTCCATTTGTTCCAACCTGCTTGGATTCTCTAGGTAACCTCCCTCTCAATCTCTCCACTCCCATGGATCAATGATCCTAAGTACCGAAAGAGGTCTTTCACGGGGACTTCTTGGTTATCAATCTTGACTGGTGTTCCACTCCTACTCTCCTTACTAAAATTACATTCCATATATTCTGTCTTAGTTCGGCTAATTTTAAATCCTTCGGATTCTAATGCTTCTCTCCATAACTCTAGCTTTATGTTTACACCCTCCCTTGTCTCATGAAGTAAGACTATATCATCTGCAAATAGCATGCACCAGGGAATCTCCTCGTGCAAATGTTTTGTTAACTCATCCATAACTAATGTGAAGAGGTATGGACTCAATGCCGATCCTTGGTACAATCCTACAGTGATAGGAAAATCACCAGTCACGCCACTAGTGGTCTTAACATTTGTTACCACTCCCTCATACATATATTTAATTATATCTATATACCCCTGAGAAACCCCCTTACCACCCAACACCTTTCATATTAACTCTTTAGGGACTCTATCATAAGCTTTCTCTAAATCGATAAAGACCATATGTAGGTTTTTCCTCCTCTCCCTATATTTCTTTACTAATTGTCTTAGTAAGAAAATAGCTTCCATGGTAGACCTCCCAGGCATGAAACCAAACTGATTCTCCGATACACTTGTTTCATGTCGTAGCCTCTTCTCAATCACTCTTTCAAAAAGTTTCATGGTGTGACTCATAAGTTTGATCCCTCGATAATTAGTGCAGCTCTGAATGTCACCTTTATTCTTATAGATTGGTACAATAGAGCTTTTCCTCCACTTATCAGGCATTTTCTTTGATTTTATAATCTTGTTAAACAACTTGGTCAACCAAACTACCCCAATATCTTCCATATGCTTCCAAACCTCTATTGGTACACCATCAGACCCCATGGCCTTTCTTGATTTCATCTTTTTCAAGGCCTCTTTTACTTGAGGTATTCTAATCCTACGTTCATATATATAATATCAATATTATTTAGATTTATATTATTTTCAATCCCTATATTTTCAGAGCCATTGCCATTTAATAATTTTTGAAAGTATGTTTCCCACCTTTGTTTGATCTCATCTTCTTTTACTAATACCCTTTGATCATCGCTTCTAATATACCTAACATGATCTAAGTCTTTACCCTTTTGTTCTTTTACTTTTGCAAGTTTAAACGCATCTTTCTCACCTTCTCTTGTTCCTAGTCTATTGTAGAGCTCATCATATGCTTTAAGTTTAGCCCCACTTACTATTCTCTTTGTAACGTTTTTAGCATTCTTATATTGTTCATAGTTTTCATTATTTCTAATCTTTTGCCATGCTTTAAAATGCATCCGTTTTTCTTTAATAACTTTTTGAATTGTTTCACTCTACCATCATGCTTCCTTTGCTAATACCCTTTTACCTTTAGATACTCCTAAGACATCTTTTGCCACTTTCTTAATGGACTCAGCCATATTAGTCCACATAGTATTTCCTTCTGTTTGATAGTTCCACTTTCCTTCTACCATCAACTTATTTTTGAAGGAGGTTATTTTGTCTCCTTTTAAGTTCCACCACTTAGTTTTTGGATGTGTATTAAGTTTAGTTCTTTTACTCCATCTTTCGATATGGATATTCATAACCATTACCCTATGTTGTGAAGTCAAACTCTCACCAAGTATCACCTTACAATCCATACATATAGATTGTTCATTATTCCTAAGTAGAAAAAAGTCTATTTGGCTTTTATGAAGTCCACTTTTAAAGGTTATTAAATGTTCGTCCCTCTTCTTAAAGAGTGTATTTGCAATGAACAGGTTATATGACAAAGCAAAATCGAGGATATTCTCCCCCATCTCATTTCGTTCACCTATACCATATCCTCCGTGTATTCTATCATATCCTTCCTTATCTTTTCCTACATGGCCATTTAAGTCTGCTCCTATAAATATCCCCTCAGTGTTGGGAATTTTTTGTATGACTCCCTCCATATCTTCCCAAAATTGTCTCTTGATTATATCTTGTAACCCTACTTGTGGTGCGTATGCACTTGTAACATTTATAATCTGCTCTCCTAGAAAATAGTTAACAAAAAACAAAAAATTTGAAAAAACGGTACTGTTTTTTACAGAAACTGTAAACAAATGCTTAGATTCGTAAATCCATACCTTTCTTTGCTTAGATCTGTGAAAGATCGAAGAGGAATGGTCGTTTTCACTTTCTCAGTAGGTTGGAAGATTGAAATTGGGCTTGGAAGATGAAAAACGAATTTTTTTTTGAGGTTTATAAGTTACCGGTTAAGCAGTATGCGCCTGAGTTGGGGGCGCGCCTGAATGGATCCTCCAAGTACACCCAAGCGCACCCAGGCGCGCCTAGGTGACCGCGCCTCGTTTCCTCTACGCCTTGCACTCTCCCAGGCACATAACTATCGACTTGCGCCGAGGCGATCCTCTAACTACATAGGTAGACTTTGTAGTTGCAACTGCATTTGCTGCTTTTATATGTTTCTTGTTATCTTTTTGCAGCACCAAATCCTTAATCACTATGTAGCAGTTTGTGACTTACTTATATTTGTTTTGAATATGGTCTGTTACTGTTTCACAGGATGAGTATTTTGAGGTTGATAAGTTGGCAACCAAACATAATGGCTTCTTTGTTAATAGGGGCAGGTTAGAGAAAATGTAAGTTTGTTGAGAAAATTGTCATTGTTCAGTAATTATTGTATATTTATATCTATGTAGCATTTCCAGTGATTGAGATGTGAAGACGTTACCTTGTGCATGCTTTGTTTTGGAAACGCTGCTCTAAACTGGCTACTGAATTTTCTGACAGCCAATCTATTCCTCCTATTCCTATGCATGAGATGGAAGTTGTTTAGTTCCTCTGAGACTTGGATCATGAGCATAAGGCTAGAAACACATATACTTGTGCTAAGTGACTTTAAACAAATTTTTGCTATAAAATTGAGTATTGAACAAGTATAAACTTTCAACTCAATAATGGGTATAAATATAAGGGGGGTTTATTTAATCACACATGTCCTGTGATATCTAAGATACCCCTCCTGTGATATCTCCTGCAATATCTTCTGTGATATCTAAGATATGTGTCATATGTTCTGTGATATGTGAGATATGTGGCATTTGTTCTGTGATATCTTTGGTGATATTTCTGGTGATATCTTTGGTGATATTTGAGATATGCCTCTGATATGAAAAATATATGGCTCTCAGACATTACACTTAAATAAGCTATATTTGTGGAATATGCCATGATATGAATTAGCCCCTTGATATTTATTAATTATCTGGGCCATTAATCTATGCTTATGATATTCCTAAGGCCCAAGGATTTTATGGTACCTTTGTTGTAATAAGCACATCTCCCAGTCATTCCCATACGGAACTCTTGTCCATAGAAAAAATTGGATCCGCTGCAATGTATAGAAAAAGCAAGTAGTACACATTAGCTCATCATGTAGAACCCGTGTTTGTTTTTCTAAAATCCCCTCAAGCACAGAGGAACCCGTGTTTGTTTTTCTACTTGGTTCAATCTCGGAAAACCAGTGATTGATGTATTCTCAAAAACAAGAAACCTTAAGAGGTTTTCATTTGCTTCCAGCAAGAACTCTCATCTTGCGCCACCTCCTCTTTACTCTACTGGTTGAATGAATCCAAGTACTAGAACTAAAGTTATTAACAATTTTGATGTCAATAATGGTGACATAAAGATTTCATCATTAGAACCCAAGTCTATGATTCGATACTTAGGAGCCTGGTATGTACAGAATAAGATGAAATAATGGTCGATATTGTTGATTTAGACGGAGATGGGTTTCTCAACTTTGAAGGGCTCATCTTCCTGCATACAAGCTCAGAGATAGGGCTACTAAGGTCAATAGCCCTCTCTTTGATCAACTTGAGCTAGACTACCTCACATCTCATTTCCAATCCAATAAAAAGTAAACCATATTGCATAAGAAAAGTTACATTTGAAGTTATTGTTCTTAAAAAGTCATGATATAGAGAAATTCTAAACTCCCCCTATGTGAAGAATCTTCACAAATTCAGCCAGAGATTCTTTCATTTCATCTCTTTCCTCACATGTGAGCAAAGTTCCCAAAATACATACTTCCAAAAAAAAAAAAATTCTTGCAAGAATTGCATCCCCTAAACAACAATGTCGAAGTTTACAGGTCATTGAGCTTTCATTCCCAGTCATTACAAAACTTCAAAATTTTCCTGACAACTACTACTGAAATTGCAAGAGATGTCAAACCTAAATGTGTCTCTCATTTCACATTTGTTGTAAACATATACCCCTTGGCCATGGAGGAATGCAAACCAAGCATCAAATCAATTCTCTTGCAAGGCCTTCATTAAATATAATCAGCTGAAACTCTGCCCCAAAACCCTGCAATGGTTCTTCCCCTCAAGCAATGGTTCTTCCCCTGTGGCCTTCCGTGCCATGTTCTCAGCTGTATGAAAAGAGAGGAAAACGCAACTTCAGATTTAGTAGACTTATCTTGATGAAAACACAAAAAGAAATTTTAAGGCCTTCAAATCAAATATAAGGCCAACAGAGGCATATATGCTGGACATCAGTATATAATTTCCAGTATTTTGAGGTTCCAAACCAAATAGATGCTTAGCTACATACTTTGCAAGCCGAATGTTATGATGGATTCTGCATGCACTCAGTAATTTGCTGTACATGTGAATCAGTGAAGTCTGCACTTGCAAATCTGTCTCAAAGCCATTAACCTTAACATGCTCTTCAATGTTTTCTCCCACGCTCAAGGACCCAAAATCTGCACAAGCTGAAAGCATAGTTGCTAACCGGATGGAACACATGAACTCACTCAGACTTGGAGGTAGGGGGCCAATAAACATAGAATGAATAAATGTAAAATCTCCAATAAATATGCCATGAGAATCTTTGGCAGGAGGATTAAAATGGAATTATAATCTTTAGAAGAATATGGCAATCATCTACGGCCTTGCACAAAACCAACAGATCTGAGTTGAGCCAACATGATTTAGAGAGTGAGCTTTTAACAAACGAAATTTCCAAATAAAATACAAATATGTTGGCACGTCCATGCCAATCGCTCCAAATTTAGCGTTTTTAATTTGCGCCACTGCATTGATATGCTGAAATGAGGACTTCCAGCACCTAAACAGAGTCCTTCCAGCACCTAAACAGAGTCCCAACAAATATGAGGACTTCCAGCACCCTGTACTCCAGCCCACTGCAATGTAAAATGGTAATGTCACACTAAAAGTGTTTCTTTAGTCTCTTTTTTAGCACCAGGATATAAACTATGTCAAGGATTATAAACTTGAAGCATCCGTAGCTCAACTTTTGTAATCACGCGGCCAAGGCTCCCCCCTAAATCCTTCACTTCTGTGTGAATGGAAATTATAAATGCTAATTTGTCAGTCTGCAGATTACTTGGAAGACGAAATATTCATTCTACACATAAAGTTAAAGAAATAATAGAAACTTAAATGAGAACGTAGAAGACAATACCACTTACTTGGATTCGGGGCATCTCTCAGCCATGTCAAGGATCCCGATATGAAGTTCATAGAAGAGCACCAATCAATAATCATATGGTCAATCAAATGTGATGCTAATATAATGAAATGCTCAACAAAAATTGTGAAAGATGTACAGCTGCTTATTTAACAAGGCTCCTCAGAAGTAGTTACCTAAACATGGTGGACTAGTTTTATGGCCAACTGTCAAAGTTAATCCCCAAGGAGCAAATTTGGAGGTTCTTGTGAAAGAGTTCACGCAAATGAGTAACAGTGTTTTAAACTCTCAAGCATGGAAACAAATATCAGATAAAGACAAAATGCATCAGCGCACGGTTAATACAAAAGCTACACAGAATGGCTAGCAGACCAATTACAAAAAACAATTTCTGTTTGTTCCAGTTTGAACTAGACATATGCATGTCAACAAACTCAGAACTGCACTACTACTTGCCAATTGCTACCGCTACAAAATAGAATCAAGTAACAAAAAGCAATAGATTAAAGAGCAATAAATTGCAAAACAGTTCCTTTTAATCCCTGCAACTGAACAAAGATACAGGGATCTGCACAAGCAGGAGTTTAGAACTTGGCCCCATATACATATCTGAAACATTTCTCAAAATCCATATTAGTTATTCTAACAAAACCATCATCATACGTAAAGCAGTTCATTTGCTTGAAGAAGTATATAAAGAATGCAAATATAAATCAATCCTTACCTTCCTAGAAGCATAATGATGCATGAAGATATAGATACTTCATTAAGGCACGCGGCTACAGGATGAGAGTCTAAATATCCATATGACATTAACAAATTAAGAATGGATAACCTGCAAAACTACAAGACCAATGAACTGCAATGCGCATCTAGCAACCTAACTTTTACATAATATTCTAGTCCTAATGGCAACACTAAAAATGCAAAAGAGATAGAATGGTACAACTATAAATACTTAACACAAACCTAATTTGGACAAATAAATACTTAATCCTAATTGAGACAAGGATGTACCTTCAACAGGCCACCCCTTGGAATCTTCTTAAAACTCCTTTACACGTTTATGCAAGCAGAGGAGGAAACTATTTGTTCACATTTTTCTGCACTAAATATTATTTCACCATTCACCATTTGATGCCATATCATTAAATAAGTATCATTAGATTTTATCGTGCAACATGTGATGCAGATGGCTAGAGAGAGATGAAAACTAGGCATGCATGATATAACTCAAAAAACAGTGTTGACATCAAACAGAAACTAATTGATGGCATCAGCTGTCCGGCAAATTGACAAAGTTAGCTGTCAAGATTAGTGGAGAAGATGACGATAACTATGATGTTCAAAGCATGCAGGATGCTGGTTTTACACAAAACTGCCATTCATGGGAAGCAATAATCATATGGTCACATACATTCAAATATGTTATATGAGATAGAAACATTACCATATGTATATATAGTTGCAAATCAAACATTCAAGCAGTTAACCATTACATCCTTAAACAAGAGTATCAATACTACATTTTCTATGACATGAACGCACAACTACTGGCTATTTCTATGAACATAATCAAACCACAGTTTCTGTGCTATGGAAGCACGCCAAGCAGCAACATCTCGATGAGCGGACTCCTGGGTAGGGTGTAACCGTGTGCTTTGTGAATTGTCCGGGCTTATCAAGACTGTTTGTAAACCCTGCATCTCCATCTCATCCTGATGCAACACTTGCATACCAGCATTCACCCTCTCTAAGTTGACTTCAGTGACAATTTCATCATCTGAATCACCGCTTAAGTTGCAGCTGTCACTGTCATTGTCACTTTGAGAATCAGAAATGTCTCCCATCTCCTCTAACGGGCATGTATCGTCAACGCATTCCTGACGCATAAAATTATGCAGCGCACATAATGCTTTAACAATATTAACCAGTGTTCTAAGAGGAAAGGGAGGCGCAGTCTTGAGAATGGGAAATTTGGCCTTTAGAACACTAAATGTTCCTTCTATTACATTCCTCAACTGTGCATGTCGCAGGTTGAATAACTCTGCGGCATTTTGTGGTTGTTGCATTCCCTGGGCAAACTCCTTCAGATGATATCTAGTCTTTCGATAAGGGGCAAGAAATTGTTGCCTATTTGCATAACCTTTGTCGACCAGGTAGCATTTTCCTATACCATAAATGCATGAGCAATTAAGGAATAAAGCATCTAGGTATAACTTACAAATGTAAACACATAATGGATTTGCTGTCCGGAATTGTTAACTGTGCTCCTCCTCTTGTAAGAGCCTCTTTCAGCACGGCAGAGTCATGTGCAGACTTCTCAAAGCCAGCAAGCACATAAGTGAATTGCATGTCAAAATTGCAGCATGCAAGCAAGTTCTGTGCGAGGAAACCTTTCCTCATACGCCACTTTGACAAATCACGAGGACTCGCACCAAAAACCCTAATAGGTATCAATGTCCCATCTACAGCTCCAATGCAACCCTGTCAACAATATATGACATATTGAATGTTAAGCGTGTAAGGTCCCAATCTATTGTATTGAAGATTACATAAGAGAGCTACAGTTACCGTGAAGTGATTGTATCTTTGATAGTTGTTTGAAATCTCAGGGTGGTCCTCCATTGCATGAGGAGCCATAAGGCGACCGAACAACTTCAACAGTGCATGAAGAACTTTGTGGAAGTTGGTGCTGATGGTATAAGTGGATCTAAATAGATCCTTCTCTGCTGGTTCGTACCTTGAATCCTATCCAACAATCATTAAAAAGGTTGCCACCATCTCCTCAACTGACATCCATCGGGTGCTCGATAAGAGCCCAGAGGTTTGAAAAATATTAACCAGCTTACTAAACTGGAACTGATGCATTCTATACAATTTTTGGAATCTTGTCCCAGTTTCTTCATAAACTAATCAAAATTCCTCGTAACCTTGAGTGCTTTTTTTGGTGTGCATCGGACGCAGCATTTGCATGTGCACCACAGCATCCTCCTCAAATTGCATAATATGCCTAAGTATGCGTGATGTGGCTGTGTGTATCACATTATGCACCTCACAAAGCACTTCTTCGTTACATGCAGCACTAGACTGTCCCTCTTGGCCATTGCCCTATAATATTGAAATTGTATACTGTAATATGCAAATGTGTGCATCACCCATTTGTAATTAAATGTTGACATCATATAATGACAGCACAATAAAGGTCCAATTAATTATCCGTAGTCTCAATGTATGGAATAATATATGTCTAAATAGGTATGAATATGGCCTAAAGAGGTCCAATATAATTACACACCAAATAATTTCAACCAAAATAGTTTCTATGAGAAGGACAAACACCTACAGGTGCATCCTCACAAACAACAATTGTCTCTCCTGCGACCAACGAGCAAAACCCTCCTTGAAGCCTATTTCTGTTTTTAGCAGAATACCATACGCCTTAACCCTCTCCATCTCTGTCAAACCCTCCAAAGAATCCAATGTAGTCATCCATGAGTTGTTGTCTATGCTTGCAAGTCTTTCCAACCTTGATATAATGGAAGGATCAATCTATGGAGGGGGAGCATTACATGTTGAGGACGATGATTGGCTGGCTTGCTTCCCTTTTCCCCTCACTCGCCGTGGGTTAACAGTCTTAGAGGGGGGAATTGAGGATGATGTTGTGGAGGCAGGTTGGAGGATAGGGGGTTGTGGAAGGTGTTCAGATGGATCTTGTGGGTTCAATCCATCATTGTCTCCTTCAGCTTCCTCTCCATAATATGGGATATGTGAGTCAAATGCATGAACATGCACATTTGATATATTTGGTATGTATACTTCCTCAGGTGGTCCTGTATGTTGACTCCCAGTCATACTCAATTCACGGTGTCCATCATCTTGTACGGAATTATTCATCCCTGAGGAGAAATCTCCAGTGGCATTGCTCCCCCCAAACACTGTCTCCAAGTGCTCATAGTTCCATAAGTTCCTCCCAAATAAGCAACGAGCCTCCGGTTTCGACTGTACATACACAAATATTTGTAAAGGCAAGATAAAGGTGATGTATATTTTTATATAAATGGGGTGGACCCTTACCTGGAGGTGGGTATTCATGATCTCTGGAGTTGCGAGAAAGCAATTTCTCTCTACATCCCACCCTAATCCCGAGTCTCTATTCCTCAACTTTGCAAGTGTGATGTACTTGCTTTTGAAAAGTCTTATTTTGGTATTCAATTGCTTCATCGTTAGATCAACTCCAAATTGCCTTTTGAAGCGAAGCAGCAATTCCTTAATCACTGCACCCTTTGGCATACTCCTAGTTGCGACGAGCCTACCCTCTATGATTTCATCATAAAGTGTTTCGAGGATAAAGTTCTCTTGTTCCTTAAGTCCATTTATTGTATGGTCCTTTGTCTCTATCAACTATGTCTTGAGACACACTGTCCACATCTTCGGCATGACCAGGGCTAGGTGTCACAGGGACTCTCTTTTCTTTTGCGCGGCATTTGAAAAATGTCTCCAATATATCATACCAACAGGAGGATGCATGAAACGAGATGCATGAAATAAGTTCACAATATACTTTTTCTTAAAGATGTTTGCAAGACCACAGGCAGCAGATGAAGCTAATATACTATACACACGAAACTCGAGGTTGTGGAAGTACATGCTTGTTGGAAATTTATGTTAAATGTAACATCTCACCTTAGTTACTACACAAAAAGAGGAAAAAACACCCCCTCAAAGAAAATAAATTGAAATACCTTGTTTACGTATCAAAACAGTGACTACAAATATCATATAAAAGAAAGCAATGTTGGGATTCATTGTGATAACAGAATATACGTCTTTCTAAAAAATGAACCATCATACAAGCTAAAATAATGTACAAGATCAGGCAAAGTATACATCAACTGGCACAAATACAACAACTCTCATTTTAATCCTTCAAAATAGTGACTGCAAATATCATATATAAGAAAGCAATATTGGGATTTATTGTGATAACAGAATATACTTCTCTCTAGAAAATGAACCATCATACGAGCTAAAATAATGTACAAGATCAGGCAAAGTATACATCAACTGGCATGAATACAACAACTTTCATTTTAATTGCTTCTTTCTAATAAGCCATCAGGCTTGACACCTCACCCACCATCATATCATAGAGCATCATAGCATCAGCTAATCTTCCAACATTGTAGTATGCGTGAATCAAAATACCATATGCAACAACATTAGGCACCAAACCCCTATCCATAGCACAATGAAAAGCCAAAGATGCTTCCTCCATTCGACCTTCTTTACAAAGACCATCAATAAGGACATTGTAAACTGAAATGTTGGGAGAAATATGGTTTCTAAGCATCTCTTCATGAAGTTCATGAAGTTCAATATGGAAAAGGTGAGGTACATCTTTGACACGGCCTTCCTTGAAACCATAACATTGTAACAACATCAGGAACAACATATATTTTACAAAAAAAACGCAGATAACCATTTTACAGAAGGTTTCATTGAAACCAGAAATCATGAACAGCAGTAGACAAATGGTAATATAACAACAAACCAAAAACATTCACCAAGAGGGGAGGTTGCTAGATCTCACCTTGCAGGGAAGTTGGATTTTACCCTAAACAAACTGGGTTTTGTGCACAACCGAATCTAGGGTTTTCAGATCCTAGATTTTCTCTGACCTTAAACGAAGTGGGTTTTTGCAGGCGACTTTAGATCTCGTCGAGTAGCTGCTTGTGGAATGGTTTTTCGATGAACAAGACTAGTCGATCCGCCTAGATCTGGTGCCGGCAGACCTTTTTCCCCTGCTTGTTGGGACTTCTCAATCCGGTGGTGGCAAATAGGTTTTCCACCTGGGCTGGTGAGAGCTTTTCTTACTAGGACCTGGAACCGAAGGAAAACACGAGACTTCTCTTCAAGGGACGAAGAAGACACCCTTCTCCCCTCTCTCTCTAAAAAATGCTGCTTTTCTCTCTCTCTCTCTCTCTCTCTCTAAAAGAGGAGCAAACTTTACACTAAAAACTACATTTGGCATATTACAAATAACACCAAACATATCAACGTGATAAAACTTAAATAAACCTGATATCTAAGATATGCCGAAAATAACACGGTTAAATAAACCTGATATCTAAAATATGCCAAAGATAACGCGGTTAAATAAACCTGATATCTCAAATATGCCGAAGATATCGTAGTTAAATAATATGCACATTTGAGATATGTCGACATATCTCAAAAACGCTTAATATGTGCGATTAAATAAACCCCCCTAATAAATAATGTACAATGTACTTTTTTTTCACCTTTTGCTTTTGTAAAGTAATATACAATATAGACACTTGATAATGTTCACCTTTACCTGTATTATCAATTTTCCTTAAACTTACATGGCTACAAAATGTAAATTGTTTATTATGTTAGAGTCACAAATTAACTCTGTAATGTGTACCCAGAAAACAACAAATTTGCGCTTTAGATTGTATGCAAGTTGCAACACTTGTTGGATGGTGTTGAAAATGAAGCAAAACAAAGAAGCCCTGAGATGTAGGAACATGACTTGCATAGTTGAGATATATTTCCAAAGACCACCCTACAGTAACTTGCTATTGTGCCTTCCCTTTGATTATCTTCTTGTGTTCATGGTATATGTCATCCAACATTTCAAAAATCTCAAATTTCATCTATCTCAATTCATCTAGCTGATTGAATTTAGTTGTGCTCATTATGTAGCTGGGGAACTGTGGATGTGAGGGACTACTTTGTCAACCCCATTGAATTACCAAAACCAAGTCTCCTCCTATCCATAGTTTAAAAGATGAACCAAGCAAAGAATATTGATTTATTCAATACTCCTTTACTTTTATAGCTAAACTTTGGACATGCATGGGATAGTTTTTACTGCTACCTATGTACCAACACTGCTGCTGCACTTGGCTCAAAGGCATTACTTGCCAGAAACATCAATAACTAGCTCCATCATCACATCAATAGCAGTTGCCAAGTATTTCCATCACATTGGATGCTAAATAATTCCTGTAAACTCTAAGATGTATTTCTAACAAAATGCTCAAATGATATTCCCTTGTAGATCTTGTATTTAAACTCTTCCCAGCACACTAAGCTCAAAATCTTGGATTATTCGCTTCAGATAGCATTGAAACTACAAATAGCTGTTCTGTTTCTTTTGCTTTCCAGTTTTCTAAAGGGTAAAGGGTATAAAGAATTCTTGTTATTTTATCTGTAGTCATGAAGTTGTTCTTGGGTCTGGATATAGATAAGGGGCAGCCCCGGTGCACAAAGCTCCTGCCTATGCGGGGTCCAGGGAAGGGGCAGACCACAAGGGCCTATAGTATGTAGCCTTACCTTGTATTTTTACAAGAGGCTGTTTACACGCCTTGAACCTGTGACCTCAAGGTCACATGACGACAACTTTTACCATTGAGCCAAGGCTCCCCTTCTTGGGTCTGGATATAGATATTAGTCTAAATATAATGTAGTCCTAGGAGAAAAGTCACGCTCGTTTAAACCACAGACTATTTTAGGAGCTACCAAAAGTCAAACAAGTTACTTTCCTCTCAACAAATGTCTTTTAACTGAATTTACATTTTAACAGCTTGGAAAGGATTACCTCTAGGCAAACACACTTTTCAATACGGTTTTAAGGGAACTGATAATCTGCAGCATGCCTCCATGGGAGGCAAGCAGAGAAAGGCAAATTTTCTGGAAAATCTATGTCATTTATTTTGCCGCCATCCCTTGGATAGGTTACCATGAAGAAACATACTCATTGGATGATAATAGCCTATGTTACTTTGGATGAGAAAATTAATTTTAAGAACTAAAAAGAAGTAGCTAGGCTTATTCGATTGGCATTGTTTTTCCCATTGAGAATAAATAAGAAATGGCGAGCAAGATGAATGGCACAGATCATCCAGCAAAATTACCTAGATTGAGTTATTAGCTTGCTTCCTGTTGAGGCATGCCTCGGTTTATCATTTTCAGTTTTTAAATAGGAAGTGACAACTAGGATGAAATTGGGAAGTGACTACTAGAATGAAATTGAGTCTTTTTTGTCTTTTGTATGGCCGATGGAAAATGGCATTCTTAAACAAGCCTAAGAACGTTTTCCTTCAACAGAATATGCTCCTGAATTCTGCCTTCCAGGAATGCAGGTGTATAATTAAGCGTATGCTGTAGCTATTGAATTGGTTACTCAATTTGCCTATAAGGGTACTAATGCCATGACAATCCCAAAATGGGGAGAAAACAGCCACAGCTTTCCATATTTGCTTCTTTAAGATCAACAGTGTAACCTTGGTTATAAGAATTTATTTAGCTATAACTTTGAGGTTTTCATGTTGAAGCCCAGCTGTTGTTATAGCATAGATAACCCCATGTGCTCCTTATTTGAAATTTGATGGTTGAGAATTAAATCTTTTATAGCCCGTGTAAAGAATTCTATACTAAAGAAGAGAACCTAAATTCTTCAGTTCCTCTTCCAGAAATTCATGTTGGTTGTGATGCTTAAATTTGTTATAGAGTAATAACTATAGTTTTATCTTGTAGCTTTTTGACGAGTTTCTGTAAAGTCTTTGGTGGAAACCTGAGCAACCTCTGATGTTTTTTCCTTTCCTTACATGGATGCTATGAGTGATGTGCTAATATTTATTTTGATGTACTTGACTCACTTCTGATCTTTGTCATTTTGACCTCAATGTTCATGTCGTGAAGTTGTTCTCATGTCCTTTCTAGTCTTCTGGTCTGTCTCTTTGGTTCTGATTTCTGTTTTTTAATTTTCTTTTTCTCAGCACCCTTTTATCATCAGTTTCAGCAATGTTCAGCAGTTAAATATTTTTTTAGACACTATTAAATTTCCTGCATAGGCTGGAGCTTCGTGCACCGGGGCTGCCCATTTTTACTATTAAATTTCATATAATATAAGGAAAAAGATGATAAAAGATGGCATTTACTGTCTTGAGTTTTTCTGATGTTTTCTAATGTGTCTACTAGAAATGAACATATCTCATTGCCTAATCATGAGCCAAAGAAACAGAGGAGGAAAGACTCAGGGAAAGCTCATGGGGAAAGGGATGGTGAGACTTTGCCAAATAAACACGCAAACATGGGTAACGTGCGGATGAAAGATGTGGCTAGGAGTGCACCTTTGGCTGGTGTAATGCCCTGACCAATTTACGCTATTTAACAAAAATGAATTGGACATTCTATAGGAAATGAAAAGTTCACTTTTTGGAGATAAGGGTATTTTGGTCATTTCACTATTCACCCTGACTGGACCCAGAAATTTGGTCCTGAGAGTAGTACCCTTAGGTGCGTCTCGGAAAAAGGAATCCAACAAGACCAAAATCACTCAAAATGGAGTTAAAATGAGCAAGTTATGGCCCTTTGAAGTTCAATGGCAAAAGTGTAATTTATATTAAAAACGGATTTAGCCTGAGAAAGATGAAATCAGGAAAGGCCATGGGGCCTGATGGTATACCAATAGAGGTTTGGAAGCATATGGGAGATATTGGGGTAGTTTGGTTGACCAAGTTGTTTAACAAGATTATAAAATCAAAGAAAATGCCTGATGAGTGGAGGAAAAGCTCTATTGTACCAATCTATAAGAATAAAGGAGACATTCAGAGCTGCACTAATTATCGAGGGATCACACTTATGAGCCACACCATGAAACTTTTTGAAAGAGTCATTGAGAAGAGGCTACGACATGAAACAAGTGTATCGGAGAATCAGTTTGGTTTCATGCCTGGGAGGTCTACCATGGAAGCTATTTTCTTACTAAGACAATTAGTAGAGAAATATAGGGAGAGGAGAAAAGACCTACACATGGTCTTTATTGACTTAGAGAAGGCTTATGATAGAGTCCCTAGAGAGTTAATATGGAGGGTGTTAGGTGTTAAAGGGGTTTCTCAGGGGTATATAGACATAATTAAAGATATGTACGAGGGAGCAAGAATAAATGTTAAGACCACTAGTGGCGTGGTACCGGTGATTTTCCTGTCACCTTGTCGGATTGCACCAAGGATCGGCATTGAGTCCATACCTTTTCACATTAGTTATGGATGAGTTAACAAAACATCCGCATGAGGAGATTCCCTGGTGCATGCTATTTGCGTACGATATAGTCCTACTTGATGAGACAAGGGAGGGTGTCAACATAAAGCTAGAGCTATGGAGAGAAGCAAGAGAATCGAAAGGATTTAAAATTAGCCGAACTAAGACAGAATATATGGAATGTAATTTTAGCAAGGAGAGTAGGAGTGGAGCACCAGTCAAGATTGATAACCAAGAGGTCCCCATGAGAGACCACTTAGATACTTAGGATCATTGATCCATGAGAGTGGAGAGATTGAGAGGGAGGTTACCCGCAGAATCCAAGCGGGTTGGAACAAATGGAGATGTGCATCGGGGGTTTTATGTGATCGGCGGGTGCCACTCAAACTAAAGGGAAAATTCTATAGGATGGCTATAAGGCCGGCCATGCTCTATGGATCAGAGTGTTGGACAGTTAAGGAACATCATACTCATAGGCTGAGTGTTGCAGAAATGAGGATGTTGAGATGGATGAGTGGTAAGACAAGAAAGGATAGAATTAGAAATGAAAATATTAGAAGAAATTTAGAGATAGCACCAATAGGTAACAAGATGAGGGAGATTAGACTTAGATGGTTTGGACATGTTCAAAGGAGGCCAACAACGGCACTAGTTAGAAGGAGTGAGGCAATACAAGTTGAAGGTTCTAAAAGGGCAAGGGGAAGGCCCAAAAGAACGTGGATAGAAGTGGTGAGGAAAGATTTAAAAACTTTGGGACTAAATGAAGCCATGGTATTTAATAGAGTGGAATGGAGGAATAAGATTCATGTGGCCGACCCCTAATTGGGATAAGGTCTTGATGATGATGATGATGATGATGATGATGAGCCTGAGAAACACAGGGGCCCATTTTGATAAGGGCACCCCTCTTCTTCAATCTCCTGGAGGGTTCTAGAACGGCGGTGTTTAGGGGAGAAACCACCGCCATTCTGGAGGTTTCTCCACCGCCATTCAATGGCGGTAAGAACCCCCTCTAGAACCCTCTTCTAGCTCTATAAATAGAGCTCTTGGGCGCCTCTAATGGCAGCCCAAAAGCTTGGGAAAAACCCATCGTGGAGAAGTAAACAAGAGGAGAAAACGTGGAGAAAAACCCGGCTAGGAACCAGGTATGCCCAAAGCCCCTCCAAACCCATCTCCCACTTAGTCTTAGGATGAGTTCCGCCAAGTTTTTGCCTGAAAAACCATGCAAAATGGGGCTCTAGGGAGCCACAAAGGACCCAAGGACGGTGCCTGGGCGTATTGGTTCGACAGGAACGAACCAGGCGCATTCGTGGACGCGCCCGCAAACGAGAAAATGGGCAGAAGGTCCAGTGCGTCTGTGGACGCGCCCTGTGGGCCTTCCATATATTCTGAATACTAAAACGCCCATAACTTGAGTTCTAGGACTTCGATTGAGGCGCCGCAAAAGGCATTGTGTCCGTATTGACGACGTGGACACACCCAAACCATAAAATACCTGATCAAGGCCCTATCTAAGGTGGGCACGACCCTTAAACTATGATAGTGGAGCGGGGCCACTAAACCTTTGTAAACCTGACGATACCAAGGCCCAGTTAGGACCTTAGGAGACCCATAGGCATGGGAATGAACCCCTAATGCCTAAGTAGTGAGGAAAAATAGGCCAAGCTAACCTTTTTCCCTAAACCATGTTCAGGAGCGTACGAGGACAAGGAGACTAGCGTGATCAAATCAGGTAGGTGCTCTATCGCTACTAGACTTTTAAAAAAGAACCCATGATGTTTTGATGTAGGTGCTCTATCGTTACTAGACTTTTAAAAAAGAACCCATGATGTTTTGATGTAGGTGCTCTATCGCTACTCGACTTTTTTAAAAGAATCCATGATTGTTTTGAGAATGCATGTTTTAAGTTTAAGTTATATGACTTGTTTAGCATGACTTAATTTTATAAACGAATTTAGCATGCATATGATAAATACATTATGCATAGACATGTTTTGCAAACAATTGCATATATAGCATGATTTGTGATTATTGAGTTTTGAAAAATTGCATGTCCTTGAGGGTTACCAAAAGACGCTGGAGTGCCCAAAAGACGTTGGGTAGGCAGTTGTGAGGGCCAGTCAGTTGTGAGGGACCCAAAGAGGACAAGTTTTGAAAAAGGATTCTTGTCTGCATGATAAGTGTAGCCTTGGCCAATGAGGGCGGGCCAGAGAGAGCTGATAGGCTTCTAGGCTGGCAGGCTTCTAGGTAGGGTTATGACTTTGAATGCGAGACTAGCATAAGCAGATTTTATGCATTGTATGCATGTTTTGCAACCGATTGCATAAATTGCATGATTTATGACAAATAAGTGTCATATGTCTCGTGGAGGCTATGACCTTGTGTCCCTAGGTACCCGGGGACCACACGGCGGTGAGGTCGTGGGCATAGTGGGCCCTATGTTTTGAGGATTTACTTGCATTGCATATGGTATGACATGAGGTTGGTCGACCATACCATATATCCATGAGTTGGATTCAGTTGAGCATCTTATGCATATCATTATGTTTATGATATATATATATATATATATATATATATATATGATACTTTTGACTTGGATTATGCGATTCTTTAAGTCGTTAGTATTCCAATTCGACAATGGTTTTCAATATTGATATTGAACATGAGTGTTCAAACATGCCCATGTTTTAAAGAGCATATGATTTTGAACGTAACATGCATTGTAAAACTAGTAGTGATAGACTCCTACTGGGTATAGTATATACTCACCCAATCCTTAACATTTTTCAGGACAGTTCCATTCACGAGTAGAAGACGCCTTAGGAAATGTTAGTGCTACGAGCAAGTAAATCAAAAGAGACAATTATACATGTAAGTAAACACTCTACCCTTTGGACATGTATTTATATTTATTTACAGTTGGGCTGTGAGCTGTAACTGGATAGACCTGGGAAGACATTTATGATTTCTAAAACTTTCAAAAACTACTTTGGGTGTTGTGATAGCAAATGACGCTCCGGGTTTTCAAAAATGAGTTTAAAACAAAAGATTTTCCGCTGCATTGCATTGTTTTCATAAAATGGTTTTCAAATAGGGATGCATCCCGCCTTAGGAATTAGATATTGCATTTAAAAATGCATAGAAAAACCCGGGTCGTCACAGCTGGTGTATCATCTGGTCCTCAAATTTCTTCACACTCAAATGAGCATTATGAAGAAGGAAATACTTTGCAGATCCCAGATGCTCAAATAGGACATGCAGAAATGAAGTCTCCTGATTCTACCTTTAGGTTATCTGGAAAAGTGCCAAGTAAGGATGCTTATGTGTTTCTGGGTGAACCAAAGGATGTCAAGAAGCAGAAAACTGGAGTTATTATCTCCAGGAATGTTGTTGCTAATAAACCAAGACTTACAAGTGACTCCTATGATGCTATGCATCAAACATTTCATGATAGAAATCTTCCTGCTCAAGTTGAGACTCAGTCCAGAAAGTTGTTGAATGACAAAAATGGCGTAGAGCTATCCACTGAAGTTCGGTATAGGGAGAAAAATGGTAGTGAATTGCCAGACCTGAACTCTTCATGGAGCAATTATCCTGTACACACTGTGGTAACTACTTCATCTTCTTTTGGAGAGGGTTTTAAAGTGCAATTTAGTGGTAGTCTTCTAGAATTCATGTATAATGCTAGTAAGTTGTGGATTGCATTGCTGCACATTCGGACCATGTTTTGCTAATGGTTTGTTATCATGATCTTTCATATCTCTGCTGCTTTAGAATTGTTAAACTCAGCATGTCAGTCGGGCATAACTATGGCAATTGAGATTTTCTTGAGCAAAAAAATAACTAGTGAGGCCATAGTGCTCTGCATTTGTTATTATTATTTTTTTACTATTTCTGATACGTGGTTTCCTTTCCTTCAGAGAACCATAACTGGAAAAGCTTTCTGCACTAAAAAATTGTAAAATGCATTTCTAGTCTACGCATAAAACCCATTTCCTGTTCAGTAGAGAGGCACTGACAATAGGAATTAGAATTGAAGTTGTGCTATGGAAAACATAATGGAAGTATGGAAAGTCGTTATCCTGCTGTTTGTGAGTTAATTTAAAATTTCAAGAGTTTTCTGCCTTTTATTTGGTTGTTAGACTATTTTAGAGGAGCATGTATATGGATTAACCTACGTTAGCCATACCATTTCCTATTCCATCAATCATAAAACTGTAAACTGGAAGGTATTTTAAGAATTATTACTGTGATTTTGAGTATTTAGTTGGTATTTTGTTGTTATGATTGATGCCACCATCATCATCTTCATTGTTTGACATTTCAATATTAGTGGACATAAAAAGCCTTCACATTGTTACATATACGATGATGCTCGATGGGCATTCCATCTCAACCTTAAGTTTCATTGTACACATATTTTATAGGGTAATATAGTGGCATTTCTTGTGTTAATAATTGTTCTTCTCATTTTGGTCTGCATATTTTAGATTGAGAGTTCCAGCAGCTTCTTATGGCTATCTAGGAAAGGGTAAAATGAAAGGGGCTGTCATTATAAAAATAAGGAAGTGCAATCTTGAGTTAATACACGTGCATGCTGTTACAGACATACACTGTGTGTGAATATGTGTTTGTATGTCTTAATGTGTTTATCTGTCTACCTGATATAGTTTACATACTGTAATGGCATAGTATATAAATATTAGTTGTAATATAGGGGAATGATAAATCCGAGTACACACTTGGATCTTACTTAGGGAAAGTGAGCTTGGCCTTTTTTTGTGGATCAAAGCCATTGATCATGCTGGGAATTGATTAGATAGGTTAGTACCAAATTTCATGCCCATTAGATACTTTATCCTATGTTTCTTCGGCTGTGATTTTCAGCTTAAAGAACATAGGATAAAGTATGGCTGTAATTTTCAACTTAAAGAAATATAGGATAAAGTATCTAATGGTCATGAAATTTGGTACTTAGCCTATCTAATCCATTCTAAAAATGGTGAATGGCTTAGATCCACAAAAGAGGCTAGTGTAGCTCATTTGCCCTAAGTAAGATCCAAGTGTGCACTTGGATTTATCATTCCTCTAAAATATACTATAGATATAGATTCACACACAGCGATGCATATATAGTAAAATATAATATCATTCCTCTAAAATATACTATAAAGTGCCAAGGAAGTATTAGGTCTTGTCGAGGTTAATACTTCGAAGATACCATCGTATTCTTTTATCTAAACCAAGTTGATCACATTGTTCTTCGTCAACACCAGGCTGGCCAAGGAACTGCAGAAACCAGGAGCAACTAAAAGATATATCTCCTCTAATCTGCAAGGGTATAACTTCTGCTAGATAGTTATAGCTACTAGTTCTTGAATATCTATTTTCCCCTATTTAGGACCTAAGATAATAATAGATTAACTAAAAGCATTTCTAGTGCAACAATTAGTACAAAATTCACCCGTCACTTCCAAACATCAGATCCAATATTGTGATACAGTTCTAGGAAGAAAATCATGGCAAAACCAGAACTTGATATAAAATTGGGTATTTCTTAAGTTATCTTTAAGTTTTCCGGAGAATTTTGTTCAGAGGTTAAGTGTGGAGAACAATCTAGTCCTATAGACTACCACAAAGAAGCATGTTCTCTACCAGTTGATTTGGAAATCTGGAATTTGGCTGAGTCAACAATCTCCTTTACCCTCAAAAGTGCATGCTTCCTCACGTTGCCATTAGTGTATGGAAAAATTGGACAATTTTTTTTCTGATGTGGAGCACACAAGAAGTCTCTGAAAAGCATTTGGAAAGGACTTCCACACTTCTGGGAAAGAGGAGAAAGCTATTTTGTCTGGGTAAAGTTATGGGTCTTGCTACCACTAGGCCATGTCCATTAACTGGCTTTGAAGGGTTGATGTTTTAGATCCTGAGTAGATAAGGTCCTTTAACATGAACATGCTTGATGTAGTAAGAGAGTGCTTTGTTTCTTTTTTGGTCATTTAATCATATTAGCATCACTTCTTATTACAAATTTACAATAAAGAGTATCTTTTGAGATTGGGAGCTCTGGCCAGAGCCTCCCACTTCCCTCACTGTGAGTGAGTAAACTGTCATCAACCGAGAAAAAGAGCCATTATACATTGGACCAAGACTTCATCTGCTGTGTTACAGTCTTAATTCCATAAACCACAGTAGGATCCCTGTAATCTAGATGCTGTGCAGGAAGCCTCTCAAAAGTAACTATTTTTACCTCCCAGATAAAGTGGATGATTTCTACAGATGCTTCTTCTAGTTCAGTAAATGAAGAAGGAAACATAAAGAGAACTGATCTCATTAAATATTTTCAAGTTGTGCCATTCAAATCCATCATATTGCAAGACATAGTTTTTAAATTGAATATCTTTTCTGGGAGACCCTGACCCCAAGAGCAATCTGATACGACCTTCAGGTGTCTCCATTCATTATTTGTACACGTTTCACTGGCCTTAGCTTTTCAGATATAGGGAGAGAACTATCAGTGTTAAGGGCCCTAGGGCAATTGTACTGGATCTGGTTCCTGCGCCATTCTATTAGTGCATGGTTTTAACTGTGAAAATCTACAGTAGTATTCCTCACTATATAATTCTTACTCAAATTGACCCAATAACTTTTTATTTGTCATAGTTGTCATCATCTATGAAGCATTGTGAGATTGTGTTCCTTTTATGTTATATTTATAATGACTAGTGGCTGTTGCTCACTATTTTATAGCGTAAAAGTGTTATTGCTTTTACCTGTCTATTTGGTTGTAAGACCCAAGACCACCTTGTAGAAAAGCTTTGCCATCTTTTCAAACTGAACCGAAAGAACTCCTAGTTAATGCAAGCAGCATGTGTAATTTGTGAAGAGAAGACCCAAGACTTACCCAAATTCATCTGTGTAGTTGATTCTAAGACTAATCTGTCAACTCTTGTCTCATTCTGTAACCCTACTTGTATAAGTTCATATTCAGGTGTTTTATCTTGGTTTTCTAATTCTTTTTATCTTTGTATCAAGGACACATGAAAGCCAATTCTACTGAATAATGTTTAACCAAGAACTGTACAAGATGATTCTGGTTTCATAATTTGTTCTCCTTATTTAATCTACTTGGTTGAACAATTAGTACTTTCTGATCCTATTGATATATTATTTTTGCTTTCTTTTGGATTTCCAATACTGCTTTCTGCAGAAGTCATCACCAGTTCCTGCCAAAGAAGGTTCTAGCATTAGGCTGAAAGGCACAATGCTTGAACGGGCTATTAGGGAGTTGGAGAAGATAGTTGCAGAATGTAAGTCAGACAAACCCAGTACGTTCCTATTCTTGATTCATGAGCATTGGAAGTCCAGAAAGTTTGATTGAAATTTTGTTTTTCCCTTGTGTCAAAATGAAATCCTTCCTTGCAGCTAGACCACCTAGTTTGGAAATTCAGGAAACTGATCCTTCAGCACAGGGAGTCAAGAGGAGATTACCTTAAGATGTAAAACAGAAGCTTGCAAAAGTTGCTAGATTAGCGGTACTGGTTTTAACAGGATGTATTCAAAACTTGCCTGGGGCAGGCTTGGGAAAATTCTGAGCCATTTGGTTTGGTGCTTGCAGCAATCAAGCCAAGGAAGAATTTCAGAAGAGTTGATCAATCGTCTCATGACTATTCTTGGTCATTTAGTGCAGCTCAAAACATTAAAGGTAAGGAATAAAGGAATCACAATTCATCAATAGAGTTTCAAGCAGAAAGCTAGTTGCATGGCGTGAAAGGGAATTGTTCTTTGTTCTTTCAACATTCTTACTCGTGACAAGAAGAACACTCAGCTGCAGTTTTAGGCTGTTGTGTTGAAACATTCAAGTGATCTGTGGGCACTGTTAGGGGCAAAATACTATGAACATCATTTTGTAAGAAAATTCACATTCTTTTCTTATATAAACTATAAAGTATGATATATCTTTTTTTTTTGTCTTAGAAAAAGAAATGCAGATGGATTTATTTGTTATAACAGTTGCATGCATTCATTTCATTTTTTCATAACATACCAGTCCTTCCAATATCCTCGTGGATTGTATCTTCTTATGCTGCATGATAAAGACAAACTGTGTTATATGCTGGAAAAGCTGTCCTCCTTGTGGTCAACATGCTGGCTGCTGAAGCGAATGACCTACACTCACTCCATATACAAATGTAACCTTCTTTCATGGTGCATAGCTATCTGGTGTAGATGATAACCACTAGCCGCATATTGACAGGTGATGAATTTGACCGTAGTTGTATCCATTCCTAACTTGTATCAAATGATGCTGTTAAAGTACTCAAGCCCATGAGAACTTTCTCACCACCTGCTAGCTCTCACCACCCTATTGGGATGGTGATCTCATGCCAGGGGTTGCTAAAATTCTTTCCAAATAGATGCAATCTTTTTTCTAGCAAATCTTGATTCATGCCCGTAAGCCTCTTTCAGTTTAAACCAGGGAACACACAGCACATCCTACTGAGATGGGTGGTCTTTCCTTCGATCTGACCCTCTGTCGATCAAGAAGTCCTGTGGCAACTTCTCCAACCTATCAATTACACATGCATCAAAAAGGGAGAAATAATGAATGGGAAGATTCTCCAATGTGATCTGATCAGAACAATCGTCACCCCACTGACAAAAACTCTTCTTTTCAGCAACCAGTCTTTTACATTTTGGTAGGAAGTCAATTCCATCTTACAGATTAAATGAGCTCAAGTATGGGTCTATTTTTTTATTTCAATGTCGAAGTCTATGTCAAAATCTTTCGCTCATACAGTTTCCAAAATTTCTTTGTCCCGACGTGCCTAATTTGTCCTTGATTCTTACTTTGTACGTGTTTCTATAACTATACAATGAATGAGTAAGACAGCAGTTGGTGGACAGACATAGAGGGTAGGAGTTATTTAGTAGCTCATTTCTAAATAGATTAGACATGTGGAATGTTATAGCATTATTATCTCTATGAGCTTGATCAGTTTGTTTTATTCATGAGCTTAATGGACAGAAAATACTAATATAATATTTCTGTGACAGAGAAACTTGAAGGAAATGGTTGAACTGGGATTATCGGCAAAACAAGCTAAAGCTGATAGATTCCAACAAATAAAAAACAAGGTCATTGAAATGATTGAAATGCGGGTCTCCTCTCTTAACTCCAAGGTGCAGTTTATACCCTTTAGTTCATGGTTCAACATGGGTGTCTCGCAAGTTACAGTAAGGAATTGAAGTTGGGTAGAAGAATCAGGGATCCCTTATATTTATGAATTGTTTCCAAGTGATTTAGTCCTAGTTATTGGACCTCAATCTGTATCTGACCTGCAACTTATGTTTTACTAGGCAGCTGAGCAACGGGATGGATCATCTCCTGATTTTCAGGAAGTGCTTACTTCTGAGGTGAAAGGAGACCTTAAGGGAAGATATATCATGGACGATGCAATGGAAGATAAGATTTGTGATCTTTATGATCTATATGTTGAGGTATCAACATGTTTTGAGGTGTTCTCATTGACAATATTTAGGATATAGATTATCAATATAATAAAGTGCTTGAGTCCGTGCTATCTGGTTCCAGGGGATGGATGAAGATAAGGGCCCACAGAGTAGGAAGCTATATGTGGAGGTATAACCCCCTTTTCTAGCTTTGTTTTCGCAAAGGTGTTTGAGAAGATTCAACTGTTCATATTTATACCTTAAATATTGGTCTTTCCAGAACAATGAAACTGCTGAAGTTTGCTTTGTCTCTTTCATTTGAATGAAACAAATCCTATCCCATTATGATCTTCATTGTCATTGTGCCACATTTTATCTCTGCATTAAATGTACTTTCTGTTAATGTTTTGTATTTGATGGTTTATCAAGTCTTTATTTCTATTCCTTATGGTTGAATCTAAACTTTCATGGCTGCTTATACATTCTTCTATTATTTAAGGGGAGTGTGTTGATTGTCATGAGTTTGCATTGCTTTGTCCAATCAGCTTTCAGAATTGTGGCCAAATGGATCCATGGACAACAATGGAATAAAGGGTGCTTTTTGCAGGGCAAAGGAGCGGAAGAGGCAACTTTTCATCCACCACAAGGTATCAGATCTTGTTTTATCTGTCTTTATTGTTGTGCAACAAAGCTCTAGAATCCCTTTGGAATCTTACATATGTGCTTATCTACTATATGTGTTAATTTTCTTTCAACTAGGATTTCTTTTAATTGACCTTTCAGAAATGGACTGCTAAGATGAATCTGAAATTTCTAGCAAAGATTTTTAACTGAACGTTTGTGTTTTTTGGATCTGTTTCCATTTATTTTTCATTTTGAATTGTCTCTTTCCATTTCTTGGCAGAGATGTATGGAAATGGAAGTGATCAAACTTAATTCACTTACATTGATTTGTACTTGAAATTTCACTCTAATTGAAGTAGTCGTTTCCTTCTCCATATGGTGAAATCTTTAGCTGACAACATGCTGAAGTAACTAAAATTCATGGTGTCTTTCTGTGAATTTTTTATTTATTCATTTATTTTTTAACTCCGCCGCTGCCGGTCTCAAGCCCAGATAAAGGAGGAGGGTTTTGTGTCAAGTGCCAGCTGGCAAGTAAAACCCATGGCAAACCCCTTGCATAAATCGATCTTTGATATTTTCTCGGAAATGATGCGCTGTATTAGAACCCAGGTGTAGTGAAAGTTAGCATGGGTTCCCATGCTACTTGAGAAGGGCGTGGTTAAATAGGCTAGTTCAGGAGAACAAGATTTGTATTGCTACATGGAATATAGGTACATCGACATGTAAGAGTCTACAATTAGTGAATAATATAAAACATGAGGGTCAACATCACTTATATTTAAGAAACCAAGTAGAAAGGGACTAAAACTATGGAAATAGATGGTTATAAGTTATGATACATAGGAAAGGAAAATAATAAAAATATCATGGGGATAGTGGTAGATAAATAATTAAAAGATAAAGTTGTAGACTTTAGAAGAACCTGTGATAGAATTATATTAATAAAACTTATTCTTTGAGAGAAGATCATAAATATTATAAGTGCATATGCACCACAAGTAGGGTTACAATATAGAATCAAAAGACAATTTGAGAAAGATATGGAGGGAGTCATACAAGACATTTCCAACATAGAGGGGATATTTCTAGGAGCAGATTTTAATGGTCATGTAGGAAAAGGAAGGATATGATGGGGTACATAGAGGGTATGGTATTAGAGAAAGAAATGAGATAGGAGAAGCTATACTTGATTTTGCCATAGCATATAACCTAGCCGTAGCAAACACATACTTTGAGAAGAGGGATGAACACGTAATAACCTTTAAAAGTGGACCATATAAAAGCCAAATAGACTTTTTTCTACATAGGAATACCAAAAGATCAATGTGTAAGGACTGTAAGGTGTTACCTGATGAGAGTCTAACCTCACAGAATAGACTAATGGTTATGGATATCTACATTAAAGTATGGAAGAAAGGAATTGAACTTAATAGATGTCCAAAAACAAAGTGGTGGAACTTAAAAGGTGAGAAGATAGCATCATTTACAAATAAGCTGATAGTAGAAGGAAACTAGAACAACGAAATAGAAATAAACACCATGTGGACTAATATGGCCACGTCCATTAAGAAAGTGGCAAAATATGTCTTAGGAGTAGCTAAAGGTGAAAGCCAACCAACAAAGGAAAGTTGGTGGTGGAGTGAAAAAGTGCAAAAAGTTATTAAAGAGAAACTGGTGTGTTTTAAAGCATGACAGAGGACAAAAAATAACAAAAACTTTGAGCAATATCAGAATGCTAAAAAGGTTGCTAAGAGAGTAGTAAGGGAGGCTAAACTCAAGGCATGTGATAATATCTATAATAGAATAGGATCAAGAGAAGGTGAGAAAGATGTGTTTAAACTCTTAAAAGTAAGGGAAAAGAAGAGTAAGGACTTAGACCACATTAAGTGTATTAGAAGTGAGGACAAAAGGGTATTAGTCAAAGATGACGACATCAAACAAAGATGGAAAAGTTACTCTAAAAAAATTGCCAATTGACAATTACCATGAGAACATGGGAATTGAAAGTACCATAAACCTAAATAATGTTGGACATTATAGATAAGATTATATTATTAGAATACCTAAAGTGAAAGAGGCATTGAAAAAGATGAAATCAGGTAAGGCCCTAGGGCCTAATGGTATACTAATAGAGGTTTGGAAGTATATGGCAGATACTGGAGTAGTTTGGTTGACAAAGTTGTTTAATAAGATCGTAAAATCGAAGAAAATGCTAGATGAATGGAGGAAGAGTTTTATTGTACCAATTTATAAGGATAAAGGAGACATACAAAGTTGTTCTAATTATTGGGTAATCAAACTAATGAGCCATACCTGAAACTTTTTGAAAGAGTGATTGAGAAGAGGCTACGACATGAGATGAGTGTATCAAAGAACTAGTTTGGTTTTATGCCTAGGAGGTTTACCATGGAAGCTGTTATCCTGATAAGACAATTGATAGAGAAACATAGGGAGATAAGGAAGGACTTTGATGGGAATAACAATAGGCAGAAGGGCAAATAAGGTCGTTATGGGCTGACATACTCCAGGAGAGGTGGTCCCCAGGCTAGGCAGTTAACCTCAGCCAATTCAGTTACTAAAGTAGAGGAGGAGAGGAGGAGAGTTGGCAGGCGAAGGAGTAAGAGGACCCTGGAAGGGGTGAAGGCAGGGATGGCCTGCAGAGGGGAAAGCTCCTACTGTTAACTTTTTTTCGGAATTAACTTCTCTTCTTACAGATTGTAACCAATACACTGATCGAATCCAATTCCCGTTCCTACTTCTATTTTCTGTTGTGCTTTCGGAAGTTCTTTTGCAGATCCATCAACTAGTATCAGAGCCGGCAAACTTAGGGCATGGGTAGAACCCAAATGGAACAAACCGAAAGCATGGAGAAGGACATGGAGGGCATGCGCGAGGAGTTTGGCAACTTAAAGGAGGACCTCCGCTGAACGCATGACAACATCACTGCCATGGGGGAGTATTTACTAGAGATCAGGAACTGGATGTGCCACTAGGAGGACACTGCGGGCACTCCACCATGCTGGGAGGGGGAAAGAGGAAAAGCACGGGCAACAGAGGGGGAGGAAAACTCTAATGGGGGAGATCCTCGCCACCCGGAGTGCATGAGTTCTTAGTGCCCGATTTTCATCCCCGAAAACTCGATCTCCCCATCTTTGAGGGCTTGGATCCATATGGGTGGTTGTGTCGGGTGGAGAGATACTTCTAAGTCAACCATGTCGCTGACGGTGACAAAGTTGCAGCAGCCGCCGTTTGCCTGGAAGGTGATGCCCTACACTGGCTCGTATGGGTGGAATCCTAGACACCCTTTCAGTCGAGAATGACGTTCTGAGCAGCCCTTCTTCGGTGATTCCATTCGACGAAGTCAGATGAAGACTACAAAGCCCTTCTCGCTCTCCAGCAAGATGGCACCATTGCCGACTACAGCCGTAGCTTCGAACTCCTGTCGGGGTCTCTAGTGGACTTATTCGACGAGCTCCCTAGGGGGACCTTCGTGAATGGGCTGAATGAGGAGATAAAAGTTGAAGTTAGGATGTTTAGGCTCGAGACGCTAACTGGGCTCATGGATCTAGACCATAAAATTGAAGAGAAGAATACAACGTTGGATTGAATTAAAGCCCACGGGAGCTGGATGGGACTTGGGCCTAAATTTTTTGGATCCACCACCTTCCACACGAAGGGCATGAGTCCAAGATGGGGTTCCAGGGGCAGAACCGTAATTTTGCCCAAACCCTAGCTCGGGTGTCGTATGCAACGAGGGAGATGATGACGGCGTTAAGAGATAGATAATCTGGCGTTAGCGATGCCAGCAACGGCTGCATGGACTCTTTCTAGCATCTCATCAACTGAGAGTTCTAACAGAAACGAGCCCTAGGGCTTTGCTATAGGTGCGACGAAAAATTTACCCTCAACCATTGTTGCAAGGGCCACCAACTGCAGGTTCTCTTTGCTGATGAAGACGATATAGATCCCAGACTCTGGCGAGTATCCGACAAGCAAGGAATCTGTTCAGCCTGATGCGGAAACTCCTCACCTAGAGTTGTCCATGCACACCATTGTCGGTATTACACAGGGCTGCGTGATGAAATTGACCGGTGACCTGAATGCCAGAGTCGTCGTGGTCCTGATTGATAGCAGGGCCTCCCACAACTTCATAGCCAGAGACTTGGTGCGCGAGCTTCGATTGCTGATTTTTGACACAAAAACGTTCGGAGTTCAAGTGGGAGATGGCCACTGCGTTAAGGGGGCGGGAATCTGTCAGAATCTCTCCCTAACCTGGCCGGTGTCTCAGTCTAGTAGCGCTTCCACCTCTTTGATCTACAGAGGGTTGACATTGTTCTGGGGGTGGCATGGTTGCAAACCCTGGGTGACGTCTCGGCCAACTACTAACTCTTACCATGACATTCTGGGTGGATGGTAAGCCTGTCAAGATTCAGGGAGACCTGTCTCTGGCTCGTTCCTCTATATCTCTCAAAACCATGGTAAAGCTTGGATCGGGCAAAGGCGATAGTTATTTGATTGAATACCAGGGATTCTTGCTCGGGACCAATGCCTTGGAAGCCAAAACTCCTTCCCAGGTAGAACCTATCTTTACCTAGTTTTCACATTTGTTTGACCAGCCCTTGCAATTACTTGTTTCACGAATGCAAAATCACACTATTCGGCTTAGAGAAGGAACCCAGCCCCTCAATATCTGGCCATACCACTACCCACACTGTCAGAAAAATGAAATTGAGAAGATAATCAGAGAATTGCTGATTGCTTGGATCATCCGCCCTAGTTCAAGCCCCTTTCCAGCCCAATACTTCCAGTTAAGAAAAAAGACAGGAGCTGGCGATTTTGTGTCGACTATAGAGCTTTGAACAAGGTGACAGTTCTTGACAAATTCCCCATACCTACTATTGATGAATTGCTAGATGAGTTGGGAGGAGCCATGATTTTCTCTAAATTGGATCTCAAGTCCGGTTACTATCAAATATGGATCAAAGAATAGGATATCCCCAAGCCTGCCTTTAGGACACGCGAGGGCCACTATGAGTTTCTTGTCATGTCCTTCGGCTTGCCCAACGCTCCGTCCACTTTTCAGGTTCTCATGAACGATGTATTTCGTCCACACCTCCATAAGTTTGTTCTAGTTTTCTTTGGCAACATCTTAATTTACAGTTCAAATCTCGATCTGCATCTGCAACACCTTACCACTGTTTTGCAGCTCCTTAGCCATCACAAACTTCTTTTTAATCGAAAAACTGTTTGTTCGCCCAGGCGTCATTAGAATACTTGGGCCACGTTATATCTGTTAAGGGCATGGCCACAGATACCTCCAAGATAGACTGCATGACCAGTTGGCCTACTCCAATAGATGTCAGGGCTCTAAGGGGATTCTTGGGCCTCACGGGGTATTACTAAAGGTTCGTGCAGCACTATGGAATAGTTGCGGCTCCACTGACTAATTTTTTGAAGAAAGAAAGCTTCCAATGGAATGTCTGTGACGACCCGGGTTTTCTCATGCATTTTTAGATGAAAAATCTAAATTCCTAAGGTAGGATCCCGATTTGAAAAAAAATAGTGCAATGCAGCGGAAAAATCTTTTATTTGGAATTCATTTTGAAAACCCCGAGTGTCATTTGTTTTCACAACAACTAAGGTAGTTTTTGAACAACTTTAGAAATCACAAATGCTTTTTCCCCCAGTGTCTATCCGGTCCATGATACACGGCCAATCATGTAATTCAAGTACATACACATGTCCAGAGGGTTGAGAGCTTACTTACATGTGTATTTGTTTCCTTTTGGATTCACTTGCTCGTAGCACTAACATAGATGTCCTCTTTAAGCTGTCCTGAACCATGATATATACGGACGTATTCTGTCCTTGAGTACTTATTGATGTCTGAAAAAGGTTAAGGATTGGGTGAGTATATAATATACTCGGTAGGGCCTATCCTACTAGGTTTATAAAATGCATGAGATGTTTCAAAATCATATGCTCATTCAAAACATGCGTATGTTTGAATACTCGAGTTCAATATCGATGTATAAGAATCCATAATCAAATGAAATTCAAAATATGCGTATGTTTGAATACTCGAGTTCAACATCGGTATAAGAATCCATAATCAACCGAAATTCTCATAACTTAAAAGGTCACATAATTCCAAAAGTGAAAGTATCATATGACATCATGATATGCAATAGATGCCTCATGGAGTCCAACTCATGGACCTCTAGTATGGTATGGTCGTCCAACCTCATATCATGCTTTACATGAAATGCACATCAAACCATAGGGTCCACTATGCCCACGGCCTCCTCGCCGTGTGGTCCCCGGTACTGAGGACACTTGGTCATAGCCTCCACGGGGCCTATGACACGCGACCCAGTCTTGGTGACACCGGTGATAGCCCCCTGTACCACATGCGATCGACGTAGGGACTTGCCTCTTTTTGGGCGTGGTACCCATCCACCTATTAGTGGTAGGCCGGTGGCCAACCCACCCCTCGGCATAGCACCCACGGGCTTACTTGCCCAAATCACATAAGATAAGTCAAAACCCAAAAACTTGTCCTCTTTTGGGTCCCTCTGTACGGCCTCGGCACTCCTGCGTCTTTTGGAAACCCTCAAGGACATGCAATCTTTGCAGTACGTAAATCATGCAATGCATGCAGTCGTGTGCAACACATGTATGTGCATAATGTATATGCAGTCATTCCAAAACATGGCTATTTACAAAGCATTTATCATGCATGATGAATTTATTCATACAAATCACATGCAAATCAAATCATATATCTAAAACATATGTTCTCAAATAACAATAGTTCTTTTAAAAGAATCTAATAGTGATAGAGCTCCTACTGATCAGGTCGCGTTCACCCTCGTGTCCTCGTACACTCCCCGAGCATGGTTTGGGGACTTAAGGTTAGTTTAACCTATCTTTGATTGGTTTAGAGCATTTGGGTCTCATTACTTAGGCATTAGGGGTCCATCCCCTATGCCTATGGGTATCTAAGGTCACTAATTAGGCCTTGGTATTCTCGGTTTTCGAGTCTAGCGGTCACGCGCCACCATCCTATTCTAAGGGTCATGTTCCCCTTTGATTGGGCCTTGATCAGATATTTTATGGTTTAGATGTGTCCGTGTCGTCGATACGGACACAACGCCTTTGCGGCGCCTCAATCTGAGCTCTCTAGATCTCAAGTTATAAGCATTTTAATTTTGAATGTACATAGAGTCTTCAAGACAAAAGAAGAATCTTGGGGCAAGGCTAAGCGACGTGCGCCCAGCATCCTTAAGAAACCAAAAAAAACGACGCACGCTAGCGCGCTGCGCGTGCGGCGTGCGCCTCGGCGGGCGCGTCTGTAGACGCGCGAGACGACGCCGCTCGTCGTTCCTTTAGAGAGCGCGTCAGGAGACGCGCCGTTTGGTCTTTCCAAACGGCGTCGATTGCGTCGACGTGGGACGATCTGTTGGATCGTCCGCTTAGTGACACTAGGTCGTCCTCGGGTCACCCTGGTTCGACCCTGTCGAACCGGTGCGGCAGGGACGTCCCGGGGGTCTTTGTGGCTCCCACGGAGGCCTATTCTGCATGGTTTTTCATGGAAAAACCAGGGAAATCGTTCACAGAACTATGGTGGAGATGGGTTTGCAGGGGTTTTTCGTGCGTACTGCTTCGTGGGTGGTTTCTCTCCACGTTTTTCCTCCTTGCTCACTGCTTCACGACCTGGTTTTCTCCAAGGCTTTTGGGCTGCCATTAGAGGCACCCAAGAGCTCATTTATAGAGCTTTTTCGGAGGGTTCTGGAGGTTTTCTAACGCCTTTGAATGGCGGTGGGAACCCTCCGGGAATGGCAGTGGTTTCTCCTTGAAACACCGCCGTTCCAGAAACCTCTAGGAGGTTGAAAACGACGGGGTGCCCGTATCCAAACGGCCACTGTGTTTTTCGTGTTAAATCGTTTTTTGGAAAATTTACAGTTTTGCCCCTGAACTTCAAAGGGCCATATCTTGCTCATTTTAACTCCGTTTTGGGTGATTTTGGTCTCGTTGGATTCCTTTTTTCGAGACGTATCTAATGGCACCATATTTAGGACCAAATTCCTGGGTTCAGTTGAGGCAACTAGTGAAATGACCAAAATGCCCTTATCTTTAAAACTGAACTTTTCATGGGATTTTAATATCTCAAAAATTGGGGTCATTACATTATTACCTTAAAAAATTTCGTCCTCGAAATTCCATAACTTATTATCTTCCAGGTATTTGTCTCTTAGATGATTTCTCGGTGAATGCATTCCCCTTTAGGAATCTATTCTAGGTTCATCCTCAATTTATTACTTCCATTGTTCCTCCTATCAGGCCTCACCCATAAGGGCCTGTTTTCGCTGCGTACTCTGATGCAGCGCCATACTCTCGCATGTGTCGATTTATCAATCTACAGATTTTCTAGCGGTACTTCATCTATCTTGAATTCCTTAGATCCACTATACTTATCTTATCATGTATAAGATAGTCTCCTTGTAAGATCATGCTTCTTTGCTCATGCATATACTTCTTTCAAGATCATATTAGCTTATTCCTCCTATTTTGAATATCATAAGATAATCCTTTTCATCTAGTGATCTCTTTCATTATCCACAAGTCCAAAAAGTTACCTTCTTTCTATTGTGTCTAACTTTGCTTCTTGCCCTTGTTTCCAAGATACTTCAATAACTGATATGGTATCATGTGTTCTATAGCGAAACCCTTGATTAACTTCGAATTTTAACTGTATGTTGTTTTCCATACGTGAATCAAGGTTATATTCAAAATGAAATCATGAAAGCCAAGTAGTACCATCTTCCATCACTAATACTACCTTATATTACAATTAGGACATTCAAACTGTTCCTCAAGTTTCATAGATGCTGAAGTTATCAAATGCTTTTTCTTCTTGAAGAGTTTATGCATACTTATATCAAATATATCATGGTCCATTGTTCTCTTCTAGAGGCCTATCTCACTATTCACATCAACTTGTTATTAGGAGTGTTAATAATGTTCCTATTTATGCAAAGCAAAGAATCTCTTATTCATCACCAGATACCCTTACTAGGTCACGGTTGAATCCTTTGTCATCATCCTTTTTGTCCTTTCTCAGACCCAAAGTAATTTCTTCACCTTGTCATGGTAGCCACTAAGGTTTGAAAAACCTTTCACATTGGTTTAGATCACTTCTTATTTTTGCTCCTATCTCGATTCTTTCTTGTCCTCATCAACTGATCATGTACCCTTAATTAACTTAGTTTGACAAGTACTTCTTTCAAGAAAAACTCAAGTCTAGAGACTTATAACATCCCTTCAAGTATATAACCCATTCTTAACTCATAGATCTTAGCATACTTGATTAGATATGGTGGGATACCCTTATTTTAGTCAATAGTACTCTAAAAGGTAATGGTAAATAATGGTCTTAAGATATTTGCTCTTCCACTCTATGATAGTAAGATCTCAATTTGATCCTTGATGGTACCCTTCTTCTTTGAAGATAGATAGATGGACAAGTCCTTCATCCGACCGCATTCCTTTTTCAATACAACTTTATTTACTCATGTAGTGGCAAGGTGAGATATCACCAAATTTTCCTTTTCATGGATTATATTCATTGGTGTTCCTCATATGCTAATGGATATGATAAGAATCTAATTGGTATCAAATCATTTGTAGAAGTTTAACTTCTAGTTGGTCGCCATTCTTCTTTGAAAATTTCTTGTCGCATAATCTCCGAAATTCGATACTCTACTCAAAATCTTAATCCCCATATGCTTTCTCTCTCTTTTTGCAATAAGATTACCAACTCATCTATCTTCATTCCTTTGCATTTGTTTGATCTACCTTTTTTATGGAATTCTATGTATCTCCATGAAGTCATGACCTTCATGATCTTCTTCTTTGAATATTCAATATTCATCGAATACTTATAGTTACATCTCTATCTCTTTCTCTCTTTTCTTCAATATCCATTTGGTCTACCTGGATCAATGTCTCTATATGCGTTGTTGCATATATTTGATACTTCATCTATCTCTTTTAAGTAACATATATGATAATTCGAATGCTTCTAAATTCTAAACTGTCTTAAGATCATTGAAATCCTCAATTGCTTGTAGCCTCAATAAAATTCATATACTGTCTTAATATAGACGTTTTGATTCATGCTATGTTAGGATCAATCTATTATCATAGATCTATCATCCCAATATTATCATAAAAATCTTTTGATAACTCGGTTGAATTCATTTCCCTATCACATAACATGTCACTTGTATGCATCTCCGGATTTGTTCCATAGTACTCAAGTAGTTATTATTTGATAGCTCTTCACTCTTTATAAGACTTCAATTAAGGTATTGAGCTATACTTTTGTGATCTAGTATAAGTCACTATTATCCCCTAGTATCATCTTGCATTTTCATTGCTCTTATTATTATCAAAATCATCTCAAAGTCATTCTTTAAATCCCTTATACTCATCTCATATCCCTTGATACTCTTTATGATGGAAAGATATCCACCTAGGTTCTTCAATTTTTCTCTCTTTTGATGAGATTACTTTATTGCTTGAGATCAACTCTATCTTCTAACAAGTCCTTTAATCATCTTCATTCATTCATTCATTCTCATTGTCTATATATGAGTTTTCATATTTGCACCTTACAATAATCCTTATATGAGATTTCATCTTTGCATCACTGCATAATAATTCTTATTTCCTATAATTTTGATAGGATTCAAGCAATCCAATATCTAAGTATTTACTTGGGACTATCTCCTTTTTCACTATGTGTTTGGGGTGAAATGTCTTGAGTCATCAATATTATAATCCTCGAATAGAAGTAGTCATCTCTACTACTCCTATTTATACTACTTATCCTTGATTTTCTTTATTGTCTATGACCCATGGACATCTTTGAATTTGTTTGTGAAAGGATAAAACACAGCTCGATACCAAGCGTGACGACCCGGGTTTTCTCATGCATTTTTAGATGAAAATCTAAATTCCTAAGGTAGGATCCCGATTTGAAAAAAATAGTGCAATGCGGCGGAAAAATCTTTTATTTGGAATTCATTTTGAAAACCCCAGTGTCATTTGTTTTCACAACAACTAAGGTAGTTTTTGAACAACTTTAGAAATCACAAATGCTTTTTCCCCAGTCTATCCGATCCTGATGCACAGCCCAATCCGTAAGTACAAAACACATGTCCAGAGGGTTGAGAGCTTACTTACATGTGTATTTGTTTCCTTTTGGATTCACTTGCTCGTAGCACTAACATAGATGTCCTCTTTAAGTCATCCTGAACCATGATATATACGGACGTATTACGTCCTTGAGTACTTATTGATGTCTCGAAAAGGTTAAGGATTGGGTGAGTATATAATATACTCGGTAGGGCTATCACTACTAGGTTTTATAAATGCATGAGATGTTTCAAAATCATATGCTCATTCAAAACATGCGTATGTTTGAATACTCGAGTTCAATATCGGTATAAGAATCCATAATCAAATGAAATTCAAAATATGCGTATGTTTGAATACTCGAGTTCAACATCAGTATAAGAATCCATAATCAACCGAAATTCTCATAACTTAAAAGGTCACATAATTCGAAAGTGAAAGTATCATATGACATCATGATATGCAATAGATGCCTCATGGAGTCCAACTCATGGACCTCTAGTATGGTATGGTCGACCAACCTCATATCATGCTACATGAAATGCACATCAAACCATAGGGTCCACTATGCCCACGGCCTCCTCGCCGTGTGGTCCCGGTGTACTGAGGACACTTGGTCATAGCCTCACGGGGCACATGACACGCCGCAGGCCCCGGTGCCGTGACACCGGTGATAGCCCCCGTACCACATGCGGCCGACGTAGGGACTTGCCTCTTTTTGGGCGTGGTACCCATCCACCTATTAGTGGTAGGCGGGTGGCCAAACCCTCGGCATAGCACCCACGGGCTTACTTGCCCAAATCACATAAGATAAGTCAAAACCCTGTTAAAACTTGTCCTCTTTTGGGTCCCTCACAACTGTCGGCCCTCGGCACTCCAGTCTTTTGGAAACCCTCGGACATGCAATCTTTGCGGTACGTAAATCATACGATACATGCACGTCATTTTGCAACACATGTATGTGCATAATGTATATGCAGTCATTCCAAAACATGGCTATTTACAAAGCATTTATCATGCATGATGAATTTATTCATACAAATCACATGCAAATCAAATCATATATCTAAAACATATGTTCTCAAATAACAATAGTTCTTTTAAAAGAATCTAATAGTGATAGAGCACTACTGACTAGGTCGCGTTCACCCTCGTGTCCTCGTACACTCCTGAACATGGTTTGGGGACTTAAGGTTAGTTTAACCTATCTTTGATTGGTTTAGAGCATTTGGGTCTCATTACTTAGGCATTAGGGGTCCATCCACATGCCTATGGGTGTCCTAAGGTCCTAATTAGGCCTTGGTATTCTCAGTTTTCCAGAGTCCTAGCGGTCACGCGCCACCATCCTATTCTAAGGGTCATGTTCCCCTTTGATTGGGCCTTGATCAGATATTTTATGGTTTAGATGTGTCCGTGTCGTCGATACGGACACAACGCCTTTTGCGGCGCCTCAATCGGAGCTCTAGATCTCAAGTTATAAGCATTTTAATTTTGAATGTACATAGAGTCTTCAAGACAAAGAAGAATGCTAGAGGCGTGCACCGCGTGCGACGTGCGCCCGGCATCCTTAAGAAACCAAAAAAAACGACGCACGCTAGCGCGCGCGCGCTGATAATGCGGCGTGCGCCTCGGCGGGCGCGTACGCAGACGCGCGACGACGCCGCTCGTCGTTCCTTTAGAGGGCGCGTCCAGAGACGCGCCCGTTTGGTTTTTTCCAAACGACCGTCGATTGCGTCGACGTGGGACGGTCTGTTGGATCGTCCCGCTTAGTTAGTGACACTGGGTCATCCTCGGAGTCTCACGTTCGACACTGTCGAACCGGTGCGGCCACTGAGGACGTCCCGGGGGTCTTGTGGCTCCCTGGAGGCCTATTACGCATGGTTTTTCATGGAAAAACCTAGGGAAATCGTTCACTAGAACTATGGTGGAGATGGGTTTGGGGGTTTTCGTGCGTACACTGCTTCGTGGGTGGTTTTCTCTCCACGTTTTTCCTCCTTGCTCACTGCTTCACGACTGGTTTTCTCCAAGGCTTTTGGGCTGCCATTAGAGGCACCCAAGAGCTCTATTTATAGAGCTTTTTCGAGAGGGTTACGGAGGGTTTCTAACCGCCTTTGAATGGCGGTGGGGAACCCTCGGAATGGCGGTGGTTTCTCCTTGAAACACCGCTAGTTCCAGAAACCTCTAGGAGGTTGAAGACGACGGGGTGCCCGTATCAAAACGGCCACCTGTGTTTTTCAGGTTAAATCGTTTTTTGGAAAATTTACAGTTTTGCCCCTGAACTTCAAAGGGCCATATCTTGCTCATTTTAACTCCGTTTTGGGTGATTTTGGTCTCGTTGGATTCCTTTTTTCGAGACGTATCTAATGGCACCATATTTAGGACCAAATTCCTGGGTTCAGTTGAGGCAACTAGTGAAATGACCAAAATGCCCTTATCTTTAAAACTGAACTTTTCATGGGATTTTAATATCTCAAAAATTGGGGTCATTACAATGTCGCGGCCCAACAGGCTTTTGATACGTTGAAACAAGCAATGACCACGATTCCAGTGTTGGCTATCCCTGATTTTACCAAGCCATTCACCCTGGAAATTGATGCATCGGCCAAAGGGGTAGGGGTCATATTGATGCAAGAGGGACGACCCATCGCCTTCTTCAGCCAATCTTTGTTGATCAAATCACAATCTAAGTCGGTATATGAACGCGAACTTATGGCTATTGCGCTATCAATCCAAAAGTGGTGACATTATTTGATGGGAAGGCATTTCATTATAAGAACGGATTAAAAGAGTCTACGTTTTCTCATGGACCAACGCATCCTCAACAGTGAGCAACAAAAGTGGTTGATCAAGTTGGTCGGCCTTGACTTTGAGATTCAGTATAAACTTGGTTCTGAGAATCGAGTAATGGATGCCCTTTCAGGACGTCAAGAATTCTATGCTATAGATTTCCTTGACACAGCTCCTCTGCCATGCAACACTTCTGCTAATCTGTGGGCCTCTACCAACACCAGTCACAAGCTCCATCTGTTCGCCCTCATGGTTGCCAACTATGCAGGCCTATACCAGATTGCTGATGAAATACAAACAGACCCCAAACTTAGAGCTATCAGTCAACAGCTTCTAGGCAATGTCCATAGCCACCTGGGGTACACCTTAAGACAAGGGAAACTTTACTTCCATCGCAGACTAGTGCTACCCAGGCTCTCCCCACGCATTCCTCTATTACTGCAAGAATTCCATTCCACCTCGAATGGTGGACATTCTGGTTTTTTCCACACTTACAAGGTCATTTCACAGGTTCTGCATTGGGACAGTATAAGAGGTGATGTCCAGAAGTTTGTAGCAGCATGCAATGTATGTTAACAAAATAAGTATGTCTTCACTAAGCTTGTTGGGTTGCTTCAGCCCTTGCCCGTTCCCTTGTCATCGTGGGAAGATATTACTATGGATTTTATGGACTGTCTACCCAAAGCCCTGGGGTATGACACAATTATGGTAGTAGTGGACCGCCTCACCAAGTATGCTCACTTCATTCCCCTCAACTATCCATATACAGCTAAAGACATTGCCATTCTCTTTGCAAAAGAAGTAGTCAAGCTACACGGTTATCCTCGCTCCACTGTCACTGATCGCGATCGAGTTTTTATTAGCCATTTCTGGAAGGAGCTGTTCAGGATCACCAGTACCTCGTTAAAAATGAGCTCTGCTTATCACCCTCAGATGGATGGGTAAACGGAAGTGGTTAACCACTGTCTCGCAACATATCTTTGTTGCTTTTGGGAGGTAAACCTAAAACCTGGGCCAAACTGGATATGTTGGGCTGAATATTGGTAGAACACCTCCTTCCACAGCACTATAGGGATGAAGCCTTTTCAAGCCTTATATTGGCATGATCCACCTGTCTTACTCAAGTTTTCAGGGAACAACTCCTTTGTGGTAGAAGTTAATAATCAGCTCCATCATGATGCAATATTAGTGGAACTAAAGTACCATTTAGACCGGGCACAAGCACGCTGAAGGCCCAATCAGATTCACAAAGGTGAGACTCTTCTTTTTCACGTGGAGACTTCGTCTATCTAAAGGTCCATCCATATAGACTCAAATCACTGGTCACTCGAGTCAATGAGAAGCTATCTCCACGGTATTATGGTCCTTACAAAGTGATCAGGTGAATTGGTGAAGTGGCATACCACTTGGAGCTACCTCTCACCACCAAAATCCACCCAATTTTTCATGTCTCCCAATTAAAGCCTGCTGCCTTGTCCACCCTCAGCCCTCAAACATTGCTTGTCTCTCTTTCGAAAGATCTAGAATTGCAAGTGTATCCCGTGGCCATTCAAGATACCCGAGCTTTACCTATTGGTCAGCTAGAGGTATTGGTGTAGTGGCAAGGCCTACCTGATCATGGCAGTACTTGGGAGCTTTTTGACACTATTTAGTCCTAGTTTCCTGACTTCCACCTTGGGGACAAGGTGGCTGTCTTGGGGCGGGGGGGCGGGCGCGCTGGGGTATTGATGGGAATAACAATCGACAGAAGGGGAAACAAGTGGGCTGACATACTCCAGGAGAGGTGGTCCCCAAGCCAGGCAGTTAACCTCAGCCAATTCAGTTACGAAAGGAGAGGAGGGACAGTTGGAGGAGAGAGAAGGGTGGAAGAAATTCTGTTAGGGGGAATAATAAGGAAGGGGAGGAGGGGTGTGGGCAGGCTAAGGAGTAAGAGGACCCTGGAAGGGGTGAGGGCAGGGATGGCCTGCAGAGGGGAAAGCTCCTACTATTAACTTTTTTTGGAATTAACTTCTCTTCTTACAGATTGTAACCAATACACTGATCGAATCCAATTCCCATTCCTACTTCTTCTATTCTTTGTTGTGCTTCTGGAAGTTTTGTTTGCAGATCCATCAGACTTCCACATGGTCTTTATTGACTTAGAAAAAGCTTATGATAGGGTCCCCAGAGATTTAATATGGTGGATGTTGGGTGAGAAAGGGGTTTCATAGGGTTATATAGACATAATTAAGGATATTTATGGGGGAACGATAACAAATGTTAGGACCACTAGTGGAGAAACCAGTGATTTTCCCATTACTATAGGATTACACCATGGATCAGCATTGAGCCCGTATCTTTTCAAGTTGTTTATAGATGGGTTAACAAAACACCTACACGAGGAGATTCCATGGTGCATGTTATTTGCAGGTATAATTTTGATTGATAAGACAAGGGAGGGTATAAACACAAAGCTAGAGTTATAGAGATATACATTAGAATCTAAAGGATTTAAAATTAGTTGAACTAAGACAGAGTATATGGAATGTAATTTTAGCAAGGAGAGGAGCAGAAGTAGAGCACCGGTAAAGATTGATAGCCAAGAAACCCCCTAAAAGAATACTTCCGATACTTGGGATTGATAATTCATGGAAATGGAGAGATTGAGAGGGAGGTTACCTAGAGAATCCAAGCGGGCTGGAACAAATGGAGATGCACCTCTGGAGTTTTGTATGATCAGAGAGTGCCACTCAAACTAAAAGGAAAGTTCTATAGGATGGCTAAAAGCCAACCATGCTCTATGGATCAGCGTGTTGGATAGTTAAGGAACAACATGTACATAGGATGAGCGTCGCTGAAATGCGGATGTTGAAATGGATGAGTGGCAAGGTAAGAAAAGATATAATTACAAATGAAAACATTAGAGGAAACTTAGGAGTAGTACCAATAGGTAACAAGATGAAGAAGATTAGACTTAGATGGTATGGACATGTCCAACGGAGACAAAAAAATGCACCGGTTAGAAGGAGTGAGGCGATCCAAGGTGAAGGTAGCAAAAGGGCAAGGAGAAGGCCCAAAAGAACATGGATAGAAGTAGCGAGAAAAGATTTAAAAACTTTTGGACTAAATGAAGCCATGACACTCTATAGAGGTGAATGGAGGAACAAGATTCATGTGATTGTCCCCTAATTGGGATAAGATCTTGATGATGATGATTTACTTTTCGTGGGCAAGCTGGGGTTAATGGGAAACCCTTGCAACTCCAAGCATTATGAAACATAAAGTGCTTACTTATGGATGTATTATCTACCCATCCAATCATCACAGATAACATCTCTAAGATCTATTGAGATGGTAGAGAACGGAAATGTCACACCTTTACAATGGCAAATAATGTTTAGAACTGAAATCTGCAGCCAAGTTTACTTATCTCAATACATGAGTTCCCTTCCAGGAGATGAATCTGTTTAGGAGCTTCTTTAAATCAGATATAGTCTTCCTGGCTTTCCGAGGGCACTTAATTCAGTCATTGATGATGTCAATAGACAAAGATGAATCAGAGACAATCCATATATTTTTTCTAATAGAGCCAGGGCTGTGATTTAATTCCCATTTCAATATCTTTAATTTTGGCACTTTGGGCATATCTGAAGAGAAGGTTGAGATGTATCCATTTTGATGAACACACTGCATACATCCAATAGAATGCTGGTTTGAGCTTAGTGAAGCATCGCTATTGATTTTAACAACCTTCATCCAGCTTGATCCAACTACAAATTTTGTGGATTTTGATGTTAAGATTCAGGAGAACATGAGCAGTCTTGAGATTTGGGTCTGGAAGAAATCCCAAGGAGGCAACACATTGGGCTGTATCCTTGAAGAGGCGAGTAGGACCCATCCTTTTCAGGGCTCTGGTTCAAGTTTAGCCCCTAAAATTCGGGGGCAGTTTGTAAGTAGCCTCTAAACTCACTTTTGTCTATAAGTAGCTCTGCATATTTGAATTTCTGTTTGCCATTGACAATGGGGTGATTATATTCCTTTATTTGGCCCGTTAAGAGGCAGTCTTTGGATTTTGACAGCCCCGTATACTTTAAACAAAAGAAGTTGATGAAAAGGGGGGAAATCTGATTTCAGCCCCCCTTCTTCTCAACAACGTTTGCAACCCATATACTTGAAATATGTAATGGTTGAGCCTAGATCGCGGTGCAGGGTGTCTGTGTGAAGGGCCCATCTCATTGATTCTGTGGACCACTACTCATCTACATAAGGAGTTTTTGCTCTGGTACACTACCAATGCCATCATGTCCGCCAATTTCTATTGGCTAAAGTAACATATCACTCTTGTATTGCATCTCCGAGCAGCCTTTTTCTCATTGTTCACGAGACTACCCCAATTTGAGATAACTTTACTAAGTAACAACTTAATATATTTTATGTTTCTCTGGGCGGGATAGATTTTTTGCAATATCTTTACAAGAATAAAAGCTCCAGTAAATAAAACCAAAATCCATTCCCTGTCTGACGAGACCTGTTTTAATAACGGTAACCCATTTTGGAAGATGCTCTGTGACTCCTTTCTCAAATTAAAAGCAACGTTGACCAAAAATGATAAGAAAAATGAAGGGAATCTGGGCAGAAATCCTTGATCAAAGAGAAGAAGAGAAACTAACTTAAAACAGCTAAATCTGTAACTAATGAAGGAAAACCTGTAATCTACTGCAAGAAGAAAAAGAAAATATATTTTTCAAACCAGTCTGTTCTATTAAAGGTACAATCCAATTCGAAGAATTCCTTGTGTTCTGCAAAAGATTCATACCTAATAAATTCCCTATACTTCACATGCCATAGAGATTACATTCAATCCTACACTATATTTCAATTTAGGCACTGCTGCTTTCCCGTCCTCTCTGTCAAAATTGAGCTGTAGCCAAGTCAGTTTTCCCAAAAGGTAAACCAACATTGATGAATTATCTCCAATCAATCTTTTTAGTAAAGAAGCTTGCCATAGCCAAAAATCATGTCTTCAATGTTATACCTATCTACAACTCAAAGAAGCTTCAAACGATACCCTAAATCTGCTGGTGAAGATGAGAAAGTTTTCTGCAACTTCATTGACTTGTTTTGTTTAAAGGAGAAGGGGGCAGTTGTAATACAGAAACTGTCCCCCATTTAAAAAGTTGTTTTTATGGTTTCCATCTGCAAGGCCATCAACAAACAGAATTTCAAAGATGCAGGGCTACTTGCATACAAAAGTGGTTTTAGGGACTACTTACTGACTGTGCCCTTAGTTTAGGGGCTAAACATGAACTCAAACCTCCTTTCTGGAAAGATATTTTCTCAAAGATACACTTATTTCTCTCTTTCCATATGTGAAAAATAAATAATGCAAAAGCAATTTTAATGGGTGCAGAGATTGGAGATTTTCCCCAAAAATGCTTCTGAACCCACAGGTTCTCTTCCCTAGTGGATCAAAGTGCATTCTTCCATGAAATTCCAAAGAACCGATCACCATAGCCATGCTCAGAAAGCTCATAGGATGAATAAGTGGTTGTTCGTATCCGGCTGGATTGCAGAGAACAAAGGTCTGATCGCTCATGTTTCCCATTTGGTCATCTTGTCTGAAGTGTGCAAATTGTCTTGAATGGCTTGCCAAGCTGTAAAAGCTTGAAGTGGTACATTAGAGAGTGAGAATTCTCCATTTGAATTTGGTTTCTATATCACTTGATCTCTTTGATCTTGATTAAAGAAGGATATGGACATTTGGAAGAGATGAATGACTGAAGTCTCAAAGATCACAACTGTCATTTGAAGGGAAGAGCTGAATCATGTTTGTCTTAAGCAAGGATGATCAATAGTCTGATGGAAATTGGCCTTCCAGAAGTTGATGGAAGATCCAATCGTCTGGTATCGAGTGATTTAGCTAGATCTAGAACTCATGGTCATCTATATGCTGCATTATTAGGAGTTTTCATTTTCCAATCAGAGGCTCAATGCATGAAAGTACTTGGTGTTAGAATCTCCTAGATCCAACCAACTTTATCTAGACCCCAGACTTTGGATGATTCATGTTTTCTGCATAAGAAGCAACTTGGAAAACTTTCTCTCAACTGTCTCTTTGGCAATTAGACTTACCTCAGAATTGTTGGAAATGAGAGCTACTTGGACGTTATGAAGCTCATTTCTGTTAATGGGAGTTGAATGTCTATGCTGCCAAAGACATTATTATTCCACTCTCTAATGCATTAAGCTTGTGCGGGAATCCGTACATGGGATTCCCTCCAAAGTTTGTGTTCCAGGCATGCTCCACAACCTCATGCAAGGATAAATCTTCTAACCACATTGAAAACCGGAAGGGTATGGGATTAGAGTTACCATCATTACCCAAATTTGTGATTGTAGGAGAATGATTTGATATAATTGGATGATTCAAGATAGCCATAGAGTATGGAACTCTTTAAGCCATTCTAAATTGACTTCAGCCCTGTGATTTTTGCAATATATTCGAGAGTCTTGCTGAAGGGGAGCCTTGGCACAACAGTAGATTTGTCGTCGTGTGACCTTGAGGTCAGTCAGGTCACGGGTTCTAGGCGTGGAAATAGTCTCTTGCAAAATGCAAGGTAAGGCTGCGTACTATTGACCCTTGTAGTCCGTCCCTTCCCCAGACCCCATATACGTGGGAGCTTCATGCACCAGGGCTGCCCTTTTTACCATTTGAGAGTCTTGCTCTTGAAGATTTCATAAAGAGAATTATGGCCTAGAGGTTTTAAGATCAATGAGGGGCTGAGGGCATTGTGACCAATGTAACTCTTAAAGGTGTTCATTCGAGAGAAACTCCAGATAACAACCCCCTGTTTTTCTGCTGCATATTGAACAGCATTGAAGTCTTCGAGAAGATTCCAAGGTTCAGCAACACTAATAATAGCCGTAGAATTAATATTGTTCCAAAGTACTGCATCTCAACACTTGTGTGAGCACTATAAATGGCTGGGAGATGAAAAGAAGTGTTTGTGGGTTTCAGTACCTGTTTTTCAGATGCTTATTGAACAACATTGAAGTCTCCAAGAAGAATCCAATATTCAGCAACTTTAATTGCCATAGAATTGATGCTGTTCCAAATGACCATAAATGGCTGGGAGATGAGAAGAAGTGTTTTTCGAACATGGCATGCTGCAAATAATTTGATTTGACACAGGCAGCAACATTAAGATCAATCAAATTAGGGTCCCAAAGAATCCACATTCTACCTTCATAGGAATGTCTGTAATTTGCAACGCAACTCCATGTAGGATTAATGGTTGTTGAAATAGTGTGTATATGCTCTTCTGTGGCTCTTCTTTCATTGATTATCATGACTGATAACTGATTTTAATGAATGAACCTACCCTCTTTTCTCTGTTCTAAGAGTAGCATAAACCTCTAACAGTCCATGATCCTATTTTAATCATCATCTAGTCTGCTTAGGAAGTTTGATCATAGAGGTACCAGCCTGACTAGTAGCATAATTTCATTTTCCCTTCCTTTTAATTGATCTTGTTCTGCAGTAAATAAATATCTTCTTTGTATGATTTAAATCTGGCCCAGAAGCTTCTGTTATATTGTTTTCTTTTGCTTGCCTATGAGCATCAATAACTTCTTTATGGAATTGGACTTAAGCATTTAGGCCATTTTTCTGAGCACTTCGATCTACTGATTTGGGATTGAGGCCTTCTTCATTGGGAAAAAATTTGGTATCTTCACTAGGCAAGAGATAATCAGTACCATTTGCATTAGCACTGGCATACCATCCTTTTTATCTAGCGGGACCCTGGCTATATCGGGCTCAGATTTTTATTGCTGATCCTCAATTGCATGTGCCCTAGAATTTTCATTCTCTTCTATTTCAGTTGCAAGCACATCGAAACGATTTGAGGTAGTTTCATCTTTCTTTGGAGATACTTCTTTTGGATTGTCGTATGACTTCCTCTCTGTCGATACCTTTGAACAGGGACCTATTCTTGCTTTGAGGGTGGCTTCAGTTGAGGAGCAGCATTAGGACAATTTGTCTTTCTGGCTGAAGGCAAAACGCTGATGGTTGCCACTCATAATCCACTTTTTGATGAAAAATTTGTTCAGGGGTTTTGGAATATCATTTAAGCTTGGCAGTTCCATTCCAGCATCATTAAAAAAAGAAAAGGGCAGCCCCGGTGCACAAAGCTCCCACCTATGCGGGGTCCGGGGAAGGGGCGGGCCATAATGATGCCATTCCAGCATCATTCACAATACAAAATCAAGGATACGAAAGCCTTGACTTGGCAGCTGTTTGAGTTCATGGATAGAGGTTTTCTAATCATTCTCACAATATGGCTTAGAGAATTGGCTGACCATGGATTTGGGTGGAGGCCTGAAGAGTTTGATCCTGAGTGGAATTTAGAGAAGATGCAGTTTCTCCAATTGTGTGCTTTGACTCCATTGTTTTGCCCAAGCATAGTTGAGCAAACTTCACTGGTTGTAACTTGAAACATGAACAAAATCCCTCAAGAGCTAATAGATCAATTGATTCTTTAAGCTGTCTTCTTTCTGAGTGAAGCTCTAATTCTGCCATCCTCCATATTGTACAACCAGTACAGGACAATTTGCCGAATTCTGCTCTTCTAACCATAGTTACTGGTTACGCATTAAGGGTGTGAAAAACATCGCATAATGGAAAGCTAAAGCTCCTGAATATTGGGGAAATACACAGGAAATGCTGGTAAGTGTTCTGGAAAACATTGGGAAATGATTGGGAAATACTAGAAACATATGGTTAAGTCCTGAGAAATGCAAGGCAACTGCTGGGAAAGAGAAAGGATTGCATGGGAGATCTAATGGAAACACTTGAGAAGAGCTTATTGGGACTGGATTTAACAGTTCATATCAAATCAATATAGAAAACATAATTTGGATATTTTATAGGAGCATTAAAAAGATAATGAAAACACAACGTAAATTGCATACTTCTAATTTAGTTAAAATGGCAAGAAGTAAGATTTTGAAGTAACTTTTTTTAGTTAACACAAATGAAGGCATTGAAAAATCTTTCACACCCAAAAGTAACTCTGAGATGTTGCACTCTTGTTTTCTTATTCTCGTTTGAGGAGAATCCCCTGCCACCCAACCAAATACTCTCTCTCTCTCTCTCCAACCAGCATGTCCATGTTCTATCTGTAAGCCAAATGGTTTAGTAAACATTACTTATATGTTTCCCTATCATTTTCCGAATGTTTCCTATGTGTTTCAGGAAATGCTTGAGTGCCTCTCTCTTACTAATTCCTATTGCTTCCTCCTGTCTCTCTTTGGTGGGAAGAATTTTTATCTCATGTACTTGTCCATGCGACTAAATGGTTTATGAAACATTCTCCTGTGTTTTCCCATCATTTTCCAAATGTTTCCTCTGTGTTTGCTTAGATATTCTTAGTGCCTTTCTCACAAAGATTTCTTATTGCTTGCCTCATTTATTGTTTTCCATCCTTTTTTCCCCCTTTCTTGATATACCTGCTTCTGTTTCAACTTTTGCTTCTTGATTCATTCTCGCCTGGCATCTATGCTTCTAAATCTAGTTTGTGTTCTTCATAAGCTGTGTTATTACAACCATGAAAATATAGCTTATGAAATGCCATTTTGGTCTGATTTGCTTTTTTCTCATTTGGCGAGGGAGTGTAGAACACATAGATACACAGGTAGAGGTCCACAGCTAGCAAGGGACGGTGATGGATAGTGTCCATCTCTCCTCTTCTGCCCCTCCTTGCTCTCTCATTGGACTTGGGATTACTTAAGTAAGAATCTATCTGGCTCTTCTCTACTCTCTTTCATAGCATTCCTCGGAAAGAGCAAGCTTTCTGTTTTTCCTTCCCTTTGCAACCTCTTAAGCTATCATTAACGCTCACTTGAATTTATGAAATTCAGTAGAATGCGCCCCTGGTACCAATATTGTGGAAACAGCCAATATTGACAGTTGATTTATTATTATTATTTTGGATGGTATTTAATTAAAATTTTTACCAACGGTGTTGTTATGGTACTGTTATAAAATGACAGATTTTACACGTAAAAGAGCATATTTTTTAACAGTTTTTTCTGGCGATTGCATACTGCATAAAACTGAAGTGCTAGCATACTTAAAAATCATGTATGATTGATGAAACGGAACAACTCATTTACTGTACCTATAATATTTGGATATGTTCAGGATGGGGTGAAGGAGAGGAGAAAAAAGGTATCTTCTGCAGTTAAGATAGACGAGGCTGCAAGGGGGGAAGGTAGGTTTAGTGCCGAACCACGTTTTACACGAGAAGCAGGCTACTGATTCTAGCAATCAAATTCTCACGTTACCGGACGGGCTGGTTCCTAATCCGACTGCCACCAGTCCACATTTTTCCACCTCTGCCAGGCCGTCGAATCTCTCTTTGGATACTTGTAACATTGATAAACCAAGACCAGAGAAGGTCAGATCAAGGGTATCCGCATCACAGTTGTTAAGAAAAAGGTATAGAGGAAACCAGATTCGGACATGGGGGAGATTCATGTTCATCCCATGAAGCTGCAGTCACAACATCATGAAAAGAAAGACACAAGTTGCATCAACGTGCTTCCAGTCACCACCAACCCACTTCGAGTGACCAACTTAAACCAAGTCTTCCGGCAGTGGGTACTTCCGGTTGTGAGCAACGGAGCCGATGGGAGAATCAGTGAAGTTGAAGTTCACCATTGTAATCACTACTGTGAAAATATTATAGCAATAAAAGCAATTCTTTCTGGTTTCTGTTTGGGAGCTGATATTGGCAATTACATATTTGATAGGCGCGCGGATGCTTTTGTCGCATACTGACTTTCAGTGGGGCAATAAATTGACGCTACTAAATTTTGAAAAGGAAAATAATGTAAAGAAAAAGGAAAGGAAAAAGAAATCGCAAAGAAGAGAAGCAAGTCTTCAGTGGAAATCCACACCGGCTCTCTCTCTCTTGGGTCTACCGTTTGGGTCTGCTGAGTGGAGACAAAAGTTCAAAGCGAGTCCATTTTGTTGTTGTCTTTTCCATGATTCGAGCTGTTCATCTGTTTTGCCTTCCCTCGAGATGAAAGGGTAGAAAAAATGCCATTGTTCATCTGTTTTGCCTTCCTTCAAGATGGAAGGGTACAAAAAATCCCATTCAATGGACATCTCATAGTAGGCTTCCAGCAGCTGCAATGTGGAAACACCATTCACATTTCAGCTATTAGGGGCTCACTATAGAGGTGTCCCTTGGATGACATTTTAGTATCTTCTCATCTTGAGGGGATGGTGAATCTGATGAACAGCTTGGATCATGGAAAAGACTCCTAAAAAAGAAGTGTACTTTTCAATTTTTGGTCTTTGTACACCCCAACCTTGCATGCACACCCTTACCTATCCTCCAGGTAGCTCATGGCATTTTTTACTTTTACAAGCAAAGAAGTACAAAGCAAATTGCTCACACACTCCTAACTCTAATCCCTAGTCAAAGTAGAAAGCAGCAAGTTGAACCTACAACCATTGTATTCCAGGGGATATGCAGTAATTTATATACTCAGTGATCCCTTAAGGAAATTTTTGCGACATATCATATAAATTTACCCTATATCAGGTAATAGATGAGAGAACTTGAGACATTGCTCTTGCCTTTTTGTATGGGATAAGCCATTTAGTTTTAAGTTATGGATGTTTTTTATTTTCGTAAAGAGTAAGGAAAGCTTAGACCAAATATGAATAATATATAGTAGAAGTTCAATAAACTAACGTCTAATAAATTGAACTTGTGTTTCCAATCCAACATGGGCCAGTGTGGTAAATTAATTATTAGAGTAAAAGTCCAATAAGTGAATGAGTAATTAATTGATAATTGCACTAAGATGAATTTTTTTTTCAATCTCAGTGTGGTAGATTAATGATCTGAGTAAACATGTAAGCTTAATATTCATCATTTCAAGAACTCTATTTTGTGAAAAATGAGTTCAAATATGGACAGATAATTGTGTGTGTGTGTGTGTGTGTGTGTGAGAGAGAGAGAGAGAGAGAGAGAGAGAGAGAGAGAGAGAGAGAGAGAGAGAGAGAGAGAGAGAGAGAGAGAGAGAGAGAGAGAGAATAAAAAGAATGAAGAAAAGGTGTTAAGTGTTTAATTTTGATCAAAATACCCTTACTTTGAAAGGAAGGCTTGAAAATGCATGGTTTTGTATAGGATATGCATGTTATATGATATGGTTTTGAGATATATGAATATGAAAATGAGATGGATTGGCTATTGAGCTATGCTTTGAAAAGAATATTTGAGATATATAGTTTTGCATAAAGTATGCATACTATTGTATATGATTTGAGATGAATGATGTTGATCTTTTGGTATTGATTTCTCTATAAGGTTAGTTCACATGCATGTGTTGCAAATGGAGTTAGTTCGTCTGCATGTGTTGCAAAGGGATCACAGGTTAGTCCGCCTACATGTGTTGCAAAGGGACACTTGATGATTTACCTTATGAGGTTAGTCTGCCTGCATGTGTTGTAAAGGGACACTTGGTGATTTGCCCTATGTGGTTAGTCCACCCACATGCGTTGCAAAGGCACATATGGTTAGTTTACTTTTATGTGTTGTAAAGGGAGATTTGGTGATTTGCCCTATATGGTTTGTCTACCTGACATGTGTTGTCAAAAGACATTTTGTGGTATTTGTTTTACTATAAATGAGTTGTTTTTACATGATGAGTTGGTTATTTGAAAATACAATACATTTAGTGGTTTGAAATGGTCAACATGTAGTTTATCTGATTTCTACTTTGAATTTTAAAGTAATGATATGTTACTTGATTATCAAGTATGATAGATTTTGTGGATGCTATACATGAATATATATGCATGCATGTGTGTCTTTATGATGGATTCCATGTGATGGTTAGTGGCCAAGTGATTTTAATATTTAGAAAAAACATTCTTCAATTCATTGTATGTGTATGTCGTGATTTTGGTTTTGTGGTATTAGATTATCTACTGAGTATTTTGTATACTCACCCTACCATTTTTACCACTAGTCATCTCGGAAAGAATTAGAAAGGAGATGAAGGCTCTAAGAAAACCACTTGAAGATTTCAACAAGATAAAAAGCAAGGTAATATAGAGTTTCATTAAGAAACTCAATCTATCTTGACCATTAGGTGATATTCTAATCTTGTATGTGATTTAATTTGTAATTGGGCTATGTTTGATGAGACCTGGGTATGTTGCATGTCAAAGGTTATTTGAAGAGGAGATGGAGTCTCCAATTATGTGTTAAAATTCAAATGAATGTTTATCAGGTACTTTGCAATAACATGCGTTAAATGTCTTATGTTCAAAAAACAAAGGAAACTTTGCCAAATTTTCAGTAGAAATGAGTGCTCATTTCACTGAGAATCCTTGTTTTGAAAAAATAAAAATGACTATTAGGGTTTTCAAGAAAGAATTTAAAAGAAAAAGATTCTTCTATTGTTATTTGATTTTCAAAAATGATTTTCTATAGAGATTGATCTCCTATGTTAAATGTCTTTTGTATTTAAAAAGTATTATAAAAAAATCCGAGTTGTTAGAGTTGGTATCAAAGCCTAGATTCATGTCATTCACATCCAATTACAAATGAAAATCACAAATAGTCAACAATGTTAAGAGTAATTTATATTCACGTGTGAGTAATTTAAGAGAGTGCTTACATAGGATTAGTATAAATTGAAAGTACACATCACATTGAAAATATGGATAACTAGAGTATAAGTACTCAGTTAGAGTTGTGTACATGTGAAATTGCAGAAATGCCACCTCAGAGGAGTAAACATATGAGTCATAGGAATAAGAATAATCTTGTCAACTTCCTTGAACAAGGAGCTCGATCAATTGAGACTGTGCAAATGTCCATGCAGCACGTAGGCCAATTTTTTCATAATCAGCCACAAGTAGAAATAACAACTAGAATAGTGACATCAAATAAAGTTGATGAAAGAGCGGAAGTTCAGTTGGAAAGATTTAAGAATCTTTCCCCATCAATCTCTGGAGAGGATGAATCCTACTCAGAACAGAATTGGATTTTTGAAGTAGAAAAGGTCATGAAAGCAATGAAAATTTTGGAGAACAGAAAAGTAGTAATGACTACCTTTATCTTGACAGGAGAAGCGGCCTTTTGATGGGAAACAGCTGAATGAGTAAATTTTGAAGAAAAAGATGTCATTTCTTGGGAAGAATTTAAAGTTATCTTTTATGAAAAGTACTTCCCAGGACATGTGCAAAAAGAAAAGGAATGAGAATTCATGAATTTGGATTAAGGAAATTCTATGGTAACACAATATGAGGACAAATTCACTTGTCTTCGTAGATTTGCACCCACGGTATATACCACAGAGGCCAAGGGTGCAGAGAAATTTGTTGATCAATTAAACCCTAGTTTGAGAAATAGAGTTATAGGATTTCAGCCTGATATTATGGCAATGGTAGTAGAGTTGGCTTCTCTTTTTGAGAAGGATTATTAGAGGACATTGGAAGATCGACAGAAATGGAAAAAGTATACCGGCACAAGTGAGCATTCCAACAGAGGAAAACGACTAATACAGTCCTCAAGACCCCATCCTCCACAGCAGTGGCAATTTGACAATAAGAATAGATCATTAGTATATAACACATATCCAAGGTGTAAGAACCATCATCTAGGCAAACACTATAGTAGCATCAAGTGCCACATATGTATAGAGATGGGACACATTGCCATACATTGTCCAAAGAAAAAGAAAGAAGAAGAACCTCAAAAGAATCAAATTGCTCAAAGCTAAGGACATGTACTTGCTATCACCTCAGGGGAAACACAAGCATCAAATACAGAGATAGAAGGTACACTTCAAATAAATATGACATACCTATTAAGATATCATCGATACTAGTTCTACACTTTCTTCCATATCATATGAGCTGGCTTAAGGTGTAGATAACATGTGTGTAATTTAGTACCCTATATAGAATTCTAACATGGTTAGGTGAACTAAACTACACATAGACATTTATAACAACTTTTAGTTATGATTGGAGAAACGAATAGAGGCAACTCAATCTTCTTGAAACATTTTGGAGACTTCCTTATTATTTCAGGAATGGATTGGCTAATTATATAGTTAATGATCACAATGAGGATGTACGAGTTGCTTTTGATGATATAGAGAACTAATTATATATTTTTGATTAAGTTAAGAATTCAAAATGAATACATGTTATCTTTGTTGAGAAGATTGATAGACGTTTTATTGAAGAATGTGAGTGTATTTACTTAAGTGGAAAATTTTGTAGTATATAGCAATTCCTTAAGAAAAGGATTGGGAATTATACATATACAATGGTGTTCCTAATAAGTAGAAGCCATTATAGGAAATGGAATACAAGTCACGAAAAACTAATCATTAAAAATCTATATGTGAAAAGCTTTCATCATTGACGTAAAGAGATGATAAGTTATAGTATTGAACTTAATTTATCAATATTGAAATTCCTTGATGTAAAGTGAGATTAGATATGATAGGATGAATTTAATTGAGTTAACTACTTTTGGAACTTTTATTAGCACAGAAAAGATTATTCAAAAGGTGTGAAGTAAGTCATACTACCCATGATTGAGGGATGATTATTGTGATCTGACCTTAAAGATTGGAGACATTATTGATTTGACTAAAATTACATAATAATGTTGACAGTTAGCAAATAAAGGTCGATTATCATAGTGCCTAGCAAAAGCTATTCTTTATTTCTTAAAGCAAATAGAAAGTTACACTAATAAGTGGTGTAAATGTTTAGAGTTTGAAGTTTGAAAACATATGAATGTTAAGGAGTTGTGAGAACTTATATTGGAGATGAGATGATGATACATTTAAGAGTTGTTTGGAAGATAACATGAAAAGAATTTTGTCCTCAAAATTCCTCTAGGGGGGGGGGAAGGATGTAACATCCCTCATTTTTAAATCTTAATTTAAGTAAATTTTGAATTATGTTAAATTGGGATGAAAAGAGAATATTAAAATTTCTAAAATTTGGAGTTTTATAAGAGAAAGTTTTATAGATATCAAATCAGGTGAAGAGACCTTTATATTTGGATTGTACTCGGAAAGATGTTTCTAACGACGCTAAGTTTACTAAAATTGGAGTTTGGACGAATGAGTTGTGATTTTTCTCACGAAGGGTAATTTGGTAATTTTACTACTGGGTCCCACTTGCAAAAATCTAGGTCAAATGGTAATGAGATGTTTGGAAAACATCATAAGTAGGAATCATACACTTTGGCTGAAATTATGCTGGGTGTAATGATGAGGAAAAAATATAATGATTAGATGTTTAATATATAAAAGAAAAAGAAAAAGAATTAAAGTAAATAAGAGAGGGGCCATAATTGATATTGGCACCCCCACTTAAGGAAAAAATGAAGTAGACATTGAGTCTGTTGAGAGAGAGAGAGAGAGAGAGAGAGAGAGAGAGAGAGAGAGAGAGAGAGAGAGAGAGAGGACAAGAGAAGCTCGCAGGAAAGAGCCAACCACGTCGGAGAAGTTTGGGGATTTCTAGTTTACTGGGAAAATGGAACTCATCGGCAACAATGGTGGCTTGGATGGTTAATCCAGCTATTAAGTGTTTAATTTTGGTCAAAATACCCCTAATTTAGCGTTTAATTAGATCATCTAACCGTTTAAATTTGTAAAATTTAGCTTGATTTTAAATTTAGCTCCAATTGATCATCCAAACATTAATTTTTTAAAACCAACAGTTAGATGATCATTAGAGCTCATTAGATGATTAATGTACGGTTCAGATGATTCTAATTTGGTCTTTTTTTTTGCAGATCAACCAAAAGATGCATGGACGGCTACGATTAAAAGTTAACGGTGTAGATCAATCTTAAAGAAGATTGGATGGACCAGATCAATTATAAAGATGGATGGGATAGTTTCCTAGAAGATAATTGAGCATCATGGATAAAAGGACAATTTGCAATTCTTGAGGAGTTTTCAAAGTTAAAGGAGGGGACCCAATTTAGATTTTTTTGTTGTAGCTATTATTCTTTTTTTCTTCCTACTCTCTTTCCATCTCTCTTATTCTTCTCTCTCTCTCTCTCTCTCTCTCTCTCTCTCTCTCTCTCTCTCTCTCTCTCTCTCTCTCTCTCTCTCTCTCTCTCTCTCTCTCTCTCTCTCTCTCTCTCTCTCTCTCTCATCCCCTTACCTTTCTCTCTTAACTACCTATCATGCACAACCCTTCCCCCACTTCTCCTTCCTTTTCTTCCTCTTCTCTTCTTCCTACTTCTCTCTTTCCATCTCTCTCTCTCTCTCTCTCTCTCTCTCTCTCTCTCTCTCTCTCTCTCTCTCTCTCTCTCTCTCTCTTAACTACCTATCACGCACAACCCTTCCCCCACTTCTCCTTCCTCTTCTCTTTCCCTCCTTATTCTACCCTTTTTCCTTCCTTATTCATTCTTTCCTTTCCCACTCCCTCACGTCCTATTACTTCCTCTCCTTACCACCTTCATTGGCCCCTCCATTCTCTCCTCTTCTTCTCTCCTTTTCATCCTTCTCCTTCTTTCCCCTCTCTCCTCTATTCTTTCTCCTCTTCTTCTCTACTCTCTTTCCCACGGTTCCCTTCCCTCTCACCCACTTCTTCTCCTCTTCCCATCTCTCTCCTTCTCCCTTCTCTACCTCTCTCCAACTCCAACTCCCTCTTCTTCAACCGCACCACCCACAAACAGCCTCTCTCTCTCTCTCTCTCTCTCTCTCTCTCTCTCTCTCTCTCTCTCTCTCTCTCTCTCTCTCTCTCTCTCTCTCTCTCTCTCTCTCTCTCTCTGCTCAGCATTGGCCAAGCCACTCTGATCTTTCTTTCTCTCCTTCCTTTGCCTCGCATGAACCACCATCGGCTTAGGCGTTGTCGTCAGATGGTCCAGGAGCGGAAACCCAAGTCGGGTTTCCAAATTTTTTCCTTCCCCTCTTCTCCCTTCTCCTCCTTCTTCCCCATCTTCCTTCATCGGGTTTTTAGTTTAGTTTTTCTTTAAAACCAGATTTTTCTTGAAATTTTGATTTTGCCCCTCTCGCTTTAAAGAAATCTCATTTCTGTTCTTTATCGTTAATTACATCTGTGTCCCCATTTTATTTACACGTGTGTCCCATTTTTTTATTCCCATTCTGTTTTATCCATATTCTGTTATCTAGGAACTGTCCAATCTGAATCAGATCATTTAAGGCTTAACCCAATTAACGGGTTAGCCTTAATCAAACCAAATCTTCAATTTCTCATTCGTTTCTCACTAGATTTCAAATTAATTTTACAATTTTGTTCTTAGGATATCCCTAGACATAATTGAAGTTTCTGATCTTTAATCTAAAATCCAGAATTCAATATGAACCTTCCAAATCTTGAAAAGACAAATTAGACCAGATCTCTTTGATTTTGAAGAATCTCAAATCCGACCGATGGATCACTAATCAAGGATGTGATGAAGACATTGGTTAAGTCGGATCAACTTTTAGAATATAAGAATTGAAGATTTTGATAGTGATAGATCTAAGGAAGTAGTTTTTTCTTGTTATTTGATTTTGTTTGTTTTAATTAGGAACTGAAAATTCTGTAATTTTGAGAATTTGATTAGATCTGAACTTTGATTATTATTTCAATAATTTTGAGTGATTTCTTTTTAATTTTAGATAGTTAAATTTTATTGAAATTTTTACTTTTTAAATCAAGTCTTCGTGGGATCAACCCGTACTTGCATAAGCTACACTCCAATAGCCTATCCACTTGCAGTTAAACATCAACACCAGCCGTCTACTATACTCTGCACAAGGGGATGAGCAAAACCCCCATGGTTCCACCATGATCAAAGGAGGAACAATATGAGATTGTAGAGAAAAAGGTACGTACGGGAATAGTCGTTGAACACTACAATGCACCGGTGGTTGTCACTATTCTTTCCAATGAGAATAACTTGGGAAAAACTCTCAGATAGTCAATAAAGACTAATTTGGAGAGTCTGTGTTAGATTTCAAGGAGGAACACCAATGATGAGGAGAAATCTATCGGGTCCATGGTTGAATAGTGAAGGAGATAACTTGGATTTAGTGATCAGAGTCATTCATCTTGTTCCCCGTGAAGTCTAGAGCAAAACTCCTTTGGTTAAATCATGATTTGGCAAATTTCGATGGGGATCCACAGGGATAGGAGCTCATGGTCACAATGGAAGACCATTGCTAAAAAATGACGCTTAATCCGACCTATCCAGTGAAGGAAAAAGATTGGAAACACATCTTTGAGGTATAGATCTTCACCAATCTTCTTAAATTTCAAATTTTGTGAAGAATGTATACTATATTTGAAGATTTTGTATGATTCTACCTATGAAATTATATCTAGGTTGTTGATCAGAGGATTATTTAGCTTTATTCACCCCTATCACCTAAGATCGATGATCAATCACAACCCCTGCAATTCCATTATAACTCTGATCATCGATGTGTATACTGTTATGTCCAGATTAGACTGTCTAACCATTAGATCCTTAAAATCTCATGCTAATTTGAATTGATAGTCCTAATCAATGGCTAAATTATAAGGAATTCTTGATCTAGTGTTATTGTTTTAAAATAGTATGAAAGTTAGAACCAATGTTATAAACATCAACTTTGTTCGCAGCATAGATTGACGAGCAAGTTGATTGACCAAAGAGAGAGGACCATAAAAGCTGTGGAGAAAAGATAAACTATCATAAGAGATAGGTAATCTGGTACTACCAAGTTTTAAATGATGTTCAAAATGAGAAAATGGTTTGAGAACTATTTTTGGTTTAGAATGGTTTGAACTATTATACCAATGATATGATACATGAATATGTTATGCAAGTGTACATGATCTTCTTATAGATTCATGATTTATCTTATGTTTCTTATATGATATTCTTACAACTGAGGCATGAAATTGATATCTAGTTTTAAATTCATGTTGCATACCTAATTTTGAAAGAACCATGAATTATTCAATTGAGAGTATTCAAATATTTACTTCACTTGTGAGACATGAGAGGATCGTGAATTGTACATGCATAAATTCCATATTCTACAAGGAAAGCTTGAAAATGCATAGTTTTGTACAAGATATGCATGTAATATGATACAGTTTTGAGATATATGAATATGAAAATGAGTTGGATTAGCTATTGAGCTATGCTTTGAAAAGAATATTTGAGACATATAGTTTTGGATAAAGCATGCACACTATTGTATATGATTTGATATGCATGATGTTGAGCTTTTAGTGGTAAGGGGATCACAAGTTAGTCTGCTTGTATGTGTTGCAAAGGGACAACAAGTTAGTTCACCTGTATGTGTTGTAAAGGGACCCCAGGTTAGTTCGCCTGCATGTGTTGCAAAGGGAACCCAAGTTAGTCTTCCTACATGTATTGCAAAGGGACCATAAGTTAGTCCACCTGCATGTGTTGTAAAGGGACACTTGATGATTTACCCTACGAGGTTAGTCCGACTGCATGTATTGCAAAGGGACCATAGGTTAGTCTGCCTGTATGTGTTGCAAAGGGACACTTGGTAATTTACCCTATGTGGTTAGTCCACCTACATGTGTTGTAAAGGGACCACAAGTTAGTCTGCTTGCATGTGTTGTAAAGGGACACATAGTAATTTGCCCTATGTGGTTAGTTCGCCCACATGTGTTGTAAAGGGTCATATGATTAGTCTACTTACATGTGTTGTAAAGGAACCATAGGTTAGTCTACTTGCATGTGTTGCAAAGGGGACATAGGTTAGTCCTCTTGCATGCGTTGCAAAGGGACCATAGGTTAGTCCGCCTGTATGTGTTGCAAATGGACCATAGGTTAGTCCACCTATATGTGTTGCAAAGGGACACTTGGTGATTTGCCATATATAGTTAGTCTGCCTGCATGTGTTGTAAAGGGACATATGGTTAGTCCGCCTACATGTGTTGCAAAGGGACACTTAGTAATTTGCCCTATATGGTTTGACTACCTAATATGGGTTGTCAAAAAGACATTTTGTGGTATTTATTTTACTATAAATGATTTATTTTTTCATGATGAGTTGGTTATTTAAAAAGACAATACATTTGGTGGTTTTAAATGGCTGACATGTAGTTTATCTTATTTCTACTTTGAATTTTAAAGTAATGATATGTTATTTGATTGTTAAGTATGATACAAATTTTGTGGATGATATAGATGCATATATATACATGCATGTGTGTGCTTATGATGCATTCCATGTGATGGTTTGTAGCCAAGTGATTTTAGTATTAAAAAAAAACATTCTTGAGTTCATTGTATGTGTATGTTGTGATTTCGGTTTTGTAGTATTGGATTATCTACTAAGTATGTTGTATACTCACCTATCATTTTTACTATAAGTCATGTAAAAAAGAATTAGAAAGGTGATTAAGGCTCTAAGAAAACCACTTGAAGATTTCAATAAGATAAAAAGCAAGGTAATCTAAACTTTCATTAAGAAACTCAATCTATCTTGACTATTAGGTGATATTCTAATCTTGTATGTAATTTAATTTGTAATTGGGCTGTGTTTGATGAGTCATGGGTATGTTGCATGTCCAAGGTTATTTGAAGAGGAGATGGAGTCTCCAATTATGTGTTAAAATTCAAGTGAATGTTTATCAGGTACTTTGTAATGACATGCATTAAATGACTTATGTCCGAAAAACAGAGGAAGTTCTGCTGAATATTTGGTAGAAATGAGTACTCATTTCACTGAGAATCCTTATTTTGAGAAAAGACAAATGACACTCAATGTTTTCAAGAATGAATTTAAAAGAAAAAGATTCTTCCACTATTATTTTATTTCAAAAAATGATTTTCAATAGAGATCGATCTTGCTATGTGAAATCTCTTTTGTATTTAAAAAGTGTTATAAAAACGTAGGTCATTACAATATCATCTTATATCATGACAAATCATCTCATCTCAAGAATCACTAGCCCTTGCTAAAATTTTTCAAATGAATTATTTAGTTGACAAATTATCTCATGTTATATTACAAAATGTCTACATGCATAAAAGATTAGATGCTTATAAGATATATGCGAGGAAGTTTTGATGATATCCGCCATTTCAGCTCCCCATCTTTCTTATGGCAGTTTAAAATTGAAACAAAAAGAAGAATATAGTTTTCAATCATCAACAGGTGCAAATTCATATTGTTTCATGACCTTTTTGTGTTAAATTGTTTGCTTATTGATCATATTATTGGGGTTTGGCTCTGGTTCGCATGTGGCCCTCCAATTTATAGTTCCATTTCTAAGTAGCCCTCCAACTTTAAATGATGCAAATGAAGCCACCCAACTTATGAAACCAATTTGCATAGGGCTCAAATATGCAATTTCCATTAACAGTCCATTTAAGTGGGGGTAGTTTCATTGTTTCAACTGCCCCCTTCTTCGTAAAATAAAACTTATATGTAAAAGAAGAGGAAAGTTAGATTTCAAGAAGGTTTTCTTCACTCTAGCATACATCATCAAAGCTCCAAGCTGGAAATGATATTCCACGCAAACGTTTTAAAAGAAAGCTTGGTGAAGGACCAACTACAAAGATTCCAGATTCTAAGTCCATCTCACCCTTTCTCTCTCTATCTCTCTCTAGATCTCAATCCATCTCAAGCTATCTTTAAAACCCTTTGGCATCATCTAAACACCCACGTTCAATCAAAGCGATAGAAATAAGCACATCCAAATGCAATCCAACTCTTTTTGCATTACTATGAATCTCTCTTCCTTCTTCTAATGCAAATAAACTCAAACATAGCTTAAGAACAATTGAAAATACAAATTTATTTGGCTTAACGCTCGAGATCAATCATCTAATGATACAAGTAAATAGCTTGATGAATGGGTCCACTCCAAGCATAACCTCTTATCATTGAATTCCATAAAAAGATACTAGGTTCTATCATTTGCTAAAAAATCAGCATTTCTCCATTGTCATAGAGGCATTACTCACAAGTCCTGGGCTAAAGCTTTTGAATTAGTGAAATGGAAGAAACCTCTAAACAAAAACCCACAAATTTTAAAGGTTGCTGTAGCCTTAACAAAACCTAGCCGAGTATCAAGACGAATAAATGGAAGTTTTCAATTTTTCTTTGTGCAGCCCTAACATATGAAAGAATGACTAAAAGTTGAGAGGAGAAACACAGTTGTAAGAAGGAAAGAAAATTTGAAATCTGGTTTGGAGGACAATAAGAAACTAATTTGAAAGAAGGACACCCGAAATCCAACTTTCTTTTTCTCTTACATGCAAGTTTTGTTTTGGAAGAAGGGGTAGTTGAAAGACAATTGTCCCCACATAGATGGTTAACAACAATTGTATAATTGGGCCCTATAGATGGGGGGGGCTTCATATGTACGATTTAAAGTTTGAGGATTGCTTGCAGATGGAACTATAAGTTGGACGGCCACATGTAAATTGGAGCCTTGGGATTCATGATTCATTATTTATCAATCTTTGGTTGATTGGCAGTTCATTTCCTAGGATCCAAGTTCATCCACATAATCTCTTAGCACAAAATTGGTGGCCTAGACTCCATGTTGATTCTCCATTTGGGACCCAATTGTTGTTTTCTAATAACATTTGAATATAACTGTGGGGTCCCCATCTACTTAAACATGGGGTAGAGATTGATTGATTGTTGTAGACATGTGATTGGAAGTTTGAAACCTTTATTTAGACGATCCCCTAGTCTACAAAATGTAGAATTAGAAATGACAATGGGTCGGATTGGCTAAAATTTTGACCTGTCTTAACAATGTTCAATTAAAAAAAATTGCTAGCCCTAACTGTAACTTATACAATTTGAGTGGGCCCCTTATTGATTCTAACATCTAAAATATTTTAACACTTGAAAAATTGATTAACAATAGTTATTCAGTAATTATATATCAAGTTTCAACTCAAGTAAATAACTTAGAATATTTTTACTAAAGATAAAGGAAAATTATATCCATATCAAAATTAGAACATTTTTAACTATCATTTTGCCCTTGCATTTATTTTTCATAAAAATCTTTAGAAGGGCATTTTAGTTAGTATATAAAAGCATAGAAAACTAATTTGGGCCCCTAATATTTTTATCATTGACTCTAGCTTTGACTCTAATTGGAATTTACATCACAAAATTCATAACCCTGACCCAACCTTTATTGGCCAATTAGGATGAGTCCCCAATTGGCCTGACCTTTTGCCATCCCTACATAGGACACTGAGCACCATTCCAAGGATAGGGTGCCATTGTCATTTCTATAGAATAAAAGGCGTTTCCATTTTATATGGCTAAAAAGAAAGAGAATTAAGTGAGCTTTGAAATTGATCTCAAATAAAAGGTGGTTCCTTGATCATATATAAGAATTGAAGCTAGAGAGCTTGGTGATGATTATTTGAAGGGTAGTTATATATGCTCTTGTTTTTCCTCATAAGCTCTCACAAAATAATTAAGAATGACTATAACTCTAAGTAGGCCTAGGTTTGTGAAGATCTAAACAATTTCTAATTTTTCCCTTGACTTAGATGGGCTATGTTCCAAAATTTTCATCCATCAGACGATCATAGGTACTAATTTAGGAGTCACAAAATAGATTGTAAAAACTAAAATCAAGAGTTATTAGGATCATCTGATGGATGAGAATATTGGAGTATGGTCCATTTAAGTCAATGGCAACATTATGAACATTTGGGATCTTTACAACCTAGAGCCACTTATAGTCATTTTAGCCATTTAGTAAGGTGATTTTCTTAATTCTTGCTCAATTGTTATTTGAATCTTCAACAGTCTTCATTTTGTATTGTTCTTACCAATATATCCTCTAGAAATTAAATTGTAGTCGTCGCAATGCAAATAGATTCATTGCAAGAGAAGATTTCAAACTTGAAAGCGACATCTCAACAACTTGTCTCCTAAAACAATTGACTATTTTCTCTAGAGAGTCAACTAGATTCTCAAAACAACCAAAGCCAATAAAACAAGTTGACTTCTTCTTTCAACTATTGTGGTTGAGTAACATCTCTCTATATATGCCAGCAAACTCAAAAACAGTTGACTGATTTCTTAGCTTAGTTAATTGGAAAGCCAAAGGCAGCTAAAGTTGCTTAAACTAGTTGGCTTTCCTTTTGGCAGGAATCCTTCATAAAATGTCTACATTCTCTTCAATCATTTTGGTCTGGGAAAACTTCTTGTATTTCATAAATATTTGATTGTATTCTCAAAGTAATTAACTATATTTCTGAGATAGTCAAATTGATCTGTAGTCCAATTTGACCTTTTTACCTTTATTGGTCATATAATATCAAAGTTGAGTATCTTTGGTGAGTTTTAAAATTCTTCCACTGCTCTACATTGAACACTTGCAAGCTTTAAGAACAGCCAAATAACATCTTGAACTTCTTAAATTCTTCAAGGATAATCACTTGAATGTATAAGAGTATATGAGATTTAGCAAGACATGACTTATAGTGATTTTGCGAACACTTACACACTTTAGTAAACATGTTAAACTACAATACAATGGTTTTGTTATCATCTAAATATAGAAGGAATTGGCTTAACACCTTGTTCAAGGTTTGCCAACAAAATATGAACCAATAATTTTGTTAAATAAAAGCTAATAGCATTAGATTAATACTAGCCCCATCTCTTTTTCAAAGTGGAAGACCTATACATGGTTGTGATACAAACATCTCGGTCTACAAGCATAAACAAACTGCCCCATGAAGCACTCGGCATAGCTGAATTTACACTACATTGCCTTAAGATATCCCTAGACCCTCTACTTCCACCCATTCTGTAGTAAGAGTATGCATGGCTAGAACTAATTACATCTCAGTAGTGATAGGTTTAACAAACAATGACATGGCTTTTTCCTTGGTTTCATTATTAGGAACACCAAATCCATCACCATATTGGTAGTAAGATTGAGATGTTCTTTCAAAACCTAGAGCAGCATTAACAAAAGACCGTGGAAAAGGTGCAAATATAGACTCTTTATTCATCTTCTTCCATAAATCATTGATGACAGCCCTTATATACTCACGAGCAACTTCCTCCGAACAACCTTTTTCATGCATGTAACACTGGACAGCTTTGGGAACATCACCTCTCTTTAGCTCATCCTAAGTTGGTGAAAAAAGAAGAAGAAGTAGAGTTAATGATCCATTCAAATCATTTGGCATTCCCATGTTGCATGCACGGTTGATGAAATAAGTTGTTTAACTAGGACAATTAATCACTATGCAAAAGTGTAGAGTCCATACCGTTGAGGTCCCCCAATCATCCCAAAGTCGAACAATGGTTGAAGAATAGTGTATGAGATCCGAATTGTTGTCTATGCATTCTAGTGCTTCTTCTGTTATCTTTGGTTTTAATGAGAAATAGGTGTGGGTTAGTACCACATATCCTGATACTGAAATGCATGCATTTTCTAGATACTCATCAAATGTTGGAGTATATCCTTTGTTGTACCACTTTGCCTCCACAAGATATGCTTCACACAAGTTTGCCCACTAAATGGAAGAAACAAATTGCATGAGATAGTTGGTTTTTGTATCATCAAAGAAAAAAATTAACATTTTTTCTTGGAGAAGCTAGATATGCACAAATCTATCCATAGTCTCAGAACTTTGTCATCCAAGTGAGAGACTCTTCCTTGCACCATTGCACTACAAGATTTTGGTGCAAGAAAGAAATTAACTTAACCAGGGAAAAAATAAACGTATTACTGATTTTTGCAGATATCGAATGGCGTCTCCTTCTGTGTCTTTCAAGATGTTGTAAGCAGTCTCATTAACGAAATTGAAGAGAGCTAGAAAACATATCTTCATGTATTGTGGAAGCTGTTCAATGTTGTGAATATCCCATCTAAAACAATCCATCATATGTTTGAAATTGTAAGAACAAAAAAAATCAGCTACCATAACACTAAAGAAAATTAAAATGCAGGAAACCTTACCTAGCAACAGCATCTGTGAAAAGCTCAAGTTCTTCTAGGGAACCATAGACATCATACATATCATCAATGACTGTTATTAGCTTATATACTTTCGTAAGTGTTTGCCTTAAATATCCAAACTTGGGCTCAAAGTTAGTTCCCATAGCCCATAGAAAGCATTCCATTAGACGGTCTCTAGCAAAGGTCAAGTGTTTACCAAGACCCAAAGCCCTCCACCACCTATCAAACATAAGACCAATAGATAAGAACACATAATCCTTATAATGGGAACCTAAGGTTGTTGATCGGATGCACTGACATGCATGGTCACTGCGGTCACTTGACAACATTATTCATAAAAGGAAAAGTTATAGTCATTTGTATGTAATCTTCATTTGTTGATAGCACTTGTCACCAGCTCAAATAAAATCGTGTAGCATCTAAGCAAAAATTTTCTTGGTTGTTGGATGACATTTTTTTACAACAATCTGAAGAGTTAGTGGAGAAGTATATCTATTGAGGAGTTCCTATCCATAGATAGATCATCTTACCAGAGAGAGAGAGAGAGAGAGAGAGAGAGAGAGAGAGAGAGAGAGAGAGAGAGAGAGAGAGAGAGAGAGAGAGAGAGAGAGAGAGAGAGAGAGAGAGAGAGAGAAGACTAATTAGATAATATAGGAGAAATCAATGCATGTGGATGATCTTGACTGCTATTTGTGAGTGTCTGAAAAATGAAATAAAAATGAATAGTCTTGAATTTTTACTAAAAGATACATATGATAGAAGAATTCAATGGAAGTGAAATTTGATCTCTAGTCCATCTAAGCTATTCTGAACATGATGAATGGCTTAGATCTGCATAACAGTGTCAACGTGAACAAAAAAAATAGAAAAAAGACGGACCATTTAATGGCATCCTACTCCAATCCAAGCAAGCAACTAGAGGACTGGAAAATTAACATTAAAATGATGAACTGGGATCATCATGTTGAGTGTAAGCTAAATTACCCATTTACCCACAAATCCACCCAACTTAAACAGGTTGGTGTGGATAGGCCTACTCGCTTAACTTGCAACTGTAATGACCGATCGACAACCTGCCCTAGTCATCCGTTTGTCATCATTGAAATTGACTATCGTTGGATGACCATGGCCATGTCTCTTTGAGTTGAAAAGTAAGCAGTATTGATTTTTTACAACAACAAAAACAAGTGGCTAGAATCATCTTATTATCGTGATTTTTACTCACTTGTATAATTTCGGCAATGCAAAACTGATGAATGGCTTAGATCTTCTAAAGATAGTTTAAGCCATCTCTCTCGTGTACATGTGCAAGTGCTTCTTAATATTGCAAATGCAATTATATATACTCAAATAACTATATTCTAACCTCGACACTATTTTGAGCTCGCATTGGTATAGAGCTTGCACCATGTTGTAATCCAGCTTTGCCAGCTCAAATAGCAAATTATTGGCATCCTCTCCTTGAACATATGTTTCTGTGTACCATCTAGCCTCTAACCTTGGCATCCTCCAATGGTACGGAAGCTCTAATGCATGCTCTACTTGTCTTCGAAGTTTCTGGTCTGCGTTCCCTTTTAGATCCTGTAGTTTCTTGGTCGCAAAAGCTCTTGCCTCATCCAAAGTAGTCTCTCCTTCGAAAGCAAGGTAAGAAGCTTCGTACAAGCTCAACAACCCCTTGGTATCCTCCGTAAGAGATGCCATGGGTTCACCTTTCTCATCCTTGAAACCGTTAAATACGTCTATCTCTCACAGAAACCAGAAAAGTTAGAAACAGTAGTAACTGTAAGAAGGCTATAGGCATCATTCATGAGAAAGAGCACATTTACCTTGTGAGACTTCAAACCCATTTTGTCGAAGAAGCCGGAATCGGAGAGCCGTGGCATATAAATCCTGCTTGATCTTCCCGTTGTTATCATCCATGGATATGATACTTAACGCCTCCTTGATCTCTTTCTCGAAGTGATGTCCCACTCCTAGGTGTTCGAGAGTATCAATCAACTTCAGCTGAGCTATGGGGTCGTTCGTTTTTATGAGTAAGCACCTCACCTCTTCCTTCAGCTTCTCGAGTTGTCTCTCGTACATCTCACCCTGCACATATATAATTAGAATGGAGATGATAATATGTAGCATGGAGACTCTGTAAATATGATGGTATGGATTTCTATATATAATCACCGTATAGTCACTCTTTAGAGAATGAATGAAATCATAATCCCCAAAGCTTGTGGGATAATTTGCCGATCGCCTATTGATCGTCAGCTCCATGTTTTGACTGCCCAAAGCGCACGTAATGCACTTATGCACATTAATATTTACCGGTGCTCTAGGCAAAGATGCAAGAGAAGGTGACAAGCGTGCAAGGGCGGCACAAGAGGGAAGACAAAGAGCCATCCTAATTAAGCTGTGATTATGTGATAAGTCATGAGATTATTTATATCCTCTTTTTGTCATGAAACATGATCTATTTTCTTTTCCTTTTCCCTTTTCAATCGTGGAAATTTCAGTACGTAACACCATTTCTTATATTATTTTAAATAATTAATAAAATCTTCACAAACGGTATCTTTTCCTTTGGTGAATGGCGTTTTAAAAACAAGGAACGAGATATGTGACGTCCAAACCTTGCAAATAAAAAGAAACTCCACACAGCCCACATCAGCTTGCTTTAGTTAAAAAACTCAAAAACTAGTCCTGAATTGAAAGTCGGGCAAGTTAATTTTACCCAAGTGACTCATGGGTGACTCACAAACACTGAGCAAGATTTTAAATAATATTTTTATTTTTAGTTATATCTAAAATTTTCAATTTATATGCACACATAACTATTGGGAAGGTTGGTTGGAGGTGGTAGTATTATTTGGTGCAAATAAAACATATTTACTATGCAACAAGTTAATTGGACAAGATTTGATACCAAGTTAAGTAACTCGACAAGTTTTCCTAATCTTCTTATACAACAATCCAAAAGATTAATTATGGGAATACGTAGTCACGAGTCACATGGAATTGTCAAAAAACTATTTTACAAACTAAATAAATGTGTCAGGGGTGAGCAAAAGCCTTAGCTAAGAGACATAGTAAGTTGGTAGTACATCACAACTTTGAGGCTGCTCATGGTGCATGTGCCAAATATTCAAAAAATAAATAAATAGATATGTCCTGGTAGGTGTACACACCTTGAGCGAGAGAAGAAGTCCACGCCTTTCCTTTTTCATGCATAATGAATTTTCTTCGTTTTTTTTGTAGATCTAAGCCATTCATCATGTTCTGCATACCAATAATAAGCAACCTAGTGTAAATAAATGCATTTGGATGATCTAGCTACTTGCTTTGGTCTTTGAATAAACTAATAAAAATGGATCGTCAATATTTTTTTTATCATAAGAACATAGAGTTAAATCATTCAACAAAAATAAAATATGAAATTTGATCTCTAGTCTATCCAAGTCATTCCAAATACGATGAATGGCTTAGACCCATAGAAGAAAGTTTCGCTACCCTTGAAAATCAAGGCGTGGAGATCTTCTCTCTCTCTAGAGCATGTATGCCTACCAGGATTATAAATTAATCAATAACTGTGTGTGATTCGTTGACCAATATTGCAGCATGCATGTGTAAGCGGGAACTACATCATAGTATATCATACTTACGCTATAATCTTTTGAAAGTTACTCATGCTATAATTAATTCATTGAAAGTAACCCTCAGAAAAGATACTGACTGCTCACCAAGAAAATATAAATGACAATAGAAGCTTGCTGATCTTAAAACTTCAAGGGATCCTCAAGAGATTGAGAGAGTGAACCACTAAGGTATAAATTATAACTCTATACCAATGCATCACCCAAAAAGAAAATGACAGACACATCACAAAACAAATATAGAGGAATGCCAAGTGGATGGTATTTCCTTACAAAGACCCCGGCCCACTTTTACACTAAGGATTCCCAACTCTAGAGGATCACCGTTCATTTGATTACTTCAGCTTTGGATGCCTAGCAATTCAAAAGCATGCGGATTAAATGATTCTTATCCATTAAAATTGTAATTTTGACCATTGAAAACTGAGGATTTAAATCTTTTATAAACATTATTCTTAAATTAAGGGAACACTATTTTCATGAATGATGATGGTATCGACATGGATTTTGAGCCCAAAACTTTGAAATCAAAGACTTAGAATTGAAGAAAGATGATTGCAGTAACGAATATAGCAAGCTTGTCCTGTGCACTGTAAGATGGGACAAAGATATCACTAAATCTTGAAGTGGGAATGGAAACGTTAGGCTTAAAACTATCAATAGTCCTTTTTTATACCAAGAATTATCAAGTAATAGCTAACAATACAAATTTTCACCAGATTTTGAGGAAATATAAGCATTCCTCATGGCCTTTCCCTAGCAATAAATGGCAATAAATGATATATTTTGATTACTAAGTATTTGGAACCCACATGTGCTTTTAGCTGCATGTAATCCTAACAGTATACATATGAGTCCTGGTAGGCATAACGGTTGGATAAGAAGTTCATGCCCTATTATTTTACACTTGGTAGAACTTAATTCTTTAGATCTAAGCCAATCATCATATTTAAAATTGGTTAGATAGGTCATAGATCAAATTTCATGTTCATTGGACACTTTAGCTTATGTTTCATGAGCAAAAAATAGTGACTATTCATTTATATTAATTTTCTCTAAAGGCCCAAAACATGTAGTTGGGACATAGGATCGTTCAAATGCATTGATTTCTATTGGATTACCTCTTTTTGATAGGAAGAACATGATGATTGACTTAGATTTACTAAAAAAGTCATTTTGTATATATATATATAAAAAGAAGACATGAACTTCTTGTGACGCTAAGAGTGTATAGCCTATAAGGACTCTATGTATATATACACACACCATAAAGACACAATATACAACCTTAGGTTTATAATCAATTTGATGTTGCCATAGCAAATGGACTATGCTTCCAAAGTTTGTATTAATCACCAAAGTAATTTATGAACATTTGAAAAAAACATAGAACAAAAACTTTATAAATGTAATAAGACTTCTAATATTTGAGAAACTACGACACTGTAAGGTTTTCTTTTTCATTCTCCTTGTACATCCAGTTTTTGGCTTGGATAGCCAAGTAACAATGTTACCTTTGACTTGGTCATGGTTTATATGATCTTTTATAGTTATTAGTATACAGTACTACTTCCAATTTATTTTGGTGCATAATCTATTGAAGATAAGGTCAAGATTGCAAATGATTTAGAAAGGGAAGTGACATAATAGCCCCTACTAATGCTTTGGATGGATATAATTCTATATAAGCCCAGTTTTGTGAAGATCTAAGTCATTCAAAATGTTGCTCTTTACTTAGATAGGTTATGGTCCAAAATTCTTCCATTGGATAATCTTAGCCATAGTTTTCTTGAGTTGTAAAATAAACTATTAAAAGTACCATCAATTTTAAAATTGACAACTACAATAACTTGGACCATCTGATGGATAAGAAATTTTTATCATAGGCCATCAAAGTCAAGTGCAACATTCTTAACAACTTGGATCTTCACAAAAATGGCCACATAGAGTTACAACAATCCATAATGTTAATGGGGGCTAAATTATAAAATTAAGAGTTATTATGCAGTTCCCTTTGGATATTCTAAAATGAGGATCCACACACAATATCAAAATATGATATGTAATATTAAAAGATTTAATTATTTTTGTTCCAATGGTAAATTGATACAGAGAGAGAGAGAGAGAGAGAGAGAGAGAGAGAGAGAGAGAGAGAGAGAGGAGGTGCCAATATCAAAATATGATATGTAATATTAAAAGATTTAATTATTTTTGTTCCTAATGGTAAATTGATCCTAATGAGAGCCACGTGATTAAATTGACATAAATGGTTAGATCATTCAAAGTGTTAAGTGTTCAATTTTGGTCAAAATACCCCTAAATTAGCATTCAATTAGATCATCTAACCATTCATATTTGTAAAATTTAGCTCCAATTGACCATCCAAACCTTAATTTTTCAAAATCAACAGTCAGATGATTATTAGAGCTAATTAGATGATTAATATACGGTTCAGATGATTCTAATTTGGTCTTTTATTTTGCAGATTAACCAAAAGAGGCATGGATAGCAAAGATCAAGGATCAACGTTACAGACCATCCATCAAGGATTAATGGTGCAGATGGAATAAGCTATTAAAAGAAACTTCGTGTTAGAGGAAGATATGGAAAAGATTGGAAAGTGCCCTTAGTTGGAAGTCTCCACGAAGGAAACTAAGAAGGCAAGTGGAAAGCTCTTAGAAGTTAGAAGGAAGACAACATTCTCTTCTCAACCCCTCCCTTAACCGTACAAGGCAAACCCACCAACCCCCCACTCTCTTTCCTCTCCCACCGTCTTTCCTTTCCCATTCTATCCCACATTCTCTTTCTCCCTTCTCTCCTTTCTTTTACTTACTTTCTCTTCTCACCACCTTCCTCTTCTCCACCACATTCACTCTCACGTTCTCTTCTTCTCCTCTCTCCATTCTCTCTTCTCCTTTCCTATCTCTCACTAGCCCTCTCTCCCACGTTCTACCCTTGGGGCTGGAACACGGTGGAGGCAAACCCCTATCCCACCTTCCTCCTCATCTCTATCTCACGCAACTCTCCTCACGTCCTTCTTCTCTCACAGCCCAAATCCATTCTCCTCTTCGACTCACCTCTTCCTGGCTTCTCCTTCAATGCCCTAGTCCACACCACATCCCTCCTTCCCAAAACTTAATCTCTCTCTCTCTCTCTCTCTCTCTCTCTCTCTCTCTCTCTCTCTCTCTCTCTCTCTCTCTCTCTCTCTCTCTCTCTCTCTCTCTCACTCTCTCTCTCTCTCTCTCTCTCTTCTAGCGTGCCCCTTCACTGCACTTTCACTGTCTCCCCCTTCTCTCTTTCTCTCGTTTTCCCTCTATGCTCCTAATATCCCTCTCTGTCTTTTTCCCTTCTTCAACGATCTCCCCTCTCTTACGCAATCTCTCTCTTTCCCTATTCTTCACTCACGCACCACCGCTCACACTGGCCTCCACTTTTACCCACCTCTACTTCACTGCCCAGCCTCGCACAATTCATCTCCTCAACCCAAATGCCATTGCGGTCTTCTCCTTCATCACCGGGGTCGATCACTTTTCCAGGTGTCGTAGTCGTCGGTCGTCCTAGGCATCGTCATCGGATGTCCTAGAGTCCCGCGTCCCTCTCCTCCTCTTCCCTTTCCCTCTTCTTCGTCGGGTTTTCGTCTATTTTTTCTTAAAAACCATATTTTTCATTTTATTTCAGTTTTACCCTTCTCCCTTTAAAATCAATTACATTTCTGTCCTTTTTCAATAATTACATCTGTGTCCGTGACTATTCCGGTTCTGTTTTATCCGTGTTTTTCTTATCTAGGAACAGTTTAATCTAACCCAATCAATTAAGGCTTAACCCAATTAACGGGTTAGCATTAATCAACCAAGAATCCCAATTTCCCATCCTTTTCTTAGCGAATTTTAAATTGATTTTACATTTTCATTCTTAGGACATCCCTAGATCCAATTAACATTTCTGATCTTCGATATGAAATCCAAAAATCAATATGAGTCATCCAAATCTAACCCAGATCTCTATGACTTTGATGAATTTGACAAATATGACTGGTGGATCTCTATTCAAGGAAGTGATGAAGATATATATGAAGGCTAATCATCTCTCAGAATATCATATTTGAAGATTTTGATAGTGATTAATTTAGTGAAGTAGTTTTTTTCTTGTTATTTGATTTGATTTGTTTTATTTAGGAACTAAAAATTTTGTAATTTTGAGAAGTTGATTAGATTTGAACTCTAATTATAATTTTAATAATTTTAAGTGATTTATTTTTAATTTTAGATAATTAAAATTTATTGAAAGTCCTACTTTTTAAGTCAAGTCTCTGTGGGATTGACCTGTATTTGCATAGCTATACTATAATAGCCCATGCACTTGTGGTTAAACATTAATAAGTTTTTGGCACTGTTGTTGGGGACTTGCAAAGGAGTTTTCATAAAATTTAATTAAAAAATTAAAAAAAATCCAAAAAATAATAATTAGGAATTGCAATTTTTAGCATTTTAGGAAATTTTAGGTGCAGTTTTTTATTATTTTTAGGGGATAATTACCTTGTTTCCTGAATTTGGTACTTATTTCTAATTATATTTTTTTAGAAAATTGGAAAGTGAAGGAATTTGGCAAGTAGATCTTCACCAAAATGGAAATTCCCTGCTTTCCTAGAATAAGACTTTCTTTCTTTTTTTTTTTCTTTTAAGAGAATCTTGTAGTGAGGATTCTTGTAAATTGAAATTTCCATTTTAAATTTTAAAGGGTGTATAATACAGGGCAAGTGTGGGATAAGGTGGCCCACACTTGATCTTCATTAGAAACCCCACTGTAAGTTTCCTCACTCATTTATTTTCTAGATTAGGATTTGGATTTGGAATAATTTTCATTGTTTGGTAATGTAACTCATATAGACAACATCTTTTATAATTGTTGCATTTTAGGATTTTGCATTAATTTATTGCTTTTAATTGCATCATTAGGGCATGTTTAATGTTTTAAGGTGATTTATATGCTGATCGAATTGCCATGGTGTATGAAAATTAATTAGTAAGGGCATCTTACCCCCATAAGATCAAGGGTGGATTTTGTCACCACCTCTTGGCCCACTTAGGATAATCACCTCAAGTGTACAACTCTTCTTTTCATATTAAGTTAAAATCAATCAGAAGAGACTTATAGGGCCATCACATGCTCATATGACCCTCTTAATAAGACCCGATCTATTGTCACTCCAGTGGCTTTTGATCATTGTTGTTATAGTGTGTGTCTTAAAATCCAAGTGATTTTCCCACACCTTCTGTTGATGTTTGTGAGGTCTAAATGCCTCTTTACACGATGATTGTATTAACCACCTTGCATAGAACCTAACTGGTAAGCAGTAGTCAAATCTAAAAGAGAGGAGGAGCACTAGTTTAGGCTAATAATAATAATAATAATAATAATTATTATTATAACGTCATCCCCACACAAATCCAAGAGAGTTAAATATATTGCTGCTTATTAACCTTATTTGAGTATGCCCTTTTGTTTGCACATCATTCTAGAAGTTAGGTTGCATCATTTAGGTTAGTTTTCCCAAAAAAAAAGAGAAAAAAGCAAAAAACAAAAGAAAAAGAAAAAAAAGGAAAAGGAAAAGGAAAAGAAAAAGAAGAAGCTTCCTTGTATGTACTTTTGGAGACATGATAAAACTGGAAGGTTAGTCAAGTACGACAAAAAAGACATACAATAAGATCTAGCCACGTCAATGAGTAATCAATGCTCAAGGGGTAATTCATCCCATGGTAGTCAAGGGCCTCCACTCATCATGAATGAGGACCCACCACCCTTGATGGACGATGAATATCAACCTCCACCAAGGAGGAATAATTATCAACCAAATAGAGATTGGAGAAGAGATACTAATAGAGAGTGGGACCAACAGAGTAAACATGGGGATAATAATATTGAGGGTTATCAAAACTTTCGTAGTAGAACTTTAAAAGACAACCTTTAGCCTACACACACACACACCAGCACACCATCCTGTATAATTCTTCCTTAGAATGCTGGTGCGTTAGAATTAAAAACGGGAGTAATTCAATTACTTCCCAAATTCCATGGTTCAGATAGTGAGAGTCCTTACTTGCACCTTTAAGAATTTGATGAGGTATGTAGTACCTAGAGAACATAAAGTATAGGTCTTGATATTATTAGGCTTAAACTTTTTTCATTCTCTTTAAAGAAGCAAAAATGTGGTTTAATGCATTACCATCAAGTTCCATAAGAACCTGGAATGAAATGACTAGGGAATTCTTAAAGAAGTTTTTCCCTACCCATAAAACAAATACGCTTTGCTGCAAGATAATGAACTTTACCCAAAAGGATAAAGAATCATTCTATGAATGTTAGGAAAGGTTCAAAGCACTATAACTCACTTGCCCACATTATGGCTATGAACCATGGCACATCATCAGCTTCTTTTATGAAGGACTAAATTCTGACATACGCTAGTTTGTAGAGATGATGTGTAATGGTAACTTTCTCAACAAACAACCAGATGAGGCAAAGTATTTGGAATGGCTAGCTAAAAGTGCACAGACCTGGGTTGATTCAGAAAGAATAGAACATATAGATAGACCTAAGCCTAATAACACCCAAGCTAGGGGAGGCATATATGCTATGTCTGAAAAAGATGATATCAATGTTAGAGTAGCATCCCTAATGAGAAAAGTAGAAGCCATATAAATGGGAAAGAAAAACTCAAATTAAGAAGAACAAGTATGTAGCATTTGTGAGAGTACCACCCATCTTACTCAGGAATGTCCTACCATTCCAGCATTTCAAGAGGTAATTCATGATCATGTTAATGCACTTAACACATATAAAAGACCTTTCTTCCCATACTCAGAGACTTATAATCCCATCTAGAGAAACCATCCAAACTTTAGTTGGAAAAATGGACCTACTGCTAATGTTCCACAACAAGGACCATATCACCCTCACCAACAAAACCAAGGACTTCTTACCTTACCTTATCAAACTCATCAACCTCCTTTTGGACCTTACTTGCCCCCACTTAAAAGGCATGTTGAGGATAATCAGCACATTCAAAACTAGGAAAGGAAAATTTCTCAATTAGAAAGTCAAATAAAACAAACCAACCAGTCCATGAATGAAATTAAAAAATATGATGAGTCAAATGATGCAAAGTATGGAATAAGAAAAGTTCCCAGCTCAACCACAAGCAAACCCTAAGGGCGTACATGTGATTAGCACTAATGCATATGATGAAACATCTAGCTCTACCATGGAACATACTAAGGCTGTTACCATTCTTAGGAGTGGTAAAAGAATTCAAAAAGATGAGCCTCAAAAGATTGAAAAGACTAAAAAGGTAGAACAATCCATGAAATATAAAGAAAATTCTAAACGAAAGGACCCTATTTCACCTGTTGATCCATGTCCTATACCTGCTCCATTCCCTCAAAGGTTGTGTCAAGCCCCAAAGTCTGCCTCTAATGATGAGATTTTAGAGGTTTTTAAGCAAGTCAAGATCAACATACCGATCTTAGACACTATAAAACAAATCCCATCATATGCCAAATTCTTAAAAGACTTATGCACTATAAAGAGAAGATTAAATGTCCAGAAGAAGGAATTTTTGACTAAACAAGTTAGTTCTATTCTTCAATACCATACACCACCAAAGTACAAAGATCCTGGTTGCCCCACTCTTACTTGCATTATTGGCAACCACATGATTAACCAAGCTCTTCTTGATTTAGGATCTATTGTGAACCTATTACCATACTCGATATATGAATAGTTAGGTCTAGGTGAACTGAAACCTACATCTACTACGCTCCAACTAGCTGATCGTTCTGTAAAAATACCAAGAGGGGTAATAAAGGATGTGTTAGTCTAGGTAGAACAATTTTGTTTCCCTATAGATTTTCTAGTTCTAGATACATAATCGGTGGTGAATGAGAAGAATGAAATACCGGTTATTCTGGGATGACCATTTTTAGCTACGTTCAATGCCTTAATCAACTGTAGAAATGTTGCTATGAAATTTTCCTTTGGCAATATGACATTAGAGCTAAACATCTTTAACATTTTTGAGCAACCTGGTAAAACTACTGATGATTTGCATAGTGTTAACATGATGAATTTAGTTGTGCAAGATCAGTTTCAATCATCTTCCTTGTTAGACCCATTAGAGGCCTGTTTGGCCCATTTTAATGAGTTTAATGAGGACACATTAATGGAGGAAGTTAATGCCCTCCTTGATTCTATGCTCCCTATGGATATAGAAAAATGGAAACCTCATTTTGAGAAACTTTCATTGATTGATATCACTCCCCTCCCATCATTAGTAGAACCCCTTACAGAGCTTGAAATTTCAAATAAGCATTTTAATGCAAAATATGTACCTGATTGGGACCTACACCCTTCATTTGAACAACCATTATATATGAATTTAGGTCCATAAAAAATCTTGCATGTGTCAATAGAACATAAAGAGAAAGAGTCCATTCATGTACTATTCATACATCAACCAACTATAAGGTACACATTAGAAGATAAACAGGATTTAAGCAAAACCATGCCCCCTCCTTGATTAATACAAGAACAATCTTTTAAGGAAGGCCAGAGTCAGCTTATACCTCAATTTCAAGAAAATGTAAGGGAAAAGGAGGACCATCCACATCCATATGATCTAAAAGAATTTAAATTCACGATAGTTCACATTGTTATAGAGATTCCACCACTTAAATTTTCAAGGTAGAGTTATATTGATTACTGTGAAATTTTGAAGATGGGAGATCATCAGAGTAGTCATATTCAATTTACATTCGTGGTAATCTATTGTGTCATAATGCTACCATCACCAAAAATTTCATGGTGGAGGAAAAATATTGACTATCGCGAGATTTTGAAGTGGCGTGAGAAATCTTGCCATTTCATTGTTGGGGTCAGGAAAACTCAATACCAATTGGGTGTAGATTAGGGTAAATTAGGATATGTCTAGCTGAAGATGTTAAATTTAGCTCTCACTAGGAGGCAACCCAGAGTTTTTCCTTTTTGTTGTTTCTACATCATTCATATTCATTTTAGGTCCTACTTTTTAAACATTGAGGACAATGTTTTTGTCAGGTTGGGGGGGTGTAGAATTCTAGCAAATTCTAGTTTTTTTAGGTTTTAGGTGCTTTACTTGGTTTTTTTTTTTTAAAAAGAAAGAAAGAAAAGAAAGAAAAATTTTGAAATGTTTTTAGGTTAAGTCTTACACTATGATGAGAATTGGATTTTCTGAAGTATAATTAAGATAACTTTAGCTTATTAATGGAATTAAATATGATTAATTCATTATTTTACCCATTTTCTAAAGTATTCTATGAAAGTAAAGTCTTAGATCACATATGTACACGCACTTGCATATAGATAGTCTAGATTGATAAGTAGTTATAACTTAGAAATTCTGAAAAAATTTAGTAAAGACCTATAACCTAAATGAGTTTTAGATCCAATCATTAATTTTGAGAGGTTATAAATGTTCCTAATTTTCTTCAGCGTGCTTAAAGAAAATTGATCCCATACTCTTAAATTTGGCTAATTACCTGAATAATTAGAATACTACCTTTAAAATTCTAGAAGTTCATTGAATTTGATAGATTATAAGAAACCTAAAAAATAATATAGGCCATTTTTATTGTTAACCTAGAGACATAAAGCCTACTTAGAAGTATTGTACTACTAGTTAGTCAACTTGAGCCTTTATATAAGCCATTTCTTTTGTCACCCAAATTACCCTTCACCCATATTAACCAAGTATAAATTATCCATTACCCAATTTTCTTTGAAAAATAACTTAGAGAGGAATAAAGAAATACCTTTTAGATGCAATAAAAGTAGAAAAGTGGATATCAAGAAAAGAAATATTTTTCAAAGTGATTCAAAAGTACTAAAATAGAAAGAAAAGAGTCTGAAAAAAGAAAAGTTTGAAGAATATAGAGAAAAGTGGAAAAAGATGTAACAACCCCAAAATTTTATATCCTTTTATAGAAGTATAATTTGGAACTAATAAAACCAATAGATAGTGCTTAGAAAATGAAATCCAACAAGCCAAAGAATATTGAAAATATAGCCCGTATGAGGAAGTTATGGGCCTTTGAAGTCAAGGGCAATATGGTAATAAAAAGAAAAAGAAAACCAAAGCGCACAACTTAACGGGAGGGGGCCAAATTGATATTGGCACCCCCCCACGTTGTAAACCCAACGAAATGTCTGCTCTCTCTCTCTCTCTCTCTCTCTCTCTCTCTCTCTCTCTCTCTCTCTCTCTCTCTCTCTCTCTCTCTCTCTCTCTCTCTCTCTCTCTCTCTCTCTCCGACCAGCGCAAAACCTAGGGCTTTTGCCTGCTTTGATCTTCCATTAGCACAACGAGTTTCCCCTTGCTTGGATCTTCCATCGGCGAGAGAAAGAACAGATCCCACGATCTGTTCTTCCAGCCTTGAAAACCCTACCTCGGCAACCCCAAAGATATGAAAAATCCCCCTCCGATCAGATTACCCTTCCATCTCCGATCATCCCCTCTCCTGCTGGGTAAATCCTCCCCCTACTCCATTTCCCTCTTTCTTCATTCTTCTCTCTCCAATGGAGCCTAATCCAGTCGACCTCGTGGATGTCTTATCCATCTTCGATCGCTTGGGATGCCTTTCACCGGCAGCTTATCTTTTCCCCAATGCGGGTCACCATCTCTCCATCCCTCCTTTGGTCAGCTAGCCATGGAAACTGTTTGCCTCTTCTTCTCATGAGTTTGAATAAGGTACGTTATAGAATGTCTATTTGGGATCTGTTTCTTGGCACAATACAATTTCTGAATTAGCAGGGTATGAATTTTCTAAAGATGGGTTTTGTCTCTTTGGTGAGAGAAATGGGCAAGAATCAATCCTAGTCAATCGAGCTTGGGAGAGATGTGAATGCAACGGATCACACAAGGCAGACGGTGATGCACTGGAGCATTGTGTAGGGTGGATGCATTTGGAAGGGTGTTACAAAGAGTGTTAGGCTTCTTTGAAGGGAGTGGAAGGGGTTTTGGCTGAAGACATTGCGCATAGAATTACCGCAGAGGCTTTTGACATCGCGGATACTCTTTATGCTCTTTTGAATAGTATTATGCCAAATACCCTCCAGTTAGCTGAAGTGGCAACTCAGGTGTCGATGACCAATCCTATTCTTTCATTTATTTCAGCCTTGGTCATTTCGTGCATGTCTGTTGTCATTGCGTATATGGGTGAAAAACTTTGAGTGATATCTAGTAGGTCACATCTTAGTGTTGCTAGGATTTCATCTTACCTAAATGAGGTCCTCACATCAATGCTTGTTGGGAAGGCATACAATGAGTTGAAGCGCACAGGGTCGATTGTGAAGAAGAGTGTAATTAAAGCTAGTGGAATCTGGTGAACGCATCACATGAGGTAGGTGGATATTTAAGACAGTATGTCCAAATATTAAGATGCATGTTCTAACATGATCTTATTTCTGATTATATGAATGATATTCAATATGCTTTAAATTGAAATAATGTTAATTAAAAGAATTGCATGTTATAATTGATGCTTATGCCATATACATCATGTATGTGAATTGTGGAACTTTGTTTATAGTACATAGGTACCATGTCAATATTGATGATGTATGAGTTTAGGTTTATAGGATACATCCTTGGTGGGTTATTACCAAATAAGTGAGGATGTTATTCTTGTTATGAAATATATGAACAGGTGAATTGCCTGGTATTATGATTATTTTACATCCGGGTATGGAGGCCTGAGAGTTTTGTTTTAGACAGGCGTAGGCCTGGGGATGCTATGCTAAGAGAGTTATGAGGGTTTGACCACCTGCTCTCCAAAATTTATTATGTTATAGATACCATGCACTATGTTGTGTGTTGCAAAAAGTCGGGTGGGGCAATCATGGGAAGGTCACCACTGTGATAGCCATGGTCCTCCCCATGCGGACATGGATATTGTGATTTCCACTGAGGATGGTATAGGTGGATTATTAAGCAGTTATATGGGCGTGCTGTACGGATTCTGACTGCATGCATAGTAGTCCTTATATTTGGTGCACTATGGTGCATATCCTTGAGGGTTACCAAAAGACGCTAGTTAAGCAGTTGTGAGGAACCTAAAGAGGAAAATATTGTATTCGTTGTGCATTTTGCCCATGGGACATGCATATATGATGGCATTATGAGATGCTTTATATGATACAGCATGATGATATTCCTTGCATCATTTTCCCAGCAATGGTTAGAGGATTGTGGACCCCGTATAGTGAGGGGCATGAGAATTATATTGATATACCAATAGTAGCTGGATAATTATGAACCTCACATGATGAGGGGTATGATTTTGAAACCCAGTATAGTTTGAGAATGCAAATTAGGTGACATTGATTATATTCATAATTTTGTATGTCCTTTAACAATTTTCATATATGTGTATTATTATTATATTAATATGATTGAAGGAGTAGTTTCATATAGGTTTTCATATGGGTTAGTGAATGGGTAGAATTGTATGTAGAGTATGGTTCATGGAATTGAAGTATTTATTTGATGATAAATAATAAGTAAGGATATCTGATTTATCAATGAAATTATTAATAATGATGAAAACATGTAGATATTTGGCTTACAAATGGGTTATTGAGATATGAAACATATTGCAAATTCAATTTAACCTAATTGCTGTGGAAATGAATATTCTAATTACTATTGAATAAGTAATGTATCTTAAGATTTAACATGCTTCTTAAACTCCCCTACCAAGCATAGCTTGCTAAGATATTGTAAATGTTTTATGTTTACAATATCTCAGATACAGAAAGACAGGAGAAGATGTACATAACAAAAGGAATCCAGCATACCATATTTATGTGCATAGGTATACATTGTATTTAAAGCTTTTGTATTGTGTAGTTAGTCATTTGAATTATGATATTGGACATTTAATATAATGTTATAGGGGTTATACAAGTGAACCACTGGATGGGTCCTGTTTTCATAAATAAATTTCCATCTTCTAGAAAACTATATATATATATATATATGTATAGTGTGAGCATGAAGGTGACATCCGAGTTTTTGAAAAAATGAATTTCAAAGAAAAATCTTGCGCTATTTTTTGTATTTTAAAATTTAGAGGCCCACCATCTTTTAAAATAACTGCAAAAAATTTTCATGAAAAACCCGGCGTGTCACAAAAGAAATATTTACTTTAGCAAAAGATAGAAAGAATTATTAACTTTAGAAGACCTCTACTTATTTTTTGAAGAAACTTTGACTACCCTTATACCCTCGTCCTAAGCTTACAATTCATCTTAGTTAAAGACTTATTGATTTTAGGACAAATATAGTCTTGATGAGGAAATGAATGGATAGGATCTAAAAGAGTGGTATTTTTAAATATTCAAAGGTATTGGCATCTATTCTAAAGGGATCAAAATAATTAAATTCATTAGTAACTCCCGTTTTTCATGAGTATATGTGAGATAAATTTTCTTTTATTAACTGAAACATCCTGGAGCTACAAAGATAGTTATTGAATTGTTAGAACCACATAAAACATTCCTCCTACAGTAGCTGTTAATATGAATAATAAAAACTCTGTTATAGCCTTTTTTGTACATTCAATGTATACATAGAGTTGAACATAGTAAAATAAGAAATTGAAAGATTTTGTTGAAATTGTTCGTTTGGAAATTTCCTAAACTTACATAATTAAAAGAGAGATATGATTTGACCCCTCTATCTGAGAGATGTTATTTCTGAGCATATGTCATTAGTGAGGATTGAGGTCAAAACATATTTTGGATGGAGTTCAAAAGTTAGAAGTTTACTTAGAAATCAAGATGATTCTATATGTAGACTTTACATGCACACACTCACTCTGAGATTTGAGCTTAAGTGGAATGACTCTGGCATATGGGTAGAGTGTTGAATTCTTCAATCATTTTTATTAGTATGCTAAAGTTGATAATTTATTAAAGATAATTCTTTGAGGAAAAAGAGGATTTGACTTAAAAATAATTTTTGAAATCTTGAAATTTGGTTTTTTGCATGTTTTGCTCGAGACTAGCAAAATGTGGTTGGGGGTTAAGTATTCAATATTAGTCAAAATACCCCTAAATTAGCGTTCAATTAGAGCATCTAACCATTCATATTTGTAAAATTTAGCTTGATTTTGAATTTAGCTCCAATTGACCATCCAAACTTTAATTTTTCAAAATCAAGTATCAGATGATGATTAGAGCTCATTAGATGATTAATATATGGTCCAAATGATTCTAATTTGGTCTTTTATTTTGCAGATTAACCAAAAGAGGCATGGATGGCTAAGATCAAGGATCAATGTTACAGATCATCCATCAGGGATTAACGGTGTAGATGGAATAAGCTATTAAAAGAAACTTTGTGTTAAAGGAAGATGTGGAAGAGATTGGAAAGTGCCCTTAGTTAGAAGTCTCCATGGAGGAAACTAAGTTAGAAGGCAAGTGGAAAGTTCTTAGAAGTTAGAAGAAAGGCAACATTCTCTTCTCAACCCCTCCCTTAAAGGCAAACCCACCAACCCCCCACTCCCTTTCCTTTCCCATTGTATCCCACGTTCTCTTTCTCCCTTCTCTCCTTTCTTCTACTTACTTTCTCTTCTCACCACCTTCCTCTTCTCCACCGCATTCACTATCACATTCTCTTCTTCTCCTCTCTCCATTCTCTCTTCTCTTCTCCTATCTCTCACTAGCCCTCTCTCCCACGTTCTACCCTTAGGGCTGGAACACGTTGGAGGCAAACCTGTATCCCACCTCCCTCCTCATCTCTATCTCACACTACTCTCCTCATGTCCTTCTTCTCTCACCATCCCTCTCAGCCCAAATCCATTCTCCTCTCCGGCCCACCTCTTCTCGGCTTCTCCTTCAATGCCCCAGTCCACACCACATCCCTCCTTACCAAAACTTCATCTCTCTCTCTCTCTCTCTCTCTCTCTCTCTCTCTCTCTCTCTCTCTCTCTCTCTCTCTCTCTCTCTCTCTCTCTCTCTCTCTCTCTCTCTCTCTCTCTCTCTCTCGGGTTTCACCTAGCCTGCCCCCTTCACCGCTCTCACTATCTCCCCCTTCTCTCTTTCTCTCATTTTCCCTCTGTCTTTTTCCCTTCTTCAACGATCTCCCCTCTCTTACCCAATCTCTCTCTTTCCCTGTTCTTCACTCACACACTACCGCTCAAACCGGCCTCCAGTTTTCCCCCCCTCTACTTCATCGTCCACCCTAGCAAATGGCATTGCGGTCTTCTCCTTCATCATTGGCGTTGATCACTTTTCCAGGCGTTGTAGTCGTCGGTAGGCCTAGGCATCGTCATCGGACGTCTCGTAGACGGAAACCCAAAATGAGTTTTCTCCCGCGCCCCTCTCCTCCTCTTCCCTTTCCCTCTTCTCCCTCATCTAGTTCCCTCTTCTTCATCAGATTTTTGTCTGGTTTTTCTTATAAACCAGATTTTTTGTTTAATTTTAGTTTTGCCCTTCTCCCTTTAAAATCAGTTACATTTATGTCCTTTCTTAGTAATTACATCTCTGTCCCTGATTATTCTAGTTCTATTTTATCTGTATTTTTCTTATCTAGGAGCAGCTTAATCCAACCCAATCAATTAAGGCTTAACGCAATTGACGGGTTAGCCTTAATCAATCAAGAATCCCAATTTCTCATCCTTTTCTTAGTGTATTTTAAATTAATCTTACATTTTCATTCTTAGGACATCTCTAGATCTAATTAATGTTTCTAATCTTCGATCTAAAATTCAAAAATCAATCTGAGCTGTCTAAATCTAAAAATCACAATTTAGCCTAGATCTCTATTATTTTGATGAATCTGACAAATCAGACTGGTAGATATCTAATCAAGGAAGTTTTGAAGATATATATGAAGGCTGATCATCTCTCAGAATATCATATTTGAAGATTTTGATAGTAATTAATCTAGTGAAGTAATTTTTTTCTTGTTATTTGATTTTATTTGTTTTATTTAGGAACTATAAATTATGTAATTGTGAGAAGTTGATTAGATCTGAACTCTGATTATAATTTCAATAATTTTGAGTGATTTATTTTTAATTTTAGATAATTAAATTTTATTAAAATTTTTACTTTTTAAGTCAAGTCTCCGTGGGATCAACTCGTATTTGCATAGCTATACTGCAATAGCCTATGCACTTGCAGTTAAACATCAACACAGAGACTAGTTTATATTTGCATTTATGATTCCATTTAATTGTATGCATTGCCAAAGACACATAAGGAGGGAGGAATTTTTTTATGGTCCCCACTCACAAGACCATGATACGGACACCTAAAATTGAAAATGGACCTACTTTTGGAGGGACCTAAGCCATTCATAATATTAGACATCACTTATATAACTCAAGATCTCATCCATCAGATGATCCTGACATTGTTCTTTTGAATTAGAAAATGAATGGCATATAATTTTACCATCAATTTCTTCTAAAAGATGCACTTGCTAAGCTCTAAAATGGATGTGATTCTCATGACATCAATCATTTAACTATTGACTATCACTATAAATGGTTTAGATTCCTCTAAACGTAGGTCATCTTCACATTTAGGCATTTGTACCACATAATTCTGCCATAGTCTCAATTAAGAGAGGGTGCTAATATCAAATCAAGAGGTATTCAATCGAGAACATGTCAAGGATATAATATAGACACCTAAAATTTAAGATAGACCCACTTTTGGAGAATATAAATCATCCATAATATTGGGCATCACTTAGATGATTTGTGACCTCATTATCTTATCCCTTTGATAATCCATGTGAAATTGTTTCATAATTTGTCATTTCATCTAACATTTACATAAGATAGACCCACTTTTTTTTTTTTTGGTAAAAAGAAACACTCGTTGTCTTCTATCATGGTTTTCCTTTCACCCAAAAAAGACTTCTCCTTTTTTGGACCTCATTTAGCAAGACTATAACCCTTGTCTCGTTCAATAATGTATGAAAGCTTTACACATGACCCTACATGTAAAAATTGGCGGCCCACGTATATGCACAAATACATCCTGTGTAGTAGTATTGTAGTGGCCTCATAGATTTTGAGGATATCAAAGAGTACTTATAAACATGACACCCACAAAACTTGGAAGGGTACGTTTTCAATATTAGTACTATAGTATGGGGCCTTATTTTACCTGCAAAGATAGTTATAAGAATATAAGCCCCACATACCTACCAAAAGATCACCTGTTTACATAAATTTTACATGTGGGCCCAAATATAACTTGTAACCTATTTAGAACACATGCTCAATCACAGAAATAAAATGTGGGGCCATAGTTGACCTGAAAAAAGCTATATAACATAGGGCCCACATATTGTATGAAGATCACTTGTTTAACATTAGTTTACAAAGTGGGCCCACATTTGACTTGTAAGGAGACTTGTATAATCAAAAGGCCCACTTTTTGTTGTTTAGATCAACTGCTCAATTGTAATAATACATGAGGCCATAATCTACCTACAAAAGAGTTGTATAAAATGGGCTCAACATATCCTATGAAGATCACATGCTTAACATTAGTTTTACAAAGTCGGCCCACATTTGACTTTTAAGGAACCTTTATAACATGAAGTTCACTTTTTGCTGTTTAGGTCACTTGTTCAATAGCATTAATAAAATGTATGCCCATAATTGACCTATAGAAGAGCTGTATAAACTTGGGCCCAACATGGCACATATTCAACCTATAACAATACATGATCATTCATAATCCAGACATAGAGCCTATATCTGTAGTATATTGGTATCAATTAGTAGTCCAAAAAATCTAAAGAGCTATATCCGACAAGCATGAAAAGAAAATTTGAATGTGTCGATAATCTAGGGATAGTTTAGAGTAGAAAACATCACCCCTTAAGAGGACTGTTGATTGACTGCACCGCTTGTAATTACTCAAAATTTTAAATCCTATTTTATTTTGAAAAATTGGATGGAATAAAAGGATGAATGTTTTATAAATTTTGAGTTTTAGAAGCAAGAATTTATAGAAGTCAAATTTGTTGAAAATATCCTCATAATTAGATTCTACTCGAAAAATGGAATCCAACGACACAAAGAATACTAAAAATGGAGTTTGGATGAGAAATTTACAAAACTTTTAAGTATAAAAGCATTTTGGTAATTAAAGGATAATTAAAAAAAAAGGATCAGAATCAGAGGGGGTCATTTTGATAATGACACCCCCCTCCATCTCCGTCATCTTCGGTGGAGGAAGTGACAGGCAGTGGCGTTGCCCCTCCAGCCTCCTTCCACAGCACCATGGTCGACTACAACACCAACCTTAAAAACTACCTCTTCTCTCCCCCCATCACACCCCAAATTTGTCTCCCATCTTCTTCTTCCCCTCTAGCTATCTTCTTTTCCATCTCTAGCAATTAGGGTTTTGGCAGGCAAGCTTTGCACCACTGTAAAAGCTCACCAAGACCCCCCTCTGGCTCCAAGTAAAGTTTCCCCCCTCTCTCCATCTCTCCTCTTCACTTTTTCTAGAGATCCAAGCCAGCTCTGGTCTTATCACCCGGTAAATCATCAGAGAAACTAGTTTTGATAAACCCAGTTGGAACCCACTCAAGGATAGCTCAAATGGGAGATCTGAACCATCTGATGAGTTCGTGGAACCCCAAAACGCCAAATACAGAAAAATAGTCAAATTTTAACTCATCTTAGAAGTTGATCTAGAACTAGGTGATCCAACAGATCAAATCAGATCATTACATCAACCTCCGATCTTTACGCCTAAGATGCATTCTAGAATGCATCTTGGAGATGCACAATCCCGACCTGTCTGCACTCGTGCGGGGCTGTCGCGATTCGATTGGGATGCACCTGCGTCCTGGGAACCAAGATGTAGTTCTTTTTTTTTTTTTCTTTGCGTTCTAGATCCAGAATTTCAATCTGGACCATTAAACCAATCTAAAATACAAAATCTCTAATTCAGGAGGATATACAATTCCAATTTATGGTTAGAAAGGTCTGTTGGATTTGTCTTAACTATGTGTACCTAATTATATAATAAAATTTACGATCAGTGGACAATTTTAACTGATCATGACTTAGAAACTACTAAGATGTCATAAATCTATAAGATCAATGATGATCAAACCTCAAGAAGTGTTGGATGATTTAGTAGATCAGTATACCTAGATCAACCTTGAATTAAGGTCATCAATCCTTGAATCGTAGATCCGACCATTCAAATCAAATACGATCTTGATCTAAGAATTACGATAAGCAATATGTAAGATCTGAACATTCATTTGCAAGATCTAACCATTAAACATTGGATCTTTAAGTAAGTTCTAGTTTGAAAATGCACTAATCAATGATCTATAACATAAAAGGATGGATGTAACTATCAAATTACAATGGATCTCAATTTAATAGACTTGATACCCTAATTATCTCCAAGGAGGTGCTATCTATGATGGATTAGGGTTCTATTAGATATATTAGAACACTTATCATTGATCAATGAGCTAATAAGATAGATCCAACCGTACATTCTCTAGGATTTTCAAATTATAAGTACTAAATGTCAATCCAAGGATGAAGGTCTATTGATATGACTCTAATTGTTGATCTATGGTATAAGATAGTAGATCTATACATAGATTAACCCTGATCTAAGAAGAGTAACCCATAACCCCATATTTGACCATTAATAGATAGGATCAAAGTCTAGATCGATGATCTAGGCTGTTGATTTGACTGATGATCAATAGTGAATAGGAAATAATACTTGGATTCTTACCCTTAAATTATATCCAGGACCCCACAAAGATCTTGAAGGAGATGTAAAATTCGAATTGAAGAAAAATGCAAAAAACACTTAAGTGGCATCCTTAAGGTAGTTAGTCTAATGCTACTAAGTTATCAATTGAATTTCAAGACCTAAATGATTTACTTGAAACTATTTCTCTATTTAGTATGATTTTGAAATGATATTGTGATATGGTATTCTTATAATGAGCATGCAAATTCTACTCATGATTCATAATCTTGATTGAAAATGTTGCTGCTTATACTGTCATGAAAAGATTTATATATGCATCAATTCCATATTTTAAAACAAGTTACATAAATTGCATGATTTATGATGATTGAGTTTTGGAATATATGTATACACATATATCTATTTTTCAGGCTAGTGAGCCTGGTCATGAGCATAGTGATCCCTATGATTTCTGTTTTGTATTGCTATGCATAGAGCATGAGATAGTCTTAGACAACTACTCATGACCAGTCGCTAATATGTTCACTAACATACCCACATATGTAGTCACTGCTGTAGGGTTGAGATTCTAACATCTGTTTTGATTGATTACTACCTCAAGAAGTTAGTAATGCTTATATTATTAATTGATTGATTTTTTTGGAAATTTCATTACTTGAAAATATAAATGGGCAAATGATTTATGCATGAACGCCCATGTTTAAATAAGATGAATGCATGATTTTATTACTCGAACACCCTTCTTAAAAATTATGAATGTTTTATGCCGTGTTTTCAAATTAGCAGTATAACATCACCAACTAAGTATGAGGAATACTCAACCAAATATATTTTTATAGATCAGCTCAAGTAGGATTAGAAGAAGCATCAAGAAATTTTAGTGCTACGATCAAGTGAGTGAAAATAAAGAGAAGTATAAATGCAAGTATATGACTTATCCTTCTTGGACATATATATGCAATTATTACAATTGTACTGTGAGTTGTAACTGGCTAAATTTGGAATACATATATTTTTGTCTTAGTTTTAAAAATTGTTTTATTTTCTTAGAAGTAAATGATACTCATGATTTTCAAAATGAATTTAAAATAAAAGATTCTTCTCATGAACTATATTGTTTTTATAAAAAAATTTTATTTTATTTTAAATAGGGATCAATTCCATATTAGGAATTAGTTTTGCTTTTAAAAATGCATATGAAAAATCGGGTTGCCACACCTCGATAGAAGGAAATATTTAAAATAAATGTTGGTTAGATGGATCAGATGAAAGTGCATGTTGTAGAACCAAATTGTGTAATTATAAACCTGTCAACAAGTCTTCCTTATTCATATTTCCTCAACTTGTATTCAACTTCCAAACCTTGACCTGCAAGTCTTTGCATTTCTTATAGTGTTTTAACTCAAAATTGAGCACATGCAAAGCATCTTCAACATGGCACTTTGGAAAAGAATCATCTGAATTGTGTCTACACTTCTTGGACTCCTGAACTAGGAAGTCTATGAGAAAGTCTTACTCTTCCTACAACCACTTCTTATAATGTTGGACTTTTATCCTTCACTTTTCCTTAACACCATCCTTATCAAAGTCACTATGTGCTTGAACTACTTGTGAATCATCCATTGAACCATGAAAAGAAAAGAACTAAAAGCAAGTAATCCACAAGCTTGTAACTCACATAATTCATGTACTACATTATATAGTGAGAAATCCATAGTCCATACATCAAAGTAACAAATCTATAATCCATAGTCCACATAATACACATGATCGACATTCTAGTACATCAAAATTACTAAACCATCTAACATTCATCAATAAACACATAACATCGCTAGTAATAAGTCCACATTCTAACCACTAAAATTTCAAAAGCATAAAATCATATATAGCAGGACAGCAATAACTGTAAGTGTAATATCCTTCATTTTTAGTATAAATTTGGAAATTTCTAAATAAATTAAATTAAAAATCTATAGATGGAAAATTTTCCTCAAAATTTAAGAATTTGAAAGTGCTCGTCAATACGATTCCAACACCACCAAGAACGAGGAAAACGAAGCTCAAACGAGGGAGTTAGGAGCCGTTGAAGTTGTAAGGGCATTTTAGTCATTTGACAGAGACGTGTTACACAGGGGTCCAAATTGATAATGGCACCCCCATCTTCCACATGTCTCTACCAGTTCTGGCGAAATTGTCGGAGAGACCATGGGAAGAGGCGTGGATGGAAGAGGTTCTCTTCCCCTAGGACTCTAAGCCTATAACTACCCTTCCCCAGGAGCCAAAATGCTCCACCTTGAGCATTTCATTGCGTTTCACGCAATAACCCTAAGCCCTGCAAAGTTCGCATTTTTTCAACGAGTGGGACTTTGGCAATGGCTAACAACAGGTAAGTCCTTAAACCCTAAATTAGGTAATTATTAAATAGGAAAATTAATTAGAATTACATTTAAAAAATCAAGAAAAATTAGATTTTTCCTGGGAACTTTGTGCACGCTACTGTTAGAGCATGATTTCACGGATGAAACCAAGTCCGTGTGAAAATCGCACCGTCCAACTAGTGCACAAGAGACCCAAGATCAAACCCTTTAAATTTGGGAGAGATCCAACAGTGGGTTTCTCCAGGAAATGTGAAAAATAGTACCTATGGACGTTTTTAGAAACTTGGGAAAAATCATTTAAAAAACATGGTTTTTGGAGAAATCAATGCAAAAGGATGATAGTAATGGAAACTAGACAAAATTTTGAACAAAATGGCTCAAAAACCAAGTGATTTGGACACCTGTAGGGTCACCGAAGATGACCGGAAGCCGGTTGTCTTCTCTGGCGCCAGTTTCTGCATCGCCAGTGTAAACCGAGCTGCTTGTGTAACCCAGTGTAAACTGGGTGCCGAGGTAACCCAGTGTAAACCAGGGCCTCCGGTGTAATCTAGTGTACACTGGGCACCGGTGTAACCCGGTGTAAACTAGGGCCGCCGGTGTAAACCAGTGCACCCGCCCAACACCCTATGAATTAATAATATTAATTTATGAAGTATTTTCACTTAAAATTAATTTTTGGGAACTAGAGGAGTCCAAATCATGATCCGAAAGAGGTGTTGTGACCGTATTGACGACGCGGACCTAGTTTTAACTTAAAAACTTATAAATGACCACTTTTTATTTATAAATTTTTTAAAATAGTGGTGTGATATGTACAAGTGTACTTGAATATATCAGTTAAAGGGAGTTATTAGCAAGCTAGTGGTCTCACATTGAGGTAGGTGACAACAATTAACGCTTTGCCTTGATTTTTAAACCATCTTTAAACATAGCATCATGTGTGATTGTGTTTTAAATTGTAATTATCATTTAGCGTGGATTTCATGCGACTTTGAGTACATTATGATTATTCCAAATTGAAATCTTTTATTGAATAAACTTATTTCAAATTATTTTATGAGCATGTTGTTAATTAGTTATGCTTAAATAGAGATTTACTTCTTATTATATATAGAAAATGCATGAATTTACATGGAAATAAGAACAAAGGCTTATCAGCTGGTCCTTTTATAGGCTAACCCCAGGATGAGGGGCATGTCTTGGGGATTTCGAGCTATGAGTGCTCTTGAGTTTTAGCATATACATATGATTTTTGTGTTTTATATTTGATGACAGGTGCTCTCGCCTGGTGGGCATCATGCTAGGAGGGATAGGGCCGGCCACCCACCCTCTGAGATTATGATGTAATGATATTGTGATATGATAGACACCTGCCCATAGATGACATTCGGTAGGGGTTTGGTAACATGGATAGTCCACACTACCGGTCTGAGCCTTTCTATGGGGACAGACGCTAAGTCTCCCGTTATGGTGTCGACGAAGAGCGGCGGTGATTAATGCCCATGGAGGGTTGCCACTGCAGCATGATGACCCATATTCTTATTATGTGTGCATGTATGATGAGCATGGTTATGGATGGTATACCTGGGTGTGACGACACTCAGAGGTTGGCTATGAGTACTCCTGATCAGTGATGTTAGTGCGATGTTGTGGGACCCATTACCTTAGGGTGCCCTTATTCTTGTTGTATGCTCATTTACTTTGTTTCATGTCATGTTTTGACTCCGTGAAATGCATGTTTTAGCATATAGAATAAATTGGCATTTATGTTGGCATGACTTATGATACAACTATTTTCATAAATGATAGACTTTTTATTTTATCAATACTGTGATTCATTTATTTCATTTTATTACATTAATTGTCTATGTACCTACACAAGTGATAGCTTGCTGAGGCATTGCTTTATTTTGTAATGCCTTAGATCTCAAGTGTGATAACAGGAAAGGCAAGGCTATTGAGAAACCATGAGAGCTGCAGAAGATCCTTTTTCCTAGAATTTTAGACAGTGATGTGAGTCAATAAACATGATTATCATTTGAATTTAATGATGGACCGTATACATTATATTTTGGATTTGATTGAGATGTTTAGACATATGTTGGACATTTATATGGGATGTTATGATGGATAGACCTTGGGCTATATTCTTATTGTGTTTTGGACATTTATTTGATTTAAAATAAAGGCGCCGAGTTATTTGACGTTGATTGATATATGTATTATTTTAAATATAATTATGTTTTAATTTTATGTATGCCATTTTGAGAAAGGAAAAAATAACACCCAAAGTTTTAAAGATATGTTTTAGTAAAGGTCAAATAAAACCTTTCCCATGGGATCCCAAATGCTCTTAATTAAAATGTCATTATTATTATTAAAAATATTATTATAAAAAAAATGTCTTAAAAATCCGGGGTGTTACAAAGTTGATATCAGAGCCCAGTCTAGTCCATCATAATCCCTGCAATTGTCCATTTATATGTGAGTAACAATCTATAGTTAATGTAGAGAGAAACTATGAGAGAGGAACTTATACTTAGTTACATTTAAAACTTTTGATAGATGGCTCCTCGAAGAAGCACAAGGTCTACCCCTGTTACTCCTGTGGCTCCACCTGTTGAGTCCTCAAATCAAGGGGATCGTGATGCCGAGTTATTGAATCAATTAATGTCAGGACTAGTACCACTTATACAGCATTAGGTTAGGACAACTGTTGACGCTGCTAACCCTATCCCTATTCCACCACCTCAAGTGGCACCCATGGTTTCGTCAGTTCAGTCCTCACAACCAGTACAGGAATCACCAGTACTTAGAGCCACGGAGGGCGATGCTATGAGTGACTCTAAGAAGACAGACAAATTATTAGAGAGTTTTCAAAAGATGGTGAAACCCTTTTATGGCGATGGTAACACGGAGGAGGCCGAGTGATGGTTATTTGAGGTGGAAAGGACATTTGACGCTATGAAGATCTCACCAGAGGATCAAGTTAGAGTAGCCTCCTACCTACTGAAAGGTGAGGCAAGCTTCTGGTGGCAGACCTTTACTCTCACCCGACCAGATCCGACCGAGACAATGACATGGGCAGCCTTTAAACATGCTTTTAACACTTAGTACTTTCCACCTCATGCATTATAGTCAATGAAGAAAGAGTTTGCCACTTTGGAGCAGAGAGACATGACGGTTCAGCAGTATCTGAACCGATTTACATGACTGAGGAGATTTGCACCTCACGCACTGGCCTCAGACACTGAGGCAACCGACAGATTTGTGGATGGGTTGACACCTTGGCTGAGAGATCGAGTGATTTCTTCGCAACCTATTTCTGTGCGAGATGCTGCTGACATGGCTTCCATGCATGAGAAGAACTCTCTCAGGACTAGAGGGAGTGTGTTCTAGCCCTTTAAGGGCAAGCAACCATTTGGTGCTATGCAGACACATGGAGCATCAGGGCATCCACCGCAGGCCAAATTTAAGAGAGATACTGAGAGGAAGAGATGTGATAGGTGCAAGGGTTGGCACCCTGGGCGAGGGTGCAATAGATTTGACATGCCATAGCAGCAGAGGCAGCCCCAACCATAGCGACAGCCCTATACACCTTTCCAGAGACAGCCATATAGGTGTTTCAACTGTGGAGATGTCAGCCACTTTATTAAGGACTGTCCTAAGGGGCACAGAGAGAGGCAGATCGAGATGGGTGCAGAGACAACTACCGCGCCACGTAGCCAGGGACGAGTATATGCCATCACTTCAGGATAGGCGCAGACATCACACCAGGTCGTAGAAGGTACCCTTCTAGTCTCAGATCGACATGCCAAAGTTCTTTTTGACACAAGGTCTACACATTCTTTTATATCAGGTATTTTTGCATCTTGCCTTGATGTATGTGTACACAAACTAGCATTTGGATTAGATATTATGACACCTATGGGAGAGACAGTAGAGACTACAGAATATCTTAGAGAAATACCTATAGAGATATCAGGCGTGAGTATGGACACTGACTTCATCTTACTAGACATGGTAGACTACGATAGTATTCTTGGGATGGATTGGTTAGCCAACTATTGGGCTATGGTAGATTTCCGAAAGAAGCTAGTCACTTTTCTTATACCTGGGCAACCATAAATAGTGTTCCAGGGTAGGAAAGATCATTCAGGTACATGCATCATTTCTGCTATGAAGGCGGCACAATTTTATGCACAAGGGTGTAACACATTCCTCGCATATGTGACTGTTGAGGACAAGGAGCAACCACGGCTTGACGAGATTGATGTTGTCCGTGATTTTGCTGATGTCTTTCCTGAGGAATTACCAAGATTACTGCCCAGTAGGGAGATTGACTTTATCATTGACTTGGTGCCGGGTACATCGCCTATCTTTAAGGCACCATACAGGATGGCTCCAGCAGAGTTGAGAGAGCTTAAGGTATAATTGCAAGATTTATTGGATAAGGGCTTCATTAGGCTGAGCGGATCACTATGGGGAGCGCCAGTCCTTTTCGTAAAGAAAAAAATGGATCACTGAGACTATGCATTGACTATTGGTTGTTGAACAGTGTTACTATAAAGAACCGATATCCTTTGCCATGCATAGATGATTTATTTGATCAACTCCAATCAGCACAAGTGTTCTCCAAGATAGATCTGAGGTCAGGGTATCATCAGCTGAGGGTTAGAGAAGAGGATATCTCGAAGACTGCTTTTAGGAGTCGCTATGGTCATTATGAGTTCCTAGTGATGCCGTTTGGATTGACGAACACACCTACAGTGTTCATGGATCTAATGAACCATGTTTTTCAAGCTTATTTAGATAAGTTCGTGATTGTATTCGTTGATGACATCTTGATTTGTTCGCCTAGTCATGAGGCACATAGAGAGCATCTCCACACGGTATTGGACACACTTCGTCGACATTAGTTGTATGCCAAGTTTAGTAAGTGTGATTTTTGGCTAGACCAGGTGCATTTCTTAGGACACGTCATATCTAAAGATGGAGTGGCCGTGGATTCGGCAAAGGTAGAGGAGGTACTACACTGGGAGAGGCCCAAGACAGTGACTGAGATACGCAGTTTTCTCGGTTTGGCAGGGTATTATCATCATTTCATAGAGGGATTCTCTAAGATTGCATTACCATTGACCACCCTGACCAGGAAAGACACTCAATTTGTATGGACCTAGGCATGCGAGGAGAGCTTCCAAGAGCTCAAGAGGAGACTTACTACTGCTCCGGTATTGACCTTACCATCAGGTGCAGGCAGTTATGTGGTTTATTGCGATGCCTCTAGCAAGGGATTAGGAGCAGTGTTGATGCAACATGGGAAGGTAATTGCCTATGCATCTAGACAGCTGAAGACACAGAGGTAAATTACCTAACACATGATTTGGAATTAGCAGCGGTGGTATTTGCGTTGAAGTCCTGGAGACATTATCTTTATGGTGAGAGATTTGAGGTATTCATTGATCATAAGAGCCTCAAGTACTTCTTTACTCAGAGTGATTTGAACATGAGACAACGTAGATGGATGGAGTATCTCAAGGACTTCGACTTCACCATACAGTACCATCCTGGGAAGGCTAAAGTTGTTGCAGATGCCCTGAGTAGGAAGTCGGGAGTGATGATTGCCAATTTGATGACTCGCTCAAAGTTCTTTGATAGGATCTTAGGGCACAAGACAAAGATAAAGAAACACAGGATTTGACAGATAAGACAGATTTTTCGAGGGGACTAGATGGAGGAGTCAGATTTAAGGGAAGGTTGGTAGTACCAGCAGATGACAAATTGAGGCGCGAGTTACTTCAAGAATCGCACCAGTCCCCGTATACAATTCATCCTGGGGGTACGAAGATGTATCAGGATCTCAAGAGGCATTTCTGGTGGAATGGTATGAAGAAGGATGTGGGAGAGTGCATTGCACGATGTTTGACCTATCAGCAGGTCAAGGCTGAGCACCAGCATCCATCAGGACTACTCTAGACGCTGGACCTTCCTAAGTGGAAGTGGGATCATATTACCATGGACTTCGTTCTGGGTCTTCCGAAGACTACTAGCGGCCACAACATGATATGGGTTGTGGTGGACAGGTTGACCAAGTCCGCTCATTTCCTTCCTATCAGATAGAATCAGACCGTGGATAGTTTGGCAAAATTATATGTGAAGGAGATCGTAAGTCTACATGGGGTTCCTTTGACGATTATATTAGATTGAGATATGCGATTTACTTCAAAATACTGGAAGAGTGTGCAAGAGGCATTAGGGTCAAGACTGAAATTTAGCACAACCTTCCATCCTCAGACAGACGGGCAGAGCGAGAGGACCATCCAAACTCTTGAGGATATGCTACGAGCTTGTGTTATGGATTGGAAGGGTAGCTAGGAAGATCATTTACCTTTGATGGAATTTTCTTATAATAATAGTCTCAGCTAGCATTGGTATGGCTCCACACGAGGCACTTTATGGCAGACCATGTCAGTCACCCTTATGTTGGAGTGATGTAGGAGAAAGATGTGTGGTGAAGTCTGAGTTAGTGGAAGAGTGTGCAGAGAAAGTCCAACTCATCCGGAAAAGGTTACTGACAGCTCACAATCGACAGAAAAGTTATGCAGACAAGAGGAAAAAGACTTTTGAGGGTGAGCATGTATTCTTGAAAGTTTCTCCTATGAAAGGGGTGTTGAGGTTTGGAAATAAAGGGAAGCTTAGCCCCAAGTATATTGGACCTTTTGAGATCTTACGTAGAGTTGGGGCAGTGGCATACCAGCTAGCCTTACCACCACAGCTAGCAAATGTACATGATGTCTTTCACGTGTCTATGCTAAGGAAATACGTGCCAGATCCCTCACACGTGTTGGAGCAGATCCTAGGAGAACTACAGTTTGATATGACGTTCGAGGAGAGACCAGTGCACATATTGGATACTAAAGTCAAGGAGTTAAGAAATAAGAGCATTGCCTTAGTCAAAGTCCTTTGGCAGCATCATTCATTATAGGAGGCTACTTGGGAAACAGAGGAGGAGATGCAAAAAAATCCATCCAGAGTTATTTACATAGAGGTATGTAACTAAATTTCGAGGACGAAATTTTTATAAGGAGGGAAGGATGTAATATCCTTCATTTTTAGTATAAATTTGGAAATTTCTAAATAAATTAAATTAAAAATCTATAGATGGAAATTTTTCTTAAAAACTTAAGAATTTGAAAGGGCTCGTCGATATGATTCCAACACCATCAAGAACGTGGAAAACGGAGCTCAAACGAGGGAGTTGGGAGTCGTTGAAGTTGTATATGCTAAAACTCAAGAGTACTCGTAGCTCGAAATCCCTAAGGCACACCCCTCATCCTGGGGTTAGCCTATAAAAGGACCATCTACCAAGCCTCTATTCTTATTTCCATGCAAATCCATGCATTTCCAATATATAATAAGAAATAAGTCTCTATTTAAGCATAATTAATTAATATCATGCTCATAAAAACATTTGTCATGGGTTTATTCAATAAAAGATTTCAATTTGTAATAATCATAATGTACTCAAAGTCTTATGAAATCAACGGCAAATAATAAATGCAATTTAAAACACAATCACGCATGATGCTATGTTTATGCATGGTTTTAAAATTAAGGCAAAGCATTAATTGTCGTCACCTACCTCAATGTGAGACCACTTAGCTTGCTAATAATCCCCTTAACTAGTATGTTCAAGTGCACATGTATATGCCACATCACTATTTTAAAATTTTTCTAAATTAAAAGTGGTCATTTATAAGTTTTTAAGTAAAACTAAGTCCACGTCATAAATATGGTCACAATGCCTCTTTTGGATCGTGATTTGGACTCCTATAGCTCTTAAAAATAAAGTTTTAAGTGCATATATACGTAAATGGGGCCTGACCGACCACCATAAGTGGTTTGTACCGGCGTCACGAAGACGCCCGCCACGGAGAAGTGCAGTGGGGACGTGCCATGTGCGTCTTCGGTACTGTGACAAACCGCCGTGTGCATCACGGTCGCCAGACGCTGCGTGTCCCGACCTACCGAGACAGCCCACGCGGGGGCTCTCGTGTGCGCAACAACTGCCGCCTGTGTAGTGTTTCCGTTAGGGCATCCTGCTGTGTGTCCTGGCGCTGACGCTGTCACTGCTGCCGGAGAAGACGATCAGATTACGATCTTCTTCGGCAAGCCCACAAGCGTCCAAATCTTGTGATTTTTGTGACGTTTTTCTCAGAATTTCCTCTAGATTTTATTTATACTCTCTTTTTTCATTGTTTTATTTTTTATGCAATTTTTTCCAAGTTCCTAAAAACTTCCCTAGGTACTAGTTTTCACATTTTCTGGAGAAACTGACCGTTGGATCTCTCCCAAATTTAAAGGGTTTATCCTTGGGTCTATCATGCACTAGATGGACGGTTTGATTTGCAAAAAGAGGTGGTTTTGTCCATGAAATCATGCTCCAACAGTAGCGTGCACGGGTTTCCCAAGAAAAATGTGGTTTTTCCTGATTTTTCAAGCATTTCCTATTTTGTATTTCTATTATATTTATACATATAAAATATAAAAATTGAGGGCTTAGAGCTTACTTGATTTGCTGGCCATTGCTGGACGTTGCTGGAGTTCCACTCGCTAGAAAACTTGAATTTTTTTTGAGCTAGGGTTTGGAGTAAAACTTAGTGAAAACGAGCAGGGTGGAGTGTTTTGGCGACTGGGGGGGATAGATTTGAGTTTAAGGGAAAGAGAAACTCTTCCCTTCACGTCTCTTTCCGATGGTTTCTCTAGCGATTTCGTCAGATCCGGTACAGACGTGTAGAAGAAGGGGGGTGCCATTATGCCCTTGTGTTATACGTTTCTACCAAATACCAAAATACCCCTAAAATTTCAACGGCTCATAACTCCCTTGTTTGAACTCCGTTTTCCACGTTCTTTATGGTGTTGGAATCCTATTGACGAGAACTTTCAAATTCTTAAGTTTTTAGATCAAATTCCATCTATAAAATTTTAATTTAATTTATTTAACAAATTCTTAATTTATACCAAAAGTTAAGGATATTACACATTGGGTCAACTCAGTTTCTCCCAAACGAGTCAGGGGCGAGTTGACTCGACACGTCAACTTTGTCCTAACTTGTCAGAGTCAAGAGAGATAGGGGAGAGGGGAAACTGGTGACCGGTGATTAGTGCGCTGGTGTTGGTTGCTAGTGGTGTAAGAGGGGGAAAGTGGAGAGGGACGGAGGGAGATCTCAGGCACACTAGCTTGCCTAAAGTCTTAGCTGTACTGTGGAAGGGGAAAATGAACTAAGGAGAAAAGAAAAGGGCAGCCTGTGCGACTGGCCCATGCGCATGCTAGTATACTGGGATGGTTGTGCAAGCTCAAACCCAATAGAGAGAGAAGAGAGGGGAGGGAGATGGAGGATCCTATAGGGGAAAAGGGGAAACACCATGCAGGGCCGGAAGGGGAAACTGAATCTGGGTTTTCGTCAACACCAGAGAGAAGAGGGGTTTTTAGGTACTCCTCCCCATCACCTTGATCCAACAAATTCATCATCGGAGGAGCAGAGGAGGGATCTGGGCATGCCGAAGGTGAAGAACTCGACCAGGGAGGAGACAAAAAAAGGGGTTTCATCGATGGCTTGCTCCAGTAGGGTGAAAGTCAAAGATCGAAGGGGAAATAGGGTTACAGGTCGCTGGTGAGCAGAGATCTGCTCGGGGATAGGGGTTGCGTTGCCAGCCTGTGCTGGGTAAACCCTAATAGGGACAGAGGAGGGGAGGGAAGAGATCAAACAGGAAAAAGGGGGGTGGTAGACACCGGCGTTTCTCCCCTTCTTCTCCGACATCCACCCGTAAAAACTCTACCACCTACCGCAGCCCATCACCAAGGCAACTAACAATCCACGTGTCATGCCCACTCCTAGCATGGCGTTGCACCTGCAGTCCACAAAATGACAAAGCAAGGGGTGTCATTATCAATTTTAAACCCTGTATTTGTAAAACTTTTTGATTTTTCCACCTCGATCTCCGTTTAGTGCAAAATTAGTGTTGTTGGATTTGTATCGACATGTACATTCCAAATTTGATAGTCATAGGTCCAAAATTTAAGTTTACAAGGAGATTATTTTCTTAAACCCAAATTTTCATAAAATTAAATTCTGATTTTTCTCTCCATCAATTTTATGATTTAATATATAAAAAATGACCCAAAATTGTCATTACATTCTTCCCTCCTTATAGGAATTTCTTCTTAGAAATTCTTTCCATGTCATTCTTCAACAATTTTAAAAAATCCCCATATCATAAGATATACAGATGATATTAAACAATCTCAGAGTCAATGCAAATAATAATTCTATACCATGTCATCCCCTCAAATAGTAATATATATATATATATATATTATTTTGGGTCAAATAACTCAGATTATGGTTAGAACATGTTATAACCACATATAATGCAATTAGCATAGACCGTACTCTCATCCAAGAGTTAATCATTTGTGTGCAATTTTAATATAAGTAAATTACCATATCAATCACAACTCAAAGCATCACAGCTCATATATATGCAATTCTATGCTAAGTCTATACCAAAGTACATTAGCTTATTAATAGGTAAAAATATGCTTACCAATATTAGAGCATATTAGCTCACCAATAGGCAATCTATGCCAAACAAAATTAGAGCATACCAGCTCACTAACAAGCAATCATATGCCAATTAAAATCAGAGCATATCAACTCATTAATAAGCAATCATATGCCAATCAAAATCAGTCCATAGCACAATCATATTGTGAGCACTTACAAGCTAGCCACCCAGAAGCTTGCTAGTGCCTCTCGCACGTATAAATTATAATCCAAAAGCCAATTCCATATAAGAAAATGCTTTCATACTAAACATGTTTTACTATCACACCTCTTACTTTCATGAGAAATCAAGCTTATATACGCAATATAAAACAATATCCATGTCACTGTTATCTTGCAAAACTTAATAATCTAGCGATAACTATTCACCAGACTAAGGAAATTATCAACCTTAGTTACTAGTTTGGCTAATCCCAGTTTATCACAGTCTCCATGAATTATTTCTCTATCAATAGAGGTATCACATCAAGAAAATTCACCTTCCTTGACCATAATTCATACTCACATACCTGCACAGAAGAAGATGAGTTTGTCAAATACTCAAAATAATGCAGAGGGGTTTCTTGTACTCCCCCAAGTCATGGAGTGTACAAAACATCATTTCACTAACATAATCCTGACTCATCTCAACAACATTTAAAAATTCAGTATGTTATATCCATACATGTTGTTAGTGCATTGGTTTCACTAATTTATATCACCAAGAACTAGTAATAATCATAACCAATTCTAATAATCATATTTAAGATGCCTTACTCCACAATCCATGGATCATGATAACCATACTTCAAATCAAACTTCACAAACACCATGCCCCAATCAGAGTGGATCAAATAGATCGTCAATACATGATATAGAATATCAGCTTTCTACGGTGGTGCTATCAAACAATCAAATCTGTTCATAGCAATAAGTATCTACCTCTCTTCTCATAAAGAGGATTAATGCACCCATTGAAGACCCACAAGGTCTGATAAACCCTCGTCAAATAACTACTGTAGCTGGAACCCTTCCAACTCAGTTGAGGCCATCCTGTATGGCACCTTAGAAAATGACATTATGTATGATGCCAAATCAATATAAAAATCAATCTCTTATGGTGTAAAATCTTGAAACCTCCTCAGGAAAGATTATGAATTCTCGCACACCATATGTGTGCTCAAACTAAGGCCGCTCTCTATCATCCATTGTCACACTAACAAGGAGAACTTGGCATCTTAGGAAAGTACTGTACTTCCTTCAAGGCAAAAATAACACAAATCTTAGCAATGCTCTTCCTACATAGGAACGAGGTCACTGATTGTCCAAGTACCCTAAAAGTAATCTTTTCCTCACGGCAATCAACTGTCCCCCAATAAATAGAATCCATCCCAAGGATGGTATCATAATCAATCATATCAAGTAAGATTAGATCAATATCCATCCTCTCACTTATCATCAGTGTGATGAGATCCAACTCAAAGACTATCATATATACAAGCATATTCATCAATGTGCCAATACATAAAGTACAAAAATGACAGGATCCTAGATCAAAAGACCCTAACATTCTTACCAGCAAATAGGAAAATATTTTTTGTCACCCAGTTCGAGGCCTATACTTGCCTCCAAGTAGTGGCAAAAATCCATCATTACTAATGTGGGGCCATCTCTGGCCTATCTCCAATGCCAGTCAATCTAACTCATTGTCCAATGGGACAGTCTCTAAAGGAATATCCTGACTATCTGCAGTCAAAACATTTAAAGATTACCACTGTGATGGCAGCTACTGATGCTATTACCACTGCTACGATGGTCTACTAACTCTAGGACATAATTGTCCAATGTCTGTCCTTACAACTAGTACACCTTCTCTCATTCGTATCCCAACACTGCTTGATCAAATGTCACTGGCTCAATGTCCTCTGCAGCTATGTCAATGAAAGGTCTCTTGCCCTTACTAGGCTAACTCAAACTACCCATGTTTGAGTTTCTATGGTCAGCCTTAGACCTAAGAGAATCCCTCTTTACATAAAGGTTATGTCTGCAACCTCACTACCAATGTAGAATGCGACATAATCACCTGATCCCTTAATATATGTGCAACATATCACAATCTATCCATAGTCTCCTTCTTCATGGTGAAGGAGTTAGGGCATGTCTCTAGTGTATATCATTTCAATACCGTTGAACCATCAAATTCTTCGCTTTAAGTGGCAAACTCTCTTAGTTTCCCAAAATACTAATTATTACAGGCTTTCCTAAGGGCCTTCTAAATAAAAGTCTCAGCGATAAAGGAACACATCTTCTCAAATAACCATCCTTATAATCCTCGTAATTATATTTTGAGTCTCCTCACCTCCACCATTTCACTTTCTTGAACTAATGAATTATTTCATGGTCATATAAAGCCAAATCATTTACAACTCCATCAATTTCACACCAAATGAAATTTATCCTTTATAATACTTCCTTAGTTATCAGAAACCACATTATCATCTCTATCAATGTTGGATGTAAATCAATCATAATTAATTTCATCTTACCTCATTCACTTCATATGTTTTTCTTCTTAGTTAATTCATTATAAAATCATTTCTATTCAAGAATTATTTTCATAAATTAGTTATTATGCTCTCCAAGTAATATGCACTTCAAATCATAATTAAAACCCAACCTGCATGAACTTCCACTAACTGGTGCACAACATAAATCCCAACGAGGCACCAGAGGAAGCAGTAACCTCCCACACAAGGTTCTTGCCCCTGCTCATCCATGACTTCTACCGACTTCATTCTTCATTGTTGTCAGTCTTCTTCCAAAGAAATAAAACAAATATGTTTTTTGTAATGCTTAAATAGGGAGAAAGATGATGGGGGTATTTTTAACATTTTCAAAATTATAACGGTGAAAAATAGATGGAATGGGAAAATTGCAAAGTTTTGCAAAACTTAATGGTAAATCTACAAAAAGTTAAAAACTTTGGATTTTTTTGGCAAAAATGCAAAAAATTAATGGCAAATCTGCAACAAAAAAAAAACCTTTTATTTTTTAGGAAATTGGCAAGTGGAGCTTCATCAAGTAAATAAATTTTTTCTTCTTTCTTAAAATAGGATTTTTCCCATTTTTTGAGTGAATCATGTAGTGAGGCACATTGTAACTTGCAATTTCCATTTCAATTTTAAAAGGGTTGTATTAAAACAGGATAAGTGTGAGATAAGGTGGCCCACACTTGATCTTCATCAGAAGTCCCACTGCAAGTTTTCCTCACTCCTTTTATTTTCTTAATTTAGTTGCATTTAGAATAAGTTTGCATTATTTGGTAGTTTAATTGCATATACAAAGCATATTTGATAATTGTTGCATTTTTAGGATTTTGCATTAGTTTATTGTTTTTAATTGCATTCTTAGGGCACACTTATTGCTTTAAGGTGATTTATATGTTGATTTAATTGCTATGGAGTGTGAAAATTAATTAGTAAGGACACCAGACCCCACATGATCAACAATGAATTTTATCACCACCTCTTGGCCCATCTAGGATAATCAACATAAGGGCGCAACACAGCCATTCAAATTAATTTAAAATTAATTAGAAGAGACCCATAGAGGCCACCACATGATCTCTCAAATTTCTCATATGTCTCCATTAAAATTTTAATTAATTTTTAGATTTCATTCTTAAGACATCTTTTAGCATATTCAACGTCTCTGATCTTTAATTTTAAATCCAAAAATTGATCTAAGTCGTCCAAAACCAAAAATGATTATTTAGACTAGATCTTTAAAATTTTGGTGAATCTAAACCATTTAGCCATTGGATCTTTAATCAAGAACCTGCTGAAGATATTGATGAAGGCCGATCGATATTGAAAATATTAGATATGAGGAAATTGGTTGTGATCAAGCTAGGGAAGTAGATTTTATGTTTATTTTTTGTCTTTTTGAAATTTAAATTCTATAATTTTCATTAGTTAAATAGATCTGAAATTTAATTCCATTGTCAAGTAATTTTTGTTATTTCTTTATTTTTTGAATAATTAAATTTTATTTAAACTCTATCTTTTCAAGTTGAGTCCTCGTGGGATTGACTCTTACTTGCATAAGCTACACTATAATAGCCCATGCACTTGCGGCAAAACAATCAACAAAAAGTAGGCCCCATTTCCTCTCTCTCTCTCTCTCTCTCTCTCTCTCTCTCTCTCTCTCTCTCTCTCTCTCTCTCTCTCTCTCTCTCTCTCTCTCCTCTCCTTCCTTCTTCTCCTTCTTCTTCCCCTCTTCTTTCTTCCTCTCCTCTTTTTCTCCTCTTTGTCGAGTTTGCCTTTTGTGAGTCAGGTTCAGAATAGACCTGATGGTCTATTCTTCGTTTTGCTTAAGTGAGGGGTGTGACACCCTGGGTTTTCTAAACTTTTTTCCAACACACATAATAATAAAATTACATTGTTTTATAAAATAGGCGGGATCCCTAAAAATGAAAACTCATAATTTACATAAATAATAGAGCGTTCAAAAGAATTAGCAAAAAGAAAACTCAGAGGGTCATCCACATCCCAAAAGCTGCAACAATAAACAAAATCAAATCTCAATACTCTGAGCATGCTCCATTTAGAATCGCTATAAATCAAAAAAAGGGGAGAGAAGCCCATGATAATATAAATCCAAAAGCCAAAAGTGTGGGTCCAATCTATCCAAAATATAACTATCAAAGTACAACCTAAAAATCCTAACACAAGTTCAAAGGACATACACTAATCAGTCTCTAAATACAAAAAGAGCAGATAGTCCTCAAGTCCTCATCCTAATTAGCTCTACTTCACCTGCCCCTTTGAACTATCGTGCTCCAAATTAGAGGCATTGCAAAACAAAACAATCTCTCAGCAAGCTATGCTTATGTAGGTGATTCACATTTAATAATAAATATGATAAAATCACATGATGCAAGTATCATAATCATGGTGAAATCACATAAGATGAATGTACACAAAGCATGTGAAACATTAGACATTCATAATGTATAAATTAGGAAATCATGAGCTAAACAAGTCATTATCAAATCTGAGTGTCAGAGCATGCAAGGCATGAAACAATGGATACACATCCATCACAATAACAAAAGTCCACATCCACAGAAAATATAATGCATTTCATGATCATGGAATGCCGTGCACAATCAAGCCCTATGAGTGTCTCGACTACACTCATGGTGATGGTAATGAGTACTCAATCCAACACTGGATCCCTCACGTGCAGCCCACATTAGTCATTCCAGACAGAAACCTATTAGCCATCCCCCGGCCCGCCCTCAAATAGGTACAAGACCTGGCTTACCCTGCTTCACCCAACACACTCCAAACCTAGGTCCCTCACGTGCAGCCTGCATCAGTCATTCCCGACAAAAGCCTATCAGCCATCCCCTGACTCGCCCTCAAATCAGTACAATACTTGGCTTACCCTGCTACACCAAACACACTCCAACCCTGGGTCCCTCACATGCAGCCTGCATCAGTCATTCCCAATGGAAGCCTATCAGCCATCCCCCAGCCTGCCCTCAAATTAGTACAAGACTCGGCTTACCCTGCTTTACCCAAAAGTCTCAAATCAAGATCCATGATAAGGTGGAATCAATCACACATCAACACATGAATAATCACATAATCAAATGTCACGATATTGACATGAAATATTGAACACATTTCAATAAATCATGATAGTACATAAAACACATGCCTTAAGAATTTCAAACAACAAGTCATGATCGATGAAATTAAGAAGAAATCCCAAATGTAATCGCCTACCTCGACAACGTGGTACTCCAGTTAGGTGTGCTCTAATGTACCTTTCATATCATAAGTTATCTATCACTTGGTATTCTCACATCTCAAAATAAACAAATCCAAGTGAAAATTCTCTTGAGCTGGTAGTTAATCTTAGATTAACGGCCCAAATCATCTGATTACCCCTCTATTAGGTCAATCTTGAGCTAGATATAGATTTTTTTAACATCGAGGCAAACATCCGTGGTCATTGATAGTTAATCTATGTATAATCCAAATAGCTAATTATCCTTCTGATTCAAAATCAATATATTAAATTTCCTAAAAGAGCAATTAGATGCTGCTTGATTTATTTGATGGATCTAATGATCATAAGGGTTTGAATATCTAAGTGTCAAGATTCATAGATTGAGAGTTAGATCTCACTTTCAAACTATAGACCAATCTAATTAGTATGATATTGGCAGTTAATTCGATCTGTATCACTTCAAAATCATTCAACTTGATTCACTCTATCATTTTTGAGGATGAGAAACTCACTGGTAGCATTTAATTATCGATTAGATGTTGTCATTCACTGTTTACACGGTAACAGACCAGACGATTGATTTTGTCCAATCAATCTCTATCCAATTTTTTACAAATTTTGTCATATACTAGTTAATTTAGTGTTCAATAACCCATCCGTGGTGTCTAATCATCAATCAGACATCAGGAAGTAACTGTTTGCATAGTGATAGATCAGACAGTCCCTATTGTCCAATCTGTTTCCTAACACATATCACAAATTCTGTCAAATCTAACCTATATCGACTATAGATATATCCATTACTGAGAAAAATACAACAAATCGGGAGTAGGGCTTCATAGATCTTACCTTCAGAGCATGTTTTAGTGTTTCCTACACCCTTGGATAGCCTGGATCGATGCTGATTTCAAATGAAATCCTCTGATCCATGTCGTGCTTACTGTTTTCCCTCTGATTGACGATCAAGATGATCTCGAATATTCTAATCACCTTGGGGCTTCTGTTCTTCTAGGCAAGCCATGGAAGATGATCAACTTTGATCAATGATTCGAGTTATCGTCATCTCCGGCAATGGCCTGTAAAATTCTGGCATCAGCTTCCCATGAGCTTATTGTTTTTGCCTTAATATGATGTTGTTCCTCTTCCGATCGTGGTAGAACCAAAGGGGTCTTGTTATGAATGTTGGGACGAGCTAGATGAGCGGTCTGATATGAGATTAGAACCACCATTGTCACTAGCGAGCTCTCTCTTCGTTAAACCCAAAAGCTCCCAAAAACCTGTTTCTCAATCTCGCCTACGTGACAGGTTTCTGACGAGATCTCTCTCTCTCTCTCTCTCCTTCCTCTTTCTTCTTTCTCTCCTCCTCTTCCTTTCTATCTTCGTCCTTCTCCTCTCCTTACCTTCTCCCCTCTTCTTTCTTCTTCTTCTTTCTTCTTTCTTTCATTTCTCTTTCTCTTGTCGGGTTCTATCGGGTTCGGAAACATTCTAACGTCTATTCTCTTTTCATTTAAGTAAGGAGGATGGTAGTATCAAGTTTGACCCCTCCTTTAGTTATTTTAATTTATTTCTTGTAATTCATTTAGAAAGGTTAATTATGATGTTTTTTACCATTTTGAGTATCATGATTGAAGTAAAGGGTGTGACTGCCCATGATAGTTTTCCAACTTCCCTTTACTGCTGGACCTCGATTTCTGTGAGTGGGGCCTAATGGTGAAATTACAAAAATTCCCTCCGTGAGAAAATCACCACTTATTCATCCGAACTCCAATTTCAACAAACCTAGTGTCGTTGAGTTTGTATCGACGCATAGAATCCAAATTTAATAGTTTTAAAACCAAATTCTAAGTTTTTAAGGGAGTCGCCTTCATAGAATTCAATTCCTATGGAATTCAATTTCTAATTTATTTTCATTAAAAATGCAATATAATTGGTAGTAATTGGCCCAAAATTTAGGGTCTTTACATTCTCCCCTCCTTAGAGGAATTTTGTCTTCGAAATTCTTTTCATGTTATCTTTCAAACAACTTTAATAAGTTGCCATCTCATTGAAACTTAAATTCTTATAATTACTTCAATGAAGCGTCAGCTTCAAAATATAAATGATTTTCAACTAAATATTATATCACTTAATAGAGTAGCTTTTCTATATGTTATAAACAATAAGAAAACACTTTCACTACGTACTCTGATACTCACCCTTTACTTGATGACCCATCAAAAATCTTAATTCATAGCTCATATTCCTTTCACCCGATAATTAAAATCATGTTTTAAACTAGTAGGTATTCGACACATGTTTTTCTTAACATCCAACAAGAAATATTCATCAATTATAATAATGATACTAACTTATACTCATCACCCCAATTCTTTCTAAAATCTTAAAAAGTGATAATTCATGACTAAGTTTCCTTTAGTTCCAACTTCATAATTCCTTTGATTGTAATGATTCTTAGAATATATAATCTTTATCTGCACTCAAACTTTCTATTCTCTTATTCAAATAAATCTTTATAATGTCTTCAAACAGTTAATGTACCTCTCTCACTTAAATTTAATCTCTTCTGCATATATTTAACCAATCCTGACTTTATGAAACTTCTTATCTTCTAAAATTCAAGTATCACATTTCTAACGAAATTTCGGCAAAGTCTCCTCTATTTTTCAAACTTTCGTATTTAACGCATGTGATTGCGATACACCTGATAAACCATACAGAATACATTTTGAAGACTTTGTCTCACTAAATTCTAACATTCATTACTATGGAAGTAATTATTACACCTTCACATGAAAATTGTAATGCAATACAACTTACTCATCTTCACAACTTCAAACATAACATTCAAATCCTTTAATAGTAGTGTAAACTTATTAGAAAATCGTCAATTAATAATTGTTTAGGTACACCTACATCACCATCACAACCATATATATAATGGGAGATTTTCATGTCATCTCACAATCTTTTTTCAGAAATCCATCCTGAGTTGTATCGATTAAGTTATACAAATATTCACATTTCCCATCACCAATCCAAGAGCCTTTACTATAATGAATCATATTTTAACTCTATATCATAACCTTATCAAGTATCTCTCCATTACTTCTACATATGTTCAGAAAAGATGACTTTTTCATTCTTCAAACAATCATTTAATATAGGATGCCGATTCCTATTTTAGCATTTCAATCGTAATCATAAACAGATTTTTCATTTCATTCATTTAAGTTTCACATATGAATCCAAAAGATCAACATTTAATTCAAAGAACATCTTTGACATTCTCAAATTTCAATTTACTGTAATAATATTTACTGCATTACATTCAGATAATCAGAAACAATACTCCTTAAGTATAGATACGAACATTCAATTACAAATACTAGACATAACACATATGATTCAAAACTAATATCTGAACTTACACCCTTGGGTGTATTCAATTCGAATAAAGAAATAATACATGCAGTGTTTCTCAATTGCATATATAAAACTAATAGCATTAATTGAACAACTGAAACTGCACTGTGCAATCACATTCAAATACTTAAATAAAACCACTAGTGTTCACAAATATCTCTATTGTATCATCGCACTCTAAACAATGATACTAAAAGGTTTTCATCATTACATACCAATACAAATGTTTAGAATATTCTCCATTGGCATATGATTCAAATGTATTCCCTCACTTCATTTATCAAATAAGGTTTATATCACCTAACCTTAGATATATAAACAAATACTCTTCATCAGATGTCCAAATTTATAGTGTCGATTAAAAACTAGTGGAATAAACTAGGAGTCCATCAATCAAATAATTGATCGAATGTCTCAAATTTGGATAAATTCAAATATCATATCTAATCTTTCAAAATAAATAATTCGAGAATCTTTCTCAAAATCAGGCACAAATCCAAATCACTTATTTTATTAAAAGTTGATTTAACATGATTTCACTATAATCAATTGTCATCCAACAAATAGAACCCATCCCAAGGATGATATTGTGACCCGCTCAAAATTTGTGGTTGTTATAGTTATCATAATCCATCAAATCAAGGAGGATAAAGTCAGTATCAATCCTCTCACTTGTCATCATTTCTACTAGTACCCCCTAAAAGTACTAACAAGTTCCAATAACTTGTCAATCAATGTCATAACCTCCAACCCAAGGATTGTTAAATACATACATACATACATACATATATATACATACATAGGAACATTTATCAGAGTGCTAACACTCAAACTACGAGGCTAACTGGATCCTAGATCTAGGAGGATCCTAGTGTGTCTATCAACAATCAAAAGAGTACCTTTCATAATGTGGGTTGAGGTTTGTACTTTCGTCCAGTAATGGCAATACTCATCATTACCAAGGTGAGGCCATTTCTATTTTATCTTCATTGTCAACCTATCTGACCTATTGTCCTCTGATACAGTCTCTAAGAAAATGTCCTGACTCTCCATAGTCACAGTATCTTAAGGATTGTCGTTGTAATGATAGCTACCAATGTTATTACCACTACTGTCGTGGTTTATCACTCTAGTACAATACTGTCTAGGTGCTTGTCTATACAACTAGTGCACCTTCTCACATCTACATTTCAGCACTGCCCATTTAGATGTCATTGGCTCCATGGCCTATATAACTGTATCGATAAAAGAGTCTCTTACCCTTATTGGGCTGACTATAATTATCCACATCCACGTCTCTGTGGTGGGTCCCCTTGGCCCTAAGATAAATTTTCCTCAACATAAAAGCTATGTCTATTGCCTTTATCATCAATGTGCAATGCACTAAGATCAACTACCTCTATAATTCAAGTGCCAACACATCAACAATTCTATTTGTAGCCTCTTATTCATGATGGGGTTAGGAAAATTATTTTTAGCAGCGTAAACATGCTTAATACCCTTAAATAATCCAATTCCTCTGTTCTACAATGGAAATCTCTAGCAATATCACTAACTGCTCGTATGACTAAATATTGATCATTACAGGCCTTCCCAAGAGCCTTTTGGATAAAAATCTCGAGAATGAGAAAACACGTCTCTCATATGACTATAATTAGAATCCTTATAATTACATTTTTGGTATACTCATTTTTATCCTTAGATTTCCTTTAACTAATAATTCATTTCATGATCATAATGAGCAAAATCAATTATACTATCAATTTCATCTTACCTCATTCCCTTCATATGATAGATGCCTCTGATTTGAAATTAAATAACCAATATTGTCAATTACCCATATAGGATGGTATTTCTTCTAACCTTTTCTATCATCTTATCTCCTAACTAGGAGATTTTTTTTTTTTTATATCATTCCTTTCTCATCACTTGGTTAACATTGTTACTACTGAGTATTATCATAAAATAGTTGTTATATCCTTAAGTGCTATGCATCTGCAAATCATAGTAAAATCCTTAAGATAATTCATAAGTATTGTTTTTGCATTGATGACTGGTTAGCAAAATTTCTATATGTATAAGAACTCATTAAGTTTCACCTCATTGTTTATATTGATCCATAGAATATTAGGATCTTACCTCATCAAATTTTCAATAATTTTCACTATATTACAACTTATTCATCAAATAAATCCACGACTCTCACTATTTAAACCATGGAATTTGGGAAGTAATTGGATTACTCTCGTTTTTAATTCTAATGCACCAGCATTCTGAGGAAGAATTACACAGGATGGTGTGCTAGTGCGTGTAAGCTGAAGGTAGTCTTTCAAAGTTCTACCACAAAAGTTTTGATAATCCTCAATATTATTATCCCCATGTTCACTCTGTTGGTTCCACTCCCTATTGTTATTTCTTCTCCAATCTCTATTTGGTTGATGATTATTCCTCCTTGGTGGAGGTTGATATTCATAGTCCATTAGGGGTGGTGGGTCCTCATTCATGATGAGTGGAGGCCCTTGACTACCATGGGGTGAATTACCCCTTGAGCATTGATCAGTCATTGATGTAGCCTGATCTTGTTGTATGTCTTTTTTGGTTTACTTGACTAACTTTCCAGTTTTGTTGCATCTCCAAAAGTGCATACAAGGGAAGCTTCTTTTTTTCCTTTTTCTTTTTTTCTTTTTGGTTGGGAAAACTAACTTAAATGATGCAACCTAATTTCTAGAATGATACACAAACAAAAGGTCATACTCAAATAATCCTAAGGCTAACAAGCAGCAATATATTTGACTCTCTTGGATTTATGTGGGAGCGGAGTTTTTTATTGCTTAGACTAGTGCTCTTCCTCTCTTTCATATTTGACTACAGCTTACTAGTTAGGTTTTGCGCAAGGTGGCTAATACAATCCTCATCTAAGGAGGCGTTTAGACCTCATAAATGTCAATGGAAAGAGTGGAAAAATTACTTAGATTTTCAGACACCCACTATAACCACAATGATTAGAAGCCACTAGAGTGACAATAGATCGCGTCCTATTAAGAGGGTCCTATGAGCATGTGATGCCTTATAGGTCTCTTCTGATTGATTTTAAATTAATATAAAAGGAAGGGTTGCGCGCTTGAGGTGATTATCCTAAATGGGCAAAGAGGTGGTTATGAAATTCACCCTTGTTCTTATGGGGGTAGGGTGCCCTTACTAATTAATTTTCATACACCATGACAATTCGATCAGTATATAAATCACCTTAAAGCATAACCATGCCCTAAGAATGCAATTAAAAACAATAAACTAAAGCAAAATCTTAAAATGCAACAATTATAAAAGATACTTTCTATATGAGTTACACTACCAAACAATGCAAATTATTCTAAATGCAAACCCTAATCTAAGAAATAAATGAGTGAGAAAACTTATAGTGGGGTTTTTGATGAAGATCAAGGGTGGGCCACTTATCCCACACTTGCCCTGTATTATACAACCCTTTAAAATTTAAAATAAAAATTGCAATTTACAAGGATCCTCACTACAAGATTCACTCAAAAGAAAAAAGAAAGTCTTATTCTAGGAAAGCAGGGAAATTTCCATTTTGGTGAAGATCCACTTGCCAAATTCCTCCACTTTCCAATTTCCTAAAAAATAAAATTAGAAATGAGTACCAAATTCAGGAAACAAGGCGATTATACCCTTAAAAAAATTGAAAAATGCACCTAAATGCCTAAAATTGCAATTACGAGTTTTTATATTATTTTTGGATTTTTAATTAAATTTTATGAAAACTTCTTTTCAAGTCCCCAGCAACGGCCTTAAAAACTTGTTGATGTTTAAATGTAAGTACATTGGCTATTGTAGTGTAGCTTATACAAGTACGAGTCGATCCCACGAGGACTTGACTTAAAAAGTAGGAATTTTAATAAAATTTAATTATTTAAAATAAAATACTAAAAATTACTAAAAATATTGAAATTATAATAAGAGTTCAAATTTAATTAACTTCTCAAAATTACAGAAATTTTCAATTCTTAAATAGAACAAATAAATCAAATAACATGAAAAAACTACTTCCCTAGCTTAATCACTATCAATAACTTCAAATATGATCTTCTGAGAGATGATCATCCTTTACAGATGTCTTCAACACCTCCTTGATTAGAGATCTACAGGTTGGATTTGTCAGATTCTGCAAAAATACAGAGATCTAGGCTAAATTGAAATCAGATGAGAAATAAGCAATTCTTGGTTGATTAAGGCTAACCCATTGATTAGGTTAGGCCTTGATTGATCTAATTTGTATTAGGTAGTTCCTAGATAAGAAAAACACAGATAAAATAGAGCTGGAATAAAATGGGACATAGATGTAATTAAAAGAAAAGGACAGAAATGTAATTGAGTTTAAAGGGGAAAGGGCAAAAACAAAATTGAATAAAAAATCTGGTTTCTTTTAACAAAAATCACACAGAACCCCAACGAAAAAGAAGATGGCGATGGAGGGGGGAGAAGAGAAGAGAAGGTGGAGAATATAAGGGAAGAAGAGAGAAGAGGATGAAAACCCTTTTCGAGTTTCCTTCTCTAGACCATCTAATATTGAGGAAGAAGGTTGACGAAAAATGCTTGGGCCAATGATCTAGTGCTCGTCTGGTGGGATTCCACCGGTGAACAGAGAGGACAAGAGAGTAGAGATGAGGGGTTGATCTGAAGGAGGGAGAAGTGCTGGGGTAGTGGAGATAACTCCGGTGATGGAAGCTAAGAACGTGATCCAGCTAGTCTGTGGGAAAGGAAAAATAGAGGAAGGCTAGCTTGGGTGACAAATGATGGTGGACTCTACTTTAGAGAGAGAAAGAGAATGGGGGTGGTGGAGATGGCTGGGCTGGTGATAGCTGATGAAGACGACCTGGGCAGACGTTGATTGTTAGGGGAGGAGCGGTTAAGAAAATGAGAAAGATAATAAGAGCGAGAGATGAGAGAACTAGGAAAAAGAAGGTGGATGTGTGGATCGAAAGAGGGAAAGTGGGAAAAGGAGGAGGTTGATGTGGTGTGAGTGATGATGGGTGAACAGAGGGCATAATTGGGTGCTAATGTGGAGGTGTGATGGAACAGTGGCATCGTGTGATGGTTGTGGTGGTAGAGAGAAAGAGAAGTAGTGCTGAGTAGAGACGTTGGGAAAGGACGGATAGAGAGAAAGAGGGAGGTGCTGAAGACTATGGTGAAGAGGGAGAGTGAAGGAAAGAAGGAGAAGAGAGAGGGTTGTGTGTGAGAGAGAGTGGAAAGAAGAGGAAAAAAGAGAAGAATAAGGAGGGAAAGAGAGAAGTAGGGAAAGGAGTTATGTGTGAGTGTAAGGAAATTAGAAAAGGGGTGTTTAAGAGGAAGGCAAGAGAGAAGGTAGTTGAGAGAGAAGAGGAAGTTTCCCCTATGGGTTGTGAATGTTGCCTTCCTTAAAACCCATACCTTCTAAGGGCTTTTCACTTTCCTTCTAGCTTAGTTTCCTCCATGGGGACTTCCAACTAAGGGCACTTTCCAAATCTCTTCCATATCTTCCTTTAACACAAAGTTTCTTTTAAAGGCTTATTCCATCTGGACCATTAATCCTTGATCTTAGCCATCCATGCCTCTTTTAGTTAATCTACAAAATAAAAGACTAAATTAGAATCATCTGAACCGTACATTAATCATCTAATGAGCTCTAATAATCATCTGACCATTGATTTTGACAAATTAAGGTTTGGATGGTCAATTAGAGCTAAATTCAAAATCATGCTAAATTTTACAAATATGAACAGTTAGATGATCTAATTGAATACTAAATTAAGGGTATTTTGACTAAAATTGAACACTTAACAAAACATATAGTTAGAAAACACTCAACCTATAGACAACAATCCAAAAGTCTAATTATGAGAATGTGTTGTCATGAGTCACATGGAATTGTGAAGAAAAACAATTTTTACAAACTAAATAAAATGTGTCAGGGTGAGCTAAAGCCTTGTAGCTCAGAGACACGATAAGTTGGTAGTACCTCACAATTTTGAGGTTGCTCATGGTGCATGTGCCAAATATTTAGAAAATAAATGTCTTGGTAGGTGTACACACCTCGAGCAGGAGAAGAAGTCCACTCCTTTCCTTTTTCATCTTGATGAATTCTTTTCTTTTTCTTTTCTAGATCTAAGCCATTCATCATGTTCTTCATACCAACAATAGGCAAACTAGTGTAAATAAATGCATTTGGATGATCTAGGTACTTACTTTAATCTTTGAATAAACTAATAAAAATAGATGGTCACTATTTTTCTTATCATAAGAATATAGAGTTAAATCATTCAATTAAAATTAAATTCAAAATTTGATCTCTAGTTTGTCCAACTCATCCCTCTCTCTCTCTCTCTCTCTCTCTCTCTCTCTCTCTCTCTCTCTCTCTCTCTCTCTCTCTCTCTCTCTCTCTCTCTCTCTCTCTCTCTCTCTCTCTCTCTCTCTCTCTCTCTCTCTCTCAGAAGTGTGTACGCTGACCAAGATTATAAATTAATCAATAACTATGTGTGATTCATTGACCAATGTTGCAGCATGCAAGTGTAAGCTAGAACTGAATTAGAACAAATCATACTTACACTATAATTTTTTGAAAGTTACCCATGCTATAATTAATTCACTGAAAGTACCCCTAAAAAAAGGAAACGGCTGCCCACCAAAAAAAAAAAATGATAGTAGAAGCTCGCTGATCTTAGAACTTACAAGGCATCCTCAGGAGATTGAGAGTGTGAACCACTAAGGAATAAATTATTACTATATACCAACCCAGCACCCAAAAAGAAAAGACAGACGCATCACAAAACAAACATGGAGGAATGCCAAGCAGATGGTTTTTCCTTACAAAGCACCCCAACCCACTTTTACACTAAGGATTCCCAGCTTTAGAGGATCATCGTTCATGTAATTACTTTAGCTTTGGATGTCTAACAATTCAAAAGCATGTGAATTAGATGATTCTAGGACATTAAAATTGTAATTTTGACCATTGAAAACTAAATGATTTAAAACTTTTATAAGCATTGTTCTTAAATTAAGGGAATGATATTTTCATGAATGATGATGCTATCAACATGGATTTTGTGCCCTTTAACTTTAAAATCAAAGATAGAATCAAAGAAAGATGATTGCAGTAACAAATATAGCAAGCCTCTCCCGTGCACCATAAGATGGGACAAAGATATCACTGAATCTTGAAGTGGGGTTGGAAAAATTAGGCTTAAAACCATCAATAGTCTGTTTTGATACCAAGAATTATCAAGTAGCAGCTAGCAGAACAAATTATCACCAGATTTTGGGAAAATATAAGCATTCCTCGTGGCCTTTCCCTAATAACAAACGGCAATAAATGATGCAGTTTGATTACCAAGTATTTGGAGCCCACATGTACTTTTAACTGCATGTAATCCTAACAATATGTATAGAGAAAATTAATAAAAATGAAAAATCACTATTTTGGGCTTTAAAATTGGTTAGATGGGTTATAGATCAAATTTCATGTTCATTGGATGCTTTTAGCCTATGTTTACATGAGCGAAAAATAGTGACTATTCATTTTTATTAATTTTCTCTAAAGGCCCAAAACATGTAGTTAGAACTTAGGATCATTCAAATGCATTGATTTCTATTGGATTGCCTAGTTTTATAGGAAGAACATGATGATTGACTCAGATTTACTAAAAAAGTCATTTTGTATATATCAAAAAAGGAAGGCATGAGCTTCTTGTGACGCTAAGAGTGTATAGCCTATAAGGACTCTATGTACACACACACACACACACACACACACACACACACACACACACACACACACACACCTATAGCATCTCTATTTATACACACACACCACAAACACACAATTTACAACCTCAGGTTTATAATCAATTTAATGTTGCCATAGCAAATGGACTGTGCTGCCAAAGTTTGTATTAATCAACAAAGTAATTTATGATCAACTACATAGATTGCTGATCGACTACACCCCTATAGAAGAAAATTTTTGAAATAAATGTTAGTTACATGGATCAAATGAAAGTGCATGTTGTAGAACCAAATTGTGTAGTTACAAACCTGTCTACAAGTCTTCCTTGTTCATATATTCCTCAACTTGTATTTCAACTTCCTAACCTTGACCTGGAAGTCTTTGTAGGTCTTATAGTGTTTTAACTCGAAATTGAGCACATATAATGCATCTTCAATATGGTACTTTGGCAAAGAATCATCTAAATTGTGCCTGTACTTCTTGGAACTAGGAAGTCTATGAGAAAGCCCTACTCTTCCTACAACCACTTTCTTATAAGGTCGGACTTTTGTCCTTCACTTTTCCTTGAAGTCATCCTTATCAGAGTCATTGTGTGCTTGAACTACTTGTGAATCATCCATTGAACTAGGAAAAGAAAAGAACTACAAGCAAGTAATCCACATAAGTTCGTAACTCACATAAATCATGTATTACATTATATAGTGAGAAATCCAGTCCATACATCAAAGTAACAAATCTATATTCCATAAGTCCACAAATCCATATGATCTACACTCCACTACATCAAAGTTACTAAACTATCTAGCATTCATCAATAAACACACAACATCACTAGTAATATGTCCATATACTAACCACCAAAATTTCAAAAGCATAAATGATAGATAGCAGGATAATAATAACTGTAAGGCACACTAATGCATCCATAGGTGGAGTCACATTAATTCCTCAGCTTGTTGATTCTGTTTCTATTGATTAGCTTCTTGCCTAGCTTCTCATTAGGCTTAGAAATCTTTGTACCTCTCAATTGCCTTATTTTGGGACCACTCATTTGTATTCTTGCACTTTCTCATTTCTACGATGGATGTATCTCCTTCCTTATATTGCAATGTGCTACTAGGTTTGTATCTCATTTTGGGTAGGCATCAACTTGTCTGTGTCATTGATAAACTCTAAATTATTTTTAAAGTAATTGTAATTGAGATATGACTTAGACATAAGTCTAGTTTTGAAATAGATAGCTATTAGGTATTTTTGAAAATGATTTTATTAAAAAATATTGTTATTCATGATTTAATGTTTAAAGGAGTTTTAAAAGCAAGGATTTCAACTTTCAAAATGAAATTAAAATACTAAAATTGTGTCTTAAAAATCCAAGGTATTAAATTTAGTCCTCCAAGGACTAAAGATTCTAGGATTTGAGTAATTTAAGGACTCTTGGGTCTTTCATTTAAGGATTTGAGTCATGCACGCGTGTATAATTTTAGTTATTTTAAAAATAAGAAAATATACTTAATAAAAAATGTAATTTTCCACTTCGAGAGTGAAAATCACCAAGTGATCTTATTTACCACATAATAACCAACCACCTAACACAAAACAGGACTCAATAGGCATCCCAAAAAGGCCTGATTGGAAGGAAACAAAGTCTTCCTTTTCTGATACTTTCCTCAAACCGTCAATTAATAACATAAAACCCAAATTTTATTGACAAACAAATATAAAATCCCTATTTCTTTGTGTTTTTCCCTCTTTCCTCGGAGTCGTCATCGTCTTCACGTCACTCCTACTCCCATTGCTTTCTCGCCTTGACAAGGTATTTTTCTTCTCCTCTTCATTGATTTTCCACATAAATTTGGATTCTTAAAGAAATTCTTATTTCTCTATTTATAGACCATGCTCTCGTTCAATCCCTCTACTGCATAGGGTTTTGTTTTCTTAGTTTTATTGGAATTTAGTGCACGATTGTTGTATCTTTCTCTTTTTGACTTTTTGACTTTGTGATTTTTTATCTTCTTTCTAGGGTTGAAGAATTCGGTGTTTCTCATTTTTTGTTAAGAGAAATTGGCTTGACATGGCCTTGGATTCTGAGGCATACTTTTTATTATTATTATTTTTTCCTATTTTTGGTTCGTGTGAGAGAATAGTGTGTTGAGGAAATATGAGTTCTAACAGGTTGACTTTAGATGATGAATCGCTTCCTGGCTTGTGGCGGGAATCCAGTTGCTTGTCACCATTGGTAGAGGATAGTTTTGCTGGTTTTGGAGTGGAAGAAGGTGGTTGCTTTTCTGGGTTGATTGAGAATGAGCAAAACAAGTAGTGGTAATGCAGGAGATGACAGAGTTAGGTAGAAGTGAAAATGCAATTGTCTCGGCATTGGAGAAAACCTCGCTGAATGAATTTGGAGTTGTCTCGGCGTTGGAGAAATCCCCACTGAGTGAATGCGGGCATTGCTTTAATGTGGGTGATGAAGAAAATGAGAAGGAAGCAAATGTTGTTGGTCGTTGCTAGGAAAATGAGTGGTTTGAAGGGCATCGTTGAGGAAGAGGTACAAAGGAGTTTGGACAATTCACCAAATGGGGATCGCTGCTCGGTAGAGAATTTGTCATCAGGGAACGAGAAGGAAGCTCATGTCATTGGTTCCTCTGAGACAACTGAGTCTGAACAGAACATTATTTAGGAAGGGAAGGCACAGACTTTTGAAGTTAGTTTTCAGAACATTGTTGATAATCAGTTACCACAACCTTCACGTAATTCACATAATGAAAATGGTTGCTTGGAAGAGCATGTGTTCTTCACAAAGTGAGAAAGAAGCCCATGTTTTTTGGTCCTTCGTGAAAGCTAAAGCTAGTTTGGCTTTATTGAGAAAGAGAAACTGCAAACTTCATACAATCAACCAAACAACCGCTTTAGAGAGAATGTCTCGTCTCTAGATGAGAAGAAGACCTGTGTCTTTGGTTTCTCTGAGGAAACTCTAGTGGGTTTTTATAGAGCATTGTTGAGGACGAGATGCCAGAGTCTTCACATAATTCACCAAACAAGAATGGTTGCTTAAGAGTGCCCTTGTTGTCACCTAATGAGCAGGAAAGCCATGCCATTGTGTCTGACGAAACTGCAGCTAGGTTTTAGGGCATTGTTGAGGAGGATAAACCACAGATGTCACATAATTCATCCAATGAAGTTTGTTCCTCTGGAGAGCCTTTGGGTTCATTGAAGGAGCAACGTACTCATTTCATTGGCCTGTGGAAACTGAAGTGGGTTTGTAGGGCAATGTGGAGATGCCACTGGTTTCACTTAATTCACCTAGTGAAAATGGTTGCTTGGAAGAGCTTGTCTATCCACTGAGTGAGAAGGAAAGCCTGTGTCATGGGGAAAAAACTAAAGCTAGTATTCCGGCCATTGTTGGGCAAACGATACTGTTGGTCCAGCCCCATTTTCAGGCGGCCACCGACTTCAACGATGGCGGCGTCGCAGTCAGCTGCCGTTGATTTCAACTGTGGCGAGTGCCGCAGTAGCTGCCAATTTTAACAGTGGCGGGCCGCCGTCAGCCACCGCCACCGACCACTAACTTTGTGTAAAATGTGTTGAAAAACAAGCCCTAAAATTCCCTATAAATAGGGATACGAAGAGGGCAAGGAGAACAGACCATTCCTCTGCAAATCCCATGTCTTCTTCTCTGTAAATCCTTGCATTTTATAGTGAAATCATTCCTCCTCCCGTGGATGTAGGCTTATTAGCCGAACCACATTAAAATTGGTGTTTGTGTGTGTGATCTTGGGCGGGGACTGAAAATCCCCAACAAGTGGTATCAGAGCGAGGTTCTGCCGTGAAACAGAGGTAGAAAATGGAGTTGCAATACTGGCGATCAAGAGGAGGAAGAAAACTGTTCCTGCTACAGTTGCTACAGTAATCATCATTGCTGCTACAGTGAAAAGCACGTTATCATGTTGCTACAATAAAAGCATCATCATTACTGTCGGCTACAGTGATCGCTACAGTACTACTATAGTATTGAGTTTGCACAATACCCCCAGGCGGGTTCCAACAGTGAGTTTCAACAGGTTTTCGAGGGGGATAGACTAGTTCTTGGCAAACGCAGTAGTGTTCTCAAATTTGTAAGATTTTCTCCTGAAATTGCTGTAAGTACTCTTTCTTTACTTATGGAGGCAAACATGAGCAAAATGATTTGCTTAAATGGTACTAACTATCACAAGTGGAAGAGAAAAATGAAAGATCTTCTTTTTGTGAAGAAATTACATCTACTTGTTTTTGCTACTCAAAAACAGAGGATAAGTCTGAAGAAGAGTAGGCTTTTGAACACGAATAGGTATGTGGTTTTATTTGACAGTGGGTAGAAGATAATGTTTTGAATCATATTCAAAATGAAATACATGCTAGAACTCTATGGATCAAATTAGAAACCTTATATGCGTTAAAAACTGGTAATAATAAGTTATTCCTACTTAATCAAGCGATACACCTGAGATACAAGGAAGGGAGTTCTATTTCCGACCACTTGAACGAGTTGACTGGATGCTTTCAGTAACTATCCAATGTTGGCATCAGGTTTGACGATGATATCATGGGTTTATGGCTTTTAAATACTTTGCCTGACTCATGGGAAAATTTTTGTGTTTCTATAGCTAATTCTGCTCCAGGTGGTGCTGTGACATGGGAATTTGTGAAAAACGCTGTTCTAAATGAAGAAATGAGGCGACGAGCTCAAGCTGTCATCACATCACAGTCTGAGATTTTGATCTCAGAAAATCGAGGGAGAAGCAAGATCAAAGGACAGGAGAAGAATAATAGAAGCAAGAGTAAATCTAAGTTCAGATACAAGAAACTGGAATGCAATTATTGTGGCAAGAAGGGTCACATTAAAAGGCAACGTTACAAGTGGAAAGTCAAGAACAAAATAGAGAATGCCAAGCAGGAGAGAAGAAATGATGAGGGGAATGATCGTGTAGCTGCCACTACTTCAGGCCTTGTTGTGGTCTGTGATGAAAATGAAATCAACCTAGCCTCCAATGAGATTGGATGGGTTGTTGACAGTGGTGCTTCTTTTCATGTTACCTCGAGGAGGGAGTTTTTCACCTCGTACACTCCTGGTGACTTTGGAGTGTTGAAGATGGGTAACGATGGGCTATCAAAGGTTGTTGGTATTGGATTCGTCTGTTTGGACACCAACAATGGAACAAGGTTGATTCTCAAGGACGTTCGACATGTACCAGATATTCAGTTGAACTTAATATCAGCCGGAAAGCTTGATGATGATGGGTACTGTAGTACCTTTTGCGATGGACAGTGGAAGCTCTCTAAGGGAGCACTTGTGGTTGCTAGAGGGAAGAAATCATCTAGCTTATATGTGATGCAAGCTTCGATTCCTATTAACTCTGTGAACGCAGTTGATGTTGCTGGTTCTTCAGAGTTGTGGCACAGGAGACTCAGTCACATGATTGAAAAAAGGACTAAGTTGCCTAGTTAAGAAGAATTTGCTTTCAGGGCTCAAAGCTACAAAGGTGAGTAAATGTGCTCATTGTCTTGCCAGGAAGCAGCAACGAGTTTCCTTCAAAAGCCATCCTTCTTCCAGAAAGCCAAGCGTCCTTGAATTGGTACATTCAGATGTATGCGGTCCTATGAAGGTACGCATATTTGGTGGTGCATTATATTTTGTCACATTTATTGATGATTATTCCAGAAAACTCTGGGTATATGTTTTGAAAACTAAGGATCAGGTGCTTGACAAGTTTGAAGAATTTCAAGCTTCTATTGAGTGGCAAATGGGGAAGAAGCTGAAATGTATTCGTACAGACAACGATGGCTAGTACTGTGGACCTTTCGATACTTATTGTAAGAAGCAAGGGATTAGACATCAAAGAACTCCTCCGAATACTCCTCAGCTAAATGGTTTAGCAGAGAGGATGAACAAGACATTGATGGAAAGGGTCAGATGTTTGCTTTCTGAAGCAAAGCTGCCCGGTTCCTTCTGGGGTGAGGCGCTATACACAACTGCCTATGTTATTAACCTATCTCCAATTGTTGCCTTGAATGCAGATGTTCCTAACAGGCTATGGTATGGAAAAGATGTCTCTTATGATCATTTGTGGGTATTTGGGTGCAAAGCGTTTGTACATATATCCAAGGATGAGAAGTCCAAGTTAGACGTCAAGATCAAACAATACATTTTCATCGGCTATGGGCAAGATGAGTTTGGTTACACGCTACATGATCCTGTTGCAAAGAAGCTGGTTAAAAGCTGTGATGTGGTCTTTATGGAAGACCAAACCATTGAACACATTGACAAAGCCAAAGTATCAAAAACTCAAAGTTCTGATACTCTGACATATTTAGATCCAGTTCCTGTTTCACATACGCCAAGTGTAGATGGCACCAATGACCATGGTGGTGTTCCAGTTTATGTTCAAGATAATCAGGCTGAGGGAGAACATGAAGCTGTTGAAGACATTGATGTTTCATCAGAGGCTGATGATATTCAGCAGGAGGTTCCTACTGAGGAACCATCAGTTTCATTGAGACGGAGTTTGAGAGATCGTCAACCCTCCACTATTCATCAGATGAGTATGTACTCCTCACTGACAGGGGAGAACCTGAGAGCTACACAGAGGCAGCTAAAAGTGAAGAGAATGCAGAGTGGATTGCAGCTATGAAGGATGAGATGAAATCCTTACAAGACAACCACACTTTTGAGCTGGTAAGATTACCTAAGGGCAGACAAGCTTTGAAGAATCAGTGGATATACTGGGTGAAGTACGAAGGTGACACTTCACAACCACGATACAAAGCTAGACTTGTGGTGAAAGGCTTTGGTCAAAGAAAAGGTGTTGATTTCGAGGAGATATTTTCTCCTGTTGTTAAAATGTCTTCAATCCGAGTTGTATTGGGTTTGGCCTCAAACCTTGATCTGGAGGCTGAGCAGATGGATGTGAAGACAGCGTTCCTCCACGGTGACTTAGAGGAGGAGATATATATGGAGCAGCCAGAAGGGTTTGTTGCTAAAGGCAAAGAGAAGTATGTCTGCAAGTTGAAGAAGAGTCTCTATGGCTTAAAGCAGGCTCCCAGACAGTGGTACAGGAAGTTCGAGTAGTTCATGACCCAACAGGGTTATCGAAAGACTACTTCAGATCACTGTGTGTTTGTGCAGAGATTCTCAGAAGATGATTTCGTCATCTTGCTACTCTATGTCGACAATATGCTTATTGTTGGAAGAAGCTCTTTAAGGATCAGTCAGTTAAAGAAGGAGCTGAACAAAGTATTTGCTATGAAAGACTTAGGATCCGCGAGACAGATTCTCAAGATTTCTATCATTCGTGACAGGAGGAGTAAGTGGTTATGGCCGTCTTAGGAGAAGTACATAGAAAAGGTACTTCAATGATTTCACATGGATAAAGTTAAAGTGGGTAGTACACCTTTTGCTACTCATTTTAAGCTAAGTAAAAATTAAGTACCAACAAGTGATGCTGAGAAGGAATACATGCAAGATGTTCCTTATGCTTCAGCTGTTGGCAGTCTTATGTATGCCATGGTATGCACTAGACCAAACATTGCATAAGCAGTTGGTACAGTGAACCATTTTTTATCAAATCCAGGAAAAGAACATTGGAATGTAGTGAAGTAGATATTGAGATATCTACGTGGTACTTCCAATTTGTGTTTGGGATTTGGCACTGGCAAGCCCGTGCTTGAGGGCTACATTGATTCAGATATGGCTGGTGATATTGACATGAGAAAGTCTACTTTAGGCTACTTGATTACTTTTGCAGGGGGAGCTATGTCATGGCAATCAAAGTTAGAGAAGTGTATTGCCTTATCTACAACAGAGGCTGAGTTTATTGCTGTGATAGAAGTATGCAAAGAGTTATTATGGATGAAGAAGTTCGTAAACGAACTTGGCTTTATGCAGAAGAGGTATGCGTTATTTTGCGATAGTCAAAGTGCTATACACCTTACCAAGAATTCTACTTTTCATGGAAGGTCAAAGAACATTGATGTTCGGTATCATTGGATACGTGATATTTTGGACTCGAAGTCATTAGAGCTTGAGAAGATTCATACTGACGATAATAGTTCGGATATGATGACAAAAGCATTACCTTGGAGCAAGTTCAAGATTTGCATAGAATTGGCCGAGATGGGCTTCTGCTAAAAGTCCATACGTGAAGAAACCTCCTTCAGTTAATGGGCTTGGAGGGGGAGATTTGTTGGTCCAGCCCCATTTTCAGGCAGCCACCGACTTCAACCATGGCAGCGACACAATCAGCTGCCGCTGATTTCAACTATGGTAGGCGCCGCAGTAGCTGCCGATTTCAACAGTGGCGGGCGCCGCCGTCAGCCACTGCCACCGACCACTGACTTTGTGTAAAATGTGTTGAAAAACAGGCCCTAAAATTCCCTATAAATAGGGGTACGAAGAGGGCAAGGAGAACAGACCATTCCTCTGTAAATCCCGTGTCTTCTTCTCTGTAAATCCCTACATTTTATAGTGAAATCATTCCTCCTCCCGTGGACGTAGGCTTATTCGCCGAACCACGTTAAAATCGGTGTTTGTGTGTGTGTGATCTTGGGCGGGGACTGAAAACCCCTAACAGATACCACATAGTTTACGTAATTCACCAGCCGAAGGTTGTACTCGTGTGATACCAGAGTTCATCTCTCCCCAGTTGTGTCATATATTTGATACCGTGGAACTTGGCTTTTCCAAGGACTTGTCTGCAACATACTTTAGGGAGAGTCATGTGGTTGGTGGTGCCACGGATTGTAGTAGCAGTGCAGTAGATTCTTCTCGGCATGATGAAAAAAGTGACAAAGTTAATGATAACTCTGTCTCGGTATCTGATTGAACTAGTTTTCTGCATTCAGGCAGATTTTTTCGGCAGACGAGAGCCTAAAAGATTGCCAGGGAGTGTAGGGAAGCAGTTGATGGCACATAATTTTTGAATGGTACCATTAAAATCTCCTACGGAAAAGTAAGAAGAAGAAAAAAAGCTCTTCTATCCAGGGAGAATTGAAGAATCTTATGCAGATGTTTGATCAGAATCCTGAAATTCTGAAGTTTGATCCTCAGCTAGCTCTTATGCAGAAACAAGGGATGAAAAAGGTAAGAAGTGGTGGTGTAGGGAGGGAAAAGCGGTCGAAGGGGCAAAACAGTGGCAGTTCACGGGTTTCAAGAGGAAGGCATCCCGTGGCCGTGCAAAGATTAAGGAGGAAGGAATTCAAATGAGTAAAGAAGCTGTGCTTCCCGAGATGGTTGACTCGTCAGCTTCTGTACAAACTGCTGGCAATAATTGTTCGCCTGAATCAGATTGCCAGGTCTATCATGGGGAGTTCTCATTTCCTGAGCAGAACTTGGAAAAGCCACTTAGGTCTCTTGTTATTTCTGCTCGAGATGGTCGGCAAGGGGACAAGGACTTGGATAGCACTGTGACACAGGACACGTTAACTGAAAACATTTCATGTGATTGTCCTGGTGTTTCTTATCTGATGGACACTGAAGCCTTTGTAGAAGATGTTGACAACATGCAATTGGAACTAGGGAGCTAGCGTGATTTAGGTGTACTCCATCTAGATATGGACGCTGGTGCTAGTGCAAGTCTGAGTTCATCTCCAAGTGCCAAAATACTTTGCATGGGAAATAATCAGTCAAAATGTTCACCTTGTGGGATCCAGTGTTCGAGATGCCTCACTGTATTGTGTCTTTGACTTCTTTGGAAGCCGTGTGTACTTCTTCAGATGTTGCACCGGCACCTGCACAGTGTACTGACACAAAGAAAGGGAAGAAAAGTGGCAGAGTTATAGGAAACTTATAGCATGCTGTGGGATGTGTTTCTGCTAAAAAAATGTTGCTTGGTCCAAAAAACCTGAACTAAGCAAAAAGGTTGGCAAAACACAGACCCTCAGACAAAGTGAAAGATTGGGATGAAACAAGAGATGGTTCCAATTCAACCACCGGGGTAAATGATTCCAGTAAAGCTTAAACAATGATATATTTACAGCAGAACTGCCAGTGTCAGAAATGGTGGAACTAGATCGTTGCCAAGAAAATGTGTCTGAAGCTTGTGCATCTTCTCAGAACAATGTTGGGGCTTCAATCAAGGGCTCATCATCCAGTTGTAAATTTGAGGGGATTAAGGTTCCTGGAAGATCTAAAGATGCAGGAAAGAGAAGCAGATCAAAGCACCTAAGCCAACTAGATAGGAGAGAAGAAATGCCGATGGGCATAGTAAGGCTGGCATACAGAAGTCACATGGCAAGAGAAAATTTGAGAGGAAGGAACTTTCAGGTCCAGTTGTCCACAAAACTGAATGTGATTTGCTTGGGACCGAAAAACGTGAACTTGGCTGAGTGGATGTGATTTAAAATTTTCCTGATTTTGCTATTGGACTTCCTGAGTTTTGCCAACTCCAAGAGGAGCTTTTCTAGAGGTAAAAAATGGGCCAGCAAATCTAACACTAAAAATTATCTTCCTTTTGCCTGTATCTGTTGAGTGGTGAGTACTCGCCCTCTTTAAGCCTTATCACTTCCTCTTGGCCAAGTCTGCCTATGTCTGCATTTTGAGTTTTGACACTATGGTTTAGACTTTTAGATTGAACTCTGTATTGAGTAGATGATATGATTTCCTTTCAAAGATTGGTAAGGTCCATCTCTTTCATACTTCACTAGTTGGATACCAATGTCACAATTTTTTTTCTTTATTTTTGAACAGTAGACACCGAAGTGAGAGACGACTCCTTGCGCACTTGCACTTAGAAGGCTTTGCTTCGTGGATACGTATGTTATATGATATATTTCAATTTAATCTATGAATGCTCCATGCTCATTGTATTGTTTATAATAATGTCACTTTAACCCTTCATCCGATCTTCATTACTATCCAGAAGAATAAGAATAACTATTTGCTCCAGTTCATAACCATTTATAGAACACTTCAAAAAAGAATGATTGAAGTGTATCTAGCATGTATGTATAAAACATCCTCTTTAACAGCTTTTATGGGTTTCAAAAGAAATATTGAAGACAATCTAAGTGGCTTTTAGTAGTTATGTAGATGATGGTTGTGTCAAAACCCCTATGCTAGTCCCAAGCCTGGATAAAAAGGAGGGTTTTGTGTCAGGTGTTAGCCAGCAAGTAAAACTTTTTTGAAGAAGTTGAAGATGATTTTGTTATTTTCTCTTCTTACTTACAAATGAATATGCATATATATATATATATATATATATTAGTTTGTAAGTAAAAAGAGAAAATGAAAATCATCTTCAGCTTCTTCTAAGTATGATAACCTTAGCATGACATTAATCAATTGTTGATATTCTCTCAAGTTAGGGCATCCCTCCAAAGCGACACACTGCATTGGATCCTAGATGTAGTAAAAAATGGGCAAGGGTTACTAGGGCATTCCCCTAGAAGTAATTGTGATGACCTGGGTTTTTGTAACACATTTTATAATACATTTTTCAAAACAGCAGAAATTATTTTCTTTAAAACTTGTTTTGAAAAACTCAAGTCATCATCATACATAATATAAGTAGAATTTTTATACAAGATAAAATTCCATTGAAAGAATATATTTTTATTAAATTCCAGAATCCATCCAGTGGTTCACAGTGTAGCCTGGTATCAATACAATACTTGTCAAATTACATAATCCAAATTTCAAACCTTACTATACATTAAAAACTCTCAATACAATATGATGCTATCAAATAAAAATACATGTCTTCAAAGAAAATACTTTGATTGATTATTCTTCCAAATTTTCTTAAGTCTTCTATAGTCTTGAGCTTTTAACCTTCTATCTCTATATCTGAGATATTGTAGACATCTAAACATTTACAATATCTCAACAATATATGCTTGGTACGGGATACAAAAATATACTACTTCACTAATATAAGAATATATATCTCAGTCATTATTCCATCATGGTTACCTATTCATGAGTTATCTCAATATAGAGTATATATACATTATTTATGTAGTATAGGATAAATTAGTTAAAATAGTGAAGATTGCTCAAAATTTGTTCCTTCCCCTGGTTATAATTCGACTTAGGAAATCAGTATTCAGCCAATCTTCATACTGGGATTTTCTTTCCAAGAACTCATGTAGCGGCATCTCATCATGCCATGGCATTAAACTACGCCTATTATATGTGCATCATAATGTAAAATACATTTTCCATAGTCTCAATTCGTATAGCGCACCCGGATAACTGTATAATGCTCCACTGATAGCAACTATGGAAATAAGAAATCCATGTCCTCATGGAGTGGACCATGGTTGTCACAGTGGCGACCTTCCCATTATTGCCCCACCTGACATTTAGCCTCTTTTTGGGCATGGTATCCATAAAATAAATTTTAGGAAGTGGGTAGCTAACCCTCATAACTACCCTAGCATAGCATCCATAGTCCTAGGACTGTATAAAACAAAATCATAAGCCACCATGCTTGCATGTAAAATACATTCTACATATCAGATGATGTGTCTGTTTAACTAAGGCTAGAATGTTTTCTATGCCCTATTCTTAGGGTTTCCTTAGTCTTCACATCTCATTAGCTTCACCTCATTTGATTTGGTCACTAGATTGGATCAATTGAATTAGATATTGAGGTTGGATCACTTAATTAGATCATATGGTGGGATCACTTTAGTTATATCATATGGTTGAATCACTTTAGTTAGATCATATGGTTGGATCACTTAGTTAGATCATATGGTTGGATCACTTAGTTGGATCATATGATTGGATCATTATCATGCTAAGGTACCAAGTATACTTATATTATGAAGGTCTATAATTCTAGACAAAAAATCATGTATGTATACACATAAATCCTTAATACATTCTTGTACATCCACCTACCTAAAAGTAGTATCTTGATTCATACATCTGAGGTGGTATTCTTCCACATTGCCCATCATGGTCTAGATTCATACATCTGTTAAACCATACGTATAAAGTTATTTCTCTATACTAGCATGTATTCCTATAAGGGATGCCTTAATTTTTCCTTGAATCATGTTTGATCAAGGGTTTGGGTTCTCTATCCACATTTTTCTACCTATACATACATAATTTCTACATATACATAATACAATACGACATTAGTCATCTTATTGTTTTTGATCATTCAAGATCCTTTGGATCTTGTCTGATCATCCTTATCTTGATTACAATTTTTATTAGGATTAGATGATTTACTAAGCTTTTATGCTCTTATTATTATTTTTCAACCAGTTGATGTTTTACTTGTTGAGGGTAGCTTATTTCATCCTAAGTCTAGACAACTCCTCTTATGTCAAATTGGCTAAGACTTATTAGTTGAATGGTTGAACACAAAGTGGTTACTTCAATCCTCATGTAAGGAGGCGTTTAGACCTCACAAACATCAATGAAAGGTGGAGGAAGAGCGTGACTCTATTAGAGAACTCCTTTAACCACCATGTTTATTATCTACTAGGGTGACCTTAACTCAACCTTTCATAAGGTTCTTATGAGCATGTTAACCATAAGTACTCTTTCTAATTAATTTTAATTAAATCCATGAACATTAAAATGTCATTCATGGAGTTTCATTATTCTCCTAATTTAGACCAAGGAATTTATATTCCTTATATTATCCTACTAACTATGGTCCTTGCTATCATTAAGTCCATATAATTCATTCAATGTAAATGTCCTTCTATTCTAATTTCATTTAATTACATTTTCAATGTAATTTCCATTACAAAAGCATTAAAGCATAAATAAATAAATAATTAAATCTACAATTAAATCTACTAAGTAATAAAATACAATTATAATAACAATTAACAATTTAAATGAAAATCTAATATGCCATAACTATCCATCATGATCCCACGGTCTTAGTTGAACCTTATTCATTTTTCATCTCTTTTAGGGTTTAGATCTTGATCTTTCATTTTTCTTTAGATATAACACATCTTCTTTATGTGATTTTATTATTAGATCATTGATACATCTCATCAAATTATTTGATCCTTCTTGATCCAATCGAACAAGAAGATCCTGGTCATTTTATCTAATTTGAGGGCATAGATCTTAATCTATCCCAAATCATCATCATCCAACTCATAAATTCATATAATATTAACTTCATATCTTCATCTAAACATATCCATACTATCTAATTATCCTTGATCAACTTGATCGAGGAGATTTCCATTCATTTTTATGGTTTTTACTACTTTTAAGGCTAGATCTCTTAATTAATCATAGATCAGTCACTTATAACCATTGATTTCATGTCTCAGAGTAATAAGATCATCAATGGATCAGAATTATATAGTTTGATCATTCCAAATTTCACTAATCATTAGAATTAGTAACACTTTTCTTTATTAATAGCATTTTACATGCATCAAAATATAAATTTTCTAAGGTCAATAGATTCTATTCATTACAAGGAATCCATCCCAACTTTTTGATCTTAATTTGGAGTTAAATTGAGATCAGAATTGGGATTTTAAGATTTTAGCCTATTTTAAGGGCTGAAATTTGATCTTACTATCTTTGGTTTAATTACTCACTTAGAAACCTAGAAATTCTATGGTACTCATGATTGTTAGGGTTTTAGGACCCTCTAAACACATCCATCAGTTCAGATTTCTATTTTGGGATCATCTTGATCGTGATCCAATACTGTTACTATGGATTTTTGTGATTATAAATTTTTGTGATTATAACCAATCAGTTCAAAACTGGATGGCTCAGATCATCCAAACAGAAAATGACAAAATGGATGGTTAGCTTGCACCTGTTACCTAGGATTACCTATCACCAGGTATGGGTGACCGGTGCTAGGCAAGACAATCCAGATCTATATCATCGGATCGCCCATCAACGGATCTCCCTCATCTTATAAGATTAAGGGCCCAAATTTCATCTCCTAGGGTTTTTGGGCCCCATGAATCCATCCAATGGCTTAAAAGTTTCATCTGAGTTGTGGATGGAGGAGATCTTGACCCTTTGTGCCAGATCCATCGTTCCTGATGGATCAACAGCTAGGGAGATCTCCAGGTGGCCAGAAAACAACAACAAACTATCGAAAATGAACAAGGAGAGTGAGGTGCACGTACGTGTGTTGGTTCGGTGAGGAGAAGGTCACTGGAGGAGAAGAAATCATTCAAAAGAGAAGATAGAAAACCCTAGAAGTGAGCAAATGTATACAATCATAAAATTTGCCATTGCCATTGCTGGAGAAGGTGGGGGACCATGGGGATTTTGAAGATCACCATGTTTTAAAGGCATTCAACGGTGCAATAATATTGTTTAAAGGCTAGATTGGTTGGAATAGCTTGAAAAACATGCCAGAAATGGTGATTCACTAATGCTTGTTCTTCTTTTGGGATTTCTCGACGATCCAAGAGGTGGATCATCATGAAACCAAAGGGCTTTTGTAGATCACCTTAGCCCAAACACATCTGACGGTGAAGATCCGGTTCCAACGGTTGAAATGTGAAATGTGATGGCTAATTCAAATAGGGTTTTTAGGTGGAAACCCTGGCTCATTGGGGATGCACGTTCCTGCACGCGTCCGACATCTCCAACAAGTTTGGAGTGTCGGGTGCATATGCAGACGCTTGTATAGAGAGAAAAAAAAAGAAAAAAGAAAGAGGATAAGAAGAGAGAATTAGGGGAGATCAGGAAGGATTCTAGAGCTAGGATTATGGGGCATTCTAGGGGACCTCGTGAAGAACATTAGGAGAATTTTTGGGAATTTTATGATCTATTTATAGAGGTGTTTTGAATTTTCCATGATTACTTATAATTATCATCTTGATTTCTTTTGATTATTAAATTGTCTTAGGATTCCAACTACCACCTCCTTCTCCACTAGCAGGTGATAGTGGTTTGACTCATGATAACCTATTTTCTGGCCATTGGATCCCTTGTGGGCCCCACAAAGGTGTGAAAAGACAATTTTGCCCTTTTATGGAGAAAATTTTATTTTATTCTCCCGGACTCGAAATTAAGCATACTTAATGGCGTTTGATTCGTACTTCTAAGTACATTCCAAATTTTGATGTCTTAGGCCTCAGTTATTGGTAAAATTACCACTTTACCCATTTATTCTTAAAAATGGAGAAAAATAAGAATTTTTCATTCGGACTCAGAATTTATTGTGCTTATAGCCATTTGAAGGGTTTGTCGAGTATATTTTCAATTATACATGTCTTATCTCTTGATTCCACTCCTATGAGAATTTTATTTTTAATAATCCTAATATTCTAGCCTGATTTTTCTTTAAAATTTTTAACTTCATTATTTATTCAATCTCCTTACAAAAGTTAGGGGTGTTACAGTAACACCTTACTTCAGATCCTGAGTGCACAAGAAAATGGGTAAGGGTTATTAGAGCGTCCCCTTAGAAGCGACGTGCTGCATTAAAACCCAAGTGTAGTGGTGCAATACTTGTTAATTTTAAAGTTCTAAAAATTCATAATTGCATGGAAATTTAGAATTTTGTAGAAATAAAAAAATTATGGATTTGAAAATTTTTAGAGATGAAATCATAAACTAAAACCTCAATATTTAGAATGTACACTAGAAATAGAATTCAGCAACACTAAGAATGCAAAAGTTAGAGACTGGATGAAAATTGACTAATTATTTTAATTTTTATATTTAATAAATTAAATGAAAAGGGTAGAATAGTAATTGCAAAAGTGGGGTTCACAAAAAGTTGACTGGCATTTATTAGGCATGGCAATGATTACCAGCATTTATGGCTAGTAATCATTTCTGAAATAAAAGAAAATTATATTTTAAAATAAAAATAAAAAAATTTAAATTAGTATTTATGGGGGGCTTTAAATGCACTTCCCTCATTTATTATCTCCATTGTTTTCTCTCCCCTCGATTAACACACCACGTTATGCATGTTCCCGACAATGACACTAGAGACTGAGCCTCAATGCAGACTGGCACTACACAGCAACAGGACGTGGCTTCTCCCATCTTTGGCAATGACGAGATTTCCCACTTTCCACCGGCTAGCTATCGAAGGTAGGCCCCCATTGATTTTTCCCTTCCATTTACTGCATTTCCATTGAAATTTATGTTTGTTGATGCTGGAAAACAACATGGAATGCCGTTTTCCAATGATTGTGTGGATAGTACTGTTTTGTGAAAAATGGTTGATGAAATAGTGGCAGATTGTTGATCTGAACCATTCAACATGTGCATCTTAACACCATGAGCAAACCTTTTAAATTTCATGAAGATCCAACGGCCGATGAAGCAAAAAAAGTGAAAAACAATGAGTAAGGAAAATTTTATAAACGTGATAAAATCGATTAGAAGCCTTAGATTGAGGCAAAATTAGTTAATGATAGTGTCATACAACAAAAGTACACAAAAATCCAATTAAAATGAGATAAAAATTGAAAGTTTTGGAGATTGTGGGCATCGCCGGTAGCGACTGAAGTCTGGTTGTCGTCTCCGATGATGGCGGCACTAGTAGAGCTTTTGGGATGCGTCTTGGAGACGCATAGCATGACATGTGCGCATGTGGGTGGTGCATACATCATCTCCAAAAGAGACAGAATGCGCATGCATCCTGGTGACGGTGATGCATGCAGGACCTGTCCTCGTGATGCCAAATTTGATTATTTTAATCCAAAAATTGATTTTGGACCATTCATTCACAAAAAAACTCAATTGTGGGAGCTACAGAGGTCCAAATTATTATCTGAGACATCCATTGAGTTCATCTCCATGACTCAAACCTAGATTTGACACAAAAATTTTGATTTGACCACTTTTAAACTAACCCAATCACAAAACACTATTAAATAGCCTAGATTAGGTTGATCAATGGATGATCAGGCTTTAGAAGTTGATTATATGTATAAAATATGGGATGATCTAGTGGATTAGAAGAACAGATCTCAAGTGATTGTTAAGAAAAGTGATCTTGATAGTTGATCTAATCATGCGCCTTAGGATTGGCTAATTAAAGAATGATCTGATCATCAGATTGATGTGTAATCATGGATATACATATGAATCACTAAACAAACACAGAAATTTGATGGATCATGATGAGAATGATTGGAAATGATGATATGATGTTGCTTATAAGTGACAAAGAACAATCCAATTATTGGATCATCTCCAAACTTCATAAGATGAAATAGAATGACCCTTTATTGACCAAAGAAGATTAATTGAATGAATCATAACTTAGATTGATGATCAAAGATGATGGATGATTGTCTAGATGCTCAAAACACCAACATCTAGTTCAGGATTACCCTAACTGAGGGTTAATCAGATGGTCTGGATTGTTAATTTAGGAATAACTACCAGATCAGGGAAATCATCAGTTGGATTAACTTGTCTTTGAGGTTTAAGAACACCAAGTGATCGAATGACTTAGTGTGACTTATGATGTGATAGGTATGTCAGAGTGTGTGGTTTGATATTTCTTACGTGCTTGATTGGAGTACCGCATTTTTTAAGTAGGTGATTACGTTTGGGATTTTTCCATGGTTTATATCATGTTTTGCTATTTTATGAAGGTTGTTGTTGCCTTGTGGGTACTATACTAGGAGGGTTGTAGGGTTAGCCACTCGCCCCTGACTTTATGATATTATGATTAAACACCTACCCTAAAAGGAGACAATGTATGTAGGTGGTGGTATCATGGGCAGTCTCCACTATGGGTCTGTACCCTCAAGTGAGACAGAGGAAGTCTCCCATTTCTAGAGTTGTTGCCACTGCTGCATAGTAGCCCATGCTCTTATTTTGAATGCTCATGTGGGATGGATGTGTTGGGTAAAGCCTATGTAGGCTGCCAGATGTGGGTGGGCCTATGGGCTGAGCGAGCTACCAGGTGTGTAAGCTACAAGTGAGAAACCCTGAAATCGGAATGAGTACTCATTGCCAATGATATGAGTGTAGTGAGACACTCTTAGGGCATGATTACGCACAATTTTCTGTTCATCATGACATGCATGTATATTTTGATGTAGACATGAATTCTTGTTTACTTTTAATAGATGCATATCCATGTATTACTTGTGCTTTGCATGCCATGGTGATTGATTTGATACTGTTCTATTCAGGCAAAAAGCATGCTTTGATTATTATTGTTTCATTCAGACTCATGAGTTTTCATGCTTTATTCATTATAGACACCTGGTGATTTAATGTGCATTGCAAATGATTTACTCTATGAGATTTGCCACGAGATTGATATCTTATGCAAACTATTTTATCTCATTTTTTATTTCTTGTAATCACCTACACAAGCAATAGCTTGCTAAGGCATTGCTTTGTTTTGCAATGCCTTAGATTTGGAGTGTGACAACGCTAAGGGAAAGTAAGTGGAGCAACACTGATTGAGTGAGGACCATGAGGACCATCTACCACTTAGTACTTTAGAGACTGACTTGGTGTGAGTCTCTCTGATTTGTTATTAGACTTCCTTTGCACTGTAAGGGGATATTATTGTGTGGATGGTATTGGACTCACACTTTTTGTATAATGTATATAAACTTACACATTTGTGTGTATGATGTGGTGATCATGGATGGAATCTTGGGGATTATGGGCATTTCGTTATTACTACCTCTTTAATGGCTGATGTTTTGATTTGACGTGGTTTTGAATTGAGCATGCTCTATGTATTGACACTTTGGCTTTGTTTATCATCATGGTTTGGACTTGAATGACCCTCGGAGTTTCCATTTTTGGGCATTTCCTTTGAAAATATTATGGTATTATTTTAAATGTGAGTTTTCTATATCAAGGATCCTGCTAATTTTATTAAACATAGTAATATCATTATTATATATATTGGGAAAAGGTTTTAGAAAACTCGGGGCATCACAAGTGGAAAGTAGGCATGGATTAATGTCAAGAAGTTCTTGGGTAAATATGCTATCTCAAGAGGATAAGATTTGAATTGCCACATGAAATAGAGGGACATTGATAGGTAAGAGCCTGGAGTTGGTAGATATGATGAAACATAAGAGAGTCAACATTTCTTGTATCCAAAAAACTAAGTGGAATAAGGCTAAAACTAGATATATCAATGGGTATAAGCTCATGTATGTAGGAAATGATAGTAACAGAAATGGCATAGGAATAATGGTGAATAAAGAATTAAAGGATAAAGTTGTAGACGTTAAAAGAACTAGCGATAGAATTATTATAATAAAAGTCATTCAAGGAAAACAGATCATAATGTTATAAGTGCATGTGCAGGAAAATATAATCAAGAGACAATTTTTGGAAGATATGGAGGGCGTCATGCAAGAAATTCCTTTCATGGGGGATATTTATAGGAGCATATTTAAATGGCCAATTAGGAAAAGAAAAGGAAGGATATGATATGGTACATGGAGGGTATGGTATCCGAGAATGAAATGAGATGGAGGAAAGTATCCTTGATTTTGCTTTGACATATAACCTGACCGTTGTAAACACATTCTTTAAGAAGAGGAACGAACACTTAATAACCTTTAAAAGCAAACTCCATAAAAGATAAATAAACTTTTTTTTACTTAGGAATACCCATAGATCAATGTGTAAGGATTGTAAGGTAATACTCGGTGAGAGTTTAATGTTAGAACATAGGTTAATGGTTATAAATATCAAAAACTATTTGGTGGAACTTAAAAGGGGAGAAAATAACTCAGTCACAAATAAGTTGATCATAGAAGGAAACTAAAATAATGAAACAGAAGTAAACAACATGTGAATTAATATGGATGAGTCCATTAAGAACATGGCAAAAGATGTCCTAGGAGTATCTAAAGGTAAAGGGCAATTAGTAAAGAAAACATGCAAGTGGAGTGAAATAGTGGAAAAATTTATTAAAGTGTTTTAAAGCATTGCAAAAGACTAGAAATATTGAAAACTATTACCAGTATAAGAATGCTAAAAAGGTTGCTCATAGAATAGTAAATGAGGCTAAACTCAAGACCTATGATGATCTCTATAATAAACTAGGATCAAGAGAAGGTGAGAGATGTGTTTAAACTTTAAAAAATAAGAGAACGGAAGGGTCAGGACTTAAACAACGTTAAATGCTTTAGAAGTGATGATCAAAGGGTACTAGTCAAAGATGACGAGATCAAACAAAGGTGGGAAAGTTACTTTAAAAAATTGTTAAATGACAATTGCCCTAAGAATATAGGGATTGAAAGTACTATAAACCTAAATAACATTCGACATTATACATACTACTATAGGATTAGAATACCTCAAGTGAAAGAGGCCTTGAAAAAGATGAAATCAAGAAAGCCCTAGAACCCAATAGTATACCAATAGAGGTTTGGAAGCATATGTGAGATACTAGAGTAGTTTGGTCGACCAAGTTGTTTAACAAGATTATAAAATCAAAGAAAATGCCAAATGAATGGAGGAAGAGCTATATTTACCAATTTATAAGAATCAAGGAGACATATAGAGCTGCACCAATTATAGGGGGATCAAACTTTTGAGCCATGCTATGTAACTTTTTGAAAGAGTGATTGAAAAGTGGTTATGGCATGAGATAAGTGTATCAGAGAACTAGTTTGGTTTCATGCTTAAGAGGTCTACCATGGATTATATTTTCTTACTAAGACAATTGATAGAAAAATATAGGGAGAAGAAGAATGACCTCCACATGGTCTTTATTGACTTAGAGAAAGCTTATGATAGGGTCCCTAGATAGTTAATATGGAGAGTGTTGGGCGAGAAAGGGGTTTCCCAGGGGTATATAGACATAATTAAAGATATGTATGAGGGAGTAGTAACAAATGTTAAGACCATTAAGGGAGAGACTAGTGATTTTCCTATCACTGTAGGATTACACCAAAGATTGGCATTGAGCCCATATCTTTCATGTTGGTTATGGATGAACTAATAAAACATCTGCATGAGGAGATTATATAGTGCATGCTATTTGTGGATGATATACTTTTAATTGATGAGACAAGGAAGGGAGTAAACACAAAACTAGAGTTATAGGGAGAAGCATTAGAGCCTAAAGGATTTAAAATCAACCGAATGAAGACATAGTATATGGAATGCAATTTTAGTAAGGAGAGGAGTAGGAGTGGAGCACCATTAAAGATTGATAACTAAGAAGTCCCCATAAAAGACTACTTTCAATACTTGGAATCGATGATTCATGAGAGTGGAGAAATTGAGAGGGAGGTTACCCAGAGAATCCAAGCAGGTTGAAATAAATGGAGATACACATTTGGAGTTTTGTGTGATCGACAGGTGCCACTCATGCCAAAAGGAAAATTCTATAGGATGGTTATAGGGTCGGCCATGTTGTATGGTTTAGAGTGTTGGCTAGTTAAGGAACATCATGTTCATAGGATGAGAGTCGTGGCAATGAGGATGTTGAGCTGGATGACTGGCAAGATAGAATAGAATTAGGAATGAAAACATTATAGGAAACTTAGGGACAGCACCAATAAGTAACAATATGAGGGGGATTAGGCTTAGATGCTTTGGATATGTCCAATGATGACAAACAATAGCACATGTTAGAAGGAGTGGGGCAATGCAAGTAGAAGGTTCTAAAAGGACAAGGGAAAGGCCCAAAAGAACATGGATAGAAGTGGTGAGAAAAGATTTAAAAACTTTGGGACTAAATGAAGCTATGATACTTAATAGAGGGGAATGGAGGAACAAGATTCATGTGACCAACCCCTAATTGGGATAAGGTCTTGATGATGATGATGATGATGAGACGATAGTTCTGTCGTTGATGTGTTACTAAAAAAATATGTTCTTAGGTTGCAAATGTAGATTCAGTTTTATGAAATTATCATGTTGTGATGCATCTTATGAATCTATATTAGTTGCCTTCCATCTAAAGTTACAATCATCTTTTCATTTCATTATTTCATAACTGACACCGTCCATCATTCCACAAAGTCACAAGGCACCGAAGTAGGAAACATATGTTATTACTTCAATATGAAATGACTAGCACTTTAAGGAGGGGATTCCATCTTGTATATAAAAAAAAACAAAACTACAAAATGATTGAAGTACCCTTACAGTGACTATAAATTTTCAAACCATTTCCATCATCTTTATTTTCATATTTTCTGCAGCCAAGCAAAAGGATATCATGAATCTCTCTATTTGTTCTAGCCCTTTGTTTTCCCTTGATTAACAAACTCTATTAAAGGAGCATTCACTCTCAAACCCAATTCTCTCCCTAATACCACCATTTTCATAGATCAATGAATTATCGAGATCTGTTCTTCCAATGTTTCCTTGATAAAAACTCTGTCTCAGCTTGGAATTGGAAATACACTCCATATTGATTTGAGTATTGTGGAGGGATGGAATTAAATTTCTACCAAAGATGTAGTGCAGAGTATGAAAAGATGATTATAGTGAAAACGTCCTCTCCACATTAGCGGTTTTGGGAGACTCATAGGAAATATTACATATTTTCATCATTTGTTTCTTGAGCCCTCTTTTTCCAAATTCCCAAGTATGTATCTTAAAATTGAAATGTAAGGGAATGTGTTACTTCTCCCTGAGGATCAACATGGGAAAGGACTTCTGCTTTAGTGTGCCATCATCCTACATCTTCTAGAGGATATTTAAAACAAAAAAAATCAATCAAGGATCATGATTACTTTCTTGAAATCACTACCCTCAATAGTATTCATGACAGAAAGTTCAGGGATCTTATAGGTTATGTGCTTTTTCCTATAGATAATCTTCTTATCCTATGCTATAAAGTGATGTACTTTATAGCAACAAGAATAATTCTAAGTTAGGGGTGTCATGAAGAAACTAGTAGAACTTCTTTGCAAAGTTCTGAAGTGTTTCTAAATTCTTTCATTGAGAGTAACTACAATCACAAGCGATATTGGGTTCTTATTATGATTATCTAATAGAGTTAACAATATTCAATTCCTATGAACTCTACATTCCTGCTCTTATTTGTATTCTTGGTGGAGAAAGATATCTTACTCTCTTAGTATTTTTCTTGCAACAGAAGAATGTGTTTTGAGGTTCTCATTACAATTCGTAATCTACCCTTGTAATAATTGTGCCAAGAGAATGGTTTATTGAGTACAATGGTTGAATATCCTAATTTACTTGGGTCCTTGATTCATTGTTTGACACTACAAGATTGATGCCTCTCATGTCATCACTAGTGCACTTAGATGGAAAAATGGAAAAAAGAAAGAAGAGAAGAAATTCAAGACAACTTCTACACCCTAACAACTTCTAGAATTTGTAGAGATCTAGATTTTCAACCTCAATAGCTGAAATTCCATACAATCACTAATCAGATGATCGGTTGTTGTGAGCCAAACAAGGTAGTGTCATAGAATAAAATAGAACAATCTTTGAGTACGTTCTATGTCAGCTTCCGGGTTCTAGATGCAACCACTCCAAAAGATGACAAGAAATGCACAGTATGATCAGATTATGAACCACCAAAATACAGTACTTCAATGCTTCTTTTTTGCGTGAGGCATATTCTCTAGAAGGTCAAACATAATCATTTAGCTTAGTTCCTAATCTTTTGTAAGTACTATCTAAGTTTTTGTAACACCCTGGGGTTCCAACAGTCACAATATTGTCTGCTTTGGGGCGCCCATACACTCCTCACGGTTTTGTTCTTCCCAAGTTTCCTAGGGCAAACACGTTGTGATTGTTAGAGACACCCAAATTCTTATTAATGGCTCAGTTTCGTCTTTCCCGGGCAATGTGGGACTAAACTCTCAGTTCCTCACCTTGCCTAGAAGCCTGCCAACTCTTTTTGGCCCACCCTCATCAGCCCGCCCTCATCGGCCAAGGCTTCACAACCTATCCCCCTTTAGGGACACACGTCCCCGCTTGTCTTACCACACATGAGCACCCGCATGCAGCTTAGACACCACACCACGAGGGGAACTGGCTCTGATACCATTTGTAACACCCCAGGGTTCCAACAATCACAATATTGTCCGCTTTAGGGCGCCCATACACCCCTCACGGTTTTGTTCTTCCCAAATTTCCTAGGGAAAACGTGTTGTGACTATTAGAGTTTCCCGAACTCTTATAAACAGCCCAGTTTTCTCTCCCCAAGCAATGTGGGACTTACTCTCTATCCCTCACCCCAGCCTAGAAGCCTGCTAACCTTCTCTTGGCCCGCCCTCATTGGCCTAGGGCTTCACATCTTCCCCCCTTAGGGAACACTCGTCCCCGTGTGATAGCCATGACCGGGAGCCCGTATGCGGCTAGCCACCACACCACGAGGGGAGCTGGTTCTAATACCATTTGTAGACCATAGGGTTCCAATAGTCACAATATTGTCCGCTTTGGGGTGCCCATACACCCCTCACAGTTTTGTTCTTCCCAAGTTTCCTAGGGAAAACGCGTTGTGACTGTTAGAGACACCCGAATTCTTATTAATGCCCCAATTTCCTCTTCTCCGGGCAATGTGGCACTAAACTCTCAGTTCCTCACCTTGCCTAGAAGCCTGCCAGCTCTTTTTGGCCTGCCATCATCAGCCCGCCCTCATCAGCTAAGGCTTCACAGTTTTCATCTTCTAACTATGGGTAGCATCTCATGTAGAGTGAATCAAACCCTAGTTGGATTGAAACTAAGATATTGATGCGACATTTTGAATCAAATAGGTTCTTATTACAAAGAGACTGATAATGAGTTCTTTCACAATTGATGATTTCTTCCTCTCTTAGAGGTGTTTCAGAATTGTCTGATGATTAGATGCTAAAGTAACTCATGTCTAGCTTTTGTGATTGTTGATCATTTCTGCCATGGTAGAATTGAGATAAATGATGAACCCAAAATCTTGTTTGTTCATTCTGTGAAGTACTTTGTTTTGAGTTTTCCTTTCCCTCTAAGGTGTTAGTTGTTAAGTATGAGTTTTTTTTCTCTTCTTTTCTTTTTATTTTGGTGCATGCATTTGTACTTCAGCTTTCCTCATTTTAATGCTAACATCTTCAAATGGGAAAGTAGCATAGGGAAACTTTGTGATGCCATTATTCTTCCACAAAGTTTAGCACATGAGCATTTTGAATATGGTCTTAATAGCAAAGCAGTAAAGAACTACAACAATATCCACCTCACAACAAAACTTCGAAATAAAATAACAGATACCTTGGAGAAATTGTACTTGATTTTAATATGTATACATTTTCCTTTTTTTGGTTCTAACTTTTTATGCATTCCTTTTTGCCTGATCTATTTGTTGATTCTTTTTTGTGCCTTTTTCTCAACTTCACCAAGTTTCCTCTTTGAATATAGATTATAACGTGTAATAAATTATAGAATGTAATGTTTCACCATTAGATACACCTCCTCAAAGGTGTGATGAGTTGCATATTCCACACATATCATGAATTACCAGACAAGTAGTTTGGATTGATCACTAACCAAGATAATTTTAGTGCAAATGGATGTATCCATCATGTAGCTCATAATATCCAATTTTCCATTTAAAGTGATGGCCGTGATTTAGCTAACACACCTCTTAATGGAATCATTGTGAAGAGGAATAGCTTGCTGCCCATTCAAAGCAATGAATCATAGGTGGGTCTAGCACATCCATTGTTACATATTGATCATATCATTATATATGTGTGTATGTGTGTGAGTAAGAGTGGCTTGACTTGTAATAATGCAAGAGCAACTTTACATGTCTCGAACTTGCTTTTTCTAAATGTAAATTTACTCTATAGGGCAGCCTAGTGCATGAAGCTCCCGAGAGGATGGACTTGACCATTGTAGAAAGAGTGAGATACATGCTTGGTATGACTAAGCTACCTAAGCCATTCTGGGGAGAAGTTGTATGAATAGTCAGTTACTTGATCAATAGCTCATCAGCACCATTGAACTTTTAAGTTTCAGAACATAAGTACTCTGGCAAGAAAGTATCCTACTTGCATATGAGAATATTTGGGTGCAAACCATTCACACGCACATCCTAAGAGATGACACAGAAGCTAAGTCTATTGCATGTATCTTTACCAGTTATGGATATGAATAATTTCGATACATGTTGTGGATCCTAAAGGGGAAAGAATCATCGGAGTAGGGATGTAGTGGTCCATGAGAATCAATTCTCGAGGACTTTAAAACCCAAAAATTTAAATGAAGCAAGTACTAATGGTCCAGTCCTACTTACTAGATCCTACACCAGTATAAGCTTACATAGAAGATATGCAAAAAGGATTACATGAAGAAGAAGAAGAAGAAGAAGAAGAAGAAGAAGAAGAAGAAGAAGAGGCTATAGACCAGGGGCAGTAACAACTTCCTCCACCTAAAGTTGTAATACCATCACAGCAAATAGATGGTGAAGCAACTCATTAGCCAGAAGTTGAGTCTCAACCAAAAACATCGACAAGAGACCACATATAGATTCTTTTACAAAAGCATATGAAATTAGAATATATTATGCTTACTAATGATGGTGAGCTAGAGAACTTCTAGGAAGCTCAGAATATGAATATAAGAGAAAATGGATGCAAGCCATGTAGGAAGAAATTAGCTCATTAAAGAAGAATCAGACTTATGAGCTAGTAAAACTTTCTAAAGGCAAAAAAGCACTGAAAAATAAATGGGCATTCAAGCTGAAGAGAGGTACCATTGGAGAACCAATAGTACACAAGGCTTTGAACATAAGAAGAGAATTAACTTTGATGAGATCTTCTCACTAGTAGTGAAGATCACACCAATCCTAGTTATACTTGGACTGGTAGCAAGACAAAATTTGGAGCTTGAAAGATGGATATAAAGACAACTTTTCTCCATAGAGAACTGGAGGAAGAAATATACATAGAACGATTGGAAGGGTTGATGTCGCAAGGAAGAATCTCTTCGTCTACAAATTGAAGAAGAGTCTTTATGGCCTCAAACAAGTGTCGAGGCAGTGGTACAAGAAGTTTGACTCATTCATGATAAGTCAAAGATGTAAGAAGACTACTAGAGATCATAGCGTACATGTGCAAAGATTCCTTGATGGCAAATTTGTCATACTCTTCCTCTATGCAAATGACATTTTGATAGCTGGTCAGGATGTAGCCATGATCACTAAGCTGAAAAAGGAGTTATCTAAGTCCTTTGACATGAAGGATTTTGGCTTAGCTCAGTAGATTTTAAGCATGAAAATATGACAACAAAGAAGTTGTAGTTGTTATAGCATAAGTATATTGATTGAGTAATGAAGATATTCAACATGGAGAATGCTAAGCTAGTCAACACTCCTCTAGATAATCATTTTAAGTTGAGCAAGCACTCCTATCTCTCATTAACACCATTAATGTTACTCAAACCCTTTAACTAGCCCAACTCCCTCTCCCTGGGTGCCGTGAGACTAACTCTCAAGATCACCTACAATCGCGTACCTGCAACCACATGGCTCACATATCGATCTTAAGATATTGACCTTAAGGCTCATTCATCCCCCCTTAGGGAACATGCATCGTCCCATGGCTTAGCCTAGCAGCAAGCTACATGTGGTTAGCCTCAAAACCACAGGGGAACTGGTTCTAATGCCTATTGTAAAGGTTGGGCACCAATAATGCGATATTGTCCCTTTTGATTAAAGCCACACGATTTCAAAATTTGTCGACCATGTGTATTAGAGTGCACTAGGAAGCAATATTGTCCTCTTTAGGATCCATGGTTATCGCTGAAGGTTTTGTTTCCTACTCTCACATCCGTCTTGGGCCTCACCTCCTCTGGAATGTGTCAACACCATTAGAATTACCTGAACCCATATAACTAGCCAAGCTCCTTCCAAGGCGATGTGGGACTAACTCTTAAGATCACCTTCAGCTGCGTACCTACAACTATGTGCCTCACACACTGATCTTAAGATACAGACCTTAAGGCTCCCTCCCCACTTAGGAAACATAAGTCCTCACATGGCTTAGCCTAATGGCAAACTACTTTTGGCTAGCTTCAATGCCATGAGGTGAACTGGCTCTAATACCACATGTGATGACCCAGATTCTTAAATGACTTTTCTAAATTCTTTTTTGAAAAGCGAGGCCTCTAGTTAAAAAATCTTTTTGTAAAAATCTTTTTATTGAAAAATGTTTTCACTGTTTGTTTTCCAAAAAGAATTTTTAACTAGAGACTTCGCTTTTCAAAAATAATTTAGAAAAAGCCATTTACAAACTCGAATCATCACACTGATACACACAATAGTCTGAACAAGGCCAAACATTGTTCATGCAATAGGTGTTGTGAGAAGATTCCTTTCCCACCCACAAAGTGATCACTAGCAAGCAATGAACTAGATTCTATAGTAGCTGAATGATACATCCAAGTTGTGCTTGTGTTTTGGAAGAGTAGAACCTATCTTAGAGGGATTTATAAATCCAGACACGATAATAGATCTTAATGGTAGAAAATCAACATTTGCACTTATGCTAGGGGAGCTGCATCATTGCAGTCCAAGTTAACTCTCTAGGGACTATCATAAGTCGATAATGACCAAGTGGAGGTCTTTCCTCCTCTCCCTAAATTTCTCTACAAATTGTCTTAGTAAGAAAATAGCTTCCACGGTAGACCTCCAAGGCATGAAACCAAACTGATTCTTTGATACACTTGTCTCCTGTCGTAGCCTCTTCTCAATCACTCTTTCAAAAAGTTTCATAGTGTGGCTCATAAGTTTGATCCCTCAATAATTAGTGCAGCTCTGTATGTCTCCTTTATTCTTATAAATTGGTGCAATAGATCTTTTCCTCCTCTCATCAGGGATTATTGATGGGTCCAAACCCATATATAGCAGTTGGTCTTGCTTGATTCACCGCACTAGACAGTTAGATTTCTTTAGATGATGAGATTTTTGGGTGCCAATTTTGGAGACTAGATATCTTAGACCGGATTTGGCATAGCCCAAAAAAATCAAGATCTAATTTTGGACATGATTTCTTGAAAGGAATCTATTCAATTAAGATTCTCTAAATTCTTACAAATAGGAGTTAGAGAAATGAGTGTAATCATCCCTCCCAAATGTAAAAGCCCAGTAAAAGTGTAATCTCCTTCTTTTCGTGAATATAGATCACACAAATCAAACCATGTAAAATCTCCATGTTCATATGTGTGATTCTCTCTCAACCCTATCTCTAAATATGATCCAACTATAACAAATTCGATAGTAACAATTGTAAATCAACAAGATTGTAAAACCCTCCTTGACCTATCACTCCTCATCAGTTATCATGAGAAGTTGGCTAGGTCAATATCACCATATTTGCATGAGTAATGAGACATTCCCTTTATTTTTCTCTCCTTTTTTATTCTTTCTTTTGAAATGTGTACAAAAATTTATGATTTTCTAACCCTTTATGTTTGTGTGTGTCTAATTTTCTAAAAAAGCCCTTCTTTTATAAGAAAAGTATAAAAATAAACCATGGGTTCTTTGACATATGAATATATGTGAAAAATGCATGTCAAAATATGGAATTGTCTCATAGACTCACCACAGCCTGTCCCACATCCGGTCAAAAAATTTCTATCTCATCACCAAAGCATGTCAATGTTTTTTTGCCCCAATCTGCCCTAAGGAGGTGTGAGTCAGGATCGGGCCCTATTTAACCCGCTCCATAGCCATCCCTAAACTTAAACTACCAAAAATACATTTTTAAAATGCTAGAATCATAAACTCCTATATTTTTAGTTGAAGATATCCAAAGCAAGATACACGAAGTAAACCAGTCATATCATTCAAATTGGGTCGTTCCATGCTAAAATGAACGCTTTAGTTTTGCCGCTCAAGTGAGTCCTGGTACAAGACCCACTTCGCGCTTCGTTTGAGAACCTTTGGTTTAGCATTTCCCTTCCTATGAATACTTAAATCATGGGATTGGAAAGTGATACATGCACTAATCCACTCAAAATTCGAGGTACTGATTACATTTTCTTGTTCATTTTATGGAGGATTTCTAGTATGCAAATTTCACCGACTGATTTTTATGCTCCATATATTCTTTTCTTCGTTGTTTGTTTCCATTTCTTGTTTGTTGATACACATAAATAGGATTGGGCTTTGTAGGTTTTGATGGATTGGCTCATAACAATCAACAAGCTGGATATGTGAAATGGAGGAAGTCAGGAAAAGTAAAGAAAAAAAGAAGAAGCTTTGATAACGGGAGCTCCAAATAAAATCAACAAAATAGTGGGGTTCTATGAGTTTGTCCTCATGCATGAATCAATCCATTAAATCAATGGGAATTTCTTCTCCTACAACCCTAGCTTCTAATACTGCTATGACAACTTTGCAAAAAATGGAGTTGGAATTGCTTTTATGAGCATTTTATATTGACACTCGAAAAGATTTACCATGGTTATGTTGTCAATGGGACTCCAAACCCTTCCACACTTCCTCTCTAATCTTACTTTCAACTAAGGCTCCAACCTATGATGTTTTAACTAAGTAATGGTAGGAAAGGGTTCCATCTAAATGACAGCAAGGTGAGAGAGAAACCCATAAAAGAATATCTGAATCATTCTCAATTTTCTTAGTTGAAATTGATCTCACAGGCTTAGGGTGTATACCTAAGCTATCTAAGTAAGTTGATTTAGGAAACTAAGTTATCTAGGCTGGCAGATGTTGATTCTGGAGAATGCATATGGATTAGTTAAAAGTAACATCTTCAATTGGCTAATAAGTAAGCTTTGAGAAAAAATTGTATCCAATGAGTGAATTCATGTGTAAGATCTTTAGTTAAACCACAATAAAAAAGTCAAAGAGCCATTCTTTTCTTTCATCTTTTTCCTTAGTATTATCACAAATTTTTTAATATTTTAATCCTTCTCTTTTCTTCTATTAATGTTTTTTGCTTTTCTATATCGTTGATGGGTTCATAATTTCCCATTTCATTCCTTCTTTCTTTTTCTTATTATTTCTATTGTTTGTGAGTGTGGAGCTATTTAGAATTTTTCTTGGCTCTATAGTGTAGATGAAGAGTGATACATTATAAAAGTTAATAGAAGATAGATTAAAACACCAGATGAACGAAAATGTTGTCATGAGATCTTATCCTAATACAATGTATTGGACAGTTGCACTTTGATAATGTTGAAACTTTGTTGAAGTATATTGTATAAGACACCGAATGCTGGTTCAGACTAGCTTGCATAGTGCAAAAGCATGCATACGCACAAACACTCTACTAATACCAAATTATATCTAATAACAGCAACTAATACCAAGCTTGTGAGTTGGAACTATCAGGATTGCAGCAAATAAACCTGCGATTACTTGTGAGAATGTCAACTTGAAAGATTTGTTTAGAGCATGGTATGAAAACTCGTGGACTCTTTAGAATTTAGCCAAGTCAATGTGGCTTAAAAATTTCCTCATTTTGCTTCTCAAACTCCCTGAGTTTTGCCAAGAGAAGAGCTTTTTTGGAGGTAAAAATGGGCCAGTAAGTCTGTTACTAAAATTTATGTTCCTTTTGCCTATATCTACTTAGTGGCAAGTACTTGTGCTCTTTAAGCCTCATCAATTTCGTTTGGCTAAGTCTGCTTGTGTCTTCATTTTAACTTTTGACAATATGGTTTGGACTTTTAGTAAACTTTGTATTTTGAGTAGATGATACAATTTCCTTACAAATTAAGATTGGTAAGTTCCATCTCCTTCATAATTCTCAGTTTGAATACCAATGTTTCAAAAAAAAAAATTCCTTTGTGGAAGGTAGACACCCATGTGAGAGACTCCTTGCATCATTGTGCTTAGAAAGCTTTGGTTCTTGGATACCTATGTTACATGATCTATATTCTTTTAAATTTATTCTAGGAATGTAATGTGCTAATTGTATTATTTATGATAATGTCTCTTCAAATCTTCATATGGCCTGCATTATTAACCAAAAGAATAAGAATAACTATTTGCTGCAATTCTGAAATCGATTAAAACACATTCACTAAAGAGTGATTGAAATATATCCAGCAAGTACATCTAAAGTATGTCCTCTCTAACAACTTTTATGGGTTGTAAAAGAAGCATTCAAGAGAAACTGAGTGCTCTTGCTATTGGCTTTTGTAGATGATGGTTGTATCCTTGATGTGTTACTGAAAAATATGCTCTCAGGTTACACATTTAGATTTGGACTATTCAAGCAATTGTCGTATCTTGATGCATCTTATAGAATATATAACAGTTGCATTCTATCTAAGTTTACAATCAACTTATTTTTTCATTATTTCATAGCATAAACCATTTATCTTTTTGTGTAAGTTACAAGAGACCACAGTAGGAAATATATCTTGTTTAAATATGAAATGAGAACATTTTAAAGACAAGATTTGGTCTTGTATAAGAAACAAAGCTGCAAAATGATTAAAGAATCCTTGCAGTGTACTGGCCCACATGTTTTAGGAATAAAGAAATGTTATAATTACAAATTTTGAAAATTTTTAAGTTAATTGTTCACTATTATGGTGTAAAAGTGAGCTTAAATAAAGCTTAAATAGATTTTCTAATTATAACTCATTAAATAAATTGGGTATAATTAGGATATAAGTACTAATTAAATTTTAATCTTGTAAGACTTAACGACCTAAGCTAAGTGTAGCTAAGCGGTACCAACTATAGTTTGTCAAGGCAGGTTTTGATTTCAAGTCACCTTCCTAATGACTTTTAAGAAGAATTTTTTTATTTTAATTTAATGTATTAATTAATTCAAATTTTACATGTCTACAAGCCATACAAGGAAACCCACATGGTAAAGGATGGTTTTCATATGAACAAAATGTGTAAAGATATTATTACCAAAGCATGAGTCTAAGTAAAACAATAGATAGCGATCCAAGGGTTACAAAATAAAAGAGACCAAGAAAAAAGTTATAGATTTGAATCATTGGATGACAATCCAATGGTCAAAAATAAAAAAATAATTAATATTAGAAGAGTTACAAATTTGTAACCAATTGAAAAATGAATACATGGAAAAAATAATATTGATCAAAATATAAAGTGAAAACAATTACAAGGAAAGAATGTATGAAAGAAATAAAGAAGAAAAGAAAGAAGGTTAGAGACATAGAATAGCTAGAGAGAAAAAGAGGGGTGCGTAAGAGAGAAGAAGAAGAAGAAAAAAGGAAAAGAGAAATTTTAGAATCGAGCAAAAGTGCGAATTTGTCAAATTATTGGAAAAATAGGAAAAGCGAATCAACGGAGCCATTGTAGCATTTTAAGATAGGGAATCTTGAACGAGACCATGTTTTCTCTTATAAAAAAAAATTACCAAAGTTTTATGGATGGTTTTGTATAAAATTATACTACTATTTCAAAAATTGGACGTCAACTATTTTGTCTTGTTTTGTTGAGAAATTTAATATCTAACCATATCATCATCATTACCTTATCCCAATTAGGGGGTCAACAACATGAATCTTATTCCTCCATTCCTCTTCATTAAGTACCATGGCTTCATTTAGTTCTAAAGTTTTTAAATCTTTTCTCGCCACTTCTATCCACGTTTTTTTGGGCCTTCCCCTTGCCGTTTTAGAACCTTCTACTTACATTGCCTTACTCCTTTTAACCGATGCCATTTTTGGTCTCCTTTGGACATGTCCAAACCATCAAAGTCTAATCTCCCTCATCTTATTACCTATTGGTGCTACCCCTAAGTTTCTTCTAATGTTTTTGTTCCTAATTCTATCCTTTCTTGCCACTCGTCCATCTCAACATCCTTATTTCTATTACCCTCATCCTATGAACATGATGTTCCTTAACCAACCAATACTCCGATCCATAGAGCATAGCCGGCCTTATGGCCATCCTATAGATTTCTTTTAGTTTGAGTGGCACCTGCCGATCACACAAAACTCCAGTTACACATCTCCATTTGTTCCAACCTACTTCGATTCTTTGGGTAACCTCCCTATCAATCTCTCCACTCTCATGAATCATTGATCCTTAGCACCGAAGGTGGTCTTTTATGGGGACTTCTTGATTATCAATCTCAACTAGCGATCCACTCCTACTCCTCCCCTTGCTAAAATTGCATTCCATATATTTTGTCTAATTCGGCTGATTTTAAATCCTTTAGAGTATAATGCTTCTCTCCATCACTCTAACTTTGTGTTTGCACCCTCCCTTATCTCATCAAGTAAGACTATATCATCTGCAAATAGAAATTTCCATGGAATCTCCTTGTGTAGATGTTTTGTTAACTCGTCTATAACCAACGTGAAAAGGTATGGCTCAATGCTGATCCTTGGAGTAATCCTACAGTGACAAGAAAATCAATGGTTCACCACCAGTGGTCTTAACATTTCTTACATCTCCCTCATATATACCTTTAATAATGTTTATATACCGCCATGAAACCCCTTTCTCGTCCAACACCCTCCATATTAACTCTCTAGGAACTTTGTCATAAGCTTTCTCTAAGTTGATAAAGACCATGTGGAGGTCTTTCCTCCTCTCCTTATATTTCTCTATCAATTGTCTTAGTAAGAAAATAGCTTCCATGGTAGATCTCCTAAGCGTGAAACCAAACCAGTTCTCCAATACACTTGACTCATGTCTTAGCCTCTTCTCAATCACTCTTTCAAAAAGTTTCATAATGTGACTCATAAGTTTGATCCCTGGATAATAAGTGTAGCTTTGTATGTCTCCTTTATTCTTATAAATGTTAGTACAGTAGATCTTTTTCTCCATTTATCCAGCATTTCCTTTGATTTTATAATCTTGTTAAACAACTTGGTCAACCAAACTACTCTTGTATCTTCCATATGCTTCTAAACCTGAATTGGTATACCATTGGGCCCCATGGCCTTTCCTGATTTCATATTTTTCAAGGCCTCTTTCACCTCAGGGATTCTAGTCCTATGTTCATATCTATAATGTTCAATGTTATTTATGTTTATAGTATTTTCAATCCCTATATTCTCAGAGCCATTGTCATTTAACAATTTTTGAAAGTAATTTTTCCACCTTTGTTTGATCTCATCATCTTTGACTAGTACCCTTTGATCATCACTTCTAATGCACCTAATATGATCAAGTCCTTACCCTTTTGTTCTCTTCTTTTTGAAAGTTTAAACACATCTTTCTCACCTTCTCTTGTTCTTAGTCTATTATAAAGGTCATCATATATTATTGATAGTTTTCATTTTTCTAGTCTTCTGCCATGCTTTAAAACACACCCGTTTTTCTCCACCACCATGTTTTCTTTACTCATTTTCATTTACCTTTAGATACTCCTACGACATCTTTTGCCACTTTTTTAATGGACTCAGCCATATTAATTAACATGGTGTTTACTTCTATTTCATAGTTCGAGTTTCCTTCTACCGTCAACTTATTTGTGAATGAGATTATTTTCTCTCCTTTTAAGTTCCACCACTTGGTTTTTTTGTAACTATTAAGTTCATTTCCTTTCTTCCATCTTGTAATCCATAACCATTAACCTATGTTGTGAGGTTAAACTCTGACCGGGTATCACCTTACAATCCTTATATTTGATCTTTTAGTATTCCTAAGTAGAAAAAAAGTCTTTTTGGCTTTTATAAAGTCCACTTTTAAAGATTATTAAGTGTTCATCCCTCTTCTTAAAGAATGTATTTGCAATGGTTAGGTTATATTGTAAAGCAAAATTGGGGATGGTTTCCCCCATCTTATTTTGTTCTCCTATACCACACTCTCTATGTATCCTATCATATCCTTCATTTTCCTTTCCTACATGGCCATTTAAGTTTGCTCCTATAAATATCCCCTCAGTGTTGGGAATTTCTTTCATGACTCCATCCATATCTTCCTAAAACTGTCTCTTGATTATATCTTCTAACCCTACTTGTGGTGTATATGCACTTATAACATTTAAGATATGCTCTCCTAAAACAAGTTTTGTTATTATAATTCTATCAATGGTACTTTAACATCCACAACTTTATCTTTAATTCTTTATCTACTATTATTCCTACGCTATTTTTGTTATATCCTTTCCTATGTAGTAAAGTTTATACCCATCAATTTCTCTAGTTTTGAACCCCTTCCACTTGGTTTCTTAGATATAAGTGATGTTGACTCTCCTACGTTTCAATGTATCTACTAAGTCCAAACTCTTACCTGTATTCCCTATATTCCATGTGGCGATACAAATCTTATGCTCTTGAGATATCCCATTTACCCGCACACTTCTTGACCTCCATGGCATGAACCCATGCCCACTTTTCATTATGCTTGTGTTATGATGCAATGTGTCGCTTTCGAGGGGATGCTCTAACAACCCTTGCCCATTTTTCACTACACCTGGGATCTGATGTAGCATGTCGCTTTTGGGGGAGCACCCCAACAACCCCTGCTCATTTTTCACCGCACTCAGGATCTGATGCAGGGCTTCGCTTATGGGGAATTCCATGGCTTGAGGGAATGTCAGTTTTTGATTCATGTCATGTTAGGGTTGCCATACTTTTAAGAAGTTGGAGATGATTTTCATTTCTTACTTACAAACTAATATACAAATGCATATTCATTTGCAAATAGGAAAGAAATAACAAAATCATCTTCAACTTCTTCCTTGCCAGCTGATACCTAATGCAAGATGCTCCTCCTTTTTCATCCAAGTTTGGGACCAGCATTGGGGGAGTTAGCATCTAACCATATAATAAAGTTAAATTTTATATGGCTCAAGATATGAGAATTTGATGCATAATTTATTAAATTGAAATTTTTATTTTATCTTGATTATGTTATACAATGAAATGAATTAGATTTGGATCTCTATGAAAATGCTCAATAAGTGGTACGAATTGATAAATTATTCATACATTGACTCAAGTAGATTGATTTATAATTTGATCCAAACAAAATACACCAGGTTGTGCTTGATATATGGCACACTAGATTGTATCAATTGGACCATATGCTAAGATTGTGCCTATGTGCTTGGACTTTGGACAACAACTAGGAGCATGAAACTACTAAATTAGATCAAATAAATTTGTACCAGTCAATATTTTGTGGTATGATGCTTGAAAATTTTACCAAAATTCCTTGGTATCAGATGTAATTTGGGTACACAACACACTTGAATAATAATAATGTACTGCACTATGTATTAATTGAGGCTCAAACAAGTGATGCATAAAAAGCAAAAAATCATATAGTGAATTAATTTCATATTTATTTACAGATATCCCACAGTATTAGGCACATGACACTTGGATATGAAAATTTTATCATATATTAAATAGAACTCACACCTTAGTTATGAAAATAAGGCCATCACCTAACCAAACTCAAACATGAGGCATGCTGATCAATACTATGGCACACATTGTGTACCAAGAATTGATTAGCAACTACATGCATGAATATATATATTTTTTATCTACAATTATATATAAGAGTACTAAGTATTGGTCAGTGGTTAGATTCTTGAGTACCAAAAAAAAAAAAAGTGTCATAAAGGGTTGAATGTTGATATATAGCATGTGAGTTACTAAATAAATTATTCAGATACTTAAACAAGGAGGTCATGATCCTTGTGCTTTATCCTGGCTCATATTCTTCCAAGCACAATGTATCCATCATGTATGAACTCTTAAATTGTTAATGGAAAATTTTGATTTGTAATCAAGCGCATCATACTATGATTAAATATTCTCAATCATAAAGTAATTATTAGTATATGATGCATGATGATTTCCTAATGCACCAAGTATAAAGTTATGAACATGTGATGTGTATGTAAAGTCGTACTCAAGAGAATGAGTACCAAGTTTAATATATAAAAACAAAAAACAAAAGATTATATGTACCCAAACATCTGTAGTACCAAACACACTATGCATGGATCACGATTAGGTACAAGGCATATTAGACTTTGCAAATGCACCAAGCACTAACAATAATCAGGTACATGGCACATAGAACTAAATAGATTTTTCATGTGCCAAACTATACTTTGCTGCATCGTGTGTTGAGCAGTGGTCAGATGAATGGGGAGTGAACATTGACTCGCATGTCATCAATCAAGTGGTGCTACGTGCATGCTAACAAATAGCAATAAGTCATATAAGCATCAGTCAGCACCATGTTAGGTGAATTGAGCTAGGCGTACTATGCAGCGCAATCAACAAAATTTGTAATACTCAGTGCACCTAACTATGCTTAGTACAATTGGTACACCAAGTATAGCATGCAGTTAACTACCTGTATTTCTAGCATTTAGTATGATGTATATTTTTGTGGGTTATCAAATGGTGTTCAAAATATTAAAACTCATGAAAAATGTTTTGCATTTTAGATGAATGATTCGAATGGGATTGTCTAATTACAATAAACCATAAATGAAAATTTAAACAGTACAATTGAATATGAGAGTAGTGCTTGAGCGTGAATAGAATAAATTTTAGTTTTGAATCTTTATTACAAGATGTTCAATTGGTACACACACATATATTTGTAAGATGCTTTTAGATTATCATAAAATAATATGTTTTGACCTTACATATGATGGTAAGTGTGGGTCATTTGATAGTACATGAGTACTTATCCTTCCATTAAAATTGTTATCATTCTCCCTCTAATTAAGGTATAGCAATTCTATTTATGATTTTAAAATTATGATCAATAGAATCGTGTACACTTATATTTTGATTAGTTTGAAATAAATTTTGGCATGACATGTAGATTTATTGACATTCCGTTTAATTAACCATAAAAGTTATACATATGTTGTGTACTAGTTGGAATATTAGATCTAGGTTACTTATTAGAATGCATTTTGCATAATTTCACACTCTTGTACACCTACATTTGAATAAGAAATCAGGAGACTCTTAAGAGTTGATCCTGGTTTAGCGATGTTATGTCAAATCCCATGGTTGCTATACTAGGGAGTCAGTTAGCCATTGATTTGTGAATAGGTACCAGTCTATAATAGGAATGTTTGATGAGGGTGCGTTACATGGGGAGGGCTACCCTTGTATAGGATCGATCTACCTATCCCATGCAGTTGGTGTAGTTGGTGTGGTACCCATTGACGAGCATAAATTTGACTTTGATGCCACTACATGCACAATTGACCTTCTATTTTGTTTGGACATTGGCTGACATGTTGGTCTTTCTTGAGAATATTGACCAATGCTTGTGGCAGGATAATAAGTGTCACTCAGCTATAGATTAATCATTGAATGGATTGATTGACAAATTAATCATTCGATGAATATGAATTGAATTTGACTTAGATTTTTATGTTCCTTGGATATTATTTATATTATCTAATATTATATTATTTTGATTGTTACATAATTGTCTAATATGAATTGAGATGTCACAATTTGACGATGACATGTTTAATAGTACATGTATACACTTTTAAACTTAAAAACTTGCACAATATGCTTTTCTGTAATTTTTTTACTAGCTTTAAATGCTCTACTAGGTCATTTATCTTACTCACCAAGCCACCCCACAGGTGAAAGGCACAAGGAAAAGCTTAGAATTGATGCACAGGAGATTGAATAGACTTGGAGTTTTAAAGAATGAAGAACTAGGAATAATTTTACTTATTTGAAGACTTTACTCAATTTGTAATAAATTATAATATTTGAACTTTATATTGTGATTTAACGTGGTAGTTTTTGGGTTTTGACAAGTAGGTCATGACTAGCTGGAAAACATGAACTATTATTTTGAAATATATTGTAGAGATTTGTTTGACATACTTGAGGTAGAAGTAGTTTAAAATTTATTATCATATGTAGAGTTGTATAAAATATTTTTACAAGGATCGATCTTAACCAATCTCAAAAATATTAAGAAAATCTATTTATAAAAACTTAGGACGTCACATACAGTGAATTCAAATTTTCAAATCATTGCCATCATCTTTATTTTGGTATTTTAGGTAGCTAAGCAAAAGACTTTCATGGATCCATCTGTTTGTCCTAGCCCTTTGTTTTCCCTTTATTCACATAGGATACTTTAAAGGAGCATTTACTTTCAAACCCTTTTCTCTTTCTAATGCCACCATTATTATAGATTGATGAATGACCTAGATCTATTCTTCTGATGTTTCCTTGGTGGCAAGTATGTCTCAGCTTCGAATTGGAAATACATTCCATATTAATTCTGGAAATTGATGGAATAGGTCTTAAACTGCATTCCTAATGAGACCCAACTTGATGTTGAAGAAAATCAAAGTTAGAGAGAGAACACTATATTTCTGTTTTGAAGAGATGGCCTGTTTCTTTTCTAATTCCTATTTGGGTTTTGATACTCAAGGTAGAATAAGAGGGAGAAATATCTTTAGGTTTCTCTTAGCTTGTAGAGGGATGGAATTAAATTTTTGTCAGAGATATGTTAAGGGAATCTATGTCATCAAACAATAGTAAAAAAAGACACTTTGGAGAGGATAGTTAGATGTAAAAATCCTCTCTATGTGTGTGGTTTAGGGGCTCTATTTTTTAGGCAAAACAATAGCCCCTTTTGTTAGTTGGACACGTATGAAACTTTGCATATTTTTACTAGTTGTTTCTTGTGTTCTCTTTCTCTAGATTCCCAAATATGTATCTTGAGATAGAAATGCAAGGGAATGTGTAGCGTGCTATCATCCTACATCCTCTAGAGGATATTTTGAACAAAAAAGTAGGAAAGGATCTAGGTTACTTTCTTACAGTCACTACCTCAATAATATTGGTGACAAAAAGGTTAGGGAGCTTACAAGTGATGTGCTTTTTCCTATAGCATACATCTGCATCACATTTAAGCCTTTCAAGGGAGAAGTCTTACAAGGTATATTGGACTCTGTCCTAAAGTATGGGGTCTCTCTAAAATGTGGAAAAATAGAAAAGATATTCCTATCAACAAAAGCAATGAAAGACTACAAATTCGTCCCAGTAGAGAGTGAGAAGCAATCCAAACTTGAAAAGGATGCTCTGATGCAATTCAAGGTGGGTGGAATCTGATAAGGAATTCCAATTGCTTGCAACTTGGATAGCGATTTCTTAGAACCCATATCATAGTACACTTGGAGATATCTAGTGTATGAAAAGAGATTTCTGTCATGGTTATCACTCCATAGTGCTTTTTGTTGTTTAGTTAGTTTCTCATGTGGCTAATTTTCTCATACTATGTGGTATAGTGATGTACATGATAGCAACAAGAAAAGTTCAGTTTTGTGTGTCATCAAGAAACTAGTAAAACTTGTTTGCCAAGTTCTGAAGAGTTTCTGAATTCTTTCACTGAAAGTCACTACAATCTCACAGGCTATATTGGGTTCTCATTGTGATTAGTATTCTATTTAACATAGATCACAATATTCAGTTTCATAGATCATGATATTTAGTTCCTATGAACTCTACATTCTTCCTCTTATTTCCATTCTTGGTGGAGAAAGATGTCTTAATCTCTTAGTTAGTGTTTTTCTTGCAATAGAAGAACTTGTTTTAAGGTTCTCATTATAGTTTGTAAACTGTCTTGCAATAATTGTGACCAAGACAATGGTTTATTGAGTACAATGGCTAAATATTCTTATTTACTTAGCTCCTTGATTCATCATTTGAAACTAAGACATTGATGCCTCTTATGCAATCAGTTGGGCACTTAGATGGAAAAACAATAAGAAAGAAGAGAAGAAATTCAAGACAAACTGCTACATATATCAACCTTTAGAATTTGTGGAGATCTGGATCCAACTTCAATAGCTGAAATTCCATAGAACCACTAGTTATAGTGCAAAGTATCAAATGATCAGTTGTCATGAGCCAAGTGAGGTAGTGTCGTAGTCTAAAATAGAACAATATTTGGAAGTATGATAAAATTTTCTCTGTTTGCATTGTGCAGCTTTGGAATTATAGGTTTGCAACTGCTCCAAAGGCCATAACTGGAGATGTACAATATGATTAGATTATGAACAACCAAAATACAGTACTTCAGTGCTTCATTTTTGCACAAGCCCTATTCTCTGGAAGGCCAAACACAATCATTTAGCATAGATCCTAATATTTTGCAAGTACTATCTTAGTTTTCATGTTGAACATGGTTTACTATTCCAACTATGGGTAGCATCTCATGCAGAGTAAATAAACTCAAGTTTGATTGAAATTGAGATATTGATGCTAACTTCTGAGTCAGATATTCTAAATGCAAAGAGGCTGACAATGACTTCTTTCAAGATTTGATGATTTCTTCCTCTGTTAGAGGTGTTTCAAAAATGTTCTTTGATGATTTCTTCCTCAAGCTTCTATGATTGTCAAGTTGAATGTTTCTGCTATCGTAGAATTGAGATAAATGATGAACCTAAAATCTAGTTTGTTCATCTTTGAAGTCCTTCATTTTGAGTTTTCCTTTCCTCTAAGGTGTTAACTAAAAAGTGTGAGTTTTTTTTTTTTTTTCTTTTCATTTTATTTTGGTACATACACTTGTGCTTCTTCCTCTCTCCTCATTTTATTGCCAACATCTTCAAATAGGAAAGTAGCATCTGGAAACTTTGTGATGCCATTGTTCTTCCTCAAAGTTTAGCACACGGGCATTTTGAATATGGTCTCAATAGTAGAGTAGTAAAGAATGGAAAAATAATCCACCTCACAAGAAAATAAAATAACCGAGAGCTTGGAGAAATTTTGCCTGATGCTAATCTATATACATTTGCCTTGTCTTGGTTCTAGCTTTTTTTTTTTTTGCTTGATCTAGATTGGTTGATTCTTTTATTTATGCTTTTTCCCAATTTCATCGGGTTTCCTCTTAGAGTATAAAGTGATGGCCATGATTTAGTTAATAGACCTCTTGACTGAATCACTAGGAAGAAGAATAGCCAGCCACCCATTCAAAGCAATGAATAGTAAGTGAGTTCAGCACATGCATTATTATATGTTGTTCATGTCATTATATACATACAAAAGCAAGAGCAATTTTACTTACCTCCAACTTGCTATTTGTTGAGATCTAAGCCATTTGTTATATATATGTATGAAGCAAGAATCTATTACCTTAATTCCTAAATATATTTGAAATATCTCCAACAAGGAAAAGAGATACCTTAAACCTCCAACCAAGCACAATGAGAAGAGGCACCATGTTATATGCAACCGATTGTGTTAGACAATTGTAGGCATATATCTAATAATTTTAAGTAAATAAGGTGTATATACACGAGGGCCATTTTGGTCATTTAAAGGCAATGGGGAGAGTTGGAATGTACTGTCCTGATAAGCCACAAATGATGGTGACTTGCGATGTGGACCTATTGACAAGTTAAGAAATTTATATTATTTATTTATTTTTTAATCTAAAAATTCATTAATAGTTATGTATTGCTACTGAATAGGATAGAATAGAACATTGCCTCACTACCAGACTTGAGCTATATTGCAAGTCTAATTGCACCCACCATCTTCTCTACTTTTACATGGTGTTAGCATTTCTAGGGATGACATGAGCTGACATGGGATGAGATAACATAATATCTAGCCTAAGTCTTAACTTGGCTTGAGATGACCAAATTTAGCATGGTATGAAGTGACATGACTGAAAAATCAACTTAAGTGTGAGTTAAGATGAGATGATTTTGGTTTTAACTTATCTCAAGCACCATTATGAATGAGATGAGGAGATACTATTTCATCTCATCTCAGCTCAAGCACCACTAATAGTGATATGGTTCATATCATCTTATATCACTACAAATCATCTCATCTCAAGAAATACTAGGCCATGCTAAATTTTTCAAAATGATTTATTTAGATGACAAATTATCGCATGTTATATTACAAAATATCAATTTGCATACAATATCATATGCTTATCAAATATATGCTAAGAAGTTTTGATGTTATCCACCATTTCAGCTCCCAAACTTTCGTATGGCAGTTTAGAATTGAAAAGAAATGAAGAATCTAGTTTTCAACCATTGATAGGTGCAAATTTAGATTGTTTGATGACCTTTCTATGTTAAGTTGTTTGATTATTGATCATATTGTTGTGGTTTTCCTTAGGTTCTCAAGTGGCCCTCCAATTTATAGTTCCATTTATAAGTAACCCTCCAACTTTAAATCATGTAAATGAAGCCACCCAACTTATGAAACCAATTTGCATAGGGCTCAAATATGCAATCACCATTAACAGTCCATTTAAGTGGGGATAGTTTCATTATTTCAACTGCCCCCTTCTTCTTAAAATGAAATGAAAGTTAGATTTCAAGAGGGTTTGTCTTCATTGCAGCATACAACATCAAAACTCCAAGCTGGAAATGATATTCAATGCAAACATTTTAAAAGAAAGCTTGGTGAAGGACCAACTACAAAGATTGCAGATTCTAAGTCCATCTCACCCTTGCTCTCTCTATCTTTATCTAGCTCTCAATCCATCTCAAGCTATCTTTAAAACCCTTTAGCATCATCCAAACACCCACGTTCCATCAAAGCAGTAGAAATAAACACATCCAAATGCAACCCAACTCTTTTTGCATTAATATGAATCTCCCTTCCTTCTTTGAATGCAAATAAACTCAAACACGCCTTAAGAACAATTGAAAACACAAATTTATTCTGCTTAACACTCGAACAAAATATGAGTGATTATTTTTGTTAAATCAAAGCTAATAGCATCAAAATGATACCAGCCCCATCTTTTTTTCAAAGTGGAGACCTATGCATGGTCATGATACAAACATCTCAGTCTAAAAGCATGAACAAACTGCCCCATGAAGTACTCGATATAGCTGAATTTACGCTACATTGTTGCTACATTGCTTTTATATATCCCTAAACCCTCTATCTCCACCCATTTTGTAGTAAGAGTATGCATGCTAAAACTGATTACAGCTTAGTAGTGATGGGTTTAACAAACAATGACATGGCTTTTATCTTGGTTTCATTATTAGGAACACCAAATCTGTCGCCATATTGGTAGTAAGATTGAGATGCTCTTTCAAGACTAAGAGCAGCATTAACAAAAGATCACGAAAAAGGTGCAGATATAGACTCTTTATTCATCTTCTTCCATAAATCACTAATGACAGCCCTTATATTCTCATGAGCAATTACCTCCAAATAGCCTTTTTGATGCATATAACACTAGATAGCTTTGGGAACATCACCTCTCTTTAGCCCATCCTATGTTGGTGAAAAACATATGAAGTAGAGTTAATGATCCATTCAGATCGTTTGACATTACCATGTTGCACGCACAGTTGATGAAACAAGCAGTTTAACTGGGATAGTTAATCACTACATAAGTGTAGAGTCCATACTGTTGAGGCCCCCCAATCATCCCAAAGCCAAAGAATGGTTGAAGAATAATGTATGAGATCCAAATTGTTGTCTATGCATTCTAGTGCTTCCTCTATCATCTTTGGTTTCAATGAGAAATAGGTGTGGGTTAGTACCACATAACTTGATATTGAAATGCATGCATTTTCTAGATACTCATCAAATGTTGGTGTATATCCTTTGTTGTACCACTTTGCCTCCACAAGATACATTTTACACAAGTCTTCCCACTAAATGGAAGAAACAAATTGCATGAGATAGTTGATTCTTGTATCATAAAAAATAAAAAAATAAAAAAAAATAAAAAAAAAAAAGATTAACATTTTTTCTTAGAGAAGTTAAAGATGAACAAATCCATTCAAAGTCTTGAAACTTTGTCATCCAGGTGAGAGACTCTTCCTTGCACCACTGCACTAAGAGGTTTTGGTGTAAGAAAAAAATTAACTGAACCAGAAAAAAAATAAATGTATTACTGATTTTTGCAGATATCGGATGATGTCTCGTCCTGTGTCTTTCAGGATGTCATAAGCAGTCTCATTGGCAAAATTGAAGAGAGCTAGAAAACATTTCTTCATGTATTGTGGTAGCTATTCAATGCTGTGGACATCCCATCTAACACAATCCATCATATGTTTGAAATTGTGAGGAAAAAAAAAATGCAACTACCATAACACTTAAGAAAATTGAAATGTAGGAAACCTAACCTAGCAACAGCATCTGTGAAAAGCTCAAGTTCTTCTAGGGAACCATGGATATCATAAATATCATCAATGACTGTTATTAGCTAATATACTTTCATAACTATTTGCTTGAAATATCCAAACTGGGGCTCGAAGCTAGTTTCCACAATCCATAGAAAGCATTCCATTAGATGGTCTCTAGCAAAGGTCAAGTGTTAACCAAGACCAAAAGTCCTCCACCACCTAGCAAATGTAAGACCAATAGATAAGAACACATAACCCTTATAATGGGAACCTAAGGTCGTCAATAGGATGCATTGACATGCATGATAATTGTAGTCACTTGACAACATTATTCATAAAAGGAAAAATTACAATCATTTGTATGTAATCTTCACTTGTGGATGGCACTCATCACTAGCTCAAATAAAATCACGTAGCATCTAAACAAAAATCTTCTTATTTGTTGGATGACAATTTTTTACAACAATCTGAAGCATTAGTGGAGAAGCATATTTGACAAGGAGTTCCTATCCACAGATAAATTATATATATTAACTCAACTTAGACGATAAAAATGTAGACACTTCCATTAGAGGATTTTTCTTTTCTTTTCTTTTCTTTTTTTTTTTAATAAGATCTAAGCTGTTCATCATGTTGGGCATACAGAAATTAGGTAACATAGAAGGAATCAATGCATATGGATGATCCTAACTGCTATTTTTGAGTCTCTAAAAAATGAAATAAAAATTAATAATCTTGATTTTTTACTAAAAGATACATAAGCTAGAAGAATTCAATAGGAATGAAATTTGATCTCAATCCATCTAAGCCATTTTGAATATGATGAATGGCTTAGATCAACACAACAGTGTCAACGTGAATGAAAAAAAGAAAAGGCGGGCCACTTAAGATGGATGACCTAGCAACTACTGCTTTTAGTTGTAAGATGGATCACCCTATGTTCTCTAGGATAGGTCTTTTAAAATAACACATGGCAGCAGTTTTTGGATATATATATATATATATATATATATAATGTAACAATCCTAATTTTAATTTTAATTTTAGAGGATTATGAATTAATTTTGATAAACATAAATGGGGGATCTTCATATTTAGGTCCCACAGAATTCACCTTTTAAAAGACATCTTATTAGACCCTAATACCTTCATATTTGGATTGTACTTTGAAAGACAATTGCAACGACACTAATTTTGCTGAAATCCGAGTCGAATAAATAAATGGTGATTATTCTCACAAAGGACATTTTTGTAATTTCATTAATGGGCCCCACCTATAGAAATCTAAGCCTGATGCTAACAAGGTGCCTAGAAAACACCATGAGTGGGAATCATAAGTGTTGACTAAGATAGTGTGGGTGTTGTGATGGAAAGGGAACATCATCATAAAGGGTTTGATATAAATAAATAAATAAATAAAGAAATAAAGTAAATACAAGAGGGGGCCAAATTGATATTGGCACCCCCACCCCACCTTAAGTAAAAAACAAAATAGACTTTTCGTCTATTCCCTAGCCCGATGAAAAAAAAAAAAAAAAAAAGAAGAAGAAGAAGAAAGAGAGAAAAATGTCGGGGAGGAGAAACCCAATGCAGGGAGAGAAGAAGGAGAAGGGAGAGAAAGGGAGAGAAGGAGAGGAGAGGAGAGGAGAGGAGAAAAAGAGCCAGACACTGAGAAACTCTGGATTTTTTTGGTGAAATGGTGGATTTGTAGACGCTGGAGAAAACAAGTTCGCCGGCGGTAATGGCGACTTTGATAGGGAATCTAACCGTCTAATTGTTTCTTTAGGAGCTGAGGAGCAAAACCCCTTTGGTTCTAGCAGATGCTGGAGGAAACAAGTTCGCTGGTAGTAATGGCAATTTTGATAGGGAATCTAACGTTCCGATTGCTTCTTCAGGAGCCGAGGAGCAAAACCCTTTTGGTTCTAGCACCATCAGAGGAGAAATGAAGTGGGATCTGAGGGAGAAAAACGGCGCCCGTGGATTGTTGTTAGAATAATCAACAAATCCATCTTCTTTGATAATGATTGGAGATCATGGAGTGTCCATAGAGGTTTGTCGCGACCCCAATCCCCGAGGCTGTGATTTGACTTCATCAAGCATCGTGATTGGGTTGAGCAAGGCCTACGTGGCCTTGCTTTTCTTTTTCTTTTTTTTCATAATATATATCACAGTGCAAGTATTGAGAGAGTTAAGCACTCTTATCCTCTGCACTTGTACCTACAAAATAATAAGGTGAGCTACGAAGGCCAGTAAGGGAAAAGAACTAAACCCATGTATATCCAATCATTCTTGCTGAGCTACGCTCAAAAGAACATTCAAACCCAACACTAGAGCATTCATTTCCATTTCAACTGATCATCTATAAAGTAGTTAGCATGTTCTATCAAGCAAGGCATATGGGTATGAGAGCAGAATTGTAGTTTATTCCAAATTCAGATATGACGTAATAACCATAGCATGCAAACAAGCACACTCCATAACAATTTCCTCATTCATGTCCAACCACAGGTCATTCAATAGATGAGTAACTAAGTTATGGACTTCATTCTAAAGTTAAAATGCAAACCATAAGCACAACATTCAACAAGGTTGCATACTCGTTTAATGGTTTCCTCAACAATATTAAACAGGCATAACATTACCACCATGATCCAATAGTCATCTCCCTCAAGGTTTACCATCTTGGGCGGCCCACTATGAGTATCATCAACAAGGTAGCCAGACCCTCAAGGTTTACCATCTTAGGCGGCGCCAAAGACAGGTTCCCTCAGGATTTACCATCTTGGGTGACTCCACCTTAGTTGAAATCAACCAGGCAGCTCTTTCCCTCAGGGTATACCATCTTCGGTAACTCAAATCTGCCAGGTCATCCCTCAAGGTTTACCATCTTGGGTGACTCTCTCGTGATCCCAAAAGACTAGGCATCCCTTTCCCTTAGGATTTACCATCTAAGGAGGCTCAATACCTGACAGCTCATCCTAGAGAGGCTCAATACCTAACAATCCATTCCTCAGGAATTACCATCTTGGGCGACTTCATCTTAGTTGCAATCAACCAGGTAGCCCTTTCCCTTAGGGTTTACCATCTTGGAAGGCGTCATCATAGCTTACTGGGTGGCCCTCAGGGTTTACAATCTTGGGATTGACCATTGTATAACAATTTGCATCATCATAATAGTTAAGTGTAGTAAATTAGACTATTACATGACTATTTCAACAAGTAATTACAATTTCTATCATTCATTCAACCAAGGTGATAACATACTCATTTTACACATTCAAAAGGTTACCTTTAAGAGAATAAATCAACAAGAATTTAAGGAATAGAAGGGTTTAGGGCCCTTACCTGCTCTCAGGGTACAACTCAAGGTTCAACTATTAGAACCGTTCACATTGCTCTCAAGCCTCTGCAATGAATACAAGTCTTAAGTAAATTTCAGAATTTCATGTAATTTTTCTATAATCACTCCTAGCTCTTTATTCACAATGTTCTTGATCTTACCTCATATATCAAGATCAAGGATTTGTACACTAATTGGTCACTATCCAATTAGATTAGCACCATTGGTCTTACATTGATGGTTTAGATAGAGCGCATACATTTAGAAGTTTCAATTTCCAACATTTTAGGTAAGTTATTCCACAATTCAATGCTTTTATCCATAATTCATGGTCTGATCTCCTTTCCTGACCTTAGATATTTGCCGATCGAGTATTGGACGGTCAGATGAGAATACCCATCAATTTATCCATAAGCGGTTAGTCATTTTTGTGATAATTCATTACTGAAGGATAATTGGAGTTACATTTGACCTAGATTTACCTTCCGATCATATTTTTAACAGTCGGATGTTAAGGTCTCAAATTTTTCCTACACACAAACAAGCTTCCGATCACAATTTCATGGACCAATCAATTCCTGATTGACGATCCATCTTCGTGGATGAAAAGATCATGCGTGATTTGTCTATATCTAAAAATTTTCTATTTTTCACATTTTTTAGGGGTCATCGAAAAATGTTGACGTCGCCAGAGAAGGTGACCAGATTTCAGTCGTCACTAGCGACACAGACAACCTCATTTTTATTTTTTGAAATTTCATGGGAATGCTCAAAATTTCCTGATTTTTTGTTTTCCAGTGATTTCCCCTTTTGATTTCTACTAATACCACCATTTTTTGCCATATTTCTCAATGGTTTCTTAAAAACCCGTTTTTTTTTGTTTTTCTCCATTTTTGGAGTCATTACTTGGTAGATCATCATGAGACCAAAGGGTTTTCACTTAGAACCTTCTAACGAACAAGATGGGTGGTTTGGATTACCAATCCAACACCATTCGCTCTAATATTCCACTGAGTTCGACGGATTTTCACTATCTCAGGTCACCAAAAAAACAAAATGGGATAAGGAAGAATACAAGGGAAAACTAAAATGAAAGACAAGAAAATGAGAGGAAGAGGAGAGTGGGAGAGAGAACCCACCTGCTGTAGGATTTCCTTGCTAGCCTGACTTAGGGTTAGCCACTTCGAGTTGAGGGAATGCCACTGCCAGCATTGTCCTCACGTGAAGCATAGGCATAGTGAAGAGAGAGGGAGGGTTTTATGGGTGTGTGGGATGAAGGGGATTGACATGAGGAGGATGCCGTCGTTGAGCTTTCTAGAGAAGGGGCCAGGTAGCTTGATTGGGAAATGGGGGAAAAGTTGACGGCAAGGACTTTTCCCCTGTTTATGGCCACCTCTGACGAGTGGAAGCAGGGCTCCACGTGGTGAGTTCAACTCCAGCATGTAGAGTCATTTCCATGTGACTCACAGGGTCATGCTCATTAGAGGGGGGTGCCATTATCAATTTGGACCCCCTCCACATCGATGGTAAAATTCTTTGATCTTTCGCCCCCGATTTCCATTTCGCGCGTTCTTAGTATCGTTGAAAGCTTTCTCTGAGCACAGTCTAATGAATGACCTTTCATCATTAATTTTCAATGTTCTTGATTTTTACATTTTAATTACTTGAATTTTCACACAATTTTCACTGTTGTCCTGTTTCACCATAGTTGTGAAGATTTGTGTGCCAATTCACATTTTAATCTACTATTTAGGGCAAGGGTGTGACAAGGTTAGCCATCACAAGAATTCTCCACTTCTTTGTTTAATTTGTTTGTAGATTAGGAAAAGCTAGAATTTTCAATTAAGGCTTAATTGCTTTACACCTAAACAAGATCAGAACCTTTGATCTTGTTTGTATTCCATAAACAGAGAAGGTTAGGAGTGTTGCTCAACCCATTTGAGGCTCTGATCATCTGATCGGAGCTTAGACAAGGGTGATCCAACTCCTACAGCCCGATCCACATTGATCCAACTGTTCAAATTGTAAATCATGCTTAAAAATAGTCAAACATATACATTTTGTGGCTCAGATTCAATTGAAATGGCAATCTATGTTAGAAAACAGATTAGACAATTTGGACCGTCCAATTTGTTATTGTGTAAATAGTGACTAGCAACATCTAATTGATAATTAGATGCTACCATTGACTTCCCTATCTTTAAAAGTGATAGGATGAGTAAAAAATTTAAGATTTTGAAGTGAAACAAATCGAATAATCTAGGCTGTCCGATCTGTCACAATTCAAACAAGGATCTTGTGATGTCTGATCAATAATCAGATGTCACAGATGATGTCTTGAACCTTGAATTGGCTTAAATATGAAATAAATTGTGAAAATTAGATAAACATGCAAATCAGAAATGATGAATACTGTTTATGGTGAATAAATCTAAATCTGATCATTAAATTTTGATAAGAATATGAATTTAAAAGTTAAATATCGAATTAGATTTCAGAAATGAAAATTCATGGACTGTAGGGGTGCTTTGATTATTGTTGACCATCAGATCATAATCAACTGTGCAAATGGGAAACTGATGATATAACTTTTATGCAATTTGACAAAGTGTGATGGTAGGATTGGATTCATAATTGAAAGTGGTAGTACTAGCCAACATCTAAAACTTAAAAGTATATATTTGGACAATTATCCATGAAATCAGACCTTGAAATACTAAGTTAGATCACTCGACTTATTGGAGTAAACTTTTAGATTTAGATTGTCTGTCAAGGGATATAGGACTAACCTGATCATGTATTCCTCTATGTAATAGATGATTAGTGGAAAATTAAACAGTTTATGATAATCTAAACTGTTAGACTTTGATTAAAATAAAATTCTTATGTATTCAATTATATATGATTCAACATTGACAAGAACTATGTAACATCAACGGAGAAGATTGACCGATAAGTCAAGTTGAGGAAGGAACTTAGCGAAACTGAGATTTTTTCCTCAGAGGTAGATGGTTTCAACATCTATTTGCTATGATATTTTAACTATGCAATCAGCTTATAAAAAGATATGTGGATTTTAAATGATCAAATCATTTGATGATCACATTTCATATTTGAGGCTTCTTAACTATTATGAAACTTATATTTTCATCATGTTACATCATGTTAGCTTTTAAAGAATGTAATGTTTGCAAATGAGGCATGTGAATTATATTTATGTATCTTTATAGCCATTATGCATGTTTTTGTCTGAAAAACAAAAATGATGTTGTTCATTACATGTAATTGAGTGCATTTGAAAGAAATGATGATATTTGAAATGTATCAATCCCATGTTTTGAGATAGAGTTAAAGAAATGCATGATCTTGCATGACATATATACTATATGATTTAATATCATTTGGGATTGAGATATGTCTTTGTTCAGGTTAATGAGCCTAGTGGTCACTATGCTGAGAGGTTTTACAGGTTTGCCCTCCCAACCTCTAACCACCAAAGGTGGTAGGTATCCATGCCCAAAGAGGCATCTATTTTCTCGACTGCTATGGTAGGAACAACTGTTGAAGGTAGTCACAGCACCCTTTCGAAACATATCTCTAGTCGCCATTGTAATAGTCAGGGCTCGGGAAACCAGGGAAGAACAAAACCATGAGGGGGCTGGTTGTATGGGCAGCCAGTTACCCAAAGAGAACAATATTATTGTAAGTGGGAGCCACTATGCTATTACAGATGGTATCAGAGCCAACCCCTGACCTGATGTGTGGCTGGCCACACGCAGGCACCTGGTTAGGATGCGTGTTCCCTAAGGAGGGAAGATATGAAGGCCTAGGTACCCCATTGATAGGAAACAATTGAGGGACAAAGAGTTAGTCCCACATCGATAAGGGAAAAGTTGTTGGGCTATTGATAAGAGTGGTGTGTGACTCTCCTTGCAACAAGGCCTTTTCCTCAAGAAACCAGGGAAGAACAAAATCGTGAGGGGGGCTTGTTGTATGGGTGGCCAGTTACCCAGAGCGAATAATATTATTGTAAGTGGGAGCCACTGGGTTGTTACAGTCGTGAAGGCAGCAGTGGTTGTCCTCTAGATACTGGAAAAACACGATTCAGTGATCTGGTCGTGAGCATAGTGTACCATCAGATTTTTGTTTTGTGACCCCACATAGATGGGCTTGATGATGGTCTTTAGATGAGTATTCATGACCAGCTAGTTGATGGTTCACCAGGGTGCATATGTGCACATGATGTTGTCGGTTTGGGATTGCCGACATTCACAGTTAACCAATGACTACTTTACGAATCTTATGGTGTTTGATTTATCAAGTTAGATAGTAGATCTTTCACATAGTTTCAAGTTATGTTTACATGTGATTTTGAAATATGTTCTATATTGCAATTTACTTGAGATTACTATGATGATTCAACCATTTGAAAAATGTATGTTTAAAGTTGTACATATTTTATATGGATACTATTTAAAATATTTTATCATGAAACTGTGGAATTGAGATTGAAAAACAACTTTAATCATGTTTCTTATCTTTGATTTGTTTATCATATTCTTTAGAAGTTGATTGAAAAATGATTTGAGATGCTGTTGTAGAATTGCATGGAAAACTTGGTAAATTAGATCTGAAACTACTTACACAAGCTCAAGATTGCCGAGACATTGTAAATTGTTTACAATGTCTTAGGTTTGAAGGATTAGAACAAGGGTAAGAAAGCAAAAGATTGTGCTAGAGAGCTCAAGATGACTAACCAAGTATAACAAGCAGGTTTGCGATGTGGTTAATGATTTATTGAAGTAATACTTTGAATTGATATGACTTTACTTTATGGACACGTGGATTAAAGTGGTAATGGTGTGGCTATGACTAGATTGATCCTGGTCTTGATTTTTCCTTTGATTTGGTTAAATTTTGATTTACAAAATATGAAGTCATGTATGTAAATATGATAGAATGGAGATAGAGTCTCCCTTATTTCTTTTCCCTATGAAAATTATATTTATCAGGTACTTCGCAATGACATGCGTTAAATGTCTACTGTCTGAAAAACAAAGGAAACTCTGCCAGATTTTTGATAAAAATGTAGTGCTATTTCATCAATAATCCTTTTTGAGAAAAGAAAATTGACACTCAGGGTTTTCAAAAAGGGTCTTTCAAGAAAAATATTTTTCGCTATTTGTTTTCTAAATATTTTTGCAAACTAAGGGCCAGACATTTCAAAAAGAATTACAAAAAATGTATTATAAAAACCCAAGTCATTACATATAAGCCACACATATATCATTTTCAATATGCTTAAAGATGGGTTGGCTGTCAATTTTGGTCCATGACTCACACATATAACCTGGGTCATGGTTTAATGGTTCATAACCCATTTAAAGTACAAGTAATTATGGACGAAGCTGTTTGACCCACAATTGGCAACAACCTGTGTGCAATGTGTCCATCCTGCCTATTTAACACCTAGATTCACAGATTATCCTCTAAGTATGTCCACATGTTGGCCACCCAATAGTTGCTTTGTTTCGCCACCACTTAGTTTGGTTTTGTTTTCATAATTTGGTTGGCTTCTAAAAGTGAAAAGAGGGGAAAGAAAAAGTACAGGACGATGGTAAGCTATAAAATATGATAATAAAGAAGTTGATCCACCCAACTTAAAAGGGTTGGCGTGGATAGGCATACTCGTTTAACTTGCAACTGTAATGACCTACCGACAACCTGCCCTGGTCATTTGTTTAACATCATTGAAATTGACTATCATTGGATGACCATGGCCTTATCTCTTTGAGTTGAAAAGTACGGAGCATTGATTTTTTACAACAACAAAAACAAGAGGCTAAAATCATCTAATTATCGTGATTTTTACTCAACCGTGTAATTTCGGCAATGCAAAACTAATGAACGGCTTAGATCTTCCGAAGATAGTCTATCCATCTCTCTCTCTCTCTCTCTCTCTCTCTCTCTCTCTCTCTCTCTCTCTCTCTCTCTCTCTCTCTGGTATACATGTGCATGTGCTTCCTAGTATTGCAAATGCAATTATCTTGTAATAACTCAAAGAATTTAAGCCCTTTTGTATCACTTTACCAACTATATCTTTGTCATTTACTAAATTGATATATATTATTTATTTTGAAAATCAAAATATGTAATTAACTACATTAAATGTTTCATTTTAATTAAAATATGAAAATAAAGAATCTATGAGAAATACTTGCATAATTAGATTCTACGCTCGAAATGGAATCCAACGCCTTAAAGAACACTAAAAACGAAGTTTGTATGACCAAGTTAGGGGCTTTTGAAGATGAAGGTTATTTTTGTAAATTGAATTTAAAAACAATAGGCCAAAAAACGCAAGGTGTCGTTTTGATAACGACACCCCCTTCCATCGTCTTCCTCCTCCAACTAACTCCTAACACCTCCATTAAGGTGCGGGGCTGAAAAGAATGGTGGCACTGCCTTCACTGGCTATAAAAGCCCTCGCCCCCTTGCCCCCTCTCCCTTCAACCATCGTTTTTCCCTCCTCCGACTACTTTAGCCTAGGTTTCAAGCGAAAATGAGAGAAATCGCACCCACCAATGATGGATGCCCTCTTAGGCTGCCAGGTAAGACCCTTTCCCCCTTACTCTAGTTTTCTCTCTTTTCTAGACCAGATCCATGCCGGATCTGGTGTTTTTCAGCCAGAAATTGGTGTAGGAAAACCCATATTAGATGGGTCTGCCGACCCACCAAACTAAACGCGTCCCAGGGATGCAGCGTGTAACGCGCACCCGAAACGTACCCCCCGGAACTGTGACACCCGTTGCCCCCGCCAAAGACACATGTGAATGATGCAAGTGTGAGAGCGTGGTCTCAGTTCGACCAGGACGCACACGCATCCAGGGAATCGTGACGTGCGGGCCCTATATGGACAAATCTGGTTCGTCTGTTAATTCACGACACTAAAAATGGAATTAAGGAGGCTATATAATTCTGATTGACGATCCAAAAGAACCATGGAATTTATATTGATGACGCGGACCTAATGGAACTATAAAAGTTAGGATTAGAGGACTATTTACTATGACTGTAGCCTAAAAACTATAGAAATCTCATAAATTGACAATGTTAAAGATGATTAAATCTCATGTATTGATCCATTAGAGGTGTAAGGAGATTAATAGCTTAGGATCAACCCTACATTATATATATCCATCCTTGAATTATAAGATCTGACCATTCAAATTGAGTACAAACCTGTTTTAAGCATTAGGACAGGCGATTTATGAGATCTGACCATTTAATTACACGATCTTGATAACATAAAAGTTATTGAAGGCAATCTAACCATTAAATAGTAGATCTATACGTGAGATCTAGCTGAGAAAAGCATTAAGCAAGGATCTATCATCCTAAAAGGCAGATCTAGCCGTTAATCTATAAATCTAATTAATAATCTATAAAGGATGAAAAATGATACTCGAATCCTTGTTATCAATTAATATCCAGGGTTTCACAAAGGTGACTCAGGGTCGAGTAATGAAGAATGCGATTCAAGAGACATCGATGTAGGTAGTTTGATACTGCTAAGTTTTCAAATGCATTTCCAAACTCTAATTGATTTATTTAATCCTGATGACCATGTTTAGTATGCTTTTTGCGATTTGATATTCTCATAATGAGTATGCAGATTTTTCTTATGATCTTGCATGCAATTGCTTATTTGGTAAATAGTCTTTATATAAGCACTGCATACATGTTTTGAAACTCATTGCATAGATTGCATGATTTGTGATGATTGAGATTAGGGTTTCATGTATTTATATTTTTGGGCTATTGAGCCTGGTGGGCACTATGCTGAGAGGTTGTTTATGTACAGGGTTGGCCTCCTGGCCTCTCCCACTAAAAGTGGATGGTATCACTGCTAAAATGGCATTGTCCCTTCCTCGACTGCTATGGTAAACAGGGATGACCCCTAGAGGTGTTCACAGCACCCTTTACGAGGACAGCCATAGTCGATGTGGAGGCTATGGTGGGTTGGTCTCCAAATACCAGAGCCACACATTCCAGCTGTGTGCTAATCGTGAGTGTAGTTGGCCCTATGATTTCAATTTTATCGATATGCATATAGCATTGAGATGGTCATATACGAGTACTCGTAACCAATCAGCGTGATGTGTTCGCCGAGAGACCCATGTGCATGATATCTATAGTGATGCTATCATATGCTTTGACCAATTACTATTTTAAGAATTTCATGATTATGATTAGTTTATGATTCATCATGTGATTGCTACTCTATGATTTTCGTGATAATTATATCGTTGATTTTTGGATTTTGATAAAAGCTTCCATGATTGAAAAAATGCAAACAAGCTTATGATTTATGCATAAAAATGCATGTTTACACAAAAAGGAAATTGCATGATGTTTTACATGGAAAGCCTCTTTTGAAACCATGCATGCGGCATGCTGTGTTTTCAAAATAGTGGTATCAGATCACCTACTGAGAATGAGGAATACTCACCCAAATATATTATTTTTATAGATTAGCTCCACACAGGATTAGAAGAAGTATCAAAAAATGTTAGTGCTACGATCAAGAGAATGAAGAGAAGACAAGTATAAATGTAAGTATATGATCTACCTTTTGCACATGTATCTGTAATTATTACAGTTGGGCTGTGAGCTATGACTGGATAGACCTAGGGTTTATATACGATTGTCTTACTTGTTCAAAACTACTTTGTTCTTCTTGAAAGCAAATGACACTCGAGGTTTTCAAAATGAATTTAAAATAAAAGATTTTTCTCTGCATTGCATTGTTTTTATAAAACTGTTTTCAAATAGGGATCAATCCCACATTAGGAATTAGTTATGCATTTAAAAATGCATGTGAAAACCCGGGTCGTCACATATCTACTCAGTAACCTTGGCATCCTCCAATGGTGTGGAAGCTCTAATGCATGCTCTACTTGTCTTCTAAGTTTCTAGTCTGCATTCTCTTTGAGATCCTGTAGTTTCTTAGTCGTAAAAGCTCTTGCCTCGTCCAAAGTAGTCTCTCCTTCGAAAGCAAGGTAAGAAGCTTTGTACAAGCTCAACAACCCCTTGGTATCCTCCATAAGAGATGCCAGGAGTTTGCCTTTCTCATCCTTGAAACCATTAAATATGTCTATCTCTCACAGAAACCAGAAAAGTTAGAAACAGTAGTAACTATAAGAAGGCTATCGACATCATTCATGAGAAAGAGCACATTTACCTTATGAGACGTCAAACCCATTTTGTCGAAGAAGCTGGAATCAGAGAGCAGTGGGATATAAATCCTGCTTGATCTTCCCAATTGTATCATCCCTGGATATGATGCTTAACGCCTCTTTGATCTCTTTCTCGAAGTGATATCCCACTCTTAGGTGTTCGAGAGTATCAATCAACTTCAGCTGAGCTATGGGGTCATTCGTTTTTATGAGTAAGCACCTCACCTCTTCCTTCAGCTTCTCAAGTTGTCTCTCATACATCTCACCCTTCATATATAATTAGAATGGAGATGATAATCTATAGCATGGAGACGCTGTAAATATGATGACATGGAATTCTATATATAATCATCGTATAGTCACTCTTTAGAGAATGAATGAAATCATAATCCCCAAAGCTTTTGGGATAATTTGCCGATCGTCTATTGATCATTAGCTCCATGTTTTGAGTGCTCAAAGCACATGTAATGCACTTACACGCATTAATATTTACCGGAGCTCTAGGCAAGGATGCAAGAGAAGGTAACAAGTGTGCAAGGGTGACATAAGAGGGAAGACGAAGAGCCATACTAATTAAGCTGTGATTATGTGATAAATCATGAAATTATTTATATCCTCTTTTTGTCATGAAACATGATCTATTTTCTTTTCCTTTTCCCTTTTCAGTCATGGAAATTTCAGTACGTAACACCATTTCTTATATTATTTTAAATAATTAATAAATTTTCGAGATATGTGACGCACAAACCTTGCAAATAAAAAGCAACTTCACATAGTCCACATGAGTTTGCTTTAGTTTAAAAACTCAAAAACTCATCCTAAATTAAAAGTCAGGCAAGTTAATTTGACCCAAGTGACTCATGAGTGACTCAAAAACACTGAGTGAGATTTTAAATAATATTTTTATTTTTAGTTATATCTAAAATTTTCAATTTATATGCTTACATAACTATTGGGAAAGTTGGTTGGAGGTGGTATTATTATTTGGTGCAAATAAAACATATTTACTATGTAGCAAGTCAACTACACAAGATACTTGATTTGATACCAAGTCAAGCAACCTGACAAGTTTTCCCAATCTTATTATGAGTTTTAAACCTATAGTTAGAACACTCAACCGACAGACAACAATCCAAAGGTCTAATTATGAGAATGCGTAATCATGAGTCACATGGAATTGTCAAGAAAAACTATTTTACAAACTAAACAAATGTGTCAGGGTGAGCTAAAGCCTTGGAGATCACAACTTTGAGGCTGCTCATGGTGCATTTGCCAAATATTTAGAAAATAAACAAACAAATGTCTTGGTAGGTGTACACACTTTGAGTGAGAGAAGAAGTCCATGCCTCTCCTTTTTCATGCATGATGAATTCTTTTCTTTTTCTTTTGTAGATCTAAGCCATTCATCATGTTCTTCATACCAACAATAGGCAATCTAGTGTGAATAAGTACATTTGGATGATCTACATACTTGCTTTAATCTTTGAATAAACTAATAAAAATAGATGGCCAAAATTTTTCTTATCATAAGAATATAGAGTTAAATCATTGAATGAAATTTGAACTCTAGTCTATCCAAGTCATCCCAAATATGATGAATGGATTAGACCCATAAAAAAAAGCTTTGCTATCCTTGAAAATTAGGGTGTGATGATCTTCTCTCTCTCTCTCTCTCTCTCTCTCTCTCTCTCTCTCTCTCTCTCTCTGAGAAGCATGTACGCCTTCTAGGATTATAAATTAATTAATAACTGTGTGTGATTGTAATGACCCTCAATTTTGGGTCATTTTCAATGAATTATACTATGCTTTTAATGGAAATATAATTAGGGATTTAATACCATAAAGATTGAGTTTATTAAAGTGAACTCTCTAAAACTTAGAATTTGTACTTGAAACTATCAAATTTGGAATGTAGATATTGATACGATTCCAACGACACTAATATTGTGCAAAACAAACATCATAGTAGGAAATTGTCTGGATTTTACTAATTAGGGGGTCAAAATTGATATTGACAACCCCAATTTGTTTGACAGGTGACGTGATAGCTTAATCTTCACAAGTCACCTGCCCCTCCTCCCCCTTGCATTGGTATGGCCTGAGACTGAAAAGAAAGGGTCGGCGGGGGGGGGTTGCTGAAAAATTCAATGACCTAAAAACCCTCCCATTTCCCCACCTTAAATCCTCCCCCTTTTCTAGTAATGGGTAGTGAGAAATCCTCGATCTATTCTTTTCAGACCATGTGCACAGGGTTGTACCATTTTCTTTTCACTTCCAACAAGATTGACTGAAAATCCTCCCCATTCTCCTTGTTCCTTGTGTGAAGGACAAGTGGCTGATGAGCAGCCCCACCCAATCTCTCTTTCAGGCGGACGAGAGATCTCTAGCTCCGGCAAGATCATAATCCTTCCCCTCATTTCCACCTTTGTGTTTTATGCAACCTTTGGAACAAACACCGTTGGAAAACTCCCTCTCATTTGATTCTCTTCCACTGGCATAGCAAACCAACCAGCCAGACTGCCCACCCTTCCCTCTCCTCTTTCCCCTCATTGATCGAGTCCCCTCCAGTGCAGGCCGGCCGCAAGGTCTACCACCTGATTTTCTCCATCCCCCCCCCCTCTCCTCCCCCCTCCCACCTTTCCTATTTTCGTCACCAGCATGGCCGTCCCATGGATGGGGCATCATGCTAGGGACCTGTTCCCCTCTATTTTCCCTCCTGTGATCAGGCTCAAGTAGTGACCTTGCCACAGCCACCACTTTCCCCAGTTCCCCCTTTTACTCTGGCGAGTTTGGGTTGAGTGGACTTACTGAGTCAACTTGCTCTCGACTATTTTGGGGAACCGAGTATATCGAGTAAACCCTATTAACCCTTTAAACTTTGATCCTCCATTCTGACCAATCTATGAAGGATCTTGAAGATTTGAGATAACTTTTGTGATCCTTGCAATGCAAGAAACAATATCCATCTTCCCATTCATTGATCAAAGAAGATCCAACCATCAATTTGGTCAAACCTTTTATTGGATGTTGATCGTCTGATCTATGATAATCTGACCTTATTTTCTTATTTAAAATATTCATTATGGTCCTCATGAAGGGTAGATCAAGATCCATACAAGATATTTCTAATCTAAACCATTCTTGGAGATGAATTAGCCGATCTTGATCAATGGATGAGATCAACTAAGGATACAAGTATGAAATTAGATCAAATCATATGATCCATATCACTCAAATTACTTAATTGGATTACTTAGTTATAATTATTAAATTCTCATTCGAATTAGGATGATCAGGTGGAGAATTGTTACTATATTAGCATAGATATTTGAGATCGGGCACAATTGAGGCTATCAGTGGATGATCTGGCCAAGCAGACAACTAGATGTTGTTTAGATTGGGTTGTATAAGGTAAGATTACTATCTTAGCCATTTGATTGGTTGATTTGACTATAATTAGATAAAGTTGAGCATTAATTACATGTAAAAATGCCTAATTGGTTAATTAAATAATAAATTACCTAGGATTGATATGATCTGAGTCTAATAGCTCTGAAATATGCAATCACATAATTAAGATAAGGAACTAGATGATTCTACATGGGCCAATTCAGTATGATTTGAATTATTAGCCAATTAGGCGGGCCCCCTACCTTAAGATTCTATGATTGGAAACCATTGGATTGACTTGAGTACAATATATTGAAATACGAAAATATAAAGTTGTGTAATTAATAATCCAACTTAGATAATTTGAATTCCAAGTGTGACTTGGATGTGATATGTATATATGTAATGGGACTATAGCGAACTAAGCTAAATTTGGAGTTCAACTAATTTGGGAGGCACAGATAAGTGGTACTTCATCTGAGGTAGGTGACTACATTAGGACTACATTAGTATTCTTATGATTTTATAAATCATGTTTGTTCACTTGATGGCCTTATTCACATGGACAATTTGATGCATGGATATGTATGCCAACCTTATGATTCTCCGGAGATTATCATTCAGCATGTGTTGTCGATGTTTATACTATCTTTTTTATTTACATGATTCAAGCATTGTTCTAAATACATTGTATGCTGCATTGATTTGGATTATTTGAGGATATTATACGCAAATTTTCATGCATGATTATCGATACATTAAAATACCTTATCGACTTGATTTTATCAAGGATGATTATGCATGGATTTTTTATACTCGATTTTGTATTTTTACTGATTATGATAGGTGTTTCTGCCTTGTGGATGCTATGCTAGGAGGGTATTAGGGTTGACTACCTGCCCTCTAAGTTTACAGATTATAGACACCTCCTTGATATTGAAAAACTGCGTACGATTTGTGGTAATCATGGGCAGGCCATCCACGCACATCCAACCAACTCCTATGCCTCAGTGGACACTAATCTCCCATTTCGATGTTGACAGTGAGCAGCAGTGGTTTATACCCTAGAGTGGTTGCCACTATAGTATAGTAATCCATGCACTTATTCTATATGCTCATGTAGTATGATATAGATGTGACGACACACCCTCAAGGTGAAGCCTATATGGGTGCCTAGATGTGGGCAGGCCTATGGGCTAAGTGAGCTACCTAGTGTGCTAGCTACAAGTGAGGGACCTGGGGGTTGGTATGAGTACTCATGACCAGATATGAGAGTGTGGTGGGATACTTTAGGGACATGGTTAGCTTGCATGCTTTGTTATTCATGATATGCATTCATGCCTTGTTATGACCAGTTGCATGAGAACGCATCATTCATGTCATGCATGCTGTGGTATTTGGATATGATACTTCTATATTTATGCGAGAAATCATATGATTATCGATTTTTGTAAGTGATTCTAACTTAATATTCGTGCATCATTTCGTCCTTCATATTTGATTATTTAGGTTTTTTTGTGAATGTTTCATATCCATGAATATATTAGAAACTCAAATCTTTATACATTATACTACATATTCTTTAAATTGATATTAAATGTGCTCACCTACCCAAGTGATTGCTTATTGTGGCATTGCTTTAGTTTGTAATGCCTCAAATACAAAGAGAGAGAGAGAGAGAGAGAGAGAGAGAGAGAGAGAGAGAGAGAGAGAGAGAGAGCAGGTTTGACGTGCTGACAAAGTAGGCACAGGTGATGGTGGCTTCTAGTAATGTATAAAGGATATTTCAGAAACTATAAGATTTGTTTAAACCTTACTTTGGTTATGACTTATGAACTGTACATTAGTATGAATTACCTTATGACTTAGATGTAAGGAAATGTATTCTTGTTGAATGTGATGGCTGTGTATGGACAAAACATGGGCAATGTTGTCATGTCTTAATTTTCTTATCCATCATTGGTGTATATGTTTTTATCAAGTATTGTGTTCAATTTGGATGGATGGGTATGGAGATTGAGTCTCCTAAGTGTCATGTCATGTCATTGTATTTATTAGGTAATTGTTGTATCGTATGTGTTATATGCAATGGTCCAAAATACAGAGGAGGCTCTATCAAATTTTAGGTAGAAATGGGGATATTATTTCACTGTTAAATTTATGATTCTGTGGTTATATGACTCTTAGGATTTTGAAATAAATGCTTTTTATTTGAGTTTTTGTTTTGGTTAGTTTTTAAAAATCAAAATTTTAAAACAAGGATCCCAACTTTTATAAAAATTGATATTTAATTTTTGTGTAAAACCTAGGGTGTCACAGTGATTCGTTGACCAACGTTGCAGCATGCGTGTGTAAGTAGGAACTAAATCAGAACATATCATACTTACACTATAATTTTTTGAATGTTACTCATGCTATAATTAATTCACTGAAAGTACTCCTCAAGAAAGACAATGGCTGCCCACCAAGAAAATATATATGACAATAGAAGCTTGGTGATCTTAGCACTTACAAGGGATCCTCAAGAGATTGAGAGTGTGTACCACTAAGGTATAAATCATAACTGCATACCAACGCAACACCCAAAAAGAAAAAGACAGACACATCACAAAACAAACATGGAGGAATGCCAAGTCGATGGTGTTTCCTTACAAAGCATCCCTACCTACTTTTACACTAAGCATTCCCAGCTTTAGAGGATCACTGTTCATTTAATTACTTTAGCTTTAGATGTCTAGAAATTCAAAAGCATGCAAATTAGATGATTATAGCACATTAAAATTATAATTTAACCATTGAAAATTGCTAATTTAAAACTTTTATAAACATTATTATTAAATTAAGGGAAAATATTTTCACAAATGATGATGTTATCAACATGGATTTTGAACTCGAAAGATCAAAATCAAAGAAACATGATTGTAGTAACAAATATGGCAAGCCTCTCCACATGATCAGAGAGAGAGAAGAGGTACAATATCAAAATAAGATATGTCTTATTAAAAGAACTATTTACTTCTGTCTTCCTAATGCTAAATTGATGCTAATGACAGCCACGTGATTAAATTGACATAAATGGTTAGATCATTCAAAGACAAGTTCATATTTGCATTTATGGTTCCATTTGATTATATGCATTACTAAAGATACAGATAAGGAGGGAGGAATTTTTTTATGGTCTCCACTCACAAGACCATGTTAAGGCTATACGATATGGACACCCAAAATCGAAAATGGACCCACTTTTGGAGAGACCTAGGCCATTCATAATATTAGGCATCACTTAGATAACTCAAGATCTCATCCATTAGATAATCCTACCATTGTTTTTTGAATTACAAGATGAGTGGCAAATAATTTTACCATCAATTTCTTCCAAAAGATGCACTTGCTAGGCTCTGAAATGGATGTGATTCTCAGGACAACAATCATTTAAGTATTTCCCATCACTATAAATGGTTTAGATTCCTCTAAACGTGGGTCATCTTCAGATTTAGCCATTTGTACCATGTAGTTTTGCCATAGTCTCAATTGAGAGAGGGTGTTAATATCAAATCAAGAGGTATTCAATTGAGAACATGTCAAGGATATAATACAAAGACCTAAAATTGAAGATAGACCCACTTTTGGAGAAATATAAACCATTCACAATATTGGGCATCACTTAGATGATTTATGACCTCATCATCTTTTCCCTTGGATAATCCATGTGAAATTGTTTCATAATTAATCATTTCATCTAACATTTACATATGCTAAAATTGTTCCATGGATGAGATTCTCAAAACGTGAGTTATGTTGGCTTTTTTTTTTTTCCTTTTTTATATATTGTTTGTTAGTGGTCTTGGGCTTTTTGTGATGGCTTTTTTAGTAAAAAGAAACACTCACTGCCTTTTATCATGGTTTTTCTTCCACCCAAAAATGACTTCTCCTTTTTTTGGACCTCACTTAGCAAGACTATGGCCCTAGTCTCGTTCAATATGTATGAAAGCTTTACACATGAACCTACGTGTAAAAATTGGTGAGCCCACCCATATTCACAAATACATCCTCAATAGTAGTATTGTAGTGGCCTCATAGATTTTGAGGATATCAAAGAGTATTTATAAACATGACACCCACAAAACTTGGAGGGGTACGTGTTCAATATTAGTACTATAGTATGGCTATTTTACCTACAAAGATAGTTATATGAACATACGCCCCACATACCTATTGAAAGATCACTTGTTTAACATAAAATTTACATGTGGGCCCACACGTTACTTGTAACATATTTAGATAATCTAACACCCTGGATTTTGAAGACATTTATATATATATATATAATGGCATTTTTAATAAGAACATTTGGGATCCCATGAGAAAAGTTTTAATTATCATTTTACTAAAATAATTCTTAAAAACTCCAGGTGTTATTTTTCCTTTCTCAAAACTACATACATATAAATAAAACGATACGCATATCAATCAATGTCAAATAAATCAGCGCCTTTATTTTAAATTAAATAAATGTCCAAAACACAATAATAATATGGCCCAGGGTCTATCCATCATAACATCCCATATAAATGTCCAACATATGCCTAAACATCTCAATAAAATCCAAAATATAAAGTATGCAGTCCAAACTTAAATTCAAGTGACAATCCTATTTATCGACTCACATCACTGTTTAAAACTCTAAGAAAAAGATCTTCAGTAGCTCTCACGGTTTCTCAACAGCTTTGCCTTTCCTGATATCGTGCTCGTGATCTAAGGCATTGCAAAAACAAAGCAATGCATCGGCAAGCTATCGCTTGTGTAGGTACATAGACAATTAATGTAATAAATGACATAATTAATTAACAGTACTGATGAAAAGTCTATCATTTATGAAAATAGCAGTATCATAAGTCATGTCCAATTAAATGTCAATTTATTCCATATGCTAAAACATGCAATTCACAGAGTTAAAACATGGCATGAATCAATATAAATGAGCATACAACAAGAATAAGGGCACCCTAAGGTAATGAGTCTCACAATATCGCACTAACATCACTAATCGTGAGTACTCATAGCCAACCTTTGAGTGTCATCACACCCAGGCATACCTTCCATAACAATGCTCATCATACATGCACACATAATAAGAATATGGGCCATCATGCCGCAGTGGCAACCCTCCATGGGTATCAACCACCGCAGCTCTCCGTCAACACCATAATAGGAGACTTAACGTCTGTCCCCATGGAAAGGCTCAGACTAGTAGTGTGGACTATCTATATTACCAAACCCCTACCGAATGCCATCTATGGGCAGGTATCTATCATATCACAATATCATCACATCACAATCTCGGAGGGTGGGTGGCCACCCCTATCCCTCTTAGCATGACACCCACCGGGCGAGAGCACCCGTCATCAAATATAAAGCACATAAATCATATGTATATGCTAAAACGTAAGAGCACTCATAGCTCGAAATCCCCAAGACATGCCCCTCATCCTGGGGTTAGCCTATAAAAGGACCAGCTAACAAGCCTCCATTCTTATTTCCATGTAAATCCATGCATTTTCAATATATAATAAGAAATAAATCTTTATTTAAGCATAATTAATTAACATCATGCTCATAAAAACATTAGTCATGAGTTTATTCAATAAAAGATTTCGATTTATAATAATCATAATATGCTCAAAGTCGCATGAAATCCACGGCAAATAATAATGGCAATTTAAAACACAATCACACATGATGCTATGTTTAAACATGATTTAAAAATCAAGAAAAAGCATTCATTGTCGTCACCTACCTCAATGTGAGACCACTAGCTAGCTAATAATCCCCTTAATTAGTATATTTTAGTGCACCTATACATGTCACATCAGTATTTAAAAAAATTTCTAAATAAAAAGTGGTCATTTATAAGTTTTTAAGTTAAAACTAGGTCTGCGTCGTCAATACGGTCACAACTCCTCTTTTGGATCGTGATTTGAACTCCTCTAACTCCCAAAACTCAAATTTTTGTGAAAACATACGTAAATGGGGCCTGCCTGACCACCATAAGGTGGTCTATACCGGTGGTTCTATTTTTCACCGGTTTACACCAGCGAAATTCGGCGTCACGAAGATGCTCGACTTTCAAACGCATCACGGGGACGCGCCGCGTGCGACCTTAGCAGGTCTCTGTTGTTGCTACTACATCAATTCTGTAGGTATTTCTACTCTCATTGGATGAAATATAATCTCGAAAACTGTATACTAATTCTTCAAATTGAAGGATCCATTTGTCATCTGTAGACATGCAGGCTTTCTTATCATCTCTCTATTCTTTTTACGTATTTCCTTTATGCGTTTTATTTGCCTTTTGTATCATCCTTCAGCATGATTCTCTTTTCTTTTGTTATATCCATTTTTTGGCAAGTATTTGCTTACTTGATGTGCAAAAGTTGGAGAATTTCATTATGGCAGGGTGCAGAGGTAACATTTGGTTACAATTATGTTCGGGTGTTCAGGGCGGCAGCAAAAAAATGTGTGTGTGTCTCTTCTCAATGTCGTGGCTATATTGGTGGCGAACCATCAAATAGTGAAGCAATTGTGCAAGATGATTCAGATGAAGAATACCCAGAACCTGTAATGATCCACGAAGATGGTGAAAGCGAAATTGAAGTGGATGGGATAAGTTCTACCATCAGTTGTATAGATGTTACCTCCAGACAATATGAAGAGATTTCCTTACAAAAAATGAATAAAATTATCAACATTTCACAAGCTTCTGAGTGTTTAGAAGTTTCTTTACAAAATGGGAACAGTTTATTACAACCTTCACCTGCTCCGGAGCAGCTGGAGATTTCTTTGCAAAAACAAAACAGTATTAGCAAATCCTCTCCTTCCGTTGAGCAGCTGTGGGATTCTCTGCCAGTGGAAGAAAGCATTGCAAAATCCTCACATCATCTTCAGCAGTTTGATATTTCTTCACAAGTGAAATATACAACAAGCAAATCATTATGCATTGTCAAACCACTAAAGATTTCTTCACAAACTGCAGTTGTTATGGGTGAAGCCCTGTCTAATTCAGCTGTAGATGGCAAGGCCTCTCATAAAATTATTCAAGATACGCCAACAATTGTAAAATCACTTCTGAATATAAAATCATCTTGCCCACCTGGTTCTATCAAAAAGGGCGGGTCTAGGGCTAATAAGGCGGTGGCCAACAAACCTAGAAAGTTGGTACGGGGAATGAATAGTGGTCATTTTGAGGGAGGTAATAATTTTGTGTTGGGGTATGGTTAGCGTGGCCTAAAATTTACCATCGCACTTTTTTTTTCTTTTTTCTTTTTTGTTGGAAATGTTCAGTTGTGGAAAAACTCAATGAGCTACTAGATGTTGATGGTGGAATAAGCAAACGAAAAGTAAGTGCTTGATTCATACACATTTTGGGGCTTATTTTGTTTAAGGTTGAGATGGTGTTTGGTTTATGAGCTTTTTTATGTCAGTTTGTTGCCATTTTCTTTTCTTATGGTTTTATTTAGCATAATTTCTAATGTTAAATACGATAGAAATCTAAACATTTATTTTTCTTCATAATTGTTGGCAACTTCTTCTGGTTTTTTCCTTGGGCCAAATAGAGTTTGCAATTAGGTCAAGCATCATCTGTGGAAGTAGTTAATAAAATCAAAGCACCCTTGTTATTTTTATTTTGTCAGTTCTTCTAGTTCTTTAACCTTGTTGGGTCCTTTCTTTAGCACTCATCGTATGATGGGATGCAAAATTAACTAGTTTTTGTGACCATGCTCATACTGAAGGCCATGCTTCTTCGAAATAAACATTTGCCCTTGCATTTGCAGATAGTTGTGGCCCTTCCTTGCCAATGTATCTTTGATGATTGGCCAATGTTTCTAATGTATTTTGTTTTGAAACAAGATGCTGCTAAAGGCTACTTGAAGCTTTTATTTGTCAACCGTGAGGCATTTCAAAGTGTCTTTTAGATCTTACTGTCTATATATTTACTGCAATATATTTATCAAGTGGCGAGTTCTAATTATGTTTTTTTACTTGTTAAGAAGCGTGCATACTTTAATTGGTAGCTAATCCATTTCTCTTTCTACCCTTCTATAGCACTCGGGATCTTTCTTTGGTTCTTGGTGCACTTCTGAAAACCAAGTCAAGAATGGTTTTGGTTGATATAATAAACAAGAATGGTATGCTTGGCCTTTCCTATTGTATTAGCCTGTTCTTTTATAGTTGCGAATTCTGACATGTGGAGTGAAGCAACAACTACTGCATTATTCTGTAGGTTTGCAAATGCTACCCAATATAATGAAGTAGAACCGCAGGAATTTCAACAAGATCCCTGTCATTTGAAAACTTATGAGGGTTAGTGAATAAGTACTTGTAATTTCCATAAGCTTTCTCAACAACTTAATTCTGCCTGTAGTTTTGATACAATTTGCTACCATTTGAACCCTTGAATTTGATTAACTTGTGTACTAACACTTGATCATGATAGTGGTATCGATGTGTTTAACCACAAGTGTATGGGCTATTATAGTATAGCTAATGCAAGTACGGGTCGATCCTACGGGGACTCAACTGAAAAGATGGAGTTTTAAATAAAAAAATTAATTGATAAAAATTAAAAATAAATTACAAAAATTACTGGAATTAAAATCATAGTTCAGATCAGTTCAATTTATAACAATTACAAAACTTCCAGTTCAAAAAGAAAGAAAAAAAAAAACCAAATAATATGAAAAAAAAACTACTTCCCTAGCTTAATTTTATCAAATTCTTCAAATCTGATCTCAGAAACTTTGATCCGTCTTCATCAATCTCTTTGTGGTGTATCTGATTGAAGATCTGTCGATTGGATTGAGCAAATTCCCAAAATTTTAGCAAATCTAGGCATAAGAGTGATTGTTGGGTTTGAAGGGGAGCCTTGGCGCAATGGTAAAAGTTGTCTGTCATGTGACCTTAAGGTCACGGGTTCAAGGTGTGAAAACAGCCTCTTGCAAAAACAAGGTAAGGCTGCATACTATAGGCCCTTGTGGTCTGCCCTTTCCCCAGATGCACCGAGGCTGGCCCTTTTTTACGGTATAGATATGATTTCTAAAGTTCAGATTTAAGATTATGAATGTTTAATAAGCTAGGAATTGTCCTAAGAATAAGACATGAAAATTAATTGCAATTTTGATATAAGAAAGATCAGGAATTGAAAAGATCCTGTTTATTAAAGCTAAACCGTTAATCTGGTTCAGCTTGAATACAACAAGTTTGGATAACTCTGTTTCTAGATTACTGTAAGAATAAAACAAAAACTCAGATAGACAAAACCTGGATAAGACAGAACTGGAATGGAGGAAAAGATAGAATAGGGAAAAGACAAAATAGGGATGCACATGAAATTTTTATTTTTATACTTAGGGTAAAAGTGGATTTTTGTCAAAATTCTGGTTTTAAACAAAAAAACTAGAAACCCAACTATGGAGGAATAGGAAGAAGATGCAAGGGGAATTGCCGAAGAAGATGGCAAAGCCAGAGATGGGGGAGAAGAGATGAGACGGAGGGTAGAAGGGCAAAGAAAACGAAGAAAACCCAAGCTCTTGATCTGACAATGGAGCCGTGAAGCAGAGGGGAAAAAAGTGGAGGTCGATGTGGGCAATGATGCCGACCAGTGCAATGGAGAGGTTCAAGCGCTGGTGTGCTAGAAAACAGGGGAGGGCTCAGGCTGGTGTTTGGTGTGATCTGGGCAGGGCACGACTAGTGAGGCATGGTGTGTTGCCAGAGAGAGGAGAAAGTGAGGAATGAGAGAAAAACAGAGAAGAAGAAGGAGCGGTTAGCCACTGGGAAGTGCTATGGCTAACCAGAGGAGATGGAGATCAATGGAGACGAGAGGGAGAAGGTAAACAGAGTGAAAGATGAAGAGAGGGGCGTGAGTGATGAGGCAAGAGAGGGAGATAGAGGGAGAGTTTGTGTTGGGTGCGGTGAAGAGGGACTGACGAGGAAGCCGAAGATGGTGGTGCTAGGCGGTGGTGTATGCTAGGTGAAACCCGAGATAAAGTGAGAACAAGATGGGAAAAAATGGTCAGGAGATAAAGAGAGAAGGAGAAGAAAGTAGTAGTGGGAAATAGAGAGAGATGGAAGGAGAGAGGGAGCTAACAGATGGAGATAAAAGAAGAAAGAAGAGGGGGGGTGGGGAGGGTGAGAGAGTTTGCTCCTATAGTGGAGAAGGTGAAAGAGAAAGGGAGGAGCAAGGGAGAGAATGAGCAAGCCAGCTTGGAGAAACGTGGGAGATAGAAGGAGAGAGTAAGAGACGTGGAAGATATGAGGGATAGAGAGAGAGTCGTAGGAGAGGGGGTAGAGAGAGGTGGAGAAGTGAGAGATGAAGAGGGAGTCTTTTCCTACGGTGATGGGAGGTGGTTGAAGAGAAGAAGAGAGAGAGAGAGAGAGAGAGAGAGAGAGAGAGAGAGAGAGAGAGGGGGGGGGGGGGTGTTCCACCTAGCTTTCCAACTGCCAATCTTGCCCAAAAAAAACTCCTAAAACTTTAGATTTCTTCTCTTTTTATAGATTTTCCATATTCAAACTCCTCTTCTTCTTCCAATTCATCTAGGTTTTCTAGTGAGCTTTAAATTCCTCTCTTTCTAAGAAGCTGCCTCATCTTGATTTAATTCATCTGACTTGATTTAGATCATCTAATCTGATCGATTGATTTGCAATGCACATGACCAAATTAGAATCATCTAAACCACTCATTACTTCTCTACTTAGCTCTGATGATCATCTGACCATTAAATTTTGTAATTTAGCAATTAGATGGTCAATTAGAGCTAAAATGAAATATTTTATATAAAATCTCGAAATTGATTGCCTAGATGATCTAATTGAATGCTAAATTAGAGATATTTTGACCAAAATTGAACACTTAAACAAGTGGCATTGGAACCATCATTGATACTCTGTAGTATGACCCTTCCTTCCAAACTTAATTATGAAATTACATATATTGAAGACCTTGTAGGTAACAATTACTTAGAGTTTAGACTTAAGTTTGAATTTCTTATTTGGATACACATACCCATTCGCATTTTGATAGTCAAAGTTAGAGCACCTAACTATCTTGGATTCCTGTGTCCTCTATTTGGAAGTGGTCAAATTTCTGGGCTGGGAAGCAGAAGTGTTTACCTCTTAAGACTCATCTTTGTCTCATGGACGATAAATTTTTTCGACAGTTCTTACAAGGTAGAAGATGACATACAACTGCAAGCATCAACGTGATCTGATATTGAGCTTGCTTCCTATTGCTACACATCAGTTCCCTCTAGTCTTCCTTTTATGTGTTCTATCAATTTTGGTGTTGAGTGGGGGTGTATTTCATGGGGCAATGTATCACGTCCCAATTGGGGCTACGGTGCATCAAGTGACAAGCATATGATAAGCTGACCCTCCCTTCCACTCCATCTCCCACCTCTTTGCAATTTTTTTTAACTTTTGGCCCTGAAGGAACATTTTGGGGCATGTGCCGAAGACCCTAGAAGCTTTGTGGGAAATAATAAGAGGTTGAAATATAAATATTTTATTGAAGTGCGCCAGTGAGCTTCTTTATATATCTAGGGCCATTCTGGACAATTAGATGCGTGGGCGTGACGCAATCGAAGCAAAGGGTGCCTATTAATAAGGAGACCTCAGTTGCAGACCACTGAAATTGCTCGAGGCAGTGTATTCATGAATACATCATATCCTATGCATCAGATTTCTAAGTGTGTGTGAGAGTGTCCTACTTGCTTTTAGGATCAGAGGCTAAGTAACGAGTAGCCGACCTATCTAGTCACAGGCGCGACTAGTCGCTAGTCGCATGGGTGTGACTAAATTTTGGGTACATGCAGGGGGAAAAGTCGCAATGCGACTAGGCGTGACTAGTTGTGCCTAGCGCGCCTCGAGACTTTTGCGCCCTCAATTCCAGGCCCCAGATCGATCTCAAATCGTTGATCATCGCTTTGCTTCGTCAAAGATGGAAACATGTAAGATGAAAGCAAGAGGAGAAAGGAAAATGCAAATTTTGCCAGAAAACGTACCATTTCTGTGCATCAGTCATCTATTACTTAAAATGACATGGATCATCAAATTTTTTTGGGGCTTTAGTTCTTACTCGTGCGCTGAAGAGAATGATCGACTCAACCGTTGTCTTTTTCGGCCAACTGCTGCAATTCCAACAAACCCGCAACTTTTTCTTTCCCTTCTTACTGGCATGCTACAGTGGCCTGTGACTACAAAGTACCCAACACAGACCGTGGCAATCAGCTTGTAAGAAGCCCAATAAGATGAGATAAAATCATAGAAGTACTTATGGAGAAAACTGCCATCAAGAGAAAACTCAATATATTTGATGCAGGATGCCCCAGTGACGAAGAGGTTGGGTTGTTCTTGCTGCTCTCTTTAAAGACTTATCCGGCACATACTTCTGGAGATTGTATCACTAAATGAGGATAGCGGATGTAGCTTATGCCAAGGTTCATTTTGATAGAGGCGAAACATTTGGCTCAATTGCTAGAATTGTAAAGGTTGATGTGGAATGATTCTCCTTTGATGCCTATTGGGAATCAATATGCAGAACCTTGAGAGCTTCAGTGAATGGCTTTCGGTTATGAAAGACGTGTGATGTAAGATTGTTTATGGACGGTGGTCTGAAAGAATTGGAAGGTTTCCATTTGGACCTTATTTGGTTGACTGCTATTGGGAGTTGGGGCCTGTATCTTTATGTAGAAGTTCTAACTGATGAATGACGAGGCTATCTTGGAACTTTTGAACAGAACAATCTAAATGTTACATCTCTCTTGTATGGAGTGGAAGAATACTGCAAGATTGGCAATTGAGGCGTTTTTAGTGGAGGAAAACTGGCATTTGGGTCCTTATTGTGGGATTACTGGTCTCTGCTGGCAAAACGGATTCAAATCTGCAGATTTGGATAGTTGATGTAAGATCCGTTTTAAAAAATGGATCGGAATAATCAGATCTGTTAAATCCGCAATCCAGCAGATAAATTCCCGGATATCCGGTTAGACATATCAATTTTCTAACCTGACTTATTTCATTTTCATTCTTGATTTTCCTCCCGTGTCCCTCTTTGTAGATGCCCTAGCCCTTCCTTTTTTCTTGAGAAATCAGCAAAGAGCGAAGAGAAACCCTTCTCTGCTGCTCTCTCGATTTGGCCTGCCCTAGCTTCCCTTTCCTCTCTTGACTCTTAAGGAGTGGGCTGAGACAGACTCTGTCTATGACTTTGAGAAACTGGCTGAGACGATTGCCAAGCTTTCTGGTGGAGTTGCAGTTATAAAGGTTGGGGCTGCAACAGAGACAGAGCTCGAGGACCGTAACTTTGGATTGAGGACTAAGAATGCCACTTTTGCAGCCTTCGAGGAACAAATTGAATTAGGTGGAGGTGCTGCTTATGTTCACCTCTCTACACGTCCCTGCTATTAAGGACCAACTTAAGGATGCAGCTGAAAAGTTGGACACTCAGATCATTTAGAAGGTACATAGCAGCAAAAAAAATTTTAAGAACTTCAAGCATTGTCTTCTGCTACCGTATTCAGATTAAAAATAGGAAAAGAAAACCATCTTTTCTTGACTCTTGAGTGCATGCCAATCTTCTGCAAATGATGAATAGGATTGGGGTTTCTTCAAGAGTTGTTTCCCATTCATAACCCGACTCAAGCAATACCCAGTTCGAACAGAACCAAGTCCTGCTGAAGAAGCGGATTCTTGAAAAATAGAGAGTAGAGACCTCATCAATCCTAATGATCCTGACCCTCACTGTGACAAAACTGCATCTGTGTGTCTACAATTAAGTGTATTCTTCAGTGCCCTGTACGTACTGGCTTTGGCAATTGGGACTGGGTGGTGCAGGTCAATTTATAATTTTGAGCCCAAGTAAAGAGCACACAAGCTCTCCTTCTTCAGCTGGTGTTTCTATGGTAAGAAAGAGTGGTTTGTTTTTGTGCAAAATGCAGTTGGGGGAACATGCGGAAACTGAATATTAGGAGGATTCTTTGTTTACTAATGATGTTTAGGATTTATAGTTATGAGGTTCACTACAGCAATTTATTTATTCTTGATTTATTATTTATGAATCCAAATAGGTATGCTGATTGTTAGGATGAGAAATCGTCTCTACAGTTTGAATGCTTTGTATGGATTTTGTTGGTAATTTTACACAGATTATCCACAAATCCATGGTCTGCACCCAGATTGGATATGGATTGGGGTTTTTTGATCTATGATCTGTGCAGTTCAGAAACCACAATCTGTATCTGTTCTATATCCACATGGATCTGATTCAATCCGCTTATTAGTTTGCTGGCATTAGATATGACCTCTATTCATTCCCTCTTCTATGCACTTTGTTGGTGATGCACTCATCTGCCGTATACCAGTTTCTGTGATTGTTATGACCATTTTAGGACTTTGTGTGTGGTTTCAGAAGAGGTCATTAATACCAATTACTACAGAATCACTTGGTGGACAGAATGCTTTTGGGTTAATCTCTGCTGCACTATCTATTGGAGGCACTAACAGGTGGGAGGACGAAAAGGATGATAGCACTTTGGAGTATCTCTCACTCTCTCTTTCTCTCTCTCAGAGGAATAGATTATTTGCCTAATTTTAGGTTGCCCTCATTTTATCTTCAAAAATCACAACATTCACAAAAATGAATTTCTTGTCTGAAAGCAGGAGCTGAAATTCAATGGAAAAGAATTAGTAATCTGGGCGCCAAAAAATTCTTCATCCACAGAATTAGAGGTTCAAATCTAAACTATCCTCAGGAAAATGGCCTCTGGCAAAGATTAAAAGACTCCCTTGAGGTAGATAATTGTTGAAGATGTGTGGCAGTGGATGAGGGTTTGAAGTCTGCTGTCTCAGTAAACTGTACCTTCATCACGTGAAAGTCTATCAGAAAGATGATTGTTTGCTTTCCTTGAAGACTAGGTTTAAGTTCTGAAAGACAGATGCCATTATGCTTGTCTAGACTTATGGCAAGTTAGTCAATGTCTGAATTTTAAGTACCAAACTCGAGCATTGCAGAATATTATGACAGACAGTCTTAGCAGCACGGACATCTGATAAAAGTTGTTGTCTTGACTGCATCTGTCAGCAGCTTTCCAGGATTTCTTTACTTATTTGGTTTCTCTGTCTGATGTACATGGATCTGTCATTGTAGATTCTCATATTATAGTGAAATTAACTGGGACAGAATCTTGACTATAACTAATTGATAATTTTCCTGATGACCATGTTGCAATGTGAAAATCACTGCAAGTCCTTCATTTTTCTTTTCTTAGACGAATCTTAGCAGTTCAATAATTATCTTTCATTGCAGGTTTTGGAGTTTCTTGCTACAAAGGAAGTCCTTACTTTGGAGCACATTAACACAGCTCCTCCTTGTCCTGGAATGGAGAGGTTAGACCATTTAGTTTCCATTTCCATCCTGCTCATCTTTTGGCTGGCATCAGCTACAGTTGCTGAAAGTTTGGATCTGATTAACTTTTAACTAATGAGATAGAATTTAGCTATATTTTAAAAGTTCCATTTTTCAACCTAATTTCAATTTAAATCATGTCAATGTAACATATTCAATGTTTTGCCCATACTATTTTCCAGTCTGAATTGGTGGTAACAGTTCAATTTTTTCAAAAAGGCCATAAGAAAAAGAGAATAGAATTACACCCACATATGGGTCTTGATTATTGATACAAGGATAACTATTTTTACAAAGAGAGAATGGTATGAGAAAGGCGCATACCATCCCATTGACAAAACATTGATAAAATGATAACAATGGCTTTCTCATAAGATGTTTCCAAGAAGACCTATGATTCCAATGTTATGTCCTTGTGTTGTTAAATGATGATTTATTAGGTTTGGTGGGATTCTACTATGTTAATGATTAGTTTTAGAACTCTTTATTTTCTTGGTGTTGTCCCTGCATGTGTGGTTTGTTTCTGGAGCTGAGTGGAGATTTTCTGCTTGTGGTTTCTTTGTTTTCATTTTTTGGTGCTGGATTGTTGCTAGGAGTTAAAAACATGTTATGCTGGCCAGGTCAAGTTGTGATATAGAAAGTTTTGTAGCATTTTGAAATGTTTTGACAAAATTGCTTTCACAATTAAGGACGATTGAGGTGTTACTTACTTCCCAAGTATGGTTTAGGTTGACAAGGGATCGCTAAAATAATTAGGTCTAGAAGTTGTAGAGACAAAAGGAAATAGAAAGTGGGTGAAGTTTTTTTGTTTATACTCATGTAAATTGTTTAAAGATCAGCTATTGGCTTTCAAGCATGACCAGGAAGTATCTGTGATGACCTGGGTTTTTTAATTTTTTATTTTTTTTTAACTTTTCGAAAGGTGGGACCCCAATTTTATAAAAACCAAAATAGCAAAAAAACAATTTCAATCGAATTTCATTTTTAGAAAAATCCTGAGGTCAACCATTGACACAAAATAAGATTTTTTATTTTTTTTTCCAAGTAAACATGTTTAAAATAGATTTACTATTCTAGGACTCATCCAATCATCAGCCACATTCCCATAACAGTATAATCAAGTCCAATAACATATATATACATACATAGTCCATGTGAAATCAAAACATACCTCTAAATGAGACTTCTCAATCACTATTCTTCTAACTTTTCATATCTCCTGTCTTTCTCTAATATCTGAGGCATTGCAATAATAACGCAATGCCTCAGTAAGCAATGCTTGGTAGGTACATGGACATTTAATGTATATCAATGGAACAAAATCGAATAATCGTATTAATACAATGAGTAAAGCAATTTTTTACAAGAATATAATTATTTTAAGCAATGCTAATAAAATCTCAAAACATCATATACAATAGAACATGCATCTCATGAATTTAAAACATGATACAATCTCATGTAAATGAGCATTCAATAATAACAGGGTACCCCCAAGGTATGTGGGTCCCACAAGTGTCTCATACACTCGCATCACAGATCTTAAGTACTCATATCAAACCTCTGAGTATCGTCAAACCTAGGCATACCATCACATCTCTATGCTCATCATGCAAACACAGAATAAGAGTATGGATCGTCATGCCGCAATGGGAACCCTCCAGGGTCTTAACCACCGCCGCTCCCCGTCGACACCATAACGAGGGACTTAAGGTCCGTTTCCATGGAAAGGCCTATATCGATAGTGTGGACTATCCATGTTACCAAACCTCTATCGAAAGCCATCTGCGGGCAGGTGTCTATCATATCACAATCACATCACAAATCTCCGAGGGTGGGTGGCCGGCCTTACTCCCTCCTAGCATGACATCCACGGGGTGAGAGCACCCGTCATAAAACCCAAAACACAAAAAACACGTATCTCGAAAACTCAAAGGACTAGCCACCAAGCCTCCACTTTCTTTTCTCATGAAAACCCATACCTATCAATAATGTAACAAAGAGAGAAATTTTGTACTTATGCATAAATTGTATAATATCAATCTCATGAAATCATCGATTATAAATTCATTCAATACATTGTCGAAATCAAAGATCGATCATAATATATAAAACTCTGAGTTGCACAAATCATAGACTAAATAACAATGCAATTTAAATCACACTCAATCATGATGCTATAATGATGCAAGGTTTTTTTTTTATCAAAACATAACATTAAATGTTGTCACCTACCTCAATGTGAAATCACCCAACTCAAACATATAATATTCTTAGCTTGTACGTTCAGATGTACCTATCAGTACTACAATACTATTTTGTGTTATTTATTGTATTATAATGGAATCTATGATGATCCAACCATTGGATCATCCTCTAAGATCTCTAATTATGATTTGGTTCTTAATTTAGTCTCATCTCATGGCCATTTGTTCGTTTTTGTATGTATCTAACGTTTATACCTTAATCTGATGGTTAGATCATCCTCAAATCAATAATTTTTCAAGATCTGGTTTAGGCCAATGGTCTAGATTAATTTCTAGAGTAGTCACGCTAATATACCCATTAGAACCCTTATTTATTATCATACTTTATCTCATTGTTCAAGTCTTGAGGCTTGAACACCCTTTGATTAGTCGGTTCTAAGTTATTAATTAATATTTTATAATTTAACTAATCTAAAAGTAGTCAAATGTAGATTTTCAAGCTAAATCTAGGTCCGCGTCGTCAATACAATTGCAACGGATGTTTCCGCTCATGATTTGGACCTCTGTAGCTCCACAAAATCAAGTTTTTTTGTGAAAAGACTTCATAAATTAATATATTAATTTATAGGGATAGGTATGCATGCACCGACTTACACGGGCAGTGCGGTTTGCACCGCCTTACGGCAGTGCACTGCGCGCCCAGGACGCCCAGTGTGTTCCGGACGTCTGGACAACGCGCAAGAGCATCTCGAGTGCATGCGATACGCACACGTGCGACAGAGCACCCGCATGCGTGCGTCCCCGTCTGTGTGTCCCGATGGACGTCTTAGTCACTGTCCATCGAGGACGATGAACCTAAGCCGTCCACCTTGTTTTGGCTTGATCGAAGCCCCAGAAGCTCCGATTTTTTATCTGTTTTCGCCGTTCCTAGGGTTTTTGGGTCCAAAGATCATAATGAACGGCTTAGATTTCTCATTTGAGGTGTCCTTAACATGATTCTAACCATGCTCTATGGTTTCGAATCCAAAGACTATCCAACAGCCATTCAGATCAGATCTAGCCCGGATCTGTGAGGGAAAAGTTGGAAAACAAGGTAAATAACAAGTTAAAATGTGTAACTTACCTTATTAGAGTCGGAGATGGGAGATCAGAGCCCTCTAGTGCGTACAAACTTCAACTCGTTTTCGCAGCGTGCATAGGGGAAAACGAGGGTTCTCCTCTAGTTGTTTGGCGTGGGAATGGAAGGGGAAACTTGTATTTAAAAGAGTAAGTCCCGATTTTTTCGAATGGATGGTAGATCAGTGCCTTCCTCCATTAGAACTCTAATGGAAGTGGAAATAGGTGCCGTTATCAAAATGACTCCCTTTAATTAACGTCCCTGGCAATTTACCAATTTACCCTTACACTTAAAATGGTCATAACTCACTCATCTGAACTCCATTTTCGATGTTCTTTATACCGTTCAATTCTTATCGACATGTACTTTTTTGTTTTTGAGTTTTTAGGACCAATTTCTATACATAAATTTTTTATTTGAATTTATTATTTAAAATTTGAGGATATTACAGTATCAAACTCTCTGTTTTGGGCAGCATATAGGAATCCAAAAGGATAATTTGTTGTAGGCATGAGCATTGTTGGCTATAGATCGATGGATTGAGTGACATGAATTGTGATGCCAAGAGATATCTTGTGTTTTGACCATATACTGTTTTTTCCTTTGTTTTAACAATTTTTGACATGCTTCAACTACCGTGTTTGACTTAATATTTTTTATCTGTTTTATTTTATTTGTGTTGTAAGGCTACTATATTAGCTGTATGTTTAGTGACCATATAGAGATGACAGTGTTCCAAAGCATAGGCAATTTGGAAAAGGATTGATTTAGGTACCACTGCTGGAGTATGAGCTTATAGAGATGTTCTGGAGTATAGTTAATGGGATTTCCAGTTCTTAGCATTGCATCAAATGGAATTGAGAATCACACAAAAAAAATAGAAAAGAAAGAGTATGCAGTAAAATATGTTTATAAGACACTGATCCACTGCTTCTGACATTCCAACAACACTAATTTGCTGCCATATCCGGATTCATTGGTGAAACCTTACAAGATACAAAATCCCCAAATTTGTGTAAAAACAAGAGAGCAAGGAACAAGGACTTTCTATCTCAAATATAGTTCTGTGTTATGTGTGACCTTTTAGTTGTGTTACAGGAAGGAGGATTTTTGGTGCTGGATTGGTGGCTTTTTTTGGTGATTTTGGAGGGTGAGCGAGCCTGTTGTCTGAAGCACCTTAAGGTCATTTGCATAGAATGTGATTCTAATTCACTTAAAGTAAATAAGCAATTCTAGAAAATCCTAACTTGATTATTAGGCTTCAAGCACAGCATTTTATCTGGCAGGGACCAGCTCTTTAAGGAGGCAAATAATGAGACTAATTTTCTGTCTGGAATGTAAATTGACTAAGGTAAGAACCATCTGTCCAGCATCGGATTTAACTGAATCCAGGGTTGAATATTGGGTATGGCAAGACTATCATCTACTTGTGTAAGGGGTATGATCTGGAGCCTTAAACTTTTCATTCCTAAAAGTAGGAAGTCTGTCCTTTGATGAGTACTACTGCTTCTGTATTCCATGCATCCTTTTCTGCTGCTGCTGATAATTAACTATTGATGATAGTATGAGAAAAGTTTATCCATATTCCCTATCTTTGTGATTATACATGACTATGTCCACTTATTTTCAATGCTCACAATATATGATCTGTTATTTCTAAGTCACAGTATCCTACCTGAAGCAATAGTTTTTTCTTTTTCATTTTGCACTTCCAGTGAATGGTTGTTCATACGAGGATGTCTTTTTGTATTGTAGTTTGAACCTCTAACTTTGGACTTGTCAGTTGCTTATGAGAAAGATAAAATTTCTAACTCTCTTTCATTGGACCCTTGATGTTGTACTTCCGTGCAGCTTTAAGGAGTCAATTATGGCCCTGATAAGACACAATGACATTCAGGTGCTAGTTTATCCCATATGCTTTTCTTAGTGCACCTTTGCAATCTTCTGCTGTGCTTAGTGCTACCTTTGATAATGTGGTCATGTTGAATAAAGTTAAGAGATGTTAATTAGGTGTGCTGTAAGGACTGCTGATATTTATGCTGATAAAATTCCTTTTAATCCTCTTGACCAAGACCGATGAAATAGCATTAGGAGATCAGAATGCCATAGATTATATATTTTAGGAGACACTGGGAGATAACAAACCCACAAAACATAGATTAGGGTTTGTCTACACTGGTGAGAACCATCTTGACTTTGTGTAGCAATTCGGTAAGCAAATGTGGTCTTGACTGAAGTAATACTACTGTGAAAAACATCACCACTTGGAGAGAGCCCGGGTGAAATCTTTTATCTATGATTGCGGAAGAAATGATCTATATCAAGTGACCAATCATTCTCATTACACTTTAGTTATGGCACTTAATACTAATCACTTATATGATTTGGTTTACAATTTATTACCATTTTCCTAAAAGGTTTGTGCAATTTCTGTACTTGGCAGTATCTGTCCTACAGATTGTGTGCATTTATTTTTTTCTGGATTTTAATCATCTTGACTGTCTTGTATTTTATATTCTCTGACTTCGACATATCAGCGCTGGGCTCCTTGGTGGTCAATTTTGTTTTCTTGTAGTTTCTTTGCAATGTGATGGTTATGATTTTGCAGTTGCTTGGCTTTGATGTCATAGTGTGAGCTCGTTGATCTCTTTATTATTAGAGTTGAAGGTTTATTGATGCTTTATCTGCAGGTCCACCAAATGTCTCAGAGATTCAGGGATAAATATATTCCTCGAACAATTGGAAAGGTTAACCTCTCAGACAGGGATTATGGAAAATTCGACTCACAAAGTAGTCACTGCAATCGGCTTCGACGTTGGCATGATCCTGATCCAGGATACTCGGATGCTATTTGTGTTACTCCAACAATTCCTTTGCCAACTTTGCCCGGTACCAGTACATCCCAAATGTGTTCATCCCCGGTTAATAACTCATTAAATGGTACAAAAAAGACACGCAAAAGGAAAAGCCGATGGGATCAGCCAGAAGAGACAAATCCAGATCTACAACCTCCACAGCAACCTGACGCACAAATAGTTGTTAATTCCAACTTGCACAAAGAACTTGGTCCCCAGCAACCTGAGATGTGTCTTGTTGTGTCAGACCAGGCTTCTGATGTCAACAGAGTGGTAAAGAAATGCGGGTTGTCTGTCTTCTCAAGATGAAGCTGCAACGCAGTATGTTAATGAGGATTCACCTCTGGGATTTCCTGACATGGATAAGGATGCACCTCCAGGGTTTCCTTACATGGATGGTGATGCATCCTCAGGATTTTCTCCCATGGATGATGATGAACCTCCAGGATTTCCTTCTCTTCGTAACAACAGTCAGGATCCATCCAGAGTTTACTTGGCTACTAGTAAAGATAGCGATCCTCGGCTGCAGGCTCCTTGCTTGAGCATTCCATGTGAGACAGTTACAGGCCTTCATCAGGCAAGATTCCTCTCATACTTGCCTGTGTCACATGGGGTTCCACTGGACCTTGTCCAGCAGCTTGGGAAACCACGATTAGAAGCTAGAGATAGATGGGCAGTTGCACCTGCCATGCCCTTCTTTTCTTTTCCACCGCTACCACCATTTCCACGTGGAGAAGCCAAGCCTCCAGGCGTGCCTCCTGCTACCCACAGTAGGATAGAAGAAGGGCGTGAAGAAGCAACACAAGATGCCACAGGCCACCATGGGGATACCACCATCTCGAGTGTTATTTCGGATGTGAGACCACCAGAGGTTGCAGTAACTGGGGCAAGAAATCCAGAGAATGCTAACCGAGTGAGGTGGTTGTCTGGTGGTTTGGGAAGGCGGTACTTCAAACAGCAGAAGTGGAGCAACAGAGGATATCAAAAAATGGCCCCATGGATTAGGTATAGGGACTGCAGGGGGCCTAAAGTTAACAACCACGTGAGAAATGGACTAACCAGTGTAGGTACAGGTAATAGGATAGATAATGGTGGTGCATGTCGTATGGGTAATATAACTGCCAGCTACTTTGGGAGCATAAAGTTATCATTTTTATCAACCACAACAACGCCAATGTCACCTTGATTGAAACGGAATACAGTGGCAACAACCTGCCTCCTGTATTTCTTGATTCTTTTTCAAACCTCCCTTTGCAAGTGAATGATCCAATTCAATTTATATCCGTGAAAATTCTTAATTCATATCCAGCTAGTCAAGGGCAATCTCATCTCTCTTGTCATTCAGTTTAGTGTAATACAGTAGCCTCAAATACAATGTTACATTGGCTGCCTTCTGAGGGTCTGCTTGTGAATGTTTGCTGGTACAGCTACAGAGCTACTTCGAATTTGTGGCCTTGAAAATGTGAGCAGGAGCACTTATGCAGTAAGCAGAAATTCCGATGGTTAATATTGCATTGTTGCGTTTCATATCATGAACAGTTTGGTACAGCGAACCTATACTTGCTGATAATCATTTGTCTTTCTGCCATTCACATGGGGCCCAAGGGACCAGGATGAATCTCTGCAAAGGCTGTGGACTGTAGCTGTCCACTACGAAACAACAGAAATTATTAATACCTTGGAATGGAAATACCACATTGTTTACTCAAGCATTTATGTTCATCGTCACATTTTATTTACTGTAAAATTGGGATCATCAAAGAACATTGGGCTGGGATGCGGAAAAAGAAATCAGTTGTTGTCAGATAATTATAAAAAAGAATTGCCGTTCAAAAAAATTATCATAAAGAATTATTTTCCTTTTTCCCACTGGCATTAAAAGAGAAAGTGTTATCTTTGCATTTCAATTGCATTTATGGCCAATTTTAGCTCCACTCTTCAATTTTCTATGTAACAGTTTGGAAATTAGTATGAGTTTTTGATGGGCAAGCTATAATCTCGATTAAGGGTTCAATCCCACACATGTAGTACTCTGGCTATAAGAGTTGCACCTTTGACTGCAGGGGGGCTCACCTACAAAGTAGAGTCCATGACCAAATGACTTTACTATGAGAGATAATCATCCGGTGATGTCAATTCATGCTAATGATTTTCACAGTGAGAAATGAATGATTTGTCATGGTTGTTTCTTACTTGCAGTTACTTGAAATATCACCTGCACCTGAGTTTAGTTGCTGAAGATTTTCCTGTTTGAAAAGATTCTAGTCTGCTTTAGAAGATACAATCATCCAACAGAAGTAAGTCTCCTTTGTGATTATTTGCCGATCACAGCTTGGAATTTACCACTGCATTCTAATGATTCTGCATTCGTTGGCGTGGTTTTAAAATTAGGAAGTCACTTGGTGTTGGTGAAAGGTGGAGGCCCCACCTTTCGATGAGATTTTGGTACCTAGACCTTTTTTTCTAGCATTCCAAATCAGATGAATGGGTTGTATGATTGGAAAAACTCAAACAAGTGGGTCAACCCGTATTGTTTGGGACACCTTTGATATAAACATAATATGGGGTCATACTAGCCCTGTCAATCGTGGAATTTTATCACCCTGTTTTCCCATCCAATGCATTTTGTTTTAAACGAAAAAAGAATTTGATTTTCCACTCTCCACTTTCCCCGAGTAGTGTTGTCTGAAACAGAGTCCTGTTTTCGAAAGAGAACTGAATAAGCTTCATTCGTGAATAGTAGGGAAATGCTATTGGGACTGAGTTCCGAGACGAACTCTGACATCGCTTAGCTAAGCTCAGCCTTTAGATGATCTTATCTGTCTATCTTGTTCAGTCTCGTTTAGATTGGCTAGTCCTTTTCAATGTTTAGATGATAGTCATATTTTTTTAAGGAGAAAAATTAGTAGTTAGAAGCATTCAGTCAGTGTCATTTTTTGTAGAGAATCTAAATAGGACAAACGGAGCAAGAAGATTGGGACAGATTATCCAAAGACAGAGCTTATCTAGGTGGTGTTTTGGAGTCGGTCCCAGAACTCAGCTCAGATATTTTTGAAGGAGAAAAACTAGTAGCCAGAAGCATTCAGTCAGTGTGATTTTTTGAAGAGAACCTAAATAGGACACTCGGAACAAGAAGATTGGGACAGATTATCCAAAGATAGAGCTTATCTAGGTAGGGTTTTGGAGTCAGTCCTAGAACTCAGCTCGAATAGCATTTATCAAGGGAGGATTGCTAAACTGATCGCACACTAGATGCAATTTAGTGACCATATTTTTTATAGCCTACCTTTAAATGATCCAACAGTTTATCTTATTGCTCCACATTTAGACATCTTATAAATTAAAAATCAGATTATTTAAATGAATTTAGCTTTTAAAACGCATCTGACAAAGTGTACTTGACAATGGACAGTTTAAAAAGTTCATAAACAGCACCGTTTCGTAGAAGCCGGAATCATTACTTTATGACTTTTTATCCATGAGAAAACTAAAGCAAAAGCAGTAAGAGAACGATTCTAATCATGCCAAGATAGACCCCACAAAATGTGGTTTCTAGATGGTGCCCTCAGTTTAGCATTCTCTTCTGATAGAAGTATTACATAATAAACTATACACTGGAGGGTACAAATGCAAACCAACCTTGTACTCTGCTTCCTACGTTTATTGGTTGATCTATACTCTCCTATTACTACTTCCTGTAGACTATTCTCACAGTTGACACCGAGATGAATACGATATAAATAGGATATACCTATTTGGATGATTTGATCTATTCATCTTGTAATATCTGTCCAATTTAGGCTACCTATGAAAATTTGTGCTCGCGGATGCTTCTTGCTATTAGTTTTTCAGTTGAAAACTTTAATGCCCATGATTAGTAACTTCAAAACAGAGTAGCTAGCCCCATCCAATGATCATGAATCTTGGTTTCTAGCCAATCTGAGATTTGGATGATTTGATTCTTTCATCATGTTCGACCTGCCTCTAGATTGGCAGAAACCAAGATTCATGATCATTAGACGAGTCTAGCCATTCTGTTTTGAAGTTATTAATCATGACCATTAAAAAAATTAACTAAAAAACTAGTATCTAAAAGCATCGATGAGCATGAATTTTTGTAGATAATCTAAATTGGACAGGCAAAACAAGATGAATAAGTCAGATCATCCAAGTCTCCCCTGGCAGTTCTCCAATACAACCCCAGACCCATGCCTTTCCATATTTAGTAAGGCTTTGTTAATTGCATAATTAGCTCAGCTGACTAATTAGCTTCACGGAAGAGATGTCTAATTCCTTTGTTTCCTATCAGTTCCTGACATCTTTGCTTGAACATCTTCAACTTCCAAGCCTCTGTAATTGTTGATTCTTCCTCCCATTTCTTCTCCTGCAAATCAGAGTCCTTGAGAGGCATGCGTTCCCAGTTGTATATCATCCCTGCCAGTGTAGGTTTTCTGATGATTCTCCATACGATTACTTCTGGCAATGCAGATCTACTCTGGGCCTGCTTTCTTATCTTTTGTTCTTTTGATTGGAATTAAGATTTGTTCTCCAAAATTTCGTCAAATTTCAACCAGTCTGTTATTAGCATCTTATTCAATTCTGATGGATCCCATGGGAACTCTTGGCCCTCTTTTGCTCTTCTGGTTGCCTTCTGTTTTGAAACTTGTTTGACGTTGGTGGAGTCAAAATAGAGAGGGAGTTGTGGGAACAAGTGTCTTGTATTGAACTTCAAAGATGGGCCTAGAATCATAGGATCTCTACTGGATACAGACATATTAATATATCAAGGATTATCTAATACAGAACTTTCATATAGACTAATTTCCTATTGTGAGGTGGGTGAACAACAAGCTATTTGAGAAGCTTGGAAGTAAATGTAGAATCTCCTGCATCACCATTCCTACACATCTTCAAAACTTAAACCAAACTAAAATGTGCACCAATTATAGTACATTCCTTTACTTGAAATTGCACCTGATGGTCGTTTAATATCAACACAAACCACCAAAGATCACATAAATTAAAGGGCAGCCCCGGAGCACGAAGCTCCTACCTATGCGGGGTCTGGGGAAGGGACGGACTACAAGGCCTATAGTACACAGCCTTACCTTGTTTTTGCAAGAGGCTGTTTCCACTCTTTGAACCAGTGACCTCAAGGTCCATGGCGACAACTTTTAACATTGCGCCAAGCCTGCCCTTCAAAGATCACACAAATTGCCGCTTCCAAAAACTGGGCCTGTACAAGACAAGAAATCCAACACTGACAAAATATCACCCTATTTCATAATTGAGGAGAAAGAACTCAACACAAAACAAACAAACAAAATTAACTCTTGTTATCAACAAATCCCATTCCAACTACACTAAACCTAACACACATACAAATTCACAGTTGATCCCTCCCACAATAAAACTGGGAGTAATAAATCTCGTGACCACCCAATGTTTTTGCCTTCCCCAGACCTACTTTACATCAAGGAATGAAATTACCTACATTTTACTAAGTTAGCAAGCAAAACTGATGGCATTCCAACCACTCTTTGCTTCTCCCCACCTTTACTCATCCTGATGATTTACTCTAGAACTGTTCTTGGTACTTCAATTTTGTTAGTACCTTTTGAGCATGCTTCTGATGTCAATACAAAACATTGTCTACACCAGCGTTTTATGCTTTCTCCAACCTGAGAAATGCTTGCCGATCAATACTCTATAACTGGGCTGAAGTTTCACCACCTTCCAGTACTGGGCTATTTTTGGCCTGCTACTGATGTATTCCTCTTCCTAGTTCAGAAGTGTAATGCGTGGTAGAACTGGAACAAACATCAAGTCTGCCATGCTGAACTCTTCACCAGCCAGATATATTGTCTGATTGAGCTGCAACTCTGCTTCATCCAGCAATCTGATTAGCTGCTGCTCACTTTGTTTCAGAACATTTAGGTCCTCCAACTTGTCTTCCATTCCATATGCATCTCGCAGCTTCAAGTGGTAGACACTGGCTAGGTCAGGTGACTCAGCCATCCGGGCAATCGCGACCCTCCTAATGAATTTGGAAACAAAAAGTCTGAACCTCTCAGGAGCATGTGGAAGTGTGAATATCCTGGAACTCCAACCTTGAACCTTTTGCATCCACTCCATAACTTTTCTACTATTAGCAGCAAGTGCATCACCTCTTGATGATACTGCAGCTCTTTCAATGTACCTGCCAAATTTGAGATTTCCTAAGAGTTCCGCCCCCTCAAACATACAGTAAGAAGAGAAGATAAACTTACAAATGAGACTTACTAGATTATCTCGATAGTTTCAAGAACGACGTAAGTGCCATTCTGAAAGACAGACAGTTGTGCATATGGATCTATACGAAAGAACGAAGAGTCTATAGACATGGTACCTTTACATATAGGAGTAGAAATTTCAGTAAGGAATTGCAGGCCTAAGAAAATGACAATTAGAAACTTAAGTGACATTTGATTAGTCAGAAAAAAGTTTCTAACTACCATTTTTTGTAACTTTTTCTGTTTTTTACTTTTTCCAGCTAATCAAATGTCGCTTGCTCTTGCACCTGCATGAAACAGCTGAAATTAGCACACCCTATCTACACACACATGGGTCATCATCTCGTGCCTAATAACCAAAGTTGTAGCTACATTTTCTACTTTTGTGGTGGGAGATATCAGTAAGGCAAGGCAACTCTCTCAAAGTTGGGCAAGATAGCTAGTCAACTCTCTCTTGAGTTCTCTTAGTTAACCTCTTTGTGCTCATTCTTTATAGAGTTGATATATTTAGCACTTATTTTTTATTTATTAGCTTCTTACTAAATGGTACGAATGGCTATAACTTTATGCGAGGTCAGATTTGTGAAGATTCACATCGGCCACAATATTGCCCTTAGCTTAAATAAACCATGCTCCGAAATTCTACTCCTTTAGAATCCACCAGCCAATCTGGTGCGTTTCACAAGTTCTTGAGGGGAACAATCTATGCCACTTAATATCGTGGTGCATGGCATTTCGCTATAAGAACAAATTAGAATTTGTCCACCATTTCTGACACTGGCAGTTCTGCTGGAAATATATCATTGTTTGAAGCTTTACTGGAGTCATTTACCCCGGTGGTCAAATTGGAACCATCTCTTGGTTCAAACCAATCTTTCACTTTGTCTGGTGGTCTGCTTTTTGCCAACTTTTTTGCTTAGTTCAGGTTTTCTGGACCAAGCAACATTTTTTTAGCAGAAACGCATCCCACAGCATGCTTTAAGTTTCCTTTAACTCTGCCATTTTTCTTCCCTTTCTTCGTGTCAGTACACTGTGCAGCTGCCGGTGCAACATCTGAAGAAGTACACCGGGCTTCTGAAGAAGTCAAAGACACAAAACAGTAAGGCATCTCGAACTCCGGATCCCACAAGGTGGACACTTTGACGGATTATTCCCCGCCCCGTGCAGAGAAGTATTTTGGCACTTGGATATGCCACTCAGACTTGCACTGGCACCAGTGTCCATATCTAGATGGAGTGCACCTGAATCACGCCAGCTCCCTGGTTCCAATTGCATGTTGTCAACATCTTCTGCAGAGGCTTCAGTGTCCATCAGATAAGAAACACCAGGACAATCACATGAAATGTGTTTCAGTTAACGTGTCCTGTGTCACAGTGCTCTCCAAGTCCTTGCCCCTTGCTGACCATCACGAGCAGAAATAACAAGAGACCTAAGTGGCTTTCCCAAGGTCTGCTCAGGAAATGAGAACTCCCGATGACACACCCGCTTGAATCCAATTTGTGTCAACTTCATTAGCAATTCTCAAAGTTTCTGAATCAACCCGGGGACCTGATTCAGGCGAACAATCATTGCAACAGTTTGTACAGAAGCTGACGAGTCAACAACCTCGAGAAGCACAGCTTCTGCACTCATTTGAATTCCTCCCTCCTTAATCTTTGCACGGTCACGAGACGCCTTCCTCTTGAACCCGTGAACTGCCACTGTTTCACGCCTTCTGCCGCCTTTCCCTCCCTACACCACCACTTCTTACCTTTTTCACCCCTTGTTTCTGCATAAGAGCTAGCTGAGGATTAAACTTCAGAATTTCAGCAATCTGATCAAACATCTGCAAAAGATTTTCCAATCTCCCCCGATAGAAGAGCGCGTTAGTTTGCAAGAAGAGCTTCTTTTTCTTCTTACTTTTCCGGAGGATATGCTAATGGTACTGTTCAAAAATGATGTGCCATCACCTGCTTCCCTGCTCTCCCTGTCAATCTTTCTGGCTCTAGTCAGCCGAAAAAATCTGTCTGAATGCGCAAAACCAGTGCAATCAGATACTGAGACAGTTATCACTAACCTTGTCACTTTTTTATCACGCCGAGAAGAATCAACCGCACTGCTACTACAAGCCGTAGCACCACCAACCGCACTCCAGAGGTTGCACAAGACACAAAGGTTGAATGAGGGGGAGGATTTTGACCTCACAGAGCCAGAGATCTCCCGTCCGCCTGAAAGTGAGATTGGGTGGGGCTGCTCATCAGCCACTTGTTCGTCACCCGGGGAACAAGGAGAATGGGGAGGATTTTCCGTCAATCTTGTTGGAAGAGAAAAGAAAATGGGGAAACCCCCATGCACATGGTCTGAAAAGAAGAGATTGGGGATTTCTCGCTGCCCATTACGAAAAGAGGGGGAGGATCTAAGGCGGAGAAATGGGCAGGTGATTCAGCTCTCACCTCACCTATCAAACAAATTAGGGATGAACAATTTCCTACTTGTTGTCTATTTTGTGTAATATTAGTATCGTTGGAATCGTATCAACTTGTACATTCTAAATTTGATAGTTTCAGGTGCAAATTCTAAGTTTTCATAAAGTTCACTTTCATAAAACTCAATTTTTTTTATAATTCTGATAGGTGTACACCTTGCGTGTGTGTGTGTGTGTGTGTGTGTGTGAGAGAGAGAGAGAGAGAGAGAGAGATCATCACGCCCTGATTTTCAAGGATAGTGAAGCTTTCTTGTATGGGTCTAAGCCATTCATCATATTTGCAATGACTTGGACAGACTAGAGTTCAAATTTCAAATTTCATTGAATGATTTAACTCAATATTCTTATGATAAGAAAAATAGCGGCCATCTATTTTTATTAGTTTATTCAAAGATGAAAGCAAGTACGTAGATCATCCAAATGTATTTATTCACACTATATTGCCTATTGTTGGTATGAAGAACATGTTGAATGGCTTTGTAATAACTTGCATTTTTATAGTATATATATTTTTTATAGGAAATTGACAACAAAAAGTTAAATTCCCTAATGACTATAAAATGAATAAGCAAAATTTTAGAATTAGAGTTCAAGTCTCCAAAGATAATCTTTTTGGAGAAATTTCCTACCTTTGCTTCATATCTAAACTAGTTCTTTTTGGAAGGGGCATAGGAAATTATCTAAACTAGTTGGTTTTCTTTTTTTTTTTATAGACTCATTGCTTCATATCAATATATGTTACTTTCTTTTGTCTTTGAATATTTGCCATTAGTATATGCATGTTTACACAACGCCTAGCTTGGACATCATGCATTGCACCTAGCACTTGGGCAGTATAATCAGCACAGTGCGCATGACACCTTCCACATGATAGTAGGTTTGGAAACCAAAGCTTCTACATGGAACGTAAAGCCTAGCACCTAGACTGCACGCATAATAGCCAGCACATGGGTGGTGTGCTTGGCGGCCAGCGCATGAGTAGGCCACATCACACCCTGCACATGAGTAACCAACTTCACGTTTAGCCCTTAGTACCTAGCATACATCCATTACTCCAATCCACTATGTTCTGATCAGACACAAAATACTGCTTCACCACACTACACCTCATTCAGGTATGGCGCATCCTTCCAAAGCACTGTGCACAGGCTGAGCCTAACGCACTACACCAATGTATTGCTCACTTATACTACATGGGTACAGATCAATGTGCATGGTGCACAACACCTAGGCATGGCACATAACACTCGGTGTTGAACATAGATAGGTGCACATAATGATGATTTGGTAAACATGGTTTTGATAGCTTGATATTATGTGATTTGAAATTTTTGATTCATAGATGTAAGTTCTATAAGTGTGCAATGTAATTGAGCTACGATAAGTATAAATTGTAATCAAAATAATTGCTAATTTAATAACTTTGGTAATTGAAACGGAGTTATTAATTTTCTTTTGAATGATACATAGTATGGTACAAGATATGATTTTGGAAATGTTGAGCCATGGTTATATGAGTACCTATGCTAAAGACTAGAATTAACTAGTCAATGATTTATGCAAATTAAAATATGGCTTGCAAAATGAACGTTTGTAAATTGATTTTGTATGATGTATTATGTAATGAAAATTTGTGACTCAATATGAATTCCACGTGCAAGGAAAAATGTTTTAATGAATGGAAATTAGGTGACTCTAGAGAGTTGTGCCTACCTTGAAATTAGGCAACTCAAGAGAGTTGTGCCTAACCTAAAATTAGGCGACTCGTGAGAGTTGAGCCGAGCCTAGGGCAAATTCTAAAACCCCTTTGGTTGCTATGCTAGGAAAATCAGTTAGCCGCTGACTTCTGAAAGTTGATACCTACCCTAAGAGGCCTATTGTAGAGAGTATTGTATCATGGGAAGACTGCTCTCTTGTGATCCAGTGCCCCCATGAGGATTGGTGTAGCCCGTGTGGTATCCATAGCCGAACGCAATTGGATGTGAGTCCTCTGCGTGCATAGTATACTATATAGTTATCAGACATTGACTGATATGTCAGTCATCCTCGAGGATATTTGACCATTGCCCAGATGGGTTTGTGGTAGGTTACTACCACACAGTGATATAATAGATTTTGATACGTCATTCTTTGATAAAAGTCAAAATGAGCATGTATGTATGATATTTGAAGGATATATTAGAATTTATTGGAAACACTAGATTTTTATGAAGGCATAAATGTTGTATAATATTCATATCATACTTATAATCGAATATTTAATTATTTGCACTACTTAATTTATGCCAATACTATTGCCATAGTTTTCAAACGGCTGGTTTAGGCATTTTCCTGAGTTGTCGTACTCACCCTTATAAAATATTTCAAAGAAAGTGCAAGAGGATTGAGCGATCAGTTAGAGGAAGTTAAATAAGGAAAATAAGAACAGAAGTATGGATAAGTAGTTAGTTAGACATTTTATTTGTTATCTTTCATTTTGAAATAGAATGGGAGCCTTGGCGCAATGGTAAAAGTTGTCATCATGTGATCTTGAGGTCATGGGTTCAAAGCGTGGAATCAACCTCTTACAAAAATGCAAGGTAAGGCTACCTACTTTAGGCCATTGTGGCCCGCCCCTTCCCGGGACCCTGCATAGGCGGGAGCTTCGTGCATCGGGACTGCCCTTATCTTTCATTTTGAAATAATGAACACTTGAGGATGAATATAATAAGATAGGCGACATTGATATATTTAATCTGAATCTTAATTTGAATCTAAATTACTTATTATTTGGGCTGTGACTAGGGGATCCTGTAATGGTATCTTTTATTTCTGTTATTATATGTGAAGATTTTAATGTGACACCGGGTTCAAGGTGGAATTGAGAAAAAAAAAATAAGTGCATAATAGATATATATATATATATATATTTTTTAAACCTGTAGGAAAGTTTTAAATTTTTAAATTTTATTTCAAAAATCCTTTTTCTAAAACCCGGGTGGCCGCACCATCACTAGCGAAGCCTACTAGATCAACTGTTTCAATTATTTAAATAATGGCCTCGACTTGTATTGAGTCCAGCCATTAATGGGACATACCGACACTGTCCGGTCCGAGAAACCAAATCCCATGATCAATAGCTTGTAACTGGTTTGCCTAAAAGAGCAGCAGCCAATTTCAACAGGCAAAATCCAATCCAAGTCCGAGCGATCAATGCATTTTGTTACAGGGAATGCGGCCACTGTATACGGTTGGCTCAACGAACATTCCCGCCCGAAATTTGCCGATTTCGATAATTGAGATTGAGATTTGAGGAGTTGCTGCAATGAAATATACAAGAAAACCACCCGAAACAGCAACAAATAATGTCGTACAATAAATACAACTGTTAGCCAGTTTTTCCTCATTATAACAAGCAAAGTCTCTTCCAATCCAAGCAATTGATTCAGGAGCATCATACATAAGATCTGTTATAAATGGTATCGCAGAGCTGCAGCATCACAGAAGCATTAAGAATGCCATTATATGATGCAGAGCATCTCAAGCCATCATAAACTTCCAAAGCTGTAGTGAAAAAACAAAAGTTCAGACAAGGTTACCTTGAATCCACCATTGATGACCCGAAACCGTTCACAGTGAGACAAGCATTGAATTGCACTCACCCCATTTAACATATAATGGTTCTGCTTTCTTTTTGTTTTTCATTTTTCGTTCTTCTACAAATTTACTTCAGTCTAATCAGTACCTTCTCTCATTGTCAAGTAATTCTACGAAACAAGTAAGAGGAAGCGCGCCCGATATCCGACCCACCCCCCCACATCACCCAAAACTTTCCTTAGTTTGTTTTCTCAACTCAAAATCAACATAAGCAAGATTTCCAATACCATATGTACTCACCCATGAATGGAGTGTCCTTCACAAAATCATTTATAAGGACCAAAGAGGATGGAGGAGTTGTGTCCACCGAAGCCAAATGAGTTGGAAAGTGCCACCTTTATGTCCAGCCTCTCCTTTATAGGGCCAACGAACACGCTTGGGTCCTGAGCCCGAGAATTTTCAATATCAGAGAGTACCATCGGATTTAGTGCAACGAAATGCACGGGAATCATAGCAAGGAAGCGGAAGAAAATAACCGGACAAACATAGCACGCCTTTCTCGGGGTTTTCCAGATTGATATTTGGATGAACCCAACCCATCCTGATCACCTGCACAGGAGCAATGTAGGAAGTTTAAAACAAAAAAAAGAAAATAATAAATACTTGAGGATAAATGTAATAAGATAAGTGACATTGATATATTTAATCTGAATCTTAATTTGAACCTAAATTATTTATTGTTTGGGCTGTGATCAAGGAATCCTGTAATGGTGTATTTTATTTCTGTTATTATATGTGAAGGCTTGAATGTGATATCAGGTTGATGGTGTAATTGAGAAAAATAAATACATAATATATATTTCAACAAAAAAATTCCTGTAGGAAAGCTTTAAAATTTAAAATTTTATTTCAAAAATCTTTTTGAAAAACCCAAGTAGCCGAAGGCTTAGATCTACAAAAAAAAAAAAGAAAAGAATTTATGATGCATGAAAAAGGAGCGGCATGGACTTCTTCTCCCACTCTAGGTGTGTATACCTACCAAGACATTTGTTTGTTTATTTTCTAAATATGTGGATCATGTACCATGAGCAGCCTCAAAGTTGTGATGTACTACCAACTTACTGTGTCTCTGAGCTACAAGGCTCACCTCACACATTTGTTAGTTTGTGAAATAGTTTTTCTTGACAATTCCATGTGACTCATGATTACGCATTCTCATAATTAGACCTTTGGATTGTTGTCTGTCGGTTGAGTGTTCTAACTATAGGTTTAAAACTCATAATAAGATTGGGAAAACTTGTCGAGTTACTCGTATCAAATCGAGTATCTTGTGCAGCTGACTTGCTGCATAGTAAATATGTTTTATTTGCACAAAAAAATAATACCACCTGCAACCAACTTTCCCAATAGTTATGAGAGCATATAAATAGAAAATTTTAGATATAACTAAAAATAAAAATATTATTTAAAATCTCACTCGATGTTTTTGAGTCACTCACGAGTCACTTGGGTAAAATTAATTTGCCTGACTTTTAATTTAGGATGAGTTTTTAAACTAAAGCAAGCTCATGTGAATTTTGTGAAGTTTTTTTTTTTTTTTTTTTGCAAGGTTTGGGCGTCACATATCTCGTTCCTTGTTTTTAAAACGCCATTCACCTAATGAAAAGATACCTTAAAATAATATAAGAAATGGTGTTACGTACCAATATTTCCACAACTGGAAAGGGAAAGGAAAAGAAAATAAATCGTGTTTCATGACAAAAAGAGGATATAAATAATTTCATGATTTACCACATAATCACAGCTTAATTAGTATGGCTCTTTGTCTTCCCTCTTGTGCCGCCCTCGCACGCTTGTCACCTTCTCTTGCATCCTTGCCTAGAGCTCCGGCAAATATTACTGTGCACTTAAATGTGCGTAAGTGCATTACGTGCGCTTTGAGCACTCAAAACATGGAGCTGACGATCAATAGGCGATCCGCAAATTATCCCACAAGCTTTGGGGATTATGATTTCATTCATTCTCTAAAGAGTGACTATACAGTGATTATATATAGAAATCCATACCATCATATTTACAGCGTCTCCATGCTACAGATTATCATCTCCATTCTAATTATATGTGCAGGGTGAGATGTACGAGAGACAACTGGAGAAGCTGAAGGAAGAGGTGAGGTGCTTACTCATAAAAACGAACGACCCCATACCTCAGCTGAAGTTGATTGATACTCTCGAACACCTAGGAGTGGGATATCACTTCGAGAAAGAGATCAAAGAGGCGTTAAGTATCATATCCAGGGATGATAACAACGGGAAGATCAAGCAGGATTTATATGCCACCGCTCTCCGATTCCGGCTTCTTCGACAAAATGGGTTTGAAGTCTCACAAGGTAAATGTGCTCTTTCTCACGAATGATGCCGATAGCCTTCTTACAGTTACTACTGTTTCTAACTTTTCTGGTTTCTGTGAGAGATAGACGTATTTAACGGTTTCAAGGATGAGAAAGGCAAACTCATGGCATCTCTTACGGAGGATACCAAAGGGTTGTTGAGCTTGTACGAAGCTTCTTACCTTGCTTTCGAAGGAGAGACTACTTTGGACGAGGCAAGAGCTTTTACGACCAAGAAACTACAGGATCTCAAAGAGAATGCAGACCAGAAACTAAGAAGACAAGTAGAGCATGCATTAGAGCTTCCGCACCATTGGAGGATGCCAAGGTTAGAGGCCAGATGGTACACAGAAACATATGTTCAAGGAGAGGAAGCCAATAATTTGCTATTTGAGCTGGCTAAGCTGGATTACAACATGGTGCAAGCTCTATACCAATGCGAGCTCAAAATAGTGTCGAGGTTAGAATATAGTTATATAAGTAGATATCATTGCATTTGCTATACTAAGAAGCACATGCACATGTTCACGAGAGAGAGAGAGAGAGAGAGAGAGAGAGAGAGAGAGAGAGAGAGAGAGAGATGTCTAAGCCGTTCATCAGTTTTGCATTGCCGAAACTACACAACTGAGTAAAAATCACTATAATTAGATGATTCTAGCCACTTGTTGTAAGAAATCAGTGCTCCTCACATTTCAACCCAGAGACAAAGCCATGGTCATCCAATGATAGTCAATTTCAATGATGTCAAACGGATGACCAGGGCAGGTTGTCGCTAGGTCATTTCAGTTGCAAGTTAAACGAGTATGCCTGTAGCCTACCGCAGTCCTGTGCTTTTTCTTTCCCCTCTTTTAACTTTTAGAAGCCAATCAAATTATGCAAACAAAACCAAACTAAGAGGTGGCAAAACAAAGTATAACTGTTGGGTGGGCAACATGTGGGCATACTTATACTTTGAGGATACTATGTGAATCTAGGTGTTAAATAGGCAGGTTGGGCACGTTGCCTGCAGGTTGTTGCGAGTTGTGGGTCAAACGGCTTCACCTATAATTACTTGTACTTTAAATGGGTTATGAATCATTAAACCATGACCCATGTTACAACTAAAAGCAGTAGTTGCTAGGGTCATCCAGCTTGAGTGGCCTGTCCTTTTTCTTTTCTTTTTTAATTTTATATTTCATTACCGTTGACACTGTTATGTTGATCCCATTCATCATGTTCGAAATGGCTTAGATGGACGGAGTTCAAATTTCATTCCTGTTGAATTCTTCTAGCCTATGTATCTTTTACTAAAAAATCAAGACTATTCATTTTTATTTCATTTTTTAGAGACTCAAAAATAGCAGTTAAGATCATCCACATGCATTGATTTCTCCTTTGTTACCTAATTTCTGTACGCCCAACATGATGAATAGCTTAGATCTCCTATGTCTACATCTTTCATCATCTAAGTTGAGTTTATATACATAGCTGATTTATCTATGGATAGGAACTCCTTGTCAAATATGCTTCTCCACTAATGCTTCAGGTTGTTGTAAAAAAATGTCATCCAACAACCAAGAAGATTTTTGTTTATATGCTACATGATTTTATTTGAGCTAGTGACGAGTTCCATCAACAAATGAAGATTACATACGCATGACCATAATTTTTTCTTTTATGATTAATGTTTTCAAGTGACTGCAGTTATCATGCATGTCAATGCATCCTATCGATGACCATAGGTTCCCATTATAAGGGTTATGTGTTCTTACCTATTGGTCTTATGTTTGCTAGGTGGTGGAGGGCTTTGGGTCTTGGTAAACATTTGACCTTTGCTAGAGACCGTCTAATGGAATGCTTTCTATGGAGTATGGGACCTAGTTTCGAGCCCCAATTTGGATATTACAGGCAAACAGTTACGAAAGTAAATCAGCTAATAACAGTCATTGATGATATTTATGATATCTATGGTTCCCTAGAAGAACTTGAGCTTTTCACAGATGCTGTTGCTAGGTTAGGTTTCCTACATTTCAATTTTCTTAAGTGTTATGGTGGCTGCTTTTTTTTTTTTGTTCTTACAATTTCAAACATATGATGGATTGTGTTAGATGGGATGTCCACAACATTGAACAGCTTCCACAATACATGAAGATATGTTTTCTAGCTCTCTTCAATTTTGCCAATGAGACTGCTTATGACATCCTAAAAGACACAGGACGACTCGTCATCCGATATCTGCAAAAATCGGTAATACATTTATTTTTTCCCTTGCTCAATTAATTCTTTCTTGCACCAAAACCTCTTAGTGCAGTGGTGTAAGGAAGAGTCTCTCACCTGGATGATGAAGTTTCAAGACTTTGTATGGATTTGTTCATCTTTAACTTCTCTAAGAGAAAATGTTAAAGACTTTTTTCTTTGATGATACAAGAACCATCTCATGCAATTTGTCTCTTCCATTTAGTGGGCAGACTTGTGTCAAGCATATCTCATGGAGGCAAAGTGGTACAACAAAGGATATACACCAACATTTGATGAGTATTTGGAAAATGCCTGCATTTCAATATCAGGATATGTGGTACTAACCCACACCTATTTCTCATTGAAACCAAAGATGACAGAGGAAGCATTAGAATGCATAGACAACAATTCGGATCTCATACGTTATTCTTCAACCATTCTTCGGCTTTGGAATGATTGGGGGACCTCGACAGTATGGACTCTACACTTTTACGTAGTGATTAACTATCCTAGTTAAACTGCTTGTTTCATCAACCATGCGTGCAACATGAGAATGCCAAACAATTTTAATGGAACATTAACTTGACTTTATACTTTTCTCACCAACATAGGATGAGTTGAAGAGAGGGGATGTTCCCAAAGCTATCCAATGTTACATGCATGCAAAAGGCTGTTCGGAGGTAGTTGCTCGTGAGCATGTAAAGGATGTCATCAGTGATTTATGGAAGAAGATGAATAAAGAGTCTATATCTGCTCCTTTTCCATGGTCTTTTGTTAATGCTGCTCTAAGTCTTGGAAGAACAGCTCAATCTTACTACCAATATGGCGACGGATTTGGTGTTCCTAATAATGAAACCAAGGAAAAAGCCATGTCATTGTTTGTTAAACCCATCACCGCTAAGATGTAATCAGTTCTAGCCATGCATACTCTTGTTACAAAATGGATGGAGAGAGAGGGTCTAGGGATATCTTAATGCAATGTATTGTAAATTCAGCTATGCCAAGTTCATTTATGCTTGTAGACCTAGATGTTTGTATCACGACCATGTATAGGTCTTCTACTTTGAAATAAAGATGGGGCTGGTACCAATCTAATGCTATTAGCTTTGATTTAACAAAATTAATGGTTCATATTTTGTTGGCAAACCTTGAATAAGGTGTTAAGCCAATTCCTTCTATATTTAGATGATAACAAAACTATTGTCCGTAGTTTAACATGTTTACTTAAGTGTGTAAGTGTTCACAGGATCACTATAAGTCATGTCTTGCTATATCTCATATACTCTTATACATTCAAGTGATTATTTTTGAAGATTTTAAGAAGTTCAAGATGTTATTTGGAATTTCTTGAAGCTTGCATGGGCTCAATGCAGAGCAATGGAAGAATTTTTAAAGACACCAAAGATACTCAACTTTGATATTGTAAGACCAATAAAGGTTAAAAGATCAAATTGGACTACAGATCAAGTTGACTATCTGAGAAAACTAATTGACTACTTTTAGAATACAATCAAGTATTTATGAAACACAACAAGTTGTCCTGGACCAAAACAATTGAAGAGAATGTAGGCATTTTATGAAGGATTCTTGCCAAAAGGAAGGCTAACTATTTATTTTAAACAGCTTTAGTTGCCTTTAGGTATCCAATTATCTAACATAAGAAATCAATCAACTATTTTTTAGTTACTTACTGACATAAATAGAGATGTTACTCAACCACAACAGTTGAAAGAAGAAGTCAATTTGTTTTGTTGACTTCAATTGTTTTAAGAATCAAGTTGACTATCTAGAGAAAATAGTCAATTATTTTAGTAGACAAGTTGTTGATATGTCACTTTCAAGTTTGAAATCTTCTCTTGCAACAAATCTATTTGCATTGCAACGACTACAATTTGATTTATAGAGAATATATTTGTAAGAATAATATATAATGAAGACTCCCTTGAAGATTCAAATAACAATTGATCAAGAATTAAGAAAATCCCCTTACTAAATGGATAAAATGACTATAACTCTAAATGGCTCTGGGTTGTAAAGATCCCAAATGTCCATAATATTGCCATTGACTTAGATGGGCCATACGCCAAAATTCTCATCCATCGGATGATCCTAGTAACTCTTGATTTTAGTTTGTAAAGTGGGAGGTGAAAAGTTTTACTTCCTATTTTGTAACTTATGTTGAGTTTTCTGCAAGTGCACAGCTATTGTAATATAGCTAGTGTAAGTATGGGCCAATTCCATAGGATCTCGACTTAAAAAGGTTGACTTTACATAAGTTTTAAATTACAAATTAACAACCATAAAATGCAAATTAATTAACAAACTCATGAGTACACTGTTCTGAATTTAAATGAAATTAAATATAATAACAATCCAAATACAGCTTCCCTATCTTGATTGTTGTGTCACCCAACGAATAGGAACTCAAACTGCATAGTTTAGGAGTTAATCAAGAATAGGATAAATAGGAATAAAGAAAAACAGGGATAAGAATAAGATAAAATAACCTAAAAGACAAAAAGGGATACATCTGGAATTAAAACAAGACAACAGGATAGAAATGGAATTTGGGTGAAAATTGCTAAAGTTTAAATAGTAAAATCACAACTTTCCCAATTAATGGAGGGGAGCTAGCGCTACAACAACATGGTTTTGTCATGGCTTCTAAATTTGACCTTACCAAATCTAGCAAATAGTGTAATCTATTCCGGAACAAGAATAGAAGGGGAGCCTTTGCATAATGGTAAAGTTGTCGTCATGTGACCTTGAGGTTATGGGTTCAAGGCGTGGAAACAACTTCTTGCAAAAATATAAGGTAAGACTGCATACTATAGACCCTTGTAGTCTGTCCCTTCCCCCGACCCTGCATAGCGGGACTGCCCTCTCTGTCGGAACAACAATAGAGGCATGGAATGATCTACACAATTAATTTTCAAAAAATTAAAAGTGCACCTGACATCTATCAGATAAAATGATCTTTTACTTCAGCCCAACAAGAAAATTCTTAGATTAGAGCTTATTACACCAAATTGAAGGGACTTTGGAATGAATTGGGTTCAGATATCTCTTTTCCCACGTGCTCATGTAGAGCACTCAAAGTTACTGTGGTCTGCCCCTTCCCTGGTCCCTGCATGTACTGGAACTTTGTGCACAGGGTGTGCCCTTTTATCCATGAATGCTTTTGGATAAATCTATGCAAGTCCTGGTTTTAACTAATTGGATTGGTTTCTACCCTTTTTACTGGATCTAATTTTTCCAATTCAAACACTTATTTTTAACCAATAAATGGGTGTCTGCAGATCGATTTTAATCAGTTTTTTCCAGCACTAGACAGCTTAGCAAAGCTCTTTTTTTTACAAGCCAATAATTATAAACCAAATCACTAATCGCTCACACACACACTCCTAAATATAATTTCCAGCCAAAAGAACGAGCAATGACTTAGCCTGTAACTAAAATATTCTAACGGAGATGCCGAATTGTCTGTGACCAACAGCACCATTTCCAGGCTTATAGAAGCTCTTGTTAACTTTGGCCGATTCAAAGAAAAGGCTACCAACATCAACCACTGGTAGAAGGGCTCAATTCTACTAGACAATATTTCACCGGAACTAAGAAAAATGCATGCACGAATGCTACCACCAAAACTACCGTATGCTAAGTATTTATTTACGGGATGATGTATGTACGAGATGTGCATGACACTGACAAAAAGTTTTGTTCAGATGATTTAATGATGCGAAAGGGAGAGAGGCAGTGGAGTGATCGTATGGCCAACATGGGCCGATTGATTGGCCCCACTAGTGTCTCTTTCCCGCTAACAGGCATGAGAAAATGGCTCCTCTTTGAGAGGTGTCTCCTTCCACATGCACGTGGAAAAACCAACATAGAGCCTGCTACTGGAAGGTACTACACAATTAGAAACTTGCATTGCAAGGCCCGTGACTAAAGCTCGCAGGTTCTGAGAACGGCCTGCTAAGCTCATGAATGTGGTCTGAGGGAAACTGCAATCCTGTGACAACGTGAAATGGTTAAGTATGTAGGAAAGGAAGAAAGCGACGTAAGACTTGGAAGCAGGCATGGATGGCCTAGCCATTCATTACTCCATGTAGGCTGTCTCAAACACCCCTAAATTTTTTTATGGTTTTCCCATGTCTGATGTGCCATAGACTCATGACCCAATAAACAATCCCAATCGTCTGCATCGAAATGAATTCCATCTTCTAGTTATTTTCTCAATATAGAAGGGGAGCTTGGTGCAACGATAAAAGTTGTCGTCATGTGACCTTGAGTTCATGGGTTCAAGGTGTGAAAACAGTCTCTTGCAAAATGCAAGATAAGGCTGTGTACTTTAGGCCCTTGTGGTCCTCCCCTTCCCCGGACCCCGCATAGGCGGGAGCTTTGTGCACCCAGGCTGCCGAATTATTTTCTCAATATAGGCAACATCGGAAAATGGTTAGCTGCTATACAAGTTAATTTCACATCTTAATTCTCTCTTGTATATGCTTTGAATGATGGATTTTATCTTTCAAGCAATGAAATTGAAGAGAATATATGGTCCTACATACTCAATTCAACCCCAAACAACTTCTTTGCCTAGCTGATGAAATTAAGGACTCTAGGCATTACAAATTTAGAAGGGGAGCCTTGGCCCAACGGTAAAAGTTGTGGCCGTGTAACCTTAAGGTCACGGGTTCAAGGCATGAAAACAGCCTCTTGCAAAAATACAATATAAGGCTAGGTACTGTAAGCCCTTGTGGTCCGCCCCTTCCCTGAACTCTACATAGGCGGGAGCTTTATGCACCGTGACTGTCCTTTTTAGGCATTACAAATTTACATATTAGAAATTCGTATCATATCTTGAGGAACAATGAATCTGGTAAGGGATTTTGCATGATTCTTTGGTGTCCTAACGAGTGGTCCACCATTCTCCCCAGTGATCACCAAGTCATAAGTCACTTTAAGTCTCGCTGACTACTCACATGTGTGTGTGTGTGTGTGTGTTTGTACATACGTGCTTACATGTACACGATTGGATGGCTACATGTGAATGTGATCCATGTCATGGAATGTGAACAGTTATGTATGGAGTGATGATTTATCTAATTGGTTTCTTAAGTTACTCTTAATCTTTTGGGTTGTAATATTATTTTAGATTAAGAATTTCATATAGATGGGTAAATTAATGTTTTCTTACCTTTTAGTGGAAGATTGATAAGTTTTATTGACACATGAAATTGTTAAAAATCATATTAAAAGTTACATGAAAGATCCATAGACATCATATTAAGTATGCATGCTTTTTTACGTACTGTGTCTTGATTTATAAGATAATGGTACACTAGATGAATGTGTAAGTACATATATATCACGGAGGCATTCCATTTTACAAGTGAAGGGGAGCCTTGGAGCAACAGTAGAGTTGTCATCATGTGACAATGAGATCATGAGTTCAAGGCGTGGAAACAACTTCTTGCAAAGCGCAAAGTATGATTACATACAATTGACCCTTGTGGTCCAACCCTTCCCCGGAACCTGCATACGCGGGAGCTTCATGCACTGGGGCTGCCCTTTTAATTGAGCCTGAAAACTTCCTACATCATTGCTATTCCTTACCAATAAAAGCATTTAAGCCATGTAAGTGTAAATCTTCTTCTTCTTCTCTTTTTTGGGTACAAGCAATTACAAAGCAAATTGCTCAATCATTCTTCCAAATCTAATCTTTGGCAGAAGAGAAAACTGAAAACTTGAACCTTTGGTCAAATATATTTTGAAGAGATGCCGAGTTATCTGCGGCCAACAGTGGCATGCACCAGACACTTGTTGGTTATCTTCATTCATATGCGCTTACTGTCCTTCATACCCTACCCACCACCCTGATCCTTCATCTACTTTAGATTAGCTTTACATTACAAAAAACCACTCGTTGCCACCGAGGTCGTCGGGTTTTCCCAAGCGTGCACAACCCAAAAGAGAGTCAAGAGGGAGCCGCAAGAAAGAGAGGCAGAACTATAGAAGAGACTGTCAGGGGGTAATCATCCATGGAGAAAGGGAGGGAGACTGCTCTAACTTGATGAACCATGTGCTTCTTTTGTAAACCAAATCTCTAAATGTTTACAGTAAATCAGATAAGCGGAAGCAAAATTAAATGAACTTACCTCCAGCCATAACAAATGATCCAACAATGTTTAAGCATTCTTCTAATCCTTTCAATTCACTGTGATGGAGAATCAAAACTGTAGTAACAAATACTCGAATTACAGGATTAGGGACCCTTAAAACATAGATCTTCATGACAGTTATCCTTCCATTAACGATACCAACTATCTAAAATAGTTATTGACAATAAACTGTCACTACCAATAATATTCCGACTAGTAATAAGACATCTGTCATCGCCATAATATGCATGTTCATTTAAATGTTAAAAATGTTTAGGACCACAAAGGAATGAAAAATTCAAACATCTTTTTGTTCCATTAAAGACATGAACAACCATGGCACAAAGATTTTACATTGGGTTGCACCAGATCATGGATGAACCATGGCTTGAAGATAACCCTTGAAACTATCCAAACTACTTGTAAATAAATGAATTTCACAATGTGAAGTGCAGGATAACCTTTGAGATTGAATCCCCAACTTAGCTAACTGTAGTTAGGTCAGAATTATCTTCACACTTTTGGACTACCTTGAAGGGGAGCCTTGGTTTAACGGTAGAGTTATTGTTGTGTGATCTTGAGATCACAGGGTCAAGGCGTGAAAACAGCCTCTTGCAAAATGCAAGATAAGATTGCGTATTATTAACATTTGTGGTCCGCCCCTTTCCCGAGCCCCGCATATGTAGGAGCATCGTGCACCTTGGCTGCCCGCCATTTGACTTTTGAAGCACCTCGTCGTGGCATTTCAGAGGCCGTGTTGAAGTCTTCCAGTTTTGCCACTTCCTGGGCATACAATTTTAGTGGTATTTTATGTTTTTTGTTTCATTACTCCATTGACCATTCAATTGTGGAGTCTCTTCCGGCAATTAATGAACACATACACGTACTAAAAGCAACTCGAATAGGTATCATCCATCCATCAGTATGGGCACCACTAATAAAGCGACCTAACATCATTCTCACCTAAAAGGTAGCCATCGTACACAAAGCTCTCGCGTATGCGGGATCAAGAGAAAGGTGGACCACAGGAGTTAATAGTACGCAGTCTTACCTTGCATTTTGCAAAAAGCTATTTTCACGCCTTGAACCCATAACTCAATAAATTGTTTATAGTTGAAGTGGTTGAGATAATTATTAATAGTTTTAAATCTTTGTTTTTTCTTTATTTAAACTTCTTTGTGAAAGGAGAGAACTAGTTGTTGAGTTTTACGAAAATAATAAATAATATTTTCTTCTTTGAAAGTCTTGAAGAACTTATTTTCCGAAACTTAGAAGAATTTCAACTATAGCCTAGAAGAGCAATAACTAGATTATAGGTTTCTCAAAGAACTCCCAAATCTATTTTTTTTATATCTAATGCCATGAAGATGGAGAATTTCTTTTTCTCGTAGAAATCAACATCTGGCCATCTATTACCAACCAGATATGCAAAGTAGATCAAATTCTTAATTGGATCATTTATTTAGAAATTTTGGTTTCATATAAAGAATGGTGGGAATGGAACGTAGTCTTAACGGTGAATAATTGGACGAAAAATCAATAAAAAAAATTCTTTTCGAGGAAGGCATTTTTCTTTTTCTTTTTTTCTTTTTTTAGGCAAAGTCTATATATGACAACACGGAATGTATAGCTGAGCATTTACTAGTTACTGCACCGTACAATTAATCGGCATATACATAGCAACATAACGGGAGAGTATATACGTTTCATACATATATCCAGTAGCTTTCATCTTTCCTGCTTTGCGTGATGCTGAAGTTGTCGTCGAGTGGCTTTGCAGTCACGGATATAAATAACCTCTTACAAAATATAAAATAAGGTTGCATAATGTAAATTCTTGTGGTCTGCCGGGAAGAGATGCCCTTTAGCTTTCTTCTTTTCTCCTCAGCTGAATGGATGGTAGCGATCGACTCAAACCGAGATCCAATGAGATGCATGTTTCCTTGGATTAATTAGATTAGCAAATGTTTCATTTTCAAGTCAGTTATAGATTAGATAGTAAGACCGACAGTAAGAGAAAGGTCTCTTTTCCGTTCAGGTTTTGGGCCCCACATTTTGCCATTTGTTGCACTTTTGAGTAATTTAGTGGTAAAACAACGTGATCAGACTATGATTAGGGGGGAAATGTGTCAACTTTTCTTTTCTTGGGAATGAAAGCTTCTTCTAGTTTGTTGCCTTGTTGGTGGTGGTGGTGAGTGGGTGATAGTTGACTCACTACCACCATTCTCAGGATCTTATTAGGGATTAATTGATATCTCCACCCCTGATTACAAGCAAGCGAGGGAGATCTTAACCAACTTATCTGCATGAACTAGTGCATGTCTCTCTTTTTTCTTTTTCTTTTTTCTTTTAATCCTAATATCTGCCTTTGGGTGTTGAAAAATTCATTGATTCCTGTTGCCGAGCTATTATTAGAATAGTTTCCAATCCTAACCATAGTGCACATAAGTTTGAAAAGGCAGAAAAAAGACGGTCACTAGGTGAACGCGCTTTCTCTTTGTGGTACTGGAATGAAGCTAGTGGGTCATCCTCATGGAAGAGGTGAGGGGCATACTAAAGGAGGTAGAACTGCAGTGTCACCTTAGGAGAAACTTATCCAAAGTTGGGTGTCAAGAGTAGTAGGAATGAAAAATGCAGAAATTAGTTCATGCCGCGATGACCTATACGAATTGAACAAGATTTGACTAATGCAAATAAATATAAGGGGGAAGTGGTTTCTCACACAAAAAAAATTCAATGATCCTACTAAAAAAAGTGCTTTTCGCTTGACATTTCTTTTTTTACTTTAAACTAGAGCAACTTGAACCCATGACCTGGTACTAGAAAAGCCTTTTCTTAAACCGCTGCGGTAAAAGGCTAGGGTTTTAGAAAGCTAACTCCATTTTTATAGTTTTTCAAGGCTGACCTTAATTTTTACGGAAAAGAGATTACCAAAAGTGATAAAAGTGCAGCGCTGGTGCGCAAAGCTCCCACCTATGCAGAGTCTGAAGGAGGGGCCAACCACAAGGGCCTAAAGTATACAGCCTTTTGCAAAAGGCTATTTTCACACTTTGTACCCACGACCTTAAATCACGTAATGACAACTTTTACAGATCCGCCGAGCTTCCCCTCCTATTACCAAATCAAAGCCAAACAGTGGAAATCATGGAAGTTGGGAACTGATTTCCATCTCTAACAGGTTGTTCTTGCATCTGAAGCTAACATTACACCTCGTTTTATTGCGTTACTGCATGGGCCCACGTTATTTTTTTAATGTCATTCCATGGGACCGATAGGATTTGACCGATTTTTGCCGCGACTGAGGATGGACCATTCTTCCTGTATAATTTTGATCTGGAATGCCCTCTGCTAAGTTGTTCTTTAAACAGTCTATTTATACGTTGCATATCTACACTGGGCCTTGGTTTTAGATGATCTCTTCCATTAATCTTGTTCGATCTGCCCCTGTTTAGCACAATCGCAAAAAATCATGACCATCGGATTTTTCATGCACTGGTTTTTTTCAATCGAAAATTTTAATAGCCATGATATGAAATTCGGCAGATCTAAAGTCATGCAATGATCATTAATTTTAGTGTCTAATCAATTTAAGGCCAACATGACAAATAGAAGGGATCATCCAAAGGTGGATCCTACATGATGGCATTGTTGGACTTGGGTGACCGTGACACTCAGTAGGAGTTCATTGGTTGGAGCTGTGCAATGGGCCCCATATTTCTCGAACACATCCTTGTTTCATTCTTTTTTTCTTTTTTTCTATTATCAATCAATGCCGTTCACATAACTATGCTGATGCCTGGATCGTCGTTGATAGTGGTGAGCGAGTCCCACTTCGTCGAGCCAGTTAAAGATAGCATTGTTTTGTAAGACCCAATTTCGGGCTTTCTTTTTTTAATATTATTTTTATGATTAATTTTTCAGGATTTTTTAAACAGGATTGTTTCACTATAGTTAATGAGTACCACCTTCCAAAAAGAAATTACATTAATTAATACGACTATTATAACCTAGTCACTAGCTTGATTGATTAAGAAAACTCTGGCCCCACATAGGAAACTATATGCTGGATCAATACCGTTGATTTGCAACAAGAGTCAATGCTATACAATTTTCTCAAAATCCTAAACAAGGCATAGTGGATGAAGGGTTTGAAGGCATCCAATCAAGTAAAATCGAGAAGGGTTGTAATGTGCTATAAGATTAGTAGAGTTGTCATCATGTGATCCAGAGATCATCGATTTGAGGTGTGAAAATAATTTCTTACAAAAATTTAAGGTAAGGCTATGTACTAGATATCCTTTATGGTCTTCCTCTTTCCTTGATTCTAGATAAACAGGAGCCCCGTGTTCTGAGCAGCCCTTTTAATAGCTCTAATTGTATTCTTATTTAATTAATTATGTGTATTGAGAGAATAATTATGTGGCGAAATGGGGATCTAATTAACTTCGTTATAGTCATTCTTCTGCCACTAGATAAGGAATTCTTACGAGTAATCGAGCGTGTAGATTAATCGTCGGAGGATGATCCAAGATCTGTACCTTTTGCAGACACGATCCTAGATAAAGCTCCATGGATCAAGGGTCTAGAATCATCCGATCAAGCAGACGTGGATGACCATAAGTCGTATATATGTGGGCCTAAAACGTGAGGCCCACATATTAAGTAGGAGGGAAGGAAAAGAGAGTGGAATTATATTAAAGTTAAACACGAGGCAGAGGCAGAGGCAGTGGCAGTGCGGGTCGGACGTAGGGCTGAAGTAGGCGGCCATGTCGGGGGCACCGTCCAGATGTTTGTGGTTAAGTCTTTGACAATTTAGTGCGACATGCTGACGGGGCTCTCACAAGCGCTCGCCCAAGCGAGCTAGGAAATTCTCTTTCCATCTCTTGCTGTACCCACTCCCTCTCTTTGCACGAACGTGGGACGTGGCAGTTACAAGCTTCTGCCTTCAGAAATGGTAGGCTATTTTTGCGCGTCCCGTGAACGTAGGCTCAGCAAAGACGTGACCGGGAAATGGAGGCAAATCCTCTCTCTCTCTCTCTCTCTCTCTCTCTCTCTCTCTCTCTCTCTCTCTCTCTCTCTCTCTAACTACAGTAGTAAAAGAAGTATATGTAAAGATGTGAGAGGAGAAAAGCAAAAGCCAAAGTCCTTCAATGGTTGAGATACTCGGGTCATGGATTATCTAAGACTCTGCCTACGAGATGAATGGTTTTGATAATCAAAACTTCGTTCAGCCACACTAAGACACAAAGATTTAACGGTGAAGATTGTTTGAGATCAACCATTCATTAGAGAGAGAGAGAGAGAGAGAGAGAGAGAGAGATGGGTGTAGTGCACAAGATCACATTGTTTGATATCTGTCAAGGGAATGGGAGGAAGCGTTTCCCCCACAACATTAGGATCTCTTTTCAATCAACCTCAAAATCCATACGCAAAAGATAAAAAGATCTCGGGAGCTGATATTCCCACGCCTCTTTTTACTAATGTCATATTCCTTTTTTTGAGTTTTATCGTACTTTTATCTAGGAGACCCGCTTTCATGATAATCTTAACCGTTCATATTAGTTATTTATAGGTCTGATCCAAGAATCACATACATTAGATGATTATATTATTGTTTTGGTTGAATTCTAAAATCAATGGTAAATAATTTAGCGGTATTAAAAATAGCTAACAACATCAATGTCCAAATCATTTTAAACAAGTGATTTTTGAAACATGACCCAATTATAGTGAGATGCTTAAGATGAAAAGTTGAGATATTTTATAGTAGAGGAGGTCTGATCCAAGAATCACATACACATAAAGAAACGATCTTACATCAAAAATGTCTAAACATCAATCGAGAGAAAAGACAATACTCCTCAAACTTTCAATCTAATAACTTACTATAGATGATTGTCTTACCGTGTGCTCTCTAACAGAGCTTTAATGACTTCTGGACTAATAAAAAGAACTAACAGGAAAGTATGACAACAAATTAACAAAGAACTTCTATATCCTTAAGAGGCTTGAGGCATGCCTATTTATAGCTTTTGAGTCTTCAGCCCATCGAATTGGACTTTCAGCACACCTTCCATGTGACTGCTGTAAAACGGGTCAAAAGAGTGGCTGCTGGAGGTTTCATATGTTCACACAAAGGGTGGTTGCATGAAGCTTCTTGTTTTCACACTTGACAACTTTTGAACTACAACTCAAGCTACAACCTCCAGATGCTGAACCTTGCTCTTCGCAAGCGCTGCCCCCAAACCCCTGTTATTTCTTCTCGTAACCATCATGGTCTCTAATGACCTCATCAACAACTAAGTTGACTATACCACTATGGCACTTCTAGTAATATCTTATTGAGGTGGGCATTGTCATATACCAACAATACATTGGATGATTATATTATTGTTTTTGTTTAATCCTAAAATCAAGAGTAGAAAAATTAACGGTATTAAGAATAGCTAACAAAATCAATGTCCATATCACTTAAAATATTGATTTTTGAGACATGACCCAATTATAGTGAGATGCTTAAGATGAAAGGTTGAGATATTTTACGAGGTCTAATCCAAGAATCACATACATTGGATGATTATATTATTGCTTTGTTTAATTCTAAAATCAACAGTTGAAATTTTGACATTATTAAGAATATCTAATTAAATTCGGATCATTTAAAATATGTGATTTTCAAGACATGGCTTAATAATGAGATGCTTAAGATGAAAGGATGAGATTACTCAAAAAAGTTGATCGCACGTATACTTATACCAAAAAACTTAAAAAGAGAGTGCGGCATTAGTACCAAAGGGGCGTGGAATATCACCTCCCAAAATCTCTATCATATGTCCAAATCCATAAACCACGTATATTGTCGGCCAACAATTAGAAGAGACAATCTTTATTTATGTAACTTTTCAAACAAGCCGTGTCTTAAGCTGTTAATTTCACTAATCAACTCGATCTTAATGAAAAAATGATATCGGCACTCCCTCTCTTGTTGCGTATACGTAGGTTGGTGGGTTGTTTCTTCGGGATTTCGGATTGAGAAGGTGCCAAACGAAGGAGACAAAGTTAGTTAGTTGGTGGGTCAAAAAATCTCAGCTTAAAGCAAACCACGTGAAATGGAAGATTTTTATGTTGTTTGTTAACCAGAAAAGGGGTGCAAATGTCCTTTGAAAAGTTCTCGTCGTTTATTGTCTTTCCATGCTTAATTACGATGGTAATTTGATTAGCACGATTAACACATGGTCATCTGGGAGGGCCCACTGTTATAAATTAGTTAAATGATTTGTGTCCATTAAACACCATTGATCTGCATCTTACTTAACAATCAATTATTGCATCTCGGTTCCTCCTCTTAGAAGTCATAAAATGATTCTCTCTCTCTCTCTCTGCAGGCCTCCTTTCTTTTTTTTCAGTGATCCAAGCCGTTCATCAGAAAGAAAGTGTTACTTGGATGCCTCTATCGACAGCTGCAAGTAGCAGGCTGTGTGGTTTTGTCTTCTTTTTTTTTAACAGTGAAAAATTTATAGAGCAAGCTACTTAGAAGTTATTATCCTAATTTTTAAATTTACTTAAAATCTCGACAATAGGCAAGTAAGAACTACTTGAAACTTGCAACCAAGAGTAACGAAGAGAGACGTTTTGTTGTCTGCAATCGTGGTATCAAGAAATATATACATAGGTACATATTTACGGTCTATACAAGGATTTCTCCTTGCAAAAAGTATCCATTTTGGGTGATCAAACTGCTATTTTCTCCAACCAAATCATAGATGGGCTATAGCCTTCGCTAGACAACGATCTGACCCCACGATTCTCTTTTTCCAAGTAAAACCATTGATAAAATGCACAAAAATGGTGATTGGAAATCTCAACCAGTTAAACGTTAGAAGCAATATCCAATGGGGACGATTTCTAGTGTGTCACCCATGTGTAATGTGGTGCCCAATTTGGATTGACCAATCACCAACCATTTAGCGATTACATGTAGATTTATCTAGAAGAGGAGCCTTGACACAATGGGTAAACTTGTCGTTGTGTCATCTTGAGGCCACGGGGTTCAAAGTGTAAAAACAGCTCTTGCAAAAATGCAACGCAAGACTACGTACTATAAACCCTTGTGATCCCCCTCTTCTCCAGACCCCACATGAGCGAGAGCTTTGTACACCGGAGCTGCCCTTTATGTAAGTTTAGCTAGGGGTGCGCACTAGATGTGCAAACAATATGACTGCTTGTTCATAAGTAGAAACCCTACATATTGCTCTATACCTGATCTGTTTCTTTTTCTCAAACTCTTGATTCAGAAAATTGAACAATAAAACAAGTAAAGATACATCATCTCCAATCATCTCAAGTGAAAACCCTAATAAGTAATTTTGCAACAAACGCTTACTAGTAGTATAATAAAAGGGGAGTCTTTGCACAAAAGTAGAGTTGTCACCACATGACCCGGAAGTCATATGTTCAAGCCTAGAAACAGACTCTTGTAAAAATGCAAGGTAAGGTTCCATAGTATATATTCTGGTTGATCCACCCCACCATGCAGATTCTCGTTGATCCACCCCTTCTACGGACCCTGCAAAGTAGAAACTTTGTGTACTGGGTTGCCCCTTTTTTCCTTTTTCTTTTCAGTAGCAGTAGCACTAGTAGTTATAAATACTAATATCTGTACAGTAGGACCAATATCTGTCTACTAATAGGCGGGAGCTTCGTGCACCGGGGGCTCCCTTTTTATACTATCTACTAATACTGATAAAAATAAGAAATTTTGCATAAAATAAGCAGAAATTGAAACAAAGGATAAGAAGACTTTCTTTCTCAATAAATAAGTACTCTGATGATCCACCAGAGTTGAGCCATCGATGTACTAAATAAACAATTAACCCAATTTTCTAGAAAACAGAAATAATTTCAATTAACTAAGGCACTCCCAATGTTAATCCCAATCAAAACCAGCTGGATCGTAGATTTGATCCAGTTTTCAGCACACCCACTCACAAAAGCATAGTTGGACATAGGATTCAGCACAGTAGCTAACACCCACACATATACAGATGATTAAACATGTAATTACTAGACCTAATCAGAATCCATATGCACATGTTCTACAATTAAAAATCCATGTGGTTTGCTCACGCCTAGTTGCCTTGCCCAATGGCCACTAACGTACACGCAAGGCCATCCTCGCTCAACATGCCAGAATCGTGCGACTGAACTTAACCCACGTGCAAGCTAACCAAGGAACAATATTATTCCTAAAATTTGCACCAACAATCCTAATTTATTAATCACTTAAACTAATTCATAAAAGGGCAGGCCCGGGTGCACAAAGCTTCCGCATATGCAGGGTCTAGGACCAAAGGGTCAATAATATACAGCCTTACCTTGTATTTTGCAAGAAGTTGTTTTCACGCCTTAAACTCGTAACCTCAATGTTACGCAACAATAACTCTACAATTGGGTTAAGGCCTCCCCAACAACAAAAAAATGCATTAATTTACATTCTTTAATGTTCTCTTTTGGTGGCCAACAATTCAAAGCAAGAGGGCAGCCGCTTATAGATCCACATGCATAATAAATTCCAATTGGAAGCAATACTAATAGAAAAACATAGCTTTTGGATTAATAATGGTCACATTCTTCCTCCTCATTTCAAGCAAGGTCCCTAGTGACGGCGGATTAATGTGTCAAGGAAAGAATTCTGGGCCCATTACTTGACTTCGAATAGATGAAGAAATGCATGGTTTGTATTGTTCAGATACTGGGGATAGAGTATGGCCCACTACATGAGTCATCTAAACCGTTCATTTTAGTGATTGCTTCTGTAAAAAGGCTTTGTGGGTCATAAGCTAGGACCGGGATCAACAAACAAAGGGCTTGGTCGTTGAAAACCAGTCCCAACTGAACTTTTCTGATAAATTGCTTGCTAACAGTATATACACTTCTCAAGAAGATGAGAGAACACAATAAAATACAGAAGAGAGAGTGCAGTTATCAAAACAAGGAGTCAAAAATCCTATCTTTGCAATAGGCAAAGAAACGGGGAGAGCAGGTAGAGGGGTGGGACTTGAGAGATCCCCAATATACTACCCAACAGTTGTTGGATTTTCTCTTTCCACCCACAATTGTCGTTACAACTTACACCAGTTTGATGATGATCACACACCCTGCCCTTGTGCTTTTCTTTCTTACTTTACCTATTCCAGTAAAAATCAAAGGGCTAGAGAGAGAGAGAGAAAAGAAAAGGTCGTATAAGAAGGGAGCCTTTCCTTCTCTCTCTTCATCTATCTCGCAGTGGGGAGGTGGGTGTCGGCGCGGATATGCAAAATTCATGTGATGATGGTGACGATGATAATGGTGAGGATACAGGAAGAAAGACCCATATGAAGTTTTGAAAGGAAGGTCAGACTGAAGTGAGAGAGACAGAGAGAAGGAAGAGATGAAGATGAAAAGCTGCGGAGAAGGCGTTGAGGATGATGGAGGAAGAATACCAACAGTTGTAGTGGGAGTGAAATTGGACGCAGGGAGTAGAGAATTGCTAACATGGGCACTGGTGAAAGTTGCACAGCCTGGAGATAGAGTCATTGCTCTTCATGTTCTAAATAGCTCTGGTAAGGCTGCATGTCTCCCCTTTCTCCCTCTTGATTTCTGACTTTCAGCCAAGACAAGGACCCATACAAGAAAACCCTGTTTCTGTTTCTTCTTTCCATCTTTGCATTGTCAAGAAATATGTCCCAGAGCTGTTGGATTGAGATGGGAAAATTTTCCTCTCTCTCTCTCTCTCTCTCTCTCTCTCTCTCTCTCTCTCTCTCTCTCTCTCTCTCTCTCTCTCTCTCCACAATTTCTGATCTCAATGATGATAACTAATAACCCAACAAAACCTCCTTTCTAAATCTACATTCTATCCTTATACTACAAAGAAATCTGTTATAGAACTGCCGGATGGAGAGGAACATTTGCATTACTCTCCCTCTCTCTCTCTCTCTCTCTCTCTCTCTCTCTCTCTCTCTCTCTCTCTCTCTCTCTCTCTCTCTGACGACGATTATTGACAATCCAACAGAACAATCTTTTCATTTCTACATTCCATCTAACACTGACAAAAAATCTATCACAGAGTTGCTAGATCGAGATGGAAAATCATCTTTACTCTCTCTGGTCAAGGCCTTCGACTCTGTACTTGCTGTCTATGAGGGCTTCTGCAACTTGAAGCAGGTGGCTGCCTTCTCTTATCTTATTAATCTACTGGGTTTCCTTTCGGTGGCTTCTTCACATTCCTTAATGGCTTTTCTTTGATGTTTACCAGGTTGAACTGAAACTCAAGATCTGTAGGGGGTCTTCAGTCCGCAAGGTACTCGTGCGTGAAGCGAGTTCTTTTGGTGCCAGTAAGGTCATCTGCGGAATTGCCCGGAACAATAGAACCATCGGGTGAGTGAATTTTGTGAACTTAAGAACTCAGTTGCATTGAAATGCTCTATATTCCATTCATACCTCCTCATTGCACGCTTATTATTCATCACTAAATTGTAGTTCTTCGGCTTCAATTGCCAAATATTGTGCCAAGAAACTCCCTCTCGATTGTTGGGTGCTTGCTGTGAATAATGGCAAGGTGGTCTTCCAAAGAGAAGCTACACATAGCTATGCCACGTCTGACAGCTCGGCAGGTTTGTTTCACTCGTCTTCTTCTTTCGGAAATATGATATTTTGTGTCTTCTCCCTCCTGTCATTTCATCTTGTTTGACTGAAAGACCGCAATGGCTTAGTTAATCGCTCTCGGCATAGTAGTAGTATACTTGGTGCTATTCAACGGACTTTGAGTAAGAACCCCAAGGCACGGAGCAGTGGAACTGCTGAAGATCCTAAGAATGGGAAGGACAATGGTGTTGATGATCATCATGATTCCGGGGTCAGCTCTACTAGTTGTCTCGGTGTCAATTGCCAAGATGGGTCAGGATGCAGTTGCAATGCTGTGAGTATTAATTCATCATGTTATCCTCCTAGAAAGAACTGTTCCATCTGTGTACCTATCTTGGAAGAGGCCCCTTCCTCAAATGCTCAAGAGACAGAAGAGGCCAGTGATGATTCCTTGGCTCTGGTTCCAGTACAGACCTTAGAGGCTGCCTCAAGTTCGATCTCTCTTTTGATAAGAGAATTGCCTGAACTGAGACCAGGTTGGCCCCTCCTTCGTCGGGCAATCTTACCAGACAGACAAGCATCACAGAGATCAACAGTTAAGCAGATCTCTGTAGTTCAATGGGCAATGCGGCTGCCAAGCAGGAATTCTATGGCAGCAGTTCATCCTGATCACAAGCCGATGAAAGCAGATGAACCTAAGTTAGATGGAGAGAGTGGGGCAATGGTTCTGGTAGGAAACAATGATTCTCCTACCCCTGATCCAGCCTATGATGATGAGCCGAAACAGATACCAAAGGAATTGGAATCTCTTCAAGAGAAGTATTCATCAACTTGCAGATTGTTCAGCTATGAGGAACTCTTGTCCGCAACATCCAACTTCTCATCAGGTTCATTTCTTGTTTCTAATGCAAATAAATTTGTTTTTTTCAGATACATTGGATGTCACTTTTATCTGACATTCTTCAATGAATGTTTGTGCTGTAGAGAGACTGATTGGAAGAGGAGGAAGTAGCCAGGTTTACAAGGGATATCTTCCTTATGGTAAAGAACTGGCTGTGAAAATCTTGAAGTCATCAGAAGATGCAGTGAAGGAGTTTGTTCTGGAGATTGAGATCATCACTGCCTTACACCACAAGAACATCATTTCTCTTTTTGGTTTTTGCTTTGAGACCAATAAGCTTCTGTTAGTCTATGATTTCCTGTCAAGAGGAAGCTTGGAGGAGAATCTTCATGGTATACTATATTGGTTTATGTTGCTATTTCTGGCTGCTGGAATCCTATTCTTTTGATTGCTAATCTATGTCCGATCTTCATCTTTTGTTAGGTAACAAAAACAATCATGCATTAGGTTGGGGTGAGAGATATAAGGTAGCAGTTGGTGTAGCTGAGGCACTTGATCATCTCCACAGTGGAAGCGACCAATCCATTATTCATAGGGATGTAAAATCATCAAACATCCTTCTTGCTGATGACTTCGATCCACAGGTATTCTGTTTTAACAAACTGAGAACAACTTTTCTGGCCCTTGGTTAATTACCATAATGTTTACATATCTATGGATCTGATCCGAATCTCATAATTTTGTATTGGTTCAGTTGTCTGATTTTGGACTTGCTACATGGGCATCAACATCTTCATCACACATAACATGCAGTGATGTTGCAGGGACATTTGGGTCTGTAACGTCTGTCCTGAAGCTCCCTCTTATTCTCTAGTGAACAATTCCACATCCAAAATATGTTGGTTTGCCTGATTGAGAAGAAAATAATAAGACTGTGTTTGAATGTCATCCTTTCAGATATTTGGCTCCAGAATATTTCATGTATGGGAAGGTAAATGACAAGATTGATGTCTATGCTTTTGGAGTAGTACTGCTTGAGCTTCTCTCAGGACGGAAACCCGTCAGCAATGAGTATCCCAAAGGCCAAGAGAGCCTGGTCATGTGGGTAAGTTACTGGTATTCTCATGGTGATTTCTCATCATATAAATCTCACCTTTTCATCCCAACTGATTGCGGTACCCAAATGCCAGGCAAAGCCAATTCTTCATAATGGGAAACCGAAACAATTATTGGATCAGAGGTTTGGCAGTGAATATGATAATGACCAGATGGAGAAGATGGTTCTAGCTGCTTCCCTCTGTATTAGACGTGCTCCTAGATTTCGTCCTCGGATGAACCTTGTAAGTTTCTGATCCCATTTCTAATCTCTGCAAGGGCCCATTTCTCAAATGGCTCATTTTGTTTGTCATGGTTGAACCCATTTGTGACTGCAGATCTTGAAGCTGCTCCAAGGAGATGAGGAGGTGACCAAGTGGGCGAGATTACAAGTTAGTGCTTCAGAGGAGTTCGATGGGCTGGATGAAGAATCGTGTCCAGCTCCTGATATACAGTCCCATCTTAACCTTGCACTGCTAGATGTGGGAGATGATTCACTTTCCATTGGCAGTGTTGACTACTTATCTGCACACAAGTCCATGGAGGATTATTTGCAGGGAAGGTGGAGCCGGTCCTCGAGCTTTGACTGACTAGCTTTGATTTTTTGTATAGCAATTGTGATTTGGTTTTTATTTTATTTTTTATTTTTTATTTTTTTGTTAAATGGTCTTGGATGAGAGGTTGTTTGCAGAACCATTGCCCTCCTTGACGATGAGAGTTTGTTAGCAGAACCATTGTCCTCCTTGACAAACACTCCAGCCTATAATGACTGTGGTTACTAGGGATCTCCTTCAGTTTCTTTTTGGTCCCTAATTGATCAATGATTGAGAAAGAAATTGGTAGAGTTGAAATTTGTACTTGAAGAAATGTTGTTGTATACAATTACATAAGGTTGGGCTTCTCAAAGGCTGAACCAATTATTACAAGAGCTCAGAAGAGCTTGGCAACTTATGTCTTGATTTTCCTTGTGTTTACAGTCATCATCTTATATATTGAACCTGGTTTCTAACCCATTCACCAATCATATTAGTTTCATTGAGTGTCAATCCAACTCTTAACCTTCTTCCTGCAAGCCATTTATTCAGCAAAGGAGATGAAGATATAATATGAGCAAGAAAGCTCCCTAGATCCGACCAAACAATGCTAAAACTGAGAATAAACGCTCGTCCCAAAGCCTTCAATCAGTGATTACAGCCATCAACTCAAACAGTTAAGCGATTTGCAGGGAAAGCCAGTTCGAAATTGATGTAATTGCCATGAAAATGAATTACAGATGATCCGAAGCGGGTTCCACTTTGCCATTTGCCTAATGATCTCAAGCTGATTCTGATAAATATCAAAACCTATTAAAAATGTGGGTTCCACAAGGCCATTTCCCTAAATATCACGATCTGATTCTGACAAATATCAAACCCATTAAAACTGGGAGTGGTTTCAATGTGAAGCTATCCAATCGCTGTGACAGGCGCTTTTGTTTGGTTTCGTGTTCTAATTAATGCATTAGATAGGGTTGATGGATGATTGTGGGTCATTCATATTGTTCAAAACCGAATTTAGCATGAAAACCTCACATAGTTATGAAATTCGGCGAGTGGTTGGAAACTTCATAGAAACAGATGCAGTTGATATGAAGTGTTAAACCATGGATACGATCATGCAGTTATTGTTTGAGGTAGGAAGGAAATTGATACACAATAAATTATTAATGCAGATTTTATTTGTTTGTTTTTTTATATGATCTCATCTTTGTTAGAATCTATCATTTCATTGCATTGTTGAATGAATGAAATTGACAGCCAGCTTGCCAAGTTCCATCTCACCTGCAGAGATAGAGAGGGAGAGATTTTCTATCCTATAAATATGAACCTTACTGATCAAACCTTAGTCTTTGCAGTTGTTCTTCCTGTAAAAACAAATTCGAAACTAGCAAATTAAGAGCTCAGGAGGTAAAAGTTTGAGCTAATAACTTCTCATGTTAAGCATTTTGTGCAAATAATAGATCAGCGGGGGGAACCCCATCATAGATTATGTTTGAATGATGCAAACCGTCATCTGATTCCTCCTTGTTGGCCCTCTCATATCTTGGGGAGAGACAGAACTACCTGCACTAAAACGCTGCAGATTGCCTCTTCCATGGTGTTCTATTTATAGATGAGAAGGCTGTCTAGGATGGCTTGGATGGAGGATAGGACCACATTCCTCAAATCAAAGGTTGACAACTAAAGAGCAACTGAGGGTCAGGATTCTCAAATTATGAGAAAAGGTACAGTAAAAATGTTCTTGTCATTGAGATCTCCAGCAGATGAACGGTTTGGATCAGCCGAAGTTGTTGGTTTCCTGTGAGCAAAGTACACACAACTAACAGATGGCTGGCTGAGCCCCAATGCAGCTAAATTGCATCGATACGCATAAATAACAGCAAAAAGAATGCAACTTATAGTCTACCACGGCTAGCAGTTGTTCCTACTTGAACTCCACCAGCTTATCCCTGCTTAGATCCAACGGAGGCTCCAGAAGAGGAAGAGGATACAAAGCATTCTCCATTAAAGCTCAACAAGTTCAACAGCAAGACCATTGTTTACTGTCGCAACCAGAAGCCAATACAAGGCCACAAGAAGAACCAAAGCAACAGAAACAGCAATCGCTAATGCCCCAGTTGATGCCCAAGAGCAAGAACATGGCTAGGGAATATGGTGGGCAGTGGCTTAGCAGTGTTCACTCGCCACTTTCGGATCTATGCCACCTACATTGATCCTGTAACATATGCTGTCGAGCAGACCCAGATGGATAAGCTGACACTGATCCTTGATCCGACAAACGAGTTCATCTTAAACAACGATATCTGCAACAAAGTCTATGCCTGCTTCGAAGAGCTAGTTGATCATTATGAGGTAGTTTCAGTGTTTCTGATTATATATCCGAGTACCCATTTTGGTTGACAGGAAATGGACGGGAATTAATTTAAAACTTCCCTGTGGAAAGCATTCTGCACCTTCAAATTGAATTGTGGCCAGTTCAATTTCACCGGTGAACAATGCTTTTCATGGAGAATTTTTTCACCCGTCGAAATCAATTTCCATCCAGTGCCAAGTAGACAGACCTTGACCAACGGCACCAACAAAGTCCTAAGAAAGTCGGCTCATATTTAAAATTGCAGATCTCATCAACATTTACTAGTTATTTGTTGCCGGCAGGCACATTTTTTAAAATCAAAACAGATATAATCCAATTTCATTACCGACGGTGACTCTCTGATATTATTCTTAGCCATTGATTCTCTGATCCGATCTAGCGTTGAGGTTGAGGGCACCCAAGAAGATGTGAATATCGTCGTTGGGATGAAATTTTTATTTTTTTTTCTGAAAAATATAGTAAATTAGGTATAGGCCAATCAAAGGGGAGCATTAGCACAACAGTAAAAGTTGTCGTTACATGACCTTCAGGTCACGAGTTCAAGGATGCGTACTATAGGCCCTTGTGGTCCGCCGACCCCACATATCCATTCACACTTGATAAATTCAGAAACAAAACTGGAACGTCATCCAGCAATAGATAAGACCACAAAAAAGAGGATTTATCTTAGGGGACCCATCATAGCATTTCCTTCTTCTGATACTGACCACCCTTGTTGAACCATTACATCTTTCATTGACTGTCCATGCCTGTGACTGAAAGTAGTTCTCAGTTTTCAAACATATCCAATTATCAACGTTTTGGAATCAATAGTCATCCACAATAAGGGAAATCGGATGGATGGGTCAACCAAATGTAGGAATGCAGCACCAGCGTAGGACTAATGCAGTCCTCATATTTAAAAAGCTATCAATAGTCAATTAACCAAGTACAGAAGAGGAGGATACCAATATCAAGAGGACTCTGCACGCATCATTTTCGGTAAGAACATCTCCAAGACCAAATCTTCGTCGTCCACTGTAGCATCTAGGACCCTCCAAAACCTGAAAATGATAGCGGAGAAGAGTGAAGCAAGAAGAGGCAAAGGATTTGGTGGAAACCTAACAAGGCGAGTCTCAGAGACACAGAACCGGGCTTTTCCAAATAATGACTGCAGCTTTCCCACTTCCTTTGATTAGCATTTCAAAAAAACTATATACGGCCCTACCAAATCTCTCTTTATTCTGGCACAAAAATGTAGGGATCTAAGAGATTATGGCATATCATGTTCACCAAAGATTGTTCCTTTCGTCTTCTGTAGCTTGAAACAGAAAATATCAAGATCCATCCCTCATTAGGATGGCATACAATTTGTAAAAGACAATAAAACAGCTGTTACACTAGTGATCCTGAGAGACCCACACCTCTGACGACACAGCATTACCTTATCTTGCCTCTACTATTACAGTTGAAAAGTTGGACTCAATATAAATGCACTGACTGAATACACCCTTCGTTTGATCAGTTCAGACAGAGCACTACATTCACAAGCTGCTATATGATGGTGAGATGAAGTACAACATGAATGCAAGAGTTCTCAACTTCAACATGGGGAAGCCCGGAGTTGTATTTAACAGCACAGAAATTAATTATGTACAATGAAAGAAATAAGGATAGTGCATGTTGCCAACAGAATATCATCATTTACACCAAATAAATAGACAACGAGAAGCGAACTCCCTTCACTTCTGATACGGCACTAGTCCCATGGTATTTATGCTATTTCCAAAGTCATCGGGCAAAGCTACCTGAAGCGGTTGCATTTCACTCGCAGAGATTGGTACCATGGCGTTACATTCGAGTGGCGTCACCCATGGCCTAAATGCACCTTCATGACACAGGTTCTGCATAGAAGAAGATTATCGGCCATGTATGTCAGCCTCCAATACAGCAAAATAACAGTTTTAAATCCCGCAGAAATGTAAACAAGTTACAATTTTTTCATCGCTACCATATGGGCGGCCCATTACCAGTTGGTTCCTCTGCAAATGTAAGGTAAATGACAAATATCCAAATGACTTTGCTTTAAGGTATAATTCAGAATTTAGGGCAAGTATAAGATACCATACAAATTATGGACGCAGAGTATGCCCTATCAACACCATTTTCAGCTAAAGAGTCGTCTAAATCATTAGCCCGTTATGATTATAGAAAAGAAATGAACATCTTCCCTACCAAAGATCGATAATCCCATCCAGGTTGTGAGAAAACCTCCACTGGCTCCAACTATTGCCGGAAAGCAATAATAAATGATGTATTTCCTTCCACCCACAATAAATTGAAGGACGAATTTAAGGATTCTAACCTGGTTGACTAAGTCCCATCAAACACTAAATGCCATCCTCATACTAGATGCAACCATTAACTCAAAATGGACAAAACACGCTCACAACTATCCTAGAGACAGCAATCAAACATCCACATACTCTTGAGGATTTTCATGAACTAAAGTGGGTTTCTGTCAGCAGCTATGAAAGAAGACAATCAAAATGAAGCTTCTTCTCATCATAATCTTCCGACAATGTTGCAATAACATTCTCAACATCACCCATTTTTAAGTGTTAAACCCACTTCATTGCAGGAAAATCTCAAAAACAGAGAGTATTCTTAAACTCAACCAAGATCTACATCTCTTGGTATTTTTTCCCAAAAAACAAAGTCTGCCAGTTTTTTACCAGTTTTGACCGGTTTTCAGCAGGTATTTAGCCAGTGCAATTTTCTAGGGTTATCCCAAACCAATTTTCAATCCAGCACCCAGAAAACCAATTGAACTGGCTGGTTTGGTACAGTAGTGACTACTATTGTAAACACATATGGGTGACAACTAAGGAATTTACGAAAATGCCATTGCAAGTAATATATTTTAAGCATATTAAAACCTAAATAAGCTTTAAACAACACCATTTCAAAATTTTCATTACAAGTTAATGCAGTCCTGCAAATTTTACAGCTTTTCTGCATAGCAGCTCCTCATATAGTCACTAGGAATTCTATTTTTTTTATTTCCTTTTACATAGAAAAATTCTAAAGCAAACTACCTAGAAGCATATCCTAATTCCCATATCTACTAGAAATCTCCTCAATAAGGGTAAAAAGCCACCTCAAAACTCCGACCAAGCGTAACGAGGAGAGGCACCATGATGTCTGCAACCAACTGCACTATACAGCTTTGGCCACATAGTCACCAGGAATTGACAACTTAGCTCTTTGACAGCTAGATGTACAGGACACCAATTATGATGTCCAGGTTATTGCAGATTTATGCCCATAATGTGGGTTTTTTTAAACATAAACTGTCACTTTGTGTACACTAGAGTTCTTATAACAGACATGCATGCCTTCATTCAGAAGGCAAACACAAATAAAAAAATTTAAGTCCAGTTTACTAGAATCTGGTATAGTTGGTTAATGCAGCAGAATATTGATCAAGGAGATTTAGTAACTAAAATCTCAAAAAAGGTACACAAATAAACCCTAAAAAAAAACCCTCAAACTGCTGCTCATTTCTAGAAATTAATAATCACGTTTGACAACCCTAATTGTGATATTTAAATATAAAAACATAACAAAAAAACAAAATACTCCTACTTCACACCACTTAACCAAAACTCTCTTCTTTATGAAATAAGCAGCAAAAGCAAAGTAAAAGACACCTGCTGCTATTTACTTCAATCATAATCCCTCTTCCCATATTTGAATCGATCTGACCAGTCTAAAGAGACTTGGGCATGCTTCACTATATCCAGTCCCCTTCACTTGGAGAGAAATTGTCCTCAAGTTCGATGGAGGAGGTTCAGGAGGAATGTCAATGGCATAAGCATTGTTAATTAAGAAGTGCATCTTCCAATCTCTGTCAATATCCATTGTATATCCGAGCAGATAGGGTTTTGAAAGACGTATTGCATTAGTCCTAGTTTGTGAACCACAACTTAGGCCACAATATTCTTCACAAACACTGTCCACTATTATGTGGCGTACCAATCCCTTTACAATACATTCAAACTAAACATTTCGTGGCATTGTGAATCTAGCTGAAATTGTTTAGTAAAGTTTAAAAGCCACTCTCCTACTACCAAACTTCTCATCATCTGCAAAAGCCCATAGTACATCACCCAATGCATCATTCTCCATGGTGCCATCATCAATCAAATCATCCACTGGCTGCTCTAGCTGATCTTCTTGTTTTACAATAGAGCTCACTCCCATAGTAGGAGACTCCATGCAATTTATGGAAATATGCCCCTGCTCAACACGCAAAAAACATGTATTTCTCTTAAGATACACATAAGGGTTAGCTAGCTGGATTTATGACTGGACTTGTTGACTTTGGTGTTTCCAAGTGGCAAATTCCTTCTTTTGCAGGTACGCGGGATTGCTGGATGCTTGGAATTGGGTTGAGGCTGCCCGTAGTCACCCTTTTTCCTTTATTATATGCCACTTCAACCAGTAAGGAGTCCCCTGTATACAACCTCCCAGTCAAGTGGTCTTTGTAAAAGAAACTATCAAGCTGCTTTCTTCTTTCTTTGCCAAGAGAATTGGCACATTTGAGGTTTAAAACTTTTGCATAGCCACTTTCTCTTGCAAAACAAGTTTGTCCTCCAATAAACCCAACAACTAACACTAATCCTTTGCACCAAATACTTGTAGTACAGAACTGCAACAAGCCTCTCACCTGGGTGACCAGGGTTCGAAGCAAAGCATGGGTGCATGGGTCTAATTTCAAAAAAAAAAAAACAACATAACATAAAACTAATAGCTTATTCGGAATCAGTTTCTATAAACTGTTGCACACAGAAAGTCAAAAAAACTCTATGGCATAATCTCAAACATTTTGTCAGTACTGATACTAGTTATGGTACTCTAAAAGCAGCCTTTATTGTAATCCCAGAGAAGGAATTGACCCTTTAAAAGTAGACTCATATGAGACCAGCTTCTAATAGGTGCTTTTCCGATCCATGTGCGTGTCTTCTGTAATTGTTTCCACCATGTAGACTCGCCTCCTTTCAATTTGTAGGCCACCAACTTCACCTTCTTGTGTTCTGAGATGTCTACACAATCAAAGGACTGATATACTTCAATAAGTCCATCCAGAAAATCTTCAACATGTAGCAATTCATTAAAATATGGAAGGTCCATCTTCATCTTGTACTTAGTTTCATAGCTATTTCTCCCTTGGAGATGCATTTCCCCATCAAATCTCTCCCCTTGACTTTTATAATTGCGTTCCTCATCAGTAGAGAAGACTCGTGCAGGAGAATAAGTAGCCGGGTTGATTCACAACCCTTGATGGCTGTCTCCTAACATCTTCCACATGATCTCTCTAGAATTAAGCTCCATTGTTAGGAGTAGTTCCTTGCTGCTGGATTTGTAAATTTGCCATTGGTTTAGTCATTTAGAGAATACCAAACTAACATATGAAAAGGGGGAACAAAAAAACACTAGAAAGCCCTAAGTTGCTGCTCCTTTCATTATAAATCAATAATCATGTTTTACGACCCTGTTGAATATAGCATAGTATTGTATAGCTTTACTTAGCCTTAGTCTTAGTTTTGTTTTATTTTTAGTCCCACACTGTTCAGTTAGGAGCATGTAACTATCTTTGTTTAGTATATATATGTGTTAAGTGTGAGTGCAAAATCACCAACACACATTCACCCATTCTAATTATCAGAGCCATAAGAGAAACCATAAGTATCTACCTTCTCTTTTTTTCCCTTTTGGTTTGGCCGTGTATCCATTCCGGCAATTCCTTTGGCGACCGTGCTTCTTTACCAATCACCCCTCTGTCATCTCTAGCGTTCCCAAATCGCCGCTACTCCTATCAGATTATTGTTGCCGCCGATCTTCGCCACAGACCACCCAGATAAGTAATCATGGCTTCTAAAAATAGTATTTTCACTTCTGTAATTTCGAGATCTCCTGTTATTACGTCGGAGAAATTAATTGGTAGTGAAAATTATCTTAGTCTGCCTCTGTGGAATTATGGTTTATGGGTCAAGGTTATGAAGACCATTTGGTCAAGAAAGAGAAAGATATTTCTTCTGCAAACAAAGTGCAATGGAAAAAGATTGATGTACAATTATGCAACCTATTACGGTAATCCGTGGATCCCAAAGTTTTACATCATCTTCTCATCTATAAAACATGTTCAAATTTTGGACCCAAACTAAGGGCTTATACACGAATGATATTCAATGTTTTTACAAAGTTGTTTCTGACATTGTTCATGTTAGACAACAGGTCATGGATCTTTCAACTTACATAGGAAAGATTGCATCCCTTGAGGAATTCTTGTCTCTGATGCCTCCTACTGATGGTATAGAAGCCCAACAAACACAAACCAATAAATTTTTCATGGTGTTGACTCTCATTGGGCTCCGCCTTGACCTTGAATCCATCAGAGATCAAATTCTAGCTAGCCCTTTGATGCCCTCATTGGATGAAGTATTTGCCCGCTTGTTGGGTATCTCCTCTACTCGAACAATTACTTTTGATGGCCCTTTAGATTCCTCAATTTTGGTTTCTCAGGCAAACACTAGAGGCAGCTGTGGTGGTGGTGGTTGTTGCCAAGGACAGCGTCCTCAGTGCACATAGTATAATAAGATTGGACACACTCAGGATCGGTGTTACCAACTACATGGGCGACCTCCTCGCAATGCTAACATCGTTCAATCATCTGACACCCAGTTACCTGACTCATCTGAGGGCTCCACATCTCAGAATATTACCCTAACTGGTAGTGACTATGATGCGTACCTCCAGTATCAGGCAACCAAGTCATCTTCCGCTGCTTTTGGCGCTCAGATTGGTAATCCCAGTGTTTGCTTTACTTAGTCTCCTTCTATTGGCCCGTGGATTCTATACTCTAGAGCTTCTGATCACATATTTGGTAACAAACACCTTTTCTCCTCTCTTACTTGTTCTTCTACTTTACCTACTGTCACTCTAGCCAACGGTTCCAAAACTATAGCTAAAGGAATTGGTTTGGCTCATCCCCTTCCTACTCTTCCTCTTACCTCTGTACTTTATGTACTTGAGTGCCCGTTTAATCTAATTTCCACCAGTAAAATGACCCACACTCTTAATTGCTCTCTCACTTTTTCTAATAAATCTGTAATCTTGCAGGACCGGGGTACAGGGAAGACGATTGGTACAGGGCGTGAGTCTCAAGGCCTTTACCATCTCACATCACCTACAGCTCCTGCCGCTTGCATCTCCACTAAGTCTCCTGCTCTTATTCACAATCGTTTGGGCCATCCTAGTCTCTCCAAACTTCAAAAGATGGCCTCTCATTTTTCTGCTTTGTCGTCTCTTGAGTACGAGTCTTGTCAACTTGGAAAATACTCGTATTTCGTTTTCAAAGTATCTCAATAATCGAGCTATGTTCCCCTTTGAACTTGTCCACACTGATGTTTGGGGTCCTAGTCGTACTATTTCTAGTTTGAGTTTTCAGTACTTTGTAACTTTTATTGAAGATTATTCTCGATGTACTTGGTTATTCCTTATGAAGAATCAGTCTGAATTATTCTCAATTTTTAAGAAATTTTGTGCTGCAATTCAAACTCAATTTAATGTTGCTATCCGTGTTTTACGTAGTGACAATGCACAAGAATATTTTTCTGCACCTTTTTCTTCTTTTATGTCCCAATAAGGAATTCTTTAATAGTCATCGTGTACCCACACTCCTCAACAAAATGGAGTAGCTGAATGCAAAAATCATCATCTCATAGAGACAACCCGCACTTTACTTCTTCACAGTTATGTTCCTTTTCGTTTCTGGGGGGATGTTGTTCTCACTGCTTGCTAATTGTATGCCTTCTTCTGTGTTGCATGATCAAATTCCCCATTCCATTCTCTTCCCCATGCAACCTCTTTATCTTCTTCCTCCTCGTGTGTTTGGATGTGCTTGTTTTGTACACAACCTTGCACTTGGGCAAAATAAGCTTTCCCTCAAGGCCACAAAATGCTTCTTTTTGGGATAATCCAAGCTTCAGAAGGGGAATCGTTGTTATTCTCCTGACACTAATCGATATCTTTATTCAGCAGATGTAACTTTCTTTGAGCAGTCACTATTCTTCTCATCCACTGTTGAGCCACTCTCCATTTCTGAAATTTTACCTCTTCCCTATATTTCCACGCCTGCAAATGATGTCTCTCGTCCTCTTCAAGTTTATCATCATTGGCCTCCTCTTGAAGCTGTTGCAGGTTCCACTGAAGTCCCTGATGACAATCTCCCTGTCCCACCAACTTCGCCTACTTCGGCCCGCATTCGGTTGACAGCTTGCCTATTGCTCTTCAAAAAGGTGATCGATCTACTCGTAATCCTCATCCTATCTATAATTTTTTGAGTTATCATCAATTATCTTCACCCTATTATGCACGTGTTTCCTCCTTATCCTCTATTTCTGCTCCTAAAAGCACCAGTGAGGCTCTTTCACATCCTAGGTGGAGACAGGCCATGGTAGATGAAATGACTGCTTTGCATACGAATGGTACTTGAGACTTGGTTCCTTTGCCACCTGGTAAAACTATAGTGGGTTGCCATTGGATATATACTATTAAGATGGGTCCTGATGGACAAGTTGATCGACTTAAGCCCGCCTAGTTGCTAAGGGCGATACGCAGATTTATGGTCTTGACTATGGTGACACCTTTTCCCCAGTTGCAAAGGTTGCCTCTGTTCGATTATTCCTCTCCATGGCTGCTGTGCGGCATTGGCCTCTTTACCAGCTGGATATTAAAAATGCTTTCCTTCATGGTGATCTAGCAGAGGAAGTTCATATGGAGCAACTGCTTGGCTTTGTTGCTCAGGGGGAGTCTAGTTTAGTGTGCAAATTGCGTCATTCTCTATATGGTTTAAAACAATCTCCTCGAGCATGGTTTGGACAATTTAACTCTATTATTCAGGAATTTGGAATGCTTCGGAGTGAAGCACATCATTCTGTTTTCTATAAGCACAACTCTTCCAATCAATGTATCTATCTGGTGGTCTATGTGGATGACATTATCATCACAGGCAATAATCAGGATGGCATTCAAAGACTTACACAACATCTCTTCCATCACTTTCAGACTAAAAACGTGGGAAAACTGAAGTATTTTTTGGGAATTGAAGTAGCTCAATCTAGTACAGGTATTGCCATTTCACAAAGAAAATATGCTTTAGACATTTTGGAAGAGACTGGTATGCTAGATTGTAAGCCCGTGGACACACCCATATACCCAAATGTTAAACTTGTACGAGGACAGGGGGAGCCTCTAGTAAACTCTGGAAGATATCGGCAACTTGAGGGTAAACTAAATTATCTCACCATTACTCGACCAAATATCTCTTTTGCTCTAAGTGTAGTCAGTCAATTCCTACAGTCACCGTGTGATAGTAATTGGGATGCTGTGGTTAGCATTCTTAGATATATTAAAGAAGCACCAGGTCAAGGTGTGTTTTATAAAGATAAAGGCAACACTCAAATTGTTGGGTACACAGATGCTGACTGGGCTGGTTCTCCTTCAAACAGGCGTTCTACCTCAGTATATTGTGTTTTTGTTGGAGGTAACTTAGTATCTTGGAAAAGCAAGAAACAAAATGTAGTTGCCAAATCAAGTGCAGAAGCTGAGTATCGAGCCATGGCTCTGGCAACATGTGAACTTATTTTGCTAAAACAACTACTCCAGGAGATGAAATTCGGAGAGGATGGAAGTATGAAGCTAATATGTGATAATCAAGCAGCCTTACATATTGCATGTAATCCCATTGTCTATGAAAGGGCCAAACACATAGAAGTGGATTGTCATTTTATTAGAGAAAAGATCTTATCAGGATGTATTGCTACTAACTTCATCAATTCAAATGATCAACTAGCAGACATCTTCACAAAATCTCTCTAAGGACCATGAATTAAATACATTTGTAACAAGCTTGGTGCATATGACTTATATGCTCCAGCTTGAGGGAGAGTGTTGAATATAGCATAGTATTGTATAGCTTTACTTAGCCTAAGTCTTTGTTTTGTTTTGTTTTTAGTCCCATATTGTACAATTAGGAGCATGTAACTATCCTTGTTTAGTGTAATATATGTGTTAAGTGTGAGGTGCAAAATCACCAACACACATTCACTCCTTATAAGGGTCTCTCTCTCTCTCTCTCTCTCTCTCTCTCTCTCTCTCTCTCTCTCTCTCTCTCTCTCTCTCTCTCTCTCGGCTCCACTTTAACAGACCCTAAATATGCTATTATGCAAATCATAAACAAAAGACCAAATTACCCCTACTTAAGACCGCTTATGGAGGATACAAATATCCAAAACCATCTTATTTATGAAATAAGGGATAAAAGTATAGTAAACAACACCTAACTGTTGTTTGCTTCAATCATAACTCTTCTTCTTAGCTTTATATCGATCTAAATGGTCTAAATATGCTTGGGCATGCTTCCCTACATTGGTTCACCTGGCAGTTATTGATGAATATCCTGATTAGTGTATATTAAAGATAATTAAAGCGATTCAACAAGGTCTTTAGTGCAACTCACTGTACATATGTGCCTAACTCAACAAGATCTTCAGTGCAATTATTGTATGTGTGTGCCTACACAAAATTATACTCTCTTTCAGATGAACATAAACATGTATTCCAATTTTGGGTTAATGGTATTCAATTTCTTGCCATAGTTCTTTCTCTATTTTAACCGTCATTAGTTGACTCATAAAGGTACATAATGTAACTCGATACTGAATTACATATCATGTTAGTGACATCATTTCCTAAAGTGGGAATATCTATTGTGATTCTATAAAATGCCGAAACAATATTCGGGAAGACAGATTCTGGCAAGTTTTCAAAGAACAAATAGCAGGAAGTCAGTCAGCCCTAACCCCATGGCAAAATATGCAGTGTATGATAAGATGATCACCATTTCATGAGGTATCCAGTAGAGATGTCATCTGGTGCTATCTGCTCCAGATTTCCAGTGTTTATGCATGCAAATCACACAAAGGAAAGCAAAAGGGCCGACTTTTCTGAGAGAGGGTTTTTGTATTTATCAAGTGATTGTGGGTTACATTCCTTCAATTACATAAAGTGTTGCATTTACATTGCAATTACCTGTGGTCATTAGTTACATTTCTCTAATAAATGGATACATCAACCTTTGACTACTGAATAGATACAGACAATCTTTGATTACATGACATATACAAACATACAAAGAAAATACCCTTGATTAAAAGTTGATTGGGTATAACCAAAGTGCTATGATGTGTGGCTTCAATGAACTTCATAGGCTGACTTGGATCAGTTTTACAACGTGATTGGGTTGTCCACTCGGTTTTACGATGTGAGCTAGTCGATAGCTGATATTGGCATGCATTTCAAAGTGTCACGTAGATTTGATATGTGACCTTTAGCACCTCTCTATCTAGGATTAGGCATAGCGTTAACAAGTTCTCTCTTTGATCATTTATGTATAAGTAGTGTTATAGTAGCCTCAATTGCATAGCAATGTCCTTTTTATTGGTATGTAGGAGATGCAGCATTAAACATAGATTTTGCATCCTTTTAGCTATTAGATTTTGGAGGAGGACGTTGGTATTGCCATTGACCAATCAATATCAAGAGGGCACTCAGCTTAACTATATTAGAGTCATAATGTGTCTTCTTCAAACACCATAAGTTGCACATGATTAGGAGTTCCACCATTCAAAGCTTCTGAGTTGTCAAAACCTTTGTTGATCAGAATGTGTCGTCTTCTAGTAAGGATCCTTGGTTGTCTCACGGCTATTCTAGTTGATGGGACCTATCCAGCAAGAGTCCTGGATTTCTAGGGCTCTTATAGCTAGCGGGCTTATTTGGTTAGTCCTTATTTTCTAAAACTATTTTAGTTATCAGGCCTACCAAGCCAATGTCACTGATTTTTTAAACTTTTTGAGCTGAAGGGCTCATTTACTAGAGTCCTCAATTTTTGAGACTCCTCGAGCTGTGCAGGCCATTCAACTAGAGTCGTCATTTTTTTAGACTCTTCAAGTTGCGGGGTACGTTGGGCTAGAGTCCTCAATTTCTGAGACTCTTCAAGCTACAAGGCCCTTTCAACTAGAATCCTCATTTTCTAAGACTCTTTGAGCTAACATGGCCGGTTTAGCTAGAGTCCTATTTTCTGGGACTCTCTAAGCTTGCAGGGCTCATTTGGCTAGAGTCCATATTTTCTAGAACTCTTCGAGCTGGAGGCCCCATTTGGCTAGATTCTGTCTTTTTTGAGACTCTTCAAACTACGAGGCCTGTTAGGCTAGAATTAATGTTTTTTGGGATGCTTTGAGTTGGCGAGGCCCATTCAGCTAGAATCCACATTTTTTAGGACTCTTCAAGCTGCAAGGCGCATTCGGCTAGAGTCTTTATGTTTTGAGACTCTTCAAGCTGTAGCTAAAGTCCATGTTTTCTAAGATTCTTCAAACTACAAGGCCTGTTCAGCTAGAATCCTTGATTTGTGGAGCTCCTCGAGCTAGTGGGTACTGTTTGACTAGTCCTTAATTTATGAGATTCCTCGAGCTGTGGAGCTTGCTTGGCTAGAGTCCTTGATTTATGACTTTTCGAGCTATGGGGCCAATTTAGCTAGAGTCCAATATTTGTGAGACTCTTAGGTTGCTGGAATTCTAATTGTCTCGGGACTCTAAGGTCACCAAAATCTTAGGCTGTGAGAATCCATCTTGCTTTAGAAATCTTGGGAATCTTTGGCCCTAAAATCTCTGACTAAAGTTCGGTATCTTTTAGACTATAGAACTTTAACTGAGTTCAAAAATCTTAAGCTGTGAGAGCCATTTTTGCTTTAGGATTTCGATGGGACGAACAAAAAATTGGGTACGTAGTTTAGATGTCAACTAGTGCCATTTACTTCTCTTTTCTTCTTATTTGGAACCATATGGGTGAGTGGGCACCATGACATTAATTGGGGCCCACTTTGCATTGTTTTGAAGAGACAAAGGAAACTAGACCCACTCTATGTGGTTCTAGAGAAGCAACAGATCAAGAAATGGATTGGGGCCCACTCTATGTCTCTAGAGAAGCAAGCTACCAAGGTAAGAATCAGAACCCGCTTTACATTGTTCTGGAGAAGTAGGCACCCGGACATAGATCAGGGCCCACTCTGTGTTTTCAAGCAACCAACCAAAGCATGCAGCATGGGCCCCTTGACTATTGTTGAAAAACAAGTGTCCAGACATCAATCAGGGCCCACCTGACCATTTCTAAGAAAGCAAGTGTGGAGACACGAATCGAAGCCCACTCAACAATTTTTGGAAAAGAATGTGCTCTAGGCTCACAATGGTCCCACTTGTCTTTTTCTTCTTTTCTTCTCTTCTTTTTTAATTCTTGTAAGCATGCAATTGGGCTCCCAGTCTAATTGGGAATGGGCCCCACTTTGCTTAGTTGGCCTTTTTAGTTTAAGTTGTTATCCTTCTGATGATTTTGACGAACCTAGACAGGTAGGTGGGCATTTTCTTTTAGTAAAAAACAAGGCCCACTTCCTTCTGAATTTCTAATCCAGTTCACTCGAGAATCTCTTTTAAGAGTTTTACCCTTTCTGGAACTTCGAACATAAAAAGGCTATGTACTAATTATGGTGAAACATGGGGCATACTCCAATAAATGCAAAAAAGGACCCATCTTAGTTATCAGTGGGACCTATTATGGCATTTTTCATATGAGAGAATTGAAAAGACTTTCGAGGCATGGCGAGTGCTACCTTATAATAGAAGGCCCACCAAGAGAAAGAGCGAGTCCCACTCTTAAGAGTGAGAAGCAAAATGAGAGTGGAATTCTTGAGAGACTAGCAGCAAGGTTTCTCTCTTAAAAATGGCAAAGTTTCACTATATTTTCTTCCTTCTGTTTTCTAGAAACTGAAAGAGGGTATTTATAAGTTTCCCAAAAGGCTAAGTGGAAATGGAGTTACGAGAGGTGGTTTGAGTGGGGTAGAAAGAAGCAACTACGAAAACATGAGAAAAAGAGAAGAAGTCATCTAGAGAGAGAGAGAGAGAGAGAGAGAGAGAGAGTTAGGGGAGGTGGGAGGGAAAACCAAAGGAAAATGCTTGAAATGGGTCTCACTAGGCTAGAACTGAGGAGGGAAGAAAGGAATGAAATAGGTCCCACTTGAGAATAAGGGAGACTTGGTGAGGAAAGGAAGAGAAAAATGCTAAAATGAGTCCCACTAGACTAAAGCTAGAAAGGAGAAAGGAAGGGGATGAAATGGGGCCCACTTAAGACTATGGCCGCCAAGTTTATAATAGACAGCACAATGTGGGCCATATTTCACTTGTTTGGTGCTTAGAACTTAAGTTTATCCCATGAGAAACATAAGTTAAAAGGTTAAGTGAATGTGCTCCAAGTAGTGTCTATTTATCTTATTGAAGACCTTTAGAGAAAATAGGAAAATGAATCTCACTTAAAACCCTTGCCACCCAATTTATGATGGGCTAATCAAGGTGGGACTCATTTTTTATTTTTGATGTTTAGGAATTTCAAAGAAAAGGGCTTCTAAGTGGGACCATTTGTCTTCTTTTCCAAAGGCTTTTTGGGCAAAATGGAGTTCCTAGTTTTTTATGGGCCCCAACTTTCACCTTTTCCCCTTACTATTTAAAAAGGTTTTGGAGATGAAAGGAAGCCCTTAGGTGCATTTTTTTCTTAATAAATGGGTCCCACCTACTAGCCTGATTCGGCCCCACATACAATGTCCTACCAACATAAGAGGTCTCTTCTTCTAGGAGAGTGAGAAACACTAAAGAAAACCTCATGAGGCATTTTTGGGAGATAGTAGGTTCCACTTGTGAGTGTAGTGGGTCTCATTACAAGTCGTCTGAGAGAATTATAACTCTCTCTTTAATAATAGATATGGGTTAAAACCAATTATAACAAAATCTCTCCAAGAGAGTCCTAAACATTTTAAAGGATGAGGGGAACCCATGGAGTGATGATAATGGGTCCGACTTGCAAGCAAGGTGGGTCTCTTTTAAAGGAATCTTAAAACAAAGCATGAAGGTAGGCCCCACTTGTTTTGAACACAGTGGGTCTTGTTTTAGGGGAGCTTCAAAATGACTTGTTAACTCAGGACTCTCTTCGAGCCTAAATGTTTCTAACTAGAGAAAACTCCATGGGGGCATATTCTTTTTGGTGGTGAAAATAGTGGGAATGGGTCCCACACTTGCAAACTAAGTGGGCCCCATTTTTAAAGAATTTTTGGACTTGCCCTCTTCTGAAGAGTCCTATGTAGTTTTTAACTTAAGAAAGCCTCCACTTAAGTACAACATATCCTAGAAAACCAAACATAAAGACCTCTTTGTTCAAGTGAGTTTAAGTCATTTCTAATTAGAACGGACCCCATAGGAGGTGTTTTTATTTGAAAGATCAAAGTGGAATGTTTTATCAAAAACACCTCTAAAACAACATGATTTCACCTTGCACTACCTTGCAAAGGGTACCTTATATATATTATCACGTTATTTAAGTAAATACTTACTTAAGACACTATAATGCATAAAAGGAAATCCCCCCATTGGAATTCAACAAAAGTAGTCCTAAGACAAATTCCAATAGGGAAAAAGTTAACCCTTGGCTCCTAATACAAAATCAGATTGTTAGAGCTTAGGTCAAATTATAAAACTCAAATGATACAAGTATTTCTTTGACTTTAAATGCTCAACAATGACATATTATTGCTAAAACTAAAAGTCTAATAAGAAAACTCCAAGTTTAGGTCCTCTGAAAATAGTTTTGTCAACCAGTGGCATTATCATAATTTTCTAGAAAAATAAATTGGGTTGTTTTCTTCTTAAACTCTACAATATTGGTTTAAAGCATAGTCTTAAGGACCCTTTGAATACTGATGCATGTTCATGCACATCAAGATCATGATTAAAACTATAATTATTAGGGATCAAAAGTGTGAAAACTTTGATGCCATGAGGTGCAAAACCTATTGCAACATCATACTAATTCCATCAATCCCCTAAAGAAAGTTAAATAGAAATGTGGCCAGGACTCAATACCAAAGGTACACATCAAAATCAACTCCTTAATGGTTGGGTTAGCATTTTGTCACTAAAGAATTATAGACTATGCCCAAATAGCTATTAGTTATGAAAGCATTCAATTGCAAGACATAGTCCATGCTCATGCAACCTCTTCATGGAAGAAGAAACTTCCAATAACATTTCCTTTTTGTGCCATTTACAAATATATCCTGCAAACCAGCTTGCTTTCCATTCTACAAGAAGCACATAATATAAAGGACTTGAAGCCAACATGTACAAACACATACTTCATATATTTTCTAATTCAAAACTAAATTTGACATCCATATTTCTATTTCTATTCAAGTCGTAACTACAGAAGTTACAAGATGTCTTTTCAAACTGAGCAGATCTACATTCTTCAAAACTAAAAACAGAGGTTTTTGGCTATTTTTCCTTTGTTGGTCAAAATTACCATGATTTGCCAAAATTTTGGGCCTGAAATCTGCTGTTTTCACCAAAAAAGTCGTAAGATTGTAGGCAATGGAGGTCTAGGGTAACGTATGGGCTTTGAGAGACAGAAGAGGAAAGGCTGAATGCTTGATGAGTTTTGGGCACAACTACACATCCCCCCTTATTTTGTCAAATAATATTGAAGATTGAGTTATTCACAGTGAACCTATGAAGGGCACTCCATCAATGGCTCATAAAATGTGTCTTATTTGTTAACTATCCAAAAAAAAAAAAAATTTGAAAACTCACCAACAGCACATCTTCAACTTGATCGAAAGTGCAACTCTAGTCAATCCAAAGCACAAATCAGATTGATCAGAAGCGTCAGGAAGCGTGAATCCCACTGCATATTGTGCTTCCCCACCTCTAGGGAGCTTCACATTAACTATGGGTTTGATACACATTTCTAAGGTGTCAAAACTCCAAAATATTATACTAGAAGTATTGAAAATTAATCCACTTCTCAGCCAACACGAAGGACCGAAGATTCACTAGAAGGCCTAAGAATTGCCTCAACTTCTCTTAGACATTTTTTTTTTTCGGAACTGCTGGTGGAGCTTAACCGGGTAAGTATTCTTCATTTTTATAAAGATCAAGATACCAAAATATACAAATATACAGGTTTCCTGACTGTAAAGCATTTTCGTGGAGCTGCCAAAGCCAATAATGTAATGGAGTTCATTTTCGTTAAAGACTATAGCAGCTATAACCATTTGAAAAGCAGGAACTTTGCATAGGAAGGGTACTTGCTGCAAGTCCTTAGTTTGTCTTTCCTATAATACAGTACCTAGGCTGTCTGTTCAGAGAAGTAAATATTCAGTGCTTTAGCTATATTCCGTGCTTGATCGCAAGTTACATTTGTATGAAAGGATGCTACTTCCGATCTTTAGCTTGCTCCAGGAAAACAGCCATGTTGCACTTTAAATGATCACATAGTTAGGGTGGACTGATCCCCTGTTTCTCTATCTCTTTCTTGTTTAGCACAGGAAGCTGTGGCCTTTTTCCTTGTTTAGTAACAGGATCAATGGGGAAAGCAGTTTTCTCTTCAACACCAGAAACATCATCTCTCACCATACTAAGTGCCAGTTCATTAGCTAAACTAGTATCAAGGATGGCTGTGTTTTTATGGATATTCTATACCTTACTCATAATGCCAGCAGTTCCATATCATTTTCTTGGTTAGATGATTCCCTTACACCAAGAAAAAGTAGGGCATGAAAAGGGCGCATGGAACTGTATAAAATCCACAATTAAATTCAACCACAAAATGTTGAAGAATTAAGCATCAAATAGCAGACAGAAAATCACCTTCAGCCAGAAGAAGAAGCCACGCATTAGGGTCAGTGCTTGGTATGGATCAGCTGACTTGAACTGTTTTGCAAGATCTACAAAATGAACAGAAAAATTCTAAGTTTACAATAAGAATTATGGCAACAAAGAAAACTATAAGCCATCCAAAACAACAAAGAACAGAAATACAGTTTGACTTATCATTAGTGAAATGTTTATCATGCTACAAAAAGAGACAATTATCAAGAAAAAACTCTTGAGGAGAATGGTAAGAGAATCACATCAGTTATAAGCAAACAACACGCTTCACTGGTCAAAATACAAATGCAAATGCATATGAAAAAGCAAAAAGAAAAAGAAAAAGATGCATAGTTAATCTGACATTTGCAATAATGAACAATCTCTTATGAGTTACAAGAGTTGTCATCACAAACAACACTCCTAACTTAAAGAAAGAATGAAATTCTGCACAATAGTTGTGTATTTTGTACCTGGGTAGAGATCAAGATATGACATGCTCTTTCCAGGTGTTGTATATGATATGGAACGTCGGCGCAAGTCTCTCTGCCGTTTCTTTGGTTGCCGACTATTGACTAATTGCCACAGGTGTTCATACTCTCCATCGTCATATGGTTCGCTAAGAACAGCCATAAGTCTATTCTTGAAATAAGAAGGCCCATCATCATAGAGACTGTCCATGGAACTTTCATCAACTTCATCCATCTGAATATGCAAAAACATTAGCCGAGTTTATACAATAGGAAGCTAGATTGGACTCAAATGCCCATACTAAAATGTAAAAGAGCTAAGCAAATATTTAGTACTAGTGCCAAAGTAAATGCTTACAGAAGAATCAGGACATACCTGAGGTGCTCTATATGCTATCATCTGCTTTTCATCACAACTTTGGGATCTATCTCTTTTCAAACTTTTGGATGCAGTCAAAACTTGAGTTTCTTCTTCGTAATGGAGTGAGGTACCATCTTCCAACTCCAAAACGAATGAGTCACCACACACTCTAACATGATCCAGAAATTTCTTGTAACTGTCATCCACCAAACACTGATCTGTTTGAGATCCATGGTCAGGAGATGATGGATGACTAATCACTTTATCAGATTTCGGTTTCAAACTTCCATTTCCTTTACCAGCACAACCTGATACCTTGAGTTTCCTCTTCTGACCTGTGAATGTTCTTCTATCTACGCTAAGAACACTACCTGAACCTCTCCAAATTTCTGGCTTGACATCATCAGCTGCCTCATCGCCCTCCTCCACAGCTTCATATTTAACATAAACTGGGGTCTTATCCTCACCATTTATCATTTCAAAAATATACGATTTACCATCTTCCCTGAGATGTTCGAGAAATGTCTTATAACAGATATCTATATCATCTTCCACAAAATGTGCATTACTGCCCTTTTCTTGATGCGTCATGAATCTCATGTAATCATCATCCATTGGCAAATTATTGTCCTCTTTTTTATGTTTGAGGAACTGCATTTTTTCTCCTGTGGTGAGTCTCAAGAATCTGACATAGTCAAGATCATCAAGATCAGGACCTCTTCTAGTACTAGTCAAGATTTCTTTTTCACAAAAAATGGAAGAACTGGCCAAGGAATTGCCATAACACATGCGCCTTCTTTTATGTGTCATCATCCTTGACTCGTGTCCAAAACAGCTCTGCTCTTTACACAATGTAGGCGGAATCTTGAGTTACTCCTGCTCATCAGGAAATATCCCACATTAGCATATACAATCATGCATCGCTTATTTGGAATTTTGAAAAATAATATGCAAATTTGACCACATTATGTTACAATTCATTCAAGTTCTTTCTATGGTTAAAAACTTGAAGTAACAGAAACCTCTCATCATGTGACTAACATATGCAAAGCACAATTATCCACTTATCAGTTTATAACAGTTGTACAGGAAGGAAAAGAGATGGTGGTTAAAGTAAATGGCACATGCAACAAAGATAATTGGAATTGCTTTTAGATGTAAGTACCACGGCTCAGATTTATCAAATGTGGGGTGCATGGATTCAATCCTATTGGATATTGTTATCAACTAGGTAATAATAATAATAATAATAATAATAATAATAATAATAACAGAAGAGAAAACACCTGTTTTGCAGAATGTCTGATAATTAGCAAAAAAGAAGATATACGATGATTGCTTATAGAAGAGCCATGGTACTAAAAATGATATGGAAGTTGCCTCACTGGCCCTTAAAGCATATGGAAACATGACAATCATGTACCAGCTAATCTCCAAACCACGACGTCCACTCTTGAGAGGAAGACAAATCCTTGATGAGCACTCACTGATATCCTATTGCATGTCAAACCTAGAGATGGCATAATAGTATGCCAACTTAGATGGGCGAAAATCATACAAATATGGTTCCTTCACAAACAAAATTCAGAATCAAGAACAGTTTGTAGAAAGAAAGGAGTGAACAAACTGTCAGATTTTACTGGAACACTATCGCTATATGCTTGGAAGGATAGGTTTCCATCCAAAATAGAGGAAATGAATGCAGATATTCATGTCATTAAACTGATTCTCTGTCCCAATCAATTGCATCTCCCAAATTCTTCAGGAGTTCAGTAAGGTAAGACGGAGAACCACTCACTTAATGATTTACTGTGGTGGAGGAAGCCTTTACTCAGTTGATCAGCGGGCAATAACTAGTGGTTTTTGGAGAGCTTCAGAGGACTCAACCAACTTTCAGGTCTCTCATCTGCTGATATCATCATATTTCATGGGCCAACAACTAAACAAGCCTTCAACCTTAATGTAATTTAATGGTGTTCTAATATATAATGTATTAAGCTAGTGATTTTTTTTAGCACTTAGAACCTTATTTTTCCTTGTGCAACGTAGGCAATTTTAAATTTCTTAATTATTTTATTTCTACGTCATTAGTTGGATGAATGAGCTCCGGAATGATTTGCTGCATGCGTCCACTCTTTCTCAGCCACATGGCATTTGTATCTCAACCCCTTCAAGTTCTAATTCTAACTGAATACTTCATGTTCCAATAATCCCTAAAATCACTCTCTCTTACCTTTTCTCTTTTATCTCTTCTAATTTTTAAAATCTTATTTTTCCTTGCACAACATAGGCATTTTTGAAAATTTTAATTATTTTATTTTTATCTCATATCATTAATCGGATGAATGCGATCCCAACTGATTTGCTTTACACCAGTCTTTTTTAGTCATATGGCATTTGTATCTCAACTCCTTCAAATTATAATTCCAATTGAATTGAATACTTCCTCTATCAATAATAGCTAAAATCTATGTCTTACCTTTTATCTTTTATCTTCTTCTAAATGTAATCATTTTCATACTGTTATCTTAATTCTTATAATATTAGTTGAATAAATGGGTCCCTCAAAGAATCAATAAACCTCTATCCTATTTTTTTCTATTGTATTATATGCTGAAGAATAGGACTTCCTATTCTTAAATCTCTATCTCTCTCTTTTGCTTTAGACTTTCTAGATATTAACTATTATGTTCTAAGTTCTGACATTCACTCACCTTATTTTTAAAAATGGAATAAAAAATGCTCATTTTTAAAAGTAGGTCCCACTTGGATTAGTAGTTTGAAATCAATAGAAAAGCAGGTCACCCCATGCATCCCACAGGCAAATATACTAGTGCCATATAATGGTAGTGGATTAATATCCAAAGGATCACCAATAATGTTGGTGATATTAGATGAGCGTGAGTGGAAAACTGCACAAGGACCTTGGTGTTAATCATGATACCTGCCCAACTCATGCTTCGGCAACCTTATGCATGGAAAACCTCCTAAGAGGATCAGGACCACTTGTTGAGAGATTCAATTGAAATTGGCATCAAGGAAAAGGGTAACTTATCCAGGGGCAGGTTGACACTGATCAAGGAAAGTGTCACCAACCTCCTATCACTACTACATTTCCACACTTATATTGCCAAGAAGTGTGGATTTGAGGCTATCTTTGGTCGGAAGTTGATTTCTTGTGGAATAACTTGTACGGCAGAGATTTCACCAAGTTTTCGTGAGCCTATTTGCCAGATCCAAATCTTAGAGGTTAATGATTGGGAAAATTTATGTAGATGAACCACGACTACTTAGCAGCAAACTGGAAATTCGGTTGGGGAAACAGGCCACGGAAACAAGCTGTTCAATTTGTTGGAAAAATATATGCCACTAAGGAGCTAGATTTTTTTATTTGGGGAATGTTTGCCAAAACGTCCCTAATAGAATAAGTTTTAGCTTATTAATCATTAAATGTTGGTTATTGGCTAATAAGTACAAGTTTTAAAGAATTTTTTGCCACGAGGTCCCTAAAGTCATATTCCATTTATCAGTATATTACTCGAGTGACAAATCTAACCATATAGAATGCCAAAAAATCCCACATTGTCATTTCCTCTTCTTGAGAAATAAGAATTGTAACACAGTTGAATCTTTATGTAGGAGAGGCACTTCAAATATCTGTAAATGCAAAAGCACACAACAGTTACAAAACCACCTTTTGATAATCTAAACCATTCATCTTAGTGATCATTTTGTAGAAGAGTCAGGTCTGAAAGATCATCCTTTATCTTACCTACTTTGAGTTGTATAGTTGATGGTACTCAAATAGCTTAAAAAATTAATGGCAAAGTCATTCAAAGTGTGTCATATTCCTGTACATGGCTCATCCATAGAATATGGTTAATATGAATGATTAGATCATTATTAAATGTTGCAACCAATTGCACATTAGAACAAAATCCCAAGCAAGAGTGTGGCATTATTCCTATATGGATGTGTGCATATAATTTCTTCTAGAAATATAGAAGAACATATGTTCTTGGACATGGCCCATCCACATAAAAGAGTTGGAATGATTGAGATCATTAAAGAAAAGGTGGGATCCACCTGACTTTTACAGCAAAACCCAAGGGAGGGTGTGGGGCGAGTTGTTTAGGGTCATGTGATTATTATTTCCTTTAGGAATATAGAAGGACAGCAGTAGACTCAAAGTCAACCTTGAGATTCACTTTCTCAAGAAGAGTAAACAGCTACATGGGATGGTTTTAGCATCTGATATGGGTATATTTGTCATTTGAGTAATACAGAGGGACAGTAATAAATGGAAAGTGGCTTTGGGGACAGCTGACAAACAACTCTTTAACACTCACAAATATTCACAAATAACAAACATTTAATGATTGAAAAGCCAATACTTCTTCCATTAGGGACTTTTTGGCAATTTTTTAATGGAAAAGAGAGATTATTGCTAGAAGAAAGGATAAGATGTGGGTTTCATTGGATAAAAAACGAAGAACTAGAAAAGGACAAAGAGTAAATCATCCTTGGACCAGATCTAAGAGAAGGTTAGAATTTTACTGGATATAAAATTGAAAGAAAATTTTTGAAGAACATAGGATCTGCAAGATCTAGGGTCTGTCCAAGAGTTAGGAACAAGAAACCTTTAAATCTTATAGAAGAAAAAGGAAAAAATTCAAAATGGGTTAGGAAGAAGAAATAGAAAGGAAAGTAGAGTATTTGACTAGGATTACTGTTTGACTCCACTTATTTTGATAGTATGTAAAAACCTGATCTGTGAAAAGAATGTGAAGCAAGAAGGGTAGCATGACAGAAAGAAGGGAGATGTAAAGAAAACAAATAAGCAGACTCAAACGTAGAGAATCCACTGTACTTCAGTATTCTTCCCCGTACAAACCACTTGTGTTATAAACAATGACCTTCAATATTTTTATTTTAGCAAAATAACATGGATGTCCTGGCTTCTCTTTTGAATGGTAAGCCCACCTTCATCCCACGACCTCTTGGTTGTGAGACAAGAAACTAAGCAAACTTGTGCTCAAGCCCAATTCTATAATTGTATCTTATCTATGTTATTTATTTTTATAGTTGGGAAAGAGGAGCCTTGGTGCAACGGAAAAAGTTGTCGTCATGTAACCTTGAGGTCATGGGTTCAAGGCGTGGAATCAGCCTCTTGCAAAATGCAAGGTAAGGCTACCTACTATAGGCCCTTGTAGTCCACCCCTTCGCCAGACCCCGCATAGGCGGGAGCTTCGTGCGCTGGGGCTGCCCTTTTTTTTTAGTTGGGAAAGAGGATTTGAGCCTCCAACTTCTGGTGGGGGTTGAGCACAACTTGCAAGCATGTTCTTCTTTGTTCGGGCATAATTGAGCGCATCATATTACATTAATTACTTATTACGACATTAACACTCCACAGTTAAGCTTATAAAATAAAGTCCCCATATATCTTGAGTAATAAACAAAATATCATCTTCACATTATCTCTTTAAATATAATTCGAGTCCCATGCTTGTTTAATCAACTTCAGGAGCATCCTAGATCATACTTGTCATGGTAAAACTAACTTCAAGTAAACAAGAGCAAAAACCCCTTTAAAAACCCTAAGTTCCACCTAAACGCAGAAATCAAAAGAGAAATGGCCCACAATCATACAAAAAGAAATCTACAAGTCCAATAAGAACTTCAAATCCAATACATAGGGACAATCAAATCCAAAGAAATACAAACAAGAAACAGTTTGCGAGGACTGGATAGAGGGATGTAAACCCTGATAAACTAAAAACATCGGAAAACAACAGACGACGCACCAAATCCCACACAAAGCAAGCTACATCAATCAAATGCACATACGGAAAGAACCCAACAAAACTAGAACCAGTATGAATAAAAATCCAAGTAAAAAAAACACAGAAAATCAAAACATGTACCACTTAAATTCAGAACAAAGACGCATTAGACTGCATCATCTGAGCAAACAAAATGAAATACAAAGTAACAGTAGCTGCATTAAAACAAAAACAAAATAAAGCAAAACCTATGAAATAATAACTTGAGAAAGTGGAGAAAGAGAAGAAATACTTCGAATTCAACCACTCTGGACAGGAGATGTTGTGCTTCTTCTTTGAAGAAAACAAACATGCAGGGGAGATGAGGTTGGCGGAGTCGGGTGATGGAATGGCAGGAGCTGTTTTCTTTCACTTCCCCTCTCTGAAAGAGAGGCCTGGCTTAAAGCGGGAGAGAGAAGAGAGAGAAAGCGATTGTTTACACACGGCTGAAGTAATGTGGGTCCCACAAGTTTGGTCCTGATCTGGTCGGACACGGCATAAATTGCTCTCCTTTGAGAAATCTTAACCGCCACAGTTACAACTCCCCAGATTGACAGCGTGGAACTGACGGCTTCTTATTAATTTAGCGATGTATTATCATTATACAACAGTTTCTTTTTTTATAGAATGATATTAATTTGGTTGCCAATAACTTGTGTTATTGTAGTGAGGTTCATCCTCACCAGCCTATGATGTGTGTTGTATTAACGAGCTTTGGTTGAAAGGCAGTTTCATAATTTTATTTCCTGCTCCACAGATTATTAATTTATGTAATGGACGAGCCCTTTATAGATTTCTCAAAATATATTATCTTGTCAGTCATGAAATTTTAAAATTTACTGAGGTTTAGTTATATTATTCTATGTTACTGTAAGGTGGAGAGTCGGTAACAACATAAGGAGATAGTTCTCTAAAGGAATGGTTAAGATTCTCCTTCTTTGATTAATTCTAGGAGTCTTGAGTAGATGAATGGCTCTTAGCACTAGTCTCACACGTACTTTTAGTCACTCCCTATAAAACCAGGTGGACTTAAATGGGCATAGATGGCATAGTTTGGTTGTATAATAGATGAGGATTAGCATTTTGATGATCAATGGTAGGTTCAACATGCACGGACACCTTTGGGTTGCTTGAACAGTTAATTGGGACAATAGTTGAAAATAGGCTGCAAACTTATTGGCGAGTAATGCAGTGTTTTGTGAGGGGGCAACAGTTGGTTGGATGTTGTGGGCACCTCAATGCATAGATTTGTTTTGTAACAACTTTATTTTAGTAATCTAGAACTATCCAAAAAAAATTTTAAAAAGAACAACTAATTAAGGTAGCAAAGGAGGATATTGTGCAAACATTATTTTAACTTTTCCCATTAATGTTTTAGATGATAAGGGAATAATACATTTGTAGATTGAACCTAATTCTCTAAATGTATTGGATGTTTCATTATATGCCCTTGGAGATCTATTACTCTAAAAAAAATACAAATTTGGAAGCTTTGAACAAATTCGTTTACTACAAAGCATTATGCACAATCAAAGAAATGTTCTAGCCAATGTCAGTCATATCAAAACATAAAGTTCTTATGAAAATGATACTTTGTCTTTTACTAATTATTACATAATATTGTGCGATCAATGTGTATACTCACATTTAATTATCCTTTTCAATAATAATATGTTTAGGATGATCCATAAAGCCTTGCTTGCCTAGGCAGCCGGTGCACAAAAGCTCCTGCATATGCGAGGTCTGAAAAAGGGGCGAACTACAAGGGTCTATAGCACATAACCTTATGTTGTATTTTGCAAGAGACTATTTCTACGCCTCTAACATATGGCAACAACTCTATTGTTGCCAAGGTGCCCCTTTCTATAAAATCTTGCTTGCCTACAAGAATAAAAATAATATTAATATTAACAAAATAGTAATAATAAACTTGAACTAATATTTGGATCATTATAAAGCAAGCAATTCAATTGTCTTAGCCACACATGCCATGCAAGTGAAATTAGTTCCTATAAAGAATGAATAATATTTAGCTTCTTTTTGGTGAAATCCTAAACAAACCAAATAGCTAACATCATCCTCTAAAATTGGACTGACAATGTGGGTTTGATTGGTAAAGACTTCCACTCTTGTTCCTCTTTCTTAGATTGAACCAACTTCTTAACCATATTTCTATTTATTTCGTTAAAATTCAAAGCACATGCATGCTCTCTTTTTAAGCACTTAATGCCATCCCGTCACCTCTTATCACTCCAAGAACGACGAAAGATCATGAATAGTATCAATCCTATGATTCTAACATGAGATAAAACATATAATGTTATGAAGCTCCCTTTTTTCTAAGTTTTATGCCTTTTTTTTTTGTTTAATCTATTCATATATGAAAATTTACATCATCTATGCACAATTATTTGATACTTTGATATGGAATATTTCTTCAAGTAAAATACGAGCTAAACTCCAAAAGGGATATTGTACAACAGTTAATAGTTGATTTCCATGTGTTTGTTAACTTTTAAAATGCTAGTGGGGTGGAAACACTAAACCAATTGGTAAAGACATGAAATTTTAGCCATCTAGTCAATTCTTGCCAACATCTCCCTGCCATAAAAGTTAAAGAATCTTTCATATCCGCATCTCTCTCTCTCTCTCTCTCTCTCTCTCTCTCTCTCTCTCTCTCTCTCTCTCTCTCTCTCTCTCTTTGTGTGTGTGTGTGGAGGGGGGGTGGGAGCAGAGGTAGTGATGCCATTAGGACCCTCCAACATGAGCATGGCTTCATCAGCAGATTGCTACTTACCTTCATCTCCCTGTTCAATTTCTGCTCACCCAAAGTTCTATGCCTCTACTATAAAAAGATTGAAACCATGTAAGAGCATAAGATCACCATCTACATCAATGGTCATGTATACAATACCCAGCATACAATGTAAATTTAGAAAAGGATGAGTAGCATAACTTATATATTGATTATATTGTGCTACAAATAATGGAGGCTACTGATGGTGGTCAGGATCTAACAAAATCAGATAGTGGATTTTAATCAATGACATTTTGGCAAGGACATCAATGGAAGGTGAATTACATAGAGATGAGAAATTAGGGTTTTTATAGAGGGATCTTTGTCGAGGAAAGAGGTGAAAAGGTAGGTCTATTTTCTCATTGTATCATGAAAAAGAAGAGGGAGAGAGAGGGCGAGGGTGAGGGCGAGGAAGGAAAAGGAGGATATTTAATAACATGCATCGTGATGCACATACAGATGGTGAGGAGGTGGTATCTGAAGGAAGGAAGAAGAGATTGAGATTAGATCACTTAGTTAATTATTTTCTTATTTTCTTTGTTCTTCTTCTTGTTGATGGTCTGCAACTGAAGCAACTAACTATCCGAGTTTAGTTGTCATTAGTGGGTTGAGTGGGTAGTGGCTAAAGGATGTCAATGAATGTGCCAAAAAAAAAAGAGCAAATAATATTCTTTACAAAGTAAACTTTTTTCTAGGTCATTTAACTTAATTGTTAATCCAAGTCTTAAACAAAAGACAAAGCATGACAAAATTTCAATTGGCACCATTGTGTTTTGGTAAAAATTACCAAGTTATATAAGGGCTAATAACTTATTGTTGTAGGTTATCACATCCACAACAATTATTTTGATATTTTTGCCCTTAAAAAGGTAAAAAAAATTGTAAACAAAACTATGGTTATTTTGGTCATTAGACTTTTTGGTTTGACTAAATTACAAGAATGCCATCAAAATCCAATATAAATGTCCTCATCCCAACTAATTCCTTTCAATTAAGAAATAAAATATTGTCTCTAACTCAAATACATTTTTCCTCTCTCCTTGCCCTCTCTCTGATTAATCAAAATACATTAATAATACATTGGTGAGAACTATAAACTAGTCAGAATTCTTAATAAAGATCCCTAAAACAAGTTGTAAATTGATCTTGCTATTGATTATGAATTTGATTACACAATTGTATATGAAAAGAAAAACTAGAGATATATATGAAGTTACAAATCAATTATAGATCTTGAAATAAAACTTTTATGAGCTATCATCTCTGCACATTTTACATAGACATACTATAGATAAAGCACCTATAGTAGGAAAATATTTGCCATGTACAACTATATTTTGTTGTAGTGATTTCACCACTATAGATGTACCCTACTAGTTCTTGTTTGGCTTTATTAAGTCATTCTAGAAAATTTTGTCATACGTTTTTTGTCATTTGGAGTTATAAATTGCACAAAAACCTATTTCTTTTTTCCCATTTCACTTCTCCCTCAAGGAAACCCTAGTTCATAAGCACAACAACTTCTTTCTCATTTTGGGTTTGTCAATTTCACTCATTTGATATGCATCCATGGGTGAGCTTTTGCTATCCTAGCCTTCACAATCATGGTTTGCTAACAACATAAAAATACTAAAATATAGCTCTTAAATTTGTTTTGCTATGTGTTACAAAAGTCAATAGTAGACCGTAGAGAGCTCTCTAAGATATACAGAGATTGGGAAATTCTTTTTTAGTGTCCAATTTTAGATTCTCTAAAGCATGTTCTCAAATGGTTTATGTGCTATATTTGGTTTATGATTTCTATAGCAAGGTTGTCAATCACCTAGGTGTGATAGTGAGGCAAAGCTTAAAAAGAAGAATGCCTCTTGATTTAACGTCTAAGAAGACCTATTTCATCATATTGAGCTATGTCTTCGTGTTTTTTCATAATGGGAAAAGACAACTTTTGCTTCATTTCTCCTTCTTCGATTTTCATTTAATAGAGGCAAATATGATGAAAGTTTATACTCATTAGTTGATAATTTTAGTCAATTTTTGTTTCTTTTCTTTGCTAACTTTTACTTTGAAGATCAATCTTTGGTTACGCATTACTCAATGTTTGAGAGAAAATGTCCACACCTTGATCTGCTCCATTCTATTCGCTCAATGTCATTGAGAACAATGGTCATTCATGCGACTTGAGCCAATTACTTAATGATTCTAGTATAGACGCATGTATAGTAATATGAATTGATTAGGTTCCTTTCATTTATTGACTTCACAACTTATCAGTTTGTTTAGGGGAAAAAATACTTCTTAGTTTCAACACACAACTGTTTTTTTCTTTTTTCTTTTTTGAATGGTATACACACACGTACCTTTGCACAGTCTTGAATGTCGATCACCCAAGTGAGAGACTCGTATTTCCACCATTGCACTTGAAAGGCTTTGGTGCAGCATACACATCTTATTAAAGTTTTAGTTTGCTAGTGTGATAATGCAGACACCAACCCTCTTGATTTCGTAAATACATCTCTTTATTAACTTTACTCTTTAGTTTAGTAATTTGAGAAGATTGTACTAGATCCCCTTGATTTAGTAAAAAAACATCTCTTTACTAACTTCATACTCTTAGTCTAGTATTATGAGAGACATGATATTAAAATATCATCCCTTTGATTAGATAAAGAAAAATTCTTTTGGAAAAATTTCCTTTCTCAAAAGGGGAGTTTTGGAACTATGATCCACTATGTTAATCTCATAAATGATAAAAAGCCCAACCCATAGATATTGATTTTATCTTGATTGGATATTCCTGTACTCTTCATCCAATAAGCCTTGTTTAAGATTTTCATGATCCATTATTTTTTGGTAAACTATAATTTGCAAATGTAATAATATTTTGGTAGGGATCAAAGGCATGTCGTTTGGCTTTTGATGGTCTACAATTTTAGTGGTATGGATCCATATATAGATTTCTCATGTAAGGTTAGAAACTATACTTCTTCCTTGATCTGAAAAAATGCCTTTCTTAGTAGTTGGACTGTTCAAAAATTGAGTTTGTTTCTTTGATTGGAAAAAGAGATGAAGTTCAAGGGTACACAATTGAGCAAGTTTTAGATCAGTATCATTATATATATATATATATATATATATAGATATATATATATATATCTTGTTTCAGAGTGGATTGTGTTTCAATTCAACTTGGCCTTCTGTTTTTCTTTTGTGAATGGTTATGTAAGTATATTGTTTCATTTTGTCTATTTCAAGGTGATTTATACTTACAAATTTTTTATGTTTTTTTTTTCTAGTATTCCAGTATAGTTTTGCTAACCCTTTATAGTGTTGATTGTTTGTCATGTTTTTAAATCCTACATAGTGTTCCATAAAGCTTTTATTGGGCAATATCTTAGTTAGTTTTCTTTTGAGTGTTTGATTTGGGTTTTATGATCTATCATACTCGCAAGTTTGGGTGTTTTTAGATCACCTTTGACAAACTATGGTGTAGTGGTCTTCCCTTTAGGATTAAATGCACCCAACTCTAAAGACATTGTTGTTTGAGAGAGAGAATCATTGTGAGTCCATGAAATGATGAATCTTCTTTAAGCCAATCAAGGGGTAGGAGTTGGTTAAAAGAGGGGGTAGGAATATCATTTTCCTTATTTAAACTAGTATAAAAAAAGCTATATTAGACTCAGATAGGGAATGAATATACTCTTATCTTTATTATATTAATTATTTAAATTGAAAAAACACAATAGTATATAAGATGATTATGGAATTATATGAAAGTTTCACCATTACACGATTGCTAAGCCTTTGATCTATGGAGAGTTTGATGATAAACATAGACTTGCAATTTTCATATCTTAATCATCCATTTGAAGGACCAAAGCTTGTGCTTTTGATGCTCTCATACTTCACAAATGAAATATGTGCATCAACGATACATCTTTCATCAAATTAAATAACTAATAGATTGCAACCATGTGGAAATAGATGAAGTTCAATGACTTCCAAGCACAAATCACTCTTTCTCCAACATGAGAGAATAACATTTTTTCATATATAATTATCTACTATCATCTTCCTCTACATTCTACATTTTTCTTCACTCTTAAATGACCTAGTCCAGATATAATATTGTGCGCTATAAAATTCTTGCATTTGTGTGGGCATTCACATAAAGGAAAATAAGAGGGTAGATTGCCCCAAGGAGAAAGGTATTTTTATATTTATTAAGTGATTGTAGGATACATTCCTCCAGTTATATCTAGTATTACTAGTTACTTGTGACTGTTAATTATAATTTTTTAATGACTAGATACATATAAACAACCTTTCACTACTAAATAGATACATACAATCTTTTATTACATGACATACTCAGACATACATAAAAACACCTTTCAATAAAGGTTGGCTGGGTATAACTAAAGGGAGATAATTTGTGGCTTTAATGATCTTCATAAGTTGACTTGGATCAATTTTACAATTTGATTAGATTATTGACTCAATTTTATGATATGAGCTAGTCAATAAATGATATTGACATGTCTTCCAAAGTGTCGTATAAACTCAATAAGAGTGTGTGACTTTAGGTGCCTTTGTATCTAGTATTAGGCGTAGCATTATAGGTTTTCTCTTTGATCGTTTAATTGTAGGTGGCATTGTTGTAGCTTCAAGTGCACAACAATTCCTTTTTGTTGTATGTAGGAGAAGTGTAATAGCAATTGGCTTATATTTTACATCCCTTTGGCCATTGAATGTTGGATCCTTTCTTGTTTTGATGCTTTTCTAGTTAAGGAACCCATCTAGTTAGAGTTTTTGGTTTTTGGGACTATTTGAGTTGACAGGGCTTGCTTCGCCAGATTCCTCAATTTTTTTTGGAATTGTTTATGTTGTAGGGCTTAGCTAGTCAATGTCATTGATTTTTTAGACTCTTTTAGCAGCAGGGCCCATTCAACTAGCTAGAATCCTTATTTTCTAGTAGAGGGGCCCCTTCCAATACAATCCTTTTTTTCATCAAGTTGCAGGGGTCTAGTTAGCTACAGTCTGTTTTCTAGGACTCTTCGAGTTAGCTGTAGGCAAGTTCGGTTAGAGTTCATGTTTTTTGGATCTCTTTGAGTTGTGGGGCTCGTTTGGCTAGAGTCCATATTTTCGAGGACTCTCCAAGCTAGTGAGGCCTATTTAGCCCATTTGCGGGACTCTTAGGTCACTCGACTTCGCGTTGTCTCAAGACTCTAAGGTCACTAAAATCTCAAGTTGCGAGAATCTGTCTTGCTTTAAAAGTCTTGGAATCTTTGGTCCTAACATCTTTGACTTAATTTGAGAGTCTTTTAGACTATAAGACTCTAACTGAGTTCAAAAGTCTTAAGCTATAAGAGTGATTTTTATTTTATCATTTCGATGGGATGGATAATGAATAGAAGATTGGCTACGTAGTTTGGATATCAATTAGGGCCCATTTACTTATCTTTTCTTCTTATTTGGAACCATTTGGCTGGAGTGGTTGCCTAGACATTAACCAAGTCTACTTTGTGTTATTCTAGAGAGGTAGACATCCTAGGTAGGAAACTAGGCCCACTTTATATGGTTCTAAAGAAGTAGTCACCCAAGACATGGATTAGGGCCCACTTTATATGTTTGTAGAGAAGCAAGTTCTGAAAGTAGGAATTAGGGCCCACCTTATATTCTTCTATAGAAGCAGAAGCCCAAAACATAGATCAGAGTCCACTTATGTGTTTCTGAGATTATGGGCAAAAGCATCAAAGTGTCATAATTGACTTCTGAAAACAAATGACCACATCATCTTCTCTTTTAGTTTTTGTAAGAAAATAAAGTAAAATTTATTTTAATTTCTCCAAAAAGCTATTATTCTAGCCATTTCCTTTTTTTAATCTTACTGACTTCCTATTTTCTCTCTTTACTTTCTTGTTTGCTGTATGTTAACCAATTAACCCTCTACTTCTCTCTATGTTTCTCTCTTGGAGTACTTAGAGCTTGATTTTGTACATCTCTATATTTGGATTAACTTGGATTTTTAAATTACCCAAGAATTTTTGTTTGGGTTTACTAAACTCTAAGATATTTTTGAACTCTATTAGTTAATTAGATTTTTGAAGCATAATAATCCATGATAGGCTTTTTATTGTAAAAATTTTATCTATGAATTTAAAATTTTGACCATCTAGTATCCAATTTTCAAATGACAAATGAAAGTCTTAAAATTGTTAGATGGGTTCAGACATTCTTTTTCATTAGTAATCAGTATCATGCACAAACAGTTTGATAATTGAGAAAGCATAAATCCTACTAGATCAATTTTTAGTTGGCTATTTGGTTGGAGGAAATTGAGTTAAAAGGAAAGAGAATTTTAACTAATGTAATCCAAAAAGTCGAGTAAATGCAGCTTTGTGTTAAATTAAACTGGACAGTTAAAAATTCACAACTAACACCTACCTAAATGTGGAGTTAAAGAATTTCCCCATTAGTTTTTGCTGGAAAATAAAATCAAAATTTCTATAGTTTTTACCAAATAAAGTTAAATATTCTAGCCTCTTCCTTTCTTTTTGTAAGTTCCCATATTCTCTCTTCACTTTTGTCTTTGCTCTGTGGCAACCAATTAAATACTGCCCACATTTCTCTTTGTTTTTCTCTCTTGCATGTCAGACGATTGGTTTGCTACTCTTTGGTGTATCACTTAAACCTGCTTTTAGGAGAGACTGCCAACAAACGCTTGAATGTTGACGGATTATTCGTCCACTCCACCCTCTTGATGTTTTGCATGGGTATGACTCTGTGTGAGTCTAGTTTTGTGAAAATCCAAGTCGTTTGGGACGTTGCCCTTGACTTTTCACATTGTCAAGATTCACTAAATCAATCACTATATGATGTGTTGATCGTATAATTGTAGCAACTAAAATATTTTGTTTTATCGGTAAAGGAAAAATCAATTTGATTATGGGTTGGGAAGCAAAAATAGAGGGATGTGAGTAAATGGGAGGGTGAGAGAGAAAACAAAAGAATTTATGATTCCAACATGTATGGTCTATAAATTATCTCATAAAAGGTAGTGTGGTAAAGCATCAATAAGAACTCATCCATAATTGATGAGATAAAAAAAGACAGTCCCATACATGAAGCTCCTACATATGGGGTCTAGCGAAGGAGCGGACCACATTGGGTTAATAGTACGCGGCTTATCTTGCATTTGCAAGAGGCTGTTTTCATGCCTCGAACCCATGGCCTCCAGTTCCACAATTGATGAGATATGATCCAAAACTCTTATCCATTGGATGATCTTAGCCGCTGTTGTTTTCAATTATAAAATGGAATGTGAAACTTTTGACCATTTCATGTTACAACTCAATAAGTAGTGGTTGAGATTATCCAATGTATGAGAATTTTAGATCATAGTCCACCCAAGTCAAGGAAAACATTCAGAACAAATTGGATCTTAAAAAAATGTGCCGGATAGTATTATAGTCATTAAAAACATTAGGAGGAGGCTAATATATAAAAAATTTAAGGGGCGATTGCATCCCTTCCATAATAAAAATGTGAGCGAGAGGTGTACGTGGAGACTTACAACCCATTGTCGTGGTAAATTTCTAAGGAAGAAGAGCAACTTTGGCATCAAAACAGTTCTCCAGATCTAGCGTCGTATAGCCTCACGTTTGTCTCTCACCAACTTGGGGTTTGTTTCATCATGAACCTGTTTTTACGTAGGCCTCGTTTGAACGTGTCTACCATCTGAAATTCCAGGATCTGCGGCCACGAGCTTGCCTTCCCGGCAACACACAACCCAAATTCCTTCCACCACTCACCCTGATCTCCATCAACCCCAATTCCATATGTAAAACTCCAAGGAAGAAGAGGAAGGAGGAGAAGAAAGATAGAGATATAGACCCGAATGCTTGAACGAACCTTACAAAGTCGTCGATCCAATCGATTACCTATCGGTTGGGGTCTCTGACCCTTACCATCTCTTGCACACATCAATGCCGAAATTGGTAGGAAAAGCAGGTGACTTCTGCATATGGTTCATTTCATGCCTCTTCTTCTTTTGCATAATCGCCGGTGGCGGTTGCCTTGTAATGTACATGGTTCTCCCGGACTCACCAGAAACGTCTTGGCTCCCGGTTGCCGGAATGTCACTTGTGGGAATTCCATGGCTGTTTTGGTTTATAACATTCATGTACAGATGTTTCCTCAAGAGAAGAATTGGAGAAGGAGAACCATTACCCTCCAACAATGTTGCACCCAGCCCACCTGCAGCTGCATCTGTTTCAACCGCATCAGCAACCGAGTCTCCGGTGGAATCACCGGGAGGTGGTCGGCGGGTTCACTTTGGTGGGGTGGTTGTGATGGGCACGGGAGGTAACATTGCGGGTCAAGGTGACGCTCAGGGGGTACAGGGTCAGGTTCAGGAGGGTCATGGCCTTGGTCAGGGTCTAGAATCGGAATGTGACTCACCATCCCAAGTGACTACGGCATCTGACTCGTCCTCGCTTGCCTCTCGTGAATCCGAATTGCCATTAGCCTTCGCCATGTCATCTTGAGAAGATAATAATCTTGTATATCAGAACCAGACTTGTTTCTTTCATATGTGACGATGGGGCCGTTTCAAAGGTCACTGTTAAAACCTTAGTAGGATAGGTGTCTTTCTAACTCTGTCCATATTTTCTATTGGTTGAATTCTAACTTCCAGTAACTCCAATTGCTACCTCCAATTTTCACTCTTCAAGCAACAGGTATACCTTTCATTGCATTCATTTCTTCGGTTGGAAGGAAGAAACAGGAATAGATGCAAGAGCGGAAGTAGATATAGGAAGGTATGTGGAAAGCTGGAATCATTGCAGTTAAGAGGAAAACAAGCTTCACATAGATATGCTCTTCGTTGGGTTTTCTTCATTTTACATGTTTACAAGAAACAAGTTGATCAAATTAGAAGGAAACTTGATAAGGAGGTTGGCGCTTTTCTCTTGTAAGAATTTTGTGCATGAGAGTCCTTGCATGTGAAGTAATATGAAATATGGAAATGGAGTGGAGATAGGAGTAGGTTTATTGGAATGTGATGTGACATCAATGAAGAGGAGATATAGATAGATGTTTATTGTTTAATTGTTGGAATGTCATGGTCATCTAAGTGCTAGTATGTGAAGCACTGTCGACAATGATGATCATCTAAGTTTTCTGCGAGATCAAGCACGGGAAATTTTAGTTTCTGCTGATTTTTTCAAGGCTTTCTTTTGCTTGCTACAGTTTAATCTTAACTTAGAGATGGAGACTTAAACCTCCGAGGTACATTATTTTCTCATAGGCAAAGACATAGCAAGCATTCCACTCCACTGTCTGATGAGTATATAATGAGAAGTTAAGTACACGTATTTGACACTGACATAATCCATACCCTTCAAAAATGTCTTAAACAGTTGCAATGGTGCCTTAGGCTGGTTGTTTATCATTATGTGATTTAGACAGTCGATTTCAAAACTAAGATGAATTTGATCTCTTCTTTTGCAAGACGTTCAAGAATAAAAGAAAAGAAAAGCATATAGCTTTTTTACAAGTATTTTCATTTCTATGAGACACTCATGCCAACAAAGTGTTCAAAATCAATTGTTTCCTATTTGAGAAACCAAAGCTGCAAACATAACAAAAGTTTGAAGCAAACAACTTTGGCAGATGACAGTGCAAATTTTATCGTGTCTTGCTAATACAATTCTTGACTAAAGTCCTAGATAATTAGTATACCCCAACCTTGAATAGGAAATAGCATGATGAGAAGTAAAAGGCAAATGATTTTTCAGACATGCTAGCTGGACACTGCATTCAAGGACTGCCATTAATGCCACGTACTGTTTCAGGAGTATGCCATTTCTGTTGGGCAGATCCATTTTGCCGGGAACTGCCATTTGCATTTCTGGGGAGCCACATCCTCACAGCATAAACTCTCACAGTCACACAATTCTAACAAGAAAGATATAGCCAATTTAAGAAGTATGACTAAAGTTTCAGGGACAATAAAATGATTTGCTTCAGCAAACCTAGACACCACTAGGACAGCCTTCATCAGAAGACAAGGGATAATCTGGATTAAGTATGAAAAGATTAACATTGTCATATATGAGGTGAACTTTATTAGTATTGTGGAGTAACATATGTATGGTGCTAAGAGCCACTTTTCTTAAAGTGAACTAGTTGGAGATAGGTAAACTTTGTCTTGGGGAAATTCTACATCATTGCAAGGAATAACAAATGCTACAGAAACTCAATTCTTGATCTTACTTAACAAGGTGATGCATGTGGTAAACATAACAAACAATAAAGGGCAGCCCCGGTGCATGAAGATCCCACCTATGTGGGGTCCGGGGAAGGGGTGGACCACAAGGGTCTATAGTATGCAGCCTTACCTTGCATCTTTGCAAGAGGCTGTTTCCACATCTTGAACCCGTGACCTCAAGGTCACATGATGACAACTTTACCATTGTGCCAAGGCTCCACTTCAAACATAACAAACAATCTACTGTTAAAATTATTGCCAAGCAGAATTACATTCAAGCTTATACATGAAGCAGTGAAGTTTGTAATCTTAAGATTGGAAAGCTTAGGGTTAATCATATAACATATTGCTCGATTTGAAAGTTTTTGTGTGGCACCCCACTTTTGCATGGATGGCACCATGTAGGGGTGATCCAAGTGTTCATCTCATTTTCCCACACTGGCTGTCCTGTACCCTGAAAATCATACATGTATGGACAAATTTTCATTCATCAGGCGCAGAAAGTTGGACACTTGAGATAAGCAACACTGTGAATTCAAGGGCCAAAACACAGTTTCAGAGATGATAGAATTGTCCATAAAGCATGATTTTAGGTTACTGGCATCCAATGTGAGTGAAATGAGATGAACAGCTTCCATGAACCCCAGATGGGGCCTGTCATGCAAAAGACCTCCTCAAAGAAACTTACTCTCTGATTACACCCTACCATAGCATTTCTCTTTCTAAATATATGTTTATCTCTGCCAATTTACTGCATACAAAATGTTGATGGTAAAACATAAATATAAGGTCACTGAAAATGATACCTCACTCCCTTAATTAGAGATTGGGACTATTCTATATATCTTTTACTTCTTTATTAGTTGCTAATGTAGTTTGAAGTCCATTGAAGCTATAAGAAGCCAGGAAAGGAAGCGGTTAGCAGAAGTCACAAGTGTTATTATAAATACAACAGAATTCATATAATTTCCCTTCTTACATTAGCACAGGAATTGCCAGTAAGAACATCTCAATGCAAATATGGAAACTCATGTCCAGTAACCTCCCATAAGAGCTTCATACAGGAAATACAGACCCAAGAAAAGGAAAATGGAGATGGAAAACTAGAAGCTTTCTTGAGAAAAATCAAATTTCATGAGGCACTGATATACAAGAGATGAAGTAACTATCATTAAGCTGCTTGTTGAAACACTAAATATATAGAAAGTTGACTCTATACATAAAATTACATATTTTCCGACTTAATTCTTCCATATTATTTTCTTTAAATGGATAAATACAGGATTTGAGTGCTTTTTCTGCTAATTATGTGGAAATGGCTGAACTGACCACATGTACCTGTATGGTGACCACTGGAACAATGGCCAAACCATTGAGCTACATTAACAGCAGATGCACATTTTAAGACTACATCCAAAACAATACTGATAATCCAATCTTTGGCTCATTGGATGAAAGTATTGCACCGCGCTTTAGATTGCAAGTCCTCTAGACCTAGAAGCATCATATTCTATGACTTAGTGCCTTCCAAAGATTGAATAGCAAGCTTGGCTGCAACCATGGCAGTATTCTTCTTGACCAATTCTATTGAATTGGCAAGCCTTTCTGATGTGTCTTCTAACTCCATTGCTCTTAACTTCTCTCTCTGCAAAGCTAGCAATTCTGAATGTGTTGATCCTGTAAGGAGGAACATGTGCCACCAACTTAAAATCTTGTTCAGGTTTACTTCATACAATATAAAAGATGACTTTACAGCCAAACTACAATAGCCAACCATAAAATTCTGCTATCTACAACAAAGAAAAATATCTTTTGTCAATGAATTGCTTATGCATACAGCTCGATTGAGAACCCAGACTAACACTATATTGCATGACACAACAGCATTCTTGTGAGTTTCAACTACAAGATAGTGATCAAGATAACATATAGGGCCCAGTTAGCAAGGCTTATATAATCCATTTTACTGGATTAATCCATGTAAATCCATATGAAATAATCTGGTCTAATACAATAAATTGGATCACATAAGCCTTGCCAACGGCCCCATAGATACACCAAAAGTGGCAATGGGTTCTGAGTTGTGATTTTTAGAACTTCATCACTTGTGTTGTTGCAGAGGGTCCTTTGCAAAATCTCTATACTCTGTTCTGTGTCACTGGTAATCTGAACAGAGAGGAAGAAGTGATCATGTTTTATAAGAGGAACCAAAAATGGGCAGACTAAAGAGCATACATGTAGGTGAATTGTCAACAAAGATAGATGGCCTTTGTCATGATGAACAGGCTAATAGGTTTGTAACAGCAGGTTCTATCATTAGCTCGACTGAGGGTTTCTGGCAAATTTTGTGACTACTGGCCACTGTTAGGTTCTCCCAAAACTTTCATTCAGAACCACAACAGGAACAATGCATGCCTGAGTAGAAACACAAATGGAGCAGCAAGTGCATGCACCATAAGAATAATCCTAACTTTTAAATAACTGAATAAGAACCAATCCCTTTGAGTTTTTCTTCTACATAATTAGAGAGGAGATAAAGTTCTGATCTGTGTCCTGATCCAACATAGAATCATGTATTGACGCTATGAGAAGAACCATATCACAGAGAACAAGGAAGCGGAAACCCAATTGGTTTAGCAGTATCTTAATTCAAGTTTTATTTCTGGATCTATCCTGCTCTAGGCAGTCCAAGTATCAAAGTCCAAATGCACCATAAGATCTAAGATAAAATCTATTCATTATCTCTGACGCCTCTTATGGATTTGAGAGGTCAACTAGCTAAGACTCAGAACCAGGAAAATTTGCATTTAGGGCATTGCAAGTGTCTCCTTTTTGTTTAAAGAATCCATTCCCATCTTCGAGATACCAGAATTTTCGTGTAATGATGCAGTATATTCAAAATGTGCTTCAGTAATTAGGGTAATATTTAATAAAAACTGCGCACAACATTCACCGTTCAACCACCTTTCTACTGATAATTTTGAACTACAAACTGACAGCAAAAAGACAATGTACCTGAAACAGGTTGAAGTGCTGAAAAGGATATGCGCTCGGGTAGAGTTGGAATGAATGATTTATCACACTTCAAATGTTCTCTTTCAGCCCATCTTAAAGAGCTTATAAGATGAGTCTGTAACAATTCATCTTTGGAAGCCTGTGGCATAAGATTTATATTCTATGGTTCAATGCACTACACGCCAACGAATTCAATAATAAATGTACCGGTATCAGCAGATGGGTACCTTCAGTTTGATTTGCAAGGTATGCAAACTGAAAAGATCTTCCTGCAGCTCCATAATTGCAGAATTTATGTCGCTTACACATTCAGGAACTTTGTCTTGCATTGGTATGACAAGTCCTCGCAAATATGGTTCCATCTGTTAATAAAAGATTAATCTCACAAATGAAAATTACAAAATCTGTAGCACACATCTCTTTATTATGCTAAACATAACCTTTGTCTGAATTACAGGATAGACAATGGTCAACTGGTGATACTGAATCACAGAAGAGATATCATAACTAGGAAGGGATTTTTGTAGTGAATCTATCACAGGAGTAGATCAAATTCTGAAATAAGATACAAACCCTACAGAAACTCAAAATCTTGATCGATAGCACAATCCTATTAATGATGCCAATGAAAGAAATCTAGATGTATTTTTTGGGTATATATTTTGTATCAGGAAATAATGTAGTTATGTGTCTTCACCAGAAAAGAACAGGAATTAAAACTCAAAGTTTATATAGTAGAAGTAATGTGTCAATATGTACATATTTTCATATAAATTGTTTTCTAATCTATCTTGCTTCTTTTGTGCTGTGTCCTTTGTTGTACGGCTATTGAAGCCAAAGAGGGAGAGATCAATTTTTCTCAAGATCTTAAAACATACAGATTCACTTGTATTTTCATGTAGGGAGATGATGACAGAATTCTAGGAAGTCATAGGAGCACTCTTTTGTTTGTCATGTCATGAGAATTCACTCAAACAGTTTACCATGAAATAAGATGTTCCAGAAAACGAAAAAAGGCCTTGGCCATCCTCATCTCAGATGGAGCTGAGTTTCTGGAGATGCAGAGAGAGTTAAGCATGTGAGATTACAGATAACAGCAGAGGGAATAGAGAGGAGAGATGAATAAACTGAAGAAATCCTACGAAAGGTCCAACACAGGAACATAAAAGCTCCCCCTTAGTATATTCGATGAATTTAACATGAGATTTAGCTTCAAAGCTTTGCAGTGTTGTTGTCGTCTTGGAACCATTACTTGCAGGTTGATAATGCCACTCTTGGAACCAAGTTAATGATGAGCCTTATGATAGCTTTAATGGCTACAATATGAAATTTATCTTCAAAACTTTGCAGCTCGCTGTCTTGGTATTCCTCAGCACTTTATTGATAAATTAATTAGAAGCCCCCAAAGTTGGTGTAAATACAGCAAGCAAAGCATGTCCACTATGCACTCCCTTCCTTATTACTTTTCCAAAACAATTCTAGTTGCTGTGGTATTTCAAATATATAAAAAGATACAAGCAAAAGACAAAAAATGCTTCTCTTACTGTAACCATATTTCTGTTATCTCAAGCTTGAAACAGGCCAAAATCAGTAAGCTTCCAGTGTAACCATGAGCATAATCAACAACCACAGATATGGGAGTATTGAATGGGTTTGATGGAATCATAAGCAAGCAGATATATGGCTAGTGTTTGCAAGCTGCATATGTTTATAGTCAGATGTTTTTGGTCCTCTTACCATATTTGATGCGTGACACCATCATGCCTTCTGGGCACAAGTTAACAGTTTTGAAGTTGATTGATTTACCAACAATAAATAGATAGCAGATGACAATCATGACCTCTGTCACTATGACCGTTCCAATAAAACTGATAGGACTGCAAGTAGAACAAGTCACTATTCAAAATTAAAAGTATGCTAGCAAGTCACCTGTATATATTTAACAATGTTAACACGACCAATGCCTCGTATTGTAACTAAAGCTCCAATTTCCAGTTGTTCAACCTACAACATAGAAATCAGGAAAAATGAGCCAAACTATACCAGTAGCCTTTGAAATTCAAATTGAAGTCCGGAAACTTACATTTTCTATAAGTACCAAACAACCATATCTGGCAGCAAAGGATGCTTGAGATGAAGATCCAACAGTAAGAACTGGATCCAACACAAAATGTACAAAAAGCTTCTCCTTTAGAAGTAATGACTGCAGAGAATTAGAATGAATAAGAGATGCAAGTGGTGCATAAAAGTTGCACTTTTGTGCATAGTAGAAAACTCTTTTTTCTTTGTACCCAACTACAATTCATGGGATGAAGCTTTAATAACATATTATACAGGCAACTGAAGGTGTCAATGACATATAAAGGAAACAAAAAGTAGTTACTCCAAGGTTGCCTTACATATACACAAAGGTCTTCTTGGTTCACCTAACATCTCTAATCTTCAAATAGTGTATGAAGGGTTCCCTGGTTTACTAAGCTAGACTGCATAAGATACAAATAGGGCAGCAAAGGGAAATCAGAAACAGCTCAAAAGTGTAAAGGAATAAACATGATCCTAGTACAAGTTTCTTGTTTAAATAACCTGAAATTTGCCAGCTTCAGACTTCAATCTTTCTAAATCCAATTTCTACTTTTCTTATCAACAACACTTCTTGTTTTCGATATTAATTGCCAAAACCACAAAAGACAAAGTGGATCAAAGAAGACGCCAAGTGAGTGGCAGAAATAACATATTCAAACCATTAGCATCACCGGTTTACAGGGCCATCTGATTTGAGCTCACTCTAGGTTGGTACATGGATTAGATGATCTTTATTTTCATAACTGACACTCAGCAGATTGCTTTCCTGGTCCAGCCTCTTTTGTGGCCAAAGAGTATGCTCTCCTATAGTTTCTTTTGTAGGAAAATGACAAAATCATGTTCATTTTCCTTCAATAGCTTAAATTTACACCAAAAGCACCTACTGATCAGGTGCACTCCTTGTTGCAAGCACAGAAAATGCATGTGATATGGTCATGAAACATGGAAAATTAAAAGCATAATTTTTAAAGAACAAACAAGATGTAGAGCCAACTAGTGAAGTCACTTATGAAGAATAAAGTAAGAAACGTATAAGAAAGCAAATACCTCCTCTAACAATGCAAGAAACCTTGCTTCATATAAATGCAGTGTCTTACTCTCAGATGGCACAAGAACCTAAAATTACAAGAAAGAAAAGAGAAAAATTAATGTATAGTCTCCAAAAGTCATAGACTAAGCAGAAGAATGAATGAAAGGGAATTAGTAAAAAACCAACCTTTTCATTTACAACACCAGGAATTTCTCAAATATTTAAATGGAAAAATAGTTTTAAGAAGTAATTTTCCAAAACTGAAAGAATAACAAATTTTAGCTAATGATATTATATGGAAGGTAAAAGTACATTATATACAATTAAAGAAAAAAATTGATAGCGAATGCTCAAAGGATCATTTCAAGATGTTATGTGTTCTCAATGCAAAACTAATATTTTCTTGCATTCATAGAAGCATCTGTATTCTCTCAATAATTAAAAACTGAAGACAACAAAAAATACATATTTAGAAGAGCATATATCAGATGGTGACCTAGGCATCTATCAGTGTTCACGTCACTATAGTAAGTGGAGAACCAAAGAACACATACATAATCGTGCCAAAAGGTATCAGAGAGAAAAAGACATTCTTGGGTTGATCCATATTCCCAGCTAAATCTATACAGTTAAGCATTTAATACATTGCCGAAATGGTTTCGAAGTCCTACCAAGGTGGGCCCACTAGCAGACACCATTCCGATTACTTGGCATGAATCCAGTTAGGCTTTTCTACCAGAAAGTCTCTAATCTATAAATATATTTCAATTAAATCTCTGATATCATGATCTAGACAAAAATCTAACTTTTCAAAAGGTATTTCCCTGAAAGTCCCTAAAGGCCAAATGTGTACTGGTTAAGCTAGCACCTACTGAAGTTAAATTTTTTCTTAATACTTGGCACTGAGCTACTCTAAAAGCATAAATTTTCCAGTAAAAGAATCCCATTTTGTTCTTGTGAAACTTCAATTGTTTCTGCAATGAAAAGAAAAATGAATTTTTTGCACAAAACTCTCACAACTTTGAAGTTCAGGGGCACTTTCGTCTAGATAAGCTTGGCATTGCATTTAAGAAAAATTTAGAAATAGATTTTAAAGCTTAAGCATTGTAGTCATTTCAATCACAACTTGGAAAATACTTAGTAAATAGAGGCTTTGCGTACATCATTTGGTTCGACAAGGAATTTCACTACTTCAGGACAGTTAGAGTTACTGCTGCCGTTTACCAGGGCTTTGATTCAAAGTTTATAACACTTCTCCTTCTGACCTTCCAGCACCGGGTAGGTAAACTCTCATCGACTAAGTCCCGAATACTATTCATGCTAGGCAAATATCAAATGTTAGATTTTTTTTTTTCTCTCACCAGAAGAATGTCTTTAAGCTATTCTAAAAGGACAATACTTTTAACTAAAAAATATAGTGCATGTTTCGAAAACTTGTTTTTATTGTATTCTAGACTATTTCACAATAGAAAACTGATAAGTTAGTTTTGAGTTTCTACTATGAAATATTCTAGAATACAATAAAAACAAGTTTCTCAAACGCACTAATAGCGTATCCTTGTGAAATTTCAGTTGTTTTAGTATAAAAGGTGACAAGACTGAATTTTTGGCAAAACATTCATACATTTGAAATTAATTAAGGGTCACTTTCATCAATCAAACTGATGTATAGAGACTTTTTCCAAATTGATTTTCAGAAAAATTAAGCTAGCTTGCAATTTTCGTGGTTCCAATTATACGCTAGAATTCCATCCAATTACATGATAACCAAGTAGTGTTTTGATTGAAAGGAAATAGAGAGTTAAATTGAAGCCATAATGTACCTCATCTGATTCAAATGGAAGAAGCGGAAAATCTGAAAATGAGTCTGCGGACAAATGGCAGCGATTCTGAACTCGGAGAAAGTTGCCGGCGAAGGAATTTTTTTTCAAAGAAAGGAATGAAGAAGACGTCGAGGAACAACTACGATTAGGGATTTGTGCAACCAAAGGAAGACGAATTTGGTTGAGCGTTTGAGAGCTCATTTCATGCTCTCTCTCCTCTCTGCTTTCTACTTCTTATCCAGAGGGGATGCAACGGGTTAACGGTCATATATAGCCTTTTTGAAGACAACGTACACGCGCTCAATGAAAACGCTCGTGGGGACTGCCAATGAAAACCTGTCATTCCAGATTCACTACTGTAGGCGCACAGATGTAGTTGAGGTAGCCAACAAATGAAATGCTTTTAGGACGCGGAAAAGGACGCAAGCTAGTTGGGACAACGGATGATCTGATCCGTTCATCATGTTTGGCCTGCCTTAGACGAGAGTTATAAAAAAGACACAGAAAATAATGCACTTGGAAACATAACTAGCACAATCACAATTGGTTGCGGTTTGAAGTGCACTTTCCTATATTGGAGAGATTTTTAGTAGATTTGGGAATTAGGATATACGCGGAGATTGTTTGCTTCTGTAAAAATTAAAAGAAAAAACCTGTGTAGGGCCCTCATTTGAATGCTCTCACCCATTTACCTCCTTTGGCCTGCCCAATTTAGGCTACCTAATAAAATTCATGCTCATCAATGCTTCTAGCTAAAGTTTTTCAGTGGTCATGACTAATCAATTCAAAACCAAATAGCTACATTCATCCAACGATTATGAATTTTGGTTTCTGGTCAATTTAAGGGAGGTGAACATGATGAATAGATTAGATCATCTAAATATGGGGCCTATTGAAGTCGAGTTTCCAAAAGGGCTATTTTCTGCACCTCTAAATCATTTTATGCCTTAGATTGGCCAGCCACGAAACTTCATAAACGTTGGATGATTTGACCATGCCCTTTTTGTCTTTAAATCATGTCAATTGAAAATTTCATTTAAGAAAAACTAGTAGCTAGAAGATTATGATAGGCATAAAATTTTGCATATAGCCTAAAAGGAGCAAGCTGAACCAGATGAACGGTTTCAGATCACCCTATTTTGAGGCTTATCTATGCTGTATCATTATAGTTAAAAATTCTCAAAATAATAAAAATCTTCTTGAGAAATTCTCAAATTTTTATGTATAATTCTTGTTTTAATCTCGAGTATTTTAAAAGCTATTTTTGGTTAATTTAATGAAAATTAATAAGAATTTACCAATAAAAAGCAAAATTTATAAAATTCTAAAAAATCATTAGCTATAAATTCCCACTAAAAACTGAAAATTACTTTCAATTTCCAATTTTCCCTCAAATACTTATTGATGTTTGCCAATTTTTATGAATAATTGCCTTGCCAATTTATTCTTATTATCTAAATTATGAACTACCATTAGAGTTTGGTAAATGATAGATTAAGGCTCTCATCTCATAGCGAGTCTCTCTCTCAGCTCGCCACCTGTTGGATTTAACCACAATGAATGGTTAATGCATTTGACCTCTCAAAAGATGTTAATAAGAGCAAGTGATTAAATGGAACACATGGGAGGGAGAGTCCTTTCGGGCATGGTTAAAAGCCTTAATTTATCACCTCCTTTGGAAAAAAGGACAGTCCTAGTGCACGAAGCTCCCACCTATGCAGGATCCAGGGAAGGGGCAGACCACAAGGGCCTATAGTAGGCAGCCTTACATTGTATTTTGCAAGAGGCTGATTCTACGCCTTGAACCTGTGACCTCAAGGTCACTCACATGACAACAACTTTTACCGTTGCTCCAAGAGGCTGGTCCCTTAGAGGAATGCTATAATATGATAAGTTACCATTGTGACGTTCAAAGTCACCTAGTTTAGTTGGTTGTAAAGAACACGGAGCTTCTCCTTGTTATGCTTGGTCGGAAGTATGAGGTAACACTTTTCCCTCCTTAAGAGACTTAGGAATTAAAATAATAAATTGGGTGTAGTTCATTTCATAAGTTTTAAATATAAAAATTAAGAAAAAGGTTAACATTTGCAACCCCACTTTTACATGATGAGCCCCACCTCGGATTGATCAAGGATTATCATGTGATTTCTGTAAGATCTGATCTCTCCCAGCCCAAAATCATAACCTTTGGATCAAATTTGGAAAAAAAAAAAAAGGCTACATTTTGTTTAGTCAAAATAATCCAACTCACATTGCTCTGGTATTATTATATGAACGAACTGGATCACCACCAGAAATAGTAGGATGTTGTGGGGTAGAGTAAGAGAGAGAACAACGAATCATGTAATGAATGGGTCATGTTACCAACCGATGCTAAACCTATTAATGCTGAAATTTGTATGATCGCCTTCAAGTTAGAGCCTTCTAAGCCTTCACCCATTACTTGCATCCCAAATCAATCAAGCCATTCAATTTTGTTCTTGTGCTTTGTCAGTCCGTATTTTGACAGTTTCATTGTAATCTTGGTTTCCTCCAGTGTCTCGATTTCGTTTGACTCTTCCAAAGGAAGAAAAAGATTGCAAAATTTCCAACACCTTAGTTTTGAGAACTGTATCTGCAAATGAGCAATATGCACATGTATTTCCTCCCAGTTCTTCAGAGCTTCAACACAAAATATATAGAGAATAGCAGGGAGCTTTTACATGTGTGTTGGTCATTTCAAACCATGACAAAACGACTCACCTGATTAAAATGGAAATGGTTTATTGATCATGAAGGTAAAAAGGGCAGCCTCGGTGCATGAAGCTCCCGCCTATTCAGGGTTTGGGGAAGGGGCAGACTACAAGGGCCCAAAGCACACAATTTTGCCTTGCATTTTGCAAGAGGCTGTTTCCATACCTTGAACCCCTTGACCTCAAGGTTACATAACGACAACTTTTACTCCTTATTAATCATGAAGGTAATGACAAGTATTGATGTGACTGGAGATGTATTGAGTTTGCAAATGTAATACGCAAGCAGTTGCAGTTCTTTCTGATCCCAAACTGCTGGTGATTGGAACGGTTTATTTTATCCATCCCTCCATCCCTTCGAGTGACTGGGGCTTTGCTACTTGAATTAACAACTTTAGGAGTCCTGAGTCCTGCATTTTCTACTCCAAAGTAATGGTGGTTACAGACTTAATGGGGAAGAAATTTGGTGCACTGACTATTTAAGATGTAGCCCACAAGATGAGCACTTTGGACCACTAAACCATATGAGCCCCTCTACAATTTTGTATGCCTTTACACTCGCCTACTAAAGAGAGAAAAGATCATGCACACGCAAGATTTAAATGCTCTGCTGGTGATTGGATCTGTCATCTAGCCATGCACCATCACTGTAGTTACATGGGGGACAATAAATTTAAGAGCAAGTGCTTTGGTCGTCTGGAATGATCTCGTTGACTTTGTATTTATATATAGAAGATACAAAAAAGGGCAGCCCAGTGCAAGATGCTCCTGCTTATGCGGGCCTTACCTTACATTTTTTCCAAGAGGCTGTTTCCACGCCTTGAACCTGTGACCTTAAGATCACATGACGCCATGTTTAACAAGGAGACAATAGCTAACTTTATGGTTCCATGAGGTCCCAACCTTGAATTGGGTCCTAGCCTCTTATTTCTCCATTTCTATAGATAAATAGTTCCCTCTTTCCACTTTGATGCGTATCATTTTCCACTTGGCGCAATGGTAGAGTAGTTGTCATGTGACTTTGAGGTCACGAGTTCAAGACATAGACATAGATAAGGCTACATACTATTGACCCTTGTGGTTTGCCCCTTCCCTGGACCCCGCATACATGGGAGCTTCGTGTACCAGGGCCGTCCTTTGTACATGCGGTATGAACTTTTCCAATCATAAAGTAACAAGAAGCAAATTTGCTGTGTTAATCGTACTTCATTTTAACTACCGGAATGTATTAGATATCAGGTCATTACAGCAGCTAGGTTTATTTAGATATATCAAGTGTGCACCTCCTTGAATTCATACAATGTCTGGTTATAGCGACAGACAGGGCAAGTAACAAATTAAAAATGGCTACAGGAGAACCAGTTTCGTGCGAGGTTCACCTCTGATAATTCTGCAATGGATCATTGGACTGTATAAAATGCTATTACTATAGAAACTGGCATGAGGTCTTACTTGAGTCTATCTCTAGTAGTGGTAGCAATTTCAAACCATTGACTAGCAGATTCACATCCTTGATCCCTACTCTTGCAATTGCATGGACTGGTGATGATGGAATTGGTGGCATCAACATCCAAGCATACGGACTCGCCATTGGCTAATGTGGTTGAAAGATGGCTCTTGGAGCCAGATATGGGCTCCCACTTGGACCTAGAGTCTGTGCAGATGATTCCGAGTGTAGCTGGTTTGCCTGCTGCATTGGCTTGTAAACAGAAGTATGAACCCTTTACTGTCAATGTCTTCTGTGGTGTATAGTACCAGTTTTCAGATTCAGCACAAGGACCTAGCTTTAGTGGCTCCATTAAAGACTTTCTTACAACACAGAGGCCAGTGGGTGGATGAAAAATTTGTTGGTATCGTCTTCCGCCTTCAGACATGGCTGGCCCTGCATCTCAGACAAATGATAACAAACAGAAACATGTTAGATGTAACAATTTTAAGTAACTAAATGCCAAATTAGAATGCTGTTCTCCGATCTGACCCAAAACTAATGATCTCAACACCTATGAAATGATTCACATTACAATTTGGTCTTTATTCTTCCTAGAAGATAATTCCTTGTAGTACAAGAATGACTTACATTCTAAAATTTTGTAAAGAAAACAAAAACACCAGTGGTGTGTACAAGTCCAAAACATAAATTAGAGTAAAACTGCGACTGTGATCCCCAGTGACCAAGGCAGACATTTCAGTGGTGTAAAAATCTTGCTGAGGTGCTCCTTATCGGGGCTGAGTATGAAGATTATAGAGAAGACACTGTTCATTCGACCATAAATTTGACAACTAATTATGTTTGGGGAAATTTAATTTTGGTTGGTACCACTGCTTCAGAGTTCTAATATCTTAAATTCATTGATAGCATAACAAGTGATCCCAAGTACTCTAAGATTTGCATTCGAGGTAGGATCTCACCAGCTCGGAGAAGCAGCAAAGCAATTGCTGCAAAGGAGATGAGGCTCCAGCTTGTGGGGAAGGCCGACATTTTCTTGCCACCCTTGGTTAAGGTATCTCTGCTCCCAGAGCTGATTTTCCTCTCTGCTATGCAGACCGATGACTGTAAAAAATGGGGTGACAATTACAGATATGAAGCACAATCATTATGAACTGAGCACAATATGATCTTTTCTGAAGTAAAAAAGTAATGTTAGCTCCAAACTAAAATCTTTATGACGAAAAAAATTACAGAGAAATAAACACATCCAAAGGTAAAGATCTTAATGACATTCATTAGCAAGTGATACAGAGGTAGTCCCCCATTCATTAATGACTTGAGAAACACCTTAATGGGTTATCATATTCGTCAATGAGAATTAAGTTACTGGATACATTGAAGTCTCATGTAACTGTTCTATATCGGAATAAGCAAAACTGCCCTGTTATCACTTTCTTAATAAGTCAATCACGTCGAAGAAATCACAGATAGGTTATTCAGCAAGCGCAATGCTCTTTTCTATAAATGGAATTTGTCACCCATATGGTTAGCCACACAATGGACAGACACAATACAGAAATACTGCAACAGTTGGCACCCGCAAAGCAAACTAAAAGGGCAGCCCCGGCACACGTAGCTCCCTCCTATGCGGGGTCCGGGGAAGGGGCGGACCACAAGGGCCTAAAGTACATAGCCTTACCTTGCATTTTGCAAGAGGATGTTTCCACGCCTTGAACCCGTAATCTCAAGGTCAGACGACGACAACTTTTACTGTTGCGCCAAGGCTCCCCTTCTACCCGCAAAGCAAACTGTTTAAGCAAAAACATAGACCACCAGTCGCGATCGACCAGACAATTCACATTTCTTTCTCAGGCCCATTCAAGATGGGAGAACTAGGTGATTGATACAAATTGTTGATTTGTATGGTAGACCTGGCACTGGAATAGGACACAATTTTGGTTACCCCAATGGGGCAATTTTCTTCTGTTCCAGGAGCATACTAACTCTCAGGTTCTAAGAAAGAGTTTGAAGCACTTCTGGAAATAACTCATCAGAGCCAAGTAACCATTTCCAAAACTCAACAGGTAGCAAAGTAATTGAACTACACTTTTTCCAAGTTAATATTAGCTAATCTACCACTATAGTAAAGAAACAATAGCTTGTGTTGAGTGTTTCCGGAGGATTTGTTTGGATAACTGACCTAAACAATCTCTTAAGGCTATAAATTTACAAGAATCATAGACCTTGAATAGAATTGTGTTTGGGCAAAATACAAGATTATGTACAATCATGAACTGAGCCAAAAGACAATATTCAGCAATTTTGCTCTTTTCAGAATTTGGGGAAGTGTCATTTTGAAAATTAAGATTACTAAGAGAGCGCCAATGAACAACTTAAGAATAATATAGGGAATGGAATCAAGGATTTCTACTTCTCCCTTTCCTCCTCCTGTCCTAACCCCCACACTTTTATCTTCATCTCCCTTCTTTCCTTTGTATAACAACGGAAAGCAAGTGACTTCATCGAATTACTTTCTTTTATAAGTTCTGAATCCTTTTGTTGAACTCATTTACAAGAATAGAAATTTGGAAGGAATATTTTAGCTTCAAGAATTTCCAGGAGAAAATGCGATAACAGAATAACAAGTTCGAGCTAAATAGAAGACTATTCCCTTCTATATAGGTGGAATCTTCAGAATTTTCCTGATACTTCTAAAGTTTATTTTGATAGCTAGTGCAAAACAAAGTCCCACCCCTGCCCCCTTTTTCCTTTTTTCAATAAGTGATTTAAGGCAGAAACTGCTTATTTTGACCTATCTGTCATCTAAATTAAGCCGCTTATGTAACACACCTTAACGCATTTAAATTGCATTTTACCTTATTCGATAATAAAAAATGGAAAGCGTTTCCAAAAGGAATCTAAAAATAAGGAAAAAAATGGAAACAGCTATACTCTTCCTCAAATTGGATTAATGGATCATCCAACTGAAAATGATAACTGAATGCATAGGTCATTATAAACTCCGCAAATGCTGGTCCCAAGTCCGGATGAAAAAGGAGGGTCTTGCGTCAGGTGCCAGCCAGCAAGGGAGAAGTTGAAGATGATTTTGTTATTTCTTCCTTACAAATGAATGTGCATTTGTATATTAGTTTGTGCGGAAGAAATGAAAATCATCTCCAGCTTCTTAAAATATGGCAACCCTTGAGTCAGGTGCCAGCTGGCAAGGGTGAAGCTGATGATGATTTTGTTATTTCTTTTCTGCTTGCAAATGAATATAAAAAGGGCAGCCCCGGTGCATGAAGCTCCCACTGAAGCGAGGTTCAGGGAAGGGGCAGACCACAATGGCTTAAAGTACACAGCCTTACCTTGCATTTTCCAAGAGGCTGTTTTCACACCTTGAACCCGTGACCTCAAGGTCACACGACGACAACTTTTACTGTTGCGCCAAGGTTCCCCTTCTCTGTAAATGAATATGCATTTGTATATTAGTTTGTAAGGAAGAAATGAAAATCATCTTCAACTTCTTAAAACTATGGCAACCCTAACATGACATGAATCGAAAACTGACATTCCCTCAAGCTAGGGCGTTCCTCATAAGCGACGCGCTGCATCAGATTCAGGGTGCGGTGAAAAATAAGCAAGGGTTGCTAGGGCGTTCTCCTAGAAGTGACACGCTACATAGGATCTCGGGTGTAGTGAAAAATGGACAAGGGCTGCTAAAGCGTCCCCTCGGAAGCAATGCGCTGCATCAGAACCCAGGTGCAGTGAAAAGTGAACATGGGTTCATGCCATGGAGGTCGAGAAAGGAAACAATAAATAGGATATCTCTAGGGCATAAGATTCGTATCGCCACATGGAATATAGGGACATTAATAGGTAAGAGTTTGGAGTTAGTAGATGCGATGAAACGTAGCAAAGTCAACATCGCTTGTATCTAAGAAACCAAGTGGAAAGGGGCTAAAGCTAGAGAAATAGATGGGTACAAATTATGGTATGTAGGAAAGGATAATAATAGAAATGGTGTAGGAATAATAGTAGATAAGGAATTAAAGGATAAAGTTGTGGACGTATGATAGAACTATAATAATAAAACTTGTTCTAGGATAGTAGATTATAAATGTTATAAGTGCATATGCACCACAAGTAGGATTACAAGATATAATCAAGAGACAGTTTTGGGAAGATATGGAGGGAGTCATGTAAGAAATTCTCAACACTGAGGGGATATTTATAGGAGCAGACTTAAATGGCCATGTAGGAAAAGAAAAGGAAGGATATGATAGAATACACAGAGGGTATGGTATAGGTGAACGAAATGAGATAGGGGAGAATATTCTCGATTTTGCTTCATCATATAATCTGGCCATTGCAAATACACTTATTAAGAAGAGGGATGAACACTTAATAACCTTTAAAAGTAGACTTCATAAAAGCCAAGTAGACTTTTTTCTACTTAGGAATAATGAATGATCTATATGTAAGGATTGTAAGGTGATACCCGGTGAGAGTTTAACCTCACAACATAGGTTAATGGCTATAGATATCCATATCAAAAGATGGAAGAAAGGAAATGAACTTAATAGGTATCCAAAAATTAAGTGGTGAAACTTAAAAGGAGAGAAAATAACCTCATTCACAAATAAGTTGATGGTAGAAGGAAATTAGAACTATGAAACATAAGTAAATACCATGTGGATTAATATTGCTGAGTTCATTAAGAAAGTGAAAAAAGATGTTTTAGGAGTACCTAAAGGTAAAAGACAATTAGTAAAGGAAACATGGTGGTGGAGTGAAACAGTGCAAAAAGTTATTAAAGAAAAACGGATGTATTTTAAAGCATGACAGAAGACTAGAAATAATGAAAACTATGAACAATATAAGAATGCTAAAAAGGGTGTTAAGAGAATAGTAAGTGAGGCTAAACTTAAAGCATATGATGAGCTTTATAATAGACTAGGAACAAGAGAAGGTGAGAAAGATGTGTTAAACTTGCAAAAGTAAGAGAACAGAAGGGTAAGGACTTAGATCATGTTAAGTGCATTAGAAGCGATGATCAGAGGGTATTAGTTAAAGATGATGAGATCAAACAAAGGTGGGAAACACTTTTAAAAATTGTTAAATGACAATGGCTCTGAGAATATAGGGATTGAAAATACTATAAATCTAAATAACATTGGATATTATAGATATGAACGTAGGATTAGAATACCTGAAGTGAAAGAGGCCTTGAAAAAGATGAAATCAAGAAAGGCCATGGGGCCTAATGGTATACCAACAGAGGTTTGGAAGCATATGGGAGATATTGGGGTAGTTTGGTTGACCAAGTTGTTTAACAAGATTATAAAATCAAAGAAAATGCATGATGAGTGGAGGAAAAGCTCTACTGTACCAATTTATAAGAATAACGGAGACATACAGAGCTGCACTAATTATCGAGGGATCAAACTTATGAGCCACACTGAAACTTTTTGAAAGAGTGATTGAGAAGAGGCTACAACATGAAACAAGTGTATTGGAGAATCAGTTTGGTTTTATGCTTAGGAGGTCTATCATAGAAGCTATTTTCTTACTAAGACAATTAGTAGAGAAATATAGGGAGAGGAGGAAAGACCTCCACATGATCTTTATCAACTTAGAGAAAGCTTATAATAGAATCCCTAGAGAGTTAATATGGAGGGTGTTGGGCAATAATGGGGTTTCGCAGCAATATATAGACATAATTAAAGATATGTATGAGGGAGCAATAACAAATGTTAATACCACTAGTGGCGAGACTGGTGATTTTCCTGTCACTATAGGATTGCACCAAGGATTAGCATTGAGCCCATACCTTTTCATATTGGTTATGGATGAGTTAACAAAACATCTGAACTAGGAGATTTTCTGGTGCATGTTATTTGCAGATGATATAGTCTTACTCGATGAGACAAGGGAGGGTGTAAACATAAAGCTAGAGTTATGGAGAGAAGCATTAGAATCTAAAGGATTTAAAATTAGCTCAACTAAGACAGAATATATGGAATGCAATTTTAGCAAGGAGAGGAGTAGAAGTGGAACACCAATTAAGATTGATAACCAAGAAGTCCCTGTAAAAGATCACTTTTGGTACTTAGGATCAATGATTCATGAGAGTGGAGAGATTGAGAGGGAGGTTACCTAGATAATCCAAGCGGGTTGGAACAAATGGAGATGTGCGTCTGAAGTTTTCCATGATCGGCAGGTGCCACTCAAATTAAAAAGAAAATTCTATATGATGGCCATAAGGCCGGCTAAGCTCTATAGATCAGAGTGGTGGGCAGTTAAGGAACATCATGCTCATAGGATGAGCGTCATAGAAATGAGGATATTGAGATGGATGAGAGGTAAGACAAGAAATGATAGAATTAGAAATGAAAATATTAGAAGAAATTTAGGGGTAGCACCAATAGGTAATAAGATGAGAGAGATTAGACTTAGATGGTTTGGACATGTTCAAAGGAAACCAACAACGGCACCGGTTAGAAGGAGTGAGGCAATACAAGTAGAAGGTTCTAAAAGGGCAAGGGGATGGCCCAAAAGAACGTGAATAGAAGTGCTGAGGAAAGATTTAAAAACTTTGGGACTAAATGATGCCATGGTACTTAATAGAGAGGAATGAAGGAATAAGATTCATGTGGCCGACCCCTAATTGGGATGAGGTCTTGATGATGATGATGATGAATGCATAGGTCATTAGAAGAAATTCCAATAAGCGAAAACATCTAGTATACCACCTTTCTATACTACCTAACACCAGAAACAAAACATAGAACCCTTTTTGGTCTGAAAACAGGCAACTGCCTCTAGCAAATACTGGGCGAGGGACTCTTACAAACACTCTACATTTTGTTTAAGAGCACAAAAGAACTAAGACATAGTAATTTTCGTTGTTACAGTGGCAAATATCAAACATCGTTTTCTTCATACTTGAGATGCTGATTATATTTTTGCACAAGCAGAGACTAGTTCAAAGATTTTTCATTCTACTTTTCTTGCATTTCATGATCTTCCAGAATAGAGTCAGAATCCCAAGCTTAAAACTCATTTGCATCATATACTTGTTTCATATTCTGAAATTATCTCTAGCTTCAAAAGAACTTATATTACGCGGCCCAACAAGCCGAATATACCAACCTCTATGTCTGTCTGTGCAGGAGTAGAACCGCTTTTGGTTGATGAGTATGTCCGAACAGCTTCTGTTCTCTCCCCAGCTAACCTTTCAACGCTCAACTTTGAGACCTACACACGATTCAGTAATCATAGAGTCAGTCTCATAAATAACGGTTGAAAAATATGGAGAAAGGCTAAGCCTCAGAAATTGAATTCTTTTCACTTAAAGATGCTACCAAGATTTCAGAAAGCAGGATTCCTTTTGATTCTTGATATTGAAATGACAAACAGCACACGGTAACAAGGAAAGATTTTAAACTCATCAGGATGACAGGAACAGAAGCCTAATAAACTTATATGTTGACAAATTCTCCAAGTAATTAGCAGTTAGCAAATAAAGACCTCCCCAGCCTAACATCTCGGTGCACTAGAATAAATACATCTTGATTTGGTGCATATAACCAAAATAGACGTCATTCTTGCCCAGACTGTCCACACAATGGGCCATGGCCCAAAACCACAGAGATTAGACCAACCTAACTCTCAACCAACCAGATAGACTGTCATTTTCAAGGTCAAGAAACAAACGGCTAAGATGATCCAGCGAGCATGATTTTTTTGCAACAAGACCCTCCAGGGCTTTCTAGAATAAAACCATTACAATACAAACATCAACAGTTGAATCCGCATCAAGGATCACCCAACCAATCATTCATAACTGACACAGTTACAAGAGGAATTTTCAAAATTCATCAACACAGCACAAGGAAATTGAAGTAAAAGAACTCAAAGAAAAGGAAAAAAGAAAAAGAAAAAGAAAAAGAAAAGAAAATACATGCTACCATTAATTCATAAACAGTTAGCTAAATTTTGTTAGGAGCAAAGTAACAATCACTAAGAAAATCAGAGTTGGAGAACCTTTTGATGTTTCTTTTAATTCTTCTACTTGTTATATATAACCCATGTCACTGAATTCAGTTTCTCATCAAAAACCCATATTACAAATCCTGCTGGCTTTTACAGAAAACAGAAGCAACAAGGAGAAATTTTGCAGAGAGCAAGAAAGAGAAGCAATTCAATCTATTTACTTACTGCTTTTCCCGTTCTATCTTGTAACTGATCGAATTCCAAGTTTTTTAGTGAGGACGAGAAAGCAATAATTGGGTTCAGAACTTATACGCCAAGGAGCAGCTGCTGTTGCTTGGAGAAGTACAACAAAATCAGGGCCGAAGCAAGCGCTAAATGGAAAAAGGCAACATCTAAATTGATATTTCCACCCCTTAAAGTCATCGGATAAGTCGTCTTCCATTAAGAAAGGAATTGCCTTTACGCGACAAAATTGAGGAAAGAGTACAAGCCTCAATTTTCGTACATGCGTAATTCTCAAATCTATTTAAATCAAGGAAGGGTGCCCTTATCTCTACGTTAGATGGCTTTCCACACTATCTATCTATTTTTGTTAAAAATTTTCAAAATAAAAAAAACTAATTAAGATTATCCAAATAGATTAATTTCTCATGAATACCTACTTTTTATATTCTAAACATGAAAAATAGCGAAACGAATAGGGCTACTAAATCAAAGGCACTCAATCCTTTCCCTAAAATGAGAATTGCAAGAAAAAAAAAAAATCTCACCACTTCATGAAGGGTAAGAGCTGGTTCTTGTGTATAAGCTCTTACTGAGAAATGCTGATTTCCGGAACTTGTTCTCTGAAATACCGTTCTCCTGAGAGGAACTTGGAGAGAAGGGAATGATCCGTTGTTGCTAGAAAACATGATCAGAGACTGAGAACCGTAAGCCATTGAAGATCGCCAATTGGGGAACGAGGGTTTATTCAAGGAAGGGTATCGATGGAATTCGGGAATTCATGAGAAGGAAATCGATGGAAATTAGTACTGTTTACATTTTCTTCGTCCTTGCTTTGAGATTGGATTGACCAGGGAGCAACGGTTTTGGGTTGCATTTTTTGAGTTCGTGGGATTGAGTTTCGTGTCACCCTCACTTTGAACCCAATTTGGGTGCTCTCGCCAGTCCACGTATCTTTGATTGAGCCGTGCAGCGCCACTTCGTTGTATTTGCACCCACGCCAAAGGCCCGCTGCCGCCAACTTTGCTATTGAATGATTAAGACCGTTCATCCAACCCCCAAACTCAATCTAAACTGTCTAACCCATCAGGTTGAGTTCGGTTTCTATTTTCCACATAAAATCGATGTTTCCAGGTGAATCCGAAAGAAAAATTTGAAGTTGCATAAGTCCCGAATAATTGGTTTTCTTTAAAAGGATATCCCAACTCTTTGATGCCCCCAATTTTCCCCCTAATAATTCAAAGGTTCTTAGGGATTGACAACGAGATCAGCAAAAAAAGAAAAGAAGAACCGAATTAAATATAAATTTATAAAATTAAACTCAATTGTTTGTCAAATTCATAAATATTCTGTGAATCAAGCTGCCAAATTCAACTCAGAAAATTAAATTCGTATTCTTATCGTAATTTTTTCTTTCCAGAAAAAACAGCCCCCTGCACGAAACAATCTCATATGCAGAGTCCATGAAAGCGTCGGACCACAAGGATCCATAGTATGTAACCTACCTCAAAAGTCACATGTCTACTGTTATATCATTGATTCAATACTCTTTAAAAAAAAAAAATCTGAAAATTTTCGGATATTTTACCTCGTCGACTTATTCCCAAATTCGAACCTTAGGAGTACAGTGGGCTGCACTCTATTAATCAAAAACCATTCAAACCGTTATTGCGAAGAGCTTGCTATAGATGCAAAATAAATTAAGATCCTGATTCTGAGAGGGTTAGTTGTTGAATACAAAACATCCGTTGATTTTCTATCTGTTTGTTTAAGAACCATTCTCAGCGTTTCACAGTATTCGAATGTGTTCGAGTTTGGATCAAAGATCATCCATATCCTGACTTGCGAGATAGAAAGTCTGGATTTTGAAAAGAGTGAGCTCCACTTGTTGATCTCAAAGTTCTTCCTTGTGGGGAAATTCTAGACCGTTGGTTTGTGAACTCTTTGTTGATTAATATTGACCAATTCCTTTTTGTTGGGCCCACTTTTCCAATTCAAACCACTTATCTAGCAGAGGCATGATATGGATGAGGTGATCTGTAACATTTTCCCATTATGGATCTATGTAGTCGCATGCGCGACTAGTCGCTAGGGGGCAAAAAGGCGCTAGCCATGCGACTCGACTTCAAGTAGGCGCAGCGACATAAATTGCACTGCAACTAGTCACGCACTTGGATGCGCCTAATGCACCCCCCATTCGGGGAGCAGTGACAAGCACTTAAAACCCTACTTTGGGGTTTTTTTTTTTTTTCCTTTCTTCTTCTTCCCCATTCCACTGCTTTCTTTTTGAAGGAGTAATCTTCCATCCTTGTTTAAAGCCCATATCAAGTAATTGAGGCAAGATTGTAACTTTTATTTACTTTTTCTTTCTTTCTATTTTTCTATAAAAATATGGTAAAACCAGTATTTTTTAAAATTTTTTTATGCATGATGCTTCATTTTTCTTTGAAAACTCCAACATATTTATACTCTAGAAGGTAAAAACAAAAATTACTCAATTTCATTCTTTCCATTCATTTTCATTGATTTAGTGTATTGTGCACTATATTTGTAGTTTTCTATATTTTTTTCCCAAAAATATAAAATACATCAATAATTTGTATTTTTTTAAAGCAAATAAGCATATTCTCACCATTATAATGCTAAAAACGACTGACCTATGAGTTCATTGACTGTTTTGTTACTGTCTTTTTTTTTAATAGCAAATGTGTAAGTGTCATCATAGGAATGCTAAAAACAACTTATCAATCGAGTTGTTTGATGTTTTTTCTTACTGTTTTTGTTTTTTCTTACTTTTCTATATTCCTTACTTTTGTACTTATTTTATTTTGTTGTTAATTTTTTCGATCTATTTGTTTGCAGGGTTCCTCTTCTGAATCTTTGATTGCTTGATTTGTTTTCATTCCACTCTAGTAGTTTTCTATATTCCTATTTCCTATTGATACTACAATATGTCATCATCAAGGGACTCCACCAATGCTTCTTCTAGAGTAATGGATCTAGGGTGGGAATATGCAGAGGCACGGGATCCAAATGACAAAAATTTGGTATGGTGCAAGCTTTATGGGAATAGATATAGTGGTGGAATATTTAGATTAAAACAGCATTTGACAGGTGGGCATAGTAATGCCAAAAAATGCTCTCTAGCCACTCCTGAGATATCTAAAAAAATTTAGATTATATGAATGAAACAAAGAGGAAAAAAGAGATTAGAGAAAGAATAACAAGGGAGATGGAACAACTAGAAAATTTGTTTGGCTTGCATGATGATGATAATGATGATGATAAGGCTGAGGTGCAGGAGATTGGCAGTACCAGGGTTGCTGGTATTTTCATTGGGGGTAAGAGGCGTAAGATGCCCACACAAACAAAGAGGCCTATTGATTATCTCTTTACTCCCAACCCTGAGGCCCAGGGTAAGGAAAAGGCACCCATGCAGCAGACAATAATGAATAAAGCATATAAGGAGTTTAAAACAAGAGCATGCGATTACATCGCCTCTTGGTTCTATGAACATAGCATTGCATTCAATGCTGCTCGTAGTCGTTCATTCCAGACCATGTTAGAGGCAGTTGCACAACATGGTCTAGGTATATATCTTATATTTTTTATAATAAATAATTATATACTTGTTTTAGCCTTTTACCTAATCTTACATCGTATAATCTTATATAACTAAGGTTTCAAGGCACCCTTGTATCACGAGTTGAGGGTGAATCTTCTTCAAAAGCAAGTAAAGGCAACAAAGGAGTACATAGATCAACGTAGAGATGATTGGATAAGGTATGTATTCAATGTCTTTTTTCGCATCCTTGTATTATTGTATATTCCTTTCAAGTCTCAAGGTGACACTAACATTAACAATAAGAGTGCTCTATGGTATTATGCTTTTATAGGTATAGGTGCTCCATCATGTCAGATTGGTGGACTAATGGCAAGGGTAGCACCCTTGTCAACTTTTTGGTGAACTGTCCAACTGGGATAGTTTTTTTTTAAATCTATTAATGGGTCTGCACATGTCAAGAGTGCAAGCCTAATACTAGACATGCTAGAGAAGGTAATTGATGAAGTTGGAGAGAACAATGTGGTTCAGGTAATAGTTTATTTATATATATATATATAAGTTGTTATGTATTTTAAATTGTTTATAAGCATATAATGCAAGTTCATCCTATATAATTTTACCTTTTTTTAAAAATATTTTATGTCATAATTGACAATACCTCCAACTATGTGACTGCGGGAAGGGAGTTGATGGAGAGGAGGTCACATTTATATTGGACCCCTTGTGCAACTCACTGCATTGATCTGATGTTAGAGGACATAGGCAAATTACTAGTTGTAAAGAAAACTATGGCAGAAGCTAGGGTGATAATGGTTTTTATGTATAGCCACACACATGTCCTTCATCTTATGAGAAGATTTATATAAAAAAAAGAGATTTGGTCAGACCTGCAATGATGCGCTTTGCCACCAACTTCTTCAGCCTAGAGAGCATTCACAATTTCAAGATAGAGTTGTGGGCAATGTTCCACTGTTCAAAGTGGATGAATAGTAAATGGCCAAAAAGGCCCAAGGATAAAAGAGCTGAAAAGATTGTATAACGCACCAGCTTCTAGAACCACATCCTCTTCTGTTTGAAGATTATGGCTCCATTCATAGAGGTTTTGAGGGGGGTGAATAGGAAGGAGAAGCCAATGATGAGATACATCTTTGAAGCTATAGTCTAGGCCAAAGACAAAATTCAAGCCAATCTAGCAGGAGATAAGCGCCATGCCACTCATGTTTAGGAGATTATAAACAGTAGATGGAGTTCTCAGCTTTACCATCCTTTGCATGTAGCGAGATATTACCTCAACCCATCCTTCTATTATGACCATGACATTGAAATTGAGTATAATAGTGATATCAAGAATGGTCTAATGCATGCAATTAGTAGGTTATATGATGGAGATGAGGCAGACATGGTGATAGATAAGATATCTATCTACAGACATGCTAAATGCTTGTTTGGCAATGACCTAGCAATACACAAAAGAAAAACTCTAGCCCATTGTAAGTATTTTATGTTATTTTATGTTTTAAGTTTTAACTTATAAATTTTATTTATTTTTCTAACTTAAAATTTTTTTCTTTCAACTTTTGTAGGTGAGTGGTGGATTACCTTTGGGGCTGAAGACCCACATCTTCAAACATTCACCATTAAGGTCCTCTCTCATATATTCATTGCATCTCCTTGCAAGCGCAATTGGAGTGTCTTCGAGAACGTAAGTTACTTAAATATTAATATGTAGTACTAGTAGTTAGTTATTAGTAATTTAGTATAACATTCATTGTATTTTAAATTTATAATTACTTTTTTTATTTTTTCATATCCACACTAAGAAGAGGAATAGACTGCACGCTAAGACATTGAACTATCTAGTATACGTTCAATACAATCAACGCATTCGTCGTTGATATGAGCACCGTTTGAAAATGCAAACATGTACAGATCCTATTATGTTACGAGAGGTCGACGAAAGTAAAAAGTTGATTGTCCAAGAAGATGCTAAAGATGATCTAGTGCATGAAAGTGATGACCTCACCTGGTTAGATGTTGAACTTGTCGAAGGATCAAGTGAACATGATGCTCCATTTACTAGGTAATACCAGAGGCGAGAGATGGGCAGAGGATGAGCCACATTTCTCAGTCTCAAGCTCATGCTTATTAAGAACCAGATGAAGATGTTGGAGAAGAGCAGGGCAATAAGGAGACTGAGGAGGAGGATGTCTACATATCTCAAGGAGATGATTCTGATGATAGTCTTGATCTTCTTGATGAGAAAGAGGTGTAGAAAAATGGCTCTTAACTTTTAATAGTTAACTTTAACATTTGCTTTACTTCATTTACAAAACCGTTGTTTGATTGTTTCTAGATTTACAGGAAGATGATGCCGATGATGATGAGACTACAGTAGATTGAGGGAGTAATCCCTCCCTGTTTCATAGTTTATTGTATTTGTGTATTTCTCTAGTCTCAACTTACTTCTTTATGTTTAACTATATGATTGATTCTTTAATTTAACCTTAGATCCCTACTCCTTAGGTTGTTATTGTTGACAAGTATTTGTTCATATATTTATAGTTTTATATTTCTCATTTTTTGAATTTTTAATAATTTTTGAATTTAATTTTAATTTTTTTCCTTTTAATTTTTTTTTAAATACTAAATTTTGCTCCCTAATGCTTAGTCGCACGCTTAGTTCCTCTAGGCACAAGTCACACCCTTTGCGCCTGCGACTACATAATTATGGATAACTCTATGGTTTTGATTTGTTGCAAACAAATGGTTGAAATAAGCATAAATTTCACAAGGTCTAATATAAAAAGGGCAGTCCCAGTGCACGACGCTCCCGCCTATGCAGGGTCCATGGAAGGGGCAGACCACAAGGGCCTACAGTACGAAGCCATACCTTATATTTTTGGAAGAGGCTGTTTCCATGCATTGAACCCGTGACCTCAAGGTCACATGACAACAACTTTTACCATTACACCAAGGCTCCCCTTCTCACAAGATCTAATCAATTGAAAAATAACAGTTACCAAAAGGCAAAACAAAAAGACCGATACAACTTATTTCACAAGATAAATCATTGGAATTCTAGCTCATTTTCTATTAAATGGATAGTTTAATGCATGTTTGGCAAACTTGTTTTTATCTTATTTTTCTATTTCATATCAAGAAATTAATTTAGCTTTTTCCAATAAAATATAAAGAATAACATAAAAATAAGTTTACCAAACATGCATTAAACTATCCATTTACGAGCCCACTATGTAATATTGGAAAACTATGCATCCAGCCTCACACCTTAGTGGAACAGTCCTCTTTAGAAGAAGAGTTTCTTTAAAGAGTTTAGGTAAGAGTAGATCCTCATGTGTGACCTAAGAAGTATCCTCTACCTCTATAGCATTTTTACTGGAAGATCTAAGTCATTTATTATGTTTAGCATACAGAAATTAGCTAACTCACGAGAAACCAATGGGCATGCAATTTGATCTCTAGTCTATCTAAGCCATTCTAAACATAATGAATGGCTTAAATCTAGAAAAATTTATACGGGAAAAAGGTAGCAGTGTCCTAACAATCTACTCTCCCATGTCATACTCTTTTTTAATTGTCTCAATAAGAGTACATGCTTAAGAAGGGTGCAGCTAGTATATGTAAAAAAATAAATTCTAATCTAAGCAATTCATCTTGTTTAAAATACCAAAAACAATTAACGTATGAGAAGTAAGGCATTCAGACGACTTCTATTAAGCCTATGGAAAAAGTAAAATTTGTCGGCGTAATTCTTTACTCCAAGAAACATGGGCCAGATGCATGGACTTGGGCATGAAATTTGTTGCGGCCTAAGCAGGCACTGAAATTCTCTTGCCCTCTTACTACAAGCACCCCGAGATCCAGTACGCCTACCCGCACATTTGTCATATGATTTTGATAAGCCAGACTAAAAATATACAACACCGAGGAAGAACATGCTCTACAGACCCGAACCGTGGAGCTTCTGTTCAGTGATGCAATCCAAGACGAAGGATGATTTACCAAATCACCCATCTCCACCATTTCCAAGTAAAACGCACGACCCCTAATTGGGGTAGGGTCTTGATGATGATGAATGCTTTTCTCTGCTCCTCTTGAGAGGAAGGATATCCCAAGAAGTCGGCCAACCTTCTCAAATGAAATGTTGGCTGTTGTGAAAAGATTTGCCATAGCAAGGGGAATTGCCCTTTCTTTTGTCCATCACAACCGGGAAGAGAGAAAAAGGTTGGAATCCAAAGATTAATCTTGAAAACTATTCTTAAAGATATGGCATCGAAGCAAATTAGTTGGATTGCAAGAATGCAAGTAATTTGCAAGAGGATTCGTGGACTACCCCGCGTAGCTTAATTCCTAGATACAGCAAACCATGACTTGCATTTTCAAAGAAGCCAGATGATAATGTCTTCAAGTTACACTCGGAGCTTCTTTAAGAGACGAGGATTCTATTAGTGAACTTAAAATAGACTTAACTCACCTCTTATGAGTCAAAATAGAAAGAGCTAAAAGATAAGATACACCTGTTAGAACTCCATACCATGCTGCCTGAATTAGCAACGACTTCAAGTTAGAATTCAAACTTCATTGCTATGCTGATTGAATTATCAATGCCTTCCAAGGTAGAATTCAAAAATAATGGGGGAAATCTGACTCATTGAAGGTAAATACAAATGCCCATGAAGAGCCATTCGCTTAAAGTTCATATTTTGAAAGGACTAGATTAATTCATCAACCAGAGGGTAACCCACATCTGGAGAGAAGCAAATTGGGCAGCTGATTATCTTTCTTACAATTCCTTTTCAAGTAAGGGCCTTGTTATACTGTACTCTTCCTTTGCCCCCGATCTTCCAAGTAATACCTTAGCTGACTGTAGCAGTAAAGGGTGCACACGCTAACAATTCTTTCCATCTTTATTCTGCAAAAGTAATTCCCTTAGCTCAGAAAAAATAAAAGACAATGGCACTGAAACACGCAGGCCAACTGGTCACAAATTCCATATCAATTCTTGTTCCATTCATGATGTAAGTTTCGTATTTAGAGCCAGTTTCCTTGTCTGGAAAGGATGTAGATTGATTTTCATGGAATTCTTCATAGAAAGTGTTTTACACCTTCAAATTAAATTATGCTCAAACCCAAAAATCTTACATGCCATAAAGTTTCTGGGCTTTAGACAGAATTCATTTCAAGGCATAGAACGCTTTCCTTGAAGGATGCTTTTTTCCATAAAAATAAAATTGCACCACTTTAGTCTTTTCTTGAGCCCGCAAGGTGCTATATGGGCAGATGGGGGATGAAAAAATTTAAGGTAAATAATAGGAAAACCAATCATTTCCAAACCAATAAAGATAACCCATCTTAGTTTCTCTAATTAGAGAAATTGGTACATTCTCCTTTGCCGTAATTCGACCAACTTGTTTGATTATATGAACCATGGTAGCAAAACTCATTGCGCAGGGCGGAATGCAGAATACGACCAAGCAGTTACAGTATTTTGCTTCTTGGACTAGCCAAGTTCTGCTGAGCCCAGGACAGGATACAGCAGTAGCTGGAATGATTCTTCTTACCATTCAATTGCATGCAATGAGTTGCTTTCACTGGCAGCCTCATCGGTTTCACTGGCAGCCTCATCGGTCAATGGTGTACGGAACAGCTAGCTATGGCTCGGCTTCCGTACCATTAGATCCGTAGTACCCACTGAAGCAGAAAAGAACCCATCTGATCCTCGCTTACCCTCTCTAAGGCGCCTCCTTCAATATACTCCATGGGTAGAAAGGGAGGCAGTTGGCATTACGTTTTGCTGAAGCCTCTTTGGAACTGCTTTTGCCCAGCTATTTCCTAAAAAACCTGAAGAGCGGTAACAAAAATCGTTTTGCCAGAGTTGTGATACTGTGTTTAGCTGAATCCTCTAAAGCCTGGTTTTGCCCATTTTCTGGAACCAACATTTTCTAGAAAACCACAATAGCAGAAAGTATCGTTTTGCCCATCTTATAAAACTTATATCCATTTCCTAGAAAACCTTAAGATCAGTTACCCATCTCCAAAAATCGTTTTGAATCGATATCCAAAAGGCCAACATGATCTTCGTCTCCCATGATTTTTTTTACTAAAAGCACTTAATGCTTCAAACCCTTCTGATTCCTTTCAAAACAATCCAATAACACTGCAAATGAAACAAAGGTAATGGCAAGATGCATATCTCGCAAGATTAGAGCAATGCCGCACAAGGAAAAGATCTCCAAGGCTCCCCGCCAAATTCCAAGCAACACAAGACCATCATAGAATAACCCACACTTGACATGCGAAGTGGCAGTAAATAATCAATGAACAGGCAAAAAGAGATATTAGTGACTTGGAATCCTTTTTTCTACAGCACACTACAACAACTGATCCTTTTTAAAATTTCCCTACACATCTACCTATAATCAAGTACTAACCCCCTTCACACTCTATACCTAATTCCCTGTAGAACTCTTCTTCACTCAAGCAACGAAACATGGTGATGACTATTCATTCGTGCCTACTCTTCACACTCCCAACACCTCACATCTCTCCATCTTACCAATGCATAGGAAGTCCCTGTTTAAGTTTCTCAATCTATCATGACAATTCAGGGTTTTAAAATGAATGATTGCTTTAAGTAAAATCAATCTTCTTCCAAGTAAGAGGTATTCATCTTCCATTGACCAAGTTCTTCTACATTCTCTCCACTACCTAGAAACTTAATGATCCCTGATAACAAAATAGTCAGAGACAACTGCAAACAGCAGATGGTGAGAGATTTAATTATGAAGGTAACAAACACCTCTCAACTAGTGCGTTGATGCACTCCAAGAGCCTCTTCCTCACTCTACTTCACTAACTGGAGGACACTTCAAGATGCAGAAGAACTAGCACCAAGATAACCACCTGACCTAGACAATCCCATTGAAGACTAAGGTCTTATCATCAAATTGCAGATGAGAATTTGTCTCTAAGTCTCTTCCTATCTAATACCTGCCTACATACCTTCATCTTGGCACACCCTCTCTCCTATGCCTTAATGAACCAGCCCACATACCTTCATTCTTGAACCCTTTCACTTAATAGCGATATCATCTTAAGCCTCCTCCATATTAGTTTTGAGAAAGGAGAAAAATATCTTACTGGTTAGCACCATTGTGAGAACCTACTCTTACAACAAGAATCAAATGGAGAAATTTCTCTGCTAATTTTTAGCTTCACAGACCATAAAGGCCACAATAACCAGTGCAATTCATGTAGAGAACCCCTGTTGACAACCAGCATAGCTACATATGCAACTGAATATTCTAGCAGCCACCTTCATTGGAAGCAACAAGTGCCACCATCATAGGAGTAAACTAAGTCTCCATTGGATACAAAAAAAAAGAAAAAGAAAAAAAAAACACAACTAACCCCTTGTGTTTCTACAATTGAAGTATATACTGGTACTGTTATATGCAGACCATATGCTAAAAGACTACAAATTGGCCGTTTAGCATAGAAATACAACTACACAATAAAACCTATATATGAGCCATTTGATGCAGATGAACCTGTTATTTACACTATGCTCTAATAATGATCGCCAGAGATAGAAGCCAACTTCTGAAGTAACAAGGGGAAGAAGAAGCAGAGGCAGAAGCGGGAAGCAAGGTGTGTAAATGTAGAGAAGGTGGGAAACAAGAATAACAACAACTACAAAGAGGAAATATGCAGAAATAATTTGAGAGAGGTAAACAAAAAGGGTGTCGTGAATGACACTAGAAGTAATTGGACTAATGCATCCAATAGGGTGGGAAGATAGGATATCAAAAAGGGACAATGGTTAAGTTGCATTAGAAGGAGATTAGTGTAGGTCAAAGCTCAAGTGTAGCTTGAGAAGGATTCTATGATTATTAGATCACGAGGTCAATTAATTTTACAAGTTTAACTTCGAGTATGAATATCAAATCACAACCAATAGTTGCAACATGTTTTTGAGTCAAATAAGTTCATTTGAAGCTCAAGGTGACCTTTAAAGCCATAAATATACTTATTTAGAGTATATCAAAGATTAACAAGGATCTATAGTAAATCTAGGTTCAGAATATTCTTAGATGAAAAGCAAACATGGTATGAAAGCCAATTATTTGCAAAGCTAGAAAGTTTAAGCACATTATCCACATCTCTTGTCTCTTTGGATAAAAATGGCCCCCTTAGAAGTTACCTCCAATTCTTGTCTCCAGTTTTTAATTTTAGTTTTGTAAGTAGTAACTTATTATTTATAAAGTAAACAAATTACATAATTAAGTAATAAACTAACACACATATACATATAGATTTGTCTCCCACAGCTTGGGCGAATTATCTACCACAAAATTTGCAACTTTCTCCTCCCATTTGAAAAAGAATATGACGGGATACATAAAAAGGGGCAGCCCCCATGCACCAGCTCCCGCGTATGCGGGGTCCAGGAAGGGGCGGACCACAAGGGTCAATAGTAGTCCACCCCTTCCCCAGACCCCACATATGCAGGATACACGAAATTCTTATTAATCTTAACACATCAGAATTGAAGGGAGTTGACCAACAGTCACAGCTGGAGTTTATCTTTCACGCCCTTAGGGTTAAAGTTGATAAGAAACAAGGTTTTAGCATTAAATAGGGTCCACAAGGTGACAGTTGTATCAAGGATACCAATGAAAGCTCTAAATATTTCAAGATAAATTAAATAGAACACTAATTGTATCAGCTGTGTCCAAATATTAGGGGATGAAAAGCATATTCTTTGTTTTCAACAATACAGTTGGATATCTCAGATCCATTGAAACTGATAGTACAAGCTAAATGAACAAGCCATGTTGTTAACAAACTCAATTCCTACAACCTATTTATATGCTTGTTGAGTTCTTAAAGTTATTTCATACTTACTAACTAAGTAGATTATTTTCAGAGTCAAAGGAAACAAAAAATTATCTAGTGAAATCCATGGGAAGCTTTTGAAATGCTGGGTGTTGTAAATACCAGAAAGAGAAAAGAAAAAATGCAAAAAAGTGTTGGTAAAACTCATGTAAGATCTCTAAGTCTCGAATGGCACAATTGCTACACAATTCTTATGGGTTGAAGAGTACAGGGTTGCCTCTTCAACAAGGAGACTCTGGGGGATGTCAGAAAAGTAACGGTGACAATAGGAATAAGTTATAAGTATCTGAAGTAAGGGAAATCAAACCAGAGATAGATAGGGTAATTCTTTTATGAAATATGGTATAACTCAATTCTAACAGACTAAGAATTGAACCTCTTTTTACGTAACCAAGTAAATAAATGTCGTTCACTCAATTATGGTTCTTACTAATGAACTCAACACTCTATTCAGATTGTTATACTTACCAAGTAACCGACACGCATAGAATTTGGCCAAGAAGCCTAGAACCAACAGAAGATGGCAAGAACAATTTGATCACAACTCTCTTTCCAAATCAAAATTCCATAACAAATAAAATACTACAAATCCTTACTCTTCAAAGAAGCATCTCTCGAACAACTTCTGCTCACTCATAAAACTATTGGATACACTTCAAACCAAACCAAACATCAGAACCCTAACCGGATCATGTGCACCAGAGATTCAGCATATCCACAAAGCCCTGAGAAAATAACAAAAGGAAATATACTTCAGACTGGGGTCAACTAGGATTCTATAAATCCCTAACTACACCAGTTCTAGTAGAACGTTAACTAAGAAAACAGAACTCAAATCTTTGTACCCAAACAAACCCTAAAAAAACCAAATTTGACTATCTTGATTATTGCCGCATCCAGTGATTAGAAATTTTTTAAAAAAAAATGTAAGTCATTCCTTCCCAACAAGAAAGTTGCACTATATTAAGAAGACATACTAACCTAGAACCACTAAGATGATTATTCCAACAGTAAGACCCTCCAAATACATAACCTTATAAAACACCAAATTGATCATTTTGACAGTCAGTTCAAATGAAACTCAGTAATTCTGATTCAGTCCCCAACACAGAATTGAGCTTTGCAAATAAAGATACGCACTGATCTCAAATCTACTTTCCACCCAAAATCTCCAAACACAAAGCCCGACTGAACCTTAGAAAAACCATAACCTGATTTCTTAGTTTAACTACCGCATTCTGTTAAAAAACAAGACCAGTAACTACAAATAATCCCAGCACAAATTTCAAGCTAAATTATTATACGTAATAATATATTTCAAATAAGACCCCTCAGCTGACTAAGCCGACAGAAGTTCAAGAAAACCCTAATTAGATTACTCCAAGACTCCTAAATTCAGTTCCAAAACTAACCAAGCATTTGTGATCATCTCAACAATTAAACAGGTTTTTCTTATCGTGACCCTAACTAAACCATAGCAAAACCTACATATATAACACCTAAAAAAAACAAAAAAACACATCTAATAACCTCAAACCTAGAAATCCTATGCTGATAATTCCAACAAAACATGCCCCAGATGGTAAAAAGCAAAAGAAGCCACAAACTCATTTCCACATTATCAATGAAACAGAACCCGAATTTATTATAAAAAAATCCCTAGAAAAGTAATTCCAACCTCGAGATCATCATTTTGGGGCAGAAATCGATGGTGTTCCGAGCAAGCTAGCCTGCTGCATCTCGAGTTCGTTTAACTGCTGCTCTCGATCCATTTCGATGATGAGAGGAACGACCAGAACAATAAACGTTGTTCCGGCAATCCACGCTGCTTTTCCGGTGCTTTTGAGGAGCTTTTTAGTGGCTAAAGCTGAATCAGAAGCAGCTCTTTTTCCTTGGTGAACGATTGCAGATTGCGAGAAGGAATTTGAAACCCTAGCCAGGATTCCATCGTTGGCACTGTTGCTGCTTGAACCTGGTAGAGAAAGAGAAGGTCTTTTACCCGACATATTTCCTCTTTCGATCGACAGAGAGAGAGAGAGGGGTTTGTTTGAAGAAGTGCCCGAGCCCTAGAAAGTGTATGTAATGGAAGAAAGGGTGTAGAGACCAAAAGGAGGGGCATTCAGAAAATAGTTTGGCTCGGACCCACTTTCTCAATGATCCATACCGTTCATTTGGTAGGGTGGCTAAGGATAAGTGATATACAAAATTCTCCAGATCCTTTTCTTATTGGTGATAAATTCTCCAGTGTTCGATGATTATAAGCCTTTGATTATGGAGGCGTACTGTTGATCAATTGTTGCCAGCACAGGGTTATCAAAATTCCGGTGCAAGGCGCATCCATAACGGAACTATAAGATAGACGGTTCAGATCATTAGAGAAAACAGGCCCCATTTGTGCTTGTTAGATGATGGGATGTGCAACTTTTATGATCCTAGATAAAACATAAGACATTTGGAGCATGGAATCAAAGGCTTAGAATCATACAGTGGCAGAGAAAATTAAAGCTGTAATAGGATGTACCGGTAGAAAATTTCTTTGGGGCATGGCCTATCTAAGATGGGCCCAACAGATGATGGTTTGGATTTCCAAAACCCCACGATCAACTGCATTTTCGGCCATCAGTGTGACCATCTGAAATGGCACAACAGATGAACGGTTTAGATCACATTAACCCGTCGGAATTAACTTACCTAAGATGGGTCCACAAGCATATACATTAGTTAAAAAGAGTCCCCCCGTACATGCTTAAGAGGAGAGAACGTTGTACCCGACTGGACCCCGTGTAAAGGTTGTGTAATTCCATGGAACCACATGGGAGTCGTGTTTGTCTTTTCTTCAGACACTTACAGAAGTTTGGGGAAGGGGAGGCTTGGCACAATAATAAAAGTTCTCGTTGTGTGACCTTGACAGGTTCAAGGCGCAGAAATAACCTCTTACAAAAATACAATATAAGACTGTGTACTATGAGCCCTTATGGTCCACCCCTTTTCCAAACCCCTCACATGCAAAATCTTTGTTCACCAGGCTGTCCTTTTTAGTTAAAGAAGTTTGGGATACGGTCCACTCTATTAAGTGCAAAATAATATTGCAAGGCGGTGGAGATTGAAAACTCGGGTTTCTAAAATGACTTATTTGAAATTATTTTGAAAATTGGGGTCTCTAGTTGACTTTCTTTTTTTTTCAAAACAAAATCAAAATCAGCAAAAAAAAAAAATTCTTTTTCAAAGTTATTTTCTAAACACATGAAATTGTCATTTCATCTACCAATAAAATACTTAACCATATAACAGAGTTAATTAAGTAAGACTTGCTTTCCTAAAAGGCACGTCCCAAGGATTGTCAGTCACGACCAATTACACAGATAATCATAAGATTCAATATCTGCATTAAAGTGCTGACATAACAAGGGCAGCTCTAGTGCATGAAGCTCCCGCCTATGCAGGGTCAGGAAAAGGGGTGGACCACAAGGGCCTAAAGTACACAGCCTTATCTTGCATTTTGCAATAGGCTATTTTCATGCCTTGAACTCATGACTTCAAGGTCACATGATGACAACTTTTACCGTTGCACCAAGGCTCTGCCCACATATATACATCGTCAACAAAATATAAACTGAATCACAGGACCTCAAAAGAGAATCCTAGTCATACGTTCCCGTGTTGGTTCATCCGTGCTGCGTTGCTCAACCTTCCTAGTGTGCTTTCTCCTAGTCATGCCTATCTATCGTTGAAATGGGTATCTATAAATATACTCAGCAGGAAGAATAAGAACTATAAAGGGGAGCCCTGGCGCAACGATATAAGTTGTCATCGTATGACTTTGAGATCACGGGTTCAAGGCGTGGAAACAGCCTCTTGCAAATACAAGGTAAGGCTATGTACTTTAAGCTCTTGTGGTCCGCCCCTTCCCCAAACCTTGCATAGGCGAGAGTTTCGTGCACTTGGACTGCCCTTTTTAGGAAGAACAAGAACTACAAACACAAAAACTACAATATACATTGCATTCATACATCAACATGTATTTAAAAATTTAGTGCATTTATTTTAAAACCCAGAGTAACATCCCATTAGTCTAATTATGCAAAATGCATCCATTTCAAGCATTAACAACCACGTATCATACATTACGTCGTTGTCTCTGAGCATATCCGCTTACAAAGCTAGACAAAATGCAAATAATAATAATAATAATGTGTTAAAATATTAAAACAATACTACAACTCCAAAATAGTTAAATTCATGCCAAAACAGGTTATGAGTACTCATATCGATCAAAATATGTTCATCCAAAATCAACTTCCGTGCTTAGAAAAGCAGAAAAAACAAAATGTGACTTCACTACGCTCGTCGACCTGCCAATATACAGTAAGTCGGGTGCTCGGATAGACTTTCATCACCTCCTCACGAGGACCTACGAATATTTATAAGTAGAGTAACCTTGACTTCCCTAACCTAAAATTGCCTTTTAATGGATGAGGGTATCTAATATTATATTAGTTTTGAGGTCGTATCACCTATCATAGCTCCTACCAAGCCCATCACCATAAAATCTTGAGGTTTTTAATACCCACTCGTCATGAAAACTGATATCATACTACCTCAATATTTCAATCAATTCAATCAAGGGATCAAAAACACATTTCTACCAAAAATCAAGTAGAGTCTCATTTGGATAATGTGTATTTAATGCATGTAATGAGATTCACCTAATAAACAGTCATTTTACATCCTAACATATGAATGAAGAATCAATATCCTTACCATTTCGTTCAAATGCAATTTTTTTAACTCGTATTTGCAAAACCAGAAGGGAATCCTTGGTACAACTGTAAAAGTTGTTGTCGTGTGACATTGAGGTTACAGGTTCAGGGCGTGGAAACAGCCTCTTGTAAAATACAAGGTAAGGCTGTGTACTTTACCCCGCATAGGTGGGAGCTTCGTGCACCGAGGCTGCCCTTTTTTATTTGCAAAACCAGAAATTCCCACCACATGAAGCAATACATCAATGATTTAATATAATACTCGAGAATCATATTCCTTTACCTTAAAGGGCAGCCCTGGTGCATGAAGCACCCTCTTGTGCAGGGTCCGGAGAAGGGGCAGACTACAAGGGCCTATAGTATGCAGCCTTACCTTTTTTTGCAAGAAGCTGATTCCACGTTTTGAATCCGTGACTATTGATAAAAAAAAAAATAGATAATTTGAATCTCATGCTTGTCAATATGAATTCTAAGTCATACAATTTTTATTCAATTTTTGCGCTTCTTATTTCTGATTACACGTCTTAATTCACATGTAATTGATTATCATCTTAGCTGTGATATGACGATTCTGATTATTTGATGAATGTGGGATCGTCAGATCAACAATAATTTATCGCTAATTTTTAGCCTATATCTTCTGAGATCGTCCATGGATCAAGTCACTGACGTAATTTTCTAGTCACAGATCAACGATGGGAACACCGATCAGTTGCTGGGATGTTAGATTCACATTGTTGGTTTTTTATCAACGGTCCAGATCAATGTGTGTGCATTTGGAATCATCTATCTGCAAAAAACTGATGGCTAGTTTTGCAGATTGGCATTCCCATCCCTCTCTTCGTCTTTAAGCATTCCATCTTGTTAGCAACGAAGAAACTGCAGCACTGTGGCTACGGGAAATAGTTAGAAGAATGGGAGAGAAAATGGAGAACGATCAGGTAGATCCAAGCCGGAAACTGGGTAAAAATTATAAAAAAGGGCAGTCCAGTGCACAAAGCTCCCGCCTACGCGGGGCCCGGGGAAGGGACGGACCACATGGGCCTAAAGTACATAATCTTACCTTGTATTTTGCAAGAGGCTACTTTTACCGTTGCTCTGTTGGCCTAAACTGGGTAAAAATTATGATAATATATTTCTAATTATTTTTTCAAAGACCCAAAAAAGGTGATTAAGGTAATACAAATACATTAATTTCTCACATAAACTACTTAGATCTACCAAAAAAAATTATTTTGCATGAAAAATAGGCCTATACACATTCTCTCTGCTTGGGCGTGTGGGCTTACCAGGACTCAAATAGTTAACAGCACCAAGAGCTGGGGCCCTTTACTCATACATGTGGACCCATCTAATTGTAGGGGAGCTCAGATGTTTAGTGATCCTAATTCCTCATCTTATAAGCTTACATGTTACATAGTCAATGCACCAAACTTCTTCAATTGAAGGCTGATAAAGTTGCAAGTAATCACAGTAAAAATGTAATCAATGGAAGGCATTAGATCATCACGAGAGAAATTTTTGACGTATAACACGTATATAGTCTGATAAATTGATAATCTTGGTCGAATATTCTTATCAACTTAGTCAAACTTTTTTGATAAAAATTCTTCATAAATAAATATGTATATGCATCTTATTGTTTACAACATTATATTGAGAAATTTTCAATCTTTTTCATTTTTTAATAATAAAAAAAACTCCCAAATCTATTTGTCTATCCTTCTGTCCCTCTTTTGCCTCAATATTTATCTTTATTTGCTCCTAATTTCCCTCTCTCTCTCTCTCTCTCTCTCTCTCTCTCTCTCTCTCTCTCTCTCTCTCTCATTTCTATCATATATGTATACATACATATATATATATATGTATGTATGTATGTATGTATTGAAGAAAAATGGTATTGGAGCCCACTTTTATATTTTTCATCAATCCAAGATGTTCATATAATTTAGTCTTGATCAAATGTTTTTGGTCATAAAACTCATTTCTAACAGGAATATCAAAGGCCTTCATTTCTACACCTCCTATGGTCATATAAAAATGGTACGAAAAAAAAAAAAAAAAACCCTCTTACCATCCATTTTATGACTATTAAAAGGCTCATAAATGAACATCTTACTGTTATAAGCCATACTATAAAACTTTTTGAAAAAGTGATTGAGAAGAGGCTATGGCATGAGACAAGCGTATTGAAGAATCAATTTGGTTTCATGTTTGAGAGGCCTACCTTAGAAGTTATTTTCTTACTAAGACAATTTATGGAGAAATATAGAGAGAGGAGGAAGGACCTCTACATGGTCATTATTGACTTAGAGAAAGCTTATGATAGTCCTTAAAGAATTAATATAGAGGGTGTTGGGTAAGAAAGGAGTTTCAAGGGGTTATATAGACATAATTAAATATATGTACAAGGAAGCGATAACAAATGTTAAGATCACTAGCGGAGAGACTATTTTCCTATAACTATAGGATTGCACCAAGGATCAACATTGAGCCCATACCTTTTCATGGTAGTTATGGATGAGTTAACAAAACATCTGCATGAGGTCATGGTGCATGCTATTTGCAGATGATATAGTTTTAATTGATGAGACAATGGTGGGTATAAACACAAAAATAGTGTTATGAAGAAAAGCATTAAAACCTAAAGGATTTAAAATTAGCCAAACTAAGGCAAAGTATATAAAATGCAATTTTAGCAAGAAGAAGAGTAAGAGTGGAGCACCAATAAAGATTGATAACCAAGAAGTCCTTGTAAAATACCACTTTAGTACTTAAAATCAATAATTCATGGGAGTAGAGAGATTAACAAGGAGGTTAATCAGAGAATCCAAGTTAGTTGAAACAAATAGAAATGTGCATCTGGAGTTTTGTGTGATCAGCGAGTGTCACTCAAGCTAAAAGGAAAATTCTGTAGAATGACTATAAGGCCAGTCATGCTGTATGGATCACAGTGTTGGATAGTTAAAGAACATTATGTTCATAAGATGAAAGTAGCAGAAATAAGGATGTTGAGATGTATGAATGGAAAGATAAGAAAGGATAAAATTAGGAATGAAAATATTAGAGAAAACTTAGGAGTAACACCAATAGGTAACAAGATGGGGAGATTAGACTTAAATGGTTTGGACATGTCCAACAAAGACTGAAAGCGACACCAATTAGGAGTAAGGCAATGCAAGTAGAAGGTTATAAAAGAGTAAGGGAAAGGCCCCAAAGAACATGGATAGAAGAAGTGAGAAAAGATTTAAAAACTTTGAGACTAAATGAAGCCACAATACTTAATAGAGGGAAATGGCAAAACATGATTCATGTGGCCAATCCCTTATTGGGCCAAGGTCATGATGCTGCTGATGATGATAATGAAATGAACACCTTACTGATTTTCAATACATGTGAGTTTTGGTACAATGACATCTATTGAAGCAAAATCACATCATAATTTTGATTCAAAAATATAAAAAAGTGGCTCTCAAATACCATTTTTCTTCAATGCATATCAATATATATATATGTGTGTGTGGAAAAAAATATCTTCTCTATCACATGACTATAGGTTTCAATTAGAACTCGATTTTCATGACAAGAGAGCCTTAGAATGGAGAATAATAATTAATGCAAATCATGGTCTTTTAAAAATATTTCACATATGTATTATCTTATAAGTTCATTAAGATTATTAATTTACCACATTGGGCAAAATCTAGAGTGGAGACATACTATTAACAAAGCATGATTATCAATTTATCAATCATTAATTTATGAGAATTTTATTGTATTTGGATCATCCACTGATTTTTTCGTTGATCCAAACGACTCATTCAAGTGGGAGACATTTCTTTGAAAATAAAAATTGTGATTCATGTATAGCCTACTTCTTTAAAAATAATGGGAGTGAATTTGATTCCTAAGTGAGTATTTGAAAAACTTGTTTCTATTGTATTTTTTCTATCTTATAGTAGAAAACCAATTTAATTTTCTACTGTGAAATAGAAAGAATACAATAAAAATAAGTTTTCAAAACATACGCTAGATAAATAGATCAATATTTAGGCTAGAGAAGTTAATAAAAAAAGGTAAGAACTTAATGACCCTTAAGATGCCACTCATTCAACTAATAATATAGCCCTTAAAGATGGCAAAAGTTGTATGCAAGCAATTGTGCTAGACATTTGCTAGCTTCTAATTCTAATTGGATGCATACACTTGTCATCAATCCCTAAAATTGCTCACTCGCTAACCTTTTATATTTAACTTTTACTTCTAATTGAAATAACTTGAGGAATGTTAGGCTGAAGGTCCTTAACTACAAGCGCCCTAATTCAATTTCTTGGTCTGCTGGGGACCATGGACATGGTGATCTGGTCGCATTTGATCAAATACGTCCATAATAGAAAAGGACTTCCTTTCCTTTTTAATTCTGACTTCATATCTATTTGCTTTATTATTGGAAATCAGATATCATTTCGAAAATGAAGAATTCCACATTTTGATTGTTGGATCAAAACCTCAGATAATTTTGACAATTCAAGGATTGATGGAGGCTTAGACTTGATCTGAGGGCTAGATTGTGACACTCTGTTTCTTTGGCTGTTGACCACAAGATTAGCAAGTTTGACCATCACATAAATGGTCGGGTTTGAAGACATAACTTTGATAGCTAGATTGTGATACAGGTCATGTTGCTCCAGTGACCTTTGGTCACCTTGGCCATTCATATCAACATATCCTGAGTTATCCTGAACATCAATAAGATGACCAAGATCCAAGCTAGACGCAATTGATATACTTTAATCATAGGTCACCTTGGCTATTGAATCATAAGGTTAGCTCATTTTGACTATATCATGGATAATCGAAGTCTAGAGACTCCGGTCGTAGGTCCTTTATCTTCTTCTTCTTCTTCTTTCTGAAGAGCCGGTTAAGATTTTATTGATTTGGGAGAGAAGAACGCTTCCATGGCTCTACATTAAGACCGGATCCCCAGATTGAGATTATCCAAGACCCTATAAGGTTCCTTACAGAAAATACAAAGACTCCAGCACCCTAAAAAGTCAAGCTAGAGAATTTGGATGGAACTTGAATTCCTAATCATCTAATAAGACACCTTCCCACGCAGGCTGAACGGCACGTATGAGAGACTAAGAATTGAGCCCCCTCAAGCAAGAGATCAATTCTGTTGAACATAATCCAGAATCTCCATGGATTAATTCAAATATTGTAATTCATGTTACAAGGTAATGAAATATTTGACTGCTTAATTGACGAAGCCGTACTTAATGAAGAGGGACTGCAAAGTGCCACAGCAGTTATAGAGGATTAACAAACACTTATTTTCTTCTTCTTAATCACTCACATCTGTGACAGCAATGTTCACAAAGGACATGCCAAGATTAAGCAAATTAAAATTAATAATAAAATAAAAGGGGGTGCACGAAGCTCCTGCCTATGCGGGGTCCGGAAAAGGGATGGACCACAAGGGCCTAAAGTACACAGTCTTACCTTGCATTTTTGCAAGAGGCTGTTTCTACGCCTCGAACCCGTGACCTCACGGTCACATGACGATAACTTTTACCGTTGCGCCAAGGCTCCCCTTCATATATATATATAGAAGAAGTAGAAGAAGAAGAAGAAGAAAGAAACTTCTTTCTAGAGAGAACAATTAGGAAATTCAAGGAAATACCACTGGAATAACTTTTCACGATCCCAACCATTTCTGGCCACCCAAGTAGATAAACTGTACTCTAGAAAACCATTCCATAATATTCTAAGCGCCCATATACTATGGTGTGAAATGGACAGTTGATAACTTTAAAAAGCAGTTGTACAAAAATTCCCAGAAAGAGCTAGGATAGTCTCTTGCTGGAGATTTTCATGCATGACCAATCTCTGGAGTCGTGTAACAGAGCGGGTTTGGATGATAAAACCAATATGACTTCTTTTATAGTTAAAGGAGGCAGCCCGGTGCACAAAGTTCGTGCATGTGTAGGATTTGGGGAAGGGGCAGACCACAAGGGTCAATAGTACACAGCCTTCCCTTGCATTTTGCAAGAGGCTGTTTTCACATCTTTTATACATAGCAAAGCAAAATACACAAGAACTTGACACTCCTTGAGAATACTACACTAGATGGCAAATTACCTTATATGCAAGAAACTCAAACATAATGAACTTTCTAAACTGACTAAACTATCCATCCAATAGCTTTTTAAAATGCATCAAGATGCATTGGAGATCTTATGTTGCCATTTACAAGGACGTTGCTGTTGGTTCTCTTAAGTCATAGCGTAGTCTTTCAGTAATTTCTTACAGATTTCCCGCGGAGCTGGGACGCTGTTGCCTTAGCATCTTTCAAAAATTTTGTAAAGCTTCTCCAAGGAAGCAACCTGACCAAGAAGTCCCAATGGAAAGATTTCATTATTTACAGAACACTAATTCTCATTCAAAAACTCAATTACCAAAAAGAAACATTAGAAATTCCCTCCAAATACAGCATAAATGTTGTTGATGAATTCTACAAAACCCTCACCATTTTTTGAACAAAATCAACTACTTTCACTTTTCCTAATTTTCCCTTCCCAAACGCTCAAAATCAAGAGCAAGAGATTATGAAGCATTGGCAACTTTTTTATTTCCGAGAATAGCGACATGAACTAAATGTCCTGTCCAAGCCAAGGAGCTCCGAAGAGTCCTGACAAATGATGATTGAGACGGGATTCAGCACTTTTGAACCACAAAACACTTGGTTTCCATTTGGGTTGTAGGTGTAACCAGCCTGCTATTAAGGATATGGCAGAAAGAAATAATAGAAAACTATTTATTAACTGTGGCGACCAAAATATTGTCAGAGCTGCAAACCAAAAAACATTAAAAATGTGAACCAGTAGCCAGGCTATTTCATCTATTTGATTCTCCCCCATGGACAGCAGTTGGTCCATTTCAAAGGACTACAAAACTTCAAATATTTATCCATTAGTGATTCGAATATGCAAGCGTCCCAATTTTAGGTGTTTGAAGAAGTCTAATGCAAGGTATTGGACCGTGTTGGATGGCTGAATCATGGATTCAGAGACTGTTCTTTAACTGGTGGTGAACATCCCACTTTGAAGTTTTGGTATGACTGTTCTGGTGTAATCTATGATATGAAGGATAAGTTATTATGGGTAGTTCTTTTCAAAAGAATGCATTTAGCGTGCATATGGTTAATGGGAGATATTCCCACTCTTGGTCTAAGGATAGTTCTATGATCATTTTTAACATGATAGAAAGAAATCTTCCTTCATGTTTCTAGTAACATTGTTAAATATAGCTATTCACAAATAAAAACTGTGGTGAAATGAATATGGGAAAGAACCTGAACAAAAGTTCCATTTGTCGACATTGATTTTGGTGGCTTGAGGAAGAGTCTCATTGAAGGAAACAAAACATGCTGAATGGTCCATTCACGCTGAGCCCATGCTGTCTCAGCCTCTGCGAGTAATTCTTGGTCAATATCATCCTCCGCAATGTTCTCCTCTATGACACGGTAAAAAAATCATCAAGGTTGATAGAGGCCATGCTATTGGTGAAACATGCAAATCCATACAACACTCCATAGATCATCTTCTGTAGAATATCTCAAAAAAAATTATATGGATGTTGGATTTAGATGAATAACTTTAACCTTGACAGGTAGAAACAAAACATGGAATAAGAAGACAGGAACAAATAGTTTATGACTTTATGGGGAACTAGAAACACTGCAAAAACAAATAATTTGAGTCCTATCCTTGTCCTCTCAATTTATTCTTCCAATCTTCTCATAACAAAGGCTAAAATTGGAAAAGGAAGTATCTTAAAAGAGAAAACAGCATAAAGAAGGAGATATAAATAAATTAAAAGAAGATGAAAATTTAATGTGGTGTATCTCCTAATTGCAAGTGAATACAAGAAGATACAATAACTTTTTAAGTGATGGGATATGTCAATTAAGATCAACACAATAACACAAGGCTTTATCAACATGGATCTCCATTCTATGCAGGTTTCTTGCAAAGCAGACAACCTGGCCAGAATTCAGCACCGTTGGTCACAGATTCTGCTGCCTTTGCTGGGAAGGCTAACAAAAAGCACAGATGCCTCTTGTGTGGTGATTTTGCTTGTCCAGGAATTTGGCATTTTCTTCCAACCTAAATAGAACACACTTAGTCTTGGATCAATGACTGTTACGTGACCTGTATCATGGTCCACCAGTTCAACAAGGCTGACGACCAGACATGTCTCATATGTTCAGCGAAGAGCATAAATGACAAGCAGGCCAGTCCAGGCAGCATCAGCTGCAAACATATCATGCAACACTTTCTTCCAATTCAATGGTTCAACATCAGAAAGAAAAACTTTTGCTTGTGGGAGACATCATACATAATATTTTATTTTGGAAAAAAGACATTTAGCACATAAGTTATGTGGTAAAAATTAAACAATAAACAATGACAGAGTCTTTGGTAGGATATCTTCAACAACCAGAAATGACATGCATTATCAATTAGAAATCTATGAAGATAGAGGATTCTCATGCCCAACTTACCATTCTTACGTTTTTCTTCTTGAATATTCTCAAACTGCTTCCTATTCTTCCCATAGAAGTGCAGCCCACCACCTGATGGATTGGGCAATAGAGGGGGATGCATAGCATAGAAATCACCAAGTGCAGCTGAAATGGATTGAAAGCACTCCTTCTCATCCTCCCAGTCAATCTGTTAATATATAAAGAAACATCCATTATAGCCCATCCGTAAAAAAGTACATACACAAATATTTATGTGTGCCATGATGGGGAATTCAAGAGAAAGGATGAGTTTTACTCAGAAACTAATCAAATATAGACAACCTGGCACCATTGGAGAATTCAAATTTAATTTTCTACAGAGAGAAAATAATTGCCAAATTTTGATATTAATATTGAACTGGAAAAGGTAAACTGCCGTATGTGAGTTTCTTAGGCATAAAACTTAAGAACTGGTTTTAGACAAGGCAGCAACACAAGCAATATGCACCTAGAATGTCATTTAGATGGGCTCTGCCTCAACCAATGTGTTGCAGGTTTAAATATGCGCATCCACCAACTTCCCAAAAAGAAAAAGAAAAAAAAAGGGGAAAAACAAGGCAACATCACCTCCAGGTGCCACCAGGCAAGTAAACAAGGAAAGGTAGTGATCTTTTAAAAATGACAACATTGGGAACAGAGCTAATCAACTTTGAGATAATAATATATCTTACCAATTAATCAAACGCCCATGATGAAAAAGAATACAATGTTCTTCTCAAAAGAGGGCAGGAAAGTCAGTCAAATTGTTCATCTAAGCTAGGACAAAAAACATCTTTCCGGAGATGGATGCAGATGGGGTCTTCTTTTCTCAAATAACCACATGGGAAACGACACTATAAACCAGGAAGGTTGTGGTTTTAACCATTCTAAAGAAGGACAAAAGTGATAAGAAAAAACAAAATGAAAAGAATAATGATGAGAAGAAATATAATATTGCAAGGAGATTAGCTACTATAGGCCCTTGTGGTCCATCCCTTCCCCGGACCCCGCATAGGCGGGAGCTTCGTGCACCGGGACTGCCCTTTATGGAGACAAGCATCCTGAAGCACATGAATCTAAGGGAAACCACCATCAGTCTTGACCACATTTGGTTCAGAGTTGAAACCAGCAAAGCAGCCAGAGAATTTTAAAATTCGGGTGAAGAAGTGAGAAATGATTCCTCAAACCAAAGCAGGTGAATAAATATGCTGATGATGTAGATTGAGATATTAAGATGATCACTTCAGAGGAAACATTGCAACTGTATGGATGATCAAATGTACAACTTGTCCCTTGACATAATACAATATGTGAGACCTGTTATATTCACAAAATTCAGACTGGACCCGTGATTTGGCAGACACTTTATTGTCCTCTCATACCAGTGTTATAACACATACTAACACTGACACCTGTGTCAACACTTGTATAGACACTTCCAAGCATACTGACAAGCAGCCAACTTCAAAACAGCCTTTCATGTAAGACTTTTGACTTCCAAATAACTTATAATGAAGCTACTCCATCATTTGCTGGACTTCCCCAGATTTTCTTTCGTTTTTACTTTCCCTTCCCTGATTTAGTTTGAATTCTTATTCCGTTATATAACAAACAGACATGTTACAGTATCTGCTTTCTCAGGGACTGCCGTGTTGGACACCCACAGTCCATGTCCACAAATCATAGGACTGAACTTTAGACCTGTATCATCAACTTTAACAATGGTGCCAGGTAGAGGTTCTTGATTTAGAAATTTTCCCTCCAAAAATCATCAGACAGTAGTCTCTACTAGGCCACCAATCTAACAACCAATATAAAGTTTGAAACTTCTGCATATTCCATGAGTAATTATGACTTAACCGTGTATTGAATGCATCCTTTTGCAGCTTCAAGATGCCCATTCCATGCCTATGCACAAAGTAACAAACAATTTACAATCAAGCACATGTCTGCTCATGAAAATTGTAGTTAAAGAACTTAGAAGGCAGCCTCTGAGTTACATCTTTAGTAGGATTCCGGATGACCTCTCAATAATTCTATTCGAGTGTTAGCAGAGCCAAGGTTGTGCATATTGCATTCATTTTTCAAACTTTGGTTCCCAAGGCCAAGTTCAAATGAGTGTTGCCGATATTAGACAGACAATAGGAGCTTCAAGATAGAGCCACTATTCTAACCCATTGCTAGCATACAAGCTACAGTGATGTCATCAACATATGACATAGAACAACAAACGCGCAAAGCTCTTTTTTCATGAATACAAATGCAAGATATAAGCAAGCCAGATCTAAAATTCTCATAAGGGAACTTCCAGGTCCAGTCACAATTTTGAACCCAGAATATAATAGTTATTTGTACAATTCCCAAATTTGTTCAAAACATGCACTCAATTATCACATAGCATATCAGGTAAGATGTACCCATACTGAGTGCATGCTTCTCATTCTTGAATTTGTCAAACCACAAAATGAAAAGTGCCTTCAACATTAGAATCATTGATATTTTACTTTTAGGAGCAAAAGACATGCGCTTTTGATTACATTCAGCACAAATGGAACCCAAAAATTTATCTTTCAGTATAGTATGCTACTGAATATTCATTCTCCTTACCAGGACATGAGCTATCCATTGTTTGCTGCAATACTATCTAGGTAAGATTTAAGCCACAAAAGCATTTTACCTTCAAAATAGGGATCATAGTAATCCCAACAAAAGGCAGGATTCAAAGTATTCTCGTCATTTGAGTACTCTTCAAGGATAGAAATCATAAAAAATCGAACATATCTAGAAAAAAAATATCATAGAACATATCGCAGCCTCAAACAGCCCAAGATAATAAATTTAATAGAAGCAGATTTGCAGTGATCATGTAAGATTCACTATACACACAAGATACAGCATTTAAAATTACAAAGTAACTTATCAGAGACATTGGTTAAGCAGAGACAAGAGATAATGCAAGAAGGTAAAGATCAGCAAAATCACCCTTTTGTGAAGGTGTAGATGATAGAGGCATGCTTATAAGCCGCAAGTAACTAGATAATACAGAATTCACAATGGCAATTAACAAAGAGAGCCTCACACAACATGACAATCAATTATTTTCATCAAAATATTAATATCAATAAATCTCCCTTTCTCCAACAATTTCATTGTGGGAAACCTAATGGAAAAAATTAGAAGTCTCAATAGTTGAATATTCACAACAAAAACAAATCCACCTGGATAAATGGATGCCAAGTTCTCTTTTACTTTGACAACAGACGCACAATTACTTTAAGACATGAAGAACAGTAAAAATCAACAAATATCACCAAAACTAATAAAACATACATCGTTACCCAAACACAACATGAATTCTGGGACACGGTCCATATCAGGCGTGTACTGATCAAGTATGACTGGGAGCCTTGACAGATTCCCTTGCTGATCTATATATATGCAGAAGTACTCCTGTAGCAGTTCAGCTTTTTTCTTGAGCAATTCAGTGTTCATCTGATGATATCAATGCAATAAAGTTGGTTAGTAAAAATGTAGTATAAGTATGTGCCTCGAAAAGAAAATGATTCATTTTGTTGAAACTATATGTTATGACTTAAAAGAATTGATAATGATGGGTTACTTGAAAGTGGGTCCCTCAATAAGAAGAACATACTATATCAACAGACAGAAATGGAATATCATCAGTTTTTCATACTTCAATTGAAATGAACTATGTTGACCCATAGTACTAATGGAAGGAAAAGTACAATTACTGTAAACCTACATCAGGAAATAACAATAGCCGTCATAAAACAATACAGGCTGCGAATGAGCAGATATTGCTTTCTTATGCACATCACTGGAGATAGCCCACTTACCATACGTCTAATCAAACATTTTGGTTCTCTATAAGCAATGTATAAGGGAATTGGTGTCTATGCGAGCCTACTACACAGTGCATTGTGAACTGGAACAATCAACAAGCATGTCCAAACATAAAATTATTGAAGTTGAAACTGAATAACAATATTGGGGAGAATGAACCCGTACTCACAGTTGTCCAGCTGCCCTTTAGTCATTGATGGTCATTATATGGTAACCAAAGACAATGACAGGCTTTCGGAGCAGTAGCAAAATCACAAAATAATGTGACATTAGAGACAGCCAGTTTCAGGTCTTTAATTATGGATTGCCATGAATTTTGGGTTATGCGCGATGAAGCTTGTGCAAGATATGGAAAATCTTGGGTCTAGAGAGGATTTTAGCTCCTAGTAGAGAGAGGACACTTGCTTACAGAAAAAAGAAAGGGCAAGCTTGAAGCAGTGGATAGGAGGCTACTCATAGTCATTGGTAAGAGGCTAAAGAAGGTGTCTCATGATCTCATCCTCCATTACTGTACCAAATCCAGTGAAGTGAAGACAACATTTCAGTTCTTCTATAGTTTCTCTCCTCTAAATCATATAGTAGAAGAGCAACTTTTTCAACCCCAAAGAGTAAGCAGTCAAAGGAGCACCTAAATTCAATCTCCACCTTAGTATAGTCACCACTAAAATGAAAAACCAAGATACTACCTGAAACTGAGATGACCTTTCTCAGATTTCTCATACGTCTCTGTTACAAATGATTACATCAGAAGTCATGTAAACTCCTTTGATCAATAGACGAGAAGGCATTTTCTAAATACTATCCAGAGTGGAATGCCAATTTTGAGGGCCATTGATATTAACTGGATCAGAAGCATCACATTCCTGTAACGCAGACGGTCACTCCTTAAACTGGTATTATTATTCAACCCACTGCTTATAAAGACAAAGAGCAACAAAAGACTTACTCCTGATACAGGTAATTTGTGGCAGACCTTGATAAACAAGATGTAATCAACTCTTAAATTGGAGAGAATAGTTGGCATCAACTGAATTCATTTTACTATGGATATTTAGAACTGTGACAAATACATCCAACTTAACTGGGTTTTGTTGTTAGCATTTACTTAAAAACTGAGTTTTGTCATTACCATGCAAACATGCATGGTAAGACTATGTACTATAGACCTTTGTGGTTCACCCCTTCCCTGGACCCCACATCCAAGGGAGCTTCGTGCACCAGGTTGCCTTTTTTGAAGGGGAGCCTTGGTGCAACAGTTGAGTTGTTGCCATGACCTAGAGGTCACAGGTTCGATTCGTGAAAACAGCCTCTTGCAAAATGTAAGGAAAGGCTTGTATTATAGGCCCTTTGTGGTCTGCCCCTTCCCCAGACCCCACATATGCAGGAGCTTAGTGCACTGGGCTGCCCTTTTTATTTAAATAAAAACTGAATCTGTCACTCATTAGGATTTCTTCTTTCTTTGAAGTTGATTACACTCTTAGATTTTAAAGATTCAATCACCAACTTATGTTTAGAGCTACAGGTGCATGGTGGTTTCAATTTTGTGAGGTTCCTGCAAATTACAAATCTTTGCTATTTGGATCCTGAGTTGATGTTGTAGTTTGATGAAATGAGGAAGGAAACAGAATACTTCCAAACACATTCAATTGAAAACACTAACAGGAGAAGTGTCAGAGATTAAAGATCTGGTTTTTAAAGTGGTCAGTGGACAGCAGGATATTGTTTTCTACGTGGAAATATGCAACTCATCTCCTTAATGAAAAAGGGTTCTTGGAACCAAATCGGCTGATACTTCAATTAAAGACAGATTAAACTAGGAAATTGCAAATAGTGATACCTTTGAGGACAAGAAACAGCAAAGAAAACCAATTGGAAAATTCTACGGTCAACAGTTACTAGACCAGATATCTCCATTGCAGTGAACCCATTTATGGAAAACCCCAGACAGAGTTACCAGGAAGCAGTGTCCACAGGTCAAAGATGTGCTCTTAGTTGTCAATTTCGTTACGTGCACTACATTTTCTACTGGATTGGAATGTTTTAGTACTCCAGCTTCTCCTGAATCCTGCTTCAACAAAAATGTCGTATAGTTCTTCTCAGATCTCTCAAATGAGGAGATTTTTACTTGTTTAAAAACTAACAGAATGGGGTAGAAGAAAGGAGATCTGTTTGACTGTAACAGTTTAACCCTCTCAACTGATTGGGAATGCTAAGAAGGCCTTAAACTCTGCCATCCTGAAAACCCTAAAAAATGGGGTTAAACTGTTAAAGTATAAAATCAAGTTTTCAGTGTTCTTTTGTGATCTGTCCAGAAGAGAGCCAGAAACTCTAGAATGTTTCAAAATTTTTGGATTTTGGACCCTAAAGTTTTTGTTATTTTTTCGTTCTGGTTTGCCTTGGGGAACAAAATAGTTAAAATCTAGTTTCTGAGACAGGATTGACTACTAGGGTGACTCTGGGATATTGTTAATGCTTAAATCATAATATTTTTTGCACAAAGCTGATTAAGAAGAACAAAAATTGCTTAAATCATAATATCTTTGCCACAAAACAGATTATGCAGAAAAAAAATTTTGGACAGAAGCTTCACATTCTCACTTTTCAGAGGTGCAGATCAAATCTGTACAGGTATTCAGTTAGCTTTTGGTTATTGTATTTTCAATATCTAGAAGGAAAGGAATATACATATATTTGAGCACAAGGAAACACACATGAAGTGGATGGTTAAGTCCACTTTGAAAGAAATTACCACGAGGCTAAGCAACCAAATGTAAAAGAGCACCACAATGAGAAGAACAGGAGATCTTGATGTGATACGACCGTCAACTTGTTCCTCTATAAAAGGAAGTAAGAACCACGTACTTGGTTGAAATCATCCATAAGAAATACAGATGTATCCCTTGAGAGAAAAGAGGGATTTATTGGAGGGCTGATTCGTGATAGGGAAGGAAATTTTATCACTTTGTTTTCCCTTACCACATAAGAATATGAAATCAGTAATCACAAGCTATCTATATGGGGCTCAAATGTGCTTGTGCACTCGACAAAAAGCTTAATCAAGCATGGATGGATCAGATTTGTCTAATGCAGTGGATATTATCAATGCCACTGTTACTTGTCCCTGCAGGTTGATTTCAATTCTTCATCACATCAAGAAATTGCTTGATAAATTCATGCATTGGGAAGTTGCACATACTTGGAGAGAACCAAATGCAGCAGCTGACTATCTCTCTGAGAAGACCTTCCCTCTAAAAGAGATTTACTTTAGCTATACTTGCCTCCGATCTTTATTGTATTATAAGTTATGATATGGTTGGGAAAGTTTATATCCACATGTAATTCTATACCTTTTTCAGCAGTGATAAAAGCATGGTTTGGGGTTAGCTTCTAAAACCCCTTTTTTCCTACCAAACAAAAAAGAATAGACAGACTGAAAAAGTAGCCAATTCTAGTGCTGAAGCTGAGATAGAGGTAAGATTCATAATGGATGCAAGCAGGAAGCAGCTATTGTTGGAAATCCTTACATAGGAGCTTGGAGTTGTTCTTGATGAATCTACAGAGATGTACTACTAGAATCAATGAGCAACATAGATCGCCAGAAATCCAGTATTCCACAAGAAGACAAACCAAATTGCAATTCTAGCAAAGATGTTGTCATCAAGTAAGAAGAAATGTAACCTTTTGCATGAAGTGGTATCTCCTTTAAACCTTAGCTCATTATATATTTCTACTTATGTTTTCAGAGTTAGGCATGGTTGATATGTATGCTCCAGTTTCAGTGGGAGTGTCAATGGCAGAGATGCTATCAATAAGACATCATGTACTCCTCACATGAAGACTGAACATCAGCAAAGTAACTATATCCATTAAACCTAGAGCTCCTTGTATATTTCTATGTATGCTTCCCAGGTCAGGCATGGATAATATGTATGCTTCATATTGTGTGGGAGTGTCAATGCATATTATAACAGTTATTATTTATATTAATAATCATGTACACCCTGTCTTCAAGTCATAAGTTGCTTGAGTCTAAAATCACAAGTGACTAAGGGTAGCACCCACTTAGTGGAAGTTCAGATTCTTTCTTAACCATCAGTTCTCTAATAAAAGAGAGTTCAAACTGAATATCCATACACATGGATTCTCCTTTCTTTCTGCATAGGATATCTCCTCCTCTCTCCTAATCTGACTTTCTTTTATCTCTTCTTTATTCTTGTTTGAGTTAAATCCAAGAATGTAATCTGCAAGGCCTTGATCTTTTCTTCTCGATATAGCATGGGGGTTTCCGAAAGTCCATGACTTCTAGAAAAGATGGAATCAGATCTCTACAGTGGCATGAAAAACCAGCATGAACCCACCTAACACCTGTCACCATTAAATTGAAATTCAATATTCATTTTTGTAACTTCGCTAACTGGAAAATATAAGTGCTCCCTAGGTCCTATTGGATTTATAATGTAATGAAGTTGACGTGCAAGCTTTCCATACTGGTAACCAAATATCTGTACATGAATTTGGCAGGGGACTCCAGAAGAGGCAGCGCAGTCAATGTTATATGGTAGGTGCATTTGTTGTAGCCACAAGCCTTGGAGAAGTTGATTTTGCAGATAAACTTTTAGACATATTTAGGAGTCAGGACAAATAATCTTCTCCTGTATTGCCAGTAGCAAGAAATATTGCTGTTCCTTTGATGAACGAACCAAATCACCACACTGTGATTTATGCACAGTAACTGCATAATGAGAACCAATCAGTACAACCTCATTACTCAGAATAGGATGTCAAAGCTGCCACAAAATGCCTGGTTAAGTGCACAGTGAGATTACAATGAAAAGTTCCTTTATACGCATATTTTTCATTAGAAGGCCAATCACAGGGGGAGGGAACAAAAATATTAGGATAGGATTCTCTTGCAGATATCATAAGCTGGATCAAAGAAGAGAAAATTAATAAATTAATTGTTAGAGGTGTCCAGGAATTAGTATCCTATCTTCACGTGCTAAAACATGTTTGATATCGAATATGGAGAACCAAACCCAGAAAGACCTGGATCACACGTATCCAATAGATAGAGAGTACTCACTTCTCTGAATTGAATATCAGTTGAAGATTATCCTCTAGTAAGATATGGGAAAAGAAATTGATGAAACTTTAATTATGGAGGACAATCTAGAAAGTAACTAGGAATCACAAACATCTGGGCCTAATTCTGAAGCAACTATGAAAAGGAGAAGAATTCTGGAATCTAGACTACACTACATTTGTCTATATCTTTTTGGTAAGGTTTTCCCTGTACTTATCATGTTACCACCAATACATGTATGCAGTTCTAGAGCAACCTGTCATTAGAATGTCTTTAGACATCCACAATCATTTTCACAAACCTTTGATTATAAAATCCAACAACAACAATCAACTGCCGACATATTTTAAGCCAGTGAAAACTACAATCTGTAGAACTGCACATAAACCAGAAAAACCTTGCCTAAGGGTTGGTAGCTTACTTCAGCAATCTTCTCTTTCAGATCATTATTGTCATTACACTCTGATTCTAGATCTTCCTCTTTCAGGGCCATCACAATTAACTCTGCTACAGGGGCAGGATCACTAAGCTGTATAGCATTGAAATGTGCAAATCGACGTACGACTTGCTGATACATAAGTTCTTTGCTGCAAAGAAAAACACAATAGAAGGGATTTCATGCATTCAATGTAATTAGTGAAATACTTTATGCTAAATAAAAGATGAAAAACTTATCACAACCAATCAGGTGAAAGAAAAGAAGAGATGCAGAAGTAATCAAAATGCCTTCCCTGCTAGAATTAGTGTTTGTGTAACAATTTTGTCACATTAGCAGCACCAGGGACAGGAATCCTGAGCTTCTTAGGACTTTGTTACAGAAAGGTTTGGGGCATGAGGCTCCATTTGCTTATCTAGAGTTAAGTTTCATTTGTGAACTTGGATCAGTATGTGATCACTTGAACTAGGGTACTTTTAGCTTCTCTTTTGACAAATCACTGGAGGACTTCAACCAAAAACCTCTTGGTTGTATGACAACACACTTAAGGAACTAAGTGTTGAAGTCCCTGGTTACCATTATTTTGAATAGTAAGTTTTAGTACTATTTGTTGGTTTCTGTGTCTGTGTACTACGTATTCTGGAACTTAAACACATTTTTCACTATGGTCAATTGAGTATCATAATTTCCTCTTTTAGGTTGGACACATGTTTGCTGTAGTTTGGTATTGGGTCTCTTTGAGAGACCGTAAACAAAATGTGAGTGGTTAGGTTGTTGACAAGTGCTTAAAGTACCCTTTTAGGCCCAACACAGTTCCTAGTCCCAAAAGGTTGTTCCTGACCAACTATTTAAGCAGTCAATGGTTACAACATTATTGTTACTTGTACTTCAGGTGTTTCAGCACCCCTTTGCAGGGCTTCCTTTAGTCAGAAATGGAGGTTAAGCATAACATGTGAAATACTTTGGAAAGGGTTTTTTACTTAACGTACTATTCTGTTCTAAATTAGTCTCAACCTTTAAACAACTGTAAATACTTGGGCATCACTTGGGTTATCCTGGTTTGCACATAGATTTGTACTGTGAGAAAGATCCTTTACTAACTCTGTACATTGTCTTAAAGGGTGTATTGGAGTTAGTTAATGTCTGTATAGAGCTCAATGTTTTTAGTAGGCAAATGGTATGCTCACAACACTTTGAGGTGCAGATTGTACCTTACATGCTTTGGCAAGAGATGGATAGATCAAAATTCGTACTCAAACTGTCACACATGCAATTTTGACTTCTACAGCTGTCTATGCCTATTATCTTACATATAAAAGTTTATTTATTTCAGAGAGTTATAACTCCATTGAAGGGGAGCCTTGGCACAACGGTAAAGTTGTTGTCATGTGACCTTGAGGTCACAGATTCAAGGCATGGAAACAGCCTTTTGCAAAAATGCAAGGTAAAGCTGTGTACTATAGACCCTTTTGGTCAGCCCCTTCCCAGGACCCCGCCCGCATATGCAGGAGCTTCATTTTCCAGGGCTGCCCTAGAGTCATAACTCCAATCCAAAGAATTTGCTAATCCCGATTACTTGTCTCCAATATAATTTTGTACTTACAGAAGAACAATAATTGTACACAAAAGTGGCCTTGTAAATGCTTCACGCAAGCATTCACATTTTAACTAAGTGAAAGTTCAATATGGAGAAGAACATTGCATGTTACTTACAATAAACATGTGTGGCAAAAACAGCTTCCACAAGTGCAATCCCACCGATTTATATTTAAGGACTCAAGATATTAAAAAGAGAAAACCACGATCTGTCTAAGACGATCAAATTTAATGAACAAATAAAAGGTAACAATAGCTTCACTTCTAGAAATGAGCACTACGAAGCACCCCTGAAATTTTTTCATTTTACATAACACAGGCTCCAGTCGAAGGGGAGCCATGGTGCAACAGTAGAGTTGTCGTCATGTGACCTAGAGGTCACGGGTTTGAGGCGTGGAAACAGCCTATTGCAAAAGTGCAAGTAATGCTGCGTACTATTGATCCTAGAGGTCACAAGAGCTTCATGCATCGCTGCCCTTATTTTCTTTTTTAACCACAGGCTCCAGTTGATGATATAAACACCCAATGCACAATAATGGGAAAGGATAATTCAAACACTTGCCTCAAATTCACCACATTGGCTAGCAATAGATGGGTACCATGCTGAAGCAAGGCAAAAATGTCATCAGCCATTCCAACATATGTACAATCTTTAACAATTTCTAGTAAACCTACAATGACACATGGCAAAGAAAGAATACTGAGATAATAGGCTAATATTAGTTACCAGTAACAATCTCTAAGAGAAATTAACAGAAATAAGAACAATTAAAATAAAAAGCATACTTTCTAACTCACCAGGATCTGCATTACGTTCAATATCACGAAGGAGCTCTTGGATGCTACTCAGATCAGCAGTTTCCTTTGGGTTCCTTCTTTGCCTTACAGCAGCCCTGGGAACAAGTTTCAAATAACCATGTGTGCATCAGATAAGTAAAGGAGAATGTCATTCTGAATGAGAAAAACACCCTCATCTGCGGACTTCTGAATATATTGGAACAGTTCTGAGCTTTAAATTGAATGTTTTCTTGATGGTTATCAAATTGGCAAGATTCTCTTGTAACTCAGAAATGCATAGATCTTTCACTTTGATCATGGCTTGTGCTTCTCAAATAAAATGATATTCAAGTCTTATTGGGTTATCATGATCAAAATACTGTGATATTTCTAATAGATGCCCCCCCCTTGATCACTGGCCAATATGCTTTCTTATGGTAAAAGATTTTAGGCCCACCTCTAATTAGCTGTCTATAAATGATACATCATCAAATCAGTTAATACCTCTACCTAGTGAGTACCTCATACAACTATTGTAGTATCCATGAAGTCAACAAGTGAATCACAGCTTAGCATTAAGTTCGTTCTCTGAGGTATAGACCCTAGCTGTTGTGAAAATAAGTAGCCAATGCAAGATAATGATCATATGCATAAATATCTAACTGAAAAGACATGCATAGTTGCACCTGCTAGGTCACATTACAGTATGATATAAATCTTTCATGGTAGTTTTCAAGTAAATGTTTACCAAGATTGATATGGTTTATCAGTTAATTGTGATTGTTTAATTAATTTGAGATACAAACATAGCAAGAGTTATTTAGTCCTACGATATTACGGCAATAGAATATGTTAAGCCTATTACAAAGAGTTCTAATTTTTTACTCCTTTTCCCACAATCCATAAAAATGAAAATGAAAGTCTGAAAATATCACTGCTATGTCATGGTTACTTTATCTCATGCACCCAGCAGTAGCAAAGGTCATTATTTTTGTGAGTTTGGGACAAAATTGGCAACAAACACTGCAATAGGGGTTGCTTTATTAAGACATAGAAACTGTTAGCCAAGGGAAAATACCATAGAAGAAATTCGGACATTATCAAGCAGTAGCTGCAATTGAAGATATGAAAAAGCAGACTGAATAGGAAAGAATATTTGACTTAATAAACCATTTTAATTCAGACTTTATGGAGACTCATGCCCTCTCTCTGGTATCCCTATTAGTGCATGTCATACGCATAATGACTCTACCAAAATTTTGATCACTAACTTTGTCATCTCATCCTGCTACTAGAATTTCACAAGGATGGAGAAATAAATATGACTTCCTAGAAAATGCACCTGATATCTATGCCAGTGAATTCATCCATACACATGGAGTAAAGAGAATGTGCTTTCAAGAAACCAATTCAGAATGGGGAATGTAAGAGTAATTTGAATCCTACCGTACAGAAGCTAGGTCAGATTTCTTTCTGTCTTGTCCAATAGGCCTTTCCTGCAAATAAGCATGCAGCCTTCCAAAAGGATCTTGTGAATCTGTCCGGACCATTTTATTAACGGGGACCTTCGGAGATTTTGCTACTACAGCATCGAGAGAAAATTCAGCATAAAAGCTAATACAGAAAAGACACAGCAAAAAATTGAACAAATAAATGTTGCAGACTACATCTTCAAGTAGGTACAATTTTCAATGTCAGACACTAATCATTCTGCATACCTGGCGGTGAAGCATTAGGTTGGGCATCTTTGCTTCCACTAAGAAGACCAGGCATAGAGGGAGAAGCGGTCTGTGTTGCAACATGGAACAAAAGAATGTTAACAAGGAGAAAATTTCTTAGTAAGGTAAGATCATCCAGTGAAATTACACACAGAAAGAGTGGCAATATCCGGATTCTTGTTTGTTTAATTAGTTTTAAGAAGGATAATGTGCATCTACAGAATGAAACATGGTACCAGAAAATGCAAACTACCACCACAAGCAATCAGTTCCAGATAAAAGTGCTAATATTCCAAGTGAACCATGTTTGCACTTGCTTAGGAACTCCTATCTGAAAGTAAGGACTATATACTCCTCTTACATGCAATAAACTAGAGGTAAATGTCCAAGAGCCAATCATTGACCATTAAACATTTTAAGTTTACATAAGAATACAGAGCACTCCAATCATTGTAATAGCAACTGCGACTCACTCAATCTGAATGAATGAATAAAAGGGACCTCAAAGATGATTGCAGACCATTTTAAGGATCTTGGGAGGACTTCCTGTAACAACCCTCAATTTCGAGTTATTTCTAGTATAATTATATTATATTTAATTGGGATAAGAATCAAGAACTGAATTCTGTGAAAAATTGAATTCCATAAAAGTGACCCCTTTGAAAACTGAAATTGGAACTTGAAGCCATCAAATTTGAAATACAAGCACCGAGACAATTCTAATGGCACAAAGAACACAGAAATTGAAGTTCGGACGGAGAAAATATAATGATTTAAACATGAAAGGAATTTTGGTAAAAAAACCAGATAATTACTTTAAGGGCAGTGTCGTTTTAATAACGACGCCCCCCCACCCCCCCTTCAAGACGAGTGATGGTCCAAGTTGACTCTCACCCAACGCCAACAAGGGGAGGAAGAAGGAGAAGGGGAAGGAGAGGAGAGGAAGAGAGAATGTTGGGGAGGATTGTCTGCGGAATGGATGGTAACGGCGATGAAGATAGAAAACAGGGAAAGGATGATGCGCTGGGAAGATAATGGTCGCTGGAGAAAATGGTGGCTCAGAACATCATCTTGCTCAACTAGCGGAGACAAGCAAGACCCACTACTCCGATTCTTTGACCCGGCCACATCTTGCGGGAAAATCAACGACAGAGCTCGCCGGAGATGTTGATTTCTCTGAAGAAAACGACAACCTAGATAATCTAAGCCGTTCACCTTCTTCAGCAAGTCGAAAGGAATAAAAGTCTCAAGCTCCCTTTCTGATCCAATGACGTTTCACTGAAAATTTTGAAGAGAAAATGTGACGCAGGTACACAACTTCACCAAAAAAATTGAGGGTCAAATTGGATGATCTTAACCGTTCATCATATTCCCCTCAATGTTATGAGCAAAACCCAATATTTCGTTCATTGATCAGGCAAGATCCGACTGTCAATAGTGATCAGACCATCAAATATGTGATCGACCCAACCATCCATCACAATCAGAACCATTCATTGCGTTCGCGGTAATGTACAAACGAGATATATAGCAAATATCTTTGACTGGAGCGAGATTGAGGCAATCTATCGAGATTTACAAGTATGAAATTGGATCCAAATTGATGATCCACATCATTTAATTGATTTTTTGATATATTATAACTAGAACTACAAATGTATTCTTCAATCTAGGATGATCAAGAGGACAATCGTGGCCAAATCATTGTAGATAGTACAGATCGGGCACTTTGGAGACGACCAACTGATGATTCGGCCATGCAGACAACTAGACATCCTTCAGATTAACTTATGAGAGGTTGGATTATCATCCTGACCATTTAATTTGGTTGTAATTAACTAAAATTGTGCATAATTTGCATATAAATGTGCTCGATTAATTCATTTAATGATAATTACCCAAAATTGACGTGATATGAATATGATAACTTTGGAATATATTATAATATGATTAAGAAATGAACTTGATAATTATTGGTGGGCCTAGTTAATCGTAACCTATATTGTCAGCCTACCATAGTAGGCTCCACCTTGAGATTCTATGGCTGCAAACCATTGGATTATAACTAAGAATCCAACTTAAATAAATAATTTGGGTTTTAAGTTAGACTTGGATGTGATGTGTCTCCAGGTAGTGGGACTGAGGTGAATTGATTTAGACTGGAGTCTGGTTGTGACTTGAGAGGTACAAATGAGTGGTTCTTCGTCTGAAGTAGGTGATGATAATCAATAATGGGCATGCTTCTTTGAAATTAGAGATTTTCATCGCATCAGCTCAGTATTTATGAACGAATGCCATGCATATATTATGATACCGTGAATCTTACTAAAATATCTATCTTATTTGTGACTGATACACGTGCATGATTTGATTGATTATTATTGTTCTACAGACTCATAATTCAACTATGATGAGTTATATTTTATACACAATAGTGAAAATATATGATTTTGGTACGATTTTATGACTCTAAAGTCATAAATGGTGATTTGATTTACCATTGCATATTGAGGCATATGAACGCCCTCTTTTATCACCTTTTTTACCGTAGACTTGGTGGAGGAGGCTTAGTAGCTAGTCCTTGAAAAGCTATCCTTAGAATGAGGGGCAGTGCCTTGGGATTGCAAGCTACAAGTGCTCTTGATTTTTATTTGGACGCTTGGTGACTAGTCCTTGAGAGGCTAACTCCAGGATGAGGGGTAGTGCCTGAAGATGGCGAACCACAAGTGCTTCAGGTTTTCATTATTTCACTAGAGGATTATATATCCATTTTATTAACCATGAGACGTGTGATTTTAGTGTTTTGCGAATTTATGACGGGTGTTTTTACCTAGTAGATGCTATGCTAAAAGCAATGTAGGGTTGGCCAGTCGCCTCTAACTTTATGAAATGATTAGACCCCACCCATAAATGGGCAAACCTCGTAGGGAGTCGTATTATGAGTAATCTATACTATGCATCCCATCAGCCCCGATGAATGACAGACACAATCTCCCATTTGATGTCGACGGGGAGCAACAGTTGGTAGACCCATGAGTTAGTTACTACCACAACATAGCGGTCCATGCATTTCTTAATGATTGATTTTATTATATTGTGCAATGAGTGCTCCAGGATAAATATTCCCTCTAAAATTACGACGCAACAATACGTGAAGTGGTATGAGTACTCATGACCGGATATTCGAGTGTATGGGACACTAGCAGCACCTGTGTAAGGGTGCCCTTATTGATGATTTGCACATTCACATATATATTCTCTAAACTTTTGACGCTCTATATTGACGTGGTTTTGTCGTATTTATGAGCCTTATACGCTCAGTTGATTTAGCATGTTTTCAAACACGCAGTTGGCGTGAGTTACATCAATTTGATATTGGCATTTTGACGAGTCTAAGAGGCTTTGTTTACTTAGCATATTTTGGAAATACGCAAGTGGCTTGGATGTATTCAGCATGATTATGAGCTTTGAAGCCTTTGCTATTTCCACCAATTTAGTTAGTTTTTTATGCTAATTATGCTACACTTCATCACTATTCATTCTCATATTTGACATCATGCTAGAATTGTTTTCATGAGAAAGATATTTATCACGTACTCTGAGATTTGATACATGACCTTTTCATATTATATTTAATATTTATAAGTTACTATTATTATTGTCGTCACCTATACAAGCATAGCTTACTGATTCATTGTCGTTTCAAAACCCCAAGAGTCATATGACCCACAAAATTATGGATTTAACTATGAAATGATATTCCATTTCTATCGAAAATTCGACAATCTCTTTGTACTTTGGACCAACGCATGCGATGCGACAAATACCTAATAGACACAATAAATATAAATACAAAATATGGGAGACTCGGTCTCCATATCTATCCTCTAGATCATACACATTTTTGACAAAACCATATACCTCAATGGTAGAGTAGAAATAAAAAAGAAACAACGAGGCTACCCAAGGTCTATCCATACACAGCCATCACATCAAACTAGATGAAAACCATACACATATACAATCTATAAAAAAATATCCAAGGTAACGTTTTGAACAAACCATACACATAGTTGAAATCTCCTCCATGCACAACTAAAGGCCGCCAACGCCCTCACTCTCTAGCTGCTTGCATTACCTACTGTCTCTCTCTATTTGTGTATGTGACGATAATAATAATAGTAACTTATAAATATTTAACACAATATGAAACAGTCATGTATCATATCTCAGGGCATGTGATAAATATCTTACCTCATGAAAACAGTTTTAGTATGATGTCAAATATGAGAATGAATAATGATGAGGTACAGCATAATTAGCATAAAAAACCGACTAAATCGGTAGAAATAGCCAAGGTATTAAAGCTCATAATCATTATGAAAACAACACAATGCATCCAAGCTACCTACGTGTTTCCAAAACATACAGAGTAAACAAAGCCTCTCAAGTTCGTCAAAATACCAATATCAAATCGATATAACTCACGCTAACTGCATATTTGAAAACATGTCAAATCAACTGAGCTTCTAAGGCTCATAAATACGACAAAACCACATCAATATAGAGCATCAAAAGCTCAGAGAATATACATGTGAATGTGCAAGTTATCAACAAGGGCACTCTTACACACGATCCCACAAGTGTCCCATACACTCGAATCTCTGGTCATGAGTACTCGTACTACTCCACATGTCATCATGCCGTGGGTATAGAGAGAATATCCATCCTGAAGTGCTCATCGTGCAATATGATAAAATCAATCATCAAGAAATGCATGGACAACTATGCTGCAGTGATAACCAACTCTTGGATCTACTAACTACCACTTCTCGCCAACACCAAATGAGAGAATAAGTGTTTATCACGCATTGGGGTCGATTGGATGCATATTATGGACTACCCATAATACCACTCCTTATGAGGTTTGCCCATTTATGAGCAAGTGTCTAATCATCTCATAAAGTCAAATGCGAGTGGCCAACCCTATATCATTCTTATCACAGCATCCACAAGGCAGAAACACCCATCATAAATTCGCAAAACACGAAAATCACACATTTCATGGTTAATAAAATGGATATACAATCCTCTGATGAAATAATGAAAACCAAAAGCACTTGTGACTCACTATCCCAAGGCACTGCCCCTCATCCTTGAGTTAGCCTCTCAAGGACCAACCACCAAGCCTCCAAATAGAAATCAAGAGCACTTGTGGCTCGCCATCTCAAGACACTGCCCCTCATCTTGAGGTTAGCCTCTCAAGGACAAGCCACTAAGCCTCCTCCACCAAGTCTATGATAAAAAAAGGGATATAACAAGGCATCCACACGCCTCAATATGCAATAGTAAATCAAATCACCATTTAATGACATTACAGTCATAAAATCATACCAAAATCATGTATTTTCACTATCGCGTATAAAATATGACTCATCATAGTTGAATTATGCGTCCATGGAAAAATAATAATTAGTCAAATCATGCAAATGTGCATCATTTACAAATAAGATAGATATTTCAATAAGATTCACAGTATCATAATATATACAAGGCATTTGTTCATAATATATACAAGGCTTTGTCTCTTCATCAGTTTGGTTGAATATGACTATTGATTTTCATTACAATTATCAGGTAAGACAACTTAGGTGGAGAGTAAACACAGCTTTGAGTTTACGTGACTACTCTGATTGAAATCGACCTTGATTGGTATAGCAATAGTATCTTCTTCCCTACAATAACGACCTGTTGTTACAAAGTACTAATCAGCACACCAATGGCATCTAAAATTTCCTCTCATAAGATGTGTTTACATTATCTGAGTGATGGTTATCCATTCAATGATTTTAAGGATAAAAAAGGAAAGGGCAGCCCAATGCACGAAGCTCCTGCATATGCGGGGCTCAGGGAAGGGGCGTACCACAAGGGTCTATAGTCTGTAGCCTTACCTTGCATTTTTTCAAGAGGCTGTTTCCACGCCTTGAACCTGTGACCTCAAGGTCACACGACAACAACTCTACCATTGTGCCAAGGCTCCCTTCTTATTCAATGATCTTAACGAAGTGGAGATATAAATCAACTTTAGTATTGTAGTTTTCCTTGCAAAGACCCCACCTTTTTATTTCATTTTTTGATAGGTGAGCATCTATTTACTGCCCTAGACTGAAACTTACCACCCGAAAAAACATCAATGTGCCTATCTTTTATAGGTGTACTGATCTCAGCTCCCTAAGTTAATGCACTAAGCGTTGAGAATTAAAAGAGGAACACTGTATATTTGGATACAATCACATATAGTGCTCATAACTTATTTAATAAAGACTTCTACATAGAATCCCAACTAGAAGCAAGAACAAAAAAGAGCCTGTTTTACACCCAATTATGCACAGCCCAAAGTGACTTATTAATATGTTCATAAGAGACAATTTTAGAAAACCCTGAATGGAACTCTATTGAAGGGAACTGATTTAGCAAAAAACAGACAAAAGGGTCCAGATCTGGCTTTTGTGACTCAATCAAAGACATACCTTTCAGCTGTAAAACTAATCCTACACTCAAAATTACCTGTGTGTGAAATGTCCTCCACGTATTAGAGCTTCTTAGCTTGGATTCCACTTCACTTTGAATGTGTTCAATAACACTCTCCTGATTCAAAAGGCTTACCTGAAAAGAAAAGACCATGACCAAAATCTCTACTTAGATTGCCAAAGCTATTAAGATATCTAATGCACAAACTGCTAGAAAAAATGTTCTGCAAGCAACTTCAGATTTTTATGGTTTTACCAGGGAGGCAGTAGACTTCTACAAGCAAAGCAGTGCTTGAAGGCTCAACTAGTCTGCTTAGAAACTAATGAACAACACATTTAATTCAGCCAATTCTATGAGAAACTTGAATATATGAGAAGCCTAGGCAAGTTCTAATTGCAGCCTTGGGTTTTGCTAGAATGAGCTTAAAGAAAGAAGCTCCCCCCTCAGCTTAAAGAAAGAAGCATGAAGAGAAAATTGGTTGCGTATTTCCTTCACGTGTTCTCTTTTTAAGTTACTGTTCTCAGAATATTTAAATGTCACAATAGTCTGAACATATTTTACCTTTACCTCCAAAATACCATACCTCTCTCTTTGTTGGATGTACATTAACATCAACGTGCTCTGGTGGCAGTACAACGGACATGTAAATGAAGGGTTTTGATGCCTTAGGCAGAGTAGCAGCATAAACAAATTCAATAGCTCTCTTCAAAGCGGTGCACTCAACCAATCTATCTGAAATAGCATAAAATCACTGTAGCTTTTGGCAAAATAACTGGAGTACAACGAAGGCATTACTAGAAGTGCAAAACATGTATCATCAGCTCACACCAAGTGCACTAGTAGAGAAATAATTGACAAAACATTCATGGTCTTTACAATATAACAATTGATTAAAAAAAATGAAATGAGAAGAACACCTTTGGGTTTACTTCTTGTAAAGCTTAGGGACATTATTCTGGCAAATTCTGGCACTAAGGGGCAAATTTTTAGAAGAATTAGGTACTTCTAGTGCAGATAATACTGAAATAAGGTACTGACCTGCGCTCATTAGGGTGTTTTCATTTGCGACCTAGATCTATAAGAAAAGATACAAATGATCTTTGGTAAGCTATTAAGAAATATAATATGAGGACCTGATGGACATGGATGTCCCTAGGTGTTTTAGATGGAGGCAGCAAGCAACTCTACATCTCCAACTTGTAAATTCTCCACATCCCAATACAAAAATAAAGAAAGTAAACATCATCACGAAGACCTTATCCCAATTTGGGGTCAGCCACATGAATCTTGTTCCTTCATTTCCCTCTATTAAGTGTCATCTCAAAGTTTTTAAATCTTTTCTCACCACTTCTATCCAGTTATTTTTGGGCCTTCCCTTGCCCTTTCAGAAACTTCTACTGGATCATCTCACTTTCTACTTGGCTAAAAGAACTCAATATTAACAAACTATATCATCCAAGTATTTTGCCAAGTCTCCAAAATGTATTAGCTTTCTCATTGAAACATCTATTAAATTGGTTGGGTTGTAATACAAAACCATCAGGCTAAGGAAAGAGATTTTATTTACATTGCTGACCTGAAAAAATTCGGATGCTATTAATACTCTAGATCCTCAAAGTTAGTACTGACATTTCTTCCATTTTCTCATTAGACATATGATTTTGCAGTTTCAAGTAATACTTATCTTAATATCTCATTAGTGAGTTCAAGAATTAAATTGCTTGAAAAATAGAATTCAAGAGGACAGCAGTGCATGTGAAACACCATTATGCACTATCTACATGCTGATGCTTGATACATCAAAAGAGCCAGTCATTCAAAGAAGATGCAGAACTATGATAAGAAGTTCATTGTGGTAGTCAACCCCTCCATCAATGCTTTTGATCTCACAACAGGATCCAGAGTTCATTGTTTATGTCAAGCCTTTTGATCATCTGGACACTTATGAAGATTTTCAGGTACAAGGGATCCACTGTGGATGCTTCGAATCCTTCCTGGGACATAGAGTGCATCTAAGATTAGCATGATTCTTCTCAATTTAACTAATGAGTTTGCAGAGAGAGAATGGTTGGCATGGACCCAACTTGAGAGATGATGATCTGCAGTTACAGAAGGAAATTGTAGCTATCACGAGCACCAATTAAAGAAATTGGCAGAAGCCACCATAATAGAGTAAAAATTCTCCAAAGATGTGGCCAAGCATTTTTTATTAAAAAGGTAGAAGATGAAGCCTTCCCCATGCAAGGTGAGTGCAGTATTTTCACAATAAGCCATTGTGACACAACAAATATCATCAGCCAAAAATTTGAAAGATCCATGTTGCAATGAAGCAGTCCAATGAAGTAATCTAATTACTGATATAAGAAGTACAGTAGCATCCCCAGAGAGCATACCATTGATGAAAAGCACCATTGTGGTTTTCTTTGCAGTGTAGTTTGCATCAGAAATATAACCATTCATTTTAAAAACTGAATGAGAGGGATCATCTTCTGAACACGTTGTTTCCATCAGACAATGAGCAACAGAAGCACCATAGACAGATTTGATAGCATCTAGCTTGGAACAGGTAACAGCTGTGTGAACATCTGCCCGGTTTGCACCATGCTAAATCAGAAGTAGAGGAAGAAAAGAATGCAATTTAAGATTCAGTGGAGAGAAAACTCATTCCAAGTAGTGCAACTATAAAGGCAACAAACAAGCAGCATAGAGTGATGAAAAAACAACCTTTCTGCATGAGAAGCTCACATTTACATTATGAATTGCAAGCCTACAAATCAAATCTGCAATCTTAGAATAGTCATCATTGGAGTTCTGTAGCATTTTCCTTCGAGCACTCATGTTATAAAACAGGTTTTCAATCTGAAATCAGAAGTGCTAACTGGAATTAATTTCGTTTCAGTCATGAGAGAAACAAAGAAGCAATCCAGGAAATAGAGAAAATCTTTTACCATTATCTGTGTTCCTTTTACTGCAGCGCATGGCCTAGGTTCATGTTCCATCACTCCATCTTTATATGATACCCTATATAAAAGAACAATGTTTGAAAATCTAAGCTTACAACAGACAAAAACACAATGCATGGACAAGATTTATTCAAGAAAATGAACCTATAACCATGCAATTGGCCTTCAGTTATTGTTGTCACAGTAACATGTCCAACATATGTCATACTGGCCAGGGCCTCTCCTCGGAAACCCATTGACTTTATCGTCTGCAGGTCTTCATATGCAGATAGCTTTGATGTGGTGTGCCTTTCACAAAGAATTGGCAAATCTTCATACTGTGAAATGCACGAAAATGTCAGCATCTTTCATAGTGACTACACGAACAGTATTAAGCAAAATGTAAAATGACAAAAATTTCTGTACAGTAACGTAAAAGACCCAAATCATCAATCATTATAATCTTCCCTTATGTTAAAGATACAAAGTTATTTGGTGAGAACTATCACTTTAGTATGTTCAAGGTATGTCACATATAACTTGTAGCTTCTGCAACCCTGCACTTCTCAAAAGCATATGGGGTATAAGAAGGGAGGTACTTTGGCTCTTTTCTTTTTTGGTACTATGGCAAGGTAGGTATGCAATATACAAATTTTTTCTGTCCCTCTTTCAAGCTCCCATTCTTCTCATCTTCATTTTTCCTTCTCCACTCTCCTTTCTTAAAGATTTGCTAGGTGCAAAGTCTAAGAAGGTACTATAGCAAGTTGCTAAGTCCTTTAGATCACCTCTACGTTCTTCCTTTTCTTCTTTTATCTAATCAGGCCTTTCCATTAAGCATCCTTCCTCTCCTTGTTTCCTCACACACATTACAAGAAAGTTCAGACCCAATCTAGGATATCTTAGATTTGAATGTAGCAAGACCCTCAACATGGTATAGCAATTCTGCAAGGAATGTGGCAAGAGCTTAATGCCATCAGCCCTCAACTATGATGGCAAATTGCAGAAGAGATAGTTGAGGAACTTCGAGAGGGAAAATTTCTCTTGGAACATAATCTTGAAAATCATCCACTCTCTTGTCAAACCCAACTTAGCAAAGAGCTTTCCTCATCTTACTAATTCGTACTCCCAATATCAGCTCTATCAAGTTTCTTCCACCTCTACCACTAGTATTTGTGATGGATCTAAACAACCAACTTCTTCAAGAAAAGGTGAGAAAGGGTGAGGTTGTGAAGGTACCTTTGGAAGTGGACATAGGCAATGAGCCAAGGGGAGAATGTGACAGGCAACCATCAGCCACAATAATCCCAATTCAGAAAAGATTGGGATCAACTTTGTCAAGCTAGCTTGGGAAAACCAGCTCCCATTTATATCAAAGGGCGATTCTGTTCAAAAACATCACCATCTTGAAAACTAACACCGGAAATCTGGTTGAGCACCGACTTTGTTTGGAACTGCTATTAAAACTCATTGATGATCTCTAAACATCAACAGTTAATTCAAAAATACAGGTGGTAATATCTCTATTGTTTCAAGAATCTGATCTCAGATTCCTAAGCTTCTGATCATATGATAGCTGAGGCTTTTATTTTTCCTCCCTGAAATTCTGGTCCAGGTTATTTCACTACTTTGTTGAAGGTTCTTAGCATCTGATGAAGAAGCAGGTCGTCCTAAATCCTCTTCATCATTACCGCTTATTCTTCATGTGTCCAAATGTCCTTTCAAGCTGTTATCTGTTAAGAAATTAACCAATTCACTTCAATGGCCAGTACCAGCATATCTTCACTTCTATTTCTCCAATATATAAGGAGGACAATAGGTGACCAGCATGAGGTGCACAAGCTTTTCGTTTTGAATCATGGGCATGGTTGTCTCACTACTTTGAACTTATTCTTAAAGTCTTTAGCATTTCCCCTTGGTCACCCATCCTTGAGATTCTGAAGTTGTTATTCACAATGTCTAGTCTATAGTGTGACACTTGCAAGTTAGGAAAGTATTACAAAGTTTTGTTTCAATCACAAGTCCATGTTTGCAAGTTTAGTCCTTCATAAGTTTGGTTGTGTGCTCGGAGCTTAAGTCGACCAATGGTCAAGAGTACCAAATTGATAATAGGACTCCCAATGTGATACAAGGTCTATTTGCTTCCTTATTTCTAGTGAATCCATTCATTGTGGACTCAAGCTGTAGTTCGGTCACTGCAACAATTGATTGAACTTCCTTTTTTCCAATTATGGCAAAAGAAGATATATGGAGCAATCTCATGGCTTTCCTTATTTCTAGTGAATCCATTCATTGTGGACTCAAGCTGTAGTTTGGTCCCTGCATCAATTGATTGAACTTTCTTTTTTTCCAATTATGGCAAAAGAAGATATATGGAGCAATCTCATGGCTTAGTGTTGCTTACAAGAAAGTCAAACATTTTCAAATTGGGAAAGTCGAGAAAGGTTGTTCTTTCAGAGCTTAAATCAAGAGTTACCAAACAGGAGCAATCACCATCAACTGATTGAACTTCCTTGTTCCAATTATGGCAAAAAGATTTATGGAGCAATCTCATGGATTATTGTCATTTACAAGTCAAAATTTCCAAATTAGGAAAGTCACTAATGATTTAAAACAATCTCCGTAAGCATGATTTGCGAATTGTATTATGGTTGTAAAGGCCTATCAAATTGGCAAAGTTACCCAATCACTATATTAGTTTTCAAGATAAAATTCATACTTTTTTCTAGTAGTCCACATTGATATAAGTTTTGTTATGGGAAACAATCAAACAAGTAAAAAAGCTAAAGAGATATCTCCACTACATTCAACAAAAGGTTGAATTTCGAGGTCTTCTTAAATTGAAGTGTGAGATCAAAACTTGGTATTAGTATGTCATGGAGAAAAAGTATGGTAGATTATTACCTGGAAAAATCATGCTGGGATCTAAACCCATCAATACCCCAGGAAACAGATCATCTACAGTAGCTATATGTGATAAAAAAGAAGTCTTTCAAGACCAGGAAGAAAGAAATTCTAGTTGGAAGACTTAATTTTATTTAACTGTTACTTCTCCTAATATTGTGATTGCAGTGATGTAGCAGACAATTGATGCAACTCGGCCAGTATTCCACACACATGCAAAAAAAAACTTCTGCGCTTTCACATTCAATTGCTGTAACCCAGTGTCCCCACAAACAAAACATAACTAAATAGCAGCATAAAAAGTCAAAAATAAAGAAAAGAATAAACATTAACAAAATAAGCAATTTAAATTAAATAAAGAAAAAGATAACTAAATAAAGAAAAACGTTCATTTTCCAACCAGAAGAAAACTTTAATTTTGCCTTTTTTATAAAATTTAACCGCATAGTTACAAAAATGGAATTCGGGAACAATTTAGCAAGCTAAATATTTGGAAAATTCAGGAACCTTCGCAAGAAGATCAGCGTGAAATAGGGAAAAACCTATTATTAGGATGTGAGCTGAAGTTTTTAATATGGATTTGTAGCTACATATGCAAGATTTAAGAATTTCACAAGTTACTCGTTCATTTGGATAAATTCATTGTACATTGCAAGAAATTGCATGACCTCCAAAAATGTGAGAACTTATGAATTGTTCCCAATTAAATCGGGAATTTAAAACAATCCGGAATGTTTCAAAATGTTTTCAATTATTCGGAGAGTTTCGTGAATATGGGTAAAAACGACTCAAGCCTTCAACAATTCTAGTAGTCCTGCTTCCAGTAATCAAAAACCTAAAAATGAATGCTTTATACGTTACCAACTACTAGAAGAAAAATCTGCAAAACCATCAGAAACTTCAAAATCTGCTCCACGAGCACAAAAACAAAATGATAAATCACACTCACTGCAAAATCACAGGAAACATTCAAATACTTTCGGATCTCCTGCACTGTTTGGTGTTCTTACTCTGATTCCATGGCCATTATCCGAAACCTGAATCAATTTAAGCCCTCCATCCTTAACAACAACACTGATGGATGTAGAACCCGCATCGAGGCTGTTTTCGACGAGCTCTTTCACGGCAGAAACTGGCCGCTGAATTACCTCCCCAGCAGCGATTTTATTCACTACAGATTCTTCGAGCCGACGGATTTTTGGAGGTTCTTTTGAATGAGCTGCGATGGAATTCTGGTTTTCGAGGGTTTCTTCTTCTATCTCCATTTCACTCGCCATAGATGAAGGGGAAAAATCTCTCTCCCTCCTTTTTTCGAATTGACGGGAGACGCTTGGCATTTATAGTCTAAGGTGGCGGGCATAAAATGATACGGCACTCTAAATAAGAATCCACTAAGGAGACGGTCATAATCGCAGTCTAAGGAGATTCCATCTGATGGACCCACATTGGAAAATCTATACGAAGAGAGTACTTTTGATCAACGGATACGGATGGCTAGAGATCTCTAAAAGCAGTACAGCTCCAATTGATTGGATTCCGTTCGAATACCATCATTTTATATCCTTTTCAATGTGATAGATTTCATCGGTTCAGATTTGATAATAGTATAGATTTTCATAATCCATTGTAAATTCATCCCATTCGAATAGCAGAAATCCATTTCATTTGATTCAGCTAAGGTTTTTCTAAAAGCAACACATTTAGGTTTTTGATATTTGGGCAACATTAGAAGTTATTGTCATATGACCTTATGTTGCAGGTTCAAGGCGTGGAAATAGCCTCTTATAAAAATACAAGGTAAGACTATATACTATAAACCCTTGTGGTCCACCCCTTTCTCAGACCCCCATAGGTGGAAGCTTCATCCACTGGGGTTGCCCTTTTTGAGCCTTGGCGCAATGGTAAAAGTTGTCGTTGTGTGACCTTGAAGTCACGGATTTAAGGCGTGAAAACAGCCTCTTGCAAAATGCAAGGTAAGGTTGTATATTTTAGGCCCTTGTGGTCCACCCCTTCCCCGAACCCTGCATAGGCAGGAACTTTGTGCACCGGGGCTGCCCTTTTTATATTTGGGCAACCATGCAAACATGGGCTTCCAGCACCTATGAAGGTTGTTGATATATACTACCCCTTCTTCTACTTTGGACATCCTTTGTATTAGAGGGAGTTAGAGATACATAGAGAGAGAGAGAGAGAGAGAGAGAGAGAGAGAGAGAGGGGGGTCAAGCCCAAGTAGAAAAAGGGGTGTATATATATTTCTTTGCGTAAAAAATCATACAAGAAAACAAAATATTAAGGCTCCATGAATTATTAAAAGGAAAATTTTTAGAAACACCCCCTATAGTTTGGACCAATTATGAACACCATCTTTTAGTTTAGTTCAAGTCAATTAGGTACTTGAGGTTTTACATATTACTGTAATCAGTTTTTTGTTGACATTTGTGGGTAAAAAATAATTTTACCCTCCTCATATACATACTTTCTTTGCCAAACATTTACTTTTTTACATGCTTTTGGAAGTGTTCTTGAGCAACTTGGTAGAGATTGAATAGCATGTGGAGATGGTAGATTCCAGCCCTAAACACTCCAATATAAGAATGTGAGTTTAAGAATAAATACTAAATTTAGGAGTTTAGGTTTTATATTTATGGCTTTTGTTTAATTTTAAAATTAATGTTTCAGGGTTCTTTGCAATTGAGATGGTTTTATCAGTTTAAAATATGGTTGGGAACTATTAAAGTCTGATTTGATTTAAGAGAAGAACGAGAAGGGGTTAGGATTATGTTAAAGTCTGGTTCGATTTAATAGAAGAAGGAAGAAAGGATTTAGGTTCTGTTAAAGTTAGGTTTGATTTAAGAGAAGAAGGAAGAAGAGGTTTGGCTTCAATTAATGTTGCATTCAATTTAAGAGAAGAAGAAAGAAAGGATTTAGGTTCTATTGAAGTTGGGTTTGATTTAAGAGAAGAAGGAAGAATGGGTTTGGTTCTATTGAAATTAGATTTGATTTAAGAAAAGAAGGAAGAAAGGCTTCGAGTTTTTTCAAAATTGGTCTGATTTAATAAAAGAGAATAATAGGTCTGGGTTATGTTGAAGCTGAGTTTGATGCAAAATAAGGAAGAAAGGTTTGGATTCTATTAAAGTTGGGTTTGATTTAAAAGAAAAAAGAGAAAAGGGTAATCTAGTAATTCTACAAAAACTAAAAGTTAAGAAGCTATTGTGTGATAGTATGTGATTCCATTTTCCATCCTTATTAAAATAATTTGTCTAACATAAGGCCAATTTTACAAATGCATTGAACCTCAAGGCTTCAACTAAATGGAATTAAACCCTGGGTTACTGAAAGTGGTACAAATCACAGGGAGTGTTTCTAAAATTTTATCATTATTGAATGTACCAAAGGGGAGATCTTGGTAATGTATGTGATATATGTTAGTGTTCATTTGGTTATCATTTCCAAGCAGACAAATCTAAATATGATTAATATGAGATTTAGTAAACAATTTGTTCAATCGAACACACGTGCAAACATACACTAAGCACTCAATAAATATGTGAAAAATAGTCATGAAAACAACATACATGTTGTGAAGACCAAGGTCAATATAACAACATTTGCCATGGTAACCCCAAATTGGATCAAACAATAGTTTCATGGTAACATCTTTTTTATTTTTTACATTTAAAGGGGAGCCTTGCATAACGATAAAGTTGTTGTCATATGAGCTTGAGGTCATGGGTTCAAGGCGCGGAAACAATCTCTTGCAAAAACACAAGGTAATGCTGCTTACTATAGACCCTTGGGTCCACTGCTTCCCTAGACCCCACATACGTGGGAGCTTGGTACACCAGGGTAGGCCTCTTTCTTATATGAAGTAACCAATTTATCCCTCAGTCATACTAAAGTTTAATAAACAAATTGAGGGTATTTAGGTCTCCCAAAAAAAATCATATTTCATATAAGATAAAATTTGAATAACGTAATCCTTGGATTGTTATTTCTAGGGCCACTGATCAAAATGAATTATTGGCTATCAACCAATATAATCAGAACGGATGTTGCATGGAATAGAAAATTCTATCATTGGATTGGGTATTGCATTGATTTGTAATATCAATTTTATGTTGGAATGGATACAAAATAAGGCTTTAATTCAAATTTTATCTAAGCCAAAAATAATTTGGATATCTAAGCCAAATATCATATTAGGAACAACTTAGGCTCGAGATCAAATTTCATATCTATTGGATTGTTTTAGCTTATGTTTTCATTAATACCTTATTTTTTTATAAACACAGATTAAATTTTAGTGATGAGTTCTTGCTCTCCTATTCTTGCACATGCACAATGTCTTGTCTCATCTTACTTGTTGATAGATAAGTTGTGTGCCTATCAAAGGTTGGCATGGAAATATCATTCAACTTTTATTCTCATGCTGGATTTATCCACTACAAGTATTTGTAGAGCATGAAAAAATGCTAAGTTTCCATCTAGCACCATAGATTAGCATGAGCTACACACTGAGTTAATCTCACTGTCGCAACTTCATAGATCTCGCAAATACAAAATTACTATGTTTGAATGAACTTTAGAATTATAAAATCTGGTCATCCTATATTGACTCTTATACGTGATCAATGGCTTAACTTTTATCCCTTGAAAAACTAATAGTGGATAGTTGGTTGGTGCTTTTGCAGGTTGAAGAGATAAATTGGGGATTGAAACCTTTTAGATTTGAGATTCAATGGTTCAAAGAACATAAATTTGACGATATGGTGACCGATTGGAGGAAGGAAAGTCTAAGTGCGGCCAATCCTACTGTGAACTTCTTGTCTAAATTATACTATTTAGAGAAAAAGCTTAACAGATGAGACAATGATAGAAGGAAAAGATGGCTAGATAGAGAAAAGTTGTTGTAAGAGATTCATTTACTTGATGAAAAACAAGAAACGCAAAGTCTCACAGAGGAAGATTGTATACCGGTGGAAATAATCAAAGCTAAGCTTAAAACTAAAACAATCACGAAAGAGTTGAAGCGGTAGCAGAGAACAATCATAGTGTTGAATTAAATATTAATGGACAGTGGGTCAAGAACCAGCAACAAATTAAAGAAGAGATGATTGCCTTCTATAAGAATTTATTTTCCAAAGATGAAGTCCATAGGCCTAAACTAGATCTTCTATTGTTTGACCAGCTATCAGAGCATAGCAAGAACTTTGTTTAGAGGCCATTTACAATAGAAGAAGTTGATCAAGTTATGAAGAATTTAAGATTTGAGGCAGTCCCTGGATCTCATGGGTGCTGTCTAGCCTTTCATCAATACTTTTATATATGTTAAGTTATGGTTTCTAACAAGTGGTGCAATAATCTCGAATGGTGCTAATAGGAGAAAAGCATTTAGCTCTTCATTTATGGCACTGGTCCCAAAAATTGAAGGTGCCGAGTTGAACAAAGATTATAAACCAATCTCTTTGATTCTGAATATTTATAAAATCATATCTAATCTTCTAGCTAACTGAATTAAAATGTTGTTTCTAGGAGTTGTGTCACAAAACCAATTTGCTTTTATTAGCAAAAGGCTGATCTAAAATGACCCATTATTGGCTAAGGAATCTATCATGGCTTATACTAAAGAAGGCAAAGAAGGGATGATAAGTAATAAAATTGACTTGAAAGAAGCATATGAAGAAGTGGAGTTGCAGTTCTTAAGGTGTATGATGCATAGATTGGCGTTCGGTCATAGGTGGATAGACTAGGTGATATTGAAAACTTTTGAATCTAAGTATGCATCAATGACCCTCCAAAAGGATACTTTCAAGCTTCTAGGGGCTAGAAGTAGGGTGACTCTATGGCTTCTTTTTTATTCACAATTATCAAATAATGCTTGAGCAAGTTGATTATGAAAGCGACCACTTTTGGATTGGATCAATGGTTTTAAACTAGGTTCAAAGGATATGGAAATTACCCACCTACAGTTTGTTAATGACTTGTTTCTAGTTATAGGCATAGGTTCAAGACCGGGCTATCAACATTAGTCTACTTCAGGAAAGGGCATTAGTCTAAGGAAGTCAATGGTAGTGGATGCTAAACTACGAAGGAACAAGTACACTCTTACGCTCAAGAATGGGGTGTCAAGTTGGGCTCTTTCTAATTATTTATTTGAGATTTCCTCTTTTACTCTTGGTGGTGAAAAGAAATGAAATGAGACTAGCTTGTTGGAAAAGAAAATTCTCTCAATGAGTGGATAGACAACATTACTCAAATCAGCATTAAGTAATATTCCAACTTATTATGTGTCACTCTACAAATGTTCAACATCAGTTGCTCAAGAAATTGAGAAATTATAGAGGATGTTTTTTAGAAAACTAACCCGGAGCATAGAAGGTTTCATCTTCTATATTGGGCCTCAATTTGCAGGCCAAAATCTAGAGCAATAAGAGTTAGAACTATTAAAGAGTTCAACTAAGATTAGTTGATGAAGTAATTATGAGATTATGGTGAAGAAACTGATATGTTGTGGAGGAAAGGTATCGAGGCCATTTACAAATCTCAATGGAGTAGATGGGTGCCAAAAGATAAGACACCAACATGCAGAACGAGTCTTTGGGTTGGGTTTCAAAAACTCATCTAATCATTCCATTCAGTTACAAGATTCAAAGTTAGATAAGATTTGGGTTGCACACATAGTTAGGAGTGACTCCTCTTGCTTGTATATTCTCCAAGCTTTTTAATCTTGCTCTCAATAAAGAAGCTTCAATTATAGAGTATAGAATAGGTGACATGGAAAGTTTTCGATGGACATTGCAAAGGGAAGTTGAGGCAGAGCAATAGCTGATGATCTTGATTGATGTATCTTTATGAATGATTCTAAAGAAGATAAAATAAGATGTTTGCTTAAAAAAAGAGAAGTTCTCTTGACATGTTATGATCCAAAGGGTGGATGGCCCCTAGTGTGTGTTGCTTTTATTCTAACCACACATAGGACTACAATCACATCCTTATTCACTATAAAAATGCAATGAAAATTTGGTGTCAAGTCCTTAAGTGGTTTGATGTCAAGTAGGTAATGGTAGCTAGTGAACCCAACTCATCTTAGTGTCGTGAATCAAGACCTATTCTATTAAAGGAGGCTTGTTGTGGTTATTGGTGTATTGTTGGCAGCTATGTGGATACACAAAAAACCTGCCTAGCTTTGATCAATGCCTCTAAAATTAAGTGGTTTATTGCTCAATGTGCAGCTGCAGATGCTAATTTTTAGGAATAGCCAATTCAGAAAATTAATTGGTGTTAGCAAGTGTTGGCAAAATTTCTTAATTATAAGGTAAAAAGTGAAAGTTACTTGGTTACCAGCAAAAGAAGGATGGATCAAGCTGAATTATGATGGATTTCATGTGGGTATTATTGATATTGGTGGCTAATTAGATGCCATAATGGTGCTACATTGCTGGAGTTGTTCTAGTCTTATAGGTAGGAAAGAGGTGATTGAAGCAAAAGTACAAGCAGCTAAAGCATGATTTTGTTGCCCTAAAGATTTCCCCATAAATCTCTTCATATTGAGTATAATTCTAAGGTGCTTATGGGATGGAACAATACTCTCAAACATGGTTGGTTGGAGATTTGGTTATTTATGAAATCATGGAATGTTTGGAAATGAGAATATTTCTAGCGTTTCACATTCTTTGAGAGGCTAATGAGAAAGCTGACTATTTGGCTATACAAGGGGGTCAAGCTGATGCGTCTCCTCGAGCCTTTTTAATTGTAGAGATGGTTCCCTTAGTGACCTATTATGTCCAGTGGACCTCTTTTAGGTTTAGGGATTCCTCTATTATCTCTTCAAGTGTCTAAGGAAAGAGCTGTATTTTTTATTTTTTTTTATCTTCTCGATCATTTTAATATAATTTATTTACCTTTCACTAAGAGAGAGAGAGAGAGAGAGAGAGAGAGAGAGAGAGAGAGAGAGAGAGAGAGACTCTTATAAAGTTTCTAGCCCATCCATCTAAATTGTACTTTTTACATGAAAGGGTCATTTGATTTGCACGATTTATTTTTGGATTGTTAGATGGGTTCCTAAATCGTGAATTCACTATTTTCACTTACCACACTTGAACCTCATCATCTTTACTGAGCATTACAGGCCATCTACACATTAAGCATCTCAAAGCCATTTATTTCCTAAACTACTCTATTGACGAGTCATGTATTAAAATTACAGTATGTAATCCCAACCTCTTATTCTTGGCCTTCAAATTGGCTGTTTCGAAAGGGCAAAAAGCAATAGTTACTTTCATCATAAAAAAACCACATATCAAAGGGTTATAATCATAAACAGGGATCAACTTTTATATGCCTTTCATACATAGAACAACCAACCATATAAATGGTTGTGATTATCGAAATAGTTGTCCAACTTATACTTTATCCTGCTTATGTTTTCATAAATGAAAATGTGAATCAGTTCGATCGACCAAAGGTAGGGCTCTTTATTGTCAAAGTAAGGACTCACATAGAAACTTAAAGAAAGAGATGATAGTAACTTGGTCCCAGGCATCTACCATTACGCCCACAATGATTGACCACACAGTTACTATTCATAATGGAAAAGAATATTAAGTTTGGTCACAAATTGTTAGAATTTGCACCTACCCTAACTTTTCAAAAAATGACAATAGATCTACTATTTGAGTTAATAAAGCGAAAGAAAGAGGCGCTTATCATTATTTGGTGGAAGGTAACCCTTGTGTCAAGGTGAAGAAGGTGGAAGAGGAGAGCTTCAGTACACAAGAATAATGCATGCTTTGATGTCTCTATCTAGTAGTATGGTGGATTTACTCTCCTAGTTGACCTTCTTCTTCTCCTACAAACTCCAGAAAAATTCTAAAGGATTGATCTTCCAGACAATTCTTCTACAAGTAGCCCAAGGATAGAGCATAGTTTGGTACCCTAGCTAATCTCATGGTGATTTCGAATCTCCTTGTAGATTCTTATGTCATTATTCAATTCTCCAAGAAACTGCTAATTTGAATCCAAGATCTCTTATTACAATAAAAAAAGCATGTGAAACATTGAGAAGTGGATAACAATTTCAAGCCTCCTCGCCTTGCTCAGGACATTGAAAAAACCACCAATCCATCTATACCTATCCTCCTCTCCTACTATAGTATCCTTTAGTGGTCTTACTAATGCAAAAAAAAAGAGTTCTCGGTGTATAAAATCACTGCATAAGATGTCCATTTTCTATGAGGTTTTTCACCTGAGTGCAGAAATCTAGTAACACAGTCTACCAAAATCAATAGGATATTCAAGCCAACAAAGCAGAAATTTTTATGTTGTCTATCTCTATTATGTTTTTCTAGAATCATTCAACTGGGTTTAGCATCAAAAAGCAATGAGATCTTGAGTGCTCACTTGAAATAAGAAAAGTTTCACTTTCAACAAAAAGACCTCCAAAAATATAAGAAAAGAACTGAAAATGCATAGAACTATTTGAAATAGTCATAGTTGGTCCAGCTTAACTCCAAAAGGGAAAAAGGGCAGTCCCGGTGCACGTAGCTCCTGCCTATGCAGGGTCCAGGGAAGGGGTGGACCACAAAGGCCTAAAGTACACAGCCTTACCTTGCATTTTGCAAGAGGCTGTTTCCATGCCTTGAACCCATGACCTCAAGGTCACACGACAACAACTTTTAACTCCAAAAGGGACCTAGCAATAAATATGTTCCAAGGAGCATAATTGTTGGGTCTCTTTCATCTAAAAAAGAAAGTCATTTTCCCCCCTCATAAATGGGCCAGGCCAAAAGATAAAAAGCATTTCTGCGAAGCTCTCTTATTCTACCTGTACTTGAGAGCAACTATAAACCATCAGGATGTGGTTGCGTGGATGTTATTATTTCTACAATATTGGACTTCAAAATCTTAAGATAGGTTTTTTCATAGAAGTCTAACTTTCTGACAACCATGTAGCGTTGAAAACTGTCTTCATTGGCTCTACCACATCTCGGACAAGTAGGGTCAATTCCTACCACAGATCTGTCATGGTTGGCATGCCATGTATGGGCGGTGGGTGAGATTTTAGTTGGCCAATGATAAGCAGATTTGATGGAAAATTCACCACTTTGGCACAAAGACCGAACTATTTCATCGTCTCTTTTGTAGTTAAGTAATCTGATTCTCAAAATTTTTGCCAAAATATACCACCAACTCTTGTCTACATTGACAGGACTCCTGGTCTGTATGATTTCTAACCATGTTAACTTGATTTCCAATTTTTATTTTTTTTTTGGAAGGAAAAACCCGATTTCCATGGTTGCAAGGGAAATTAGTGAAATTTTACATGAAAGAAAAATTGTCAACCCAATTGGGCAATCCCAAATCTGATATGTCCCCAATTCCAGCCCCTACTGTTAGTCCCTTAGACAAAGTTGTATAAGTTTGAGAATCTTTTTTTCAAATAAAGGAGTCTAAGCATGACTTTACAAAAGGGTCATTTGACATATATTTGAGCTCTCTCAATCCAACTTCCATTGTTGTGATTACACACAGTGTGCCAGTTAGTAGGGTGCATACCTTTGTCGGTTTTAGAGTGTTTCCAAACAAAACCTTTGCAATTTCTCACATTCAATGAGAACAGAAGAGGGGAGAAGGAAGCTTGTCATAACATAGTATGACATCCCTGAGGTAACAGATTAAACCAAGGTGATTCTTCCAGCTCGTTTTTAACTCTATATTATGATGTTAAAAGTCGTCTTTTACATTGTATTGGTGGTTCTTGAGATAAATTGAGCTAAATGCGAGCTAGAATAGGATGATTTTCATCTCAACTCATCTCAAGCACTATTTTGAGATGTTATTTCACCACATCTCAGCTCGAGCACCACTAACACTGACATGGTCCATATCATCTCATATTACATCGAATCATCTCATCTCCAGAACCCACTAAATGTACGGAAATTATTCAGATCTTTGGAATGGATGTTCATCCTTTGAACCCTGCTGTAGATTTCAAAATTGACGTCCTTACACATTGCTGCAACATAAGATGATGTCGTATGAATAGATATCAGATATAAAGATCTACACATAGAAGGGGAGCTTGGCACAACGGTAAAAGTTGTCGTCATGTGACTTTGAAGTCATGGGTTCAAGGAGTTGAAATAGCCTCTTGTGAAAATACAAGGTAAGGCTGAGAACTATAAGCCCTTGTAGTTCACCCCTTCCTTGGACCCTGTATAGACGGGAGCTCCGCAGGCCTGACAGTTGAAGTCACACAAATCTCCTATTTATTCTAAAGTCAACTAAAACTGCAACATTAACAGAATAATAACTCTCGTTCTCATAATTCATATGTTTTAAATGGAATACGGTTTACATCCCATGTATGATTTTTTCCAAACGCTTCTAAGTATGAACTTGATTTTTATTTATTTATTTTTTTCCAATTCTAATTTAAAACTATATTTACGGATAACATTTTTAACTTTAACATATTATTCACAAATTTTGAGTTTAATTTGGTAAAATTGTATTTATTTTGAAAAATGTAAGAATTTTCAAATTATTCAGAATTATTTTGAAGTTTCCAAAAGGTAGAAAAACAAAAATCAATTATTCATAGACTTGTTGTAACTGCAAGGTAAAGGTTAGGAGTCCTTAAGTTGAGTAGCACACAAGGTCAGATGTTATCATTTTAAAGTTTTAAGCTTTTTGTTTGGTGTTCATGACCTTCCCCCAAAAAGATGGTCTCTAGTTGGTGTCTCTCAGATTAAAACCCACCTACCTATGAAAGTAGTCCAAAAGGGGGCAACCCCAGTGCACGAAGCTCCCACCTATGCGGGGTTCAGAGGAGGGGTGGACCACAAGGGCCTAAAGTACATAGCCTTACCTTGCATTTTGCAAGAGGCTGTTTCCATGCCTTGAACCCGTGACCTCAAGGTTACATTACGACAACTTTTACCGTTTACGAAAGTAGTCCACAATCAAAACAATTGTGCGTCGACAGCTGGGTTCGAACATGCGCAAGCGAACACCAAAATATTTCAAGTCTGTCTCCTTAACTATATCGACTTCTTGTTGGCGAAGAAAACCTCATATTTAAATATACATATTTGAGAAACAGAAAGTAACATTTTTTGCTAACACAACCTTTATATACTTTATATTTGGAGGATCTGATCCTTTCATCTTGTTTGGCCTGTCTTAGATTGGATAGACACCAAATTTCATGGTTATTGGATTTGTGAAACATGACCATTAAAGCTTTTAACTAAAAAACTAGTTAGAAGCATTCAATGAGCACGATTTTTGCAGGTAGCCTAAATAAGTAGAGAAAACAAGATGAATGGCCAGATCATCCAAACGAAGGGCCATTATGGGCTGCATTATATTTTCAAATCATGTCATTTTTTGTGTCCCATTAGCATTTGAAAAATAGTAATGACCTTTGTTCTTTGCCAAGAGTGTACTTTAGTCTCGGGAAATATTCACTTAGGATACTCTAGTCCTTAAAGTTATAGAAAAATAGTTTAGTCCCTATAACTATTGGTTTAAATTACACCTTAGTCCTTTTGTTAACTTTATATAAACTTTATGTCAGTAGAACTAACAATTGGGTCCCACAAACAATAATTTAACCTCGGAACTAAATAATTTTTTTGAAACTTTCAAGCCTAGAATATCATAAGTGAATAGTTTCAGAGATTAAGTGTGAAAGTGAATAATTCACAGACTAAATTGTACTTTTGTCATTTAAAAAAATAATATATTATTATATATGGGGCCAAACTATTAGTTATGCCAAGGAAAATTAGTAAAAAGACTAAACTACAACCTAAACTAATATTTTTAGGGACTAAATTATTTTTCTTAAACTTTAAGGATTAAAATATCATAAGTAAATAGCTTTAGGAATAAAGTGTACTTTTCTATTATTCTTTTCAATCATCCAACTGTTTATCTGGTTGGTCATGTTAGATGAACAGTCCATGAACCACAATGTGAACAATCCATGAACCGTTTTAGGGGGGAAAAAATGGTGTACAGACCCTCACCAGGTAAAATGCTTCGAATGATCCAACGGTGGAGAATGTTTATGTGTCGCTCGTTCATCGCAAGCTTCACCTGATAAATGGTTTAGATGTTTAAAACATTGGCCTAACTTGTACTTTCGTGGCAGTTAGTTTTTAAAGATGAGATGCAGATCCACCACTGTGGTCTAATTCGAGGAACTCTCTTACAAAATACAGCACTATCTGCTAGGCCCAATGTTGGATAATCCATTCCTGGGACATCCCTTGTAAATCCAAACAACCTAGGAATGCCCAAAGATGCAGCCATTGTCGTTCATGTATGAACATTTCGGTTCCTGAAAGAAACACTACCATGATTGATTTGTAATTTTGAAATAGACGATAAATTGATATCCTTAGCTGATTTTCTAAGCCAAGAAGCAGTCTTGAAGAAGGGCCCTGCAATGGGCCCCCAAGCTTATACACTGTTCACTACAGAGTAATCAATACAGGTCCACCACCCGTCTTGTCCATTAGTCATAAAATCTTTAACCGCCTATGCGGAATCAGCCTCTTGCAAAAATGCAAGGTAAGGCTACTTACTTTAGGCCATTGTGGCCCGCTCCTTCCCCGGATCCTGCATAGGTGGGAGCTTCGTGCACCGGGGGCTGCCCCTAGTACACGGGTTCTCGCAGGTCAAACGGATAATTCTCGTGTGAGTTGATTCACTTCCAAAGACACTAAAAACATTGTAAAAGCATCCTAACCAGCTAAACTATCCTTGATTTATGTATACATGATAAAAGTTTTGTATATAAACTATTGTCGTAAGGCCACTTTTAAGCATGCTAAAGAGAAGGCATTGCCCCTAAAGCGTTTTTTTTGAAACATCCAAGCCATTCATCATATATAGAGTACAGAAATTACGTGAAGTCATTACATTTGGACATTCACAGCTACTTGTTTCAGGTCTTTGAAAAATTGCATATAATTGAATGGTCTTCATTTCTGACCCCAAGAAATGTAATTCAGTGATCATGAAATTTGATCTTTAACCTATTTAGCAATTCTAGGAGTGGGCTAGATTTGTAGGACATGATCACAACGATTAAACAATGCTTAGATATTTTTTATTGCTATGCCAAGTTTCATGATCATCCCTAAGTATTCACCGATCTAAGCTGTTCATCTTCTTCAGAATGGCTTGGCTCTATAGTCACTGATTTTTTAGTCATTTTCAAAGACCGAAAACAACATGTTGAAGGGTGACTTCTTTTAGGGGATCTAAGCTACTTATCTACTTTAGAATAACTTAGATAGGCTGGATACCAAATTTCAATTTAGGAATGTTTAGTTAATTAGAGTAGTCAAAGTTTGCATAACTTTTCATCTAAAGTGCTTCATTAAATGGGAGGGTAGGGTTGGGGGGGCGGGTGCACCAAGCTCCTGCCTATGCGGGGTCCGGAGAAGGGGCGGGCCACAATGTCACATAACGACAACTTTTACTGCTGCACCAAGGCTCCCCTTCTATCTAAAGTGCTTCATTGAGGGTAATAAAATAGTTTTAAAGAAGTTAAACAACAAAGTCATATTTGATAACTACACTAACTATGGAAGAAAGTTGTTCTCTTGATGCAAAATATACTAACATTAGCTATTTTGATATACTACTCAACGACCTGAAATTTCTTAGAGTTGGCTTCTAGAAAATGAAGTTACAGGGCCCAATTTATATACTATATCCCGAATCCGAATTTCACATAATAAATGACGTTTTAATCTACTATTCCAATTTATAGTCTGTATTCCAAATTCGAATTTAACATAATAAATGACATTTTAATCTCCTAAATAATCACCTACACACTACCAAATGTAAATACATAATGACAAGATACTTAGGAATCGAGATATCTGTTAAGTGCTTCAATGTTCATTTATCTCCAAACCATGCATCTTCTTAAAGGTGCTTTGAGTCTTCCAAAAAGATACCACCATTAAAGACTCAAGTCTAGCTCAAATCTCAATGTCCCCCCTTGAGCTGAACTTCCACCGTATGGATCTAGCTCAAATTTAACACCCCTTTATGCAGATCACCATCATGCCGAGCTTCTCCTTTAGTTTGATAAAAGCATCTTCCTTGCCTTTGTAAAAATATCCGCTACTCGATCTTGAGTCTTGCAAAATTGAACATTAATTTCTCCTTCTTTGACAAAGTCTCTATGAAATAAAACTTATCCTTATGAAATGTATTCTGCTTCTGCTGTGGAGAGAGCCACAGCAGTTGCTTCTTTGATGACCATGAGATAGCACTGGAACCAATTTCGAAAACATTACCGCAAGTGCTTTTGTGCTTTTGCTATTATCAACACTTCCACCCAATGACCGCCACCATATCCAACAAGCTTAAATCTTAACCTCTTTCATGCTGAATACCATGATTTATGGAATACATGAATGTATTATTCATGCTGACCAAAAATGTAAGATCCCATCTTCTAGCCATAATTACATGAGGCTACCAACAAGGCATCTATAAAGAGTAACATCAACTACTTTCTCATCGTCATTCATGGATAATTTCAAGCCAACTTGAATGGGAAGTGCTTATAGGGGTGCCCCTTCCTTGTAAACTTCTTCAACAGCTCATTTTCATACTTCTTTTGAGAGAGAGAAATGCCTCCAACACTTTGCTTCACCTCATTGTTGACAAAGAAATGGGAAGACCCATGTCAATCATCTCAATTTCTTGCATCCTAGCTTTCTTAAATTCATCACGTGCACTTATGTAATTGTCAATAAAGATCAAATTATAACATATAAGCAAACAACCAAAAGCTCACATTGGGTGTTGTCTTTGTTGTAGAGAGTATGCTCAGAAGGGCACCTTGTGAAGCCATTTTTCATGAAATAGCCATCCACGGTACCAAGTCCTTGGAGCTTTCTTCAAGCAACAAGCTTCATGTTCTTCACCTTTCTTCATACACTCAGGGGATTGAGTAACATGCACCTCCTCTTCAAGAACTCCATTCAACAATGTGGATTTGAAATTTATTTGATAAGCTTTCCAATTATGTTGACCCTCCAAAGCTAAAACCAACCACATGATTTCAAGTCAAGTGACAGGAGCAAAAACCTCATGATAGCCAATCCCATATTGTTTCTTGTTCGACCACAGCGAAAATTCCCAGTTGACAGATCTAGTTAAAATTAGCATGGTTATAGCACAAGACATGCAACAAAGAGAGAAAAAGGAACAAGGGGAACGTTTGAGCCTTTTTTTTTTCTTCCTTATCTAATTCATCTTGGCAATAATATGCTATCATCCAACCAAAGTGAAGGAAAAGAAACCTTACAGTGTAAGAGGAATCACACCCCTAAAACAGTAAATGAAACCCTATGAAGCAAAACCCTAGAGGCTGAATGAGATATCCTATTAGGAAAATTTAGTTAAGGAGTAATCCCTAAAACCTAAAGAGTGAGACACCTTCCCCTCCAAAAAGACCCGAACCTGATCCATGCCATCCATCTCCATCATATCTTTGCTGTACCCGTGTCCAATGGGTTGGTTAAAATGACTTAGTGTACATACAAAAACTATGCTACTGTGGATGACCATCCACTTACATAAGTAATGTACAGAAAGCACCGAAGCAACAGACCCATGTCCCTTAAGAGTGGGGAGGGGTGAGAAAGAAGGTCTGGTAATGGGTGTGTCTGCCGTTATAGTTGTTCCCACTACCATTACCTACCTGGTTTAGAAATGACAGAGGCGGGAAATCCTCATCTTTCAACTCATAATTCCTCTGGGCCGCCGATCTGGCAAAATAATCAAATCCCCCTGTTAAGATAATACATTAACAGCATCACGAGCAATCCCAGTGAATAATAATATGCACCAAGAAATGAACAATAACTTGCACCAAGAAAACAATGCACATGAAGAAAATAATGTTATTATTTCTGACACAGAATAAGATTAGCAGCACTTTACTATAAATAAACAGATGCGGAATCAAGTAAACTGGTCCCAGAACTACCTTTGCAGTTGTGGCGAAGATGGCTGATCTGGTGATGAGTGTACAGGAGAGCCTCCTTGATATGTGTTATGTCTCTGCTCAAACACACCTCTTGTAAGACCTCCATCACCAAGCTGTGATGCATCATTTGAACCTGAGAACTGCACTGGTCCAAGGGAGCCGAACTCAAGTTGCTCAGCTGGAGAACCATAGCCAACATTATGGTCATATGAATACAGCATTACAACAGAAGGTACTGGTCCAGTTGGACCAACACCATTCGAATTCACAGCTGGCAGTGGATACATGCCATAGGCCATGTTGTGCATAGAGTTTGATGAGCTTTGCATGGAGTTGGCAGAGCTGAATGGACCATTCTGGTAAGCAAACATTTCTTGCCTGTATGAATCCCAATGCCTGTCAGCACGGTTTTCAGTTGCAGTTAGACGCTCAGGCCTCATGTTAGGCTTCTCAACATGGCTGCGCCCATGGCTACGTCCGGCACCTCGTGGTTTTGAACTGATATTCCGGTTCCCTTCTCTGTCAAGATGGTCATTCCGGTCATAATTGTAATTCCCTCTGTGGGTTCTGGTACTCGGAGATTGTCGGTCTCTATAAGAAGCCCTCTGAAAAGTTTAAATGGGAATCATAAATAAATCTCATTATCAAATGGCAGGATCCAAGACAGGAGACTTGATTTCTAATTGACAGCCAATGCCTTTTTCTTTAGAATGAAATATTCATTTCTATGGACATGACAACAATGGGAACACCCATGTTTCTTGGATAAAGCTGGCCAATTCCCATTTTCCACGTCCAACCCAAACTAAAACAATTAATAAAAAACTTATGCTTGATTTCATTTCTAAGCAGAGCTCCAGCCTAAGCGGAGGGCAAAAGATAAGAACAAATCCAGCTGTTCTCAGACCTGGGGGTAATATCCCAATACGCATAAGAAAACAGTTAAATCATACAGCAAACTGCATGGCCAAAACCATAGGTAGTCATGGTTTGCCCTCAGGCAAAAGTGCCATTACTCCTAAAATATGGAGGCAGACACATGGTCATGTTTTTCTCGAGGGAGAGGAGCTTCACAGGCACGCCTGTGTCAGATCTAGACACTCTGCAACACACACATTCTCACACCATACAAAATAAACATTTAAGTCTCACTGTCAGAGAACACAGTCACAATAACATAGAAAAGCAAATCAAACACTATTTTCTCTTCATTTAAAATTCTTATTGCCGACCCAAACATTTCAATGATTGTATAAAGCAAGCATCATTCGTCATGTCTTATAGGCAACTGAACCAGATATAGTAACAAGATCTAGTGAGAGACTATCTTACAGGATTTGGTAAATATGTCCCTGTACCACCACGGTATCTAGGGAACTCATCTCCGTAGCGTTGATAAACACCACTGGACCTATCAGAACCAGGATGCAGAGGTGCAACAGGAACAAGACGAGAACCATACCCCATAAACTGTGGGAAGAGGTTCATGTTGGCTGAAAGAGGTCTGCCAGGACCATCCCATGGGAAATGGCCTTGTAAATACATTGACGGCACTACAACAGGAGAAGGATACATAACCGGCCCATGATACCGTGAATTTTGACATGACCGCCCATATTGCAGGTTTTGCCAATGGCTGGCGAAGTCACTATTAAGAATATCAGGCTTATGCTCACCAGAAGGCTCAGAAGGAGCACCTTTGATGGAATTAGAATGTGTGAAAATCTCAGCGTGCTCAACACTCTCGGCCAAATCAAAATTCTGATCAGACTGGTTTGCACGACTGCATTCCAGTCCATCATCCCTGTCAAAATGGCCGGCGGAACCATCAGGGTTTCCGGTCTCTGGTGAGAAATTATACACAGGAAGCATGGTTAGGAATGGAACTGGTGGTCCAGTTGGATAGAATGCAAAGGGAACCATGCCAGAATTATCCACCCCCCCCTGTCGTGAACCAGAACCCATAAGCATTGGGGCCACAGGACTAGTTGAATCAGATCCACTTATTTGTGCTGGTTCATAACCAGGTACATGAGTAAGAACATGTGGTTGTGGGAGAGACACCGGCGCCATGCTTCTTTCTGTTGTTTCAGTACTTGCTGTTGAAAATGGGATCCATTCCCTATTGTCATCATCTGCCTGAGAAGAAACATGATCTGATGAGCCACTGTCATACTGTGATCCACTCTTGGCTTTTCCAAAAGCAGCAGGTGGAACAGATGAGGGAGCCGCCTTTCTTCCTCGTTTATCCCTTGTTGACTTTGAGGATTTGGTAGATAACCCATCCCAAGAACTTTCAGAAGCTGGTTTACTCCTTGAAGCACTAGCCTGTTGCACAGGTAAGAATCTCAAATTTGTAGACCTCTCTGTGGAATAAACATCATTTCCTTTGTTGTTTTGATATTGAGAAGTATTAATCTGGTCTTCCCTTAGTATCCCTCTATTTTCTTTGACAAGCTTACGTTGACCTCTCATAAAAGAACTGCCAGCATTGCCAACTTGTGAAGAAACAAAGTTAAAGCTTTCCTGTTGCTTATCATCAGATTGTAGCATCTGAAAACTTCCGTTGTCAGAATCAAGCCCTCTATTGGAGCCAGTATCATGTTCTGGCCAGAAATCATCACCTTCTTCCTGGTTCACTTCAGTCAACCCTGAATTCTCATTACTAGATTCAGTCATTTCTTCATTTGAGGTCAATCCAACACTTGGGAAATAATGGGTTAGTGGAGAGGAAACCAGGCCTTGTGGAAACTGCATATTTGATCCCCAAGGAGGATCAATCAATGGAATTCCAGGCAAATTCCTCTGCGTGTAACTCATTGAAGCTAGAACAGGTGACATTGGAAGAGGTAGATGAGCAGAAGCCAAATTTAATGGCATCTGAACCTGTCCGTTGAAATTATGAACCCTGGAAGATGCCATCATATTGACTAGATCTTGCTCTTCCTGCTCCCGTTGCATCTCCATCGTCTCTGTGACAGAAGCAAGATCTTCCCCCACAGAACCCAATGCCAGATCATCATGATGACTGTTTGAAACACTGCTTGAGTCGGCAGCATTTTCAAGGCTTTGATGGGATGGGCTGTGCCTCAAGAATGAATCACCCCCAGTTGAAGACCGTGCACTGTGACTGCTTGAAACTTCAGAAAACAAAATTTTCTTTCTGCTACTCTGATCTGTCTTTAGAGAAGCAAACTGGTTTTTTCCTGTTTCTGGCATCCTATTAAGCCTTCCTTGAGACAAAACGTCATTGAATGTCTCATTAAGCTCAGGACTTGACTGTGTCCTGCCAAAGTGATTCCTCCCTGGTCCTTCATACTCATTGACCAAATAGTCTGGCCTAGAACTTTTTTGACCCTTTTCAGCATGCGCAATTTCATTAGAGTTGAGATTTCTGCGAACCTGGTCAGAGATCCTTGAGTTCATATGGGCACCATAGTTTTTATGGCTGGAAGTATTAGATGATGCAGAATTGCTGCTGATCCTGGACAGGTTGTCAGAGGGATGGCTTATGGTGTTGACATGTTGGGAGGAGATACCGTGAAAAGGAAGAGCGCCCCCAACTTGCCCCTCGTTCCCCACTGTTGATCCAGTATTTTCACTTCTTTTCTTGATGACTGTGTGATTCTTGAGATTCTTGGACTCATTAACACGATCTGGGTTTAAAGTTCGTGGTGACCATAGATCAGGAGTAGGAGCATCAGGACGATTACCACTGCCATGTCGGTCCCATGTATTCATGAAGAACTGATTGACTTCAGCAATTAGATTATCTTCTGGACACTCAAGTAACCTGGCCAACCTTTTAGCCCCAAATGCAAAGGCACTACGTATTCTAAAGAAATTGCCTGTAACAAAAAAAATAAAATCAAATAAACACGAAACTTTCAATGGAAACAAAGACAATGGACTTATGATAGCAAATGTTAAAATCCCAGACAAAAAACAGAAATTTCTATCCTCATTAGGTCATTTGTAAGTCAAATGAGCATCTACGTGTCATTCATCAGGTTGAGGTGGGAAGACGTAAGATGACAAGATTTTGCAAAGAGTTGTGTGGGCTGCTTTCCATTGTCCTATTCTTCTCCAAACCTCCACAAGACGGTTGGCATGAATGCGACTAGTCGAGCTATGGCATTCTAGCTTAGTGGCAGAAAGTGTCTCTCCTAAGGTAGGTCAGATTGCAGGTTGATTGCGGCATTGAATTTCTAACTTTCAGGGAAGAGAGAGAAAATAAAAATAAAACCCAAGCATCCTACAGATGGGTGGGGGAAGGCTTGTTTCTGAGTGGCCCTTCCATGGGATTTCCATGATTATCAAACTGTCTCTGGTAATGTACTCTCCTTTCAAGGTCTTTATTCTATTGTAAGAGAAGAAACAAGAGTTGGATTTCCTCAACTGTGCAGGGGAATTTTCTTCAGAGGGTATGGAACACTAATAAGCAACCCTGACTTGCTTCCTTTGAATGTTTTGCCATCTAAAGTTAAAATACTCTGAGCTTAGTTGGAAGGAAAGCTATGACCATAGAAAATTCAAGTTAAATGTATACAAAATTGATGAAATGTGCAAGCAAATCCTTCTTCATTGTGATTTTACATCCTCAGCATTGCGGTTTTTCCTTTCTATTTGGCATTGGACTGGCCTTTCTCCTCATATTTTGGTGGAACAAGCACGCTCCCACTTGGGTAGCAAAGAATAATTTTATAGCATATGCTGCCTCTAAGAAAAGAGAAATATAAGGACTTTGGATGATAGGACTGCAGAAACCAAGGAAGGGCGTAGAGAGTTGTGGGTGGTGGGTGGTGGTGGGGAGAGCGAAGCAAGGCTGTGTCTGCCTACAGATATCAAACTCAACATTTATAGTGCATTCTTTGGTAACCGAAGACCATCCTCAAGAATCTTTAGGAATCATAGTGGCAGTTGTATCCTCATCATCCCAGCTCCAATCCTAGAATTCTATTAGTTGAGCTGGAGCTAACACAAAAGTGTGAGGGCACTGTTAGTGAATACAATTTCTTCAGTGATTTCAAGAAGAGGGGATGATTTTGGGAGCATGGGAATTAGAAGCATCAACATGAAGTCAAGAATTCACATAACTAGTTGTTCTTTTCTTTACATGTCTTCAGAAGAGGCATTGGTTTAGATGATCCTTTAGCTAAGAGGACAGGGAACCACTGATCTCTGTGGGTTGACTGCAACCCATTCTGGAGTTCATTCTGCAGTTTTCAATATTTTTGCGATTCTTTGGCCTTAGGGACAAAGCCATCACTGTTTCAAAATTAAAGTCCAAGCTGTGCTCCTGCCCATCCAAGGCCTTGGCATCCCAGAACAAGTGCCTGATTGGCCCTGATCATAACAACAAGTAGATTTCCTACCATTATTAACTATAGGCCATGAGAATCAGAGGTGTGACATGTACCTAGCAATAGAAACTCTTCAGCAGAAGAGAAATACAGTGCTAAAAGTAAACCACCTTTTGGACAACTTCACGCAACAATATATGAGCACAGTTCCACATAAGAGTCCCAGTAAGCGTAGACGCTCATGAGCATCTGATAGCATAGACTCTTATATATAGTGATGATCTTATGCAGATCAAAGTCATTTATCATGTAGGGAGTGGTTTAGATAGGCTACACCCCAAATTTCATGCCCTATTGATGCTATTAGCTTATTCTTCTTTGAGTTGAAAAATCATAACCTTCAGTTTTTTCAAAAACTAGAAAGTAGTAGCTCAGACCATCCAAAAGCACTGATTTTTCATGGGTTACCCATTTTCTGTACCCCAAACATGATGAACAGCTTGTATCTTCCAAAAACAGACTTTAGAAGCAGAGTATATGCTACCAGACTCTCATGAGCTTCTACTCCTACTGGGACACTCAACATAAATAACACTAATGCAAAATTTTCTGAATATGAATAATCTTCATCTTTTCAATGTTATCAAATTTCAAACCTTTAACTATTTAGTAAAAATTTATCAATCACCAATAACACAAGTGTACGAATTCATGGAACCAATAGCTATTGCATAAGTATTTGCCATATCTAAGAGGCCCAAGTATTTGCATCAAACAATAAGATAACAATACATAGGGTGAAATGATGATCTGGCTGTTAGTATGAACTAAGCTCTCCAAAATATAAAACTGGAGACATTGCCCATTCTTACTAAGGAGGTTATTTCATGCAACTCAAGTAGCAATGTAGAATCAGAATACCTTTGCTGACACTGCGTCCAAGATTGTTGTTTGTACGTAAAGGATCAATAACATTGAAATGCTTTGAAATAAAGGGTTGACCCTGATTTTCTTGGCCTCCAGGGAAAACAGCATATACTGAGCTACACGCATCAAGAAACAGCTTGCTGAGCAGTAAGTCTCCACTATCACTTCGAGGAGGTTCAGCTGCATGATGTTTAAAATACAAGTAGAGTACATAAGTAGGCAAATGTATCCAGTAATGTCTGAACCGGAAAGTAAAAGGATTATCATACAGTTCTCAAGTACCTGTCATATCTGGAAGGGAACCAATAGGAACTGGGCCCCAGAGGCTAACACAAAAGTTGTCCCAGTCAAAGTTACTAAAGAATTCCAGGAAGCGAAAAAGGACCTGCTCGCACATACAAAGAAAACTTTCAATCCCATTCAAAATATAAAACTTAGTCTATGAGATTAACAAAGATAGCATAAACCAAACAACTCGCCATCACCTCCAATGGTCCGGTGAAGGAGTTGTTAAATACATGAAATATGTATAAAACCAAGGTCTCCAAAGCATAAGTAGAAATAAGTCCATGATGAGCACCCAATATACGGCTCTCATAGTAACACCAGGCTTTAATCAATATAATGCTGCGCTTGAATAAATGGTTTTGATTTATCAAATGGTCAACCTACAGAAATGAAGATGATTTGTAAATAGACAGTTCATAGCACATGTATGAACAAAAGAAGGTTATTTTACTCGAGCTCAGCAGTTTCTCGTAAACTGATAAACAACCAGCATCTCACCTCCTCGAGGAAACAAAGGGTGCACAACCCCCCGAGCTGGTTAAAAGATATGTCTACTACAATGTTTTCTACAAGACACTTGATTATCTTCACCTGCAAATAAATGTCAAAAATAAAAGGTGAAAGGGTGTCAGGCAGATCAGTGAGAGTAATTAAACAAATAAAGAACACACACAAGCAAGCGCAATGGTTCAAAAGAGAAAATAAATAGGTCCTGGATATCAATCTTGCAAAATGGAACATGCCCTCCAGGTCTGTTTGTGACACAAGTAACCAAACCTCCTTTGCCATGGATAACATTACACTTAAGTATGTCTAGATCCACACAAGCTTTCAGAAATTAGCAGACTACATATGCAGGAACAAAAGTGCAGGGGCTGACAAATAGTGTTCAAATATACTAAGAAATAAGGGTATAAAAAAGGACATACTTCTGCCTGAATGTATTGAACTTCTTTGACACGGAACTCAGCATTCTCACTTTTCTCTTCATTCTCAAGCACATCCCGGACCTCCTGCGCCCAGGTATCCTTCAAGTTTTGGTTCTTACTGAAAGCAGTCAAGTCAATATCCCCATCAGGTAAATATGTCTTGAGAGGCACCGATCCAAAGGTGAACACCTGTAAATTATCATGATCATTCAGGAAAGAACTGGAAAGGAAATCAGACAACTTTGGGTACCCTTTTTGTCAAGATTTTAAATAGGACAACAATATGAATGAATCATCACAAAATTGGAACGAAGTGAAAGAAAATTTTGAGTTAACTTGTAGCTTTTCCTTTATCTTCATATCATCAATAATGTGCAAGAGAATCATAAAGCACCTCAATCTAACAATGCCATGCCTAGGTATGACCCTAATTGTTTCAGTTCTGCAAAAACAGAAGTTGCATTTACTCATTTACTCCCTCTGTCCCACATTAGTAGCCCCCGTTGAAGAAACACGGTCTTTTAGGAAACAGCCTCTTGCAAAAATGCAAGGTAAGGCTGCGTACTACAGACCCTTTGTGGTCCGCTTCTTCCCCAGACCCCTCATATGTGGGTGTTTCGTGCACCGGGCTACCATTTCTACATTATAAATAATTTCATTTCTACCCCCTAAAAGAAACAAACACCAACCAACCATTAGTTTTTACCGCATCACAGATATCATGTAAACTTCTCAATATGATAAGCGTATCACTGGAAACTTAAAATTAATAGTCACTGATTTCTGTATCAGATAACTATTTTGGGAAAACTACAGATAGTAAGCAGGCCTAGTAATATGGGACAGAGGGAGTATAACAATAGTTAAATATAGGCAAATCTAACTGAAAAAGAAAATGGGAGAACAGGAAAAATGAGTATAAAACAATGATGAGTGCTTCATTCCTGAATATGAAAATAACTTGACATCCTCTATTCATTTAGGTATATGAGATTAATGGGCCTGGGACAAAAAAATGGGAAAGCATCCTTCAAGATCGTTGAAGCAACTCCCTTCCAAGCTGAGAACTCAGAGACAGAACTAAAGTTATCAGGTCACTCTTGATTTTTAACTAGGAATGAGTTCGCCCAGCTCTTCACACCCTTTCTGACTTGCATAGTTGACTCGTCTCATTGAAGGCCATTTCTAAGGAGAAGAAGGATGGGGACATGCTTGATTCTGGTTTCATAGTTACAAATATCAGCTTGTTTAACTTTTGAAATCACAGAATTATGTTCACCCTTTCTCTCTTACTCATGGTTAATTCATGTTCAAGGCTGATTCTTATTTATTTGATGAGTCCCTTATCAAGGAGGCCTTGGAGAATGAATTTCCATCAGATCGTAATTCTAAAAGATCTGTCAGCCTTCCGTTGACTCCTCGGTTTCCACAAGCAGAAGGCAGTTAAGTTCACTTTGTCAAAGAAAACACAATATCACCAAACCTCAAAGAGTGCTTATCATGCCTTCGCCAATGTGCCGATGACAGACCAACTAGCTAATAAAGAATAACTACATCTGTTAATGTGTTGGGTCACTTGCACATGAGAATTTCAAGGAGAATAGAGAATAACTATTTTGGCAAATATGAATTTTCTTCAACCACAAGAAATACTCATGAAAAAGGAGAAAGGAATACAGAGAATGAATGAGCTGGTCAAGAAAAGCAGACAAAACACACACTATATGTGACAAAAGAAACTGCAGCAGCAGAAAGCTTCCTACAAGCTATCAACATTTTCTTACCCAAAAAAAAAAAGAAAAGGTCATCAAGATTTCCTCATTAATTTCTCTTTGATTATCGTTCGCAATATCATTTAATGTAAGGATACTATTTCATTAGGAGAGAATACAGACTCCTGTATTTGGAGTTCACAAAATATTCATTGTATTGGTCTATGTAGTCACAGGCGCGACTAGTCACTAGATGCATGGGGTGCGACTCGATTTTGGGTAAGCGCAGGGGGAAAAGTCACAGTGTGGCTAGTTGCGCCTAGTGAGCCTCGCAACTTTTGCACCCTCGATTCCAGGGGCCAAATCGATCTCAAGATTGTCGATTTTGCTTCGTCAAAGATGGGAACAGGTAAGATGAAAGCAAGAGGAGAAAGAGAAATGCAGATTTTGCCGAAAAACATTGCTGAAGAGAATGATCGACTCGACCTTCATCTTCTTCGGCGAACCGCTGCAATTCCAACAAACCGCATGCTGCGGCTTTCCCCGGCGAGCTGGCCTCTTCCCCCCTCGCTCTCTTTGGTTTTTTCATTTTCTTCGTCAGATCCAACTCAGGTCTATTATGTTTTAAAGTAAGGGGGTGCCATTAACAATTATGGTCCCTCCCTTTATAAGAAAAATCTAACTTATATTAATGGTTTTTTAATCTGCGCCTTGTTGTCAAGTCGCCTAGTCCCTCTAGTCACACCCCTTGCGCCTGGGTGCACCCTGCGCCTACAACTATATAGGTATTGGTCCTTTATTGACTTATATGAGTCACACTAACTGATATGAAGTCCATCGCATCCCGTCCACGTGATACCAAGGACTTCACTTTTCATTTCTTTTTGTTTTTGTATTTTCCTTGTCATTTTTTGGCCATTTGCAAGAGCGTTTCACTTGAGATAGAGACATATGACTTAAACCAACATGGGTCTTCAGATTCAATCATAAAACAAGATTTGGATGTGACTTGATGGACTTAAGTTTGATTCTTGAAACTTGGAGATATTACAACTCATAGTATATTACTTATTTCTGCAATGACAATTTCCTAAGAATTGTTGTATTCTCCCTCCTAATATGGCTACAATCTAATAACCAGAAGAACTTGCAGATTTGAAAAGACAGTTCTTTTGTGGCCATTTGCAAGAGGACTTTGCTTGAGTTAAGGATATATGACCTAAACCAATATACTTCTATAGATTCAACCACAAAACAAGATTTAGATGTGAATGGATAGACTTAAGTTGGATTTTGGAAACTTGGAGTTTTAGAACACACAGTAGATTTCTTATTTCAACAATGACAATTTCCTTAGAATTGCTGTATTCTCCCTCTTAATATGGTTACCATCAACCAACCAAAACAAACTTGCTTATGTTTACAACTCATGATCCTAACTATTTCAAGAGAAACATGGTTCCCAAATTACTCGCCCCGAGTCATAGAACTCAATCACCTTGAACCTCTTACTCTAGCCATTTTGAATGAAGATCAAATGTGACACCATGAGAAAGAAATCAGTAGAGCATCAATTTACCCACAAACATAATCCATCACTCACACGGACTTTAAAACTTCCTTTTGGCACAACAATCAACTGCTCATTTACATCTTCCTGATACTCAACCATATGAATTAGAAGCCTTGCTGCGGTCCCATATAACCCCACCCACACACACCCTTCATCATCATCAAGACCTTATCGCAATAAGGGGTCGGCCACATGAATCTTGTTCCTCCATTCCCCGCTATTAAGTACCATGGCTTCATTTAGTCCCAAGACAAAAAGAAAGAAAGACCTACTCTATAAGTCCCATCTACAACTCACTCCCTTCACCTACCTTCCTATGGCATTATTGAAGGGTAACCGGTCCATCACTCTCAAGCTTCTTATTCCATCCAATCCCTCCTTTTCAATCTGGAAATCTACCTCAAACAAACCAAACAACACTTCCTAACTAAAAACCTTTTAAAATCTGGATGAAATCCAATGCCACTATTTAGGCATCTAAAATAGAGAGATAACTTAAAGTGAGTTGGTAATTTGGAGAGTCTTGCATTGAGAAAAACATTTGGTTCGGAAAGTTTCTCTCATGGTCTCAATGTGAGAAATTGGAACTACACGATTAAACAAAATCAAATTTAAGGTAGATTGACTCCCATTTGCCAAACTACTTTAGTTGGAGATGAACATAACACTAAGCTTGCTAAAGGTTTGTCCTAAATATAAATAAAGGCAGCCCTGGTGCACAAGGCTCCTGCCTATGCGGGGTCCGGAGAAGGGGCGGCCACAATGGCCTAAAGTAGGCAGCCTTACCTTGCATTTTTGCAAGAGGCTGATTCCACAACTTGAACCCGTGACCTCAAGGTCACATGACGACAACTTTTATCATTGCGCCAAGGCTCCCCTTCATCCTAAATATAAATAGCTAACTAAAAATACAAAGATAATCAGACACATATACAGATTTACAGATAAATAGGCGCCAATAGGGTTATTTGAAAATGTTAGGACGTCGCAGTCATTACTGACTAAGGTCGTTATTTGAGAAAAGAAGAATCATAATCATCATCAAGACCTTATCCCAATTAGGGGTCGATATGTAAAAAGGAGAATAATGTGGTAAATAAAGTTAGAAATTTAAGGTGCATTAAATTATTGACAAATTTTCTTTAGTACCGAGACCTTTGCTTTCTACTTCCAGCCTTCACTAGAAGCTAAAGACCTGGGAGGGCTACATGTAAGTCCCTATAAGATTCTTTTGTCGCTGATTTGTGTGCTAAAGTAGTCTCTCTCCTTGCCTGAGCTTTCTTCTCGACATCTAGCTTTAATCTTGCCTGTCCAACACACGGTATCAGACTGATAGTACAAAGCTACAACACCAAAAGGTGCACATACATATCCCTTTCAGCGTGCTTTTTAGGAAAAATAGCAACTTCAATGAAGAGAAAGATAGAAAAGAGTAAGACCATGTAACGTCAACAGCAGTTATCTTACTCAGATGTAACTACTAGCGACAATTGCGAAGCATATGAACACATCACAGAAAATAAATACTGAGATAAAGGAAGGGGACGAAATCAAAGGGTTGAACCAATATTGCTGGCCCAACCTGACAGGAGAAGCATTTCATGATAAGCCTCTGCACATAATCGGCAACAGCATTCCTGCGCTCTTCCGAGGGTTGGTTGGGCTGGATACAAGCAATCAACTCTGCAGTTCTCTCTTCGGCTTTTGACCATCTCTCTGCATCAAGAGCTCTAGTCACACCGGCCGCTTCATTGGGCAAAAGGCCATTGGGTAAGAGGCCACTTGGCTGTGCCCAGCCTTCATGATCGCCCATGCAAGACTAACCCGAGCTCACCCCTGCCGTCTCAAACTCCTTACCCGCCTCTCCAAGAGTTAATAACCTCTATCCACAGGCTGTAGTAGGGCTTATAATGAGACAACATAAACGACCCGATTATAAAACGTTCCCTGTGCAAATGTTACTATGCACCCGATCTCCGATGATAAAGTAAACCTTGAGATATCTGTCCGTTCTTAAATACCGTCCAGCATTTACCTTTGAAGCCAAATTTGTCCCAACAAGCTCAAAGTGCAATATTCGAACCCGATACAATTCTGTTGCTAGAATAAACCTAATGAATAGTAGAAGCTGCAATACCATCAGAATTGCAAGTAACAATGTCAAAAACCAAGGTCTATCAAGAAGTTAGAATAATGGGCATTTCATATTCAACCAAATGAGAGAAGAGCAGAAAGGCTTTCACCAAGATGAACATAAAAATCCAAAACTTGAATCAGAAAGACCAGGTCTTCAGAAAAAACCTTCCCAACAAACCCTATTGCTGCAATCACACCAAAAACTATTCACCACAATCCTATATACAAAAAACCCAAAATCGAAAACCCTAGAATGGTAGAACCAAACAAAAATATACAGGATCAACTACAGAATCAGAATAAGACCAACAATCTAATTGGACCCAAATGATAAAAACCCTAACCTAGATCTTCCCAATCACTCCAATGTCGACGAATCTCGATGAGAAAGAGAGGCTCGGATCCAATGACACAAAACCCGTCTCAGAAGCGAACGGAAATGAAATGAAAGCCAAAAATGGTAAAAGAGAAACAGAGAGAGAGAGGTGTTCAAAGAAAGAGACCTCTGACCTTGAAAATATGCTTGGAGAGATGAAATTGGGAGATTCTGGAATGAGATTTCCAGGTATTGATCGCTTGTGATTGGCGATTATGGTGAAGGTTCTCTAAGGGATTTTTAAGGACAGAGGTAGGAAGAAGTGACAAGTAGAAGACGATTAAAAAAAGCAAGAAGAAAAAAAAAATTTGGGGGAAAAATTAGAGCGAAAGAGAGAGGGGGGTTTACTGTATTTTACGGTATTCCGTTAAGGTTTAGTGGAAGTTGACAATGGTAGGGCCAATTAGGAGACGGTGGCTCCCCTTGCTATACGCCACTCACATGCCTCCATTTGCCCCTGCCTCCCATTGGTATACGTGTAGGGTTTCCCTACCTTCTGCGTGTAATTTGTGCTCTTCCCATGAATGTGGGTGACCTTATCCCCCATGTCATCCATTAGCATTATAATATGTGCAATTCTTTTGATTTAGCATTGAGTTTCCGTGTGAATGTTAGGCTATACATTAATTAACATAGTCTTTATATTGAGAATTATCTAACAAGTGTAAGGTGAAAATGATTGCTGCCATTCTATAACCATATGATCCCCCTCTAATGGATTTTATCAATGGTTCACTTCTTTATATTTAGTACTAGAACTAGTAAAAGTTGTTGATCATAGTATAGCAAGGGGCACATTTATATCCTCTCCTAAAAGGTATTGGTCTGACTTTAGTAAGTTATGCGTGGTTTCTCACTTAGCAATGTTTTTACTATAGCATGTATATTTGAATATCAATGTTTTTACTTTAGTATGCATATATTTGAATCAGTTTATATTTGACAAGAAAAGTGACACATATCTAGTTTTGCCCTTGATTAGTAGTTTCTCTTTAGTTGTTCTTTGGGCTCAATGTCGGTTCTAACTCCCTACTTGTCGCTTCTTGCTTCAAACTGGATTCCCTCCCTTCTTTTCTCTTAGGTTGCTTGTTTGTCCCATAAGAATTAATATGTTCAATAGGCAAGTTGACTAGAAAAAGTCTATGTCTTCCTAATTCATAGCTTTAATGAACTTTTCCTTCCAAAAGAACAATTCAGAGAGCAAAAATACTCATACAAATATCCACAAATTTATTTTCAAAATAAAACCTTTTGTTCTTATATGGAAAGCTATAGGGTAAGTGGAGTTTTTTAGTGCTTTTCGAAGAACTTATGGAGGAACTGAAGTTCTTTAAGTGAGTTGTTGGCTTTCTACAAATTGTGCTCTTTCTTTTGTCTCAATATTTACATAGACTCACTAAGTTATGAACAATGTTACGAAAGTTGATATTCTTCTTAGAGGTAGAAATTCCTAAATAATAGAACTCATGAACTCATATTTGATGACTAGATATATGATTATCATGGATAAAATGCAATAAATGTCTATTATCAAGGATAGAAGGTCCAAATTCTTAATCAATTTACCAAGAAAATGAGAACTAAAAAAAATCAAATCAAATAAATAATAATAATAATAGTTGAAGAAATATAAAGCACAAGATCAATGGAGTCAAATCCAAAAGATCTACTAGAACAACAATAAACAAGGTGAGTAGTTGAGAACAAAAACTAAGAGCATGATACAACTCAAAAACTATAAATAGATAATGAAATATGAATAAAGAGAGAACTCAATTCCATGTAGCAAAATAAATGAAGAACTTGAATTACCTAAAAAACAATAAAGAAGGATGAAAGACAAAAATTGAAGAGCTTTCACCTCATCTACTCTAGCTCTTAAGATATGATGTCCAAGATACAAAACTTAACTTTTTTGTATACAACATAAAATATAGAAAAAAATGGTTGGGATTGATGTGGCACTAAACTCAAAGTTCAATTGATACTGTTATCTTAAGAAAAACTGTGATTTGGAAATTATGATTATGGCTTACTTCTAAAACCTAGCAAAACGTTGTCTAGCATAAGTCTTCAAAGTAAAAATGTTTTGGAATACATCAATTTAAGTTTTTGTTTTTTTGGCAAAACTAGTTATTTCTAAAGAATGTGTAACCCTTTAAATGACTTCCTTTACAGAGAAGAATTTGTATCTACACGAGGTACACATCAAAATGCAATTCTTGAAGATAGTTGAAGCCTCTCAATAATTGTAAGAGATACATGATTCAACCAAGCTAGATTGAATATGCACCTCATCTGATTTACACAATTAGAATCTATCCTTAATTTAATCTTCAAGATAAATTCCATAAAATAAAGTCTTCAATGATCTCTCTTCAAATCACAATAACTCTCAAAGAAATAAAATATCAGAATTTACTTCACATACAAGATCAATATTGATAAAGAATATGAGTTTTAAGAGAAATTGAGAATTAGAAGAATTTTACTAGTTTAGAACCCTAACACAAGAGTGATGCCAAAAGGGGCAAGCGTTGGAATGAGACATCTTCACCTATGTAGAAGAACCCTTGAAAAGTGATGCCAAACTAAGCAATCTCTACGAGACAACAATTGAGTGATGTAATAACTAGTAAACTCTAAGAGAGAGAATAATAAAGTGATGCATCATTATCAAAGCCTCATCCTGATTGGGGCTTGGCTACATGAATCTTACCCCTTTGTTCAAAGTTTTTAAATATTTTCGCACCACTTCTATTCACATCCTTTTGGGTCTTCCCCTTTCCCTTTTAAAGCCTTCGACTTGGATCTACTCACTCCTTCTAACTAGTACTATCTTTTGTCTCTATTGGACATGTCCAAACCATTTAAGTCAAACCTCCTTGATCTTATTACCTATAAGTGTTACTCTTAGGTTTTCTCTAATGTTTTTATTTCTAATTCTATACTTTCTTATCTTGCCACTCATCCATCTAAACATCATCATTTCGGCTAAGTTCATGCTATGTACATGTTATTCCTTAGTCATGACTCTGATCCATAAAGCATGGCTGACCTTACAACCATCCAATAGAATTTTTCTTATAGTTTGAGTGGCACCTGCGGATCATAAAATTCTAGAAGCACATCACCATTTGTTCTAACCCACTTAGATTCTTTAGGGTGACATCCCTGTCAATCTCTTTACTCTCATGAATTATAGATTCCAAGTATTAAAAAATGGTCTTTTGGGGGGACTTCTTGGTTATCAATCTTTACTAATATTTTAGTTGCACTCCTATCCTTACTAAAATTGCATTCCATATAATATATCTCAGTTTGATTAATTTTAAATCTTTTAATCTCTGTAGAATCTATCAACAACTCTGGCTTTGTGTTCACACCCTCCCTTGTCTTATCAATAAAAACTATGTCATCTACAAATAGCATGCGCCATGAAATCTTCTTGTGTGGATGCTTTATTAACTCATCCATAACTAAAGTAAAAAGGTATGGGCTCAATGTCGATCCCTAGTATAATCCTCTAGTGATAGGAAAATCATCAGTGTCTCTACTAGTGGTCCTAACATTTGTTACCGCTCTCTCATATATATCCTTAATTATTTTATATACCACTATAAAACCCCTTTCTTACCCAACACCTACCATATTAAATCCATAAGGACCCTATCATAAGTTTCTTCTATGTTAATAAAGACATTATGGAGGTTCTTCCTCCTCTCTCTTTGTTTCTTTATCAAGTTGTAGGAAAATAGCTTCCATGGTAGACCTCTCAAGCATGAAACTAAATTGGTTTTTTTATATAGTCATCTTATATCGTAGCTTCTTCTCAATCACTCTTTTCTAAAGTTTCATGGTATGGCTCATAAGTTTGATCACACAATAATTAGTGCAACTTAGTATGTCTCCTTTTATTCTTATAAATTAGTATGATAGTGATTTCCCTCTAGTTATCTGGCATTTTCTTCAACTATACAATCTTCTTAAACAACGTTGTTAGCTAAACCACTCCAATATCTCCCATAAATTTTGAAAACTCTATTGGCATACCATGTCAACCTTGGGCCTTTCATGATTTCATCTTTTCAAGGCCTCTTTCACCTTAGATATTTTGATCCTACAGTGACACCTATATACTCTAAAGTTATTTAGGTTTACGGTTCTCTCAATCTGTATATTCTTAGGATATTTGTCATTTAGTAATTTTTGAAAGTAACTTTCTCACCTTTGATTGATCTCATCATCTTTAACTTGTGTCCTTTAGTCATCACTTTTAATGTATTTAACATGGTCGAAGTCCTTACTCTTATGTTATCTTATTTTTGCAAGTTTGAAAACATCTTTCTCACCTTCTCTGGATCCTAATCTATTATATAAATCATCACATGCCTTGAGTCTACTCACTCATTACTCTCTTATCAATCTTTTTAGCATTCTTATATTACTCAAAGTTTTAGTTATTTCAAGTCCTCTATCATGCTTTAAAACACATATGTTTCTCTTTAGTATCTTTTTGCAGTTTTTTCACTCCACCACCAAGTTTCCTTTACTAGTTGTCTTTTACCTTTATATACTCCTAGAACATTTTTTCTCACTCTCTTAATGAACTCGGCCATATGAATCTAAATGGTGTTTAGTTATACTATACTATTTCACTTTCATTTCACCATCAACTTATCTATGAACGATATTATTTTCTCTTTTTTTAAGTTCTACCACTTAGTTTTTTGATAACTATTAAGTTCATTTCCTTTCTTCCATCTCTTAATGTAAATATCCATAACCATTAACATATATTGTGTAGTTAACATTTCACTGAGCATTACCTTACACATTGATCTTTTGGTATTCCTACGTAAAAAAAGAAGTCTATTTGGCTTTCATATGATCCACTTTTAAAGGTTAGCAAGCATTCATCCCTCTTCTTAAAATATGTGTTTCTAGAACTTGGTTATATTCCAAAGCAAAATCAAATATAGCTTCCCCCATCTGATTTCTTTCCCCAATACCATACCCTTTATGTGCCCTTTGACATTCTTTCTTTTCTTTTCCTACATAATTATTTAAGTTTGCTCCTATAAATATTCCCTCTGTGTTGGGAATTTCTTGCATTACTATCTCCATGTCTTCCTATAATTGCCACTCGATTTTATCTTCTAACCCCCTTGTGGGGTATATACACTTATAACATTTATGATCTTTTCTCCTCGAACAAGTTTTATAAGTAGAATTCTATAACTAGTTCTTCTAACATCTACAACTTTAATTCTTTATCCACTACTATCCCAATGCCATTTCTATTATTGTCCTTTCCTATGTGCCATAGCTTATACCCATAAATTTCACTAGTTTTAGCCCCTTTCTTGAACACAAGTTATGATGAATATCTTACATTTCATCACATATACTAACTTCACACTCTTATTTGTCAATGTGCATATATTTCATATGACGATACAAATCTTATTTTTTTGAGCTATTCTGTTTACCCACACTTATTTGGAATTGTGTGGGAACCCCTGCACACTTTTCACCACATATGAGATTCGATATAGTGCATTGCTTACGGGGGAATGCCCTAGCAGCCCTTGCCCATTTTTCATTACATCCATGCTCTGATGCAACTTGTTGTTTATAGGGAAATGTCTTAGTCTTTAGATTCATATTAAAGATTTTACTCTAGCTAGCAACCTAATGCAACCTTCCTCATTTTTGAGCTTGGGACTATTTGTAAAATAAAAAAACCACACAAGCAAAGTTTAGAAAAATCATGCAAAACTAGTAAATTTGAAACAAAGCCAAAAGAAAATACAGTGATGCCCAAAACTATCAAACTCTAGAAGAGAGAGAATGGAGAATGTTTAGAGAGCTCTAGGGAGTTGGGGCAAGGAATGGTCTAGGGAGCACTCCTTTATATGATGAAGCCTCTCCTCTAGTCTCTCCACCAAAAGTAATGCGGGACTATTACTCCATGTCCCTTATAGAGACATGCCACTCTATATCTCTTATAAAAAAAGCCAATGTAGGACTAATACTCCCTTTAACTTAAAAGACAAAACCAACATGGATAATACATGACAACCTCACATCATTGTTATGCCGTCTTCAACATTATAACTTGGCCTCATACTATAGCTCTTCCCTTATCTAATAACTAGTATGGCCCAAACATTCAATGCCTCACCCATGGCCTTATTATTCTATCCCCACTTCCACATTCTTTCCACTTATCATCTCTACATGCACCTATTTAGGTTTCCAAATTTGGATAGGCCTTCAACATCCTCACTTGGCTTCACCACCATGGTGAAATGTCTCAAACTTTCTTAACGTGAATAAATTCTTTTATAAATATTGCATCAATTCATTAGTATGCACTATAAGTTCTTTACTTTTTGGCAATACAGCTAAACACAATAGATATCAAATAAGCTAAGTCGAGGTAGTTTTGAGCGATGTTATATATCACAAAGTACTGTAGAAATGGATTATAGAAGATTTGAACCTACAATCACAACAAGCTAATAATAAAACTTAACTACAGCACTATAAAAAAAGCTTTTACAATGTGTTTGAACAAAATTATTTTCTTGTGTGGTGATGTCCTAGTTTTGGATTAAGGGCTCTACATGTAGTTGATCTCACCCATTCAATTGATTGCTTTCATCCTATATATCTTTTAGACCATACATAAACAATATTAAACAATTTTAGCAACCAAAATATTTTATTTTCAGTTATTGAGTGTGAACAACTACTTATACAAACTTTTCAATCATCTATTTCCTCTAAAACAAAATAGATGTGATCAGATCATATTGTATCATGGTTTATATGAATATAGACATCCAAAATTGGAGAACAAAAACAGGTTCAATCAATCAAATATGGGATCCATCATGTAAAAAAGGGGTGACACATGAAACTTGCCCATATGGTTGTGAACTCCTATAGCATTTTTCATTTGTACATATCTTGTCAATGATAAAATGTCAAGTTGTTAGATACTTCATAAATGACTTGCTCAAACAATTTTGCTAATGGGAGCACAATCAATTTCATCAATACTTCAATTTTTTCATAAGTAGATAATTATAAATCTTGACGCATGACACCTTTTCTAGGGTTCCACTAGGAAAGATGTGAACAATTTAGTGATATTAATAAATGCATAGATTTTATCGTGGATTTAGAAGTTGAGCTTCTCTTTACGTCAATCATCGCTTTAGTTATCATATCATTTAAAGGGTTTGTCATACCATGCTGCACATAGTATTTTGTTGGAAAATATAAGTAATAGAAAAACAAAAATGCAGGCAAGCACATGTGAGGAATGATAAATCCAAGTGCAGGCTTGTATTTTACCTAGTCAAAGTGCACTTTACTTGCCTTTTGCTTGCCTCTTTTGTAATAGCTTACATAGGCTAAGTACCTAATTTCATACCCATTAGATAAATTATCCTATGTTTTTTAGCTGTAATTTCAATTAAATAAACATAGGATGAATTATCATTGTAATTTTCAACTTAAATAAACATAGGATGAATTATCACTATAATTTTCAACTTAAAGAAATATAAGATCAATTATCTAATAAGCAAGGGCATCTAATTTTGTACATAGCCTATCTAAGTCATTTCTAACATGATGAATGGCATAGATGTATAAAGTAAAGCACACTTGGACTAAGTAAGATCTAAGTGTGCACTTGAATTTACCATTCCTCTCTCTCTCTCTCTCTCTCTCTCTCTCTCTCTCTCTCTCTCTCTCTCTACACACACACACACACGCACAAATATAGGGACTTCTAAACTACAATGGGTTAGTAGCATGACAAAAAACTATTGGACTTGCAATGCCTTTATAAGATGACAAGTAAATCTGAGCTACTTTCTTCCTTTGTTCTGTTTCTCTCTATGAAAGGGACTCTATTGCTTCCTTTTCTCCTTTTTACTTGTAGTATCTTAGGCTTCTTTGGATGGTATTTTTTACAACTCTGTTTGGTTGTTTTCTTTTTCTTTGGGTTATGATGTATAAGTCATTTTGAATGGAACGTAATTTGATTCCTCAAGTTACTACATTTACCACTAAAAAAAATATGTAAATTTGAATTGGTGTTTTCATCATTTTGGAGCTTAACCGACCCCTAATTGGGATAAGGCTTTGAGGATGAAGATGATCATTTTGGAGCTTCTTACTCATATGTCCAAAATTCCCGTAGTTTTTTATTTTAAAAATGCCCATACGTAATGACCTCAAAAGTCCATTTCACCTTACCTCATCTCCTTTATCTCTCATTGTTTCTACTGCAACAATAAAAAAGAAGAGAAGCCCTAACAAGCTGTGATGACCAGATCTTGGAATAAACCATGGATCGTTAATGAATGGTCCTATTAATTGTGATCCTTTCCCTTGCAGCCAAAGCATCTCTATTAATTTTTGTAGTTCTGTCAATGGTCCATGACATTCCCTCATCATTTTTTGCAGTTTTCTTACAGGTTTCAAGGGATTATTGTTACACAAATATTTATTATAACTTGGGAAACTTTTATCTAGGCTATCTTTGCATCATTAAGGTAAAGACCACAACCAATCAATTGGGGTTTGTAGATGATTTCCTCTAGAATCATGTGACAAATCCGCAGATTGAAGTATCAAATTTAGTTTAAGCTAAAATTAATGTTTCTTGAAGTTGGTTCAAGCTTTCTAATTTTCAATGAAAATTTGACCATGCTACCATCCAATTTCTTCCAAATAAAATCCACTTTGATTTTAAGACATGAGTTTTACCTATAAGTCCATTTGGGTTTGTTCAATAATACAAAAAATTTGAAGGTTGTTCAAAAGATTAAGAAATAAAAGAAAGATTTATATTTTTGAGTTGTAAGGAGGGAGTGGGGACGATTTATAGTTTGGGTTATAGGCTAGAGAAGAGAAAGGATTTGGAATCTCGCAGGAGATAGGAATTAGAGATTTCTATATTTTTGGATTTGGTGGTTGTACTATGACCTACTTTTCCTATCTTTCATCCTTAAAAATCATTGCCTCTATAAGTGGAAGGATGCAAGAAGAGCAGAAAAAGGTCAGTGATACTTTTTGGGATTTTAATAAACAACAATACAAAAATTAATGACTTTTTTAGTGTTTTGCTATTTCTAGAGTCTGTCTAAGAGTGCACACCCTGGAGGAGAAGGTGTACACACCATTTTTTTCCATGCATAGTAAAACTCTTTTGTAGATCTAAGTAATTCATCATATTTAGAATACTAAAAATAGGTTACTAATGAGAAATCAATGTGGTTAGACTTTCCAAAAATTAATAAAATGGGTGCATGGAATTATTTACCTAAATAAACATAGGCTGTATAATATCCTCAAAATTTAAATAATATATTAGTGATAAATTAAATAAAAACTTTATGCATAGAAATTGGTTTTAAAAACCTAAAAATTAGAAATTATGCGTCGATAGAATTCCAACGACATAAAGAACGCAGAAAATGGAGTTCAAACGGAGAAGTTATGAGCAATTGAAGTCAAAAGGGTAATTTGGAGAGGCCTGAAATATAAGGGCTGTTTTTTTTTATCATGGCACCCCCTTCCACCCTCCCCTATTAGATCCGACTCCTTCGCTGAAAAAGTTGTCGATGGGTAGCGTATAAAGGGAAAAGCTTCCCTTCCTCCTCCCTAGCACAATCTCTCTCCCTCATACTTCTCCTCTCATCATCTTCTCCATTACATCCCTTCCCTATAACCCTAACCTCTGCAAATAGCATTTTCCAGCAATTAGAGCTCCAGCAGTGTCAAATACTGCCCGACTAGCCTAGGTAAGTCTTATTCCTCTTTTTTCCCCCCTTCTAATTACAACATAGGCATGAGTTTGGCATTAATTAACAACGAAGAATGACATGGGTTCGTCGTTCTTCCAAGGAAACTGAGTAACCTACTATAGTTGTAGGATTAAGAGGATGAAATCATGTCGAAACCACAATCGCACGTTCATTTGGTGCGTGACAAACTCAAGAATAAACCCTTTAAGTTTGAGGGAGATCTGACGGTTGGTGATCCCGGAAATCACGAAGAACAGTATGTAGGAGAATTTTAGGAATGTGAGAAAAATCAAGAAAAAACCTTAGTTTTTGTCACAATCAATAAAAAAGAGTGTTAAAAATGAAAAATACATGAAATTTTGAGCAAAAGGGTACAAAAATCATGAAATTTGGGCACCTGTGTAACAGCCGGGAGGCCCACCCAATAACAATATTGTCTGCTTTCTACTGACGGTGCCCATACACCGCCAGCAGTCACGGCTTTGTTCTTACCCAGTTGCCCAGGTAAAACGCGTTGTTACTACCAGAGTCACCCCAGACTCTTATCAACAGCCCACAACTCTTTTCCCTAGCGATGTGGGACTAACTCTCATACCTCCCGCCTTCGTCCCTCAACCTATCTTGAGGCATCCCCCTCAAGGTATCTTGGCGATGGCAACGATTCACCTCTCCTCCTTAGGGGACACATGTCCCCACGTATTCAAGCGAGCGTCCACATGCAGTTAGCCACCCATCATCGGGTCGGGGCTAGGCTCTGATACCAACTGTGACACCCTGGGTTTTCTAAAATCTTTTTCCAATACATATATTAATAGTAAAAATTTTATTATTACAAAATAGACAGGATCCCTAAAATAAAATTCAAATATTTAGAAATTTTGCGTGGCGTCAAGGAAAAATACCCAATAAGGAAAACCCTGAGGGTCATTGACACCCCAAGCTATAAGGCATGAACCAAATTACTTTCAGACACAGTGAGCATGCTCAAATACAAAACCACAAGAAATTATGCAAACTGCAAAGAGACAACGATAATAAAAGTCCCAAAGCTCCAAGGTCCATCCAAAATCACCACATCATCCATAAGTAAGCATACACACACTATACAATGGTATGAGTCTAATATATTAAGATACAAATATTTAGGTAGAGCGCCAAAAGTCTGATACCAGTCTAAGGACGTACACTACTACGTCTCCGAATGCAAACGGTATAGAGTCCTCAGGTCCCCGTCCAAATCCGCACTATTCCACCTGCTTCCCTGTCTGACTGTCATACTCCAACTTTGAGGCATTGCAAAACAAAGCAATGCCTCAACAAGCTATGCTTGTGTAGGTGATTTACATTCAATATAAAACGATAAGAAATAGCATAGCACAAAACCTCAAATTCATACGATGAAGAATATACATAATCCATAATATAAATAAGGCAACATAAGTCATGGTGGCAGGACATGCAAAATCCAAAAAGATATGCAGATATAAGTAAGCCATAACTACGTGAGTCTATATCTAGAGAACAATATGAATGCATGTTAAAAGCATCGAACATCATACATAGTCAAGCCCTATGAGTGTCTCAGGCACACTCACGGCAACGTGGGGTCAACTCTCAATACCATCCGCTTTCACCCTTTCACCCACAATGGGTATTCAGGTACTCACGGAAAGGTGCGTTCCAGTTCCACTTTCACCTTTCACCCTTTCACCCACAAGGGGCACTCAGGCACTCACAGGGGAAGGGGGATGCATCCTATCCCAAGCTCAATAGTCTCAATCATCAAGGCATAGAGACTCCCACGCATCAAACATCTCAAGAGTCAGACAATGTAATTGAAATATGCTAAGAACAGTGCATAAAACATATACAAGGGAAGTAGTAAGCATCTCGGTAATATATACTGAAAATGGTCTCATGCAGCATGATAGGGCATACAAACCTATGCCTCAAAGTTTCAATCACTAAGTCATGATTTGAGAAATCATGGGAAATAGAGAATGAAATCGCTTACCTCGATAATGCTGTACTCCAATTAGGCGCGTAGGTGATATCAAGTCGTACGCCCTGACGTACCTGTCACATCATAAGTCATCATTGATTGTTAAACCTCTCATTTTCATCATGACCCTTAAAATTTCTATTTGTCTAGTGTGTCACATGTATCTTTATGATCATGCATCGATTTGACGATCAAATCACTCTTAATTAGCACACCCTAAGGTAGTTGCTTAGATCGATCATCAGGATCATTTTTTCTTGGCAATTCCATAAGATCTGCCCTTCAAATCTCCTAGATCATCTCATGTTTGATGTGTACAAAGTCTAAGGCTTGATCATCTATTGATCAGCTTGATCCAAATCATCTAATAGCATTTAGTAGTTTGGCTATTAAAAAGCTACTTTAAACTAGATTTTTGTCTTAAATCTAAGTCCGCCTTATTGAGACAATCACAACGCCTCTTTCAGATCATGATTTGGGCATCTATAGCTCCAAAAATCACATTTTTTTATATGAATGGATGGTCAGAAACCCTCAAAATAGAGAAAAAGGGCTTACCGCATGTGCGGCGCGAGTGCGTTGCGCGAGTGTTAGTGCACAGAGGATCGCGTGGCTCGCGCACTAGCATCGCGCGTGGTGCTCGCAGGCTGCACCGCATGGGCGCGTGTGTCACACCACCCGTCCCCCGCGTGGCGCACACGTCGCACCACGTCGTCGCGCTTGACCGTGACGTGTGTCGACTCGGGTGCCGTGTGTCGCGTGTGCCCTCCCTTGCCTCAGGGCGCTCACCGCCCTGTCACGGGTCGCCGTTGTCGAGGACGGTGACTAGACTAGTTCATTGTTGCCGGAGACGACAGCCGGAATCTGGTCGCCGGCAACCCCAAGTGCTCCGTTTTTTGTAATTTTTATACCTAATTGTCCAGTTTTTTATGTACGTTCTATTTCCACCCTCCATTTTCACAAATTCCTTTATTATCTATCGTTTTTTCATGATTTTTGTTATGTTCCTAAAAACCCTCACCCTACTATTCTTGGGCTTTTCTAGCGTCCCTAACCGTCGGATCACCCTGGAATTTTATGGGTGTGTTCATTGCATTATCACATTCAAGATGAACGGTCCAGATCCTCATTTGACATTGTTTCATTGACTTATTTTCGGGGGCAACAGTAACACATATTATCCCTTGGAAAATGATAATCCACGCCATTTTTCGGCACTAAATAAGGAAAACCAGGAACGAAAGGGACAGGGATAGCCTACCTTAGTCGTTCTATCACTAATGCACGCAAGGGTCCAGCGTCCTCTTGTGGATTGTTGGCGGAGATGTCGTTTTTTAGGTGGCCGGTCACCCGGCGGGGGAACGAGAGAAGGGGGAGGGAAGTGCATTTAAGGCACTCCCCCTCTTAAATGCATATATATCATTATTTTATTTTTATTTTTACTGTTATCTTTATTTTATTATATATATATATATTTGATGACCAGCATTAATTGCTGAATCATCACCTGCTAAGATGGGCGGTGGGGATGATTTCTGTGTGCTCCACATGTGCAAAATAACGATTTTGCCCTTTTGAATAATTTCATTTAAATATAAAATTTAAAATAATTCAGCATTTTTACTCAGATATCTGATTTTAGCGTTTTTAGTGCCGTTGGACTCCATTTTTCGAGCACATCTCAAATATTGAGGTTTTAACTTAAGATTCCATCTCTAAATTTCTTAAAATTTCAATTTTCCAAAATTCATAAAAATTAACTATTCTAGAATTTAAAATAGCGACTATTACAACTTATAGGGTCATCGGTGACGATCAGACCTCGATCGCCTTCCCCGGCGACGGCTCCAGCGTTGGTACCCTGACGCTGAAGCTGGGACACCTTGCAGGACACCCAATGCTAACACACGCATGGCGTGCGTCGTCGTGCTCATAGGATCTCCTTGCATGCAGTCACAGAAGGATGGGATGCCTAGCGTCCTGGCAGCCAGGACACACGTGGCGGAGCATCTCGGTGACCAAGTCACATGCGGCGCGTCCCGCTGTGCATCTTGGAAGCTAGGCTTTTTGGGGACGCCGGTGTAAACCAGTGCAAATAGTCCGCCCGACCCCCTATAAATTAATATATATTAATTTACGAAGTATTTTCACAAAAAGCTTGATTTTGAGAGCTACAAAGGTCCAAATCACGATTGGAAACATCCGTTGCCATTGTCTTGATGACATGGACCTATATTTAACTTGAAAACTTACATTTGACCACTTTTATTTTAGAAAAATTATAAAATAATATACAATAACTTAGATCAGGCCCCATAACTTGAACGAACAGACAATACATGGTACTAAAGGAGGCCATGAGGAGTAAATTAGATGTAGTTACTTTAGAAATTGATATAGACAGTTGATCTAACCAATATCTTGGAAAACTGTCTATTAGAGGATGATCACACCGTCAGATTAAGGTATAAACGTTAAATACACACAAAAATAGACATATGAACATTGGACGGGACTAAAGTATAACAAGTAACAGTGGGACTAAGGACAAAATCATAATTAAAGATCTTGGAGGATAATCAAATGATTGGATCACCATAGATTCCCTTATGATGAAATAAATAACACAAAATAGTATTGTGGTACTGACAGGTACATCTGAACATACAAAATAAAGGAATTATATGCTTGAGTTGGGTGATCTCGCATTGAGGTAGGTGACGACATTTAATGTTATATTTTGATTTTAAAAACCTTGCATTATCATAGCATCATGATTGATTGTGAGTAAATTTCATTTGTTTAGTTAGTCTACGATTTTATGAGACTCTGCATTTTATGCTATAATAGATATTAGAATTTGATAATATATTGAATGGATTATGATCGATGATTTCATGAGATTGATACTCCGTATTTATGCATAATTAGAAATTATCTTTCTTTATTGCATTACTGAAATTGATGAGTTTTCATGAGAAAGGACAGTGGAGGCTTGGTGGTTGGTCCTTTGAGAGGCTAACCCTAGGATGAGGGGCGTGCTTTAGAGATTGTGAGCCACGAGTACTCTTGGTTTTCGAGATATGTGATTTTTGTGTTTTGTATTTTATGACGGGTGCTCTCATCCACTGGATGTTATGCTAGGAGAGAGTAGGGCTGACCACCCACGCTTCGAAATTTGTGATGTGATTGTAATATGATAGACACCTACCTACAAATGCCTTTCGGTATGGGTTTGGTAACATGGATAGTCCACACTACCGGTCCGGGCCTTTCCATTGGGACGGACGTTAAGTCTCTTGTTATGGTGTTAAAGGAGAGCAACAGTGGTTGAGACCCTGGAGGGTTGCTACTGAGGCATGATGATCTATACTATTATTCTGTGTGCTTGCATGATGAGCATGGGGATGTTATTGTACGCCTGAGTGTGACAACATTCAAAGGTTGGATATGAGTACTCATGATCTGTTTATAGGAGTGTATGAGACACTCATGGGACCCATGTACCTTGGGGTGCCCTACTGTGATTGTATGCTCATCTATATTAGATCATATCATATTTCAAATCCATGAGATGCATGTTTTATTGTATATGATGTTTTGAGATTTTATTAGCATTGCCTAAAATAATTATAGTTTCATAGAAAATTGCTTTACTAATGGTATTAGTATAATTATTCAATTTTGTTCCATTGCTATTACATTAAATGTCTATGTACCTACACAAGCAATAGCTTGTTGAGACATTGCTTTATTTTACAATGCCTTAGATCTTAAGCCCGACAGCAGGAAGGGCAAGACCGTTGAGAGACTGTGATAGTAGTGGGAGATTTCTTTACTTTGATTGATAGACAGTGACGCTAGTTAATAAATAGTCTACCATTTTACTTTCTTTATGGACTGTATACTTTTATTATATGGAATTGATTATGATAGTTATACTTATGATGGACATTGAGGTGGGATGTTATGATGGATAGACCCTGAGCCACATTGTTATTATGTTTTGGATATTTATTGTTTTGAAAATAAAGGCGCCGATGATTTTGACGTTGAAATTAAAATGTGTATTGGTTACTATGTATTTATAATTATAATTTCAACCATAGTTGTGATGTTTTGGAAAAAGAAAATAACACCCAAAATTTTCAGGAAATATTCAAATAAACAAATTAATAAAATCTTTTTATTTTGGGATCCCAACTATGATTATTATTGTAAAAAAAAAAAATTGTTATAAAAACCCTGGGTGTCATAGGCTAAAACCGTCTAATGGGCCTAAAATTTAATGTGGCCTATCAATGTCATTCCTGACACGACGAACATCTTAAATCTACAAAAATAGTTCTACCATGCATGAAAAGGTGGTGTGTACGCATTCCTCTCCTCTAGCACTCATACACTTAGCATGACTCAATAAGTTATAAGTATGACCATTTAAAAATAGAAAAATCAAGATACTAAACAACAAGTGAATTCTTGGTAATAGCAAACATATTTGTGGAAATAGCAAAATCCTTTTTAATTAAAAGAAAATAATTTATAAAGATAAAAACCTAGCATAAATTACTGATTTTTCCATTAATCATAGGCATTTAGGTCCAAAACATTTTTGTGATGATGCTAACCTTGTCAGGAATGATACATCCAAGTGCACACTTAGATGGTACCAATGACAAGTGCGCTTTACTCGCTTATTGCTTACCTCCTTTGTATATCTAAGATATTCACCATGTTGGGAATGACTTAGATAGCCAAGTACCAAATTTTATGCCCATTAGATGATTGATCATAAGTGTTCTTTGGCTGTGATTTCCAACTTAAAGAAACATAAGATCAATTATCTAATCATATTAGATAATTATATGTGTGTGTATTACATCACAATTATTATCTTTCATATAATATATACATTATAAGTCACAATAGGAGTCCACACTCAAAGGCATGGAAGGAGAGTGAGGTGGAGATTGAGTCAAATATAGAAGCAAAAGGTAATAGTTATTTGCAAACAATAATTGACACCTAACACCTTGAGGGTGAAGTGGGCTCAAGTGGGGCAAAGATTAAGGTAGAGAGGTCAGATATACATGAGAATGTGATTAGTAAAAAAGAATGGAGGAAGTATTGCACTTGCTTGCACGAGCATCTTTGGTGCAAGTTGCCTATAGATGGGGTGAAGGTGAGAAAAAAGTGCACAACCCACAAGAAGAAGGATTGAAGATGAGAACATGGCTCAAGATGCACTATAGGAACAAGTGCAATATTCTAAAATTTAGAAGGGAAAGGCAATTGAAGAAGAAAGTGGAGGTAGTGAGTAGAGGTTGTTAAAAATCTTATATAAAATGTATAACCAAAACAATATAATTCTTTTAAAGAGGATAACTTAAATATCCTATAGTAGTATATCTATATATAATCTTCATTATCATATCATGAACAAGGCTTGATGCAAGATACTCCCACTAATTCAAATAACTCTTAGTTATTCAAGAACATATTAATTAACGTGCTTTGTTACTTGAGTATCTACATTTCATATATATAAATTTATATTTTTTTAATTCCCATTAATGTATATGGGTATGTCAGTACAAAATTTCTCATAGAAGCTTAAAGAGACAAACTAATTTTAAAAAGTGAAGAATGAGAAGTTTAGGAGTTTTGCTTGTTGAGGTGTCAAACAATGACACTTGCTACCATCCTCAATTTGATGAACCTTTTTAGTATAACCGCTTATCAAGATCCAAATTTATGTCATTAAAAGGTACTATATATGCTTCTTTCTTCCCATTTTAAATGATACAATTCACATGTAAAAGAAAATACATATATCATCTAAAATTTTAGAAACTTTATCTTAGTCTCTACTATGACATCAATAATCAAATGGAGCACTTGCATCTACCACTATATTAAAAGTCATGTATTCTTTATCTATTTACTCCCACTAATCTCAAATCTATTACTCCACTAATCTAATGGACACAATTGCTCTCCCACTAACCCAAACACATTATTAGTAAATCTGCAACAATTTCAAACTGTTAACTCATTTGTCAATATGATTTCATGTGTGGTATGTGTTTCATGGTGGAGTATACTTTAAGTGTTCACATTAATTCATAATTATCACATAATATAACTAAGATGATTATTTATAATAATCAATTTTATTTTGAACACCAATATTATTTTATATCAAAAGTAAAATTTGTAATGAGAGAGTTATCTTTTTAGTCGTTAATTTTCTATGTGGTCAACAAATATTTTTCACCATTAAAGGTTCCATTGGAGTGTACAAAATACTCCTTTTTCTTATTCCATTAAGATTCATAGATTTGACTAGTAGAATGCCATAAATTTAAATAAATCAATAAAAATCTCAAAATATAAGTGTATATGACTAACCTTATTCGAGTATATCATTTGCTTACTAATCAAAGTTGAATTCAACTTTATATGTAATCCTGATCATTAATTTGGTGATTGAGGGGTATATTTTATCTTATCTCCTCAATTTGTGTGTGTCTTTCTTCTGATGGCTTCTAATTCACTCATTGTAGATAACAATATTATCACAATGCTTTTTACAATATGAAAGTGAAATTCGATAGAGGTTTTAATTGAAAGCAATTATGCAATTAAATAGGCTACAATTGCTATTTAAGATTGAGAGTCTTATGTGACTCTTGGGTGTATTGAATATGGCAAGCAAGAGAATCTACTTGGAAAGTGGCATAGTATCCTCCTCTCTTAGTTGAAAGGAATAGTAAAAAGTAATTCTTTTACCCTTTTTACCATTTCCAAAAATAAAAAGCCTTAGAACTTTGGCATACCATGTCATCGAAAAATATTTCTTCTTCTTTCCCTTGTTGTAAAAATCCAAAAAATGCTAGAAACATAGAGATTGCTAAGACATGCATGTTGATATTTGGCTCAAATGAAAGTGAATATGTGATCCGTTTGATGCTATGGATTTGTAAAAACATAGAGAAGAAACTCAATGGTAGAGAGAGAGAGAGAGAGAGAGAGAGAGAGAGAGAGAGAGAGAGAGAGAGAGAGAGAGAGAGAGAGAGAGAGAGAGAGAGAGAGAGAGAGAGAGGTGGTATGAACATCCAAGGTTTCTCATTCAAATGAGGTAACATGTCCTATCAATGCCCTTTCTATGAAAGTGTGTTCTTCCTAATGAAGGTCTCTGCACCAAGTAATTAACTAATTTAGTGGGTCCGAACATTATTACATCTCATCAAAGAAATATACGCAAACCTCAGATAATTTATGTTGATGACTACAAGGTCCAACTAGCCTATCATGGAAAAAAATGAAAAGAATCTATATGAAAAGTGGGGCACCAATTCATGACAAATAAAAGGCTAGGCCATTATATGGTTGTGCCCATACTTTGGGGTATTTGTTTAATTCTTTTCCAAATTATAAAGTGATGAGCATTATTGATCTATTGACTCCAACTCATCCAAAGCGTTGTGTGTCGGTTGTAAGACCTAGGAATCGCTACACCAAAGGTAGACAAAAATATATTCAGCAGCTTTGAGTCTCAATTAGTTGTTTTGGGTACTTGGAAAGGCTTGTTCTTATGTGAGAAGCACCTTTCTTTTTTTGGCAGACAGAATTAAATTGGACCAACTCGTTCAATGATAACAACCAATAATTTACTAGGCAACAGCCTCTTGCATTTCTATCAATGGTAAAAGTTGTCCTCATGTGACCTTGAGGTCACGGGTTCAAGACATGAAAACAGCTTCTTGCAAAAAATGTAAGGTAAGGCTACCTACTATAGGCTTTTGTGGTCCGCCCCTTCCTCAGACCCTGTATAGGCAGGAGCTTCCTCCACCAGGGCTGCCCCTTTTTTTACTAGGCATTTCTATCAAGGTGCCCTTGCACGATTCTAAGCATTTGACCTGTGGAGGTAGTATTGATGATAAGTGATGCAATACTGTGCCCTTCACCCTAGCCTTTGGTTGATCAGACCCATCCGCTGGCTTGCTCGCTCTGACTTTGTTCTACAAGTAGTGAGAATTGGATGAGCCTAGAATATGAAAATATATACCTTCCACCGTATATTTATGGATGGTCCAGACCCTTGCTAAAATAAATGCCCACAATCAAAGTAAGAAGCTTAGTTTTTCGAATGTTAAAGATCATCAGATAACCGTCGGATGTTAAAAAGATCATCCAATCACCGTGACGTTTGGAATATAAAGCATCCAAAGTCAAGGAATTCAAATAGACTGGTTTGATTAACCAAAGGTAAGGCCCTCGTGCAAGAGTCGGCTTCTCAATTTGCTATTGTGTAAGCATCATTTTTCTTGATTTTTTATTTTCTAAAAAAAGGCAACTTGGTGCATGAAACTCCAACACATGCAGAGTCTGAAAAAGGGGCAGACCATAAAAGATCTATAGTATATAGCATTGTATTTTTACAAAAGGCTATTTCCACACCTCAAACCGACAACAACTCTACTATGCGCTAAGGCCTTTTATTATTATTATTATTATTATTATTATTATTATTATTATTATTATTATCCTGTCACCATGCAATTAAAAGCCACAAAATTAAAGGCTTAAAATTGCCAAATGAGGTTGAGTTTGGATACATGGCTTAAGATAAGCAAGGTCCTACAGCAACTCATTTGGATCATTCAGCAAGTAGGGTATGCCTCTACTTCTATCCACCCAGATCTTTTCAAAGAAACAACAAAATGCCCATCATGTAATAACTCCCTTGGGGTTAATATTTCTCCATGGAAAGATGATTAAATGTCCTGTAAATTCAGAAGTCCGGTAATTAATTACCATGTTTTTGTTTTTGTTTTTTTATTTCCAATATTTACAAAATTACACAAGTTGGGATAAACAACCTTTAAGATGCCTAATTACTCAGTGATTGCATACAGATCAAAATGATAATTGAGAAAGATGGAACTGGGAAGGATTATAGATCACAGGAATCCCTCCTTCAAAACCCATCCATTCCTCACAGTCATCGTATTCCTCCTCATAAACTTCCCCTGCCCTTGATGATTCCTGCTCTTCTTCTTCTTCAAACTTCTCAATTAAGCTCTGCATATTTACCAGCAAAGGACTATAAATGGACCGGTAGGACAGCAAAATGTGGAATCAGCAACGGCCATGAGAAGAAAAATGATAAGGAAAACTGCACTTGCTTGCTTAATCCATGAGTCCAAAAAAATAAACGGTTGGAGAAATAAAGGAGAGTGGCCCCCGCTTGTTACCTGTATTTCTTTGTTTTTCAGAAGGAAATTCGGGGGAGGGGGTGTTTTGCAATTTGTCCAACAATCCAAGCCTCTTATTTTATTTTCCTCTTCTTTTTAGAACCGATCCAAGCCATTCATTTATCCCTTGAATTTGTAAGTTGGATTGCCAACAGAGAATGATGTAAAATGCACAGAAGATGACAGACTAGGATTGTCCAATCCAATATGGGGCCAACGGATCTTGTGGTTAGGATCACCGGCCACAACATTTCAGCTTGTCCAGTTTCAACATGAGCAAAGTTTAGATCTTAGCTTTGATTACAAGCAAACAAACGGTAGTTCCGGCGAGTGGGACCAGTCCACCATGGTAGGCCCCACCCGCGATTCACCATTGGATCATAAGGAGAGGGGAGAAAATCAAGGCCAATAAATCATCAAAAAGTAAAAGTTTTATAATTTACCATCTCATTTTTGAAAATTAAAAGACAATTCCAGCAAGTTAGAATTTACCTCGTAGGCAGATTTAATCTCCTTGAAAATGTCCTGCTTCTCTCTCCCATTGTCTCCTTCGATCACGTCTGGATGGTACTAAATTCAAACAAATATGAATGAAATTAATGAAAATAAAAATAAAAAATAAATGAGAGAAATTTTTTATCTTCTAATTTGATTACCTTGAGGGCCAAGCGCTTGTAGGCTAGTTTGACGTCGCTCTTCGATGCAAAGGGCGTCAGACCCAAGAGGGCGAAGTCATCGGAAACCGACAGCGATCTCACCGGGAATCTGGCACAACGGCGAGATTCATGCCTGATGGAGAGAAAATGGCCACCCAGTAGCCCTGTTCCATTTCTCATCCTCTTCTATTTTTCCTTTCTTGTTCTTCACAGTCTATCGTTTGTCTCCGGAGAGTGGTAGTTTCGCCCATTTGAAGGATGAGAGTACAGAAATGGCCTCTGATTTGGACAAAATTACAAACTGACCTTGCCTAAGAGGCGACTTTTCGTCCGTTGATTGTCCAGTTTCTACAAGTATTATACTTGTGGAGCCAGATAGTGACCAATCGAAATAGTTCACTTCCTGGCCCACATCTTCGATGCACTGGATTTCAAAAGATTCTCCATTGGATCTAACATTGATGGGCGGATTCCTCTACATTGGTTGCGTTGATATGCTCAAATGAGACAATCCTAATCATCCATCGTCTCAAGGCATTAATTGGATGGCTAGGATCATTCAGTTGGTGAACCCACCCTTTTGAATCTAAAGAAGAGAATATGTTGTGATTGGCCCAAAGCTACCTACTTAGACCTAAACAATATTCTTGAATGAAAGTATGCAACGTGGATAAAGTGACGCATCAGAGGAGCATGACGCTTACAACTATCATCCCTACCGTCAATTGTTAACAATCCTGACCCTTCGATTCGCCGTAAATACTTAAGTTTGGACCTGATCGTTCATCGACTGGAAGAGGATCTTGGGGCGTGCAATTATGCTGTAGGGAGATCAACAAATGAACGGTGAGGATGGAGCCTTTATCGAATTTCATTGGAGATGTTACGCCATTTTGTCTGTGATCAAATTTTTGAAATTGATCCCAAAAGATGAGAAAATTGTGCATTTCTGGTGTGGTAGTTGCTCAGTCTGTATTCTATGTATGATGAATGGAGCCGATCGACTTCCGATATAGCCTTAATCGGTGAATCGACGGCACAAAGCAAGCGATCAAAACGATGATATTAGATGACGATTCACGATCAAGGATCAAATTTAATTCCGGAGAAAGCATTGTTGAGATGAGTAGCCAATAAATATGTCATGCAGTTCCTTTTGGGAAAATGCTACGAAGACGTCAAAATGGACGCAGAACCAAGGAACTGCCAATAGCAAGCCCTGCTCTGCTGGGGTTGGGATGGATAAAATACTTTTTAAACTGTTAACATTTAAAAATTTTCAAATTAATAATAATTCGGCTTTGGCTGGCGTCTTTAAGGCAGGGAGGGTTTGTTGTCATGTCCATTTATTACAGGGAACTCTTGCCTTGCTTTCGAGTTAAATAACAAAAGTACCCTTTCCAAGTTCCAACAACTCCGTGTCCCCAGCCAATGCGGTGGATTCCGACTCTTTCTTCTTCAGTCGTGGAACATGTGATCTCAATCTTCTAGGAAAATTGTATATTGCGCACAAGGAATGGCATGCTAAACACTCAAAGCACTAACAACCATGGGGCCTACCTATAAATAATCCAACTCGTTCATTTCAGTGCTCTAAATTTAAATGTCTTATAAATTAAAAAGCTGTGATTTGGATGATTATAGATGCTAAGAAACTGTGTATTATTCATAAAGTTTTTAAAGTATTCATTAGAAGCTAGAATAATCCAAACCACATGACTTTTGGTTTATAAAAAGTACTCATATGTGGGATTTGGTAGAGGGGTAAACTGCAAGGGCCAATGGTAGGTAGTCTTACCTTATATTTTTGCAAGAAGCTATTTTTATGCCTTGAATCTGTGACCTCAAGGTCACACAATTATAACTTTACAGCTGCACCAAGGCTCCACTTCTATGGCTTTTGATCTTTAATGCATTTAAATATTGTTGGAGCCCACAGTTTTCACTACGTAAAAGTGTAACTTCAAAAATATAAATAAAATAGGTAAATAAAAACATCAGAATTTTTACATAGAAAACCCTCTAAGAAGGAGGTAAAAATCACAGGTCCACCGAGTAAAATCTCTAAATTTTGAACAAAAGATTTGAAACACCGACAAACAAGAGAGGTACAAAATATACAACTAGGTAAATAACAAAACTCAAAAAATTTACCCCCACGACTTTTCTACACTTACAAAGTATGGAAATACCTCTCACAAACACATACTTCAAAAACTACTCAGTATTCTTTATATGTGTATTTTTCTTTATTTAACTGCTTTCTCACCCCTTATTTGCTTTAGAATGTCAGGCAAGAGCCTCTATTTATAGAGGTTTTCCTGAGCAATGTCAACATCAACTTGCTGCCTATGTTGAGAAGCAAGAAGATGGATGCAACGGCAAACTATTTGTATTTGATGAAAAATGTAGTAAAATTTTACTATATGTGGCCGACGCTGAGTTGTTTGTTGATATGCAGCCACCTGGGTTGACAATTTAAAGAGAACATTTGAAAAGCGACAAATGTCTCTTTCAACAAAAGCAAACTTTAATGGGCTGGACCCATCAAATCTCCCCCTTCAGGCCTATCACTCATACCGACTAGCTCCCTGTATAACTCAAACTTGTCATGAGTTATTGTCTTTGTCATCGTATATGAAGGGTTTCTCTTTGCGGAAATCTTTTTAAGCTTCAAAGACTTATCTTCTACTTTTTCATGTATCCAATAATATCTTATATTGATGTGCTTTGTCTTTAAATGATACATGGAGTTTTTGCTCAGGTCTATTGCAATATATAACATACTCGCTTTGCTCTAGTTGTAATTCTTAGAAAAGTCCTTTCAACTATATTATCTCTTTTTCAGCTTTCATGACAACAATATACTCTGCTTCTGTGGTACACAGAGTAACACACTTCTGTAGCCTGGAATGCCAAGAAATAGCTCCCCCCACAGAAGTAAATAAATATCCATATGTGGACCTTTTATAGTCAAGGTCACCTGCTATATCAGGATCAATAAAGCCTTCCAAAATTTGGTCAAAACCTCCAAAACATAAGCATAATTTAAAACTTCCCTTCAAATGCCTCAAGATTCACTTAATTGCTTTACAATGTTCCTTTCCAGGATTATTAAGAAATCTGCTCACAATGCTCATGGCGTGAGTAATATCTAGCCTAATGCAGACCATAGCATACGTCAGACTCCCAACTGCTGACAAGTAGGGGCCATCTGCCATATCTTCTTTTTCTTCTATAGTAGTAAGACATGTCTTCTTACTCAATTTCATATGACTAGCAAGGGGGTACTTACAGACCTTGCATCTTTCATGTTAAACCATTCAACATACTTTTTCTGTTAAAGCCACAACATACTTTTATTCTTGTTATGAGTAATTTTTATCCCCAAAATTTGTTGGGCTGATCCAAGGTCCTTCATATCAAATACTTTGGATATCTCTCCCTTTAATTTAGTAATAAGATGAGCGTCTTGTCTTACAATTAACATGTCATCAACATAAATCAATAAAATTATAAAACTGTTATTAGAGAATCTTTTAAAGTAAACACATGAATCAGACAAAAATCTCCTATAATCATTATCCGTCATGAATGAGTCGAATTTCTTATATCATTGCCATGGTACCTGCTTCAAACCATAGAGACTCTTCTTTAATTTATACACAATGTGTTATTTCTTTTTTACTTCAAAACTGTCAGGTTGCTCCATATAAATCTCTTCCTCCAAATCACCACAAAGGAATACAGTTTTCACATCTAACTGCTCAAGCTCAAGGTCCATGTTAGCTACTAAACTGAGAATAGCTCAAATAGATGTCATTTTAACAACAAGTGAAAAAATTTCATCAAAATTAATACCTTTCTTTTGTCTAAATCCTTGTAATATAGTAGAGCCTTGTGTTTTGCCAGCTTGCCATTGTCATCCCTCTTGAGCTTGTAAACACACTTGGACTTCAGTGCATTCTTGCTTTTAGGAAGATCAGCTAACTCATACCTGACATTCTTCTACTTAGAATTGATCTCTTCTTTCATGGCTTGTAACTAATAGCTCTTATCAGGATGAGTTAGTACTTCTTTGAAATTCTCTGGCTCCCCCTCATTTATAATGGAGATATACTCAGAAGTAAGATATCTTGTTGATGGTTGATACACTCTCTCCTATCATCTTTGAAGCGGTTGAAATGATCTCTGTAAGGGTGGATTTCTCTCCCTGCTTAACATCCCTTACTCCTGATGTTTCATTTTCACCTTATTCTTCTATGTCTCCTTCTTCTATGGCATTATTAGGAAGAGAAATACTCATTAAATAGTCAGTTACAATATTATCTACATACTTGGTCTTTCTTTCATCTCTATGTGCTCCAAACTCATATTCACGGAACACCACATCTCTGCTTTTGATGATTTTCTTCTTTTTTGTGTCCCATAACCTATAGCCAAATTCTTCATCGTCATACCTGAGGAATATACATGGTGTTGACTTTTTATCGAGTTTGCTCCTTTGTTCCTTTGGCATGTGCACAAACGTTTTGTCTCTAAATACTTTTATGTAAGAGTATGAGGCATCTCTTCCTGATCAAACTTTCTATGGGATGCCAAAATTCAAGGCTATTGATGGAGACCTATTAATGACATAACAGGCTGTGCGAGCTGGTTTACCACAAAATGACTTAAGTAGGTTAGCCATTTTGATCATACATCTGATCTTCTCTACAATGGTTCAACTTATCCCTTTAGCTATACGATTATGTTGTGGGGTACCAAGAACTGTCTTCTCATGTCGAATTTCATGTTATGAACAATAGTTCTGAAATTCTCTTGATGTATACTCACCTTCATTGTCTGTTTAGAGGCATTTCAACTCTTGATTGGTTTCTCTTTCCACTATGGCATGGAATTTCTAAAAATGCTCAAATGCCTAGTCCTTTGTCTTAAGAAGTAAACCCATAATTTACGTGAAGCATTATCAATAAATGTAACAAAATATTTGTTACCTCCTATAGTGTCTCTGTTTCAAATGGACCACAACAGTCAAAATAAACTATATATAAAATATTAGTCTTTTTATCATAAGACTTCTTGAATGAAACTCTATGTTGTTTGCCATACAAACAATAATCATAGGGATTTATAGTTTTACCTTCAATAGATGGAATCAATTTTTTTTTTTTCCAAAATCTGTAACCCTTTCTTGCTTATATGTGCCAATCTCCTGTGCCACAAATATGGTGAGATGTTGTCCTCCATTGCGTTCAATCCTTGTGTATAAGCCTCAACATTTGTTTTGTATAATGTATAGCAAGCCTCTCCTTTTGTAATTACCAACGACCCTTTGATAAGTTTCCACATCCGATTGCTGAAATGACTTTCAAAACCTTCTCAATATAAAGTAATTTTAGAAATTAAATTCATTCATAAATCAAGAACATGGTGTACCTCTTTTAAGGTCAATGTACAATTGACATTTGTCTTTGTACAGATTTCACAAATGCTTGTGATCTTTGAGTAGTTAGAGTTGCCCTTTTCACAGTTCCAAAATCTCTAACTTTGTATGTGCTAAAGAATTTCTTTAAAGAAGTAGCATGATATACTGCTGTTGAGTCAACTACCCATCAGTTTTTGGGCTAGCTACATGCAAACAATTCTCTTAGTTATCATTTGAGGAGAGCACTACTAATTTCCTCATGTTCTGTTGCAGCAATGTTATTTTTGTCATCATCCTTCTTCTGATTGCTACTCTTGTTGTATCTTTCTTCTGGTTTTGACAATATCGCATTATGTGGCTCAATTGGTCATAGTTGTGACATCTGATTTTGCTTCTGGACTTTGATCTGTATGATCTGGACTTGTCGCGATTGTTGAAATTCTTGTTCTTGCTCCATCTTTGTACCCCGTGATGAGCATTTGCCTGTATTTTTCTAACTTTTTCATTCTCATATTCAATAAAAGCATAGATGTCACATCGTTCAACTTAATTGTATCTTGTCCATGTAATATCATTGTTGCCAATTGTAGTAGGAAGGTGATAAGGAGTTCAGTAATAGCACATCTTTGTCTTCCTCCTCAACTTTAACACCAAGGTTTTCTAACTATGCAATTAAACCATTAAAAACATTCAAATGTGATAAAAAAAATGCGTACCTTCACTCTATAAAGTGCGTACAACTGCTTCTTCAGGTATAATTTATTCGTCATGGTTTTTGACATGTATAGTCCTTCTTATCTGGTCCAAATTTTGTTGGTGCTTTCTACATCATTCACGTTGTTGAGGACTTCATTTGATAAGTGCAGTTTGATTACGCTTGCAGCTCTCTCATCTGTAGCTACCCAGTCATCGTCTGAGAAGTTATTGTGAATAGAAACTTAATACTATTCATGTAATAGTAATTCTACATATAATGCATGAATAGTAAACTATTACCCAAGCTCTGATACCAGTTGTTTGGGCCCATGGTTCCCATTATGTAAATATAACTTCAAAAAAGTAAATAAAATGAATAAATAGTAGTAAATAAGAATATCAAAAATTTTACTTGAAAAACCCTCCAAAAGGAGCTAAAAACCATAAGCCCATTGAGCAAAATCTCCACTATAATAAAAAAAAGGGGTTACAAGGAATGATAGTATCAAATTTTGTACAAAAGATTTAAGACACCCATAAATAAGAGAGGTACAAAATATACAAGTAGGTAAATGACAAGATTCGGAAAATTTACTCCTATGACTTTTCCATACTCACAAGGTATGAAACACATCTTAAACACACACACCCAAAAAATGCTTGGTATTCTTTATATGTGTAGCTTCCTTGATTGAGCTACTCTCTCACTCCTTACTTGCTTCAGAACGTTGAGTAAGAGCCTTTATTTATAGAGATTTTTCGGGTAGTGCCAACATCAACTTGACATGTATGAAGATGGATGCGATGGCAAGCTGTTTGTATTTGACAAAAAATGTAGTAAAATTTTACTACACATGGTGCATTGCCAAGTTGTTTGTTGATACATAGTCACCTAGGTTGACAATTTAAAGAGAACATTTGAAAAAAGACAAATGTCTCTTTCAACAAAAGCAAACTTTGATGGGCTGAATATAGAGCAACAAAATGAACGAGTCAATTCATTTAGAGGTGGGCCCTATAAAATATGGTCGCTAGATAGCATTGCATCGTTTAATCAAGCATTCCTCTATTTATATTTAGTATCGTATTATATTAAGCCAGTAAACAACTTTTATATTTGGCATCGCCCTTAGATTACACTTGTAAGAAATTCTAGTTCAAATGAAAAAAAGATGACACCAAAAGGGTTTGGTGGTCTGTAATAACTTTTCCAACTCATGTTGAACTCTCCTCGTTGAGTTCTAAACATGATGGGACCATTGTTCTCTTACAATGAATTACTAATAAAAAACCCAAGAAATTTGTTATTATTATTATTATTGAATGATGAAATTTTATTAGAAAGCAAAGATAAAAAGATAAAGAGCAATAACACAAGAATAAGAAGTTCATTCCTAGACTAGGAATGCAGGCATAGAGTACGAGAACACCCCAACATTTGTGCACCTCCTCTCCTAGATCGTGGTCTCCACATATCATTGATCCATGCTGTCCATTGACTCTCCTAGCTTTGGGTATCTATTGGCACATAGCATCAAAGTAATTGTGCTTTCATGCTGCCAGTCATGGACGATTAAAAGCTCTACGTGAGCAATAGTTTGCATTCAGTGAACAAATGGCTCCTTTTTGAATGATTTTAGACCATTAAATATCTAAGGTTAAGAGAATTTGATGAATGGCATGGATCAATGATTCCTAAAGCATGTCATACAAAAGTGGAGGAGTTGCATAGCTGTTGGGATATTGTCACGCTCTATATCAACATTGCTCTTGCTAGAGAACTCCACTTTGTGCAAACTCCAAAAAGTTTTAATTATTGGGGATTTTGAAGTTTAGAAATTTGACGTATAAGTTTAGATTTTTTTATTTTCAAGAAAAATACTATCGAGATTGAGCTTCTAGGGTTGACTTTGTAACCTTCCTATTGAGAATCCACCTATGGATGATTTAACACATTCGTCTTCTTTCTCCTCCCCTTGTGTGACAAAACGGGTTTTTATAATGCAATTTTTAAAGTAACAAGCATTAACTTGCGAGATTGATCTCTTTTTTTAAAATAATTTTTATTTCAAAATGAATGCAATGAAAATTTTCTTTTATTTGAAACTTTTTTCTAAAACCCTGAGTGCCATTAATTAATCTCAATGACAGAAAATGAATCATGCCATGACAACTTTTGGACAAAATATAAAAATGAATAATTACCATTTCCAAGATTGTTAATCATAACCCAAGTTATAAATAATTACTTAAAACCAAATCTACATCAAATACTAAAAGGATCACTCAGTATGAAATCTGGTACAATTATATCCTCACTTAGCCTTACCTTCGCTCACTTGACTGTAGTACCAACACTCTCTGAAGCTCCTTCTAATCGTACTTTGTTTGATCTAAAAAATATAATGGATTTGGTTAAGTATTCATCATACTCAGTAGGTGACTTAATACTACTAATTTGAAAACACAGCATGGAAGAGGTGTAATTTCAAGAAAAGTAATAAGATCATGCAATTCCGTTTTGTGTAACCATGGGTATTTATGCTTAAATTATAAAACTCATTTACACATTTCCAAACCATGAAACTTTTATAGAATCCATTAATTAGCAATATAAACATCACGAAAACAGTAGCAGCCAATCAATTTATGCACTAGAATTTTCAGTGAACACATCAAGCTAACAGCTCAAAATCAATAATTCATACATAGTAATAATTACTAAAAATCTTAAAGAAGTAATAGATCAAATCAAATGACAAAATTTTAACCCCATGATAGATATCATGCATGTGTATATCTCGGCAAACACATCAAGCCTACGTACTCATCTATGACCATCTCAATGCAATATGCATATTGATATCAAAACTAAAATTATAGGGTCAACTATGCTCACGAACAGAACCTATTATGAAATCATGTCTCTGGTATTTAGAGACCAGTCCACTATAGCCTCCATAGCGACTATGGATATGTCTTCGAAAAGGGTGTCGTGAACACCTCCAGTGGTCGTCCTTATTTATCATAGCAATCGAGGAAGAGACAATGCTGCTTTGGGCAGTGATACCTACCACCTTTGGTGGTTAGAGGCCGGGTGGCCAATCTGTACATAAACAACCTCTCAGCATAGTGCCCACAAGGTTCATTAGCCCGAAAAAGATTTATATATATAATCCAAATCTCAATCATCGTAAATCATGCAATTTATGTAATTAGTTTTAAAATATGCTAGTAATGCATACATAAAATATGTTCAATGCAAGCAATCACATTCAAGACCACAAATCATGAAGACAATTCTGCATGCTCGTTATAAGAATATCATATTTCAAAAAAAAAATACTAAACATGGTAATAGAGTCGAGTAAATCAATTAGATTTTGAAATGCATTTGAAAACTTAGTAATATCAAACTGCCTACCTCAAAAGATGTCACTTAATTCGTGTCCTCTTTTAGTTTAAATGGTAGATCTTCTTCAAGGTCTTTATGGTATCCTGTACATAAGGATCTAACTATTATTTACTGATCATTAATCCGGTTCATAGCTTAATGGAGTAGATCATCTATTTAGACTCTGATCCCATCCATAAGTGATCAGATCTATGATCTAAGAGTGATCATCCTTAATTCAAGATTGAATTTGATATCTAAAGCTTATAAGCTATCTAATAGACCACTTATTAGGTTTAGATAATCTTTGATCTATGAGATTCCTAGGGTTTTTAGGCAATAAGTAGATAAAATCGTTCTTTGATCCTAGATTTTATTGCATAATTAGGTCTGCATCATCGATACGATTCTAACGGACTTTTCAAATCGTTAATTGGAGTTGTATAGCTCCTGAAATTGAAGATTTTGTGATTCAGGCCTATTTAACAGTCTAGATTGATTTTTTGGATCCAGAACAGGGTTACCGGTGATCACTGGCCGTTGTCAGAGAAAGTGACCGGAGTGACAGTCACCGATGATGTTTTTCTAGGTTAGATTGATTCCTAATTAAAAGGGTTTGTAGATCAGGCTCTTACCTTCACTCCTGTTAAGTTTGGTGTCGTTTCGTGGTCATTTGATGCCAGTAAACATGGATTTTCTTGTTGAACTGTTGCAAAAAAAACTCTATGTTGTCATATTAGAATCTTCGTCAGATTGCTAGTAAAATTTGCTTTGATGGTGAAATAGATGGTGGGTTTTTATTGTCTTTTTATGAGGAATCTAGGGGCGATGTTTAATCTTCAATCCACCGACCAAATAGTAACCGTAGTTATAGTCGCTAAAAAAAATGGAGAATAGGTGGTCGGAGGAAGAGGAGAAGATCGGGGATTGATTTGAGATGTCATGGGGAAGAGGAGAGAGAGATTTATAGGGTGGTGCACTGCCCTTTTTGGCGTTGCCACCACCACAGCAGTGGTCAATGCACACAGTCTTCTTTGGTGCTGACACCATTTTCGGTACAGACGCGGTGCTGACACATAAATGACACGGTTATGACGTAATGGGGTGCTGTTAACAAACAGCCCCATATATATATTTTTTAACTTTTAATTATCGAAATATCCTTTATCTTCTAATGCACATAACTTTTTCATACGAACTCCTTTTTTAGTGTTCTTTGAGGCGATGAATTTCATTTCTCGAGCAGAATCTAATTATGGAGATATTTTCAACAAATTCTCTCTTTACATATTTTAAATAAAATAGAACATTTATCCACCCATCCAATATATTTATTTTCCAAAATAGATAAGATATAAAAATTTCGTAAATTACAAACACTCTGATTGATTGTAATTGAAAAAAAGGTTACTATTATTTGACAAGAATATCTTAAAATTTTGAGTCATTACACCTTGATAGGCCATCTCCAAAAACTAATGCTCGATGGCTGCTTGTAACTACTACTTTTCTCCAGTTTCCTTGGTTTGAAAGTCCAATGATCATGATTAGAAAAACTTTTCAATTGAAAAAACTAGCACGTAGAACCATCTAATGCACATGAACTTTTGCACGATGGCCTAATTAGCAGAGGGCAATCAAAGAAGGTGAATGAGTTAGATCATCCAAAGATAGGGCCTTAGAGAGAGGTCACGCCATTAATTCAAAAGCTCACTCTGCATAGCATTTCTCTTTTTCCAATTATTAGAAGAGTTTTTCACTAAAATTGCATGCTTATAAATTTGAACTACACAAAGCATGTGACTACTTAAGTGATTAAAGCCTACGTTAATCAATGAAGAAAGCAACAAACTAACAATCATACATCCTTGTCTCAATAGTCCAAGCCCTATCTAGGTTACCTCAGTTTGTTCAACACCATTCTCTATCCAATGTTGAAAATTCCTTAATTATTTAAGATCCCAGTTATATTTTACACTAATCGTTTCTTTACAACCCAGATTTTTTTACCTGCTACACTAACGAATTTGAGAAAGATTACACAGTTTTACTAAGTATAATCAAACTGGCAAAGCAGAGAAGCAACCTGAAGATTACAAGAAAAAGTTAGGTCACTAACTTTATAGAGACCCAATTACAGCATTTTCATCAAAATTACTATGCACACACAAAAAATAATAGAATTTTAAAAAATAAAGAGACAAATAGAGATAATAAATTTTAGGAAGACCAACTTAAGAATTAAGCCTGCTCTTATCTTTCCCCTCTCTGCTCTGGTGTGAGTCCTCCCTTCCCACAACTGGGGCAGCTCTTCATCCCAAATCCTTGGCAATCAAAGCACCTAACCAATATATTCCAAAAAACCATAAAATGTAAGCAGTTTTCAACATAAAACTTTAGAACTTACAAGTACACATCTGACCATCTTATAAGGGAAAAAGATCACTCACTTCCATCTCTCAAAGATGTTCCCATTCTTCTTATTCCTTCCGGTTCCCTAGTAAGAGTTGGAGTTGGTTAGATCACTATTAAGAGAGACCATGTCATGGCTGTTAGTTTGTGTCAGATTTAGATGATAATGACTGTGACTATATACGCCCTAATAGCGTAGACTATGCCGAAACTTCATCTAAGAAAATTTCCTCCAAAAGTTGAACTTCATTTTATGGTGATTGTGTGTAAGAACACAAGTTTTACTTGTGCCACTGAAAGTGTATCATCATTATCAAGACCTTATCCCGATTAAGGTTTGGTCACATGAATCCTATTGCTCCATTCCCCTCTATTAATTGTCATGGCTTGTGTAGTTGATCTGCATCTTAGATGGGCAATTCTCCAAATAAATCTTCTCCTTCTGGATGATTTTAGGTCTCTGATCAATTTTTTAGGTTTTACTGTCATTGTTTTAAAACCTTTTGACCCATCCATTTTAAGTAACCCAAAGCAACAATGGTTGGGGCTTAGGATCACACCATTCAAAGGAAAGAAAAAAACTGCAGTTAGAACCACCAAGTGGAGCAGGTCTTACTTGCACAAACACCATATGAGCTTTGGTTATGGATGCTGCTCGCCTGGTCATTCCCCATAAACTAATTGCTAGAACGTGTAGATAGTAAGTAAACAAAGTTTCTGTAAAATACAATACCTTACACCCAGGGCACTCTATAGCACCTTGGCCACTACATGTTTGGCATCTCTTTGCGGCCTGCAAATTCCATCACATGTAATAAACATATGAAAATATGAATTGTGTATGACTAACCTAAGCCTTTACATAGTACCAAATTGGAGGGTACAAATCCTACAGGGGAACGTGTAAGAATCTGACTATGATCATAATTAATCAATTAATTAAATAATTCGTTAATATACACACATGAACACCTCGAACATGTGAGCTACTAGGTACCATAGGAAAGGTGCTTCTCCCGCCACTGCAGTGGAAGGCATTGTCTCTGATTATGATCATACAACAAACTTGGTTTTATGGATTTTTCTGCCTTATTTTAATAAAATAACTAAAAGAAGGCACCCCAGTGCACAAAGCTCCTGCATATGCAGAGTCTCGGGAAGGGGCGGACAACTAATTTTAGTAGTTATTCAATAACATAACCAATTAAAAAATGTAAGTCTAGGATCCCTTGTACTTAATTTCGACATATCAAAATAAGGAACCACATACAATTAGACTTTCCTCCACAAAATCAATATGAAGTTTTGAAGCATGACTGAATACCGAAAGGAAATTTATTTTCGATCACCTCCGTTATTTATGTAAATGATGTTGTTAATGGGTAAATTATCTGATGATTGATCACAAGTACTGTGGCTCTACTTGCTTAATTCCTGGACTGGAGCTCATTAACTGTGGCTTGGATCAATATTGGCAAATATTCTAGCAAGGTTTCCGTAGGAATAGAAAGGAAAAGGAGGTACCGGTTGGAAAGAAAAGGCCCCAGATCCTGCTGCTGCAATAACTCCTCGTGGTCTTGTAGATGGAAGATCACTTGCATGCGGCCATGGATAACAATGGGCAGGTGATGAGAGCGGAATTTTCAAGTAAGAACTAGTAGTAGCACATGGAGTGAGCAAAGCCATTTCTCTACAATTTTGTAGCCAATCAAATTATCAAGGATTCTGCTTCCCAACAACTTTCCCATTCCGAAATTATACACTTCAGAGAGCCCTAAGAGGATAAAGGGAAATATGAGAGCCGCATGTTCTGCCTCATGGTCCCCATACATCTTGTTCTAAGACCACATAATATTGTTTCTTATGGTCAGCTAGCAAGGCCCAGGTTTAGGGGTTTAGGCTGATCTAAAAGATAGGCCCCAAAGGGCAGACCCGGTGCTCGAAGCTCCCGCATGTGCAGCCTTATCTTACATTTTGCAAAAGTCTGTTTCCACGCCTTAAACCCGTAACCTCAAGATTACACGATGACAACTCTACCATTGCGCCAAGGCTCCCCTTCATCTAAAAGATGGGCCCATGTACCAAAATTCTAATCCACTGAACAATCCATGAAACATGGGATGTCACATGGAATCTAATAACGTAATGAAAAATGGCTCGAAATACTAGGAACAAATTCAACCTGAATTTCTCCTCAAGCACAAAAAAGAAGAAAACATATATAGACATGTTTTCTTAACAAAGGCAGTGCCTTGGTGTGAGATTTCTTTAAGAGAAACAGCACATTTTTACAAACTTTAAAAATGTTCTCTGGGTTCTTAACATTTGGTGCTTTCCATAAGCCAGAGATTGTAGCTGGGAAAAGTTACTGAGAATACTTGCACAGCAGCTTCTCCAGTACCCCTTCTGTGCTTTTCTCCTCGCTTGGGCTGAGCAAAATAAGCGTGATATATACAAACAGAGAGGCAAAACATAATGCAGAAACACATGTACATATAAATAAAAGCAAGCTTCCTTGGTTTAGACCACTGTAGCTTCATTATTTTTCTCCATACAATTGCCAACCTTCTCATGTTTTAATATCATTTCAAATGCTTTAGTTTGGTCTTCCTTCACCAGCTCCCTGAGCACAGCATCATCGATATTTTCTATTTTCTGGTAAGAAGAATCTTCAAAGCACCCACCACCCATGAAAATCATCCTAGACTGCCACTCTTTCACTGTAGTCTTCTTATATTTTTCCTCCTCAAATGTCCCAGATGCCAAAAGCTGATATACATAAACTACTTTTTCTTGACCAGGACGGAATGCTCGAGCAATAGCTTGCTTTGTCTTGGAAGGATTCCACTCAGAATCTAGCAGAACAAGCCGTGATGCTGCTGTTAGACTAATGCCTTCAGCGGATGCTGTAGTTGATGCAACTAGTACCCTAGAGGGTCCTCTGTGGTCTGCAAAAATATCCATCACTCTTGCCCGTTCTGACAAGTCTTGATCACCTTGAAGAACCAAGACCTCTGTGCCCTTATGCCACCTGAAAACCATCTCAAATATCTCCACTAACAGATTTATAGGTTGAATGTTGCGACAGAAAATCAGTACTTTCTCCATTGTGATGATGCATTGTTGTACAAGGTTGACAACGAATTTCATCTTCGAACCTTCATTAAAATGGAATTTAAATTTATCAAGCTCCTCCAATTCATCTGAACTGAAATACTTGGGGGCACATGCGACAGTTTTTATCAGCCAAGGATGCACTGATCCAACAGTAATCAGAAGCTCTAACTCAAGAGGATATCTTTTGTGTTGTAGTGCTTCTTGTATTCCTTGTAGCTTTGACAGAAATCCTTTTTGCCTGTTTGTAGATTTCATTAAGAGTGTATAGCTTTGTAGACCAGGAAGTCTGTTTAATGTTCTGCCATCGTGCACATCTATAAATCCATTTGTAACTTCTCTTAGCATTACAAGACCCTGCTTTCTCTCGTCCTCAACACCTGAATTGATTCTCTTAGCAATCTTTTCTACGAAGAATTTTCTTGCCAACTTCTCTCTCTTCTTGCTGATGCAATTCTTTCCTTCTCTGATTCTTTTACCACAGTTGTTGACCATGGTTGGGTACAACTCCTTTGCCAACTCAATGCTAAAGCTTGGTCTTGCCAAGCAAAGAGTGTTGAAGTATTCTTCAAAATTATTTTGGAACAATGTTCCAGAAAGCAAAATTCTCAAATCCGTTTTGACCTCCATCAGGGCTTTCCTCAACTTTGATCTGGTGCTTCGTGGGTTGTGCCCTTCATCAAGGATCAGAATGCCGGGGCTACTTTGCAAGATTTCCGCCATGTATCTCCTGTGTGTAAGCTTTGAATTTCCTCCTCGCAACAAGGAGAAAAAAGATGAGTAGCTCATAAGGAGGACACTTGGATGTTCATGCCATTTCTGTAACTTCTCCAAGCAATCCATGATGTGCATCATTTTGAGATTTAACCTGAGTCTTCCAGCAGATTCACTTTCTTTCCAGCTGTACATTTCCTTTCTGTAGTTTCTGGATGTGTGCATTTGGTAAACAGGAACAGAAACCTCCCACTTCTCAAACTCTTTCAACCATGCATAGAGGGTAGTCTTTGGAGCAAGTATCAGGGGACGCTTTCTAGGAAATAATATCAGATAGCTGACCAGAAATGAGATCACAAGCAGTGTTTTTCCTGTTCCTGGTGCATGTGATAGTACACAACCGCCTATTCCAGCAGATGCATGTTCCATGTCCCTCGGGTACAAAGATCCAGCAATATTTTTCCATAGAAATTCAAAAGCTCTCTTTTGATGAAGGTGTAATTTTGTTTTGAGATCTGGTATGAGATCCCAAACATTGCCATCCTGCTGTGTCATAGGGATAGTATTTGAAGAAATGGCATTGATACGAGGAACCATATCCAAGTGATTCTTGCCTTCATACAGCGAGTTGTCTCTATTGCATTGATGCTCATTTCTGATCCAATCAGTGCCCTGAAACTATAAGAAAAAACACAACGAAAATTAGTTAACAGTAGATCAGAACATCCATTTACTGTTGCATGAAAGCATGTCTGCAGCTTTAAGTTGACTTACCATGGGCGGCAGAAAATATTTTATTTCGGTGCTCACAGTGTTACAAAAACAACATGTCAGTCCAATTTCTTCATCCAGTTTGTACTCATGCTGGCACTGTTGTGAGTATTTTGTGTGCGATCCCTCTGCAGTCAAATCAGCAAACCCTTTTGATTGCTGAAAAAATTTCAGTTGTAAGGATTTAGTAGAGCAGTATCCAGAAACATACAAAAGAATCTATAAACTGTATGGAAATGTTGTAGCTGGCCTTTAGTATATAGATGCCCAGGAGATTGTTTCCTTGCAGCAGACCCTTCTCTGCACCACTTCATATTAAACAACCTAAACTAGGAAATTCATTAATAAATTTTATGTGATATCCATGTGGGTTCCACAGGGTGACTCATCAGGGTGGTGAGAAACTGGTCCACGAGAGATTTGAGTTGCATTATATAATTAATTAATAAAAAGTTGAAGTGTGCATTTCACCTTACATATACAAACGCAAAAGACATCATCACAGGTGAAAGTTCTCTTCTTCCCACCACCATACCCTCCAAACCCTCTCTTTCCAACCATTTCCTGGTTTGTTAAGCATTTTAATCTCCATCAGTTCGAAATTTAGAGGGTGGATTGACCAATCTCTCCAATAGAGGAACACAATGAAGAAGCAGACTCAACCTATTCTGCTGCATGTTTGTGTTTAGGGTAGGCCAACTAGTCATACATTTATGTAAATGGGGTTTTTCAGTTTAGACCAGAAGAAGATTGTTGCTGGCCACAATGTGGTTTGCTTACTCACTTTGGAGGACGATGAACCATCGTTGGAATATGTCTCTTAATTGACAATGGACAAGTAGAACCAGTCAAAAGTTGCTTCAGCAGAGAAAAGCTGATTGAAAGGCGAGATAGAGAGGTTAAAAGCCAAGAGATGCTGGGTTTTAAAACTGAGCCAAAAGCTAGAGAAATGTCAACATGTAATAGAAAAACAAGTTCAAAGATCATATCAATGTAAGCTTTGGGAGAGCTGGGATATATATAGCATAATGTGCTTGTATCTGTTTACAATGGGTGCTGACACAGTGCAAGAGAAAGATGCTCCTGCATCTGGTTCCCTCTATAATGGATACATCTTATCTCAATTTGTGTGTTTACAATGGGTTTCCTCTTTAACAGACAGCTTATCTCACAGACTTACGTCAACATAGACAACTTATGGTACATGTTTACATATTCTGTCTTTATCACCAATCTTTTTCTTATCCTCATTATCTCAGATCATCTCTGCTTCCCTCTGTTTTCAGATTTACACAGCAAAGCCAGTATGTGAGCAAGTAACTAAGTTTTTAACTAAATCCTCACAGACACTCTAGCTATCACTTCAGTCTGAAAATTTATGCCTCAAAGTGCACTTTTCTCATCACAAATTTGATCTTTCTTCTAGTCCTTGCTGGATTTCATATGATTACGAAGAATGGTTTATACTTAACAGGGAGTTAGTGGTGCTTGAGATGGAATGAGATGACTTGAGATTAGATGGGCCATATCACTGTTAGTGGTGCTGGAGCTGGGCTGAGATGAAGTGATATCTCCTCATCTCACAGTTAAATGGTACTTGAGATGAGTTGAGATCATCCTCAACCCACCTGACTGATAATTCCATTCATCCCATGCCAAATTAGGGTCATCAAAACCCCGATCAAGTCATCTCAAGCCAGATATCATCTCATCTCAAGCCAGCTCACTCCATCTCAAGAACCACTAACACCACGCAAGATTTCTGATGGAATGAACCAAAAATCATTTAGAGGATGTTCTTTGAATCATGAAGCATATATGTGATCTCCACAAACATAAAAACTAATTTAAGTCCATGTTTCTAGTTTCAGGTTTCCACAGCAACAAAATAGCCCACGAATATTAGCAAAATAACTAAAATAATTTTAGAGAAGTCATGTACCTTGTCTGCTTCAAGGCGAGGGCATGTACTCATTGAAATTTCCATTTCCTTCCACAACTCATCATGATCCGAATTTCCTCTGGATTCATCATCAGATGATGTCCAGTCAAACACTGCTTGACTTGATTTCTTTCCTACACGCTTTGCTTCCCATTGAGTAGCTACAGGTGGGTGCTTTTTCTCCATTTCATTTTCAATTTTCTTCATGCACCTTTCTAGCATTTGTTTGCAGTCACTTGCATTGAAGATTTTTTGTCTGTAGGTTGCTGACTCATAACACCTCTTCCTCTTTGAAGATAAAGAGTAATAGTTAATATGATGCGAAATTGAATATGCCCTTTCCTTGTTCAGTTTCTTATGCAAAGTTTTCTTCTTCTGTTTGTTACTTGAAACTTCATGCCAATATCCGCAGTTGAATGAGTTGCTAGGATGTGTCAAAGGAAATTCAATATCTTTTTCTTCAATTGTCTTCCTCTGATTATGGTTCTTAGTTGAATTCTTACTGATCTTTCTCAGAAAGTTCTTTCGAATCTCATTGCAGGTATCATTTTGATGCGGTACAGGATAGTTATGGTACAAGCTGCTAAGTGATGGTTTTGGGGAATCATTGGTTGTATTAGGAGGCAAACTGGAAGAGGAATTATCAGAACCTGGAGTATGATTGTTTTCAAAAGAAAATTCTACTCCACTTGGATGACATGCAGGGTATCCTGTATCTATTAAGCCACAACAAATTCTGTGGCCCATCTTTTTATGCTTCTGGGGATCAACAGAGCTCTGAGCTTCACATGACAAGACCCTGTCTTCTGGTCTTTGATATGTACTTTTGACCTTCCTGTGATTTTCAGAAAGTTGGCATTCATGTGTGCTTCCAACAGCCAGATCTGGATTTACCTGTTGAGTGGAATCAAAAGAAACATTCATTTTCCCCAGCCCAATCTTTTGATTCTCTAGAAACTTACTAGAATGTCCACTACTATCCCAACATACCTCTTTACCTTCATTTTGCATATCTATCGAAGCTTGATTGTAAGACTGGTGCAGTAAATCATCTTTACAGGTTACTTGTCTTGCAGACACTGCTGCTTTTTCTTTCCATCTGTTCATCTCATGAGTTGCTGATTTAGTTGAGCTGTATTTTGATTTTACAGAGTGATTGAAGCTGACAAAATTATCTACTCCCACCTTTTGACGTTTAGCGAGTCTCAAAGCTATGCAATCATTCATTTCATTATCTAATTCAGTATCCGAAATTATATGTACAGTATTCATCTCAACTATGCTAGATGGATCAGTCATATACCCAGGAACTGCAGGGGAAAAAGTTTCCAGCCTAGGTTGCAAATACCCATTGCTTTTTTGGAAACTTATGGTTTTTACATTGCCATCAGAGCATGAAAACAACAAATCTTTATCTCCATGCTTGTGCTGATCATCATCCTCAACTGAAGGTAAAGATCCTAAATCAAATGCCTCCCCACTTGCATTCAGCACCAGATACACTATCTTGTTTTGCATCAATCTGATATCAAAAGTACTGCCTCTGATAATTGATATAACAAACAGCCAAGAAATTTCTGGAGCGAGTGTTCTGCTAAATAGTTTACTTTTCTTTGCAGAACGGCAATCCTTAGGAGAACTCAGGTGGTAGCAACCATCTTCAAAAAACATGTGTTTGAGTTTTTGAAGGACAGCAATATTGTCAATTGTTACTTTCTTGATGCCCCTAACAAGTGAACTGTTTCTCTTCCCTTCTGGCTTTTCATCTCTATAGAAGATTACTGAAAATTGGCAGGTGCATTTATATATGTGAGGCTTTCTCTCGATTGAAATTATTTTAGCATCACGGTATTCCTACATAGAAAAACCTTGCTTGTGATCTTCTACTCAAATGAAATAATTGAATACTTAGAAGACAATGCAAGTTACATATACAATAACCAGACTGATTTCAGCAAGATATAATTATTACTTTCCAGATAAAGAGAGAAGAGTTGATTTGGTTGTTTTTTGTAGTAACATCACTGCACAGATGTCCACCACGGGATAGGCATATGACTATGGTGCTACAAAGATTGTTTGAGAAAACCTGCATCTTGTTATGAAGTAGGTTCATGTTGAACAAACTATTATGTAAAACAATTCAAAGAATTAGATCTCCACTGGAAGGATCCACCAAGTTCTCCATATCAAACATCCACCACCTTATATACTCCTCAGTTATATAGTTTGCACTTATTAGGGATTTTCACTTTAAGAACTCTCAATGAAGTTCACACATCAATTAGATGTTACTCAAACATATAGATAATTAGTTTCACTGGTCAAAAATGCTATTCATCATACTTGTTAAGACTGAAATCATTTATAGTACCTCTGAAAGTACAGAATACACCCTACTATAACTAGCTTTGGTTCATAATTCCTCAAAGAAGCAGTAAGTTATGGGTTAACGATATAACAGCCAAGTCCCATAGCAACAATATTATCCGCTTTGGCTGCCCATACAGCCTCACGGTTTTATTCCTCCCTTACGGGAAAAGGCCTTGTTGCTAGGAGAGTTCTCCAAACTCTTATAAACCACCCAATTCCCTCTCCCTAGGTATATGAGACTAACTCTCAGTACCTCACCCATCTTAGGATTCATCCCTCAAGGCTTCACATCTTCTCCCCTTAAGGAACATGCGTCCCCATGTGGTAGCCACGACTAGGCACTTGCTTGTGGCTAGCCACCACACCATGAGGGGAACTAGCTCTAATACCATTTGTAACAGCCGGGGGTCCCACAACAACAATATTGTCCCCTTTGGCTGCCCATACAGCCTCACGATTTTGTTCCTCCCTTACGGGAAAAGGCCTTATTACTAGGAGAGTTCCCCAAACTCTTATAAACCACCCAGTTCCCTCTCCTCAGGCGATGTGAGACTAACTCTTAGTACCTCACCCGTCCTGGGATTCATCTCTCAAGGCTTCACAAATGCACTTGAGAAGAGTTCTAGTTTTGACGTTGTAATGAACCCTAAAACATGATAACATACTGGTTCAAGATTTTCTTCAGTTGAAGTGGCTGAAAATGCACATATATCAGTGCCAGGCCTCAGGAAGCATCTGCAATCTTGTACACTCGCTCTTCTTGATCGTAATCGGAGGTTTCTGGCTTGTACTTTCTCATCTATCTCAAATCCACTGTGTTCAAATTGCACAGTAATACTTCCACTCTTAACTCTGACATGTTCTACACCATGCCATGAATCATGGTAGAGCACTTCAAATGCTGCAAGACAATGATATTAGCAAGAGCATGTTAGTTGAAAAAATCATGGGAAATATGATATAAGCAATGAAAATATAATGGATTTTAGAAACAATTGTTTGAAATAATAGAAGTTTCAAAACAACAGCTATGCACACCAACTCTGGCAGTGAGTGGTGTTTCTGGTGTTTCCGTCATTTCTGTTTCTGGAGAAACACCAGAAATGGTTTTGAAAAGCTTTTGTTTTCAATTTTGTCAGCTAGGAGAATCATTTATGTATATTATCCCAAAATGTAGAGAAACAAGAATGGCTTCTTAATTTCTGCTTCTGTGCTCTAGAAACAGAAATGAAAAAAACAATTGCCAAATGCACACTCAGTGAATCCCAATCAAAGTTGACTCAGGCAAGTCACAGCATTTGTAGAAACTTCTTAAGTCTCTATAGCCTCTCCAAAGTTAAGTTAAGCAGAGTCCAGTTGTTGAATGGACTTAATGTCCAATATGAAAAAATTAGTAAGTCTAGCATTAACCCAAGAACTTAAACATTGCATCAACATATATGTTAATCTCTGCCATCAAGGATAACATTTTATGCTTACGGAGTGCATCGATAGGATGTCCAGGTTTGGACAAATCTTTATTTGCCATTGCTGGTCCTCTAAATTGCTTGAGCTCTTCCTCAATCAGTTGTCCAACAGTCATATCTCTAGTGGTTCCCTGTAAGGTAAGTAGAGTCCAAACAGGTTAGCACATAGGAAAAAAGAAACGAATTTGGAAACGTGAAAGCCACTAAAACAGAATTCAGACTCTTGGAACTACATGACCAAGACATGGTTGCAAAGTTGTAATATTATAACTGGAATGTTTTCATGCAATATTATAACTGGCCGACCCCTAATTGGGATAAGGTCTTGATGATGCTGATGAATGTTTTCATGCAATGGTTTATCACAGTTTTGCCTAAGCATTTCATATATGTGATCTAGTTTTAAGTATGAAGTACAAACATAGAGAAGCAGTTAGCGAAGACGGAATTCGCCACAGAACTGAATTCCATCTTAACTGAACATAATGGAAATCCATTCTGTAAAACCAATAAACAAAGATTTAGGATTCCAGGTGGAACCACAGCAGGTGAAAGCTGGGTAATACCGTGGATTCCACCTACATAGAGAAGCAGTTAGCGCAGATGGAATTTGCCACAGAACTGAATGGCCACAGAACTGAATTCCATCTTAACTGAACATAATGGAAATCCATTCTGTAAAACCAACAAACAAAGATTTAGGATTCCAGGTGGAACCACAGCAGGTGCAAGCTGGGTAATACGGTGGATTCCACCTCTAGGTGAATGGAAGAGTGTATTTTACATTGGGGTGAAAAAAACTGTAGAATCCGCCATAGAATTCAATTCCATCTTGATAAACAGCTCCATAAATCTGCAAAATCCACCACCCATTTTTAATCAGACGATCAGTTTACTGATGAAAGAAATTTCCCACGTAGAAAGGCAGTAAAATGAGAATCAGACGGTGCTCACCATATGAAAAGGAATTTCAACAGCGAATGCAAACTTCATCTTCCATCTCTAACAAACATAAATAGATATGATAGGATCCTAAAAAATCTTTTTATTTAAGATTCTTTCCATTTAAGTTAATGGTTCCTATTGGTTTATTCTTAATTAATTGTTATCATGGACAGTTTCCTATTGGCTTATTATTTTCTTTTTCCAGCCCCCTTATTTTAACGTACTCCGCACCTTCATCACCATTGGCTTCTTGTTATTTTCCTTTATAATTAGTTAATTAATATTGATAGAGAGGGAAGAATAAAATAAGCTGAATTTTTCCCAAAAAATGGTCAACCTTAGCGTTGTACTTCTTCTTCTCCAATTAAACCTCAGGATTATATCAATCAAATTACATAAATAACTAAAATTCCAACAGAGCAGCTAAAACTTCCTGTGGGGCCCAGATGTTCGTCCACCGGATGAACGGTTTGAATGGCAAAATATTTGGGTCCACATGTACTATTAGCTGCAATATAATTGCTCAAGAGACATTGTAAAGAGGGATTACAAAGTGAAATCGACGGTTCAGATAGTCCATGTTCCACGAGAATTTTCAATTGGATGATGCCGATCACGGTTGAAAAAGTTACAAAGTAAAGCATATATAACACTGTGAGCGATCGCAAAGTATAAGATTCTTGCCAAAAGAGATGAACGGTTGGCCAACTGCCGTGGCCCCACCAATGTGGGGTACAATAAGCGATTGTCTTATCAAGTGGGCCAGGCTAAAATATTAATCAGAAACTATCAAGAACCTGATTTCTGCATGGCCCAGCCGATCGACGGTCAGGGGCGCCGTACCGCGACATAAGTTTCGCAAGAAGGAACGCCCATCAAAATCCAAAGAGGCGTAGGTTAATCCAATCAGCAGCGAGAACCAAGTTGGTGAATGAATTCGCCATGCATGCATGCATTCTAATAATTCTCATAAAAAAATCGGAAAATGGGAAAAGAAAATGCATGAAAAAACTTTGGAAACACAGAGAAAAGGAGAGAGGAATCAAAGCAAAAGGCATGCATAAGAATCAATCAATCGACAAGTACTACTGAAACAGCGTGCAAGATTTACAAGGACCCAGTTTCAACATTACCCGAAAAACAGCTCCGGCAACCTTCTCCGGCGGAAATTCTGACAAACAGAAGTGTTGCGGTTTGAAAATCTTCCTTTGAAAGCTGAAGGGCAGGGGAGGTGAGTGAGAAGAAAGAAGAATGGGAAAGGGAAATAGTGTTTGTTTGGTGGTTTTCTCGCTAATCTCGATACGCATATCACGCGTGCGAAAGGCCTCGTAGAGCTGTTTGGCGGCGAGCACGAGGAATGAGGGAGAGAGACGTTAACGTAGAAAGGGCATTTTCGTCTTTCTGATAACTACTCAAGGCCACGTGCGTACACGTGCGAGTGAGTTATAGATACTTGTGAAGGATATTTGGGAAAGAGGAAGGATGGTCTAAGCAAAATGTCCTACGAATATGTTTTTTGCAACCTTTGCAATGTTTTGGTTCAGATTTTTGGACGAAAGTAATAAGCTTTACAATTAGCAGTAGAAGGTGTGAAGTTTACTTATGCATTGATGTCAATTGAACATTTATCATTATCATAACAACACTTTCCTTCAAGCTCATTAATGTCAATTTGGATATGGACCTAATTGTAATTGTAGGCATATGTAAGGAATGCACTTTATTAGTTGGTGTGGTATATGATTGAATTAGTTATCTCTATATTTTATTAGCTACTAATGTATTGGGTAAAGTATAAGAGTAGGTTTTTTTGCTTGTAGTCTTTCAAACCCCATAGCATTTGACAGTAGGGCTCAACTTTCCAATTCCATTCTTACTAGTGGCAAGGCCATTCAAATGCCTTTTGGAGTTTGATTGGGCCCACTATGGAGATGACATTGGGTTGTCATTTTTGTCCACAAATTTTCAGGGATTTCTCAAGCAATCAAGCCTGGCATTTTTGGTTCTTGTGGTCATTGATTTGACATTCGATGCTATAGAGATAGGTTATGCACGGAAATTAGTATACTAATTTTGGTGTGCTAAAAGATAGATGAGTAATCGTTGCACAACATTGATCCTCCTTATCGACTAGTTGGCTCGAGGACAAATACCACCTTACTCCTGCATGCTTGAAAATTACCATGCTATTGACCACGATCTCCAACACAAGACATGAAATCAAATGATCATATCTAGTTAATCATGTGACTAATAGCAACTATATTTCTTTTTAGATGGCGCCTAAAAAAAGGATAGAGTTCCTATAACACCTAATCTGGTTGATGGCGAAAATTCAGACACTGTGTTTAAAGGCATAGTTGAGGGAGACAAGGGGCCTTATAATAAATGGACTATGGAATAAGAGGACTTTATCCTTGAAATACTCTATGATGAAATCATAGCAGGTAGAATCATCACAACTAGGAGTATGCTGAAGGGTGTGGTGAGTAAAGAGTTGTTGCATCACTTCAAAATCATATTTGGAGTTGATTTGACAATGAAGCAATAAAACACAAAGATAAGGCTTTTTAAGATCAAGTATGTTACACTTGCAAAGTTGAAGAATGGAGACTTAGGATTAGGATCGGATATGAGAGAAATTGCTTTCTTGCAACTCCAGAGATCATGAATACCCACTTGTAGGTAATGCACTACATCGACACTATAGCTCTTTACATCACCTTTACAATGCCCTTATAAATTTTTATGTGTTTGTATGGTCGAATTTGGAAGCTCGTTGTTTATTTGGCAGGAACATATGGAACTATGACCACCTGAAGACGGTATTTGGGGGGAACAGTGCCACGAGAGAATACTGCTTTGGGATTAATATTTTTGCAGAAGATGACACACTTTGAGAATCAAGCATGGTCGACAGTCAATATGCAGAATCGATTGAGGAAGTATACAAACCTAATGTGTCAAATGTGGATGCCGATGCATTTGACTCACTGGTCCCATATTATGGGGAGGAAGTACAAGGGGACAATGATGAATTGCACCTACAAGATCCATCTCAAGACCATCCGCAACCCCGTGTCCACCCAATGAACTCCACAACATCATCTTCGATTTCCTCCTCTAAGACTATTAACCTGCATCAAGTGAGGGGAAAAGGGGAAAAAAGGCAATCAGACAACGTCCTCAACATCTAATGATCCCCATTCGTTCATTGATCTTTCCATAATATCTAGGCTAGAAAGACTTGCTGGTCTAGACAACATGCCGTGGATGACTACATTGGATACTTTGGAGGGTCTGACTGAGTTAGAGAGAGTAAAGGTGTATAGTATTTTGCAACAAACATACCTAGGCTTTAGGGAGGCTTTTGCTAGGTGGCTGCAAGAGAGACAAATGTTGTATGTGAGGATGCATTTATCGGAGAGTGCTCTTTCTAGGAGACTGATGTAGTTTTCATTGAATACTTTTGTGGCTTTTATTGTTTGAAACTTTTTAGTATGTTTCTATATTATACCTCTATAGGCATTATCTTATCTGTTTAGGCTCTTTAGCAATCATGTCTAGCAAATGCTTCATTATATGATTATAAATGTTAATTTTCTATGCTTGGAAATGTTGATTAGCAAGTAGAACACGTCGCATGTATGAGCTATGAAATGTTCAAGAAAATAGAGGAGACTTTGCTGAAAATTGATTAAACTAAAAGAAAATTATTATTATTATCTATGTTTGTAGCTATTGCACAAACGTTATTGTTTACCTATCGCTGTTTTCATCAACAATGCAAGGCAATGAGTGATGGGGTTCCATAGAGTGTTACATTCAATGATGAAGTGCTTCGTGAAGTGCAACATTTGGTAAGCATGACCACATCATCGATACTTACACAAATTATGCAACATGAGGAGGAGAATGCCACACTACATATGCAAACGCCCCAACCTAGGTGTGCAAAAAAAAACTTAAGGTTACGAGGAATTTCGTCAAGTTTATGAAGGAGCTGAATGAGATTTCAAAAATTATACATAATGCATTAGTTCTAGTTTGATAAGCTAGTTAGTATTTTTCAGAACATTGGCGTCTTATCCGGAACTTGTTGGGTGGCAGTAGAGGACATGGTGGCAACCTTTGTAATGATTGTCAGTCAGGACTCAAGGTACAAACCCACAATGAATGATCTTTTTAGGTCCACTTATACCATCAGTACCAACTTTCACAAGGTCGTTCATGCACTGTTGTTATTGTACAGTTGCCTTATGATTCCTCATGGAACAAAAGACTACCCAGAGATTACAAACAACTATTAGAGAGACAAACACTTCATGTGTAACACCCCAGATTTTTATAACATTTTTTTTATAATAATAATAATAATTGTAGTTGGAATACCAAAATATAAAAAAAATGCTTTGTTAATTATTTTATTAGAATATTTCTTAAAACCTCTGAGTATTATTCTCTTTTTTCAAAACATCACAATTTTAATTTAAAACATAAATATATTTTTGCGGTAATAGATTTGAAACAATACACATGTCAAACCAACATCAAAATCATCGGCACCTTTATTTTCAAAACAATAATTATCCAAAACACAATAATAATGTGGCCCAGGGTCTATCCATCATAACATCCCACTTAAATGTCCATTATATATAACTATCATAATAACTCCTATAAAATAAAAGTATACAGTCCATAAAAAAAAGTCAAATGGTAGTTCGTTTATTAGCTTACATTACTGTCTATAAATCAAAGTAATGGAATCTCCCACTACTATCACAGTCTCTCAACAGTCTTTCCCTTCTTGTTGTCACATTAGTGGAACTATTGGCAATGTTACTATAAATTGGAGAATGTAAGAGAATTTAAACAACTTTTAGAAGATAATGAATATCAAACTCTTTAGAGTTTAAGCCTACTACTCAAGCAAATAATTCCAAGCTTCCTATTCAAATTCTTTCAATTTTTTGTATTGGAAATATCCTCTCTCTATTCTTTTTAGTTGAACTAGAACTTTATAAAAATGTTATACCTTTCAGAAACTTATTTGCATTTGAGAGACTAATATAGCTCTCTTGTTTTTTAAAAGTACAGTGTAAAAAGTAGAGCATTCTTTCAGTTAAGTGCTTGTAAAAAAGAAAAGCATGCTGCAAGCACTCTTTTTCTTCGTTTGTACCCAATATAGTGTCAATTGATGCGTCAAATCTTATAGAGAATTAATAGAATTCAAAGTAGGTATTTTCTTTAAGAGAGCAAACGTAGTTGCTTTGGTTCGTTAACTGAACCACTCTAAAAATCTCGTGTTAAGCTTATTGTGTGCCAAAGTCTATATTTATAACATTATCTTTGTTTGTTGAGCACTTGAGTTCAAAAGTTTGCAAAAGTTTTTAACTTGATTTCAGCCCAATTCAACTTTCTGGTTGAAGGATTTGGAAGGTTATTAGGTGTTTCACTATTCTCATGAGCTTTTTGTATTGGATCTTACTATTTTATTAGTTCTAAGTTTCCACATGGGAATCTTGTACAATGTGTTGAGAAACATGTCATTAGGCATGTGTTGAGTCCTTAATTTTGCCAAAAATAACCTTAGATTATTATTTTATTAGATCATTTAAATAGATAATTTTGTGATTTTAAATCAATTTTAGCTATAATCAATCATCCAACCGTTAATTTGAAAAGTTAACGATCAGATGATCATTATAGCTAATTATCCACATAAAGTAATTTTAATTTTATATTTTGTTTTTCCAGGTAAGCCAGAATAATTTGGACGGTTCAATTTTGCTTAATGGTCCCATGCCACAAATTTGGGCAAAGTTGACCAAGGATGCAAAGCATGGGCAAGGCATGGGCAAGGCATGGTAGGTTGCACGTTTTACAAAAAATAATATATTTAGGTTGGCTTTGCTTCCTTCAAGGGGAGGAGCAAGTAGCTCAGCCCGGAACACATTTTTCTCTCGGGTGCTCTCCTCTTCTCCCTAGGCTTCTGCCCCTTCACGGACAGAGATGGAAGGATTGTTCCTCTCCGTCTCTTCGTCCATTCCCCACTCTCCACCTTTCTCGTTCTCTCCCTTTCCCAAGCACCCCCAGCCTGAGCCCCTCTACTTCTCTCTATCCATTTCCCTCCTCTTTGTTTCTCCTTCTCACTCACCCTTCTCTTTATTTTCTCACGCACCCTCTGCTTCCTATTGCTTTCTCTTTATTTTCTCATAGACCGTCTGTTCTCCACTCCCATTTCTCTCTCTCTCTCTCTCTCTCTCTCTCTCTCTCTCTCTCTCTCTCTCTCTCTCTCTCTCTCTCTCTCTCTCTCTCTCTCTCTCTCTTGCGTTTTCAGTTTTGTACCTCTCTTCCGGCAAAACCCAGGCCGGCCCATTTCTGGTCTGCCCTAATCCTCCATCCCGACAGCCATTCCCCTTATTTCTGTCCGCATCCAACTGAAAACCAGCCCTCGTCTCCTTCTCATCCCCGGTCTACCCCGTTGGCTATCATCACCTGATCCAGCACCAACCAGAGCACCATCTCTTCTTCTTCTCGTCCCCCAGGTGACCATAATCTATGCCCAATTGCCAGTCGTCCCTGCACCATTTTCCCGACCACACCGTAGCAATCCCCAGATCTCCCTTTTCCCTTGTCTTCTTCTGCTCGCCCATTTTCTTCCTCTCATTTCTTCTTTTTCTTCCATCTTCTTCTCTCTACATCGGTTCCTCCATCGCTGCCATCCCTCTTTCAGTCTCTTTTCTTCTTATTCTATTCTCTCCTTTCTTCTTCTTCTTCTATTCTTTCCCTTCTTCTTCTTCTATTCTATCCCATCTCTCTTTCTTCTTATTATATTCTCCCTTTTCTTGTCTTTTTCTTCAATACATTTCTCACCAGACAAGCACCACACATGCCTTCTTTTCATCCCTTAAAGAAATGGAAAATGGAGAAATTTCGTTCTTGGCCCTTAACTTCTAATTTAATTACATTTGTGTCCCAGCTTAATTATGGTTGTATCCTGTCTTATCTTCACTCTGTTTTATTCCTATTTTGTTAGTCCGAGGATTGTGTAATCTAAGATAGTTATTTTGTTATTAATTAGAACCTGTTGTGGCTAGCTGCGTGACACAGCAATCAAACAGGGAAGTTTTCTTTATTTGCAATTTATTGTCATTTCTTGCTTACTTAAATCTAGAGTTTTGTTTACTCATGAAATGCTTAATAAACTTGAATTTTAGTTTGTTAATTTATAATTGAAATTTGTGTAAACTCCACATTTAAGTCGAGTCCCCGTGGAAATCAACTCGGACTTGCACTAGCTAGACTACAACAGCTGTGCACTTGCAGAAAACACTCAACAACATGTTAATTATGATCACATGTAAAACATAACAATTGTCACTTGATGTTATAGAACTTTTCCTCAATCTCCCTTAGGACGTTTTTGTAACTTGCTAGAGTGTAGAGAGGATTTCACATGTTTCTTATGTTTTGGCGGTCTGATCAGCTACATAAGACAGTCAACTACCAAATATACAAGTCAATTGCAACTTAGGCAAGATAGGTCATTAGGCAATTAATAGTGTTATCTTTTCTAACAGGGTGAAAATTTTTGAAACAAATGTGTTAGTTTAAAGGTAATACTAATATCCAAAGAAGTTTAGATTTCTTTGAAAAATATGCACAAGTTTAGGATTTAACCACATGCTTTTTCCTTTCTTGCCTTGTCTCAAGCATCATTAACAATGAGTTGGAATAGAGTTTGGATGAGATTGCTTTCTTCTCATCTTATTTCAAGCACTACTAACAATTAGATAAGGAGATATTACTTCATCTCATCTTAGCTCACACACTACTAACATTGATATGGTCCATACCATCTCATATCAAGTAAAATTATCCAATCTCAAGCACCATTAAGATGTTATATATATATATATATATATATTGCAAATAGAATATGAGAAATACTCTCATCTTAAAGAATCATTTTTTGGTTATTGAATATAGACCATTGCTTACAAAGTATGTATGCGAGGGACAAAGATAGCACTCATATTTAGAGTAGGTGGAAAATAACACACACACACACACACACACACACACACACACACACACACACACACACACATGTAAGAATCAGTTTTCAATATATACAATATACATATGCATATATATTGTGAGATAAGGCCTAAATTGGCCCTAATGTAGCTTCGACCCTATTTATATGGAACACTGGTAGCTCTATTCTTTGTTTAAAGACTTTCTTTCCTTATCCCAATCAAGAAAAACTTACATTTTCTGGCCCACTTAGAAAATATGTGTGTAAATCATACTACTAAACACATTATTCATAGCTAAACCATATGTTTATGTCTCATTCAAATGAGTATTTATTAACAAGCCACAATTCACCAAAATTCAATGGTTCATTTTACCCAACAGAACCATAAACAGACAATCTAAGTGTCAATGGGTTGGGCTCCTCAATATCTGCTTCAATAATAGATAGGATCGTATCTATATAGTCTCCAAAGATGTACTTTTTTCTTGAGCAAGCAAGTGCACTTCTCTTTATCATATTTTCTACCTTAATATAAGATCATCTTATGACCAAGGCACACACATATATATAGGCCTGGCAAAATATAACATGACATGATAACACGACTCGAACACGATATGGATTTAGTGGGTTAGGTCGAGTCCTGTTGTGTTCATGTCATTTATCGGGTCAACCTGAAAAAGACATGCTCAAAATCATGTCGTGTTCGTGTCAACCATTAGGACCTGTTGTGTTGACTCGTCTAACACATGACCTGTTAAAACTTCGTGTTGACCTGTATGACACGCGACCTGTTAACACATCGTGTTGACCCCTTATACTCGCGACATGTTAAACTGTCGTGTCGACTTGTCTGACCCATGAACTGTTGATTCGGCGTGTTGAACCATTTTACTCTTGTATAAATATAGGATGGTTAATGAATAACTGTCCTATATTCTTTTACATTATATAGGACGGTTTCTTAGTAATAGTCCTATATTTTAACTAATATAGACAATTAATAAATAGTCGTCCTATATTTTATATAGGACGATAAATAAAAAATTGTCTTATATTTTATACATTTACAATAGTCCTATATTTTTATAGGTTCTATTGGATGGTTAATAAATAATTGTCTTATATTTTTATTGGTTCTATAGGACAGTTAATAAATAACCGTCTTATATTTTATAGGTTATATAGGACGAGTATGATGGTTAATAAATACCCGTCCTATATTACTTGAAAACAGAACCATTACAATCTTATAGAAATATAGGACGGGTTTTTACTAACCGTCCTTTATGATCGTTAATATAAGACCATTTTCTAGTAGCTGTCCTTTATTATACAACTTTCTAATCTATACAGTTTACATGTACATTCTATTTTGTTGTTTGCTACCAACTTACCTATACATTCTTCCTGCAATTATATTTGTCAAAGTACATCAATGATCAATCAATAGTATGTGAGTGCGACAAAATAACACATTCACTCCATTCTTTATGCTATATTTTATATTTACATTCATTGTAGCTTTACACATTCCCTCCAACATTGCAAATTTGCCCATTCTTAACTTCCCACCCATATTGCCATACACTTGACATTGAATTAAACATTTGAACTAAAGAAAAATGGAATACATTTACAATCATTACACATTTTCTTCCAAGTTCAAACGTTGCACATTTAACTTCTTAATATAGTACACTGACTTCACATTGAATTGAACATTTGAGTAGGTGAACTAAACTAAAGAAAGCACACCCACATATAATACATTCACAACTCCACTGTGCAGTGTCCACACACACTTCTCCTCCATAGACAACCTCACATTATCACAACCCTGTCTGCTTGAGGCCTTGAACACACCAACCTCCCATCATTGAAAATTTGAAATAAAGATAACACACACATTGACACATACTTGAATCAAAAGAAAAATGGAATACATCCATAAAAATGGGCTTATGTGACAAAATAACACATTCACTTTAATTCTATAACCTACTACATTTATAATCATTGTACACATTCACTTCCAACATTCTATAACTTCTTCATATAGTTCACATTGAATCGAACAAAAGAAAGCACACCCAATCACCCATACATGATACATTCATTCTTTTTCATGGACAGCCACATCCCATATGTCTAGTTCAACACACCAACTTCCCATTATTGAAAGTTTGAAACATAAAAAGCACATACATTGACACATAGTATACTTCAATTAAAAGAAAAATAGAACACATTCATAGAAATGAACTAGCCTCTGTATTATATGTGAGTAAAAAGTATATACATGATTGATACATTCATTTACATTAGTGAATTACAAATTAAAATTCATAATGTGATCTATCCATTCCATTTTAATATCATTTAGATCCAACTAGGAGTAACTCTTGCTTCCCAAATCTACCTATAAGAAACATATTATAACTTAATTTAGACATGTAATCTTGGATTCAATTAGGAAATATACAAAACTGTAACATTGGTTAGTATGTTTTAACTTTCTCAATTGTGAGATTGTAAATCTATTGCAAATGAGGGTTCTCATGTATCTGAGAACATAATAACTACACTCCCAATTGAATTTTTGTTTAGGGCACTGTACACCAATGTCACCAAAGACAATAGAAAAGGTACAAATATCATGTCAAATAAGTTCAGGTTTAAAATTATAGTAAAGATTTAAAGAGTAGTAATTAGTAAACCTTACCTTGATCTTCTTCCAGTTGAGTTTTGCTAGGTGGTCAATAACTTCCTAGCATTCCCGCTCAGCCTATTTATGCCATGCACTACACACATATAATTGAAAAGTTTTAGATTATGTATATTATGATAGTTGCCACTTATTAAGTGAGTAGATATATTATAATGAAAGAAATAATAAAGACTTACTTTTTTTATCATTTCCATCAGGTATTCACGAATGTGCACTCCACAAGAATAAAAAAACATTGCATGACTGCCATGCACATCCAAAGCTAGTAGCATCTAATGGGACATATAAAAACAATAATTCAATTGTAAGTTCTTAAATCTTAATTGATATAGATATTCATGTGTATGAATTATGAAATTGAAATGACATAATTTAGAAACATATATTATAACTTACCCGCTATTGTAAGAAATCAGTAATGCTTGCCCCTTCGCACAACGCATGAGCCTAGGAATGATATTTTTACTTTGTTTGTCCATTGGCAAATGCTCTAATTGAAAGATAAGAGAAGGGTCAAGGAACTTGTAAATGTCCTTGACCTCTAATTTTTGCAACTTATCATGCAAAGACCTACATTAGTAATTTGGGTTAATGTCAAATAATTATCTAATGTTATTAAAAAAGCAAGTAATGTTACTTTGATTTGTAATAGTCTAATAGAGCAGTTACACGATGGCATACTTGATATAGACGACGATGTGCATGTATTCCAGTTGAGCTATATTACATATGGCTAAGAGGTCCTCCTTGAAGAGTAGAACCTCAACCACGTCATTCGCAAGCACTCCTCCCTCTATCCTTACGAAGCTGATTTTCTTATCTTCATTGACTAGTTTGTATAGTTCCCTTAGGAATGGACACGTGTTAGGTAGAACCTCCACCTGATCCCTAAACTGTAGATGTAACAATTCAGAAATTAGTAATAAATATATACAACATATGCTGTTATACAAGCATATATAAAAGAAGAGATAGTGAGATTAAATTTTATCATACATTTAACATAATACAACTATACAAGTATATATAAATATGTGGGAAGGCTGGGATGGGGCTACACTAGCCACTACACCAGAATTTGCTGCCTTGGAGGTTTGCTTCAATGGTGCCTTGTGCTGCTTCTAGTGATCTGATACGTTGCAGACAATATTAATCAATTAACAATTTAGAAGGACTTAAAAAAGATAGTAGAAAATGATGCCATACCTTGGAATTGGATATCATTAATTTGATAAATTCCACTAGCCAACTCATATGATATCTAATTGCATCCTCAATAGTTTGAATATCATCCTCTTGTATTGGAAATGGAAGAGGAGCATCTGGTTGAATGGCGGTAGTAATGCACACACGCTTAGTGTGTGGATACATTAACTTGCCATGCAAGGTGGCGGAAGTCATGGACCAAACCTCGTATAGTATTTCCACAGCCATATAGTTCTCAAATGTATGTAGCTTCAACATGCACTGACCCACTTGCATTTGCGAAATAACATATATAATGATTAGTGATGAAAACTGAAAAGGTTACTAAATAATTAAACATTGTAAAAGTAAACATGTTAATATACATACCTCACTGATCAGGACATCACCTTCAAATACTTGCTCTGCTACCTCTTCTTCTGATGGAGAAGTGCAGCTATTGTCAGATTGGGGTGGTTGAACTTGAGGTTGAGCTTGAGGGACAACATCCTTACATGAGGTTCTTCTGCTACCTTGGAATTCCTTCAACAAATGATTCTTCACCTTACTATATATCTCCACAGTGGTTTGCTCCTTCCATTCTTACAATTTTGGTAGTGTAGGAGCCTTTTGTTTGGAGAAGAACTTGGAAGGAACAACACTTCAACCTTGGCCCCTTACTCGACCAGGTTGCTCATCCTTGTTGCCTATTGCCCTATAGAGGATGTCCCCCTTTGTAGCAGTCCTACTTAGAGTCCATGTAGTTGTAATTTCTTGGGTCAACTCTTCCTGCACATGTAAATATCATAACATGATTAAATCCATACTATATATGTAATATTTATATAATGCAAGAATATAAAAGTATAAAACTAGGCAGTAAGTACATAAAATAAAAGTATAAAACGTAAACCACTTACAATTCCTGATACAATTGCTATAGTTGTTTCATTAGTAAAGGTCTGAGAGTTATGCTCTTTCGAATGTGCCATTTTTCAAAGAAGAGCACAGCCGATGGGCTCCATTGTCCCAGCCTTCTTTTGCTATTAAGAGAGACACTAAGTCAAAGTTAATAAAATAAAAATCTACTATTATTAGACAAAAATGAATGTCACATGATATACATACTTCTTCTGCCTCCAATTGTGCTTTGCCAACCCTTGAAAGGTTGTGCTGCATATGATTAGTTGCATGCACCATTTGTTCTTTTATATGGTTTGCATGGACATCAAAGTAATGTAATCAAAATACAATCAATTATAATAATTAGAGGAATCAAAATTTAGTTTGGCTAGTTCAAGTTGTGATTACCTCAAAATCAGAAGATAGCCTAAACTAGACAAATTGATTCCATGCTTACTGGTCAATGAAGCAGTAATACAACTGAGGGCCCATGTTAAGCCTGGAAGGATCATTGGCATTTGGAAGTATGTACTTCCTTGCAAGCTCACTCTTTTATTTTCTCCATTTTTCACCTGCTCCCTACAATGCCTGCTTCTTACACTCATCAAATACAGCAAAGGCAGACTACAAAATAAAAGAAAAAGTAGGTTAGTGAGTAGTGACTTAGTGTATCATATGCAAAGAAAAACAATATATATGGGGGACATATTATGTTATATGTAGGAAGAATTTACATACCTTGATCATTTCCCATATTACATCTATGATTGTTGGTGACACATGTCTCCAATTAGTCACTGAGACTGGCACCATACTTCTAACAGTGCAATATATGAAGCTAGTATAAGCATATGTACTACCACCTATTGCCTGGCCTCTACTGTTGAATTGTACAATCTCTTTTATTCCCTTTGATGATCTCTCATTTATATGTTCCATTTTTGTTGGCCCCCTGGGCTTTCTCTTGACAGGTGGTGTTATTGGTGTACATGTGCTCGATTGTTCTACTTCTATGTGTGTTCTACATGTTCTTGTACAACTTCATGTTGTTCTTGTTCTAACTCTACTTCTTCATGTTCCATGTTTGCTTTACAAATGAAAAGTGAAATCATTATAGTTAAAAAAGTGAAACATGTAACAATCATGAATCATGCATGCAAGAGACAACAAGCAAATGCATATCACAGTTGTATAACCTCGCACCTATGTAGATGAAGAATATTGTTAAGTGTTAACCTTAACCCTATCCTGTGAGATGTACTATAGTAAGAGTGTTACATAACAAAAATAAGGCAGAAATGGCGACATAGAAATTCCAAGAGCAGAACTAGGTTACTTGAAACTCCTTCCATTGACTCTTATCATTTTTCTTATATTTGTCTTCTTCTTCAATTCTTCTCTCCCATGTCTCTCTCTCCTTGTTCTTCTTACTTGAGGTGTAGTAGGCACTCAGGCAGTGATCGGTTTCTGAGTTTCTTCCTTGCTCTCACTCTCTAGTCTATCTCTTCTTCTCTCTCATTGGTCGGCTAGCATACTCTCTCTCTCTCTCTCTCTCTCTCTCTCTCTCTCTCTCTCTCTCTCTCTCTCTCTCTCTCTCTCTCTCTCTCTCTCTTCTTCTTCTTCTTCTTCTTACTCTTCTAGTCAGGGCTTTTGCCGTAGTTCTGGTTGAGGGAGGTTTTGGAGTTTGAACTTTGAAGAAATTTCAGTAGGGTGTGAAAAGCAGGAGAAAGGTTTATAAAGAACAAGAAATGTAAAACAGTTCTAAGAGAATAGTCAAACCCTTCCTATAATACCGATAAAATATAGAACGATTATAAATAAACAGTCCTTTACTAGTAATCATCATAACATGGTTTAGAAATAACTGTCTTATAACTAACATACGTCATATTCACAATATAGGATAGTTACTAAATAATCATCCTATACTTATCCAAAATATAGGACCGTTATTATATACCTATCTTATATGTATATAATATAAAGGATGGTTTTGTATTAACCGTCCTATAGTTTATAAATATAGGACGATAATCAGTAACTGTCATATATATCTTAAGTATTAATGCAATTTAGCAATATTGTTGTTATCTAAATCACATTTATGAAATATGAATGGCATGGAATTCAATTCCATTTGTAGTTGGCTATATATGTAGATGTACAATGATACATACAGACATTATATCCATATATTTCTAAAAGTAGACATGTACTCAATAGTATACATAATGAACTGAAGCCTCAGAGTCAGAGTCTCAATCTTAGATTCTATCACTCTCAGTCTTAATGTAGTTAATTTATAGATATTATTGCATATTTACATAGATAATTTGAATTTGGCTTTCCTCTTGAAATTTCCTCTTATCAGTTATCAGAACTATTTGATCTTAAGTTTATAAACTATAAAGTGTAACATCTCAGGTTAACAAGTCAAACTTATTGCTAATGTCCAAATTTGATAATTGTTACATTCATCATAAACAGTTTGTGGAGACAATGACATTATTTATACATGACCTAAAATTAATAATTGTTAGCAACTAAAGGCCAAGTATCCCATAGCAAACTTTGTAGACTATCAGTAGTAGCCAGTAGTGCACAATGAAATTGAATAATTGATGCTGCTTAAGCCTTAAAGCATAAAGAATCTTAGAGTACAATGACTATATATGTAGATGTACAATGAGTAAATGACTAAAATTAAATCTTAGAGTTTGAAGTTGAAAAAAGTAAGTTAATAAAAAATTAAATTTGCAAGACTTGACGGCTTAAGTGTAGCTAAGCGATCCCTATTTCAACTTGTCAAGGTTGAGGTCTGGTCTTCAAATCACCTCCCTGACAAATTTTTCTATTGTGCGCCCGACACCTGCTTTTAAGTTTTTGCCACCACTTTGGAAATAGGAAAATCTTCTCACGTGCACAGCCCTACAAGGCTGCAAGGTTGCCACATGTCAGATGTCAAAATGAACAGGCACATTCCATTAATTGGAGGAGGCTGTTCGGCAGTGAGGTGGTCCAGGCCGTCTGACATAGACACACAAAGCTCACAAACACACGCTTTGTCACAGTCACCTCACAAACACAGCTCACACAGACTAACCGTCCTTTATGATTATAAAAATAAAGGCCGGTTACAAAATAACTGTCCTTTATGTTTCAAAATATAGGACGGTTCAGAAATACCAGTCCTATATTTAATAAATACATAAAAAGGTATCAAACAATCGTTTGTCCTTTATGGTAATAAAATAAAGGGCAGTTCTAAAAAAATTGTCCTTTATGTTTAACAAATATAGGATGGTTCGTAAATAATAGTATTATATTACATAAGTATAATAATATATATGACAGGTTTCAAATAACCGTCCTATATTTTTGCCATCCTATATTACGAGAGTCCACTCCAGAACTCATGTGATTGTCATGACGTTAACAAATAACTAATAAATATATACAGGACGAGTTTGATATAACTGTCTGATATTTAAGAAAATATATAGGACGATTGTTCATTACCCGTCCTATATGTTCTACAAATTATAGGACTGTGATGTTTTAACCATCCTATATTTATAATTAAAATAGGACAGTTATTTATTAATTGTCTTATACTTTTCAACAATATAGGACAACTGTTTAATACCTATGCTTTATTTTGTGATGTTATAGAACTGTTGTCATCGAACCATCCTGTACTAGGTTTTTTATTTACCTTTTATTTACAAACTCGAGGCAAGAGAGAAGAATACATTTAGAGTTAGAGCTTTTACTTGAAACGATGAAAGCCCTAGCTGATTTTACATCTCTTTCAGATTTTTCTTCCCAGATATCTTCAACAATTCTTACACAATGAGCAGCACACCTACAGCACCACAGGTATGTGTTTCTTATTTGTTCTTTCTTTATCATTCTATCTCTCTCGTTATTCCTCACTCCCTTATAGTAATTGATGTTTACTGTGAACTAAATTTTGCTTGTCAATTGCAATATAGGCACAAGTTGGGAGCAATGATGTATCTGATAATTTGAATATGTTGCACGACAATGACGATGATGAGCTTGTTGATTTGGAGAACGTGAAGTTAGTTTCAAAATCCAACAGAGGTAAAAAAATATAGGAAGCTGATGTCTTCAGTTTGGAATTTTTTTGAAGACCTTTCAGTATCAGAAGATGGAAGGCAAAGGTGTAAATGCAAGAAGTGTTCTGCGATTTGGTACAGGTAATTTAAAGCAGCATTTAAAGACTTGTCAACTGAGCTCCTCTTATGATATAGGCTAATTGCTTTTATCTTAAAGTCAGGGCAATATGTCACTAAGTTCAGAAATGTTTGATCCTGAAGTTTTTCGTGAGTTAGTAGCAGCTACAGTTGTTATGCATGATTTGCCTTTCTAATGTATTGAGTATGATGGAATTAGAGCTGTACTAAAATATGTGCATGCAGATTTGAATTTGATTAGTAGAAATATAGTAAAAGTAGATATTCTGAGAATGTATAAAATAGAAAAAGGAAAGATTAAAGAGATTTTAGAGTTGGCACCTGGTAGGATAAGTTTGACATCTGATTTTGGACTTTACTAATAGTTATATGAGTCTCACAGCACATTTTCTAGATAATGAGTGGGTCTTACACAAGAGGATATTAAATATTTGTTTCCTACCACCTGCATATAATGGAATATCATTAGCAAAAAAAGTATACTCATTATTGGTAGAATGGGGGATTGGGAAAAATATTTTTTCAATCACTTTAGACAACACTTCTGCTAATGATTCTTCTGTTGAGCTATTAAGGCATCAATTGAACATCAGAAACACTCTTGTTTATGGTGGAGAGTTCCTTCATCTTCGTCGTCGTCGTCGTCGTTGTTGTTGTTGTTGTTGTCATGTTTTGAATTTGATTGTGCAAGATGGTTTGAAAGAAATAGATAGTGCTATTCAAAAAATTCGAAAGAGTATCAAGTATGTCAAAGCATTTCAAGGTAGAAAACAAAAAAATTTTAAGTGCGAGAATCATATGTCAATTGAGACAAAAAAAAGGCTTAAGGTAAGATTATTCTACAAAATAGAATTCAACCTATATGATGCTTGAAAGTGCTCTTTGTTACCAACATGCATTTTGTTACTTAAAACTAAGTGACTCAAATTATAAGCATTGCCCTTCTATCGATGAATGGGAAAAGGTTGCAAAAATTTCAAAGTTTTCTATTGTTTTTTTTTTATGTTACTTGTATGCTTTCTGGATCCAAGCTTCCTATAGCAAATCTCTACTTTTGTGTAGCATTTGTAATTTATTTGAGTTTAACACAATACATGAGAAGTGATGATGACTATATGAAGAGTATGTCCACCCAAATGTTTGCCAAGTTTTTAAAGTACTGGTCTGAATTCAACACAATTTTAACAATTGCATGTGTGTTGGATCCTCGAAATAAGCTCTCCTTTGTGGAATTCTTATATAAAAAATTGTTTAGTAATGGTTGCTTGGAGTTTACTCAAGTTCAGGAAAAGTTATTCTCTCTCTTTAATGAATATATGGTTAAGAGTTCCCCTCATCCTTCCTCATCTTCCCCTATGGCTAAAGGTAGTGCTCTTGATGTTGATAATAGACAGAACTTGTCATATAGTCAAGAGGTTTTAGATGTCATGAAGGTAATTATATTTATAATTATATCTTTCATTATATGTCGCTTATGATATTAAAATTTACTATGAATTGTCTCACATTAAGTTGAATAATATAATTACATTTACATTAGGAATTTGATTCGTTTGAAAGTGAAGAATGTTTTTTAGCTATGCAAAAATCACAATTGGAGATTTATTTGGATGAACCAAGGTTGCAAGAGTCAAAGCTGGACATTCTTGCATTCTAGAAAGACAATTAATACAGATTGATTGATTAATAATCTCTTGTCTTATAAAAATAATAATTTTTATTATCTTATTTACATTTATATTTGATTAAAATGTTGATTTTACGTATCATGAACTTGCTACCATGGCTCGTGATGTTTTGAGCATTCCTATATCTATAGTTGCATCAGAGTCTGCTTTTAGTGTTGGTAGTCAGGTTCTTAATCAATATAGAATGCTTTAAAGCTAGATACAGTGCAAGTATTGATTTGTGTAAGAGATTAGATATATGAATTGAAAGGTAATAATTTATGATTCTATATTTAAACTATATTTTATATGATATATATGTTATATTTTTAAGAACTTAGTAATAACTAGTGCATGTTTATTCTATATGATTATAGACTCTATCATTACAATTGCCATAGATGAGCTTGCTGAGGACATTGTAAGTATAAGTAACAGTGTAGAACCACCTCAACCAACTGAAGACTCTGGAATAATTTATTTTGATTAATTTGTACTTATATAATTTTCATAACTTATATTAATTTGTTGTGTTTGATATTGATGGAAGTGGATTTCTCTCATGTGCTGGTTAGTCCCTAGTCATTTACGACTATTACGGTTTTGATTCATTTGGATACTATTATCCTCTTTTAGGACCTTATTAGTGGTGCAAAGTTCTGTGTTGCTTCTGAATAAAACATTACAGGAACTTTATTAGTATAGATCAGGGTTCACTAATAGTCTAATACTAAATCGTGCCATGTCAGATAGGTCGTTCTGTGTCATTACGTGTCACTAATTATCATATTACCGAGTCATGTCGTGTTGACTCGTTTAATAAACAAGTCATGTTAACGAATCGTGTCGTGTCATGTGACCTAAATACGAATCATTCTCATAATTGTGTCACACGAGTTGTGTCGTGTCGTGTCGTGTCACCTAAACACGACCTAGTAACGTAATCGTGTTATACGAGTTGTGTCGTGTCAATTTTTTAAGAACCGGGTCATATTCTAGTCAAAGGTTTTTAACACAACTATGAATCATGTCGTGTTCATGTCGACCCATATACTCTAATAGGTCAATCTCAATACGACACGAACACAACCCGCCAACCTAAATTGCCACCCATATATATGTATATGTATATGTATATGTGTATGTGTGTCTATAGATGAGCTTTGACCCATATACTCTAATAACTAGTGCATGTTTATTTCATATGATTATAGATTCTGCCATTACAGTTGCCATAGATGAGCTTGCTGAGGACATTGTAAGTATAAGTAACAATGTAGAACCATCTCAACCAACTGAAAACTTTGGAATAATTTATTTTGATTAATTTGTACTTATATAATTTTCATAACTTATATTAATTTGTTGTGTTTGATATTGATGGAAGTGGATTTTTCTCATATATTGGTTAGTCCTCAGTCATTTACGACTATTACGGTTATTTGATTCATTTGAATACTAGTATCCTCTTTTAGGACCTTATTGTGTGTGTGTGTGTGTGTGTGTGTGTGTGTGTTAGCTATAACAATTTATTGTAAGTATAAGGAGCAACTAATACTTGATTGGATGAGAAAAAGTAAAAAGCAGAAAAAGACAAAGGAAATAATAGCTTTTTACTTTTTTCAGCTAATTAGGTGTTAGCTTGCAATAAATGGTTGAAATTACCACTCCCCATATATATAGGGTTTTTTGCAAATCTGCCATTAATTTTTAGTGTTTTTGTAAAAAAAAATCCAAGATTTTTAGGTTTTTGCTGATTTTCCATTAAGTTTTGAAAAAGTTTGCAAATTTGCCATTCCGTCAAAATTTTCCCGTTCATTTTTGAAATGACAATAATACCCCCTGAGTGGTTCTTTTTCCCTGATTTTGTTTGTTTCTTGTTTGCGGGCCACATGTTGGACCCTCCCTGTGCTGTTTCTATTTCTGCATGTCAAGAAGGGTTCAGCGTCAGGTTTACAACCAGTTTGAATGAAGACTATAGATCCACAGCAACAACACCTTTGTAACCAGCATATCTAATCTGGAATGCAGATGGTACCATTTTTAAGGTACATATCTTTGCTACTCTTCTTGCGAATTCAGCAGAAATTTTTCCATTTGCATCTGAAAAAACATAGTTCTTTCCACCCACTCTAATCTCTATATCAGGAATAATTTCAATTTCATGCCTACGAACGCTCAGAGATTCTCTCGATGAGCTGAATGACTGACCCAGTGCGGTTGCATACTCTGCAACATTTCTTCTCTCTCGAAAATCACCCATCCAATTGCGGATACCAGCAAGTCTAGTTCTAGCAGCAAACATCCAGCAAGAATTTTCCCGTAATTGACTTGAAGAAAGGGCAAGAAATTCAACCTTCTTATCACCAATAACTACGCCATTTTTCAGGGTAGAAAGTATTCTCTTAAAATCTCTGTTTGCTTTTCATCATCTTCCGAAATTGTGCGTCTTAAAAAATCCATTGATCGAATTCTATCCCATTCCTCGTCGAAACACGGCGGAAGTTATCAATATCTTCAGGGTAATTGACGAGCACGCGATTGGAAAGATTAACTTCTGGACCACAAAAGTATATTTTAGATGGAGTTGCATTCACTCTGTGAATATAAACCAATCCAGGCTCCAAGGAAATTGCAGTAGATTTAGGTAGGCACTTGGACTTTTTGTATCTGCTATCCTTCTCGCGAAGCCATTTTGCAGGTTCAAAGCAGGAGTCTTTTAGATAGGAAAGGCTCTCTAGAGCATGTTCTATCCAAGCAACGGGCATGGAGCATGGATCAACCAGTCTGAAAATCTCCTCATTGAGTGTTGGTCCCATAAGGAACCCATTCTGAACCAAACTGTTTATCTTAAACAGAACTTTATATGGCAGTCGAATCTTCTGGCGAGGCTCAATAATTGGGACTAGATCTAAACGACAAGAAAAAGAACAACCCTTCTCCACGACGAACTGACCATCATTTTCTTTATAATAGAAGAAGTTTTCGCCAATATCTGGTAGGTTGCATCTTCGTGGAAGCTCCAAACATAATGCAGAAGATTGACCTATAGAACATGATCGAGTAAAATCTGATGGTCTCTATTGCGGGGCCAATTGGAAGAGAACCTCCCAGAGTTATGGCCATATTCAGAACGCATCCTGAATGCTCGAAGCTCCAATGTGGAGTATCACTCCAACCCCCATTGTTTTCTTTACATGCAGAAATAGAAATCACAAACAAAATCAGGGAAAAAGAACGACCGAGGGTTATTATTGTTATTTTAAAAAAAACTAAACGGAGAAAGTTAGGCGGAATGACAAATCAGTAAACTTTTTCAAAACTTAATGGCAAATCAGCAAAAACTTAAAAACTTTGGATTTTTTTGTAAAAATACCAAAAACTAGCAACTAATCTGCAAAAAAAACCCATATGTGTGTTAATTTTAGCTGTTTTATGCAGGTACAAATGATATTTTATTGGCTGAAAAAAAGTAGAAATCATGAAAAAGTTAGAGAGATGACGGTTGGAAACTTTTCCTCCTCAATAAAATACTTTACACCTGCAACTCCCTGCTAAAATTACAGCTCACACACGCATATGTATAGATGATTGAGAGGGGGATCTTATAGAGTTATATTGAGCCATATTGAACGCCTGGGGGTGTGGGTCCGGCATATACTTGGTCTTAACCTTGCATATCCGTCCATTGAAATACACGCCCAATCCCATTGCATGCCCTAGCTTTCTCAAAACATCAAATCTCTTCGCCTTGTTATAAACCAGACCACGGAGCAGAGCAGCAGTACCAGAAAACGAAACATCAAGCAATGAGCCGGTACTGCTGGCCTTCCTTTCTCTCTCACACGCTGATTTTCCTTTTCTCTCTCTCTCTAACTCCCTCCTTCTTTTGTTACAGGCGTTTGAGAGCGTTCAAGCGTTGGATGCACTCTCAGGGAATAGAATACAGCAACGCTCTCGAATTCGTTGACAATGATGAAGGAATTTCAGTGAAGGCTCTCTGCGACTTGAAAGAAGGAGACCTTGTAGCAACCATTCCCAAACATGCTTGTCTCACTACCCAAACAACTTCTGCCCGTGAAATAATCGAAAAAGCGGGTTTAGCGGGTCATCTTGGGCTTTCTGTGGCTTTGATGTATGAGAGAAGTCTAGGGCATAATTCTATTTGGGATGGTTATCTTCCTTTATTGCCTGACAGGGAGAGCGTTCCTCTTGTTTGGACTTTGGATGAAGTTGATCAGTTTCTGACTGGAACTGAGCTCCATAAGGTAATCTAGCGAGCCCCAGTTCCTAAAGTTGATCATAATTTTCTGAGTCCCCTTTTTTTTTTTTCCAATATATTGGTTGGCATGAAGTTTTCGTGTGTTTAAGTCTGTAATGTGTGTGATTGCTTCATGTGTTTCTGCGAAGAATGTGGAACGCAAAGGTAAAGTTGTGATTTTCACGTCGACGCTAGGACTGAAATCTGACCATGGACAGGTTGTGTACAACTGGTGAATGGTTTGACTTAAAAGTATAGCTTAACCAAGTTAATCAACGAGAAACTGTTCTCGAAGTCTAAGGCGGGGAAACATTATGAGATCAGGTAAATGTAAGAAGACAAATGAAGAGAATTTGATAGGATTGTAGATTAATCCGTACTAGAATCAGTATGAACGTTCATTGTAATAGTTAAACATATAATGGTAAGTTCTTACCAAAATCAATAAGTGAAAGTGCATGCTAACATCTAAGCATACAAAAGAAACTGTGTGGATCCTCTATCTGTGTTTGTGTTAGTGTGTTGGCGTGCTTGGATAAAATCAGTAAGTGAAAGTGCATGCTAACAACTAAACATATAAAAGAAACAGTAACAATCTTCTATCTGTGTCTGTGTGAGTGTGCGTGGGTGGGTGGGTGCTTGCATGAGCATGGACATGCCTGGGTTGTCTCAATTTCACCTGCAACACTTGACCTGCAAGAAGAGATGGCTGGTGGCTATAACCAGCAGGGGTGGATGTGGTAGCTTGCAGATGGGCTCTCAAATTTGAAACTTGCAGAGTATGAAAAGTAGTAAAGTTAGTAGCAAAGTAGAAACAAGACTTCATATTAACAATGCCGAGACTTTTACTTTATTCTTTCAGAAAAATAAAAAAAGGGAAGGAGAACAGTGATGAGATTTTCAATCTATAGCCAATAGTACTAGAATAAAGATTTAGACTTGGTAGTTCAGATGTCAATTCCCTGCCTAACATGGTTTTTGTGAAAAGAAGTACACGGATCCCAGCCCATTGCTTCAATTGTAATAAAGTATTCAAACACTTTTGTTTGGTTACAGTTGTTTCAGCCGTCAGTATGTTTCTTTTCTAGCATCCTATATGCTAACAATATCACATTGTGCATCAACATTGAACAAAAGGAAGAAACTTAAAATGATCTCTTCTGGGTTCTTCCACTGTGTATTCAACTTTCAGATTGTGTTAAGATGATAATTATTTAATTTTCCAGTAGTTTCTTCAAGTCCACATTCTAAGATTCTATCTGAAATGTTTTTTGTACTGATGTTGAACTTTTCTTTCCTTTTATTCTTTTGGTGCATTTCTAGGCAGATAGTGAAAGAAGACAAGAGGCTTCTATATGAGGACTGGAAAGAGTGTATCATGCCCCTTATCACTTCTGGACTCAACCCAAAAAGTTTTGGCGTGGAACAATATTTTGCTGCAAAAAGTCTAGTTGCATCCCGATCATTTGAGATAGACGATTATCATGGCTTTGGGATGGTGCCGTTAGCTGATCTGTAAGCAGTGTATATTATTCTACAGTACAAGTCATTCTGTCTCTTTCCTCTGAGCATTAGAAAGTTAGGGAGGGAGTGCATGTTGTTGTGTTTATAATGGGAAAAAAAAGAAGGAGCAATTACAAAGGGAACATAGATTTTCTTTCTTTTTAGGACTGCTGTTCTACTCAAGGAGTTCACTATGCAAATTGGCGGTCAAGGAATACATGAAAATAAAAAAGCAATGTCTCAATCTCCTCAGTGGTTTCCGCCATTGTCCAAGGACTAAATGCTCTCTTTTCAACCAAGCAATAGCATTAGAAGAATCCCATCAATGACAAGAGATTCATCCGATGATATCATCAATAATTTAATTCTCAGTTAAGTGTGCAGGTTATTTGTGCCTCGTCTGAGTCCTTGTCACCAAATTCAATACTTTCATAGGGGTCTGGCACATAAGATCATTTATACAAGGGAAAGACAAATATCAAAGCATCGTGGCTTCCTCCAAGCTTGGACCACCTAAAGCTTAATTTGATGGCTTCTCTCTGGGAAACTGTGTGCCACTGGGATTGGAGATGTTATCCATAACCACATGAAAGGAGTGGTATTCACCATTTTGGAATCAAGCCATTGTATCTCGCAATCAATTCAGAAACATTCAAGCTGAGGCATACTCATATGGCTTTTTGATGTTTGCATCTGACCTACTGTCAGTTAACATCATACTTAAATAGACAGCATAGCTTTTTTGAAAGTATTTTGCTGTTCTCTGAGTATGCTTCCTGTTTTGATGTATTTAGTTACACTAATAATACATTTTGGAAACTACGATCCTGGTTTGACATTTCATCTGTTGTTTTATCTCCCGCTCTATGCATTTCCATATGCAGTTGTGCAGGAGTAATTACAATCTGGCACAGCCAGTTAATAAAGCTTCATTACATAATTTTATCCTTTTCCAAACTCCATGCTTCAGTCACCTCAGTGCATTTATTAAGCTATCTTATAGACCAGCATATACAGACCCTTTTTTGAGCAGTATACTCATGGACTGGAAGTATGTGGTCAGTGGAGCATCCATGATTGGTGGGATTTGCATTTGTGGTTGAACATTTCCAAGATAGGCCCATGCAATGCGCAGGATATTGATCTTCCTCCTGTGAGGGGGGAAATTGATCTTCCTGTCGGGGACAAACAAAACGATCAGGATCCCAATCCCGCGAGGGAACCAGCAGTGCTTGGCTACAGCGAAGCGCTTACCAAGTGCGAAAGAACAAGGGCCTTCGCCACTTGAGCCGTATGTGGGGGAACTCGCACGTGCGGTTCTTAGGAGGGGAGAGCTTGTAACCAAAATTGGCTTCAGTCATTATGTATTGAACAGAGGCAAAGGCCTCTGTAATGGTCAGACAATAATAAAAAGTCATAGCAAAACCCGTAGCCCCTTGTACTAAAAAACAAGTGTGATCCCGCCAAGTTATTGCTGGTGACAATGTTAAGTATTATTTAAGAGCTGATGCACCCTCATGTATTGGCAACATACATCTGCTAATTGTTGTAGAGTTTTTTCCTTTGGCTGTTAAAAGTTTAAACTAAATGGCTTGAGCCAATGCTTTAGTCTAAAATAAAGTTAGTGTTTGTATGGCTCTGAAACAATTATTAGGTAGCTCCATTTTTTTCACTAAGTAGTATTAATGTGAATCATCCATATATGTAGATGAAGTTTATTGCTCCTTTTCTGCAAGTTTGGTTCAACAATGAGTGATGATTCTGTTCTACGGGAAATGTGTTGAACCAAAGCTCCCACTTTTGTTTTTGTAATTTAGCTCACGAATCACCACTGCCATACACCACAAATTGAGGGACGCTGTTCTGAGTGAACTTTCTGGGAAGTTTTTTAGTTTAGGAATTTAACTTCCTTCTAAATAACCCTTATGTTTTCTTTAAAGATTTGCTTCATTTGTGGAAACTATTTTGCTATGTTTTTCTGCTACTCCTAATCTGTTGTTCTGTTCTCCATAACTGAGGTATTTCACTATGTTAACTTAAATAATATTTTTCTGAAGCAATTCAATGTATGCTTGGCCGTGTTTTGATGCATTTCAGCTTCAATCACAAGACCGGAGCCGAAAATGTACACTTCACCTCTGTATCTTCCCATTCTGGCTCTGACAATGATGATGATAATGATCATGATGATGTCAATGACGAGGAGTATGAGAACGCCCGCGATGATAAGCCATCAAAAGAAGATGTTGGTATGGTTCTCTATTCTTTGGCTCAAGTCTTCTCCAGAAAGAGTACGTCTTTGATTGTTTCTTCTGGTAGAAACTTCTAACCTTAACAGTCTTCTTCTTTTTAAAATTCAGGAGCGGATCCTACAGCTCTAGAAATGATAATTGTCAAAGATGTCAAAGCAGGGACTGAGGTTAGCATTTTTACTTACAAATTCAAGCTTTCAAGCCCATGACTAACTAAGAAAGTAGAGTCCTGGTAGGAGTTTTTGCTCAAGAGGAGTACATGATCCCCTTTTCATGCATCATAAAACTGATTTTTGTAGATCTAAACTGTTCTTCATGTTTGGAACGCTAAAATTAGGTAACCCACGAGAAATCATCGCATTTTGATGATCTTAACTATTTGTTTAGGGTTTCCAAAAAAAAAAAAAAACCATTCGTTTAGGGTCTTTGAAAAAATTACTAAAACTAGATGGTCATGACTTTTTACCTAAAGAAACATGGGCTAAAAACATGCTGTGGACATGAAATTTGATCTCTAGCCTATCTAAGCATTTCATAACATGATGAATGGCTTAGAATGCCAAAAAAGTTTTACCATGCATGAAAAAGAGGCATGTACTCCTTCCTCTCCTCTTGAGTGTGCACTCCTGCAGGGACTCTGGAAAATAGCATATTGAAAGTTCTATGTTATGTTTTTCTCAAGTTTGTCTTCTTCTCGGAGACTGTTATGTCTTATGAGTTCGGAGCTTTAGATATTCACTTTCGACTAATGGTGGGTATTGTAGTACCCAAAAAGGGAAAAACTAGTGGTGGGGGGTGTTGTAGTACCCAAAAAAATGAAGAAATAGGTATTGTAGTACCCCAAAAAATGAAGAAAAACACTAGTGGTGGTATTTGATGCTCTTGAAGATGCCTGTCATGGAGAAAGTACTCTTTTTCTTATCTGTTCTTTATCTTCCAGGTTTTCAATACGTATGGTTCCATGGGCAATGCTGCTTTACTTCATAGATATGGATTTACTGAGACTGATAATCCCTTCAGCATTGTGAATATTGAGCTAAGCTTGGTACTGCAGTGGAGTTCATCATCGTACTCTAGTCGTTATGGTAGGGCAAGGCTATCCCTCTGGAGGAAACTGGGCTGGTCAGGATGCATGAGTCAGAACAATGAATATTTCGAAATTTCATCAGATGGGGAACCTCAATTGGAGCTTCTAGTTCTCCTTTATATCTTTTGCTTGCCAGAGGAAGCATATCAGAAGCTGAGTTTGGTGGTGTTTTCTGTTGGGAACATCAACAAAGATCAGGACTTGCCTTTTTCAATCATAAGTAACAACATGGTTTTGCCTGAAACAGAAGAGAAGTCAAAGGATCTGTTACTAACAAAGAGTGTATGTGCTGCACTTATGTCACTCGCTGATATCCGGGAGAGCCTCTATGGAACATATTCAATGGAAAGTGATATGAAGAAACTGAAGAGTTGTTGTCATTTGCAAGAAAGGAAGCTCTATCACTCATTGATACTGCAAGTAAGCGAGAGGATGATCCTCAAGAAGCTTAGGATGTATTCTTCCAGATCATGCAGGCAGAGGAAGAGGACTGTGGGTGGAAGCTTAAAATGTATTGGTATATGAAAAGATTGTATATGCTTAATGTTATGGTAATCTGGTTTTCTGTTTCAAACTTTCAGGAGGTAACAGTCAAGGTAACATAGACTTTGATTGCCTAAGTTATATGCTTTGCGTTGTATTTGCTGTCATTTATTAGCAAATTGTCATGTCTTCTAACATATAAGGTTGGTGTATTGCAGTTGTGAGAGTTACAAAACATGCATATCTATGCCATGTTGAAAAGGGAGAAAATGTTCAGTCCAAAGAATCAGAAAATGGTAAAAGTTGCTGAACTCCTGCACTCAATGTAATGCAAATATGAAAAATCTTGATCCAGCTTGGCCATCTGTTCGATGCAATAAAAGTGAATTGGGCAATGCAACCTAGTATACTTGATTTTGCTAACGGTTTGATGTTATTTTCTTCTTACTGATAGACCAAGATTAGAGCAAACTCAATTTTGGATTCAACCTGTAGACTTCTTTCTAAACCTATTATCTCTGGAGACCTTTATGGTTATTGGCTACCTGAAATTGTTCATCTGTTGAAGTTGATGTTGAATATTGGGATTCAGGATTATAACTTCAGCATTCTATAGTTCCACCTATATAATATTAAGAGAAAAGTATACTTTAATCCTTGGAACCATTCGCTTATGATGCTTTGGTCCTTAAAGTTCTAAAAAGCTGTTTAGTCCTTGGAATTATTACTTTCATTACATCCTTAGTCCTTTTGTCATTTGTTGGTCAATGAAAGTCAGGATTAGGCCCCACCCATCAATAATATATATATATATATATATATATATCTTTTTTTATGGTTTTTTTTTTTCATACTTCATTAATTTTACTAAAGAAAAGATCGATATCCTTCTTGCTTTCTGGAATTTGCACCAGAAAAAGAGTCAAAACCCTTCATGCAGAGAGAGAGGGGGCCCAAACTTGCAGCACGGAGAGAGCAACTAAGGTGGGGTAGATACTCTCTGTTGCTACAAGTTTGGCCGGCAAAGTGAGGGGCTGTTCAATCGCTTCAATTTCTTCATAGGTTTGATAATGCTACAAAGTTGGATCTTGAAAATTGGATATTAATAGCCAGATTTGATTATGCTTCTTAATAGTAGTAGTTGCAGACGATACGATTTGGTTAATCATTATGGGTTTTTCCAAGAATAACCATTATCTGTGCATTACATGGGTTTATCTTAATGGGTATATCCCTGAATAACTTATTCTGAAACTCATAAAACTACTCAAACTGCGATATGGTCTGGTTCGTCTCACGGGCTTGTCCATGACATGGATGAATAACTACTGAAACTTGCTCAATAGTAGTTGTAGACGACAAACCAGATCATATGTAATTAACAAAAACCCATGACCTGCACTATCAAAGCAACGTGGCTGATCATTCTAGGTGCATAAGAGACCTCATAATAATTAGATGATGGAACTAGTAGGCTACGAGCCTAAGGCAAACAACAGTGAGCGGATAGAAAATAATTACATTCCACCTACTCATTCTGTTCTTGTTTTCAATTTCAAGGAGAAAAGGGGGAAGAGGGGAGACACTTCAGATCTTTGGTTACTCTTTAACGAGGAGTTGCAGCCAGGGTTTTCTCCAAAAGGTGGGTTAGATGGATGAGGAATGTGGATTTGAATAGTATAGAAGGAAATTCACAAAATACTTATATCTCGCATGAAATGGAAATTTTGTAAGAAAATAATAAAATTTTAGTTGTGGAGCCTAACTGTTCGGTTGACGAAAACTTGGACTTAAGGTGAAAAAAGAGCAGTATTTCTTGGGACTAAGTTGCCCCTTGAGAACATTAAGGATTAAAGTATCATAGGTGAATAGCTCTAGGTACTAAAGTATAGTTTTATTTGATATTAACCAATATAAAAGCGTAGAGGCAGGCAGGTCAAAAAAATTTACCTACTTAATAAGATAATATCTTGATCCCTCCCTTCAGATAGACCAACACAAACAAAAAGTCCATATACCTTTTGAAAAGCATAAAAAGTTCAAATTGTTCCCATATTCTTTCATTTTTCTAGCACCTTCCCTTTTAGATACAACCAAACATAAAAATCCATGTTGCCCCTTGATTTCTCCATTTTCTTGGTACCTTCCATTTATCTAGGTCAAAATAGTTATGAGAATTGACTTAGTGGAATCTCTTCCTTTGTATACCAAAAAAAGAATAATATGGCAAGTTCAAGATTAATGTCCAATAATGGATCAAATCACACCAATATAAATCTATCTTATTCCAAGGCTAGAATTTAAGGAATTGCAAGTAACTATTGGTACATTGATGAATAGAAATAAGGAATATTAGTCTTTTCTAATTTTGTCATCATCCAATTATTCTCATTAGTTCATTGAATGGTTTGGTTCTGAAGCTCACAATGTGACAAAAGAATCAATTCAATTAAAGAGTACACTATGATTCCCTTTAGGAATTCATTAGGTCCTTGAGGAACTATACTAAAATTGCTAGTTGTTATCATCTTACTATTTGATAATTCATCATAAATTTTGTTAAATAAATATTTTCTATTATCAATAAATATAAAGTGTGATGAATAAGAAATGTTGAAACAAAATGTACAAAAAGAAAAAGTAAAAAGAGTAACCAATTTTGTGCTCGTTGATTGAATATGTCTCGTAATTGAAAGTAGGTGGATGACATGGATCCCACTACTTGGGCCAGCAAGACTCAAATGTTTTGGTCACTCTTCTAACTTGTATGCCATTGGAGGATCAGGTGGCCTAGCTTCTTAGTGATCCAAACCATTCATTGTCTTAGGCAGTTTTTATGCAACACAAACTTCAAAATTGGTAATTCAACGCCAACACTGCCTACCCTAAGCTCATTGCCAAGCCTTAATTTTGTGAGGGTAGAAGTCAAGGTAATAGAGGCAACTATTGCAATCCAAATATTTTAGGCCCAACCTAGAGGTGTCTTGCTTTCAATAATGAAGACACTAATGCTCTTTGAATTGGCTCTTAGAAGGCAGCCATTAGTTGTTTAAATGGACTTGCCTTGTTTTTTGATCAAGTTGGGATGTTCCTCAAGGAAAAAAATCAAAGATGTAGTTTGTAATATATAGTGAAGCAGGACCTAATGAGAATTGCTGGGCAACATAATACTAGATAGTTTGAATTTGGGGATCCTAAAAATTGAAAATAAAGTAATCATTAGTTCTTTATCAGGTTAGAACAATCCTAATTTTTGTGAGAAAATGGGAGAACGTGTAAAAAAAGAAAAAAAGAAAAAGGGAGAGAACATATGAAGTGATGCAAAGATATTATGATCTAAGTTTCATTATATTAAAGTGGGTTTTATTATTAACTAAGGACTGCATATTCATGACCTAAGCCAAAAACAAGCACATCTTACAAGAAAAAAGAAGATGGAAAGAAAGAAATTATTAAAAAGCATAAACTCAAACATTTATTATCAAATAAAGCACAAAAAAATGTACTTATCTTTGTTTATTTTAACCTTACTATACTTTGGTTTCCTTCAATATTTCATTTTATCAACAAGAATAAGAAGAAAGTAAGAAGTTCTTCATTTTAGCAACTGAGATTGAGAAGAATGTAAATATCTTTTGCCAACTTCATTACAACTTAAAACTCGTAAGACTTAAGTTAGAAAGTTACATGTAACTCATGCTAAAAAAATTTATATGCATGCCTTTTTTGATGCATATCAAACATGGATGTAATAGTCACTCAAGATGCATGGCAGTATGGTCATCCTTAAAATAATATTCCTCCATAAAGAAGTTATTTAATGCATACAAATATGAGGAGGTAGAAGAAAGTTGAAGCCCACTATTTTCAATTATGCCAACCATTAATGTGGTAGGCTATGCAATTGATAAGTAATTGACCAACTTGTTGGAACTCTAGTCTCTTGCATAAATTGAATTCTATGAATATTAGGTTAGAGGTGCACTTGTGGTAGCTTTTAGAAGATAATTGAAGCCTCCCAAAAAGTATAAGAAATTACGGCAGCTCTATCTCGAGGATTCAACTAGGCCATATTAACTTACTTCCAACATCATAAAGGTTGACACTTAAAGGAAACTTCTCTTAGTCTTTAATGATATGATGAAGAGATCTCCTGAAAGAACCTTATCTAATTCCCATACCAAGAAGAACACCTAAAACCTAGCATAGAAGCTCTTAGAAGCTAGAAGAGAGAATGAAAAAATTGTATCCTTAAGGGTGGGGAGCCCCCTTTATGTAGATAAGCTTGTTTGGACATCAAATTGCCTTGATTGGTAAGCAAGGCCCCAACTTGGCACTCAAGTCATGCTCCCATGCTATGTGAACAAGGGACTCAGTTTGGCCTCAAGTTGCTTAGAAACTGCCCTAGACAAGCCAAGTTGTGTTTAAATTAAAACAATTTCAACACCTTTGAAGCCATAGAGCAATCTTATACCCCTAATTGGTAGCATTTAATTAAATTTTGAAAAGAAGTTCAAGAACGAATGTGGCAGTCTTCCATCTTCAATTGTTAACAAATCACAAATTATACACTTCAGGAAACATTTTTTATACATGAGATATCCATGGCATGCCTTTCTATATAAATGTTTGGATTATTGAAAAGAGTTGACTATATTAATAGTATTACCTGCCCATATTTTTTAAGTGAAACAATGCATGTTGATTACATATTTCTAGCAATTAGTTGTTGCTATTTTTACCCCCTTTAATAGAAACCTACAATATCAACTTACTCTAAGTAGTGCCAAAATACAAATGTAATAGAGATGCTTGAATCCCAAATGAGAGTATCCATGTACCACTTTTGTTGGAGCTCACCTTTGTATGATCCGACTCATTCACATCATTGCTCAAACTTTGGATCTCTAATGCGGTAAAAATATGATAAATTAATGATTGATAATTTCATAATCACATTACAATAATACAATGTCTCCATTCCCAACTTGGGCTAACATGGTAAATGAATAATCTAAGCAATTTTATAAGAGAAAATATAAACTAGTAGTAAGCTTAGAATTTCTAGCATGAGAGAGAGAGAGAGAGAGAGAGAGAGAGAGAGAGAGAGAGAGAGAGAGAGAGAGAGAGAGAGAGAGAGAGAGAGAGAGAGAGAGAGAGAGAAGGAGAGATTTTGGTTTGGTTAATTAGAAAAACTTAGAATGTTATACGAAAACTAGGGAGTAAGGGCAATACACATTAACTCGAGAAAAAGAAGGAGATTAATATAATTGATATTTTAAAGAGAAAAGGAAAAGACTGAGATTATTCTATAAAATGATACAAACAACAAAAGTTCATATGTGTGTGTGTGTCAATTTATTGAGACTTTTTAACAAAAAATTGTACTAAGGTCATGTGTTCCTTTCCTTCCTCTTTAGTGAGGGTAGAATGAAATTTCTCTCTTTATTGGCCATCTCAAGACCTTCATGTTCCATCTTATCCAATCACGTTCTTACATTATCTTCCTCTCTTAAACATTTACCTAAACACATTTTTTCATATTCCTTGCCTAGAATATCCAAATAAAAAAATCACTAACATAAAAGAAGTAACAAGAATAGGACTCGTATCTCTTTATTTTGCAATGAAATAGCATTCTCTCTCTCTCTCTCTCTCTCTCTCTCTCTCTCTCTCTCTCTCTCTCTCTCTCTCTCTCTCTCTCTCTCTCTCTCTCTCTCTATTAAGTGTTAAATGTTGCTTATCCAAAGTTTTTGGAACTATTAACTGATGAAAATTATATGATTATATGCTATAATCATATATTCTCATGGATTTTGTGCTACAAGAGAGCCGAAGCAAGATAAATAAGATGGACTAGTCTTATCAAACAAAGATAGAGCCCTATCTCCTCATGGAATAAAAGGTTCCGTACATAATAGAAATCCTCATTAAACAATAGAAAAGAAAAACATATAGAAAATATCCCAATTTTATAGGTATTGTAAAATGGCAAAAAAATAAGTAGCTCTTGAAAGCCAAGAAAATTAAGAGACTATTACAAGCCAAGAGTAAGCAATTAAGCAGCTTTGGTAAGGGAAAACCTTCAGACAAAGATGAAGTTGTACTAGCAGCTCAACCTCAAAATACCCATCCTAAAACCACATCTTAAGGCCTTCTCTTTGTATTCCTACCCACACATTGGCTTTTGAGTTAACATGACTATTTTATTATGGATTTTTAAACAAGAATGACTATAATTGATTAGCTAAGATTTTTTGAACACCTTAGCTTATTTTAGCTGTTTGCACCATATACTCTCTCTCTCTCTCTCTCTCTCTCTCTCTCTCTCTCTCTCTCTCTCTCTCTCTCTCTCTCTCTCTCTCTCTCTCTCTCTCTCTCTCTCTCTCTCTCTCTCTCTCTTCATTTTGCCAATTTGAAAAAGTAGAACAAATCATACATGGTTTAACAATAGTTATGGATTGGATCACTAGGAGAAATAAAATTTTGTTTGAGAAAGAGGCCAAACTTTTGGATACTAGTTCAACAATTTTTCTTTGAACTATTAGGCGTTTGACATGAATAAGGCTATGTAAAGATGAGTTGAATAGAAAGTGGTACATGAAACATCCATTTAGCACTCCACATCCTAAAATTATACACGAGATACTTATCCAATCTATTATCTATAACATGTGTGTGTGTGTGTGTGTAAGGGAAGAGATAAGGATATCTAAAATTTTGGAGTGCCTAAGAGGAAAATGTCTTGACCCCACCGTTTAGGTGTACCAGCATCCTTCTTTTTAAATATATTGAAGCAAACAAAAAATCCACATTGCCCCTTGATTTCTCCATTTTCCTAGATAACTTCATTTTTCCTTAAACCCTAATAGGCAAGAAATGTTGAAATTAAATATAAAAATTAATATAAAAAAAAGTATGGTTTGATCCCCTACTACCAGTGCTTTTACGATAACTCCCCCAATAAAACATTGGTCAAATTATTGAACCCCAACTATGGGGGGTTCAATCCTAGCCTTCTTGTCTCATTTTTCATCAAATGTAGTTAAGGAACTAACAAGTGGGTCCTATGTGAGATTGACCTTGTCATCAGATTAGCTTAAATGGAAAAATTACCCAATTGTTCACCATAAATCCCTTTGATCAACCCATAGCAAAATCCACTACCATTCAATAAATTGTTGATGGGTTTTGAACTAGAGTTGAGTTTAAATTCTAAGAGTGAGAGAAAATGGTTTGAGAAACCATGCCTTTCTTACTTCCTTTGAAAACCCATCTAGCTATGAAGATAAAGAAGTATTTTGATTGGGATTGTGTTTTGGTTGGGGATGGATGTGAGGACCATCGGTGAAAAGGATTGACAGATTATTAGAGCAGAACCCAAGAAGGAATGTGATAAAAGATGGTTTGAGAACCCTAGAAATGGATGGAAATTATATAGTTTTGTCTAGAAAAGGGGTTTAAGATACATTTTGAGATGAATTTTGATGCATTAGCCATTTTCTACTTGAATTTGGTTGTGAAGAGGACCATTGATCTACAAATGCTTTAGCTCAAAAAAAGGAAAGGGTTTCCCTGCCTTTACAATTTTAAATTCTTATAATGAAAGATGATATTGGCACCTCCTTTTTGTGATAAAAGAGCTTCCATTGTCAAAGTTCTTTAATTCAGTATAGATGCCCCTTTTTAAGTTAACATGAGAAAAAAGTGGGTCCCACATGGGCACCACATATAGATCTGTCACTATATATTTAACGAAAAATCATGCGGAAGGCTGTGATTGAACCCCACGTGATAGTTGGGATTCAATAATTAAGCCAATATTTTATTGAGTAGAATTATTCCAAAAAACTAGTAGTTGAGGGTCAAACCTTTTTTTTTTTTTTAAATTCGAGAGCTTAACCAACTTGTGCTCATTGATTGAACATGTCCAACAATTGGAAGTAGATTGATGACATGGGTCCAACTCCAGCGGGATTCAAATGTTCTGGTCACTCTTGTAACTTGTAAGCTATTGATGTACTAAGGGTCCTAGAGTCTTAGCGATACAAAGATATTATGATCTAAGTTCCATTATATTAAAGTGGGTTTTATTATTAATTGAGGAGTGCATATTTACAACCTATTTCAAAAACACCCACATCTTACCCAAAAAAAAAAAAGATGAAAAGAAAGAAATTATTAAAAAGCATAAACTCAAACATTTATGATCAAATAAAGCATTGGAAAATGGACTTATTTATGTTTATCTTAACCTTATTATACGTTGGTTTTCTTCAATATTTCATTTTATTAGCAAGAATAAGAAGAAAGTAAGAAGTTCTTCATTTTAGCAACCAAGATTGAGAAGAATGTAAATATCTTTTTCCAACTTCATTACGACTTACAACTCATAAGACTTAAGTTAGAAAGTTCCAAAAGATTTTATGCGTGTAACTCATCCTAAAAAATCTACATGCATGCTTGTTTTAATGCATTTCAAACATGCATGTAGTAGTCACTTGAGATGCATGGCACATGGTCATCCTTAAATAATATTTCTCCATAAAGAAGTTATTTAATGCATACAAATATGAGGGGGAAGAATGAAGCCCACTATTTTCAATTATCTAAACCACTAATGTGGTACGCTGTTGAATTGATAAGTATTGGACCAACTTGTTGGAACTCTAGTCTCTTGCATAAACTGAATTCTATGGATCTTAGGTTAAAGATACACTTGCAGTAGCTTTTGGAAGATAATTGAAGCCTCCCAAAAAGTATAAGAAATTAAGGAAGATCTATCTTTGGGATTCAACTAGGTCATATGAACTGACTTCCAACATCATAAAGGTTGACACTTAGAGGAACCTTCTCTTAGTGTTTAATGAAATGAAGAAGAGATCTACCAGAAAAACCTTATCTAACTTCGAAACCAAGAAGAACACCTAAAACTTAGCAGAGAAGCTCTTAGAAGCTAGAAGAGAATGAAAATTTTGTGTCCTTAAGGTTGAGTGTAATACACTCCATTTTTGGCAAATATATAAATGTCTAATTATACAAATTTTGAAATTTTGTGAAAATTAGAAAATTGGGGATTTGAAAATTTTAGAAATGAGATCACGGACTAAAACTTCAATATTTGGAATGTACATGAGAAATGGACTTCAATAACACTAAGAAAGCTAAAATCAGAGAATGGATGAAAATTGGCTAATTATTTTAATTTTTGTATTTAATAAATTAAATGAAAAGGGTAAAATTGTAATTTCATAAGTAGGGCCCACAAGAACGGGCATTGAAATTCATGCCTGACAAACATCATGGGGGCCAGTATGGCATTGATTACCAGCATTAATTGCTAGTAATCATAACTATTTTAAATAAAAATAAAATAATAGATATTAAAGGGGGGCTTTAAATGCATCTCCCCCCATTTATTTCCCCTCTCTCGCACTTTCCCCTGCCATTAAAACCTTTCTGTTTCATGTACCACCAATGAAGGCGCCGAAGATGATGCCCTAACGCTGATCAAACACCTAGCACTAGTGGAGCTGCCCCTTTCCAAGTTTGGAGACAAGATTTAGCATCATCGGCTAGCCCCAACAAGGTAGGCCAATGCACCTCCCTCTCATTTCTTTTCCGGTGGGGTTCCGATGATATTTGCATACTGAAAACTCAAGAAACAGTGAGGGGATGCCGTTTTTCGGTAAAATATGAAACTTAATATTTCTATGAAAAACAGTCCCCATGATGGTGTTAGATTGGTGATATGAACTATTCATCTTGTGCATTATGAAACTAAAAACAAACCCTTCAAATTTCATGAGGATCCAAAATTAGATAAAGCCGAAAAACTGAAAAAACAATAAGAAAGGGGAAAATTCTTAAACTTCATAAAATTGGTTAAAAACCCTAGATTTAGGTAAATTTAGTTAATGAAAGTATCATAAAACAAAAATATTCTAAAATCCAATCAAATGACATAAAAATCGTCAAATTTGGAGACTGAATGGTCACTGGCAATGACCGAAATCCAGTTGTCTTCTCCGACAATGACGACATCATTCCAGGAGACCTGGATGCCAGTCAGAGATGTGCTACGTGACATGCATGCTAGGCTAGACTATGCCCACTCAAGCGACGTGCACATCATTCCCAACCGCGACGAATGGGGTGCATTTTGGGCACTCGTCATACACGCGTGCATCTCATAGACTGTGAAGCACGTGGGACGCATTTCATCCACGCATCACCCGTGAGCATCCCCGTGACGCTATTTTTAGATTTAATTAGTCCAGAATAAATTCTAGACCATTTATTTGATTTGAAACACTAAAATCTTAATTATGGGAGCTACAAGGGTCCAAATCATAATCCGAAACATCCGTTGAGTTTGTCTCGACGATGCGAACCTAGATTTAGCATTGAAACTTTAATCTAACCACTATGAAATAGATCAAATCACAAAATCCTATTCAATAAGCTAAATCAGCATGATCAATTGATGATCAGGCTTTAGATACTGAATGTGTAGATTAATTATGAGATGATCTTGTGATTTTGAAGGACAGATCTCAAGTATTTAATAAGAAAAGTGATCTTGATCGTAGATCTAATCATGTGCCTTAAGACTACTCGATTAGAGAGCAATTTGACCGTCAGATCAACGTGTAATCATCGATATACACATAGATCACTAAATAAACATAGAAATTAAATTTATTATGATGAGAATGACTAGAATTTATGATCTGATGTTAGATCTAAGTGATAAAGAACAATCCAACTGTGGGATCATCTTCAAACTTTATAAGATAAAAGAAATTGATTCCTTAGAGATCAAGGGACACTAATTGATAAATCATAACTTAGATTGATGATCGAAGATGACAGATGATTGTCTAGATATTAGAAAAATCAACATCTAGCCCAGGATTAGCTTGATTAAGGGTTAATTAGACAATCTGGGTCGTTAATCCAGGATTAACTACCAGATCAAAGACATCATCACTTAAATTAACGTACTTTTGGGAATTTAAGAATACCAAGTGAATGGATAAAGATCTAGATGAATAATGAAGACTCCATGAGAATAGTGGATGACTTAGTGTGATACTATGGTTTGACAAGTACTTCAGAGCGCTCGAGTTGAGACAATTTACATGCCTAATTCGTTGAGGTAGGTAATTGTATTTAATAACTTTTTTATTTCATGGACCATGACATAATTACTTGAAAACTTTGAAGCATAGATTTTATGTCCTATCATGTTTTCATGAGCTTACCTTCATCATACACAATTAATATTATGACATTTTGCTCTACATGATTTATACCTTGTTTTAAGGTACAATTTATGATGTACTAGCATATCTTGATTTGATCTTCTCGAGATTGACTATGCATGGAAACACTTATGATTTATCTTGTATTTGTTGCTATTTTATGATAGGTGTTTCTGCCCTATGGGTACTATGTTAGAAGGGTTGTAGGGTTGACCACCCACCCTCTGACTTTATGATGATGATGATGATGATGATTACACACATACCCCAAAAGGAGTCAATGTACGTAAGAGGTGGTATCATGGGTAGTCCCTATGTAATATCCTTAATTTTCAGTACAAATTAAGAAATTACTAAATAAATTAAATTAAAAATTTATTGACAATTTTTTCCTGAAAACTTAATAATTTGAAAGTGTTCGTCGATAGGATTCCAACGCCACAAAGAACGAGGAAAACGGAGCTCAAACAAGGGAGTTATGAGCCGTTGAAGTTATAGGGGCATTTTAGTCATTTGGCAGAGACGTATAACACAGGGGCCCAAATTGATAATGGCACCCCCGTCTTCCACACGCCTCTACCAGATCGGCGAAATCGCCTAAGAAACCAATGAAAAGAGGCGTGAAGGGAAGAGTTTCTCTTCCCCTAGGACTCTAAGGCCTATATCTACCACTCCCTAGGTGCCAAAACGCTCCACCTTGAGTGTTTTCACTGAGTTTCACTCAGTAACCCTAGCTCCGCAAAGTTGAATTTTTTCGATGAGTGGAACTTCGGCAACGTCCATCAACGGCTAACAACACGAGGTAAGCCTTAAACCATGATTTTTGGGTTTATTAAATAGGAAATTAAAATTAAAATTTCATTTAAATCAGGAAAAATCAAATTTTCCTGGGAACTCTGTGCACGCTACTGTTGGAGCATGATGTCATGGATGAAACCACATCTGTTTGAAAATCGCACCGTCAAACTAGTGCACAAGAGACCCAAGATCAAACCCTTTAAATTTGGGAGAGATCCAACAGTGGGTTTCTCTAGAAAACGTGAAAACCAGTACCTATGGACATTTTTAGGAACTTGAGAAAAATCATTTAAAAAACATGGTTTTTGGCAAAATCAGTGCAAAAGGAGGGCATAAATGAATTCTAGAGGAAATTTTGAGAAAAACAGTACAAAAATTGCGCAAAACGGACGCCTATAGGCTTGCCAGAGACGACCGGAATCTGGTCATCTTCTCCGACGGCGGCGACCGCATCAGCGCCTTGGCGCTGACACCGGGATGCACAGCAGAATACCCCAAAGACGACGTCGAATGAAGTTGATGTCGCACGCGTACGCGATGTCACGCACGCATGGGAGAGACGGCATTCGCTGTCTCGGAGGGGTCGGGACTCGCGGCGTCCTAGCGACCGTAACGCACATGACGGTGCGTCACAGTGCCGAAGAGGCACGCGACGCATCTCAACTGGGCGTCTTGGTTGCGGGCGTCTTCGTGACGTCGGTTTACGCCGGTATAAACCGGCGTAAACCAAAGCGGCCGGTACAAACCACCTTGTGGTGGTCAGCCATACCCCATTTAAGTATACATGAACTTAAAACTTGATTTTTGGGAGATATAGGAGTCCAAATCACAATCTGAAAGAAGCGTTGTGACCATATTGACGACGAGGACCTAGTTTTAACTTAAAAACTTATAAATGAATACTTTTAATTTAGAAAAATTTTAAAATAGTGATGTGACATGTACAAGTGTACTTGAATATACTAGTTAAGTGGATTATTAGCAAGCTAAGTGGTCTCATATTGAAGTAGGTGACGATAATTAATGCTTTGCATTGATTTTTAAACCATGCATAAATATAGCATTATGCGTGATTGTGTTTTAAATTGCAATTATTAATTGCCGTGGATTTCATGGGACTTTGAGTACATTATGATTATTACAAATTGAATCTTTTATTGAATAAATTCATGACAAATGTTTTTATGAGCATGATGTTAATCAATTATGCTTAAATAGAGACTTATTTATTATTATATCTTAGAAATGCATGGATTTACATGAAAATGAGAATAGAAGCTTATTAGGTGGTCCTTTTATAGGCTAACCCCAGGATGAGGGGCATGTCTTGGGGATTTCGAGCTATGAGTGCTCTTGAGTTTGAGCATATACATATGATTTCCATGTTTTATATTTGATGACGGGTGCTCTCGCCGGGTGGGTGTCATGCTAGGAGGGATAGGGCCGGCCACCCACCCTCCGAGATTGTGATCTGATGATATTGTAAAATGATAGACACCTGCCCATAGATGGCATTCGGTAAGGGTTTGGTAACATGGATAATCCACACTAGCGGTCTGAGCCTTTCCATGGGGATAGACGTTAAGTCTCCCGTTATAGTGTCAACGGAGAGCGGCGATGGTTGATACCCACGGAGGGTTGCCACTGCGGCATGATGGCCCATATTCTTATTATGTGTGCGTGTATGATGAGCATGGTTGTGGATGGTATGCCTGGGTGTGACGACACTCAGAGGTTGGCTATTAGTACTCATGATCAGTGATATTAGTGCGATGTTGTGGGACCCATTACCTTAGGGTGCCCTTATTCTTATTGTATGCTCATTTACCTTGATTCATGTCATGTTTTAACTCCGTGAAATGCATGTTTTAGCATATGGAATAAATTGGCATTTATGTTGGCATGACTTATGATACAACTATCTTCATAGATGATAGACTTTTTATTTATTTCATTTTATTACATTAATTGTCTATGTACCTACACAAGCGATAGCTTGCTGAGGCATTACTTTGTTTTGCAATGCCTTAGTAACAGGAAAGGCAAGGTTGTTGAAAAACCGTGAGAGCTGCGAAAGATCCTTTGTCCTAAGATTTTAGACAGTGATGTGAGTCAATAAACAGGATTATTATTTGAATTTAATTATGGACTGTATACTTTATATTTTGGATTTGATTGAGATGTTTAGACATATGTTGGACATTTATATGAGATGTTATGATAGATAGACCATGGGCCATATTATTATTGTGTTTTGGATATTTATTTGATTCAAAATAAAGGCGCGGATTTATTTGACGTTGATTGATACGCGTATTGTTTTAAATCTATTTATGTTTTAATTTATATGTATGCCATTTTGAGAAAGGAAAACTAACACTAAGAGTTTTTAAGAAATGTTTTAGTAAAATGATAAATAAAACTTTTCTCATGGGATCCTAAATGCTCTTATTAAAAATGCTATTATTATTATAAAAAAATGTCTTAAAAATCCGGGGTGTTACAAATTTGGTATCAGAGCCCAATCTAGTCCATCATAATCCTTGCAAATGTCCATTTATATGTGAGTAACAGTCCATAATTGTTATAGAGAGAGGAACTTACACTTAGTGACATTTAAAACTTTTGACAGATGGCTCCTCGAAGAAGGACAGGGTCTACCCATGCTACACCCGTGGCCCCACCTATTGAGTCCTCTAATCAAGAGGATCGTGATGCCGAGTTATTGAATCTATTAATGTCAGGACTAGTACCACTTATACAGCAGCAGGTTAGGACAGCTGTTGACGCTGCTAACCCTAGCCCTATTCCACCACCTCAAGTGGCACCCATGGTTTCGTCAGTTCAGTCCTCACAACCAGTACAGGAACCACCAATACCTAGAGCCACTGAGGGCAATGCTACTAGTGACTCTAAGAAGACAGATAAATTATTAGAGAGATTTCAAAAGATGGTGAAACCCTTTTATAGCGATGGTAACACGGAGGAGGCCGAGCGATGGTTATTTGAGGCGGAAAGGACATTTGACGCTATGAAGATCTCACTAGAGGATCAAGTTAAAGTACCCTCCTACCTATTGAAAGGTGAGGCAGGCTTCTGGTGGCAGACCTTTACACTCACCTGACCAGATTTGACCGAGACGATGACATGGGCAGCCTTTAAACAGGCTTTCGACACTCAGTACTTTCCACCCCATGCATTGCAGTCAATGAAGAAAGAGTTTGCCACCTTGGAGCAGAGAGACATGACGGTTCAGTAGTATCTGAACCGATTTACACGACTGAGGAGATTTGCACCTCACGCGCTGGCCTCAGACACAGAGGCAACCGACAGATTTGTGGATGGATTGACACCTTGGCTGAGAGATCGGGTGATTTCTTCACGAACCACTTCTGTGCGAGATGCTACTGACATAGCTTCCATGCATGAGAAGAACTCTCTCAGGACTAGAGGGGGTGTGTACCAGCCCTTTAAGGGAAAGAGACCGTTTAGTGCTATGCAGACACATGGTGCATCAAGTCATCCACCGCAGGCCAAATTTAAGAGAGATACTGAGAGGAAGAGATGTGATAAGTGCAAGGGTTGGCACCCTGGGCAAGGGTGCAATAAATTTGATAGGCTATAGCAGCAGAGGCAGTCCCAACCACAGCGACAGCCCTATGCACCTTTCCAGAGACAGCCATACAGGTGTTTCAACTGTGGAGACGTCGGCCACTTCATTAAGGACTGTCCTAAGGGGCAGAGAGAGAGACAGACTGAGATGGGTGCAGAGACAACTACCGCGCCACGTAGCCAAGAACGAGTATTTGCCATCACGTCAGGACAAGCGCAGGCATCACACCAAGTCATAGAAGGTACTCGTCCAGTCTTAGATAGACATGCCAAAGTTTTTTTTTGACATAGGGTCTACACATTCTTTTATATCATGTATTTTTGCATCTTGCCTTGATGTATGTGTGCACAAATTAGTATTTGGATTAGATATCATGACACCTGTGGGAGAGACTATAGAGACTACCGAATATCTTAGGGAAATACCTATAAAGATATCAGGCATGATTATGGACACTGACTTCATCTTACTAGACATGGTAGACTACGATATTATTCTTGGGATGGATTGGTTAGCCAACTATTGGGCTATGGTAGACTACCGAAAGAAGCGAGTCACATTGCTTATACCTGGGCAACCAGAAATAATGTTCCAGGGTAGAAAAGATCAATCAGGTACATGCATCATCTCTGTTATGAAGGCGGCACGATTTTATGCACGAGGGTGTAACGCATTCCTCACATATGTGACTGTTGAGGACAAGGAGCAACCACAGCTTGACGAGATTGATGTTGACCATGAATTTGCTAATGTCTTTCCTGAGGAATTACCAAGATTGCCGCCAAATAGGGAGATTGACTTTATCATTGACTTGGTGCTGGGTACATCACCTATCTCTAAGGCACCATACAGGATGGCTCCAGCAGAGTTGAGAGAGCTTAAGGTACAATTGCAAGAATTATTGGATAAGAGCTTCATTAGGCCGAGCGGATCACCATGGGGAGCACCAATCCTTTTCGTAAAGAAAAAAGGATGGATCATTGAGACTATGCATTGACTATCGGTTGTTGAACAGCGTTACTATAAAGAACCAATACCCTTTGCCACACATAGATAATTTATTTGATTAGCTCCAATCAACACAAGTGTTCTCCAAGATAGATTTGAGGTCATTGTATCATCAGCTGAGGGTTAGAGAAGAGGATATCTCGAAGACTGCTTTTAGGAGTCGCTATGGTCATTATGAATTCTTAGTGATGCCATTTGGACCTAATGAACCGTGTTTTTCGAACTTATTTGGATAAGTTCGTGATTGTATTCGTTGATGACATCTTGATTTATTCACCTAGTCATGAAGCACATAGAGAGCATCTCTACACGGTATTGAACACACTTCGGCGACATCAGTTGTATGCCAAGTTCAGTAAGTGTAATTTTTTGCTAGACCAGGTGCATTTCTTAGGCCACGTCATATCTAAAGATGGAGTGGTCGTGGATTCAGTAAAGGTAGAGGCAGTACTACACTGGGAGAGGCCCAAGACAGTGACTGAGATACATAGTTTTCTCGGTTTAGCAGGATATTATCGTCGTTTCATAGAGGGATTCTCTAAGATTGCGTTACCATTGACCACCCTAACCAGGAAAGACACTCAATTTGTATGGACCGAGGATTGCGAGGAGAGCTTCCAAGAGCTCAAGAGGATACTTACTACTGCTCCGGTATTGACTTTACCATCAGGTGTAGGCAGTTATGTGGTTTATTGCGACGCCTCTGGCAAGGGATTAAGAGCAGTGTTGATGCAACAGGGGAAGGTAATTGCTTATGCGTCAAGACAGTTGAAGACACATGAGGTAAATTACCCAACACATGATTTGGAATTAGCAGCGGTGGTATTTGCGTTGAAGTCGTGGAGACATTACCTTTATGGTGAGAGATTTGAGTTATTCACTGATCATAAGAGCCTCAAGTACTTCTTTACTCAGAATGATTTGAATATGAGGCAGCGTAGATGGATGGAGTATCTCAAGGACTTCGACCTCACCATATAGTACCATCCTGGGAAGGCTAACGTCATTGCAAATGCCTTGAGTAGGAAGTCTGGAGTGATGATTGCAAATTTGTCGACTCGGTCTAAGTTCTTTGACAGGATCTTAGAGGCACAGGACAAAGATCAAGAAACACAGGATCTAACAGATAAGGCAGATTTTTTGAGGGGACCAGATGAAGGAGTCAGATTTAAGGGAAGGTTGGTAGTACTGGCAGATAACGAATTGAGGCGTGAGTTACTTCAAGAAGCGCACCAGTCCCCTTATACAATTCATCCTGGGGGTATGAAGATGTATCAGGATCTCAAGAGACATTTCTGGTGGAATGGTATGAAGAAGGATGTTGGAGAGTGCGTTGCACGATGCTTGACTTGTCAACAGGTCAAGGCTGAGCATCAGCGTCCATCAGGACTACTCCAGACACTGGACCTTCCTAAGTGGAAGTGGGATCATATTACCATGGACTTTGTTCTAGGTCTTCCGAGGACTGCTAGCGGCCACGACATGATATGGGTTGTTGTAGACAGGTTGACCAAGTCCGCTCATTTCCTTCCTATTAGATAGAATCAGATCGTGGATAGTTTAGCAAAATTATATGTTAAGGAGATCGTAAGTCTACATGGAGTTCCCTTGAATATTATATCGGATCAAGATACGCGATTTACCTCAAAATACTAGAAGAGCGTGCAAGAGGCGTTAGGGTTGAGACTGAAATTTAGTACAGCCTTCCATCCTCAGACAGATGGACAGAGTGAGAGGACCATCCAGACTATTGAGGATATGCTACGAGCTTGTGTTATGGATTGGAAGGGTAGCTGGGAAGATCATTTACCTTTGGTGGAATTTGCCTATAATAATAGTCACCATGCTAGTATTGATATGGCTCCATACGAAGCACTTTATGGCAGACCTTATCGGTCACCCTTATGTTGGAGTGATGTAGGAGAAAGACGCATGGTGAAGTTTGAGTTAGTAGAAGAGTGTATAGAGAAAGTCCAACTCATCCGGAAAAGGTTACTGACAGCTCACAGTCGACAGAAAAGTTATGCAGACAAGAGGAGAAAAGACTTAGTGTTATTTGAGGGTGAGCATGTATTCTTGAAAGTTTCTCCTATGAAAGGGGAGTTGAGGTTTGGAAATAAAGGGAAGCTTAGCCCCAGGTATATTGGACCTTTCGAGATCTTACGCAGAGTTGGGTCAGTGGCATACCAGCTTGCCTTACCACCACAGCTGGCAAATGTATATGACGTCTTTCACGTGTCTATGCTGAGGAAATACGTGCTAGATCCCTCACACGTGTTGGAGCAGATCGCAGGAGAGCTACAGTCTAATATGACATTTGAGGAGAGACCAGTGCGCATATTAGATACTAAAGTCAAAGAGTTAAGGAATAAGACCATTGCCTTGGTCAAAGTCCTTTGGCAGTATCATTCATTATAGGAGGCTACCTGGGAAATAGAAGAGGAGATGTGAAAGATCCATCTAGAGTTATTTACATAGAGGTATGTAGCTAAATTTTGAGGACGAAATTTTTATAAGGAGGGAAGGATGTAATATCCTTAATTTTCAGTACAAATTAAGAAATTACTAAATAAATTAAATTAAAAATTTATAGATAAAAATTTTTCTTGAAAACTTAAGAATTTGAAAGTGCTCATCGATAGGATTCCAACGCCACAAAAGAACGCAAAAAACGGAGCTCAAACAAGAGAGTTAGGAGCCATTGAAGTTATAGGGGCATTTTAGTCATTTGGCAGAGAGGTATAACCCATGGGCCCAAATTGATAATGGCACCCCTGTCTTCCACACGCCTCTACCAGATCCGGTGAAATTACCTGATAAACCAATGAAAAGAGGCCGGAAGGGAAGAGTTTCTCTTCCCCTAGGACTCTAAGGCCTATATCTACCCCTCCCTAAGTACCAAACTGCTCCACCTTGAGCGTTTTCACTGAGTTTCACTCAGTAACCCTAGCTCTATAAAGTTGAATTTTTTCGGCAAGTGAAACTCTGGCAACGTCCATCGATGGCTAACAACGCGAGGTAAGCCTTAAACCCTGATTTCTGGATTTATTAAATAGGAAATATAAATTAGAATTTCATTTAAATCAAGAAAAAACAAATTTTCCTGGAAACTCTGTGCACGCTACTGTTGGAGTGTGATTTCACGAATGAAACCACATCTGTTTGAAAATTGCACCATCCAACTAGTGCACAAGAAACCCAAGATCAAGCCCTTTAAATTTGAGAGAGATCCAACGATGGGTTTCTCCAGAAAACGTGAAAATCAGTACCTATGGACGTTTTTAGGAACTTGGGAAAAATCATTTAAAAAACATGGTTTTTGGAAAAATCAATGCAAAAGGAAGGCATAAATGAATTCTAGAGGAAATTCTAAGAAAAACGACGCAAAAATTGCACAAAATGAACGCCTGTAGGCTTGCTGGAGACGACCGGAATCCGGTCGTCTTCTCCGGCGGCGGCGACCGCATCGGCGCCCTGGCGCTGACGTCGGAACACACAGTACAATGCCCCAAAGACCACATCAAATGAAGTCGACGTCGCACGCGTACGCGACGTCGCGCGCGCGCTGGAGAGACGGCATTCGCTTTCTCGGTGGGGTCGGGACGCGCGGCGTCCTGGCTACTGTGACGCACGCGGGGTGCGTCACGGTGCCGAAGACGCACGCGGCACGTCTCGGCTGGGCGTCTCAGTTGTGGGCATCTTAGTGACGCTAGTTTACGCCGGTATAAACTGGCATAAACCAGAGCTGCCGGTACAAACCACCTTATGGTGGTCGTGCAGGCCCCATTTACGTATACATGAACTTAAAACTTGATTTTTGGGAGCTCGAGGAGTCAAAATCACGATCCGAAAGAGGTGTTGTTACCGTATTGACGACGCGAACCTAGTTTTAACTTATAAACTTATAAATGACCACTTTTAATGTAGAAATTTTTTTAAATAGTGATGTAACATGTACAGGTGCACTTGAATATACCAGTTGAGTGGATTATTAGCAAGCTAAGTGGTCTCACATTGAAGTAGGTGACGATAATTAATGCTTTGCCTTAATTTTTAAACCATGCATAAACATAGCAGCATGCGTGATTGTGTTTTAAATTGCAATTATTAATTGTCGTAGATTTCGTGCGACTTTGAGTGCATTATGATTATTACAAATTGAAATCTTTTATTGAATAAATTCATGACAAATGTTTTTATGAGCATGATGTTAACTAATTATGGTTAAATAGAGACTTATTTATTATTATATCTTGAAAATGCATGGATTTACATGGAAATAAGAATAGAGGCTTATTAGGTTGTCCTTTTATAGGCTAACCCCAGGATGAGGGGCATGTCTTGGGGATTTCGAGCTATGAGTGCTCTTGAGTTTTAGTATATACATATGATTTTCGTGTTTTATATTTGATGACGGATGCTCTCGCCTAGTGGGCGTCATGCTAGGAGGGATAGGGCCAGCCACCCACCCTCCGAGATTGTGATATGATGATACTGTGATATGATAGACACCTGCCCATAGATGGCATTCGGTAAGGGTTTGGTAACATGGATAATCCACACTAGCGATCTGAGCCTTTCCATGGGGACAGACGTTAAGTCTCCCATTATAGTGTCAACGGAGAGCGGCGATGGTTGATACCCATGGAGGGTTGCCACTGCGGCATGATAGCCCATATTCTTATTATGTGTGCGTGTATGATGAGCATGGTTGTGGATGGTATGCCTGGGTGTGACGACACTCAGAGGTTGGCTATGAGTACTCATGATCAGTGATATTAGTGCGATGTTGTGGGACCCATTACCTTAGGGTGCCCTTATTCTTATTGTATGCTCATTTACCTTGATTCATGTCATGTTTTAACTCCGTGAAATGCATGTTTTAGCATATGGAATAAATTGGCATTTATGTTGGCATGACTTATGATACAACTATCTTCATAGATGATAGACTTTTTATTTATTTCATTTTATTACATTAATTGTCTATGTACCTACACAAGCGATAGCTTGCTGAGGCATTACTTTGTTTTGCAATGCCTTAGTAACAGGAAAGGCAAGGTTGTTGAAAAACCGTGAGAGCTGCGAAAGATCCTTTTTCCTAAGATTTTAGACAGTGATGTGAGTCAATAAACAGGATTATTATTTGAATTTAATTATAGACTGTATACTTTATATTTTGGATTTGATTGAGATGTTTAGACATATGTTGGACATTTATATGGGATGTTATGATGGATAGACCCTGGGCCATATTATTATTGTGTTTTGGATATTTATTTGATTCAAAATAAAGGCGTCGATTTATTTAACGTTGATTGATAAGCGTATTGTTTTAAATTTATTTATGTTTTAATTTATATGTATGCCATTTTGAGAAAGGAAAACTAACACCCAGTGTTTTTAAGAAATGTTTTAGTAAAATGATAAATAAAACTTTTCTCATGAAATCCCAAATGCTCTTATAAAAAATGCTCTTATTATTATATATATAAAAATATCTTAAAAATCCGGGGTGTCACACCCTACTACGGGTCTGTCCCCCCGTGTGAGACGGAGGAAGTCTCCCATTTCAGTGTCAACGGCGAGCGACAATGATTGAGACCCTGGAGTGGTTGACATTGCAGCATAGTAGCTCATACTCTTATTCTGTTTGCTCATGTGATATGGATATATTATGTGAAGTCTGTGTGGGAGGTCTACGGGCTGAGCAAGCTACCTGGTGTGAGACCTATATGTGAGGAACCCTGGAATTTGAATGAGTTCTCATTACCACTGATATGAGTGTAGTGGGACACTATCAGGGCATGATTATGTATAACGTCCTATTTATTATGACATGCATTCATATTTTTTATGATGAAACTGATCTTTATTTGATTTTGACAAATGCATGACCATGCACTATTTGGTGATTGAATATGGTACCTTTGTGTTTCAACGTAAACTATGCTTTGACCGTCATTGATTTGTTCAGAATCATTATCCTTCATGCGTTATTTACTATGGATGACTAATGATTTGACGTATTATATAAATGTTTTACTCCATGAGATTTGTCGTGGTATTGATATTTTTACACTACACTATTTCATTACATTCTTGTTAAATGTGATCACCTACACAAGTAATGGCTTGCCAAGGCATTGCTTTGTTTTGCAATGCCTTATATTTGGAGAGCAATAGCACTAAGGGTAAGCAGGTGGAGCAGCATTGAGTGAAGGGACCATGAGGTCCATCTGCTACCATTACTTCAGAGACTGACTGGCGTATGCTTTATTTTACTTGTCATTGGACTTCTTTTTTAGCTGTATTGATATACTTGTTATGGGGAAGGTATTGAACCCAACTTTGATGTTTACTGTGTGTATATACTTACAAATGTGAGTGGATGTGGTGATCATGGATGGGACCCTGGGGATTGTTTACATTGTCTTTATTGTTATCCCTTATCACGACTTATGTTTTAACCAAGTTTTGGTTTTAATTGAGCATGCTCTGTACTATATCGCCTTAGTTTTATTTGTCGCTTGGATTTGTATTTGGATGACCCCTTGGGATTTTTGGAATGATTATTGTAATTATATTAAATATTGGTTTTTCTCCTTCAAGGATCCAGCCTATTTTACAAAACATATTATTATTATTATTATTATATGAAAAATGGTTTTAGAAAACCCATGGTGTAACAGTGGGATGCCCCCTTTATATAGGTAGGCTTGCTTGGACATCAAACGGCTTTGATTGGTAGGCAAAGCCCCCAACTTGGCACTCAGGTCATGCTCCCATGCTATGTGAACAAGGACCCGTCTTTGCCTCAAGTCAGCCTAGAAACTACCCTAGACAAGCTAAGTTGTGTTTAACTTAAACAATTTCTACACCTTTAGAACCATGGAGCAATCTTATAGCCCTAATTGGTAGCATTTAACTAAATTTTAAAAAGAAGTTAAAGAATGCATGTGGATTCTTTCATCTTCAATTATTAACAAATCACAAATTAAACACTTCAACTAATCCAAAGGTAAACATTTTTTTATATGTGAGATATCCATGACATGCCTTTCTATTTAAATGTTTGGATTATTGAAAAGAGTTGATCATACTAATAATATTACCTACCCATATTTTTAAGTGAAATAATGCATGTCGATTAGATATTTCCAGCAATTAGTTGTAGCTATTTTTTTTCCCTTTAAAGAAACCTACAATATCAACTTACTTGCCAGAATACAAATATAATGGAGACGCTTGAATCCCAAACGAGAGTGTCCATGTACCACTTTTGTTGGAGCTCACCTTTGTATGATCCGATTCATTCACATCATTGTTCAAACTTTGGATCTGTAAGATCTTTGAAAAAAACAAAAAAGACTTAAAATAGAGGGGGCCGTAATTGATACAGACACCCCCCCCCCCACTTAAAGAAAAAAAAAAAAAAAAGAACAGACCTAACGGTTTGTTCTCCATGCGATTGAGAGAGGGAGAGGAAAAGAGGAAGAGAGAATGGGGGAGAAGGAAAGAGGAGAAAGGAGGGGAGGAAACTACCCATCCTTCACCCTCCATTTCTCTCATCAACTAAGGGAGGAGGAGATCGACAATGGAGAAGAGTTGACGGTTGCCGAAAAAGACAGAGTGAATGGCGTCATTGATCGACGATCGGTGCCGTTCATTGTCTTCCCCTGACTACCATGAGCAAAAGCCCTATAGTTGCTCGTTGATTTAGCAAGTTTTGGTGGGGGCAAAAGGGGAAAAACAGTACCCACGATGGGATTTGCCGGCAACGGGAAAATCAATGGCAATCTCGTTCTTTGGTGACGAATGGAGGTTGAAGATACTCCTTAAGGGTAAGATCTAAGATACCCATCTCTTGAATCTTGGTAGTTTGCAAAATTTATGCATTTTTAACCTAGATCTATAATTAGGGATGATCCAACCGTCCAATCCCTAATCTAAGCGTAGGGATGAAAAATTAAAGGCTTGATGTAGTTTAAATCACACTAGATTGACAGATCTAGGCGGGAAACTGATCGGACAATCTCGGTCGTCCGATCGGGTATTGTTTGCACAGTAAATCCTTGATGTCTGATTGATGATCAGACATCACCGATGAATCTTAGGACCCCAAATTAGCTAGGATATGACAAAAATTGGGAATGGATGGATGAACTAGCTATCTTGATTTGGAAATGTGTAAATTTACTTGAAATTATGAACATATGGATTTGTATTGACAATGAATTCAAAATTTGATTTGGTTAGGTGATTGATAAGTGATTGAAGGAAGGATATAGCAAAATTGTGGAGTACAAAAAGGGAGGTAGGTAGTTTGGACATCAATATGCTTGGAATTTACCTGAAACTTGAGATTATGACCTTTTTAGTTATGCAACTATCAAAAGGGTATATTTATGCAATTTATTTAAAATTCCGGGTTTACTTTACTATCAGATTGAAAACCAATGCATGGAAGTATGTTTGAAAATACATGGATTTCACAAATTATGAGATGATAAGAAATACAGTATCTTTAACTCACCATTGCGAGGGTGGTTTTTACATGATTATACTATATCATGGAATTTGAATTACATGATTTCAACAATGCATGAAATTATATGGTTTTATCAGTTTTATAAGCATGGAATGTTGCCTAGTTTATTATATTATGACAAACATATTGGGGCCAATGGACTCTGTGCTAGGAAGATTGAGGATTGATCATCCTCTTTCTTCTGAAATTATATATGTATGGCGGATACTTGGCCAGAGGGGCCTAATACAAGCTCATGTCATCATGGACAGGTCATGGCTTGTGTGCTGTGTTTTCCATGAACACGGTGCAGAGGAGTCTATCTGTTTGGTATCTGCGTGATAGCCATGGACTTGATTGGTTCTTGTCCGTCGCACAGAGGTTCCATTATTTTCGGGTTTATATGAATATATTGCGCAATAGCACAGGTGCAGGGCACCTTGGTATTTCAGGTCAATAATGAGTACTCATGACCAACCGCATGTGGCCGGATTTGAGTGGTTTTATACACGTAAAATCTTGATGAGATTTAGAGAGAGAGAGAGAGAGAGAGAGAGAGAGAGTGTGTGTGTGTGTGTGTGTGTGTGTGTGTGTGTGTGTGTGTGTGTGTGTGTGTGTGAACTGGTTGAAATACTCTTTATTCACATTTAAGCATTTCCTACTTTAAATGCATTTCTCTATTGGTTTTGATAAATGCGAAGAGTCGAGACTATGTTCCATATCATCTAAATGTTTTACTAAGGTTATTATCATTATTTGGAAACAATAAGCATGGACGTTAAATTGATGATTCAAACTAATTGGATATGGAAACTATTTGAAATGGCATGGTATGAATTTTGGAATATATTACACTACTTATTTGGCATCATATGACATAAAATTTCACAAGGTATGATAAATTGTCCCTTTTAAAGTTAGAATTGCATAAACTTATGTGTTGATGATAAAACTACCTACACAAGCGAAAGCTTGCTGAGATATTGTACTTGTTTGCAATATCTTAGGTTCGAAGGACTCCAACAAAGGGAAAGGCACATAGTTTTGACTTGGAAGCTACAAGAAAGCTATTTTGAGTAAAGGTGAGGTATATGTAAAGATTTCTGAAGGTTCTTACAACTCTTATGTAATTAAAATTATTTCATGACTATTAGAAATGGACATGTGAATGTGTACTTATTATCCTTTGATACAAATGGCTATGACTGGAGTGAGCCTAGGTATACAGGTCAATTACCTAGCCTTTTTGGCATTACCAAAATGTTTCATTTATTTAAAATAAACAAAAATGTGTATGTTGGTATTTGGAGGGAGACGGAGTCTCTATCATGGATATTTATATGCACATGATGATTATCAGGTGTCGCATTGTATGCGTTAAATGCACGATGTCCGAAATACAGGGGAGACTCTACAGGATTTTTGGTAGGAATGTGATGTTCATTCCTCTGAAAATCATTGTTTTTAATGGAAAAAAAAAAAAAGACACTCGGGATTTTTAAGGTATTCTTTTCAAAGTTATTCTTCTGCTATTTGGTTTTGAACAGTTTTACAAAGTATTAGGGCCCCACAAAGCAAAAGATTTATGAAAAAGTATTAGAAAAACCCGGGATGTCACAAGATCTTTGTAAAAATATGATAAATTCATAATCACATTACAATAATACAATGTCTCCATTCCCAACTTGGGCTAACATGGTAAATTAGTAATCTTAGTAAATTTATAAAATAATACACTGTCAAAATTTTCTTAAGAGCCCACTTAAAATATAAACTAATAGTCAGCTCAGAATCTCTTCTAGGAGAGAGAGAGAGAGAGAGAGAGAGAGAGAGAGAGAGACTGATTGGTTTGGTTAATTAGAAAACATATAATGTTATACGAAAACTAGGGAGTAAGGGCAAATAACATTAATTCAAGAAAAAAGAGGAGATTAATATAATTAAGAGTTTCAAGAGAAAAGAAAAGGATTGAGATTTTTCTATAAAATGATACAAACAACAAAAGTTCCAAATATATATATATATATAATACACTGTCAAAATTTTCTTAAGAGCCCACTTAAAATATAAACTAATAGTAAGCGCAGAATCTCTTGCAGGAGAGAGAGAGAGAGAGAGAGAGAGAGAGAGAGAGAGAGAGAGAGAGACTGTTAATTTATTGGAATTTTTACAATATTTCAAAAAGCGTGTAAATTGGATGATCTTATCATTTAAAAAGTAGTTATTGGAAATGAATTGTTTAGAAACAATAGCCTAAATTAGATGATGGGATCATCTAATCTACATGCTTATTCGAAAATTTTCAAATTAGTACCCTATAGTTTGGCTTCTTTTTCATAGAAGACCTGGAATTTTATTTGATCCAAACTAGTAGCCTATCTTTAATTTTTGTTCCTTCTATGATGGGCAATTAAAGCCATTGATGGAAAGAGGTCATATGCTCCTCTCCTACCTCTTTAGTAAGGGTAGAATGAGATTTCTCTCTTTAATTAGTAGCCATCGCAAGACCTTCATGTGCCATCTTATCCAATCATGTTGTTACATCATCTTCCTTTGTTAAACATTTTCTCAAACACCTTTCTTCATATTCCTTAACTAGAATATGCAAATAAAATTAAAAAAAAACACTACATAAAAGAAATAAAGAGAGTAGAACTCAGATCTCTTCATTTTGCAACGAAATCTAGCATTCTTCCTTTTTCTCTCTCCATACGCTTCCATGGACAAAGCCAATATATTAACTGTTAAATGTTGCTTATCTAAAGTTTCTAACCGTCGGTACCAATGATAAAAAATATATGCTAGAATAATCTATTCTCATGGATTGTGTGCTACAAGACAGCCAAATCTACATAAATAAGATGGACTAGTCTAATCAAATAGAGATAGAGCCCTAATTACTCGTGGAATAAAAGGTTCCATATATGATAGAAATCCTCATTACACAACAAAAAAAGAGAAATATACTAAATAGACCCCAATTTAATAGGTATTATAAAATGGCAAAAAATAAGCAGCTTGTGAAAGCCATGAAAACTAATAGACTATTCTAGGTAAGCAAATAAGCAGCCTCGATAAGAGAGAAAACCTTTAGACAAAGATGGAGTCACCATGTGTGTGTATGTTCTCCCCTATTGCTAATGCCATTTCAAATTTGGCCGACAATAAAGGATCTTTTTACGGGAGAAGAGGAAGAAGAAAAAGAAGTGAGAGGAATTGATATTGACACCTCTTTTTTTCTTTCAACTTTTATTTTTCACTATATTTTACTTAAAATTCTCATTTTGCCCCTGTAAAATAGAACAAGAACCCATATATGGTTTTAATAACCCATTATGGATTGGACCACTAAGGAACAAAAATAAAAGAAGGGATGCTACTTTGACTCAAATAAAAATTTGAGCCCTTCTTTGAGAAAGAGGCCAAATTTAAGAATACTAGTTCAACAATTTTTATTTGAACTATTAGACATCCAAATTTGGAGCATTGACATGAATGATTAAGGCTATGTAAAGGTGAGTTGAAGAAAAAGTGGTACATGAAACATCTATTTAGCATTCCACATCCTAAAATTAGATATCAGCTACTTATCCAATCTATTATATATATATATATATATATACATATATATATATATATACATATATATATATATATAAGGGGAAAAGACAAGGAGGTCAAATTTTTCAGAGTGCCTAAGAGGAAAATGTTTCGACCCCTCCCTTTAGATATACCAATAATAACAATAATAGTCCATTTTTATTAACTCATTTCTCCATTTTCCCAGTTACCTCCATTTTTCCTTAAACCCTGGCAAACAATAAATGTTGAAATTAAATATAAAAAATTGAGGAAAAAGTATGGTTTACCCCCACTACCAATGCTTTTATAATAACTTCCCCAACAAAACATTGGTCAAATTATTGGATCCCAACTATCTGGGGTTCGATCCTAGCCTTCTTGTCTCCTTTTTCATTAATGTAGTTAGGGAACTAGCATGTGGGTCCCGTGTGAGATCGACCTTGTCATATTAGCTCAACTGACAAAATTACTCATATTAATAGTATTAAAATTTTCTAATCTTCTCTTTGTTTGTTTCCAAATCTCCTACTCAACTGGACACCATAACTCCCTTTGATCAACCCATAATAAAATCCCTCGGCATTCAATAAGTTGGTGATGGGTTTTGAACTAGAATTAGGTTTTAAAATCCGAGAGTGAGACACTATGGTTTGAGATTATTTGAGAAATCATGTTCTCTTACTTCCTTTGAAAACCCATCCAACCACGAAGATGAAGAAGTATTTTGGTTGGGAATGGATATGAGAAATAATTGGAGAAAGGGATTGAGAGATTGTTAAAGCAAAAGCCATGAAGGAAAGTGAGAAAAGATGGTTTGAGAACCACATAAATGGATGAAAATTTTGTAGTTTTGTCTATAAAAGGGGTTTAAGAAGACATTTTGAGATGGATTTTGATGCATTAGCCGTTTTCTACTTGAATTTGGTTGTAAAGAGGATCATTGATCTGTAAATGCTTCAGCTAAAAAAAAGGAAAGGCTTTCTTTGGTTTCACAATTTTAAGTTCTCATGATGAAAGATGATATTTGCACCTCTTTTTTTTATAATAAAGGAGCTTCCATTGTGAAAGTTCTTTAATTCAATTTAGACACCCCTTCTTTAAGTTAACACAAGAATAAGGTGGGTCCCACATTGGCACCACATATCAGATATTTCATTATATTTAACAAAAAATGATATGGAAGGCCGTGATTGAACCTCACGTGATAGTTGGGATTCAATAATTAAGCCAATATTTTGTTGAGTAGAGTTATTCCAAAAGCACTGGTACTTGCAGGGGGCAGGGTCAAATCATATTTTTTCAAAAATTAAAGAGCTTAACCAACTTTTGCTCATTCATTGAACATGTCCAACAATTGGTAGCATATTGATGACATGGGTCCAACTCTAGTGGGATTCAAATGTTTTGGTCACTCTTTGTAACTTGCAAGCTATGGGTCCTAGAGTCTTAGCAATCCAAATCATTCACTATATCAGGTAGTTCATATGTAATATGAACTTCCTGGTGATTCGAAGTTCCAAATAGTTGGCTGTTTTAAGGGTTAACCTAGGATCATCTAATGGGGATAAATTTTTGGGAATGGCCAGCTCAATCCTGGTAACAAAAACATGATGACTAGTCACAATTATAAGACTAAGGGCTCTGCAAAGACTTCTTAGAACCATTATGTGAAAGAGAATTATACCATGTAGATGTAAATGTGTATATTCAAGAAGAATAAGGTACTGATTTTCCAAAATTTTCAATACTTTATTATTGTAACTAACCTAATTTTCAAGTCCTATTTTATTTTGAAAAATTAGATTGGACATGCGGATGAATATTTTATAAATTTTGAATTTTAGAAGTGAGAAATTATAGAAATCAAATTTGTTAGGAATACTCTCGTAATTAGATTCTACTCGAAAAATGGAATCTAATAACACAAAGAACATAAAAATGGAATTCCAATGAGGAAGTTATGAAAATTTTAAGTATGAGGGTATTTTGATAATTTCACAAATAATATGATAATGTGTTTCAAACAACAAAGAGAATTAGAATTAGAGGAGGCCATTTTTTATAATGAGAACCCCCTCTGTCTCTGACTCCATTGTCTGGGGAAGAAGGTCACTGATCACGACACCTACAGAAAGCCGATCACCAGTGTTAAAAACCCTCTCCCTTTTCCCCATCGCACTCTCTTTTGTCCCCGTCTTCTTTCCCTCTGTCTCTTCTTCTCCATCTCCCTCTAGTTACCTGCTTTTCTCTACCATTTGGCGACTAGGGTTCCGGCAGACACAGGCAAACTCACACCCACTAAAAAAACCCCACAAACTTTCTTTAGCTGCCCAAGTAGAATCCCTCTCCTCTCTCACCATTTTCCTCATTTTCCAGACTTTTTCCCTCAGATCCAGGCTATATATGGTTTCACCGGTTGGCAAATCACCAATAAAACAAGAATTGGTGGATCTAAGATAGTGCCCACTCAATGATAGATCATATGGGAGCCTTGAGCCATCCAATGAGTTCGTGGTACTCCAAAACTTTAGAAACCCCAAAATCAATAGATTTTGGAAGCATCCTAGAAATTGATCGATGATTGGAAAGATCTAACGATCCAGAACGGGCCATCTCATCCCAGTCAGCCGGATCATGAGACTAGGACACTTCCTGGTGATGCATGACGGAGACACATCCGCCTAGCGCGTCTCCGTGCATGTGATGCGTTCAGGCGAGGTTGCGTTTCAACCAAGATGCAGCTGCATCTTGGAACCAAGATGTAGCTTGGTGTGTCACGATCACCAAGATGCACCAGCGTGTTTTGGAAGGAGCATGCCGGTGACCTCGGCTTAACGTGTTTTAACCCAGAATTTAAATCTAGACCGTTAAATAGATCTAAAACACAAAATCTCTAATTCATAAGGCTATACATGTTCAATTTATGATTGCAAAGGTCTATTGGATTTGTATCGACGACACAGACCTAATTATACAATAAAATTTGGGATTAGAGAACAATTTAACTGATCATGACCAATAAACTATAAAAATCTTATAGATTTATAAGATCAAAGATGATCAGACCCCAATAAGTGATCAATTGGATAACTTAGCAGATCTATATACCTAGATCAACCTTGAATTAAGGATACTAACCCTTAGATCATAGTTTTGACCATTGATAAATAGGATCGGAGTTTAAATCGGTGATCTAGGCTGTTGATCTATGAATTTGACTGATAATCAATAGATAATGAAAAATAATAATTAGATTCTTACCCTTAGATTATGCCCAGGACACCACAAAGACCTTGAAGGGGATCTAGGGTTCGGACTAAAGAAAAAGGAGAAGGACACCGAAGTAACATCCTTGAGGTAGGTAGTCCACTACTACTATGTTTCACTTGAATTTCAAAACTTAAACGATTTCCTTGAAACTATTTCTATGTTTAGTATGTTTTTGAAGTGACAATGAGGAGCAGCCATGAATATAATTCTATATACATAATTTTATGGAACCTAAGTTTGGTTAGCCTTTTAAATACTTAAGTGTATGACATTCTTATAATGAGCATAATATTTATTCTCATTATTCATAATTTTAATTGAAAATACTACTGCTTATATATTTCATGGTCCATTTTTATTCTTAAATGTTAGGATAAATTCATATATGCATTGATTGCATATTTTGAAACATGTTGCATAAATTACATGATTTAGCATATGATAAATATTGCATAATCCTGTGTTGTTTGAATTTGGGATACACACACACACACACACATTTGTTCAGGCTAGGGAACCTGATGGGCACTATGCTAAGAGTTTGTATGAGTTTGGCCTCCTGGCCTCTAACCACCAAAGGTGGTAGGTATTTGTACCCAAAGAGGCACATATTTTTCTCGACTGCTGTGGGAGGGAAATAACCATTGGAGGTGTTCCTAGCCTTTTTCGAGACATCCGTATCTCTGTGGAGGCTATGTGGCTGATCTTTATATACCAAAGACACACAATTCAGAGAGCTAGTCATGAGCATAGTCCATGGTTTCCATTTTGCATCACCATGTATAGTGCTTTGCGATGGTCTTTAAACGAGTACTCGTGACCAGTCGACTGATGTATTTGTTGAGGTACCTATGTGCATAATAATTGCCGTAGGGTTGGGATTTCTAGCATTTGGTTTAATCAATTACTATTTAAGGATTTTAGTAATCTTTATATGATTGATTGATTTTATTGGAAATTCTATTTTTTGAACATATAAATGTGTAAATGATTTATGCATGAATACCCATATTTACATAAGATGGTTACATGATTTTATTACCTAAAAGACCCTTCTTAAAATTAAGTATGTTGTATGTTGTGTTTTTGAATTAGTAGTTTTAGACACCTACTGGGTATGATAAATACTCAACTAAATATATTTTTACAGATAAGCTCAAGCAAGATTAGAAGAAGCATCAGGAAGCTTTAGTACTATGATCAAGTGAGAAAAGGTAAAGACAAGTGTGAATGTAGTTGATCCATAACTGATAGTGACCATTTTAGTACTTGATGCAAATTGACTTTTAAGTGATTATTATTAACTTGGGATGCGGTTAACAATCTTTGGAATAGAATTATCCATTTTTAGATATTTTTCAAATTGCCATGGCATGTTTCAATTATTAATGATGTTAGATCATTATTTATTTTTTTGAAATAAATAATGACACTCGGGGTTTTCATAAATGAATTTCAAAGAAAAATAATTTTTCGCTGCCATTCTTTCGCAAAACTATTTTTAAATAGAGATCAATCTCGCAAGTGAAGGTTTGTTATTTTCAATTGCATTATTAAAACCTGGGTCGTCACAATTGTCTAGGTAGAAATCTTTTTATATCCTGCTAAATGCAGCCACATACCTTTGCAGATAAAGCTATTTATGAGTCCTTGCTATTTTGCTAGTAAAACCATGCTTCTCCTGGCCTTGTCTTAAATAGATCGTGCCCCAAAATAGTTTTCCTTACATGATTCGACTACTATATTGAGATGTAAAAGTGATAACATGCAAACTTACATATTAACGACAACAAGATCTTAACCAGTAGGATGGTGATCATTGTATAACTTAGGTTGATATTTAGGGTGCCAAGGCCCCTAAAAAAGGTATGGATCTTACTTTTAGTACTTTCGGTTAGGTTACATTGCTACGTCCCATTCTTTGGGAGGGCCCTTTCCTAAGTATGGATCTATTCATCTTAACTCGAATATATTTTTGGCATAGATTTGCCCGTGGTGAAATAATATACTTATATATATGTTTGACATGAATTTGCCTATGAAAAGCTAATATGCTCATAAATGTTTTCGTAAGGCACACTTGCAATTGTGCTCCTCAACTACGCACTTTGCATTTGTGTGGATGGTCATTTGCGTGCTACTATTTTTGTGATCTTAGCTGGCATCAAGATCACTGTAAAACGCGCAACAAGGAAGAACAAAAAGTATCGGGTTTTACAATTAAGAATACGGAATTATGTTTGTGCCCCCACTTTATTATGTTGGGTCCTACTCTGGGGTAATCAAAATCATTTATGTGATTAACTTTATTGTGGAGGACTAATAATCCTAAAATAGTGCTGATTAGATGAATCTAAAAACTATAAAATATACTTTAATTCTTATAAACACGAACGGTTATAAACACAATTTATAGAACGGTTCAAAATGAACTAGTTGAATCTACCTTTTGTGGACATTAAAATCGTCCAATCTTGGTGATGTTTAACAATTTAGGCATCTCAACTTAGAGAAATCATTTAAATGGCTTTGATTACCCAAAGATAGGGCCCACCTTGATAAAATGTGGTCTAGCACACAAGCATCGGTGATGCGCTTAATATAGAAGTACAAGTATTCCTAGTTATGTTTTCTTAAGATGCAATTTCCAAATAGACTTTGGTCGTGGACAACTCAGCATCTCTCTCGGAATAATAGAATTGGTTGCAGGTTCGAGTTGCAACTTCTACCATTTAGTAGCGATTTAAATTTAGCATTAGCTTTAAGAAAACGTGGGCGTTTGCTTTCTAACTCATTACTTGTACTAAAAAAACAAAAGAAAAAAAGGGCCTATCCAGTAAGGCCATGACCTGTATGAGACGTGACATGGTCCAAGTCAAGCCCAAACCTACTCGAAGCCTGACAATGGATAACATTTATTACCACATGATTTTTTCTATAAAGGGCAGTCCTGGTGCACGAAGCTCTTGCCTATGCGGGGTCCAAGGAAGGGGCAGACCACAAGGGCTTATAGTAGGCAACCTTACCTTGCATTTTGCAAGAGGCTGATTCCACGCCTTGAACCCATGACCTCAAGGTCACATGACTACATGATTTTTTCTATAAGCTATCATTATAAGATAGTCCCATGTTGTAGAAGCCAGTGGGCAGGAATCCACCACGCTGTACATACATGCTCGTGCTTTAGTATTTTGTTAGTTTGCATAGAGTTTAGGGTAGATGGTTAAGAAGTTGCACGTAGTTTAGCAATAAAAAAAGGCCACCCAGTGCACGAATCTCCTGCGTATGCAGGGTCTTGGGAAGGGTGGGACCATGATGAATCAATAGTATGTAGTCTTACATTGCATTGCAAGAGACTGTTTCCATCCTCGATCCATCCTCAAGTCCGTGCCCTCAAGGTGATACGATGACAACTCTATCATTGTTTTAATAGTTGTATGTACAAATTGTATACGTTTTTTGCTAGACATAGTTGTTAATTTCGATTTCGGTCAACAAAACAAAATGTGATATTTCTGTTGAAATGGCCGATATAGTCGATATTTTGGTGCAAAATTATATCGAGATTGAAACGTAATTCTCAACTATGGTGCTAGGAGAGCAAATCTGTTACAGGGAGTGATATAGTAGTCGTACACACTTGAAGGTAAATCAAATGGTATTTGGTAAAATGAAAATATCGTTTTGTTTTACTAGAAGTCTTGATAAAGGGCAGCCCAATGCACGAAGCTGCCGCCCATGCGGGGTCTGGGGAAGGGGTAGACTACAAGGGCCTAAAGTACACAACCTTACCTTGCATTTTGCAAGAGGCTATTTTCCACGCCTTGAACCCGTGACCTTTTTAGGTCACATGGCAACAACTTTTACCGTTGCGTCAAGGCTCCTCTTATACTAGAAGTCTTGATAAATAAATCTAATCTAATAGATGGGTGGGAGTCTCATTGGGTTGATTTTTTTATTTTTTATTTTGTACAAATTTAGTTGCATTTTTAGGATTGTTACTTCCTGCTTAAGCAGATAATTCATACTGAACAGACCAACTGTTTACATAAAGTATCGACCAACTGTTTACATAAAGTATCCTGAGATTGTCAATCACATGGCTTCAACAGTGGCGCAACAGTAAAAGTTGTTGTCGTGCAACCTTGAGGTTATGGGCTCAAGGCATGAAATCAGCCTCTTGTAAAATGCAAGGTAAGGCTGCCTACTATAGGCCCTTGTGGTTGCCCCTTCTCCGGACCTTGCATAAGCGGGAGCTTCGTGCACCGGGGCTGCCCACCCTTTATGGCTTCAACAGTTGGCCGCAACATCATATCCATTTATAGGAATTCTTGCAAAACCGACAACAAATGATCTTAAAGAGAAGATCATAAATATCCATTTTCTATCATCCATATCGTTGCAAAGGATCTTAAAAAGAAGAGCACGTCTATAATCCAAATCAAATACGGTGCCATAGAATCTTACAGAGAAGCTTTACATCACCCATATTGGTTTTGCTTACTTGAGTATCAAATGTAATAAAACAATGATGGGCAGCCGAGTGCACGAAGTTCCCGCATATGTGAGATCTATGAAAGGGGTCGACCACAATGATCTATAGTATGAAGTCTTACCTTGCATTTTGTAAGAGGTTATTTTCACACCCCAAACCCGTGACCTCAAGATCACATGACAACAACTCTATTGCTGTGCGAAGGCTTCCCTTCTAATATAGCAATGCTATATTAATGCAAACCACAAAAATATAAACTATATAGATGGAGATGATCCAAATTAGTGATTTGTTTGGATCTTGGCTTTCAATGGCATCCCTTGCCTCTTCTCTTCGAATCGTAGTAAATCTCCTTTACTGTGAAAGAATCATTTATGGTGTATAGATTTGTCCATCTAAATTTCCAACATTCTAGCTAATTTTACTTCGAGCATGTGTAGAACAAACAATGAGGTTGCCTTCCCTCCTTGACATATATACAACCATTTTCTTTTTGCCACAAATCATTACGACAATGCACAACTAGATGAAGAAGTCATACATGATGAGAGAACAATAGTAGCAAAATTGATTTGTGGAGTTTGGTTGGTTCTTTGCCTAGTTCTAGAGAGAAATTCTCAGGCAAGGTTAGAATTAAGAATAAAGGAGTACACGTCTTTTTGCATGTGTGATAAACTTTTTCTTCTTCTTCTTTTAAAAAAAATAAAATTTATTTTATTTTTATTATCTAACCCATTCATCAAGCTAGGAATGGCTTATATAGATTAGACATCAAATTCTTGCACATGAGATCTTCCTAGCCTATCTTTCTCATGTTAAAAATAGTGATTATCCATTTTTACTAGTTTTTTTCAAAGGTCCAAATAAGCATAGTTAAGGTTGTCCAAATATGATTTCTCGTGACTTACTTATTTTTGGCATTCCAAACACGATAAATGGTTTAGATCTGCAAAAAGATTTTACCAGCATGGAAAAAGATTTAAAATTTTCCACTCCCCTTGGGCTTGTTGCTGAGGGGACACTTATCGAGACTCTTAAAATAATGACAAATTGGTAATAAAGGTCAATTTATTTGAAATTTTGTTTTTTTCTTCACAAAAATCCAAAAGAGCTATTAAAATAATGAATATATGAATAATAAAAATAAATACCAATTTCCATTATCCTAATTACCCCTCTGGGCATGCTTTTGGAAAAGGATTAATTTATCATTATTATTTTCTTCCCTCTAACTTTTGAAACTTATTATGTAGAACAGTGAAAATCAAATTTTCCAATACCCTTAAAGTATCAAATTCACTCACAGAGTATCTTGATAAAGAGGGGTTCTTGTACTTGGTCACAGTGTTTCGATCTCCGGGGTTCTTGCTCTTGGTCACAGTGTTTCGATCTCATGATGTTAGTATTATGATCTTGTACCTTATGACCATCTTGGTAGTTCTCAAGTAACGACACTTAACCTTTTATCTTTTAGAAAAAAATTGAGACTTTATTATGTAATAAAATCATGCAAAATAGTATAATGATAGAGGACCCCCTTTTTTACAAAAAATACTTTTGAAGCAAATTGCCTATAATTATTATCCTAAGAGAGTTACTAGGGAGAGATAAAAATGCATTTGGAAATGCAATACGTATAGTATACTTAGATGATATGATGCATTCAACTTATTTGGCCTGGCTTGTTTAGACTAGTTGCAAAAATTCACACTCATGGCAGGCTTCTAACTAACAGTTTTTCAGTTGAAAATTTATTGCTCATTATTACTAAAGACAAAATAGAATAGCTAAAATCATTCAGTGATCATGAATTTTGGTATCTAGACAATCTAAGACAAGTTTAATATGGTGAATAGATTAGGTTGTCCAAATATGAGGCCCTTCAAATTGCATTTCTATTCTTTATAATAATTCCTAAATATACTTCAAATCACTCCAACAAGGGAAAAGTGCCTCCTCTAGTGTTTGGCACCATGCTCCCTAACGAAACGCACTAGACAACTTTCAGCATGAAAATAGTAAGACAATGGACTATTTGTTCTTAAATAATTTTTATCTAGAGTTTTGATGGCATGTATGCCTTGTGAGAGAGAAGAAGGCCATGCCCTTCCTTTTTAATATACGATGAATTTGTTTGTAAATACAAAGCTAGAGTTATGGAGAGAAGCATTATAATCAAAAGGATTTAAAATCAGTTGAACTAAGACAGAATATATGGAATACAATTTTAGCAAGGGTAGGAGTAGGAGCAGAACACCAATTAAGATTGATAACCATGAAGTTCCATAAAAGAATACTTTCGGTACTTAGGATTTATTATTCATTAGAGTGGAGAGATTAAGAGGGTGGTTACCCAGAAAATTCAAGCAGGTTGAAACAAATGAAAATGTGCATATGGAGCTTTGTGTGATCGGCTTGTGCCACTCAAACTAAAAGAAAAATTCTATAAGATGGACATAAGGCCAGGTATGTTCTATGGATTAGAGTGTTGGACAGTTAAGGAACATTATGCTCATAGGATGAGCGTTGCTGAAATAAGGATGTTAAGATGGATGAGTGGCAAAACAAGAAATTATAGAATTATGAATGAAAATATTAGAGGAAACTTAGGGGTAACACCAATAGGTAACAAGATGAGGGAGGTTAGACCTAAATGGTTTGAAAATGTCCAAAGGAAACAAAAAACAGTATCAGTTAGAAGGAGTGAGGTAATGCAAGTAAAAGGTTTTAAAAGAGAAAGGGAAAGGCCCAAAAGAACATGAATAGAAGTTGTGAGAAAATATTTAAAATTTTTAGAACTAAATAAAGCCATGATACTTAATAAAGAGGAATAGAGGAATAAGATTTATGTGGCCAACCCCTAATTGGGATAAAGTCTTGACGACGACGACAACAATCTAAGCCATCCATCATATTCTATGTGCAAAAAATAGGCAAACCAATAAAAATCAATACATTTAGATAATCCAATGTACTTGTTCTGGGTATTTGAAAATTTTAATAAATATGGATAGTCAGTCTTTTTTATCACGAAAGTATAAGCTAAAAGCATTGAATGAATATGAAATTCGACATCTAACCCATATAAGTCATTCAAAAGTAGGGGTGGCAATTCGGGTTGGCGGGTCGTGTTTGTGGCGACACGAACACGACACGATTAAAATTATGGGTCGACACGAACACGACACGATTAATAGTCGTGTCAAAAACCTATGACTCGTACACAACCCGGTTCTTAAAAAAATGACACGACACGACCTGTGTAACACGATTAATTAACTGAGTCGTGTTGGAAACACAACACGAAATGACACGACACGGCATGACATGAAATGATTCGATTTTCCTATTATGACATAGTAAAAAAACTGCTCCCAAGTGAATGAAGCCACTGCCAAACCAACCACAAAACATAGGACGGTTATGTGACAACTGTCCTCTATGTTATGGATTTTATAGGACAGTTGTGAAATAACCGTCCTATATGTTACGTTTTATAGGACGGTTATGTCATAACCGTCCTATATGTGACGTTTTATAGGACGGTTATGACATAGCCGTCCTATATGTGACGTTTTATAGGACGGTTTTAAAAAAACCGTCCTATATGTTACGTTTTATAGGACGATTATGTCATAACCGTCCTATATGTGACGTTTTATAGGACGGTTTTAAAATAACCGTCCTATATGTTACGTTTTATAGGACGGTTGCAAAATAACCGTCCTATATGTTACGTTTTATAGGACGGTTGCAAAATAACCGTCCTATATGTTACGTGTTTTATTGGAACTTTGTGACTGATCTTCTGATTCTGACTTAACTGAATCTTTGATCACCTGAAGCAATGACAATGAGGTTCTGGAGCAAAAAATCAGAATTCAATGGCATGGGTCTTTCAGTTATAAACGAACAACTAAACTTTCAACCCAACCCCCACATAAATTGTTAGGATGGAATTCATTTCTCCAACTCCTTTCATTCTCATTCTCATTGTCATTGGTCATTGCTCTATCGGTCTATCCACTGATCCACACGACAAGTACATAGACAAACACAAAAAAGCATTACTAACTAGTATTGGTGAAAATTGAACTATACCAAATTACCAATAAAGTTCATGTAATATTTTATTATTTTATTTAGAAGCAACACAGTTCTTTACATACATTACACCACTCACTAACTCACATCACATGATATGTAAAAGAGACTGAAATGAATCAAATAACCACAATAGTAGTAAATAAATAGGGATTAAGTAGCACATGAGGAAAATCTACTTCCATCAATGTATCAAACACAACAAATTAAAATAAGTTATGAAAACTATACAAATTATACAAATTAATCAAAATGAATTGATCCAGAGTCTTCAGTTGGTTGAACTGATCCTGCACTGCTACTTATGATATTGCTTACAATGTCCTCGACAAGCTCATCCATGGCAACTGTAATGGTAGAGTCTACAATCATATGGAATAAACACGCATTAGTCATTACTAAGCTCATATAAAATATAATGTAAATATAGAATTATAAACCATTACCTTTCAATCCATATAGCCAGTCTCTTACACAAATCAATGCTTGCACAGTATCTGGCTTTAAAGTAGATCTATATTGATCAAGAACCCGACCACCAACATTAAAAGCAGACTCTGATGCAACTGTAGATATGAGAATGCTCAAGACATCACGAGCCATGGCAGCAAGTTCAGGATACCTAAAATCAACATTTGAATCAAATATACAGAAAATCGTATTTACATGAGATTATTAGTCAAACAACCTGTATTGATTGCCTTTCCAGAATGCAAGAATGTCTAGCTTTGACTCTTGCAATCTTGGTTCATCCAAATAAATCTCCAATTGTGATTTTTGCATAGCCAAAGTACCTCCTTCACCTTCAAATGAATCAAATTCCTAATGCAAATGCAATTATATTATTCAACGTACTATAAGACAATTCATAGCAAATTTTAATATGCTAAGTAGTAAGTGACATATAATGAAAGATACAATTATAAATAAAATTACCTTCATGACATCTAAAACCTCTTGACTATATGACATGCTCTGTCTATCATCAGCACCTCTAGCCACTAGGGAAGATGATGAGGAAGGATAGGATAAATCTTAACCATATATTCATTGAAGAGAGAGAATAACTTTTCCCGAACTAGAGCAAACTCCAAGCAGCCACTGCCAAACAATTTCTTGTACGAGAATTCCACAAAGGAGAGCTTATACCGAGGATCCAACACACATGCAATTGCCAAAATGGTGCTGAATTCAGACCAGTACTTTGAAAACTTGGCAAACATTTGCGTGGACATACGCTTCATATAGTCATCATCACTTCTCATGTATTGTGTTAAACTCAAATAAATTACAAATGCTGCACGAAAGTAGAGATTTGCAGTGGGATACTTTGATCCAGAGAACATGCAGGTGGATTCATAAAAAACTGCCAAAAACTTTGAAATTTTTGTAGCCTTTTCCCATTCATTGAAAGAAGGACAATGCTTATAATTTGAGTCACTTAGTTCTAAGTGACAAAATGCACGTTGGTAACAAAGAGCACTTTCAAGCATCAAATAGGTTGAATTCCATCTTGTAGGACAATCTTGTCTTAAGCCCTTTTTTGTCTCAATTGACATGTGATTCACACACTCTAAAAAATTTTGTTTTCTACTTTGTGATGCTTTAACATACTTGATACTCTCTCTAATTTTTTGAATAGCATCATCAATTTCTTTCAAACCATCTTGCACAATCAAATTCAAAACATGACAACAACAACGTAGATGAAGAAACTCTCCACCACAAACAAGAGTGTTCCTGATATTTAATTGATGCCTTAACAACTCAACAAAAGAATCATTAGCAGAAGCATTGTCTAAAGTGATTGAAAAAATCTTTTTCTCAATCCCCCATTCTACCAATAATGAGTATATCTTTTCTGCTAATGATATTCCATTATGTGGAGGTGGTAGGAAAGCAATTTAATATCCTCTTTTGTAAGACCCACCGACTATCTAGAAAATGTCTTTGTGAGACTTATATAACCATCGATGTACAAGAAGTCCACAAATCCGATGTCAAACTTATCCTGCCAGGTGTCAACTCTAACATCTCTTTTATCTTTTCTTTTTCTCTTTTATACATTCTCAGAACATCTGCTTTTACTGTATTTCTACTAATCAAGTGCAAATCTGCACGCAAATATTTCAGTAGAGTTCTAATTCCATCATACTCAACAAATTGGAAAGGCAAATCATGCATAACAACTGCAGCTGCTACTAACTCACGATAAACTTCAGGATCAAACTTATTATCTGAAGCTGCATTTAGTGACATACTCCCCTGACTTTGAGATAAAAACAACTGGCCTATATCACGAGAAAAGCTCCGTTGACAAGTCTTTATAGGACGTTTTAAGTTACCAGTACCAAATTTGCTATCACAAATATATATTGCAGAGCACTTCTTGCACTTACACCTTTGCCTTCCATCTTCTGATAGAGGAATGCGTTCAAAAAAATTCCAAACTGGAGACATTAGTTTCCTATGCTTTTTACCTCTATTGGATTTTGAAACTAACTCCACGTTCTCCAAATCAGCAAGCTCATCATCATCGTTGTTGTGGTGTAGCATATTCAAGTTATCAGAAACATCAGTGCTCCCAACTTCAACTTGTGCCTATATTGCAAAATGCAAATGACAAAAAAAAATTAGTTCACACTTCACACTGACAGTAAACTAAACATTACACCAACAATTACTAATAAGAGAAGGGAGCGAGCGAGAGTGAGGAATGAAAAGAGTCAGGACTCAGAATCATAATTTCATAAAGAAATAACAAAAAACAAACACATACCTGTGGCTGTGGCTGTGGTGCTGTACCTGTAGTAGTAGGGGTGCGACTGCTCATCTTGTTAGAAGGGTTGAACTTGAAGAAGATATCTGGAAAGGAAAATCTGAAATGAAACAGATGTAAAATTGTAAATTATAAAAGCAGCTTGGGTTTGGGGAGCCTTTAACCGACTCAGGTGATTCTGTATTTGATTGATGCTATCTATAATCTATACAAGACGGCTCGATAACAAGAGTTTTATACTATAACAAAAAATAAAAGACCGTTGATAACATCATAACAGTCGATATTAGTATTACATATTTACATGACGGTTAAAGACGGTTAATAGAAAAGAAAACCAAATAGGACGGTTTTACATTAACCGTCCTATATTGTATAAATATAGGACGGTTATGCACGAACTGTCCTATTTTACACATGTGGTAATGGGATATGGTTTATTAGTACTTTAGTAACTTTACCAATCTATGACTGCGAGTGTGACTGTGATGTGCCATACTTCCAGTAACTAGTCTGCCTATGCCGACAAACGGCCCAGCCTTGGCGCCGCCCTGCCTGACAGGGACAGATAGCCTTCTTTCCTCCATTTCCAAACTGGCAAGTGGCAATTGGAGTTAATGAAACTTACACTTCAATCATTTCTCAAATATTTTGATTTTTGAGTCCTTGTCCTTGAACCTTGATGTTACTTGTTATGTTAGATCCGAATCATCCGATGTGTGGTGGGGTGGGCCAGGCCTCCATTGTAGTGGCGGGAAAACAAAATGAAAACTGAAAACATAAAGGTTTCCGTTTCACTTTAATTAATTAATAATTATCTAGGTCTACTAAGTCAATCTAGTCTAAGACTCTAAGTCTAAGGCAATTGTCTTGTCTTTTCTTTTTGTATGTAAGCCGCGCCCTAGCCTGGCTGGTTGTTTGCTGCTACAACTATAAGTTATAACTTATAAAGTTATAATGGTATAAGTTATAACTATAAGTATAACCTAAGGCTAAGACTTATATCGACTGTTATAACTTTAACCGTCCAAAATGCTGTGCATCGTCGGATCATAATCCGAGTTTGATAATAGAACTCTACTGTAGCATTATAATCCCTGGGGCTGATATAGGACGGTTCAGCTGGAACCGTCCTATATTCACTAGCAATATAGGACGGTTCTGCTGGAACCGTCCTATATTCTCTATAAATATAGGACGGTTCTGCTGAAACCGTCCTATATTTAGGACGGTTCTTGAAGAACCGTCCTATATTCACTAGAAATATAGGACGGTTCTACTGGAACCGTCCTATATTCTCTATAAATATAGGACGGTTCTGCTGAAACCATCCTATATTTAGCTATCAATATAGGACGGTTCTGCTGGAACCGTCCTATTTAGTCATTAGTGTCTTCTTGTATATTCACATGTCATCAACAAACACCAATTGATCTAATATATCTCCTTTTCATCAAATTCATGAATATAATGTATCCAACTCATATAACTCAATATTTGTTTCTCATTTCTAACTCCGAATTGATGATAATAGATTGGGAATAACTCATTCATCCATGACCCATTGATCCATCATTCATGTAGAGTAAAATTTAGTAACTCCCTTAGTAATATCATTCAACATTTGTGTTAATTCAACACATGACTCCTATTCTCGTTTCTCATTCTCACCTCACCTAAATACCTAATGAGTTAATTACATAACTAATAACTATTCCCTTCGGACCCTTCATAGTTCCTATAATCATTATCCACTAATGAGATAATTGCATAACTCTTTCTATACTCATTTTCAACCTACTGAGTTAATTACATAACTATTTCTATTCTCATTCACTCATTCAGTCATTCTTACCTAATGAGTTAATTACATGACTCTTTCTTTACTTATCCTCAACAACTTTTGAACTGAGTATGAGTTACTTACATGACTTCGCTTTTTTAAGCTGATCCTCAACTGAGATCAGAAGAGTTAAATATATAAAACTTACTTTACTCATCCTCAACCTCGACAACTATTGAATTGAGTATGACAGTATGAGTTACTTACATAACTTTGTTTAGTTTTTAAGCTGATACTCAATTGATATGAGTTAATTACATATATCATATATGCTCCGTCTTTTAACTTTTTAAGTTAGCTCATCCTTAAGGAAATTAAGATGAGTTAATTACACAACTCTTTCTTTAGTCTATACTTAAAAACTAATTTTTTTAAGCACATCCTCGACTAAGATTAATTAATAACTCTTTCTTTACTCATCCAGTCATGTGACTCATGTCATCCTATTCCTCTTCACTCTTCACTCTTCAGTCCTCAACGACTCAACTGAGAAGTCTGATTGTCTGAGAATCTGAGATGTGAGTCATGTGACTCATGTCATCCTATTCCAGTATTCCTATTCCTCTTCAGTCCTCAATTGAGAAGTCTGAGATGAGTTAATTACATATATGCCCTGTCTTTACTCTATACTTAGTAACTATTTTTATTTAAGTACATCCTCAACTAAGATTAATCAAATACATAACTCTTATAGCTTATACCATTATACGACGGTTATCCAATGCAACAACACGTTAGTACGTTACACAACAACCGAACTGTGAACGGTCAACGACTCAACGGTGAATCGTCTACCTTTCTAATAAATAAATAAGACTTAAACAACCATCCTATATATTATTATATTATAATTATATAACTTATTATAGGATAGTTCAGTTATAAAAAAAACCATCCTATATAATATATATTTGAATATCTCTCATTATATATTAAAGGACGGTTATTTAAAAACCGTCCTATATTGTAACAACTGAACAACATATCGTTTTTCTGATTTCACCTTGATTTGATCAGCCCTAATTTCAAATTTCAATCTTCCAAGTTCCAACAGTCCAACTCCAACCTACTGAGACAGTGAGAACTGAGAAGGTGAAAACTGAGAAGTGAAAACTGAAAACGACCATTCCCTCTTCGATCTTTCACAGATCTAAGCAAAAAAAAGGTATGTATTTGCAAATTTTAGCATATGTATATAGTAACAGTTTGTGTAAAAAAACATAAAAAGTTAAAAACAAGTATGTTTTTTATTTTTTTTTGTTCTTTGTTAACGTATTTTTCATAGATCTTTATGGGTTTTAGTCTGAGAAGGTGAAAACGACCATTCTTCTTCGATCTTTTGCAGATCTAAGCAAAAAAAGGTATGTATTTTTGAATTTTTGCATCTATATATAATTTCTGTAAAAAAACATAAAAACAAGAACGTTTTTTCATTTTTTTTGTTGTTTGCTAACATATTTTCCATAAATCTTGAAGGGTTTTAGTCTGAGAAGGTGAAAACGACCACTCCTCTTCAATCTTTCGCAGATCTAAGCAAAAAAAGGTATGTATTTTTGAATTTTTGCATGTATATACAATTTTTGTAAAAAACGTAAAAACAAGAATGTTTTTTCAATTTTTTGTTGTTAGCTAATGTATTTTCCATAGATCTTGATGGGTTTTAGTCTGAGAACGTGAAAACGACCATTCCTCTTCGATCTTTCGCAAATCTAAGCAAAAAAAGGTATGTATTTTTGAATTTTCGCATCTGTATATAATTTCTGCAAAAGACATAAAAACAAGAACGTTTTTCCATTTTTTTGTTGTTTGCTAACATATTTTCCATAAATCTTGATGGTCAACGACTCAACGGTGAATCGTCTACCTTTCTAATAAATAAATAAGACTTAAACAACCATCCTATATATTATTATATTATAATTATATAACTTATTATAGGATAGTTCAGTTATAAAAAAAACCATCCTATATAATATATATTTGAATATCTCTCATTATATATTAAAGGACGGTTATTTAAAAACCGTCCTATATTGTAACAACTGAACAACATATCGTTTTTCTGATTTCACCTTGATTTGATCAGCCCTAATTTCAAATTTCAATCTTCCAAGTTCCAACGGTCCAACTCCAACCTACTGAGACAGTGAGAACTGAGAAGGTGAAAACTGAGAAGTGAAAACTGAAAACGACCATTCCCTCTTCGATCTTTCACAGATCTAAGCAAAAAAAAGGTATGTATTTGCAAATTTTAGCATATGTATATAGTAACAGTTTGTGTAAAAAAACGTAAAAAGTTAAAAACAAGTATGTTTTTTACTTTTTTTTGTTCTTTGTTAACGTATTTTTCATAGATCTTTATGGGTTTTAGTCTGAGAAGGTGAAAACGACCATTCTTCTTCGATCTTTTGCAGATCTAAGCAAAAAAAGGTATGTATTTTTGAATTTTTGCATCTATATATAATTTCTGTAAAAAAACATAAAAACAAGAACGTTTTTTCATTTTTTTTGTTGTTTGCTAACATATTTTCCATAAATCTTGAAGGGTTTTAGTCTGAGAAGGTGAAAACGACCACTCCTCTTCAATCTTTCGCAGATCTAAGCAAAAAAAGGTATGTATTTTTGAATTTTTGCATGTATATACAATTTTTGTAAAAAACGTAAAAACAAGAACGTTTTTTCAATTTTTTGTTGTTTGCTAACGTATTTTCCATAGATCTTGATGGGTTTTAGTCTGAGAACGTGAAAATGACCATTCCTCTTCGATCTTTCGCAGATCTAAGCAAAAAAAGGTATGTATTTTTGAATTTTTGCATGTATATACAATTTTTGTAAAAAACGTAAAAACAAGAACGTTTTTTCAAGTTTTTGTTGTTTGCTAACGTATTTTCCATAGATCTTGATGGGTTTTAGTCTGAGAACGTGAAAACGACCATTCCTCTTCGATCTTTCGCAGATCTAAGCAAAAAAAGGTATGTATTTTTGAATTTTCGCATCTATATATAATTTCTGCAAAAGACATAAAAACAAGAACGTTTTTCCATTTTTTTGTTGTTTGCTAACATATTTTCCATAAATCTTGATGGGTTTTAGTCTGAGAAGGTGAAAACGACCACTCCTCTTCAATCTTTCGCAGATCTAAGCAAAAAAAGGTATGTATTTTTGAATTTTTGCATGTATATACAATTTTTGTAAAAAATGTAAAAACAATAACGTTTTTTCAATTTTTTGTTGTTTGCTAACGTATTTTCCATAGATCTTGATGGGTTTTAGTTGAGACTCTGAGAACGTGAAAACGACCATTTTGTCAGTCCTGAATGCTTAGGTACATTTACACCATATAATAGACATAATCTATGGAGCCCAAACATTAGATCATAACTTTGAATTGTTAGTATGACATTGACATCGTTGTTATGGAATGGAGATGAATAATAAATCCATGATGAGTAGAGAGTAAGCTAATACTGTTTTGGTTCATGCAAATTCCACATTTGGAACATGAACAGATTTCCGCTTGAACATTCTCAACCTAAATGGTTTCAGCAGAACCCAAAATGTTATGACATGGGATGTTAGATTCCATGCTTCATTTTCTGTGTCCCAACCTTGTTGACGATCCAGAGGGATTTGCCATCTTAGGAGTCCTATTGTTCAATCCTTTTCCTTTGATATCCAAAAGAGATCCTCTTACCAACTGCACACAAGAATGCAACATCGCTTCGATACGACTGTAATTATCTCAAGCATCAGAGATGATGGCATGTATTAGACATTATTTGGAGAAATATTACTAGAACAGCTGCATAGGAGTGTCTGGTGTCATAATCCAATCAGTGAATATGGGTTGAGAAGTACTTTAGGTATGGATTAGTATGGGTGCACTCACTGCACTGGTGCATTTATTTTATAAAATTCAGAGTTGAATTGGATGCTCAATCCTTGTCTGGTATGTAATGTGGGTTGGACCTGCAGCTTCAATGCACTTCAGCTAGTAAACTGAGTTACATGCTCAACTGCCTCTCTTATAATGCAAATAAAGACAATAAAGTTTCATCCATGAATTCATAGTGTTTCTTTTCTTATGTATATACACACACATACATCTCTCTCTCGATTCAGTCACTTATAATAATTTAGAAGTGCCCAGCAGCCCAGGTGCCCAATGCTCATTAGGAAGCATAAATTATGCTTTCAAGCTCTTTACACCCTTTTCTTGCTCACGTGTGCACATGAAAATGTATGAAGGTGGTGCATCCAATGTCTTACTTCTCTGCACAATTTTCCAGCCTGAAGGCAAAGGTTTCTGCTTAAAAATTTAATTGTCAAACAAGCGTGGCACTTGTTTCTTTGAGAGGTTCTATTGGTCCATGCTACTCTATTCAGTAATCTTTCTTGAGTTGCCTGATGCTTGTCCATCCCGTAAATATTGCAGGATATCCATATAGTACTGACATTGCAATTTAAAATTGAGATAATGGAACTGCTGGATCTGTTGGGTGCTAGAATTTTTTCCTGCTCATTGTAGTTAGATGAAGTTTATTTGCTTATATACTTGGATGGTGGAGGATTTGATGGAGAATAGGTTAGTTAATGTTTAAGTGGTATATCATGGATCTGGACATTCTATTATTCTCAAGAGAAAATGATCACATATATATTTGTCTTTCAAGTTGTATATCTGGAACTATCTGCTGGATTTGTTGCATCTTAGCTTGTGGGAGCAGAATAGACTTCATCTTCATCAAGGTCATCTTCACCAGGGTCAGTGACTATTCAAATGTTTCCTTGGTTTCCAGGATATGCTTTCCAATTTCTGATAGATACCTCAATCATTTATGATTATTGGTCTAAGCTCGATGTAGAAGTGAACAACTGTTGGATGATACCTTGTGTCAATCTCAATAATGTCATATTCATTGCTGCTTAGTGTGACGCAAATTACATTTGGGAATTATTGTAGGATTAGCTTTTCTGTTTGTCAGACCAATTTGTTGCAGGTTTATAGGCAAATCCATTTTTGGCATGGCACTGGTAATGAATCTTGATTCCTTCTAACTGCTACTTGATCTTCTAATGGAGACACGTCCATGACTTGCTCTTAATGGGTAGTTTTCATACTATAGGTTTTATGTCTGCAGCATCAGAGTAAATCTGCAGATTTCTTTATCAATATGAGTGTGTAGTACTATGCTGTTTACATCAATTAGCTGATACTATCAAGAAGCACAAATTATGATCTCCCTACTATGTAATATAACTTTTTGCTTCTGAAGAATTTTGAGTGGGACTTGCTGACTCATGCCTTTTTCATTATTACTGCAGAGCTCAATCTTTCTAGTGTGTCCTTTTTTTATTCCTTAGTATTATTGAAGAAGCTACTTGTTCACGATTGAGGATTTCTTTTAAACTGTGGTAGAGCAGGACATCGACTCCATTTTCTGGATTTATTTTGGCATTCACAATTTTTTTGGAAAGTACCTGCTTTTAGGGCCATTGTGCAGAAGGGGGAGTTAAGATTGAAAATTCTTTTCGTTTGTTGCCCATAGAGTGCAAGAACTGCTGTTATAAGTCATGCTTAAACTGCCCTAGGTGTCGTAAGTTTTAGTCCATTCTAAGAATTTTCTGTGCTATTTTATGCATACTAAATTATTCAATAAATGCTTTGCAAATTCCAGCTTTCCTGTGCCGTCAAGTTAATGTTGCCATGTCTGGACATTTTCCAGATCGACTTCTTTATGGACAATTTGAACTACTATGACTACTGAGATCATTCCAATATTTAAATTCCAAATAGGGCATCAATTATCACTTCTATTCAAGCTAAGATGAAGTATTTTCCTATTCCAGACGAATCTTCTAGTTGCAGCCGCCAAGACAGGGAAAATTGTCAATATTAAGAAAGGCCAGTTCTGTGCTCCTTCTGTAAGTTTTCAGTGCACTGTGCTTCTCCTATCTCTCAGAACTATTTAAGATGGATCAGGTTCCTGGTTTCTCCGCTACTTAGCTTTGACTAACTAATTACTATCTGGAACCTTGGGTAACATTTGCTAGCATAACGCCAAGTTGCAAGTGGCACGATGCCACTTCAAGTGCTACAAATGCTTTAGTAGGTAGTCATAGTCAACACTTCTGATTGTCCAAATAAGTTGCTTTGTCTTGTCAGGTGCTTAGCCATGCATAATGATCGTAAAATGGAGAGAGCTTTCTTAATGATTATGCACTACCTTTTGATCATCAATAGTTTGATTGAACTTTATATTTGAATCCCTGACAACATAATCCTTTACTTTCTTATTCAAAGCAGAAGCCTTTCTTGCCTTCCTGTAGCAATCACTTCGATCACTTTCCCAGTAAAATTTGATGCGGGAAGAGAAACCTTTCTTGCCCCTTGGTATGCCTCGTGCCTTTGACTACATAGCGGACACCGGACAGGAGTGATCCGACCCTACTACCCTAGCATCTAGCAAGTTAGCAACCCTAAATCCTGATCAGCTGAGGAATTGGCTGTCAATTTTATCCGTAAACTGAGATTGTAAATCCTTCTCTATGAATCTATGATCAAACTGTAAAAACATTTCCACTTTTCTTGTCTAACTGTAGTCATTTTCATTTTTATTTGTGAAGAATCTATGATCAAACTGTAAAAACATTTCCACTTTTCTTGTCTAACTGTAGTCATTTTCATTTTTATTTGTGAAGGAAACATGGAGCAAGTAGAAGAGGTACAAGTAGAACAATTACAACACATAGAAGCAGAACAATCAAGGCTATCAAGCACATGTCCATTAGTAACACCACCGGTCAGTGTCAAGAGAAAGGTCAGGGGGAGGGGACCAACACAAATGGATCGTATAAATAAGAGAACCTCAATTGGAATATAAGAAACGGTATAATTCAACAGTAGAGGCCAACCAATCTATGCTAGCTTCATAAGTTGCACTGTTAGAAGACTTGTGCCAGTATCAGTGACTGATTGGAGACTTATATCGCCACAAGTCAAAGATTCAATATGGGAAATGGTCAAGGTATGTAAATTCTTCGTACATATAACATAATATGTCCTTTATATTTATATATTTTGTTTTTGTTTGCATATGAATCACGATACACAAAGTTGCTACAATACTCATTAGTAAGTTAGTCACTTTAACATGCTTCTTCTTTTATTTTGTAGTCTTCCTTTGACATATCTGATGAGTACAAAAAGCAAGCATTGCTAGGAGCTGGTGAAGCTTGGAGGAAATGGAAGAGTAAGCTTGCAAGGAAGTACATACTTCCAAATTCTCATGATCCTTCTACGCTTATCATGGTCCCTCGGTTGTATTCCTGCTTCATTGACCAGGAAGCATGGAATCAATTTGTACAGTATAGGCTATCTCCTGATTTTGAGGTAATCACAACTTATACTAGCCAAGCTAATTTATGATTCTTGTAATTATTATAATTGATTGTATTTTGATCACATTACTTTGATGTCCAGGCAAAGCGTATAAAAGGATAGAAGGCGCGTGCTCAGAACCATATGCCGCACCACCTTTCAAAGGTTAGCTATGCACGATTAGAGGCAGATGTAGTAAGTATATCATGTGACATTCCATTTGTCTGATCATACTAGATTTTTGTTTATTAACTCTGACTTAGTGTCTCTTCTTATTACAGCAAAAAAAGGCTGGGACAGCGGAGCCCATCGACCGTGCTATTCTATGGAAAATGGCACATTCAAAAAGGCGTAACTCCCAGACCTTTGCCAACGAGACAACTTCAGCAATTGCTTCAAGAATTGTAAGTGGTTTAAGACTTTAAGTTTTATACTTTTACTTTATATGCATACTACCTAGTTAAATACTTTTATACCCTTGCATAGTATATTATATAAATATTACATATATAATAGTGATTTGATAATGTTATGATCTTTACGTGTGCAGGAAGAGTTGACCCAAAAGAGTGCAAGTGCAACTACAGGAACTCTTAGCAGCACTGCTACAAAGGGGGACATCCTGTATAGGGCAATGGGCAATAAGGATGAGCACCCTGGCCAGGTAAGGGGCCAAGGTCGAGGTGTTCTTCCTTCCAAGTTCTTCCCCAAACAAAAGGCTCCTACGCTACAAGAATTGGAAGAATGGAAGAATCAAACAGTTGTAGAGATGTATAGCAAGCTCAAAGATCAACTGTTGAAGGAAATCCAGGGTGGCAGAAAACCCTCATGTGAGGATATTGGCCCTCAAGCTGAAGCTCAACCTTAAGTTCAACCACCCCAATTTGACAATAGCTGCATTCCTACTCCTCCATCAAATGAAGAGGTGGCAGAACAAGTACTTGAATATGATGTCCTGATCAGTGAGGTATGTATATTGACATGTTTAGTTTTACAATGTTACTTATTTACTAACCTTTTTAGTTTACATTACATCACTAATTATTATATATATACGTCATTTCTCAAATGCAGGTGGGTCAGTGCATGTTGCAGCTATATACATTTGAGAACTATGTGGCCGTGGCAACACTGTACGAGGTTCGGCCCATGACTTCCGCCACCTTGCATGGTAAGTTGATGCCTCCACACACTAAGCGCGTGTGCATCACTGCTGCCATTCAACCAGATGCTCCCCTTCCATTTCCAGTCGAAGGGGATGATGTTGAAACTGTTGGGGATGCAATTGGATATCATGTGTGTTGGCCAGAGAAACACATAAAACCAATGATGTCCAATTCCAATGTACATATATACTAACTGTAGTCATGGCTTCATTTTCTCCTACCTTTTTTTAAGTTATCCTAAATTGTTAATTGATTAATATTGTCTGCAACATGTCGGATCACCAAAAGCAGCACAAGGGGCAATTGAAGCAAACCTCGTCACGGCAAATTCTGGTGTAGTGGCAAGTGTAGCCACATCCCAAACCTTCCTGTGTAGTACTAGTTCTATATATTTGCATAGTTGTATCATGTTACATTACATGTGAACTTGAACGATGCAACAACTAACAAGTTCAAAGCACTTGTTAGTTGTTAGGTGCTCACTGCTCACTTAACTACTCACAAGTCACAATGTTATATTATAAAATATTCTATTTTTACCTCACTGTGTCTCTTCTTTTATATATGCTAGCATACCAGTAACCAGTATATGTTGTATATATTCATTACTAATTTCTAAAATGTTACATGATTACATCTATAGTGTAGGGATCAGGTGGAGGTTCCACCTAACACACCTCCATTGCTAAGGGTACTATACAGACTGGCCAATGAAGACAAAGCAATGAACCCTGTAAGGATAGAGGCAGGTGTGCTTTCAAACGATGTGGTTGAGGTTCCACTTTTCAAGGAAGACCTCTTAGCCATATGTAATCTGGCTGAATTGGAGTACATGCACATCGTAGTCTATATAGGGTACGTTGTGCTCTATTAGAGAATTTAGAGTTAAGACTTACGAATCAATGTAACATTACTTAATACTTGTTTTTTAATAGCACTTAATAATTATTTGACATTAACCCAAATTCCTAATGTAGGTATTTGCATGATAGCTTGCAAAAACTAGAGGTCAAGGACATTTACAAGTTCCTTGACCCTTCTCTTGTCCTTCAATTGGACTATTTGCCTATGGACAAACAAAGTGAAGATATCATTCCTAGTCTCATGAGTTGTACGAAGGGGCAAGCCTTACTGATTCCCTATAATAACGGGTGCGTTGTAACATATGTTGCTTAATTATGCCATTTCAATTTCACAATTCATACACATGAATACTATATCAGCTAAGATTAGAGAAAATTCAATTCAATTGTTATTTTTATAGGTCCCATTGGATGCTGCTAGCTTTGGATGTGCATGTGGCCATGCAATGTTTTTTGATTCATGTGGAGCACCAATTCGGGAACACCTAATGGAAATTATAAACAAGTAAGTCTTTATTATTCCTTTTATTATAATATAACTACTTACCTGGTTGGCAACATCATAATATTCATCATCTAATGCTTTTCAATTATATGTGTGTAGAGCATGGTATAAATGGTCTGAGAGGGAAGGCATTCACCATCCACCAAAACTCAATTGGAAGAAGGCCAAGGTATGGTTTACTAATTACCGATCTTTAGACTCTTTGATATAATTTTAAATCTGAACTTATTGGAAATTATATTTTGAACCTTTTCTATTGTCTTTGGTGGCATTGTTCTGCAGTGTCCTAAACAAAAATCAGATTGGGAGTATGGATATTATGTTCTTAGATACATGAGAACCCTCATTCGCAATGGAGTTACAGTCTCACAATTGAGAAAGGTAACACTTGGACAGTTAGACTTACTGACTGACCAATGTTATTACACTTTTGATTTGTATATTTCCTGACTGAATCCAAGATTACATGTCTGATCTCTAAACTAAGTTATTATATGTTTCTTGCAGGCGGATTTGGGACCCAAGAGTTACTCCCAGTTGGATCTAGATGATATTAGAATGGAATGGACAAATCATATTATGAATTTTAATTTGTAGTTCAGTGATGCAAATGAATGTATATTATCATTCATGTATATACATTTTACTCAAATATGATACAAAGATCAGTTCAATTCAATAGATGTGTTTTGTTTTTCTTTTGATTGAAGTACATTGTTTGAGTTTCAATGTATGTGCTATCTTTGTTTCAATACCGATCTACTTGTCAGGACCACTAGGCACCAGATCATTGGTCTAAAGTTATCAACCGTACGATTTGCTTACTAAATATCAAGTGGGCCATAGTGCTTCCCATGTTCCCTATGGCATTAAGTCTACGTTTAGGTACACTTCAACTGTTAAAGCAAAAGATTTTACTTGATATGCAGTGGAGAGTCTGGAGACATGTTTGGGATCAATGTTCTCATCCACTCAGTGAGACCACGTCTTTAGAACCCTTTCGTATACAATTAGCCGCTCGATCTCTTCGTAATCTGTATCTCCATTATCGAACGATCCTCGTCTACCAACATAAAAAAGTAACCAAATTCATTAAAATATTAGAACAAACCAAATTGCGATTTTAATTATTATTAAGATAGTTCTACTACTTACAAGACTTTCAGCTTAGGAGTATTCATCCACCAAATGTATGTGTTAAAGATCAAGTAATTGACGCCCATCTAGTTGACCCCATGCTTTGCGATTGATTTAGGCATGATAACACTTAACACGATCCAAAATGTTGTGCATCGCCGGATCATCCGAGTTTGATTGTACCAAGAAAGGTGCCCAATAGAACTCTACTGTAGCATTATAATCCTTCGGACCTTCGGGTTGATATAGGACGGTTCGGCTAGAACCGTCCGTCCTATATTCACTAGTAGCAATATAGGACTAGGACGAACTGGCTGGAACCGTCCTATATTCAGTGCAAGATCTATAAAATTGAACGGCGGTACCCAAATGCGATTTCGGATAGTGATAACTGTAGTTGATTTGCCATTAGTTTACGAATCCAGTGGATATAATAACATGAGATAGACAGGAATAGTTCTGTTCCATTGTATTCAAATGACAAAAGTTGCTCCCAACTTTTATTGAACTACATTGACTCTTTGACAATCTGAAATACTTCTTTGCCCCTACATTTGAAGGACAGAAGTTGCTCCCAACTTCTGTTGAACTACCTTTGATAGACTGAAATAAACTTCTTTCCCACTACATTTGAACGACAGAAGACGCTCCCAACTTTGTTGAACTACTTTGCTAGACTGACTTACTACTTAACACTAGATTTTGAGGTTCACAGACTTCAATACTTATTCTTTAGCTACATTCAGAAAACAATAGCAGCTCCCAACTGTGTTAGAATACTCAAGCTGGCTGTTGGGAAGAGACGAAGCTGGCATTTTGTTTTCCTTCTACTGTTTCTTTGCATACCTCTGGGAGAAGGATTTTACTCTCTGAAGACCATCTTCAAGAGAAGATGGTTCTATAGCGAAAGTGATGATTCACTAGAAATATAGGACGGTTCTGCTGGAACCGTCCTATATAGTCATTAGTGTCTTTATGAATATAGGACGGTTCCCCTATATTACTTGTGAATATAGGACGGTTCGAGAAGAACCGTCCCATATTGTTGTCATGTTGTGAATATAGGACGGTTCGAGAGGAACCGTCCTATATTACTTGTGAAAACTTGAATATAGGACGGTTCGAGAATAACCGTCCTATATTACCTGTTAAAGCATTTGGTATATGACGGTTACACATGAACCGGAAGTTCGGAACCGTCCTATTTTGTATTTTCAACCGTAGGTTAGACCTTGGACGGATCAAGCATCAAGGTGATGAAGATGAATAAATAGGTCGCGTGTCAAATAGGTCGACACGACAGGTCACATTGATTGACCCGAACACGACACGATTTTTGCCGTGTCAATTTCGGGTTGACCCAAAAATGACACGAACACGATAAGACTCGACCCGAACCCACTAAATTCGTGTCGGGTTCGAGTCGTGTTATCGTGTCGTGTCATATTTTGCCACCCCTATTCAAAAGTGTGTATTCCTTGGAGTACTCTTTTCTTATCAAATAAGAGAGAAATTTTTTTATAGCATTAAAAAAAAGGGAAAAAATTCTCTACCATCCACGAATAACTTAATCCCTGAATTGTGATTCTTGTCTCAAACAGTCCCCTCTGTGTTGTTGACAAATCCTGTCCTCCATATTAAGTCGCCGTCCAACAAAACCCTCGTTGGATTTTTGAGACAGAGGAGACCGACGCGGAAAAGTCCACCGGTCCGTCACTCTCTGCAGCACTTCTCTTACGCCCTAATAACAAAGCTAGCTCTGCAAATTAACCGAAACTCCGTGCAAAACCCGAACCATTGTTCTAGATCTCGACTTCTGCTTCTTAAGCAAGCACAGAATTGTTGTTCTTGAGCAATGATTCCTTTGGCATAAAGTGAATCCGTTTATGTGGAAAATGGAGTTCCGTTTCAGATCTAGGGTGTCTTTGGGATTCTTTCTATTACTTGTCGTACTTATGAGCTCTGCAACGAGCTCTGTTTCTGCGGGGAATCGTCGGCCCAAAAACGTGCAGGCTTCTCTTCGTGCCAAATGGTCTGGAACTTCACTCTTGTTGGAGGCCGGGTATGCTTTTCTCATATCCATATGTTGTTTTCTCTCTCTCTCTCTCTCTCTCTCTCTCTCTCTCTCTCTCTCTCTCTCTCTCTCTCTCTCTCTCTCTTTATTTTTATTTTTTATCTTTACAATGTTTTATTTTTCGTTATCTTTAGTTCAAGTTATCGTGAGATTCTGGAGATACTTTATGTGGCGTACTGGTTGAATTCTCGTTAGTTCTTGTGTAATCTACTGAATTCAAACTATGAGATTGGAGTTTAACATGACGTTGCGGGTTCGAGATTGATATGCTGTCAAGGGAGATTGGAGTTTTAGTTTTCCGTTCCTTTGAGTTGAAATTGTTGTGAGATTGGAGTACTACTGAATGTGGACGTACTGGATGATTTGACCTTTGGTTTCTGTATTTTTTGCACTTGGTAGGTTGAGAACGTCTATAGCTGTTTTAAATTAATCATTTATAAGTTTTTTCCTTACCTGTATGATACAAATGCATAGATGCTCATCGTTTAGCTAGATGATCCCTGGTGTCTACTTGAAGGCATAGTTAGAGAACTCCCTGAAAATTTCAAATTTTCTCAAAGTAGCATATTTTTGGCTTCTCGTTTTCTTCCTGAATAATTCATGAAGTCTCACTTTTTTTTGTCTTTAATGGGAAATTACTCTCTATCTGTATGGGAAGTTTGCCGCTGAAAGATCCCGGCTCCCTTCTCCCTTACTCCACAGGGCTTCTGCTACATGTGAGCATGCAGTGACAATTTATGGACACTTGTGCCAAAAATTGACAGAATTTAATGCAAATTTCATGATAAATTGTCAATTCTCATATATAACTTGTGCATCTACGTGAAAAATTAAATTAAAAATTTAAATTCTCATCAAAATCATGCTTCTTTCCCTGGACTTCTGAATTTTATGAATATTTGCCTGGAACAACTTTTTCCCATGTCCAAACTTGGTAAATATTTGCTAAGGTAAAGATTTCATAAAGGCGGTGAATGGTGAAGGAGTTATGGAAGTCAAAGTTTATCTCAGTCACATGAAGTGGGGATTAGAATGAGGGATGACAGGGAAGCATATCAAATATGCAAATAAGTTTCTATTGGGAAGGAAGGATAGCTACCAGAAATTCCTGATAGGTTTGGAAGCTTTCTTCAGAATCTAAATTCTTCTTACTTCCTGTGGACTTTCTCCACCTTAATTAGGAATGTTCTTCATCTTCCCTTAATTAGGAATGTTCTTCATCTTTATTGTTTAAAGGGCGAATTTTGCTTTTGGCAACATCGGAAGGATAGCATTTGAAGTTCCGAACCAAATATTTCCAAATTTAGTGACGTAATATTTTATAAAAAAATTTAAGATGACATGAGCACCCATTATTTGTACAACATTCAACTTCAAAGCTGGTGATTTATACTATTTCAGTGACTTTTCGGTGAAGACATTTTCATATTTCATCCTATTGCTTAGGATATTAATTTATGTAATCAATGGGTGTTTGCATAAACTTCAAAAATATAAAAGGGAGGTGGACCACAAAGGGTCTGTAGCACACACAGCCTTACCTTGCATTTTTGCAAGAGGCTGTTTCCATGCCTCGAACCTGTGACCTTAAGGTCACACTACGACAACTCTTCCTTGGCGCTAGGACTCCCCTTCAAAAATATGTTATCTTATAAGTTTATCATGGTAGCCTTAGTTGGGAGGAACATATTGTATTAATTTAGCATGAGTATCAGTTTATTAAACCTTGGAGGGATATATTGTTTACAACTTCAAGAGTCATTTTAAGTTTAAAATCAGACTAAATATATTTTCACTAAGCATGTTGTAAATCCTGATGCTTATTTTTGAGATGCACATTAACACTAAATTCACCTCTTAGATGTTAAATTTGTTCACTATGATCTTACATTTGAACTGATTAATTAATCGTGAAATCCTCCTTAATTTACTCTTGACCTAAATTATTCTTATTTGTGAAGTTACCATGTTCATTTTTCCTTTTCAGATACCCTACTTTCCGCCCCATCAGACATCATTTTCCATTTCAATGATTCAACATAACTGTCAGCAAAGTTTCCTAAATACCCCATGTTCAATGCTTCTTATGTTTTCCACAGTTTCTGCATGGTTTCTCATTGTGTCCTTCATGATTTTTGCTTCTGAGATGGGGTTTGCACCACAAAGGCTCTTGTAAAATGCTGCTTCAGTGGCAACATTCTAGCAACGCATGGACAGTGTACACCACTCCATCATGTCATAAGTTCTTGATATGTATTCAGTTGATGTTTATTGATGTGGGTACTAATGTTTGACCAGACATAAAAGAAGATCTGACTTATGTATTAAGAAGAAGTTCCATGTATAATGAAAAAAATCATCTCTGATAATAACCAATCTGAATCAGAAAGATGGGAGATTGAGCTAGGACTCGCATTTGATTGAAAGGATATATGGGTAAACATTACTGTAAGAGGCAAATAGAAGATTGACATGCTTCATAGTTCTTAGTTTGAAAGTCAGACCCACACACACAAACCCAGGCACGGCCTCAAATCCTGGTCACCCAGGTGGTAGACTCCATGCTTCATTATTTCAGTTGTCAATTCAGTTCCACTGAAGCTGGAATTGCTGGGATGTGCAGTTTCGGTCTGAAAATATGGAATAAAAATGCATCTTTCAGTAGCAGTGATGTTCATGTTTTTTTCCAGCCTTGTACTGGATGGTTTCTATTGTGCTTCCCAATTGATTATGAGTGTTAAAATAACATATCTGCAGAAAATTTTCTTTTTCAGAACAGAATGATGGTACAGTTGGCACACTATAATGTTCTTTTGTGGAAGAAAAAATGGAATGGTGATTGGAACAGTATTGACAACTTCTTTCCAGGTTTAGAACTGTGAGGTAAATGACACTGCTGAAACTTATTATTTAGATGCTAATGAAGACTGAGTGAATGACATGCAAGAAGCTGCAAATCCGAATTTTGTGTGGCTAAGACGATCACTGATTTGGATAGAGATGACTTTGAGGTGGAGAAGGCTTCAAGAGTTCTTAGTTGATTTTATTTAGGTTCTTGTGATACGTGCGGCCCTTGTTTTCCCTCATGACCTCAACAAATGATTACAAATAGCTATATTTTTAGGGAGGCCAATATTTTTGAAGATCTGTACCATTCATAGTGTTTCCCTGGTTAGATCAGGCATGGTCCAAAGTTGTCAAACATTGAATTATCCTAGCCTTTAGTTGTAAAATGGATGGTGAAACATTCTACGGTTCATTTTTTAACTCAAGAAAAACAGCAGTTAGGATCATCAGGTGGGTGAGAATTTTGGAGTATGAGCCATCTACAAAGGAAAACATTGTTAATGGCTCTGTTCTTCAGAACTTTGGGCCTAGATTGAAGTCTAGGCATTCGTATAATTTATTAAGGGGCTCATGAGGAAAAGCAAAGTTTACAAGGACACTACCTAGTGTTTTGCTGGAAGTTTACAGGTTATTGTTTCTTGTTGGCTGGACTTGACAAGCTAGCTTCTTTGTATTCTTAGTTTTTGGCAGAATGCCAAAGTTTGCATCCACCAACTGCCTCTATAATAGGTAGTTAGGTGCTCAATCTGTCCACCTGCAATGCAAAATATGTTAGATTATTTATTGTATGCTGCGCTTTAGTTAGTCAAAGTGCATTTCTAGGTAATGGAAGAGTCAGATAAGTCAGACTGGTGGTGAAGAAGTCCCCTGTGCTTCACAGGGGCAAGAGTTTTCTTGGACATGACACATCGGAGAACATCGATGAGCAAGATGTCAGGTCATAATGCTATTATTAGTGGGTTGGATCTTATGTGTAGAAATTGATAAACTGCCTTGATCTGACATTATTTGCTTACTATGGAAGTATTTATCTTTCCCTATCCTATCTTGTTAATTGATTGTTATGAAAATAGATAGCTTTGGTGTACCTTTGTTATATCTTTCAAAGGATCTTTCAAGCAACTCAGGCTAATCTTTAAAAATATGAAATTTCCTATTCTAACTTATGGAAGATGCATGTTTTGGTTTCTCTAGCCAGAGGCCTCATACCGTTCACTAATGGTATATTATTTTTTCTTTTTTGACAGCGAGTTACTATCTAAAGAATGGAAGGACCTGTTTTGGGATTTTATTGACCTGTGGCTACAGTCAGAGAATGATCCTGATTCTTCGACAGCCAGAGGTTGCCTTCAGAAAATAGTAAAATATGGACGGTCCCTTCTAAGTGAACCTTTGGCATCAACCTTTGAGTTTTGTCTTACTCTTCGGTCAGCATCTCCTAGATTGGTGCTCTATCGGCAGTTAGCAGAAGAGTCTCTATCTTCTTTCCCATTGGCAGATGAAAATAACTCAGGACATGTCCATGGGGACATTTCAGAACAAGGTCCAAGCTCAGACAGCAAAAGATCAGAGCACTTGCTGGTAAGTGTGAACCCAAAAAGTCCTGGAGGGAAGTGTTGCTGGGTTGATAATGGTGCAACACTCTTTTTTCATGTTTCAGAACTACAGTTTTGGCTTGGATCGTCTCAAGAATTGTAAGTTAGAGTTAGTCCAGTAGTGTTTTGTTGTCATTACAATTGCCATAATCCTGTTGCTGATGCTAGTCTCTATGTGCTTCTGTTGGCAGAGCTACAGATTCATGGGAGCAGCCTGAACTTTTTGAGTTTGATCATGTACACTTTGATTCTAGTGTGTCAAGTCCAGTTGCTATTTTATATGGAGGTCTTGGGTCTGACTGCTTCAGAGAGTTTCATAGTGTCCTAGTAGAAGAATCAAAAAAGGTATAAAAAGTGAAGCACATCTGAATGATACTTTATGTTTGGCTCTCTAGTGCAAATATTTTCATTTGCATAAAAGGGGCGTATAAATAGATCTATAATGTTCTTAATCCATTTTTACCTTTGACGAACCCTAAGTAGCCTAGGTAGTTCTTTTGTTATGCACTTTTTTCTTCAAGTGCTGTTCTGGTATCAAGTAACAGAAATCATACATAATGCATCTCAATATTCGGAGAATTTTTTTGTTCTAGCAATTCCTGATTTATTTCTATGTGCACGCACAATTAGATTTCTTTATTAATTTTGTAATATACCTATTTTTATTTTTCATAGTACTACTCTTTTTCTAGTGTTTTGGATGAAAATGAGATAATGCTGTTCTGGCAACTAGTCTTCTCTTGCTGTGTCTGCTTCATTCTGGTGTTCCTTTTCTTATCTCCTGTCTCATTTCTTATCTTCGCTTAGAGATTGTGTGGTAGTGGTTACTCATAGAGTGATTAACGCTTGGCGTGCAAGACCCAACAGTAGGAAGAAATGTCCAGTGCAGGCATTGAGTTGCTGCGTTCTGATGAACTATGCTGAGGAAGGCTGAGAGCTGTCCCACTGAGCAGAACCCCTTCTGAGATGGGGTTGATCTGGGATATTCCTATACTGTTTTGGTGCTGTGTTTGGCTTCCACATTGATCTAGAACTCCTTGTTGAACCCTGAGCAGAAAATTATTGTGAAGGTGCAACTTTGGGAAGTATTGTGGTTAACAGGCTGGATAGTAAAAGCTAGATCTCTGCACTAGAAACATTGAACAAGCACTTAACCATGTATTCAATTCGTGAATAGTGGTGTTTCGCTGCTTGCTTTTAGTATAGAAGCAGATTTGGGTTTGGACAAGGCAGTTGTTTGGTTTACCAGGGGCAGCTAGCTAGATGTGTCAACCTCCTAGCTTTGCCTCTAGCTAACCACCTAACAATAGCATTTGACTGCGTAGCTCTACGAGGCTATTACTCAAGCTAGCCTTATCTCTCTCCAGTTTTCCTGCATACAACGGGACTGCTTTATTTTCTGGGGAGTTACATTTTCAGATATTTACTTGCTGGTGGAAGGAATGCAATCACTGGCTTGTGGAGCTTTGGTGTGGAGACAAAGTCTCATAGGAGGGAATATCGAGGTCTGTGAGGAGGACTATGAATATCTTTAACGGGATTGTCATTTCATTGGCTTTTGATGTTATCGTGATCTCAGGAGTCTGGACATCTTTAATGGTGCTGTTCTGAATGCCCTTGGAGTATCTACAAGTTGTTTTTGTGCAATTTGCTCAATCCAAGGGAGATCCTAGCCACTGACACATCTTTTATGAAGGAGTAGGCGGGCCACTAAATGAACAAACTCTCACATGTGATGATATGTACAAAGGACAGAATTGGTCCAGCAAAGAACTTTCATGCTTGAAGTACAACCAAACAGGCAGCAATTGTTTAACCATCTGTAACTTGATTGTGTTTTGCTACACTACCCAATGACACATTTCTGAAAGCACAAATGTATGGATACTGAAGCTAACTTTTTTTTGTAGTTTTGTTAATTGCAGTTCTGTAAAATTTTACGTCCAAACTCTCCCTAATATTATTTGATGATAATATTTCATGATCATTGAAATATCTTTGCATTGAAACATTTCATGTGGCTCCTGACATGAGAATTATGCTTGCATCTTTAGTTCTTGGCAGTATATCTTTGTTTCAGAGGTTAATCACTGGTGAGCCTTATTGTTCTTCTCGTCACTCCTAGGGTTGTATTTTCTAATTTCATGTCCCAATTGCATACTGAATCTTCCTTCCGAAGTTTCACACATCTTGGTTGGGCAAGACACCAGGATAAGGCTTATCATTGCTACTCTTTAACTATATATCACGGGTTCTAGATTATTGCACATCAGAACTGAAGAACCAATTTGTACAATTCCAGGTTCTATGACCATGAGGTTTAGGAGAAGGCATAATCCTTACTGGAACAAAATTGTTTCTATTGCATTTTGCTTCTTCCATAACTTATCTTTATGCAAATGTAAACATGTGAAAATTTTAAATTTGTGTAATGGTACTCATCAGATTTGCTGGCAAATTAATGTTGTAGAACCATTAACATAGCATTTTGTTTGGAAGGAAGCCAGCAAAACATGTTGAAAACCCAAGTGCAACAAATAGAGAAACCTTTATGACCATGCAACTATGGGAATAAATAAATAGGTTGAACTGGTGGTAGAAGAGATCTATGCTTTGTACAGGAATGACATGCTGAAAACTGCAACTAAGCAAACTGACAAAATATTAATCATCATTGTCATCAAGACCTTATCCCAATTAGGGTTCGGCCACATGAATCTTATTCCTCCATTCCTCTCTATTAAATACCATGGCTTCATTAACTCCGAAAGTTTTTAGAACCTTCTACTTGTATTGCCTCACTCCTAACCGGTGCCGTTTTCGGTCTCCTTTGGACATGTCCAAACCATCTAAGTCTAATCTGCCTCATCTTGTTACCTATTGGTCCTACCCCGAAGTTTCCTTTAATGTTTTCATTCTTAATTCTTTCCTTTCTTATCTTGTCACTCATCCATCTCAACATCCTTATTTTTGCGATGCTCATCCTATGAATATGATGTTCCTTAACTGCCCAACACTCTGATCCATAAAGCATGTCCGGCCTTGAGGTCATCCTATAGAATTTTTCGTTTAGTTTGAGTGGCACTCGCCGATCGCACAAAACTCCAGATGCACATCTTCATTTGTTCCAACCCACTTGGATTCTTTGGGTAACCTGCTTCTCAATCTCTCTACTCTCATGAATCATTGATTCTAAGTACCGAAAGTGGTCTTTTACATGGACTTCTTGGTTATCAATCTTAATTGGTGTTCCACTCCTTCTCTCCTTGCTAAAATTGCATTCCATATATTTTGTCTTAGTTAAGCTGATTTTAAATCCATTAGATTCTAATGCTTCTTTCCATAACTCTAGCTTTGTGTTTATGCTCTCCCTTGTCTCATTAAGTAAGACTATATTATCTGCAAATAGCATGCACCATGGAATCTCCTTATGCATGTATTTTGTTAACTCATCCATAACCAACATGAAAAGGTATGGGCTCAATGTTGATCCTTGGTGCAATCCTACAGTGACAGGATAATCACGGGTCTCGCCACTAGTGGTCTTAACATTTGTTACCGCTCCCTCATAGATATTTTTAATTATTTCTATATACCCCCATGAAACCCCTTTCTGGCCCAACATCCTCCTCCATATTAACTCTCTAGGGACTATCATAAGCTATCTCTAAGTCGATAAAGACCATGTGGAGGTCTTTCCTCCTCTCCCTATATTTCCCTATGAATTATCTTAGTAAGATAATAGCTTCCATAGTAGACCTCCCAGGCATGCAACCAAATTGGTTCTCCAATACACTTGTCTCATGCTGTAGCCTCTTCTCAATCACTCTTTCAAAAAGTTTCATAGTGTGGCCCATAAGTTTGATCCCTTAATAATTATTGCAACTTTGTATGCTTCCTTTATTCTTATAAATTGGTACAATCGAGCTTTTCTTCCATTCATCAGGCATTTTCTTTGATTTTATAATCTTGTTAAACGACTTGTTCAACTAAACTACCCCAGTATCTCCCATATGCTTCCAAACCTCTATTGGTACCCCATCAGGCCCCATGGCCTTTCCTGATTTCATCTTTTTCAAGGCCTCTTTCACTTTAGGTTTTCTAATCCTACGTTCATATCTATAATGTCCAATGTTATTTAAGTTTATAGTATTTTCAATCCCTATATTCTCATACCCATTGTCATTTAACAATTTTTGAAAGTAAGTTTTCCACCTTTGTTTGATCTCATCATCTTTGACTAGTACCCTTTTATCATCACTTCTAATGCACCTAACATGATCTAAGTCGTTACCCTTTTGTTCTTTCATTTTTGCAAGTTTAAACATATCTTTCTTACCTTCTTGTGTTCCTAGTCCATTATAGAGGTCATCATATGCCTTAAGTTTAGCCTCGCTTACTATTCTCTTAGCAACCTTTTTAGCATTCTTATATTAATAGTTTTCATTATTTCTATTCTTCTGCTATGCTTTAAAACACATTCGTTTTTCTTTAATAACTTGTTGCACTGTTTCACTCCACCACCATGTTTCCTTTACTAATTGCCTTTTACCTTTAGATACTCTTAAGGTATCTTTTGCCACTTTCTTAATGGACTCAGCCATATTAATCCACATGGTGTTTACTTTTGTTTCATAGTTTCAGTTTCCTTCTATCATCAACTTATTTGTGAATGAGGTTATTTTCTCTCCTTTTAAGATCCACCACTTAGTTTTTGGATACCTATTAAGTTCATTTCCTTTCTTCCATCCTTTAATATAGATATCCATAACCATTAACATATGTTGTGAGGTTAAACTCTCACCGGGTATCACCTTACAATCCTTACACATTGATCTTTCAGTATTCCTAAGTAGAAAAAAGTCTATTTGGCTTTTATGAAATCCACTTTTAAAGGTTATTAAGTGTTCATCCCTCTTCTTAAAGAATGTATTTGCAATGCTAGGTTATATGACAAAGCAAAATTGATGATAGTTTCCCCCATCTTATTTCGTTCTCCTATACCATACCCTCCATGTATCCTATCATATCTTTACTTTTCCTACATAGCCATTAAAGTTTGCTCCTATAAATATCCCCTCAGTATTGGGAATTTCTTGCATGACTCCCTCCATATCTTCCCAAAACTATCTCTTGATTATATCTTCTAACCCTACTTGTGGTGCTTATGCACTTATAACATTTATGATATACTCTCCTAGAATAAGTTTAATTAATATAATTCTATCATTGATTCTTTTACGTCCACAACTTTATCCTTTAATTCTTTATCCACTATTATTCCTACGCCATTTATGTTACTATCTTTTCCTACGTCCTAGAGTTCATGCCCATCGATTTCTCCAGTTTATCCCCCTTTCCACTTAGTTTCTTGTATACAAGCGATGCTGACTCTCCTACATTTCATCGTATCTACTAACTACAAACTCTTACCTGTCAATGTCTCTATATACCATGTGGCGATACGAATCTTATGCTCTTGAGATATCCTATTTACCCGTGCACTTCTTGACCTCCATGGCATGAACCCATGTCCACTTTTCACTGCACCTGGGTCCTGCTGCAGCGCGTTGCTTCTGAGAGGATGCTTTAGCAGCCCTTGCCCATTTTCCACTACCCCCGGTATCCAATTTAGGGTGTCGCTTCTGGGAGAGTGCCCTAGCAACCCTTGGCCATTTTTCACTGTACTCGGGATTTGATGCAGCGTGTCACTTATGGGGAATGCCCTTGCTTGAGGAAATGTCAGTTTTCGGTTCATGTCATGTTAGGGTTGCCATGCTTTTAAGAAGCTAGAGATGAATTTTCATTTCTTACTTACAAACTAATATACAAATGCATATTCATTTGCAAGTAAGAAAGATATAACAAAATCATCTTCAACTTCTTCCTTGCCGACTAACACTTGATGCAAGACCCTCCTCCCTTTTCATCTGGGCTTGGGACTGGCATTGGCAAAGTTTGTAAGCAACTCTTTAATCTCTTTATTATACTTTTCTTTTTCGGAATTGCTTATTAATTATGACATGATTGAAAGGGAAATTATTGAGTGGTCTACTTCTCCTCGAATGATGAATCCTTTTGCTTTAAAGGAATGCCTTGGAACTCATAAAATATTACATTGATGATATTTTTCTATCGAGGAGCAACACTCATAGAATTGCTGTTGCTGAAGCCTACCTGAGAAATTTTCATACTAAAAGACCTGGGATCTTTGAGATATTTGTTGGTATTGCTGCCAATTGCAGTTGATAAGGTACTGTTCTTTACCAACAGAAGTATGTGACTAATTTTCTTCATGAGATTGGGTTGCTCGAGCAAGGGTGGTGCCACTCCGGTGGATGTTAACGTGCAACTGAATGCGGATGTATGCTATGATTCTACAGAATAATGGATAGTATTAGCGGCTGGTAGGGACGCTTCTTTACATTTTTTGTTTTTGAAAAGTAGCTTCTTTACTTAATTGTGACTAATCATGATATGTCCTTTGCAGATGAAATAGTGAGCCAATTTATGAGAGAACCATAAATAGTGTCATTGGCATGTAGTGTGTAGGATCCTAAAATATTTGAATAACGTTCTTGGCAAAGGTCTTGTTTGCTATCAGGAATTAGTGTTGATATGTTAGGATACGTGAATGTAGACCTGACTGAACCCTAAAATAGCTGTAGATTGACTGTTGGATATTGTAAGTTTATTGGTGATAATTTAGTCACTTGGAAGAAGAAGTAGAAGTGGTAGCAAGGTCTAGTGCTAAGGGATAGTAGAGAGCCATGGCTAGTACAGACATACTGCGCGGAAGCTCATGTGTGAATATCCTCATGCAAGAGTTTGGTTTTCCCTACCATCATCATGCTGAAGGGAACTGTAATAATCAAACTTCCATCTTTTGCCATTAGTTCAGTTTTTCATGAAAAGATGAAGCATATTGAAGTTGACTATCACTCCATCAAAGACATTGTAATGAAGAAATTGATCTTCACTCCCTTTGTAAAGTCTGATAATTAGAGAGTTGATGTCTTCCTCAAACCTTTGGCCAGTAGCTTGTTTCTTTTGATGGGTTCCAAGCTTGGCGTGATTGATGTCTGTGCTCTAGCTTGAAAGGGAGTGTTAGGGTCTTAGGCCTTTGGTTTTAATTATGTATATATGTCACTGATTGTTCAGGATATTTTCGTCATTGTACATTTATTCTCTTTCTAACATATGGTATATCATAAGTTAAACCCTAGCTCATGATTTTCCCACTTTCTTCTTCCTCACCATCTCATTCTCCTCTTGCTAACCTGTCCAAACTACATCCATTACCCCTCTGACTTTCTATATTTACAAATTTTCCACATCAGTTTTTGTATTGTCTAAGATATTCCTTCAATTTTCTGAATTTATAATATTTACTACTACATTTCATTAATATGATGTTGAGTTGTATCCTGCATGTTAAATCCTTCGTCTTTCTTGACTACCCTTTGTATTCTCTTTTTAGATTGTATAGATATTTATAATATAATGTCACTGAATTATCTGTTATATACAATATCACTCATCCAGCGAAGTAACTGATCCATGTATTACATAAAAAAGGGCAGCCCCGGTGCACGAAGCTCCCGCCTATGCGGGGTCCATGTATTGCGTGTTGTTTAAAAAATCTATAGAAACTTTCCAATGACTTGATTACCAAGAAGTTGTAGATTTAAGTCCATTCACCATTCCATGAGAAAAGAAAGAAATTCCCATGACATGATCTCCTATTCCTTTTTGGCCAGAAGTATGTAATTCATGGTAGCCTCCTAATCATTTGTAGGGGCCAAGTCCTATCACTTATTACCTGCTAAACTCACTGATGGATTACTTGGCAAAACTCCAACTTTACTCTTAACACTTTTTCCTGATAGGGCCTGAAAGATATACATCAATATATGCACAAAAAATGAGTCTAACTTCAATTTATAAAGCATGTCTACCTAGAAATCCATATTTGTGGTGAATGGGCCTAGAACTTCATGACACAAGTTGGCCCCACTAGTGGCATTTCTTTGATTTATTTACTTCCGGAGTTACTTTGTGATGGTTTTGAGAAAGTGAATTTTCCTAATTTCTTTCTGCTTGTTTGGAAGAGATATATGAACTCTCCAATTAGAGAACTTCAGGGCCTAGTAAGTGGTGTTTTTTTGTTTGATGTAGTAACTTGAGGCAGTGTTACCTTGGTGTTTAGTTTGGTCCGTAGATAATCCAAAGTTATATATAAGTTTTTACAACTATAAGAGCTTGGCCTTTTTGTTCTTTATCGACAATAGTTTCAAAGTTATTTCTTACTTACAATGTAGTTTGAACTTTGAACAATCTAAAATATAATTGAGGGATGTATTGGTAAAAGCTAAGAGCTATCATTTGTCAACCTTTGATTCTTGTGATTCATGATAAATTTTTGGCATTTGAGCCTAATTATTTTAGCTCTTGACATCTTCCATTCCCAGTTTATCTATGAAATAGTAAAACCTGCAGAAAGTCAATGGTGCAGTCTCATTTTGTTTTATTATTGAGAAGGAACTTTTTCCTGTTTGCTGCAACTTTTAAGCTGATTAATTCTAATCTTCATCTTTGATGGGTGGTTCTGATTTTAAAATTTAATCTTAAAGCAGTTTGATCCACTTTCAGTGGATTCCTGTATATTTGCTTTGATTTCTTGTTCATCATTTGCTTGAGTTTGTGGCATTTTTTGCTTTTGCTATTTGTGTTTTTAGTCTGTTTAGGTCGTGCATACATGGATAAGAATGTGAAGAAACTATTCAGGCACTATATTAGACTTATATGCCATTTTCAAATGTTAGGTTTATACCATATTCAATGGTAGAGTTGAATATAGTGCAACAGTAAAGTTGTCTTCGTGTGACGTGAAGGTCATGGGTTCGAGGCATGGAAACAGCCTCTTGCAAAAATGCAAGGTAAGGCTGCATAATATAGACCCTTTATGGTCTGCCCCTTCCCCAGACCCTGCATATGAGGGAGCTTCGTGCGCGGGCTGCCCTTTTCAGGTTTATATCACATTCAACTGTAGAGTTGAATATGGTGCAATGATAGAGTTGCTGTCATGTGATTTGGAGGTCATAGGTTTGAGGTGTGGAAGCAGCCTCTTGCAAAAATGCAAGGTAAGGCTGTGTTATAGACTCTTTGTGGTCCGCCCCTTCTGGACCCTGCACATGCAGGAGCTTTGTGCACCGGGCTGCCCCTCCTTTAGGTTTATACAATGTTCAAATTTGTTGTAGTGTGCTTGCTTTTGTTATAGTTCGTATATCAGTAGGTTCTAACTGTCTTCATCATCTGATACTATGTTTCAGGGAAGAGTTAAATATGTCATAAGACCTGTATTGCCATCTGGATGTGAATCTTTAAGTGGCCATTGTGCTGCTGTTGGCACACTGGATGCTCCGAACTTGGGTGGATATGGTGTAGAACTTGCTTTGAAGAACATGGAGTATAAAGCTATGGATGACAGTGCAGTAAAGAAAGGTTTGATTGTACTACTGTTCTTCTCTGTCCATCAATGTTTCTGCATGTCCCTGATCATTGTTCAGGAAAATTAAATATATTGTAATAGATGTAATTCCTTGCTCATGTTCCTTCTCTCTATAGGCATATTGTCTTAGATATGATAATGATGTTGAATATTCTAGAATATGATTGGGATCCAATTTAGTAAGATATTAAATTTTGGTGGGAATATATTTGTTTGCTTCTCTTTCTCATTATGTTTAATCTTCAGTGTCTGGTAGCTGATCTTGCCGATTATGCTGGCTTCTTTATATTCTTGATTTGTCCTTTATGCATCTGTTAATGTCACCCAAAGTTCATGTAGTAGGATACTTTGTGTTTTGCTTTTTGTCTGTGACTCCTACTTAGGTAATTTAAGTTATATGCAAGACCTGAATACATCTTAGTACTGTTTCTCAAACACATAAGGATTAGTTGTCCACTTTTATTTTCTGAGTTGTAATATTTATGTTCATGATTACATCTGAGCATTGTTTCTGATTCTGGGCACTGGAATATTTATCCAATTTTGATTTCTGCATTGCAGGTGTTACTTTGGAAGATCCTCGGACAGAGGACCTCAGCCAAGAAGTTAGAGGGTTCATATTCTCCAAGATCTTGGTTTGTTTCTTAAAGAATTCCAATTAACTTTAAATTTTGTACTACTTCTGGGTGAAATGTTTCTAAGATACTTGCTGCAGCTGAAGCTACTTAGTTTTCTCTTCTTCTATAAACATGCAGGAATGCAAGCCTGAGCTGTCTACTGAAATAATGGCTTTCAGGGATTACTTATTGTCATCAACTGTATCTGACACACTGGATGTCTGGGAATTAAAGGGTGTGGATCACCATTATTGGTTGTGGAATGTATTGTAAAAATTTCAGCATATATAAGTTTCAATTGCATAGAGGCTTTTCTCTGATCAGGTCTACATGCTCAACTTTTATGTAGATTTGGGGCATCAAACAGCACAAAGAATTATTCATGCATCAGATCCCCTGCAGTCAATGCAGGAAATCAACCAAAATTTTCCTAGCATAGTTTCTTCTTTATCTCGCATGAAGGTGAAACATATTCCAGCTCCAGAAGTTATACAATTAGAACTTTCTAGTTTGGTTTGGCTGAGGAAACTTTGGTCAAACTGTTTATAGTTTATTTCTCACAAAAGTAATTCCTGTCAACTTCTGGCAGCTCAACACCTCAATCAAAGAAGAAATTATCTCAAATCAGCGAATGGTGCCTCCTGGCAAGTCATTAATGGCTCTGAATGGTGCTTTAATCAATATTGAGGACTTAGACCTTTACTTGTAATGCCTTTGCCTCTACCCGATTTCTTTCTAAGTAATTTTTTTTTATTTTAATTGAAGAAATCTTTCCTAATCTGATGTTGTTCTTATGAATGATGCATGGGTTGCCTTGGTGTGCTATGTAGTTGTTAACTCATTATCATCTAATCTAACATGTTTGTGATTTTTCCTTTTAACAAATCTTTTACTTATTCTGAATTATTTTTTGGAGTTAGAAGATTTGTCAATATAAGCTTGGTTTACATTGTGCATCTGTGGCTCTTTATACATTAATAAATAAGAATGTTATATTGTTCCATAGTGCTTCAAAGTGAGCGTTCTCTAATAAAGTCTTTTCTTGGTCGAGTGATTGCGCCTCTTGTTACAAGATCTGTTGCAGAACAGTACCATCTGTTGGGAGCAATGGTAGGATGGTGATTATGCTTACTGAATTTTGTGCATGTATGTAGAAGCCAGTCATCAATACAAAATTGGGCCACCAACAGTGTTTATTAGTTTCAAGACTTTGTGAATGATATTTACAAACTATCAGTACATTATTGCATTGTGGATTCCTTTCAGTCCATGATCATTGCTCATAAAATATGCATGCTTTCAATAAAATCCCAAGATACTTAGCAGTTATTGATTTTTGTCCTTTTTGTTCAAAACTGTTTAGTAGAATTCAATCTTTTAAATGTATTTCTTTGTTTTAATATAATTTTTTCTTTTGTTGTAAAGGTTGTTTTAATATAGTTTTAGTGAATTATTATTATTCAAGTCTATTATGTTTGACAAGCTTATGGTTCTTTTCTTCATTATATATGTTAATTGTTTTATTATATATATATATATATATATATATCACTTCCAACTTGTCATTTTATTTGGTATTGTAATCTACTATCTGATACATGCAACATTTAGACCATAATCAATCCTTGTTGATCCCATCATAATTGAATATCTGGATGCCTGACAGTTGACCATGTGTATGTTAACAAGCCATATCTGTCTCTTTGCATGCGTGTTTCTGTTTGTCTGTCTGTTTCCCCATCTCTTTCTTACTCTGTATTGTTTCTAGGTCCTAGTATTTAGGGTACTGGGCATGATACAAAGTCACAAACCAAAAGAGGCCTGTCAAAATCTAATCAAGGAGCTAGAAAAAATTATTGCTATGAGTTGGTCTTAACTACTCTTTATACAGACCAAAAGTAGGAAATATTTCCCCATGTGATGACCCAGAACCAGTATTTATGCTTCGGCTATAGAAGTCTCCAATCCCCAGGAAAAAAAGAAATCTCGCTGTAATTACAGATTCAAGTCAAAGGTAAAGTGTCTGAAAAGTCAGAAAAATCTGGTCCTTGTCTTCCTTCAGGAGAAGTTGGATTCTATCCAATTTCCATATTTTATCCTCAACAGGATGCTGGAAATAGGTACATATTTGCGACCAAAAGAGTTTGATATTATTAACTAATGTGAACTAGGCATTTGACATTCTGTGCGTTTGTATTTAAGTGGTCTGCAGCATTTGCATACTATTTTATGATTTATGGCCTTTTAATCAGATCTAAATTATTAGTTATTTTATTGTATTTTTGTAACATCACTTTTGCATCATGTCACAGCTTCTTTTCATGCTTATTCTCTAGTATCTTCTTGTAGGTTGATGGATCTGGTCCATGAAGACATATCATTGGCTGATCAGTTTTCTAAATTGAAGGTGAACTGTTCTAATTCATGTTTTTGATTTACTACATGGATATTGTTTAACAACAATACTGATGAGTGCTTCTTGGTGCTTAAGGAATATGGGTCTCCATGTACTTATCTTTATGCTTGCTTCTTTGTCTCATTTGGTTCATGCTTGTCTTTGCAAGTCTACCACCTCCTGGTTCCTATTTTTCCTTGGTTTCTTCTACTTTTCTAGAGTTCAGCCTTTTTTTCTTTTCCAAAACACTTTAGATGCATTCCATATTTTCTTTAGACGATTGAGACTTGGTTTGGAATCTTGACTTATTAAATTTACTCTAAACACAGATATAACGTCCGTCTATGTTGGGAAAGAAGACTCATACATGGTTGCACTATAACAATTCTGGGATTCTGTCTAGTAATTTAACTTATTGTATTAACAGGGCTACGTTCTTTATGGTAAGATAGTAGATCTCATCTACCATTGAGGCAGTGGAGAGTTTAGGTCAAAACAAGTCGGGTTTATGCCTCTTGGTCAAGCTAACAAAAGAATTGAGGGGAGTATATTGTATCAAAAGAAGCTTAGTGTCTAGCAGAGAAACTTCAATTTGAAGTTTCTGTTGGACTGAAACATGTATGATATGGCTCTCTAGGCTTGTAAAGAACTAAATTTAGTGCTAAATAAAGCTTCATAGGCAATTTCAGTTAAGGCGCGGAAACAATGACAAAGTTGTCATCGTGTGACCTTGAGGTCACGGGTTCAAGGTGTGGAAACAGCCTCTTGCAAAAATGCAAGGTAAGGCTGCGTATTATAGATCCTTGTGGTCTGCCCTTCCCTGGAACCCGCATACGCGGGAGCTTCATGCACTGAAGCTGTCCTTTAGGCAATTTCAGTTAAGGAATTTTATCAATTGAGTAACTGATGTAATAATAGGAAATATGAAGAATGTACTTGGTCTAATCATTATCTTGATTAAGACAAACAGACATCTAGGCAATATGGTTTCCCCCAAAATTTCCCCGCACTACTGGTTACTTTTATGTTTTGTTTTGCTCATTTGTACGCATGAGTGGAGTCAGACCTACAATCTCTCACAGTTCTGAGATGGGTCACTTACCCAACTCAGCTAGGTGCACTAAATTCCATTACTGGTATATTGTGAGTACGATCGGGTGGTTGGTAAAAAGAAAAAAAAATGAAACACTTTCGCTAGATGATAAATCTAATCTTTTCACCTCTCTTCTTCTGTCTTGCCATTGACCAGTTCTCATTTTCTCTGTCCAAAATCAGAAACTATAATATAGGACATCCCAAAAAAAATCTAATCACATAAATGAAAAGGCCAAATCATCCCTTGAAATCAGAATGAGAACTGAAAAAAACTGAATATCTCTAACAGATCCCAGTTGCCACTACTTTTTTTCTGAGTGATAACCCAGTTGCCGTTTTTCCTTATTCCAATATTTCATGATATGTCAATTAGTCCAGATGATATTGAACTGATGGAAAATTTCCTCATTATCAAAATGAACTCCATGTCTCTTACCCTTTAATATCCCAGTGCAAGCTTAAATAACCCCGCAAACTCTAATCTAATTCATTTTGAATCTTTCAGTATATTTACTATTTAAATTAAAGTGCAACTACGATGGGATGGTATTACTGGCAAATAATTTTATGCGAGTGTTGAAGAACTCCAAAGATACCAGGGAGATGGAACTGGACCTCTTCTTTCATTAAAGAGAGAAGCACATGATTTCTGACACCGAATGGTAGGGTATTATCATCCTTTGAGTATAAGATAGTTGCAGATGCAATAATGGTTGCAAAAATGATTAAAAACCTCAAATAAGCCATCACTTCTTATGGTTCTTTGTTCCACTTTTCTCCAAGTTCCATCCATGGGAAGTAGCTTAAATCTCTACTCTAATAGATCTTCTGAACTCATGGTATAACCCACATCATCCTACTTCAGTGTTGAGTGGACACAGCCAGGATGAACCCCGCATACTCTAATCTAATTCATTTTGAATATTTCAATATTTTCATGATTGAGACTAAGGTGCAGCTATGATGGGATGGTATTACCAGCAAATAATTTTATGCTAGTGTTGAAGAACTCCCAAAGTTACCGGGGAGATGGAACTGGACCTCTTCTTTCATCAAAGAGAGATTTCTGACACCGAATGGTAGGGTATTACCATTATCATCCTTTGAGTATAAGATAGTTGCAGATGCAAGAATGGTTGCAAAAATCATTAAAAACCTCAAATAAGCCATCACTTCGCATGATTCTTTGTTCCACTTTTCTCTGAGTTCTATACATGGGAAGCAGTTTAAATCTCTACTGTAATAGATCTTCTGAACTCATGGTACAGCCCACATCGTCCTACTTCATTGTTGAGTTGACACCTCATTCAAGATATTACAGCCTAGATGAATCAAGCATTAGCTTTTCTTGTTAGAACTTAAGCAGGCTTTGATGAAGAGCTGGGATCATCTGATCAAGGTGGCATAAAATAGAAACAAAAGCTTACAGTTCTTGTTATGGAGTTTTAGACTGTTAAGACTGTCCGTTTCCATAATTCTTAATTGCCTTTGTCTTATATCCGGTTTTCAGCTGAGTATATGTGTTAATTGAACTAAACAATTCATGAAGACCTGGACCTGCTTGACCTCAATTTACAGCTAGGTTTTTTCACTTTAGGAGGTTGATAGAGTGAATCTCAATTTGAACTTGAGGTTCATATATGTACCTCATTTGTACTCTTTAATGCACCTAACCTAAACCATAGTTGCAAAATTCTCCGAATAAATGAAATTTTTTCAAAGAAGTCCTGATTTATTCCTGAATACTTCAAAAGTTACTGTGTTTATTAGTAAATTTAATGCAAATGAAGATGAATTTTACCACATAAAAACTCAAATTATACTAGTTTGTAAAATTTTACACATATCATGTGTAGAGCTCGTTATAAATGAACATAAAACGCTGAAATTCATATTCTAATATTGATTTACTCCTATTTTTTCCCCAACGTCACACGAATGTTTATTGCATTTTATGAATATTTTGCCTTCCCAATTTATTCCCTAATTTCGAACTTTGTAACTATGAGCTAAACTTGGCTTCACGGGTGAATTTGAGATATTGCATTGGCACAGATTTACATGATCCACATGCCATACTGGATTTCCTTTGTTTATGATGTACTGCCTTCCCGCATTATATATGGGAGGGTAATGGTCACTCTTGCATATTTATCAAAATAATCCTGTCTATTGTAGAATTTAACATGATGCAGTTCAGAATTTAAATTAGCATCAAACAATTGACTGTAAAAAATGTTCAGGTTCCTCAAATTGCTGTAAGGAAACTATTATTGAGCCAACCCCCTCCTGACGCAAATGCATTCCGTATTGATTTTCGTTCTACCCATGTACATTACCTCAACAACTTGGAGGAAGATGCCATGTATAGGCGATGGCGGAGCAACATTAATGAGGTGGTTCTATTTTCTTGATAAATGAATACTACGATCACTGTGATTTAAAGGTGGGCTTGGGGCTTATTTTAAGACCATGCTTTATTAACATTGACCTTATTTTTGCTGATGCAGCTCTTGATGCCAGTCTTTCCTGGCCAGCTACGTTATATCCGCAAGAATTTATTCCATGCTGTGTATGTGGTTGATCCTGCAAAAATCTGTGGACTTGAGGTAAGCTCATTTCTTCTGGTCAGTTCTGAGAAAATTTGTTCTGTGTGCTTTAATCCACTTGTAGTTTCTGCATATTTCCAGTTTGTGGGAGTTTATCATATCAATCTTGCTTTCACCGTGTTCTTCTTTGTCTACTACTGCAGTCAATTGACATGATTATGTCTATGTATGAAAATAATGTTCCAATGAGGTTTGGAGTCATTCTGTATTCATCAAAAGTGATCAAGGAAATTGAAGATAATGGGGGTGAACTTCCAATATCTGCTTCAGCAAAGGATGTGAATCATGCCAAGGAAGATATTGCTAGTTTGGTAATTTGTTCTTTTCTCTATACATATATTCATACATACATACATACATACATACATACTATTGCATTTTCTTCATCTGAATTTGACTGCAGAACATTCATATCTTCTTTTTAATATCTGTTGGTTCATCATCTTTTTATTTATAGCTTTTTTTGTGATGGGTTCTAAGTTCTGTTGGTTTATGCTCAAGATTCAACTATACAGTAATGCCAATAGGGAAAGGGTTATTTGGTCATCATCATCAAGACCTTATCCCAATTAGGGCTCGGCTACATGAATCTTGTTCCTCCATTCCCTTCTCTCAAGTACCATGGCTATTTAGTCCTAAAGTTTTTAAATCTTTTCTCACACTTCTATCCATGCTCTTTTGGGCCTTCCCCTTGCCCTTTTAGAACCTTCTACTTGCATTGCCTCATTCCTTCTAACTGGTCCATTTTCAGTCTTTGTTGGACATGTCTAAACAATCAAAGTCTAATCTCCTTGTTACCTATTGGTGCTACCTTTAAGTTTCCTCCAATCTTTTCATTCCTAATTCTATCCTTTCTTGTCTTGCCACTCATCCATCTCAACATCCTCATTTCCGCTACACTCAGCCTATGAACATGTTCTTTAACTGCCCAGTACTCTAATTCATAGAGCATGGCTAGCCTTATAGCTATCCTATAGAATTTTCCTTTTAGTTTGAGGGGCACATCTCCATTTGTTCCAACCCGCTTGGATTCTTTGGGTAACCTCCCTCTCAATCTCTTTACTATCATGAATCATCGATCCTAAGTGCCGAAAGTGGTCTTTTATGGGGACTTCTTGGTTATCAATCTTTACTGGTGCTTCATTCCCGTTAATTTTCTTACTAAAATTGCATTCCATATACTCTATCTTATTTAGTCATTATATTTTCAATAAATGAATTGTTAATGAGGATCCACAGTTCTGGAAGACGAACTCTCTACAATGGGCATCATATGCTAAAAATTTTGTGAGACAATGAACTTGATCAAACATCCACTTACATGTTGGAGTTGCAACTGATCTTGAAAGAGGAAAGGCATCTTTAAATTGCAGTTTTTTGCAATGGGTTTAAGCTCTGTAGCTTTATGCACAAGATTCAAGTTCTACAGTGATGCCAACAAGGAAAGGTTCATTAGTTTGTTATTTTTTCAATAAATGAGTGTTGTTTATGAGGATCTGCAGTTCTGGAAGAAGAACTCTCTGTATTGGGCATCATAATCCAAGTTTTGTTAGATAATGAACTTGATCAAACATCGCCCTGTATATGGGAGTTGCAACTGATCTAGTAATAGGAAAGGCATCTTTTAATCTTGAACATCCTAACTGCAGTTGAGGAGGAAAATTCTTCTTTCTGCCCCCAGATCATGAACCAGAATCATCTTCAGCCGATACATGGGGTTTTGGTATCCTTCACTGTAATAGGTTGAATATCACAAATTTGTTTAACAATTCGATCGGTCATTAATCACTATGTGGATGTAGTCATAGGGCAATGGGTTTGTGTTTTTTAGGTCAACATCAATAATGCATTTTGAGTGCTGATCTGGCATGCAAACTATTACAAAATCAGTCTGTATTAGGGATTGGGTACATCGGGGCATGTTATCATTTGTAAGGGTAAAAGTGATAACAATGGGAGCAAAATATTAGATATAGAGGATTGTAGCATCAGTTTGCTAATATTCAGTGGCAGTCAGACCAAGTAGGTGTTTTCTCCTTCCTATTAATGAATGATTAAAATATATCGCATCGGTAAAAATGCTACGAGCTGTATTCCATTTTCCTACAAATCTGAATTTTATCTTTTTCGTCATTTGTTTTTCATTTTTGTGCGCCATTTTTATATATTTTCTAATAAATTTAGTAACAATTTTGATTTGGGAAGATGCAGTCAGTGTTCAACTCTCATGATGTTTGTATGGTGATTTCTTCTGTCTTTGTCATATTCCAGTTATGATGAAAACATGTACATGCAGTGAATATGAAGAACTAATATTCTCAATATCTATATGGGCCACAAATGAACATGTAAAAGCTTACATAAGTATACGAATTCTGCCTGTAAAGGTGATCTAAATGTCAAAATTTGCAAGTGTCAATGGAGTCTTTCTTGTCGTGCCTGTATCTGCAGAATGGAAGTGAGCTGATGGTCGGTGTACATTTGAGCTCTGTCCATTGATGAAATTTTTTTTTTTGCCACTTTTCTGTTATCGCACTTGCCTCATCTTACCTTTGTTTCTATATTTGAAAACTGTAACCCTTTGACATGTTTCTCAAGATATATCCCGTTGCTTTTGCATTAAGACAACATTAAGAGCAAACTTTCCATATTTTTCCTCCTTTTATTTATATTTCTGTCAGTATCTTGGGCTTATAAGTAATATTAACTAGAAATCTCTAAAACAGTTTCCTGCTTCTGCTGCAGTAGTTGACATCAACTTGCTAGGAAAAAAAGGAAAAAGATAACTATGTATGTCTAGGTTGAAATTTGAGAACAACCAACTTATGCAATGTCTGCTTAAAATTTCCATGTTTCAACTCTATAAGTTGACTTTACGTGGGCATGAACAGGGCTTTAGCCTTGCTGGTCTGATGTTGCTTTGGGAATGCGTGCTATCAGTTTCTGTAGTGTGCTTGCCCCCTTTCACTTAAGCTGCTAGTGTGGAACTTAACGTCGGTGATATGTCGGTTATATCAGCCTACATATCAGATTTTCTCAGAGACTGTTACGGCATTTTCCCAATATTATTGGTAAATTGAATTTCTTGTATAAATCAGTATGGATTGGCTGATATATTGGCTGTAGCAGATATATCGGCCAAAATATTGGTTATATCATGCGATATATCTGATATTTATTCAATTTCTCAACTTGTTGTATCAGAATCTGTCATTAACTCATTATATCACGATTCTAATTTGTTTGGCTGTTTGATAGGGTTGTGATTGATATTCAATGACCCGTCTACAATTATTAAAATTTGATCAGCTGTTGCAGCTTTATTTAAAAAAAAATAACTTGCAGCTTTAGTCATATCACCTTTGAATTTTTTATTCATCCAATAAATTGATATTTTCACACCCATGACCTTCTTTTTTCATACATGATATTTTTTTTTGGGTAGACCTAAGCCATTCATCATGTTCTTCGTATGAAAATTAGGTAACCTTTTAGGAATCAGTGCATTTGAATCACCCTAACTAGTTGTTTAGGCCTTTCAAAAAATTAACAAAATGTATGGTGACTAATTTCTGCTCATGAAAACATAAGCTAAAGCCATCCAATGACCATGAAATGTGATCTATAAGCTAGTAGTTAACTCATTTTAAACATGATGAAAAGCTTAGATCTACAGAACAAAGTTTTACCCAGCATAAAAAATAGGGCATGGGTTCTTTCTTGCGCTCAAGAGCTTGTATGCCTACCAGGACTCCAACATGATAGCATGATCAATGACTTCATCTATTTAGTTGATCATTTGATGAATGGGTTGTAGTTGAAGATCACATTCGTTAGAGGATTTTAAGCTTTTTTAATTTACAGAAGTTTTCTAATGAATGTGAATTGGATCTTCTTTAATTTTTTATTATTCGTCGGATTAGGTTTTGGTATAGTCCCTGTCTTTAGCATAACTAGCAGTAAATTGTTGCCAGCAGCATGCAGTGCAGCTGGTCACTGGTTCAACATGCTGCTTTCTCCATTGGCTGGAGTTTAGAATTAGATTTAGCATAACTAGCCTCTATAGGAAATACTCAATATTAGCCTAATTTTTGTAATAATTATGCCGTTTTTATTATATATTCACAACTTATTTGTTCATATATATATATATATTAAAATTAATAGTAAAAGAAAATGGAAAAGCAAACAAATAGCTGATCGATATAAATCCACAGAACTACAAAACACTAATAATTCATGTAAAAAATAGCACATGAAACTTTTAGTACAACTAGATACATGAAAAATCAGATATAACATCCCTAAATAGAAATCTAATGATAAAATATAAAATATCACTCCATTTCTGGAACATGTGATTTCATAAAGGAAAATTCATGCTGATATGTCTGTTACGACCAATATAACCCCTGGCATGGCCCCGTTATAAAGGTTTTGGCTCCTGCCCGATGTGATGACCGATACTGCTATTTTGTTCCTTGGTTGCTAGTCTTTCAATTTGCCTATTAGTATTGATGGAAGTTATTGACTGCTAATTTTGCAGATGATGCGTCTTTTCATTTATATTGAGGAGAACCATGGGACGCAACTGGCTTTTCAGTTTCTGAGCAATGTATGAGAAGTGATGCTTTAAACATTTTTGTTACATCATTGTAGTCTGTTAGTTATGTTTTCGTACTACCTCGTTTCTTATTTGTTATTCATCTGATAATAATGTTGCTTCTATCCATACGTTTGCTTTATCTGCATACTTTATTGATTACTTGGATCTGGAATTGAGGTACCATTGTCATGGATCTGGCTTGAGTTTGGCAATAACAGAAAACTACAATGAGTCGAAGATTGAAATGAGTAAGCTTGTATTCACTCTGTAATGGATGTACAATGTGCAGAAGTAACAAGAATGAAGAGAAAAAGTTTTGGACAATAATTCCCTAGCTTTCGAGGAGCTAGAACCTCCTTTCATGAAGAATTCCATTCCCGCTCTTCTTCCTCCCCAATCCTTTTGATACCCCCCTCCTTAACAGAATTTCCCCCCACAGACCAATGATATTCCTCCACCTGCCCCTGTCACAGAGCCACTATACAGTGGTCATCCATCCTAATCTCTTGATGCCAAGTTTTCTGGAGTAGGTTTGCTCAAATCAAACCTGCTGTGTTACAATACTCTCCCCTAAAATAGCCACCTTGTCCTCAAGGTGGAAGGCATGAAACTGATAGCATCTAATAATTCCCAGGTGCTGTCATGATCTGGAAGACCCTCCCACCGAATCAGCACTTTAAAATGGCCATTTTGTAGTTGGCGAGTTTGTTTGACAGTCGATGGATATATCTGGAGTTCCAGGTCTTTAGATAGGCACGCAAGTAGTGGCTGAGGATTGAGATGGGGTAGCAGCAGATTTTAGTTGTGAAGCATAAAAATAGGATGGATTTGGCAGTGGATGGTAGCTCCAAATGATATGCAACTTCTCCTATTCTTTTAATTATGGTATAAGGACCGTTATATTGAGGGAAAAGCTTCTCGTTTACTCTTGTAGCTAATGATTTGAGGTGATAGGGGTGTATTTTTAAGTAGACATAGTCTCCTGGCTGGAAGCAGAAGTCTTGCCTATCTGCATCTCTGCTTGAGCTTTCATGAGTGATTGGGCTTTCTCTAAGTTGTGCTTCAATTCAAACAGGATTGCCTTGCAGTCAGAAACTTGTTGGTTGAACTCTTCAACAACAGATTCTTCTCCTGTAAATTTGAGTATGACTGGTGGATCCCGTCCATATAGAGAACGAAAAGGAGGCATTTCGATTGAGCTCTAGGTGGTGGTGTTATACTAGTATTCAGCCAATCAGATCCAAGGTGGCCAGGTTTTTGGTTTGCTCCCTACAAAACAGCATAAATAAGTCTCTGGGCAGCAGTTAACAGCTTCTGTCTGGCTGTCGGTTTGAGGGTGATAGGCTAAGCTCATCTTCAAAATTGTGCCAGCTAACTTGAACAATTCTTTCTAGAAATGGCTAATGAAAATACGGTCTCAATCTGAGATTATGGATCGTGGATACCTGTGTAATCTAACCACTTCTTTGGCAAAGAGGAGGGCAACATCCTTAGCAGTGTATGGGTGGTAGAGGAGGAGGAAATGGCTGAACTTCATGAGACGATCCACCGCAACTAGTGTTGTGTCCTTGGGCTTTTGGCAGACCAGGTATAGAATCCATTGTGAGACTATCCCAAGCTGATAACGGGATAGGAAGCAGTTGAAGCAGGCTCGAAGGCTTTGTGGATGAATATTTGTTGCATTGACATATGTCACATGCAGCTACAAATTTCTATATGTCTTGCCATATCCCCTCCTAAGAAATGTGTTTATAAGTGCGAAAGACTCCTGAATGGCCTCCCCCAGTAGTAGAGTGAAATTCCAATAATAAGAAAGCAATGCTGGTGAATTCCTTGGAAGGACCATGCGGCATGGAAGAATAACATGCTTTGTCTGAAAACATAGCCTGGGTGGCTGTTTGGTCCACCAAAAGTTCTTGAATAACAGTGCAAAGCTTAGGGTCCACTTATATCTCATCGGTTAAATTGTTTACTCCTGCACAACGGGCTACTAAGAGGGTAGACAGTTGCAAAAATTGGTTTCCCACTACTTGCGTAGATGGAAGGAATACCATGAAGTGACCTTGTGGAATCTGTTGCTGTCGATATAGTCTAAAGCATAGAACTCTTGGCACTGTGAGTGAGCATCAGCCACTCTATTTTTAGAACTTGGTTTATCTTGAATCTCAAAGTTGAAGTCCACTAATTTGATCAACTATTTCTGCTACTCATTGTTAAGCACCCACTGATCCATCAAGAACCTGAGGCTTTTTTGCCGTACGAATTACGAAATGCCTACCTACCAAATAATGAAGCCATTTCTGTATTGCCATCACTATGGCCATAAGCTCTTGCTCATATATTGATTTTGATGGCGAGCAGATTGAAAGTGCTTGGCTAAAGAAAGCTACAGGCAGATCTTCTTGCATCAAGACAACTCCTACTCCTTTGCCGGAAGCGTCAGCCTTTAATACAAATTGTTTAGAGAAGTCTGAGACAGCAAGGATAGGAATAGCTGTCATGGCATGCTTCAAAACCTCAAAAGCAGCCTGTGCATCTGAATCCCATTGAAATCCATCTTTTTTGAGTAGTTTAGTCAGGGGAGCAGCAATCCAACTGTAATTCCTAAAAATTTCCTGTAATATCCAATGAGGCCTAAGAAGCCCCAAAGAGCTTTCACATCATGTGGAACTAGCCAAGAAAGCATGCAATCTATCTTGGATGTGTTAGCTGCCATCCATGCAGTTGAAATGACGTGGCCAAGGTATTCCAAAGTAGATTAGGCAAACAAACACTTCTTTCTGTTGACAACTAGGTTATGCGTCCCAAGAAGTTGCAAGATGATAGTAATATGCTCCATATGTGAGTGGAAGTCTAGACTATAAATCATTATGTCATCAAAGAATACAAGAACGAATTTTCGGAGGTCAGGCAAAAGATCTTGTTCATAAGAGCCTAAAAAGTAGATGGAGCGTTGGTCTAGTCGAAGGGCATGATGAAAAATTCGTAATGCCCCTCATGTGTTGTGAAGGTGGTTTTTGCTATGTCCTCCTCCTTGACGCGAATTTGGTGGTATCCGGATTTGAGATGAAGCTTAGAGAAAAAAGTAGTTTCATCTAACTCATCTAGTAATTCATTGATTGTGGGTATGGAAACTTATTGGGTATTGTTATCTTGTTCAAAGCACGGTAGTCGACACAAAGTCGTCATCCTTCATCCTTTTTTGTGACTAAGAACACTGGGCTCGAGAAGGGGCTTGTACTAGGATGAATCATCATCATCATCAAGACCTTATCCCAATTAGGGTTCGGCCACATGAATCTTATTCCTCCATTTCACTCTATTAAATACCATGGTTTCATTTAGTCCTAAAGTTTTTAAATCTTTTCTCACCACTTCTATCCACGTTCTTTTGGGCCTTCCCTTTGCCCTTTTAGAACCTTCTACTTGTATTGCCTCACTCCTTCTAACTAGTGTCGTTGTTGGTCTCCTTTGGACATGTCCAAACCATCTAAGTCTAATCTCCCTCATCTTATTACCTATTGGTGCTACCCCTAAATTTCCTCTAATATTTTCATTTCTAATTCTGTCCTTTCTTGTCTTACCACTCATCCATCTCAACATCCTCATTTCTGCGACACTCATCCTATGAGCATGATGTTCCTTAACTACCCGACGCTCATCCTATAGAACTTTCCTTTTAGTTTGAGTGGCACCCGCCGATCACATAAAACTCCAGATGCACATCTCCATTTGTTTTAACCCGCTTGGATTCTCTGGGTAACCCCCTCTCAATCTTTCCACTCTCATGGATCAATGATCCTAAGTACCGAAAGAGGTCTTTCACGGGGACTTCTTGGTTATCAATCTTGACTGGTGTTCCACTCCTACTCTCCTTACTAAAATTACATTCCATATATTCTGTCTTAGTTCAGCTAATTTTAAATCCTTCAGATTCTAATGCTTCTCTCCATAACTCTAGCTTTATGTTTACACCCTCCATTGTCTCATCAAGTAAGACTATATCATCTGCAAATAGCATGCACCAGGGAATCTCCTTAATTAATGTGAAGAGGTATGGACTCAATGCCGATCCTTGGTGCAATCCTATAGTGACAGGAAAATCACCAGTCACGCCACTAGTGGTCTTAACATTTGTTACCGCTTCCTCATACATTTTTTTAATTATATCTATATACCCTTGAGAAACCCCCTTCCACCCAACACCTTCCATATTAACTCTTTATGGACTCTATCATAAACTTTCTCTAAATCGATAAAGATCATATGGAGGTCTTTCCTCCTATCCCTATATTTCTCTAATAATTGTCTTAGTAAGAAAATAGCTTCCATGGTAGACCTCCTTGGCATGAAACCAAACTGATTCTCCTATACACTTGTTTCGTGTCTTAGCCTCTTCTCAATCACTCTTTCAAAAAGTTTCATGGTGTGGCTCATAAGTTTGATCCCTCGATAATTAGTGCAGCTCTGAATGTCACTTTTATACTTAGAGACTGGTACAATAGAGCTTTTCCTCCACTTATCAGGCATTTTCTTTGATTTTATAATCTTGTTAAACAACTTGGTCAACCAAACTACTCCAATATCTCCCATATGCTTCCAAACCTCTATTGGTACACCATCAGGCCCCATGGCCTTTCCTGATTTCATCTTTTTGAAGGCCTTTTTTACTGCAAGTATTCTAATCCTACGTTCATATCTATAATATCCAATGTTATTTAGATTTATATTATTTTCAATCCCTATATTCTCAGAGCCATTGTCATTTAATAAATTTTGAAAGTATGTTTCCCACCTTTGTTTGATCTCCTCTTCTTTGACTAATACCCTTTGATCATCGCTTCTAATACACCTAATATGATCTAAGTCTTTACCCTTCTGTTCTCTTACTTTTGCAAGTTTAAACACATATTTCTCACCTTCTCGTGTTCCTAATTTATTATAGAGCTCATCATATGCTTTAAGTTTAGCCTCACTATTCTCTTAGCAGCGTTTTTAGCATTCTTATATTGTTCATAGTTTTCATTATTTCTAATCTTCTGCCAAGCTTTAAAACGCATCCGTTTTTTTTTAATAACTTTTTGCACTGTTTCATTTCACCACCATGTTTCCTCTGCTAATAGCCTTTTACCTTTAGATACTCCTAAGACATCTTTTGCCACTTTCTTAATGGACTCAGCTATATTAGTCCACATGGTATTTACTTCTGTTTCATAGTTCCAATTTCTTTCTACCATCAACTTATTTTTGAATGAGGTTATTTTCTCTCTTTTTAAGTTACACCACTTAGTTTTTGGATGTGCATTAAGTTCATTTCTTTTACTCCATCTTTTAATATGGATATCCATAACTATTAACCTATGTTGTGAGGTTAAACTCTTACCAGGTATCACCTTACAATCCTTACATATAGATCGTTCATTATTCCTAAGTAGAAAAAAGTCTATTTGGCTTTATGAAGTCCACTTTTAAAGGTTATTAAGTGTTCATCCCACTTTTTAAAGAGTGTATTTGCAATAGACAGGTTATATGACAAAGCAAAATTGAGGATATTCTCCCCCATCTCATTTCGTTCACCTATACCATACCCTCCGTGTATTCTATCATATCCTTCCTTATCTTTTCCTATATGGCCATTTAAGTCTGCTCCTATAAATATCCCCTCAGTGTTGGGAATTTCTTGTATGACTCCCTCCATATCTTCCCAAAACTGTCTCTTGATTATATCTTGTAACCCTACTTGTGGTGTGTATGCACTTATAACTTTATAATTTGCTCTCCTAGAACAGTTATTATTATTATAATTCTATCAGTAATTCTTTTAACGTCCACAACTTTATCCTTTAATTCCTTATCCACTATTATTCCTACGCCATTTCTGTTATTTTCCTTTCCTACATACCATAATTTATAGCCATCTATTTCTCTAGCTTTAGCCCCTTTCCACTTGGTTTCTTGAATATAAGTGATGTTGACTCTCCTACGTTTCATTGTATCTACTAACTCCAAACTCTTACCTGTCAATGTCCCTATAATCCATGTAGCGATGTGAATCTTATGTTCTGGAGATACCCTATTTACTACCGCCTTTCTCAACCTCCATGGTGTGAACCCATGTCCACTTTTCACTGCACCTGGGTTCTGATGCAGCGCGTCGCTTCCGAGGGGACGCTCTAGTAGCCCTTGTACTAGGATGAATGATACCCGCAATTAGCATTTATTTCACAGTCCTTTCAATTTCATTATTTTGATAGTGGAGGTAATGGTAGGGTCTAATATTAGGAGGCTGGGTTCCTTCCTTCATCATTTTTGTGTTGATGCAAAATGGCCATCCTCCATATTTCACAGTCCTTTCAATTTCATTCTTTTGACAGTGGGGGTAATGGTAGGGGCTAATATTAGGAGGCTGGGTTCCTTCCTGCAGTCGAATAACATGGTCTTGAATGTGAGCAACCGGTAGGCGTAGAGGTTGATCAAATACGTTAGGGAATTTCAAAAGAAGTGCAGCTAATTGGGATGTGTTTTGTTGCAATGTTGTTCGGTTTCAACCTGCAGTTCGTGGTATTGTACCATGTACCTGACATCAATATTGGGGATAAGTTTCAACATAAATTTGAGGGAGATGAGTGATTGAGCTAAGGAAGGATCCCCCGCAATGATATCCGTCTGCCCTCCACCGAAAATTTCATTGTGAGATTACGGTAATTAGCTGAAATCTCCCCTGGAGTTTGCAGCCATGCTATTCTCAAAACCACTTAGGCATCACTTGATCAACTAGGTGAAAATCCCGTCTTACGTTAATGTCAGGCAGGGAAAGTAGCTGCTCTTGACAGATTCCTGCTCGCTTAATGTAGTGTTCATTTCCCACTTGAACTCCAAATGTTTTTGTGCTAGCGACATGCAGCTTCAGCTCATCCCTTAAACGTCTGGCGATGAAATTGTGGGAGACCTCATTATCGATCAGAACCAACACCTCTCTGTCATTGAGATTTCCCTTTAGTTTCATGATGTTCCCCATTGTAAACCCGACGATTGCATTCATTGACAATATTAGCTGCTGAGTCTCCTCTTCTAGTTGGTCCGGCTCTTCCTTGGATGGAGGTTCGCGAGCTGTGGGTCATTCTCGTTGTTAGCCAAGAGAAGAACTTGCAACTATCGAATCTAACAATGATGTCTAGGACTATACTTCTTATCGCACTTGTAGCATAGTCCTAGAGCTCGTTTCTGCTACAATTCTCGATCAGTCAGTGGGTGAAAGGGTTCTTGCCGTCCTGAATTGGCATTGCCGGCACGGGGTTCCCAATCAGCATGGTTGCTAGTTTCCTTCACCTCAGGGGAGTGGTTTAGGGCTTGGTTCTACAAAAGTGCCCTGCTATCCCTCTTCAATGGTAAGGCCCTTCAAGTGGATACCCCTAGATCCTGAGAATTTCAGCCTAGGCCCTAAGTGACTGTCACAAGCCTTCACCCAGTCCAGCGCACCATTCCTTTTTTTTTTCAACTTTGTGGGCCAACTCCATAAGCCCAGCTAACAAAGTGGGCTTGAACATTTTGACTTCAGTCTTGATGTCTTCCTGCAGCCCATTGATGAAGGGCCCTTTCAACAACTCCTATGATAGGTCCACTAAGGGTCCAGACATCAGTTCGAAGGATTAGCAGTAGTCGGTGACTGATCCCACGTCCGACTGTGAAGAGCAGAATCGCTGGAGGAGGGATGATCAGAACAGCAGCCACAAATGGAGATGAGTAATAGAATCCACCCACAAAAACCAGTGGACTGCATCTCCTTTTATGCAGACGGCCACAGCTGTGACCTTCTCGCCGTTGGAGAACTAGTTTATTTGGACATAACATTCTGCTCTATAGAGCCAGTTGTAAGGGTCCGTTCCTTTGAAAATAGGAAGATTGAACTTCCTGGGATGGAAATCGTGCCAGTGCTGCTCCTGTGAAACCGGGAGGCCCTGATTCTCCCCACCGAAGGTTTCTCCAATTTTTGACACCTTCGTCTTTCCTCTCTCGCCATCTCTGTGTGGCTTTCCCTCTGCTGTTTCATCTTTTTGTCGCATCCAGTCTCTAACCTTCACCTGATGGTCGCCATTAACCTTCACCTGATAGTCTCCAATGGCGGCAACATTAGCCTGCAGTCATCCAATATCCTCTTTCATACTGCGAATATCGCCTCTCATGGCTTCCATCACCTTCTCCATTCTGGCCCTGACCATACCCCATGACTGAGTGCTCTGATACCAGTTGATGGATCTGGCTTAAGTCTCCAATAACAGAACACTGCAATGAGTCGAAGATTGAAATGAGGAAGCTTGTATTCATTGTGTAATGGATGTACAATGTGCTTAAGTAACACGAATGAAGAAAAGAGTTGTCGACAGTAATTCCCTAGCTTTCAAGGAGCTAGAATCTCGTATCACTAAGAAATCCATTCCCACTCGTCTTCTTCCTACCCAATCCTCCTGATACCCCCGTCCTTAAAAGAATTCCCTTCCCCCCCCCCCCCCCCCCCCCAAATGATATTCCTCCACCTGTCCCTGTGACAGGGCTTCCCTAACAAAATTTCCCCACAGGCCAATGATATCCGTCCACTGTTCCTATCAGAGAGCCACTATACAGTGGCCATCTGTCCTGATCTCTGGTTGCTAGGTTTTCTGGAGTAGGTTAACCCAATTGACCCTGCTGTGTAAAACGCTGCACTATGTTTATGGTAATAGCAGTCTTTGTTCTGTTAGGTGCTTGTAATGAACTAAAATAGAAGAATGTGTGGGGACTTCAAAACTAAGATTTGCCCAAATGAGATGCATTTGCATTTTACTTTCTTAGCCTCGATGGCCCGACCAAGAAAGCCCGCCCCTGCTGCCTCCCCTCCACAACAACTCCCACAAAAACCTGACAACTATGAAGTTTAGAAATAGAGCTTGCCCATCTGTTTTTAATTGCTTCACAATCGTCTTTAATATTTTTTTTCATTGGCAATGTCAATCAGAAACCACCCAGAGTGCATGTTCTAACATATCTAGTACGATGTCTTCTTTTTTATCTTGCTCTATTCATCATACTGTTGTTCTTAACAGTCCTCATGCACTTCATCTGTTGTTTTCCTTTATATGGTAAATACATTGTCACATCAATTTGATATAGATGCGGTTATTCCTCTTGTGGTAGGTGAATAGGCTGTGGAGTGAGTCAGAAGATATTACTGAAGAAGCTCTCGAGGTGCATCATGTGGAAAGGGCCTTTGTTGAAGCATTATTGTATGTTAAAAAACCAGAGATTCTATTATTGTAAATTCTAGTGGTTTAAGTTTAGAGTATCTGTCTTACTTTCCATTTTACTCTAAGCCCCCCTCTTGTAAACATTCAGGATATTGTGGACCTTGGTTCTTGATAATGTTTTTCCCTTCTAATAGGTGCTGGATTTGATTATCTAATCTATTCAAACTATTCTTGTAGGTCAAAAATGAAATCTCCACCTCAAGACGTCTTATTAAAACTTGAGAAGGAGTCGATATTCAAGGAGAAGGCCGAAGAAAGTTCACATTTTGTTTTCAAGCTAGGGTTGTCAAAGCTGCAATGTTGCCTCCTTATGAATGGCCTTGTCTATGAGGTCACTGAGGTATGCTATGACATTTCTTTTCGGACATCATGGCTTTATTCACTAATTATGTCTCTCTGCAATGTTATGACATTATGTTGGTTCTGTATTAACAAAATTTACAATCTTCCACCAACTTAATAAAATGGTCCAGATTGTGGAACGTATGGCAAGAACTAAGAGTATAACAATAAATGTGAGAGCTCCTTGTGCACTGTGATACTTCTAATATGTTAAGAAGGCAACCGTTTTATGTTGCTGCTTGCTTGACATGGTAGAAATGGTCAACTTAATGCCGGTTGTCTGTTCTTTTTCCTGAAAAATTTTCAAGAAGATATTTAAAGGTTTCACATGTATCTCTTAATCATGTTGCCAGTATGGTTTGCGATTTTGCTTTCTCTATGATATTGGCTGGTTTCACGTCTTACAGACTTTTTTCGGCCAAAATGGTCGCATTATCTTCATGAGGTTTATAAGTGCATGGAATTGTTGGTCTCTTGGTGGAGTATCTTTGGAAGTAGTATCCTTAAGAGAGTCCCCTAATGTCTGAGATTTCTAGATATAGTAAAACTTTTATATCTATAGCAAAAGCTTTCCTGGCTGATGTAAAACTACATGGCTCCTTTTTGTCACCTTATGCATTTAGGAGACAACAATGATATATGAATATTTTTTAAAGTTGAGATTGTAGCACTGTTTTAAAACTCCCTGAAATGGTGATTTACTTTCCCAAGTTGCATTTAGTCGTTTTGACCCTATTCTATCAAAAAATTCTTTGACTTGCCTGAGCCAGTAAAAGATTGGCATGTGAAAGTTAACTCACTGCTGTGGACTAAGCAAAATTGTAGAATAGCGGCAAGCATCACTTATCAATAAGGAAAAATGGATATTGACATACCCCTTCAGTCATATTAGCCCCATTGGTATGTAAACGTGGCAAGTCAACCCTTCATCCTGCCATTTTACTGTGCAAAATTGTGAAGTACAGTTCCCATCACATCATATCTCTGCCAAATTCTTCCACCCTGGACCATTAATTCTATAGTAAATTTGAGTTGCTTTCTGTTTTAGGGACTTCTCTCTCTTTTTTTATTGCTTTTGATTTGTTTGAAAATGCATGGAAATAGATGTTGGATAGGATTTCCCTTGTCCTTTTTCGTCACTTTGTGGGCATAAATTGTTCGAAGAAAGAGATCAAGAAGCATACTCGGGCAAAAGTTTTGAAAATTCATAACTAGACTTTTGATTTGTGTAAAGCTTATAAGTTTCTGTAAGGGGTTTTTGGAATCAAATTTTATCACCGTTAATATGATTTGAATGACAAAGTCAACAAATTGGACAATGTTACATCTTAGAAATGTACCAGTCCGTGTACCTGGCTCAGCATTGGAATGGCTATCACATAGAGGAGCAAGTGCTATGGTGATGTATGTTAAGTTCTCCAACTCTTCAATCTCCTGAAACCAGAAAATTTCACAGAATAGATAAATTAAGAAGAATGAGTAGAATACAGAGGAGAAATTAGTAATTCATATATTGCAGAAATGATGACAATGGCAGAAATTAGCTAGCTTTCGAGGAGCTAGCACCTCCAAGATCACTGATCCCTTTACAATCAGACTTTTCATACCCCCGTATTCTCTCATACTGTTTTATTCTAAAAATCTGCGTAACAAACTACCCAACTCAGTCTTACTCGTATTGGTTCTATCCTTCCCTACCAACTACTACCTTACCCCTTGGCACATATATTCCTCCTCACGTAAACCTGCAAGGCTCTATCATTACCCGCTTCCGCAAGAGCCACCTTGTCTTCAAGGTGAAAATGAGGAAACTGCTGTTGAGTGATGTCAATTTTTTCCCAAGTACTTTCACAATGGGGAAGGTCCTGCCATTTGATCAATACTTCTCTCTGTCCATTCAAGAGTTTTGGAACCTGCAACACTTCAGCTGGTTGAACATTAAGCTTGGGATCAGTAGTGAGCATAGGAGGAAGAGGTTGGCTGCTGACATACATTAAAGGAGCTCGTTTAAGTTGTGAAATGTGCAAAATTGAATAAATATGGGCAGTAGGAGGCAACTGTTAGCTATAAACAATGGTTCTCACACTCTCTAGTACTTTAAAAGGGCCATAGAAGCAAGGACTGAGTTTCTTGTTAGCCCTGGTAGGTAATGACTTCAAACAGTAAGCTTAGAGTCTCAAATACACCCAAACCTCTGGCGTAAAGGAAAGATCCCTTCTCTGACCATCAGCCACCTGCTTCATGTGAGTTTGGGCTGCTGCTAAATATTCTTAAGGTCTTCCAGGATGGCATCCCCTTCTTTCAATTGTAGATTTACTTCATCCACTGGAGACTCATCTAAATATTTTAGCAACATAGGAAGGACCCTACTATATAGTGCTTGGAAAGTAGTAACCTTGGCGGAACCATGGCGAGAAGTATCATACCAATACTCTGCCCAAGGAAGCCAAAGAAGCCACTGTTTGGGTTTACCTGCTACAAAACAACGTAAATAAGTCTCTAGATAACGATCGACTACTTCTGTCTGTCCATCTGTTTGCAGATGATAAGCTGAGCTCGTATTCAGTTTTGTACCTGCCCGCTTGAACAGTTTTGACCAAAAATGGCTAATGAAAACTCTACACCGATTAGTCACAAAAGAACAGGGAAACCCGTGTAATTGCCAATCTCTTTAGCGAACAACCCAGCAGCCTCTTTGGCATTATATGGATGACCCAAAGGAATAAAATGAGTGTACTTCGTAAGGCGATCAACCACCAAGATAGTATGCATACCTTATTCCTATGGTAAACCACTAATGAAGTCCATAGATAGATCCTCCCACACTTGTTGAGGAATAGGTAAAGGCTACAGCAGTCCTGTTAGTGCAGTACTTGTTTTGTTGGCAAACTGCACACTTAGCTATAAATTGGTGAATCCTTCTTCATTCCTTCCCAATACAATACATTGGAGATGCATTTGTTTGTTTTCAAGAACCCAGAATGTTCTCCGCAAAAAGTTGTAGGAAATTCTTGTAATATAAAAGGAATCTTGACAGAAATCTTGGGTAACACTAGTCTGCCTTGGTAGAGTAATGGGAGCGGCCTAAGGAAGCTACGAACAGATCCTGTATGATGACTCATAAGCAGGGTCCTGGTGCACTTCCTCAATAAGACTAGACATATTGGCGCAGTGAATATGAGAAAAAGAATTAAGTTGCGTAATTAAATTGGTGGTTTCCTCTGGAACCTTCGGGGCATCCTCTTGATCAGTGAGAAGGTGTGAAGCAAAATACTGTCTTACGTGATAATGCATTAGCTACACGATTCTCCTATCCAAGCTTGTACTTTATATCAAAAGAAAACCCCATCAATTTGGCGAGCCATTTCTTTTGCTCAGCATTCAACACCGGCTGCACCAAATGACGCCACAAGAGATAATGCCTCCATTTATGGGTTGCAAATACCACAACCATCAACTCTCTCTCATACACTGACTTCATTTGCAAGCCTTTTCAAGAAATGATTGGCTAAGGAATGCAATAGGTCTCTCATCTTGCAATAGGGCTCCACAATTCTTCATGAAGCACCTGTAAGACCTGGTCAAACCTAAGAAACTCCTCAGTTCCTTCACATCTTTTGGAATTGGCCAATCCCCCATGGCCTCCAGCTTCTTTGGGTTGGTTGCTACTCCCAATGGTGAACGATGTGGCCTAAATACTCTAGTTGTTGTTGGGCAAAATAGCACTATTTTAGGTTCACTACCAACTGATGTTCTTGCAGAAGCTGTAGCATTATTCTCCATTAATTGACTTGGGAATGAAGATCAGGACTATAAACTAATATATCATCAAAGAACACCAGAATGAACTTATGGAGGAATGGCCAAAAATTGTCTTTCATTAATGATTGAAAAGTGGCGGGTGCATTAGTAAGACCGAACGGCATTACAAGAAATTCATAGTGACCTTCATGTGTATGAAATGCCGTTTTAGGAACATCTTCCTTGCGGACTCAGATTTGATGATACCCTGATTTGAGGTCCAACTTCGAAAATACAGCCACAGCCCCCAATTCATCTAATAGTTCGTCAATCACAGGTATTGGAAAATTGTATGGAATTGTAAAACAATTTAACATCGGTAATCCACGCAAAACCTCCATCTTCTGTCCTCCTTTTGGACTAACAGTAGAGGGCTCGAAAAAGGGCCCGTACTATGCTTGATGATTCCTGCTGTCAACATTTCCCTCACAATATGCTCTATTTCATTCTTCTGGTGATAAGGGTATCTGTATGGTCTTCATTTGGGGGGATCTGCCGCATCATTCAGCCTAATACCATGGTCATGGATTCTAGGTTGTGGCAAGCCCAAGTCCTGTTGAAATACTGCAGGAAATCCTTCCAACACTTGTTGTATTTCCTCTGGTAATTCACTTGCATTCATTGTATCCTCCATCATCAGCTCGCTAAACTCCACCAAAAACCCTTGACCTCCCCCTTTAATTGTCCTTAGCATGATTTTTAAGGATAATATCATTTTTGCTAGAGCTGGATCACCCTATAGTTCTATTTTTCTTCCATCCACTTGAAACTTCATAGTAAGATTACTGAAGTTGGAAGAGATGGCCCCCAGCTTTTTCAACCAAGCTATACCCAATGAAATGTCGGCGCTTCCCAATTCAAAAAGGTAAATACCTGTATCACTTGAAGGCCCTACAATGATAATTCCACTGCCTTACAAATCCCATTCTTCTCATGTAGTAGTCATTTCCTACTTGGAACCCAATGCGTCTCTTAGAATCCAGTGGAATGGCCAATTCTTCAACTAGGTCTCTGGAGATAAAGTTGTAGGATGCTCCACTATCAACAAAAACAATTACCTCTTAGTCGCCCATCATCCCTCTCAACTTCATCATATTATTAATGGACATCCCAACAATTGAGTTTGTGGACAATCCTAAAGGGCTATCTTCTGATACCCAAGCTCAGTCTTCCCCTCTGGTTCATCTTCCTCTGATTCTTCAGTTGCAATTAGGAGCTGCAACTTTCAGTTCTTTCAATAGTGGCCTGGGTAAAATTTTCATCGCAACAAAAGCACAGCCCATGTTCCCTTCTAAACTGTTTTGATGCCAGAAAGGTTCCCGGCAGTGAAATACATCGGAGTAAGGTGGTCGGAGCTTCGTTGGTCTGTCAAAGGGACGATTGTAGGTCACCCGGGTAGTGCAAACAGGATCGGCTGTAGTGTGATACTGATTGTGGGTCTTAGTTGGCCTTATGATGAATCGATATTAATTCGGCCTCGTACCAAACGCGGCTTCATGCGAATAGGAAAAAAGCTAGAATGAGGAATCCACCAAGTCTAATGAAATCTTCGTTTATTATTCATAAAAAAATCCTTACACAAAAGATAGAAAGGATTTTAAGTAGGGGACATCCAATCCTAATCTAGGGAAAAGACAATTGTCCCTACTAAAGTCACAACACACTAAGAAATTTAATGCCCTCAGTGATAAATATCCAAAGTAAAACTAAACTATAACATAAAGGGGCAGTATGGTGCACGAGCTCGTGTATATGGGGTCTGGGGAAGGGGCAGACCACAAGGCCCTATAGTACGCAGCCTTACTTTGCATTTTAGCAAGAGGCTGTTTCCACACCTTGAAGCCGTGATGTTAATGTCACACGACGACAACTCTACTGTTGTACCAAGGTTCTCTCTTCCCCGCCACACCATCAACATGTGTACAAATCTTGAATAAACCCTGGGCTTCTGTGCAATTATATTACTATACAATATTCTTTAGGGAGATGATATTCCCACTCCCTTTCTAAATGACCACATGGACCTTAGCCTAAAATGAAAAAACCAGCCTAAGGGTTTTTGAAGTCATTCCCTTCTCTCCGTCTCTCTTTCTCGATTTTACCATATTCACAACCCAAGAAGTCCTAAACCTCCATATTCACAACCCGAGTAGTCCTAAACCTCCTGCATTAAAGAAGATCTGTAAACTTATGCCTCTTTCTTTTTTTCATGCCCCTCAAATTCTTAAGAACTGAATCTCTAGGGCAATTATAGCAGGCGAACACCAGAAAATAAGGGCAAAAATCAACAAATCTTTGTCTCATGTCACTGTTACAATTTGAGAACTCCAAATGTCCAAGAACAAGTTTATAACAAAAACAGAACATAGTGGTGGGAAAATATAATAAAAAATGATTGTTCTCTGTTCCTGCTGCTTTTAAGCACTTGGAGATGAGAACTCCGTGTCTCTACTTAGTATTCGGATTTGTGGTTTGTCTTGGAGTCAGTTTTCGTATGGTCTGTTGGTTTTTATGTATTTGAGAATAAAATGAAGTTGCAAAAGTGAGATCAATGAAGATTAACGCCATACAGGTTCTTTTCCTACATTTTTTGGGGAATCGCATGAACTGATTCTATTGTAGGAAGAACCATGGCGAATAAAATTATTTCAGATTAACCATGAAATATCACTTTCTGCTGCATCCTGCTCATCCCACCATTAGCTCTTCCATTTGCAGCATTGGTTATCCTTGGTGGCTGTTTTTGATCTCCAGCTTAGTTCTGCTTTATTTTAGCTTGGACGGCATAACTATATTTGGCCAAATGAGCACCATAGCCCGACTTCCTCTACGTGAAACCATCATGCCAATGCTTAGAGAAGGGGGAAAGGTGTTATATAGTCCAGATGGATCATTTAGACGTGGTCATTGTAAAGGGCAGTGGGAATACCTTCTCCTGTTCTGTATGGTTAGATTTTTTTGAAGAAATGGTTTTGCTTTCATTGAATCAATTCTTTCATAAAGACAGGTTCTTGCTGATCTCATTATGGGCATCATAATTTGCATTTTGTGCATTTATTAATGGATTTCAGGAATATCTGCAGCTATTGTATTCGTAAGTTGCTATCCTTATGCTCGTGCAATAATTTTCATTTGTGTACTTTTCAGGAAGCTGCTATAAATGCTATGAATGAGGAGCTCCCCAGAATTCAAGAACAAGTTTACTACGGTCAAATAACTTCTCATACTAATGTGCTTGAGAAATTCCTTTCTGAAAGTGGTTATCATCGCTACAATCCACAGGTAATCTGTATAGAAAGCTTCATCTAAAAAAAAAAAAGATGCGACATTGCTTTTGGAGCCATGCTGTGGATGTATCTTCTCACTGCAGTCACTATTCTTATGTGATTATGTAGATCACTGGACAGGATAAGAACCAGAAAAGGTTTGTATCGCTGTCTTCATCTGTTCTGGGAACGGAATCAATACTAAATCACATCAGCTACTTTTATTCTCCTGAAAGTAAGTATTAGCTCATGTAGAATTCAGTAGCTGCTTGGCACTCTAATTTTGAGCAATTGTCCTGACTCATGTTTTATATTGAATGTGCTTCGTTCAGCTGCAGATGATTTGAAGCCTGTAACTCATCTTCTTGTTGTGAATGTTACGTCAAACAAAGGGATCAAGTTGCTGAGAGAAGGGATTCATTACCTGGTTATTATTTTATAATGATTGCATAGATGACATGGTCCTTCATTTTGTTATTTTACATTGTCATCTCTTCTTGTTCTAAGTTAAAATTTCATTTTGGTGCAGATGCGAGGGTCTAAAAGGGCACGGATTGGTGTATTGTTTAGTGCTGAAACTGTAGCTCAATCACCTACTTTACTTCTGGCAAAAATTTTTGAGGTTACTGCCTCCTCATTTAGGTAGGTTATACCTCTGAAACTGTGTCGGACATTTTAACCTTTTAATGATCCTTTTATTCCTCAACGTCCATAAGTCATGCAATAGATCAGATAACCATTGGAATTTGTTCACATCAAGCCTCTGCTGATTTCTGCTTAAATGATCCCTTGTAGTTATAAGCAGAAAGTGTTGGAATTTCTGGATCAAGTGTGCTCTTTTTATGAAAGTGGATATATGCTTGCTTCGTCACTGGATGACAAGAACTTCCAATTATTCCTAAAAAAAGTTTGCGAGCTAGCTGCAGCAAATGGTTTACCATCTGAGAAATATAGGACGGCTCTTTCAAACTTTCCTATGGAGTTAATGAAGAACCAATTGGATTGGGTAGGTATTTCTCTTTTGGCTACTAGAAGATGAATGAATAAAAATTTACTTTTCTTATATATTCATGATTATGATTCTGTCTGGATATAGCTCACCTGATGTAGCTAAAATAGATTAGCATTACAACTATATCTAGCTATTTTTTAATGGTTTTTTGCAAATATGCCATTACATTTTGGCATAAGTTTTCGTGAGCTTTGCAAATTGCCATTCTGCTAGTTTTCCATCCTCCTTCCTTGTTAGTTTTTTCGAAATTCCAACATTCCCATTCTAGCTAATGGACGATGGTGAACAAGAGAACTTTGCACGTGATTTTCTGCTTTGTTAGTCAATGAAAATCTCTGAAATTGATTGTGCTAGATTGAAGACATTGAAAAGAAGAAGACCCAAGTCTTAGATTTCCAATTTTTATTAAAAAAAGACATCAAACGAAGAGCTTAAAGTTTGCTACTTATTGTTGTTTGCATAAACAGTAACTATTTTGCTTATGATGGAAACTTAAAATTTTCTTTAATTTATTATGTTTTGTTATTGGTGTAAAGCATTGATTATGTTCTAATTTATGTTAGGATGAGTTTTATATAAGCTTTGAGTGAGAAATTGGAGTTTAAACTGTTGAATTGCATTTGAAGCTGAGCAGGTACTGTTGCATAGGTTTGTGAACATGGTATGTTTGAGATTGAATATCTCACTATTGGTTGGTTTTCTTTGAAATCTAAGTGCACCATTAGGTTCCTTGTTATCGAATTGTGTTAGATTTGAAATTTCACTAAAACTTTCCATTGGAAAGTCATTGAACATAGTGGCCAACGTCAATAACTTAATCACAGGTTACGGTTCTAAAGTATAGAACTTTATTTTGAAATTGAGAAGGGTAACATTGGAATTTCAAAAAAACCAAAGGGGTTTCGCAGGGGTATATAGACATAATTAAAGATATGTATGAGGGAGCGGTAACAAATGTTAAGACCACTAGTGGCGAGACTGGTGATTTTTCTGTCACTGTAGGATTGCACCAAGGATCGGCATTGAGCCCATACCTTTTCACCTTGGTTATGGATGAGTTAACAAAACATCTGCACGAGGAGATTCCCTGGTGCATGCTATTTGCAGATGATATAGTCTTACTTGATGAGACAAGGGAGGGTGTAAACATAAAGCTAGAGTTATGGAGAGAAGCATTAGAATCTAAAAGATTTAAAATTAACCAAACTAAGATAGAATATATGGAATGCAATTTTAGCAAGGAGAGGAGTAGGAGTGGAACACCAATCAAGATTGATAACCAAGAAGTCCACGTAAAAGACCACTTTCGGTGCTTAGGATCAATGATACATGAGAGTAGAGAGATTGAGAGGGAGGTTACCCAGAGAATCCAAGTGGGTTTGAACAAATGAAGATGTGCATCTGGAGTTTTGTGTGATCGGCGGGTGCCACTCAAACTAAAAAGAAAATTCTATAGGACGGCCATAAGGCCAGCCATGCTCTATGGATCATAGTGTTGGGCAGTTAAGGAATATCATGCTCATAGGATGAGCGTTGCAAAAATGAGGATGTTGAGATGGATGAGTGGTAAGACAAGAAAGGATAGAATTAGAAATGAAAATATTAGAAGAAATTTAGGGGTAGCACCAATAGGTAACAAGATGAGGGAGATTAGACTTAGATGGTTTGGACATGTTCAAAGGAGACCAACAACGGCACTGGTTAGAAAGAGTGAGGCAATACAAGTAGAAGGTTTTAAAAGGGCAAGGGGAAGGTCCAAAAGAACGTGGATGGAAGTATTGAGAAAAGATTTAAAAACTTTGGGACTAAATGAAGCCATGGTACTTAATAGAGAGGAATGGAGAAATAAGATTCATGTGGCTGACCCCTAATTGGGATAAGGTCTTGATGATGATGATATTGCTAAATTTTTTGGTATTTATAGTCCTCTACCATGCTTTAAAACACATTCGTTTCTCTTTAATAACTCTTTGTACTTGTTTACTTCACCACTAAATTTCCTTTACTAGTTACCTTGCTTAGTTAAATGGTTAACATTGAAAAAATTCATAGTGTTTCGATCCATAAGGGATCTTGGAAGATGAGAAATCTTTCTGGAGCACAATCTGAAGGACATTTTTTTTTTTTTTTAAATGCAGACATTGTTAGATAAATACTCACTTCCGCACACACACACACAAACACATAGCAGTGAGCACCTCAAACTGCTGACCTGCATGATTGAGGCTCAATCTGAAGAAGAAAGTGTTGGAAGCCACTTTTACGTAGAATCACAACTTTGTTTTGTTAATCAATACATTCAATCAATTATTTTGTTTCTTAATGCATTCGGATGATTTGATGGTATTGTGCTAATTACAAATACATGTATTGTTGTTTCTTTTGACTTTAGAATTCATATATCATGCAGGTCTCATATTTTTTAAACAGGCAAGTGGGGCTTAAATTTGGTGCTAGTGCAGTCATTACAAATGGAAGGGTGAGTCATATAGAGATATTTGAGAGTTTACCTCATCTCATTTATTTCTGTGTTGTTTTCAGTCGGGTTGGGCAGTTAACAGATGCAGTTATATGTTCGCATAAGAGGAGACCATCTTAGGCGATTTACGAACTTCTCATTTATCCCTTTTGTTGACATCTGTTCCATGCACATTTGACAGGTAGTTCTTTCTAGTGAAGGAAATCCCTTGTTCGCTGATGATCTAGGTCTCCTAGAACAAATGGAGTATGAGCGGAGAATAAAACAAATTGCTGAAATTATTGAAGAAGTTGAATGGCTAGATGTAGACCCTGATACTCTAACAAGGTCTGTCAGTTTTGTGGTCTATTTGCATTTCCTGTTCTTTTTTAATTTCTTGTTTTCTTCTTTAAGACATACCGAACCTATGAATATATACAACTAATAATAGGAAGAAAAAGGTATAGGACTAACTGTAAAGGCAAATAAAATTTGCTTCTGAATGTGAATAATTTCTTCAATTTCAAGATATATTTTTTGGTTGCCCTGTTACTTTCAGAAGTAATAACCCCATACGTACATTGAAGTTGGTATATTTGGTTACAAATGGATAGGAAAGGCTATGAATTTGTCTGTTCTACTTAATCAGTTTCCAATTATCTTGTAAACAATATAGGAATTTTTCATGCAGGATGTTGTATGGGACTTTAGTTCATTTATCTATGGCTTATAACTGTTCATGTTTCTACATACTGGGAAATGCACTGTTCTCTTGTCTATGCAAACTTAAATTCACTTCAACTCCTGAAAAAGGTAATAGAAATGTCTCATCCAACCAGGATATTTTTTGAAAGGAAATTTAGTTCTGAGAGACTTATTTTTATTCGGATTACACAGAAACTAAGGCACTCCCACTCCCGGTGCACGAAGCTCCCGCCTATGCGGGGTCCGAGGAAGGGGCGGACCCATAAGGGCCTATTATAGGCAGCCTTACCTTGCATTTTGCAAGAGGCTGATTCTACGCCTTAAACCCGTGATCTCAAGGTCACATGACAACAACTTTTACCGTTGCGCCAAGGCTCCCCTTCGGATTACACAGAAACTCTCAACTAAAATACCGCAGCATCCTATGTCACTGTGACCTAGAGAAATTGTTTGTGTTTTTCTTCATCTTTCCTTTCTTCTTTGGAGGAACTAGCTGGAGAGTTTATTAAAAACAAATTGAAAATAAGTCAGTGATGTTGGTCTCCCCATGTATATTGTATTTCCATGGCTTCTCTTTTGGAAAAAAGAACCCCTAGTCTTCTTACAAGTGCCATTCAGATGCACCGCATCAAATACCTTAGCTATTAAATGATTTTTATTTTGAAAGTTCTTTTTAGACTTTCTGGGGCTTACAATTTCTCTTACATCATAATATCAGTTAACATCATCTAATGGAGATGCTTTTGACATGTGGCCTACCTGAACTGTAGCTGCGAAGATGACAGTTTGATCACCAATTAGTGGGCCTGACATGTACCTCTGACGTGTTTATGATTCCTATAAGAAAATCCTCACACACGCACTCACACATGTAAGCGCGCGTGCGTATACGTGCTTTGTATATGCATGTGTGTGTGTCTGTATTTGTGCATATGTATGAACTATTTTTATTTATTATTGGTTTTTCACTGTGCATTTGGTTTTTTCTTTTCCCATATGCATGTATTAAAGACTTTGATCCTTGATTTGAATGATTTGTGCAGCAAATTTATTAGTGATCTTATCATGTTGGTTTCATCTTCAATGGCTATCCGTGAGCGTAGCTCTGATGGAGTGCATTTTGAAATATTAAATGCAAAATACAGGTGGGCTTCATTCTTCAAGAAACACTTACATTAGGGAAGTTCATGTACTGTTTGTTTATTTTCATTTATTTGCCCTCTTGCTGGAATTTGCTCATAATATTTGCACTGCCTTCATTTGCTGTAGGTTTTGCATCTTTGCTTGAGCATTTTCTGTTCTATCCCCATGCTTCACACTAGCCCTTTTATTGAAAATGCTAATATCCTTGTATCTATTTTGCCTTTCACAATAGTCTTTAGCAGAATGAATTTGGGAGGCATGGATATCTTAATTTTATGGCTTAGATTCATGTGGGAGGATGCTTTGGTCACGTTATGGTTAAAACAGTGGGCTTTTATGATGCTGGAAGGCCAATGTGCTAGATAGTTATGTTATTGTTCTATTTGAAATGGAAGTGAGAATTCCTTCACATATTGGCCTGCCTAGTATTAGGAATTTGCCCTATCATATTGCCAAGTAGCTTAATTATTTTCTAAATCAATTTGGGTGCACGCAAGTCGAATCAATAAGAGTCAATAGCAATGTAGAATGTTGTGATTAGAGTGAATATGAGACAATAGAGGGTATTTTATGGGAAAATGAACACAGTAACAAAGTAGAATTTCAATTTCACAAGTTTGCAGAAGCAGCAATGCGCCTCTTTGGAATCTTCATAGGAAATCTCCACAATGTTTGTTCCTAGAAAACAGAAAAGCCCATACATCTAATCCTAAGTTCTATTAATATTCCGTCTTAATGAGATTCTGTATTAAAGAAACTCATGAATCAGTTCCACTCATGCATGTTCATGGTTCAACTGCATACAACATTTCGTTTTTTTGGTGAAGCATGTTCACAATATATGCAAACAAGTTGAAAAGAAATCTCTCTCTCACAGTAGCGTTGCAACTTAAAATACTATGAGATACTTGACTTATTCAAAGCTGAAAACCCTTTTAGACATGAAAGTTTTAGCCCTAAAATATTTCTCAAAACCTTGGAAATCTTTAAAAGGCTGCAAATTTTAGATTAGGGGCTGTTGATTTTTTTCTCTGATTTGACTTGGGGTGACCATTTCATCTGGTATATGATCATTTTATTCAAACTATTGTCCAGTCATTTTTGGTCAAAAAATTACTAAATCAGGACAGATAAACAGCTAGATGAACTTAGTGAACTTAGTAATATGGTTCATTGTGTTTTAAGCACTAATAAGATGTGATTTGGTTTTTGTATGAAGTAGTAAACTGGAAGATAATGATGTTGTCATATTTTTGTACTTCAAAGTTGTATTCCTTGAAGCAAACCCTAAATACATAATAGATCCATGACTTGGGAGCCAGGTCCATGAGTATTCGATTCTGACAAGTAAATTCAATCTGATGCATACTTCAGATCATATTCTGATAGTTAGTTTTGTCATAATTGCAATTTCTTTCCTTAAAATAAGTTTCCTTAGGTTTGAACTGCAACGTGCAGAGAAATGGATTAGATAGTAAGTTCTTTTCTTCTCATCAGTCGGTGCTGTTCTGCATGAATGGCTCAATATTCAACTCAGACCTGTGCATCAGCTTGGTGTTCGCAGAAACTGAGGCCCCTGTCCAGCACTATTTTATTTCAGTTGACATATTTAAACTTTTCATCCTATAAAACTTAGAATATTTATGGTGTTAAATTTGTAGCAATTTGTAGCAGAAGTAAGAGAGCAAGGAAGAAATTGTTTTCATTCGAAACAAGAAAAGAATGAAGGATATTACGTGGTATGAAAGAAGAATTGCAATCTGTGCAGCCAATCTAAGTCCTCTATCTGAGCAGGTACTTGTGAAACTGCATCAGAATATTAGGGCCACAAAGGAGATAGTCGTATTTGGTACCTTCTTCCCAGCCAAACCCTCCATTGTCCTTTACCCATGTATCATGACTTCCCAAAGACGTAGATTAATATATTATACTTGGCACAGCTACAGAAGGTTTCAAATAGAAAAGATGACGAATAAACGCAGAAAATATAGTAGGGCCAGAAAAGTCACTAAAACAATCTCATCCCTTCTTTAAACTAATTTAAAGGCTGTTGTTTTAACAAAATGTAATGAAAGATAAATTGATAGAAATGCCCCTACTGACTTAATTGACTTAAAAAGATAACTAAGCAATTCAAAAAGAAATGAGCATTCTATGCCCTTCCTTTTACTTCTTTCTGTCTCAGTCTCTCTCTCTTATAAGAAAATAGAAGTGTAAGGACATTGACACAACAAGTCCTCAATATGGTTCCAATTATTATGATCTCTCTCCAACATGTAGCATATTTCTTCACTTGTGAACCATTGAGCATCATCTCCTGTATTAGTTGATAGCATCTTAATTAATTGAAGATACTTTTATCTACTGGCACACAATGTGTGGTTGTTTATGAATTCTCTTATGGAAGTTACTGTAATATCTTTCCTCTTTTTTCTCCCACATTCTTGATTTATCTCATTCTAACCTTCTTAGGAGTTACTAGTTTTGTTTAATTCATGTTCTTTCTCATTTGGCAGTGCCGTTATTCTGGGTAATGGCAATTCTAGCATACACATTGATGCTGTTATTGATCCATTAAGCCCTACAGGCCAAAAGCTTGCTCCGCTTCTTCTCACACTTTGGAAGTACATCCAGCCAAGCATGAGAATCGTACTTAATCCCATGGTTTGTTTGTAAATTCTTGTATGCTGTTTTGACTTTTAGAACTTCAAATTCACAAGTGTCAGGGTTGTAATTAAGGGTTTTCTTATTCTTTTGTTCTATGCTGATTGATTTACTATCTACTATATCTAAGCTTGTGACATTTCAAAGAGGGTCTGAAGCTTTAGCTCTCCTAAACAGCTAAACCTCAGCTCTTCTGCATTTTATCCCTTTTTCTTCCCTGTGAAGCACATGCTATATAACTTGTTGGGGAGCCAGTATCTTACTTCCTTATTTTATGGTACACATAGTATTGATGCAATCTATTGGGTTCGTGTTTACTGGTACCCACATTAAGTATATGGATGAATGATGATGCTATGGTCTCAATGTTTGGTAGCTGTTGCTTTTGTCATAAAATTTTCAAATTTACCATTCATGAATTATCATCTTCATTCGTGAATGTAAGTATAAATGGATCTGTTTTGTGCCTATACAGATGCTGTTCGATAGTTGCCCTGGAAACTAAATGGTTTTGGGAAATGATGACAGGCTTCCATAAACCTTTTTCTTGTTTTGGTGGCTCCTGTTCTAGTGCATTGTCCCAACTTCGTGACCTTGGGTTGATTAATTGTTTTTACATAGACGTGGTTGTTTGACTTCTTTTTGTTTAATTCACTTAAGCATTGGTATCCTGGACATAGAAATGAAGCAGACAAACTTTAACACATCAGTACTTAGAAGAAAACGTTTCCCACTTAGTATGTTCTATGGAAGAATTCAGAAGTGTTCCTTAATGTCAAGAGTAGGCTTTTGGCATTGGCCTACCAAAAACCCCTTCTTGGTAGGCGTAGGACACCAGTTCTAGGCACATAAAATCATTTTTGCTTTTGACAATAGTAGAAACATGCACAACTTTTTGTGAGTTCCAAGGTACAAACACATGAAACTCAATAAATAAATAAAACATAATTATGCCAGAAAAAATAACTATAATATTTGTACTTAGTGGTGGTATAAGCCTGAAGGGGAACCTTGGTGCAACGGTAGAGTTGTCATCGTGTGACCTTGAGGTCACGGGTTCAAGGCGTGGAAACAGCCTCTTGCACCAGGGCTGCCCTTTTTGGTGGTATAAGCTTATACATTATTTTAGATGTCTATTTGAATTTAAAAAAGATTGATATACTTTCATAGACACAATTCATAAAAGAAAGTTATTGCTGTACTTTTATGATGTTTTCCTGTAAGAAATCCTGTAAAGTTAATATTCAAGGAAAGCATCAAAGGGGGACAGCCCCGGTGCATGAAGCTCCCGCGTATGCAGGGTCCGGGGAAGGGGCTAACTACAAGGGTCAATAGTACGCAGCCTTACCTTGCATTTTGCAAGAGACTGTTTCCACGCCTTGAAACCATGACCTCAAGGTTACACGGTGACAACTCTATTGTTGCGCCAAAGCTCCCCTTCATTCAATGAAAACATCAATATCTGAAAATCTTTAGATATATCTTCTAGAACAATTTTATCACTATGGCTTGCAGTAAGCCTTAGTTCTATTTATGAGTTGTAATGGTGCTTGAAATTGATATTCTAGAGTAATTCAGGTAGAGGTTATAATGCATAGAAAGTCTCTCTGGAAGATATTGATAATTCAAATATATCCGTGTATTCAGTTGTATGTTAAGTAGTTTCTTTATCCCTTCTAGATATAAAGACTTAGAAGTTTAACTATTTGATTTTTCAGAAACTAATAAAATTACACATAATCTAGAATCAATTAAAGAGTGACGTTGTAAACTAATAATGGAGAAAGAGATGGAGTGCAACAGTATCTCTGCCAATGATACTTCTTCCAACCTCTCAGAGCTCTTTCATGTCAAATCCATTTTAGTTCTACATATGTTCCTTTAATTTCTTTCGCATCAATTACAAGTTACCATTATATTAACAATATAAACCGGCTTCACTGTTACCAGTTTGCTCTCTGTAACCTTCCTCTTACAGTGACTAGTGCAATCTATGAAACCATTTCGAGAATTGCTTGCTTAAAGCCATATAATTCTTTTTATAGTTTGCAACCATATTAGCTTCTATATAGTGCCTTAGATGTCCTGTTTGCTCTATGTTCGTTTTCTCCATCATCCATTTAATAGACTTTTCACATATAAAATAGGCTAAAAGTGGTTGAAAAGCTAATATAAGTTGTACTTTTGTAGCCTTAATTACTGGCTTGAAGGTTTCTTCAAATTGCACGATGGTAGTCTTATTTAACTGGGATGAAGATTTCTTCAAAATCTAATATTATTCCGATTATACCAATTCACACCCAACCAAGTTCTTAGTTTTCAGGTCTAGGAAACTACACTTCATTGGATAGAGTAATCTCTTTATGACATCAAACCAGCAAATGAAGCTTGGCTTAAGAAATACCACTGCAATAAATGCTTGGCTGACTCCATACTAGCTCTGGAAGTTCCAGCCTGAAGAGACCAATCAAAATGCCCCTGAAATAACAAAAAGGTAGTATTGCAGATAGTCTTCCATCATGTTTATACAATACTGCAAAACTGCAAGTAAGCAACCTGAACTCTGTCTGGACTTCTTCAGCTATCAGTGTTCACTTTCTTGCTTAAGCTTGATAACCAACCCCAAGATACTTGGGGATTAGATGAACACCAATCAAAGTTTTAGTTCTGTGTGTCTGTTATTTGTAATCCTCGCTATTATCAGCCGGCATAAACCATAAGTAACATTTATCTATGAGATTATCCATCTAGACACCACAAATGATAGTTCAGAATGTTCTTGTATATTTTGCTCTGTATTCTGCATTTTTCTTCCTTTTTGAGCGTCCTGGATAGTAATGGTTGCAAAGGGACCTTTCTTATTCATTTACCATAAAATTGTTTTCTTTTCCAATAATTCCATTGACAAGTGGTTATTGTCTACTACTATTATTCTTTTCTTTTGATTTCTTTTTTGATTCATGGGAACTAATTTGCTTTCTTTTCTTCCTTTACATTTTTTAGAGCTCTCTTGTTGACCTCCCTCTGAAAAACTACTACAGATATGTTATCCCAACAATGGTACGGTATTATGGATTTCTTAATCCTATGTATTTAATAATTAGCATCCAAATTTGGGTAATTATGTACGTTTTTCTCTTGCATAATGTCAATTGCAGGATGACTTTAGTGCTACTGATTATTCAGTAAAAGGCCCCAAAGCATTCTTTGCAAACATGCCATTGTCCAAAACCCTCACTATGAATCTTGATGTCCCGGAGCCATGGCTTGTTGAACCTGTGGTTGCTGTGTATGTGACTTTCTGGCCTCAAATGTTTTAGATTTACTACTATATTGACTGTATTACCTTCAATCCTTGAGCAGTTTAAAGAGAATGTATTTTGAGTTTCCCATGTGTTATATACATCTGGTTCCACAGTTTGGTTATGTTTCTGGTTCCTTATTTTGGTTATGTTCTTTTCAGCCATGATCTGGATAATATTTTGCTCGAAAATATAGGGGACAGCAGCATGTTACAAGCAGTTTTTGAGCTTGAAGCACTCCTACTGACAGGTAAATATTAACTTTTGCAAGTTCAATTTGAAATTTTTTGTATTAGTTCCATAATTCATAAATGGTTTTCAGGTTGTCTTATAGATGATTATGTAATCCTCCTTTATGGAAACCTTTTTGGCTAGGTCATTGTTCTGAAAAGGATCATGACCCTCCCCGAGGTCTTCAGTTAATACTTGGAACCAAGCGCATGCCGCACCTGGTTGATACACTTGTCATGGCCAACTTGGGTTACTGGCAAATGAAGGCTTCTCCTGGAGTATGGTACCTCCAGCTTGCTCCAGGTAGAAGTTCTGAGCTCTATTTACTGAATGAAAATGGGGGTGAAAGTCAACAATTACCCATGTCAAAACGAATCACAATGAATGATTTGCGTGGTAAACTGGTTCATCTGGAAGTATTGAAGAAAAGGGGAAAGGAACATGAGCAACTGTTAGCAACTTCTGATGATGATAGCAATCTGCAGGACAAGAAAGTGAGTGTTTCCTTTTAACTAGCTGAGGTTCATGTTTTGCATGTCTCATTTGATTTGTGGACACACTAAGAAGCACCATTATATTCTTGTCTGCACAATCTTATTGCAAATTTCCTGCACAGGGAAATTCTAATACTTGGAATATCAACTTTGTGAAGTGGGCAGCCAATTTGATTGGTGGCAATGGGCTGTTGAAGAAGGGACAAGAGGCTTCTCTGGTAATTTTGTTTGTTCTTTTCATACTCTTAACTCTTCTATTCTTAATGTGTTTTCCCATCCATAACTATCACAGACAAAAGAAAGCTGATATTTTGAGATTATTTGCAAATCGTCAGTCTTCAATTATTCTACTATCCTATGGAAGTCATAATATTGTTGTGGGTACCACAGTGAGCTCTCTCGTTCTTTCTGGGACATTCTTTCAACATAAGAACCACCATCCATGATTTTAAATGTTTTTCAGTTATATTCTCATGTAAGTGACTTTATATTGTACAAATGATTCACTCTGGTAATATTTTAAACATGATATTTGCAAAAAGAAGCCTCTACTTTGACAGTTTTAAAGAGGGGCCAGCTTTTGATTGATAAGAAGAGGCTCACAGTCAACATTTCAACATCAATTTGAAGGCAGTTGATTTTTTTTGATAAAAAGTACCAAAAACTGCCCTTTGATCATAGAAAAACAGTGCTAAAAAAATGATGCATGCACCCTTTCTGTCAAACAAAACAAACCTTCACAGGTCCGTGCTTCTCTCTCAAATCAAGTGCTGAGAAATGATAGGTGTACCCCTTCCTCTCAAAAGAAAAAGGAAATAAAAGGGGTGAGGATTCGCGCCTCTCTATCTCCCAAATGCTGAAAAATGATACATGCACCCCCTTCTTTAAAAAAGAAAACACACACACACACACACACACACACACACACACACACACACACACACACACACACACACACACACACACTGCCTCTCTCTTAAATCAAATGCTCAAAAAATGATATGTACACGCCCTACTCTCAAACAAAAATACCTGCTTCATGCCTCTCTTCGGTTAATTTGAACTTACAAAATCATCAAGCTGTCTACTGTGGTTAAATTGATTTCAAATATCTTTCTGTTTCATCAATGTTTTGACTGTTGGTGGCTTTCACATTTTCTGTTATCAAGGGCAACTTGTTTCCAAAGATGTAAACTCTGCTTCCTCTTATTTAGTCAAACTTTGAACCATCCTAACCACCAACGTTCTAGTCTTTCATGATCCTCTGAATCATGTTCTGATGGACATTAACCAATTGTAATGAAATCGAATGAAGGCAAATTAAAGAACACTCAGCAACACAAGGTGATTCAAAAGGTCCATATTATTCACACACCAACAAAGGTAATCTTACTAGTAGTAGTGATAATCATGTGACTGACCCGTGCCAACATAGGTGAAGGACTGGACAGTTCGACTAAGGTTGGTTTAGTACCCCATCACAGAGACAACAACACTGAGTTGTTTGGGTGTAGATAGTTCAGATTGCGCCACAAAAGTTGCAAAACTAGATGGTTTGGTTCTTTGTCCTATTAGTAAAGGGAGTCAGACATTATCAGTTGAGGAGTACAAGAAGTGGGGCAGTGCCCCTCTAAGGGAGGAAAGATCAAAGCAGAGACTATGTTGAAGGTGAAAACTTTGCTTATAACTTTTCAGAAGAGGAAATAAATAGGGCTAACAAACTGAGAGCAGAATTGAGCAATCAGATTTTATGTGTAGAAGTCTAGAAGATACAGAGCACTTGACAGAAACCTGAGAACGTCAGACAATGGGTGGTCCCCAAAGATTTAGGACCAAAAGCTGTTAGCAGTGACCATAAAAAAAGTCTCTTCTGCTTGAGTTTGGTTAAAAGCACAAATATATTTGCACCGTCACCATTGTCGAGTAACATATTGTCTACAGTAGCACCATCAATAGCGCCCTTCATACGAAATGGGTTCAAGGTCCTATTATGAAATACTTGGAAGAAGAGGATGAGTCGAAGTATGGCTGCTACACCAGAACTAGGCGCAAAGAACCAACCAAACTGACCTAGTGGATAAATAAGGAATACAGAAGCAAAAACAGCAATTGGACCAGAGCATGTGATTACATTTTAAGGTTGCAATTGAACAGATCAAGCAAGTTTGAGAAGGCATCCTTAAAATAATGGTGGAGGAGAGATTTGCAAAGCCTTGGGAGGAACACAATAATGAAGAAAGACATGAAACAGTGTTAGTTCTAAATGAATAAAAAGGGGGCAGCCCCGGTGCACGAAGCTCCCGCCTATGCAGGATCCGGGGAAGGGGGGACCACAAGGGCCTATAGTACGCAGCCATACCTTGTATTTTTGCAAGAGGTTGTTAGTTCTAAATGAATTGTTGAAAATCTGAAACTTGCATTTAATATGCATATATCACATTTTGAAAAGGTTTCCTAACTTTTTAGATAATTAATTTTCACATCGAGTTGTTTGCTAACCAGGCCTGCGAGAGCTACTGGAATGTGTACAAGTAGGCATTTATTTTCATGGATAACTTGTAAAAGGTTATAGTTATTTATGATCATTAATTTATATGAAGATATCTTTTTCCATAGTCACTTCATTTCTCTTCATTAAGAAGTCTTTGGTGGTTAGTTTTTATTCTCCTGTATCAATCTTTGTATTGCTTTCTTTTCAAATCTGACTTAACTGGAGCATAAAAGTAGTATATAATCAATATTGGAGCTAGTGCATTCAAGATCGGCGAGAGTTGCATGATGAATTAATCCTTTTTACTCTCGGAATCTCATTGCATTTCCCTTTATCTTATATTACCATGCGTTTATTGTTTTGTTAGAAACTACTGTATTTTGATTCTACATTGCAAATTATGTTGCTTCTTACCTTGTATCCTTGTGGAAATGAAGTTAAGAACACCTCTTTAGATGTCATTTGTCCACTGTTTGTCTAACACTGCTGTTCCATAGAACCATGAGAAGTCTGGGAGACATGGAAAGACAGTCAACATATTTTCAGTTGCATCTGGGCACTTGTAAGTCTCTCTCTTGATGTTTCTTACCTTTGACTTTTTGTTGTTTGTATGAATTTACCAGCAAAAAGTGTAGTTGTATGCCCTACTGGTTTTTTGATCCAAAACCATTCATCTTATGTGCCCAGAAAGTATGAGCCATAAACTGGACATTTCTGAATGGCAACCATAAGCAGACTGTAGGCAGAATTTATCACTTTTCCATTCTTAACCGGCCATTTTTTATGTGTTAGGATTGTCATCAAGAGAAGATTTTGGGATATTGGTTTATCTTCGCTTAGGCTGAAGGAATGAATGATTTGATGTGTTCACTGATTTACATTTGACTGCCATTGTATCTCTTAGGGAAAATACTTCTGTTAAGTTCTCTACCTTTAGGAAATAACATCTGTATGGAAATTAGGCAGAGAGAGCATCTTGACATGTACTAACGTAACGCAGGGTACAAATCTTCATTGTGTGATGGCATAAAAGCTTAATATTCCAATAGATGAAATTGGTGTAAATTTCATTTTTGATATGAATTGCTTCTTGAATAGAGGTGTCTTACTGGGAGATGTATGGTAATACTTAAAAGTTTAATACCCATGTAGTCGCAAGTGCATGGGGTGCGACTTGCACCTAAAGGGACTAGGCGTGCCTAGTCGCATTGCTAGGTGTCAACACACAAAATTAAGCAATTTAAAATTTTAAAAATGAAAATTTTCAAAATAAATCCCAAAATTTATAAAAAAATTCAAAAAATAAGAAAACGTAGAAATGTAAAGATATGAATAAATACTCGTCAAATTAGTGTAATGGATTTCTTAAGTAATAAATCAACATGTCAACAACAACAACCTAAGGTTAAACCAAACAAACATACAAATAAGCTCAGAAACATACAAATACAATGATGGTGATGTTATTATAATAATAATACTGGTCTTCTTGCTTCTCCTTCAATCCCTCGTGTCCTCGTCATTATGGCCACCATCTTCCTATAAATCTCAGAACAATAAACAATTAAACAATAGTTACGTAAATAAAGCAAATGTTAAAGTAAACTACTAAGACTTAAGAGTTATCTTCCTGCACCTCTTCCTCATCAAGAAGATCAAGATCGTCATCAGAATCATCTCTCTAAGAGATGTAGACATCCTCCTTCTAAGTCTCTTCATCGTCCTACTCTTCTCCAACATCCTTATCTAGTTCTTGATGAGCTTGAGATTGAGAAATGTGGCTCCCCCTCTGCCCCCTCCCCTGCCTTTGATATTGCCTAGTATATGGAGCATCATATTCATTTGATCCTTTAGAGAGCTCAATATCTAGCCAGGTGAAGTCATCACCTGTATGTACCAGATCATCTCCAGAATCTTCTTGAACAATCCACTCATTACTTTTGTCACCACTCGTAACAGAATAGGATCTGTATGCCTTTGCGTTTTCAAAAGATCCTCATGTCGACAACAAACGCGCTGATTGTATTGAACATATACTAAATCATTCAATGTCTATCATGCAGCCTATTCCTCTTCTTAGTGTGGATCTGAAAACAAAAAATACTTATAAATTTAGAATGTAATAAACGTACACTAAATAACTAATAACTAATAAGTACTAAATCTTAACATCTAAGTAGCTTACATTCTCAAAGACATTCCAGCTACGTTTACAAGGAGATGCATTGCATATCTGGGAGAGGACCTTAATGACGAATGTTTCAAGATGTGGGGCTTCACCCCCAAAATTAATCCACCACTCGAGAAAATTGAAGTTAGAAAAATAAAATAAAATAAGAATATTATAAAATAAATTTTAGGCATAAAACACTTACTAGGGGTTAGAGTTTTTTCTCTTAAGTATTGCAAGTCATTGCGAAACAAGTTTCTAGCATGTCTGTAAGTGGATATCTCATATGCCATCATGTGAACCTCATTTGCATAATGTAGCCTACTGATGGCATGCATTAGACCATTCTTGATGTCACTGTTGTACTCAATTTCAATGTCATGGTCGTAGTAGAAAGGTGGGTTGAGGTAATATCCAACTGCATGCAAAGGCTGGTGAAGCTGAGAACTCCATCTACTATTTATGATCCCCCAAATATGAGTGGCCTAATGCTCATTCCCTACTAGATTGGCTTGAATCTTTTCTTTGGGCCTGGCTATAGCCTCAAAGATCTATACCATTGTTGGCTTCTCCTCACTGCCCACCACCCTCAAAACCTCTACAAGTTGAGCCATGATCTTCAAACAAAAGAGGACGTGGTTCCAGAAGCTGGTATGCCACGCAATTTTTTCAGCTCTTTTACCTTCAGGCCTTTTTGGCCATTTACTGTTCATCTACTTCGAACAATAGAACATTTCCTTCAACTCTGTCTTCAAGTTGTTAATACTTTCTTAGCTCAAGAAGTTGGAGGCGAAGCGCGTCAATGCAAGTCTGACCAAATCTTTTTTCTTAGTAAATTTTCTCATAAAGTGGACGTGTGTGTGGCTATTTATAAAAACTGTCGTCGCCCTCGCTTCTACTACAGTTTTCTTCACAATTAATAATTTGCCCATGTCCTCTAACATCAAATGTATGCAGTGAACCGCACACGGGGTCTAATATAAATCTGGCCTCCTCATCATCAACTACCTTCCCGCAGCCACATAGTTGAAGGTATTGTCAATTATGACCTAAAATAGAAAAAGAAAATGAAAAAAAGGGTAAAATTATATAGGGTGAACTTACATAATAAACAAGTTAAAATACTTAACAAATTATAGATATAAAACAAAACAATTACATGAATTACATTATTCTCTCAAACTTCATCAATCACCTTCTCCAGCATGTCAAGTATTAAGTTTGTACTCTTGACATGTGCAGACCCATCAATAGATTTAAAAAGAACTGCCCCAGTTGGACAGTTTACCAGAAAGTTGACAAGGGTGCGACCCTTGCCGTCGGTCCACCAATCCAACCGGATGGACCACCCATATATATACATAAGCATAATGGAGCACTCTTGCCTTAGTGTCACCTTGAGACTTGAAAGGAATGTACAATAATACATGGGTACGAAAAAGAACATTGAACACATACTTAATCCAATTAGCATTACACTAATCTGTGTACTCTTTTGTCTTCTCTACTTGCTTCTGAAGAAGTCTCACCCTCAGTTCATGATATGGGGCGCCTTTAAACCTTAGTCATAAAAGATTATAAGATGTAAGATTAGGTAAAAGGTTAAAACAAAGTATTAAACTATTAACTATTAAAAAATATAAGATATATACCTGGACCATGTTGTGCAACTACCTCTAACATGGTCTGGAAAGAACGACTACGAGCAACATTAGACGCAATGCTATTTTCATAGAATCAAGAGGCGATGTAATTGCATGCTCTTGTCCTAAACTATTTCTTATATGCTCTATTCATTGTCATCTGTTGCATGGGTACTTTCCCCGTACCCTGGGCCTCAAGGTTGGGAGCAAAGAGATGGTCAATATGCCCCTTTATTTGTTGCATGGGCATCTTATGCCTCTTGCTCCAATTGAAATACTAGTAGCCCTAGTACTGCGAATCTCCTGAACCCCGGCTTCATCATCATCTTCATCATGCAAGCCAAACAAATTTTTTGGCCATTCCATCTCCTTTGTTATCTATGTAGTCACTAGGCGCAAAAAGGTGCAGCCTTGGGACTTGACTAAGGCTAGGCACAGAAGGTTTAAGGCACAGTGCAACTAGGTGCCTAGTGGTGCGACTTTTTGCACCCCCGACTCCAGGCGCACTGTAAGTGATATAAAACCCTATTTTTCCCTTTATTCTTCTTCTTTTTCTTCTTCTGGTGACCATCCTCATCTTCTAGTGGCAATTGAAGCTTTCTTAAAGTGATTAAAGGTAAGAAATTACAGATTTTCGTTGAGTATTTATCTACCATTCATTTTCTAAAAGAACTAGTAAAAACCCATTTTTTCATTTTTAATGATCAATGCTTGATTTTTGTCTAAAATGTCAACATATATACACTCTAATGCTAAAAATGAAAACTCCATGTCATCATTTCCATTTGTTTTCATAGATTTAATGTAGTATTTACTGTTTTACGGTTGCCTGTATTATTTTACCAAAAATTGTGATATATATAAGTATTTTTCTCTAATATTTTGTGGAATGCATCCATAGGTTTGCATTATATAGCTAAAACCGACGTTTCCAAGGAATTGTTTCATCTTTTTTTTACCTCTTTTTTCCTTTTATATATATATATATATATATATATATATATTATTACTTTCAGTGAAAACCATAAAACACAGTATACAGTTGGGATTTTTTTGCCTGTGTTCATTTTTGTAATAAATGTGCAAATGTTTTCATTATAATACTAAAATTGACAATCCTATATAATGTTTTCATGATTTGTGTGTTTCTTTTACTGTTTTTTGTTTTTTTGTTACTTTCTTGTAAAATTCATGAAATACACTACTATTTTTTTGTTAATTTCAGTAGTAATAGTAAAAACATCATTGTAGTGCTAAAAAATGACAATTCCACATCATCTTTTTCATAATTTGTATTTTATTTTTTACTGTTTTTTGTTTTTGTTACTTTCTTGTAAAATTCATGAAATGCAATACTGTTTTTTTGTTAATTTCAGTAGTAATAGTAAAAAAATCATTCTAATGCTAAAAAATGACAATTCCAAGTCATGATTTTCATAATTTGTATGTGTTTTTTTACTCTCTTTTTTTTTTTGTTACTTTCTTGTAAAATTCATGAAATATGCTACTGTTTTTATGTTTTCAGTAGTAATAGTAAAAAAAAATCATCCTAATGCTAAAAAATGAAAATTCCACGTCATCCTTTTCATAATTGGGTTTTTTGTAGATTTGCCATTCCATTTTTATGTTTTTGCTAAAATATCCCAAGTTTTTTACTTTTTGCAGATTTGCCATTAATTTTTGCAAATATGCCATTCCATTAATTTTCCACTGTTACATTGTTTTAAATGTCAAAAATACTCTTCTCCCTGTTTAAACATTACACAGAAAACAGATGTGGAAGAAGACCGATAACCGTCCGGTGAAGCATTGCCACCCCCCCCCCAAGCCTGCGACAATTTCCCGTCTCTGCTTATCCACGCCTCCCGTCCTTGCTCAAAGTTATAAAATGGATGTCCCAAAGCTATAAAGGAGGAGTTTATATATCACCAACGTTCCTCAAAGCTACATGACACCAGTGCAAAAGGGGATCTTGCATGATTTGAGGCGGACATGAGTATGCTGTTATTTTTTCTGCCAATGGAGGTAGTTTGGCACGTGAATAATAAATCATGGATTCTACTTTCAAAATCCATGACTACACTGTACACAACTTCATGGGGCCATCGGGCATGAGGACAACAGTGAATAGACTTCATGGATAGTGATCTTATCCTTGGCTCTAGCAGCTGTAAGCCAACAAAATTCTTCAAAAATAGTAAACTACTCTTGAAATTTAGTTATGCTTGTTCTTTACCAGGAGAGAGAATAATTATCAGTTCATAAATCAATTCAAGGATGGTAGTATTCATGTGCTAAACAGCTCCAATATGAAAGAAGATATAATCAGGGAAAGGAAAGACAAAAATAGCACAAGCTACAATAAAGCATAAAAGTAATATAACTTTACATAGAGATAAATTTTTAATCTGCAAAAAAGTACAACAAAGAAAGAAGAACAGGGGAAGCTAATGAAGTATATAAAGTACTCACAACATCTCCAGGGGAAATTCTCATCTGGGTCAGAGCAGAAGCAAGCTGCAAACATCTTTGAAATGTTTCTTTCCATTTATAATTGATAGACCTGTAAACAACATAAATCTGGTCTATGTAAACTTTAGCTGATCGCTCTAAAAAGCTTATTGGAGACTAAGGAACGTAATTGGTTGAGAATCTAACTATTCCCTCTTTCGATTTCGAATTCAAATAGTAAGAACGACTGAAAATCAATCTGGGTTTTATTCGAAATGCAAAGAGGTAGAGATTTCTGAAGAAAAAGCAGATGGTTGTCAGTCTTCTTCCACAGCAGTAAAACACAGAAACAGTTAAATGGGGAGAAGAGAAGAGGGGTATTTTTTATATTTAAAAACATATAATGGTGGAAATTAATAGAATGGCATATTTGCAAAGTTTGGCAAAACTTAATGGCAAATTTGCAAAAAGTAAAAAACTTTGGATATTTTAGCAAAAACATAAAAATGAAATGGCAAATCTGCAAAAAAAACCCTTCATAATTTATATGTTTTTTTGGTTACTTTCTTGTAAAATTCATGTAATACACTACTTTGTGGGACTAGCAGGAACTAGGAAGACTAGTATTATGACTAGCATTGTATTTGTATGTTTCTCAACTTACTTCTTTGTGTATGATTGTTTGATTTAACCTTAGGTTGTTGTTGCTGACATGTTGATTTATTACTTAAGAATTCTATTTCATCTATTTGACAAGTATTTATTCATATCTTTATATTTCTATGATTTTTTAGATTTATTTTTATTTTTTTATTTTAAAATTTAAAATACTTAATTTTGTCTCTTGAAACCTAGTCACGCGACTAGACGTGCCTAGTCCCTCTAGGCGCAAGTTGCACCCCTTGCGCCTACGACTACATAGTTTGTTATTTTCTCTCTATTCTCTTTCTTCTTCTTTGCTTCATTCATATAATCTAAAATTTTCTTAGATATCTCAGGAGTGATCAGAGTGCATTTTTTGGCATTCTTATGCCCACTTATGAAATGGTATTTAAATCTGAATATTCTACTACTATACCTATTTCCACAAAGCTTGCACCATACCAAATTTTTGTCATTTGGATCCCTTGCCCCTCCATATTTCCACCCTAGATCCATTGATCTAGAAGAAGCATTGGTGGAGCCCCTTGATGATGACATGTATATCAATGTATAGGAATATAGGAACCTAATACTCTGTAGAATGGAATGGAAACAAATCATGCAATCAGAAGACGAACCCTACAAACAAACAAAACAAAAATATTAAATAAATAATAGTACAAAAGGAAGAAATATAGAAAAGTAAGAAGGTTATGGTAACAAAACTTAAAAAAAGTGAACAAAAACACGCAAAATATGAAAACAAATTTATGGATCAGTTGTTTTTAGCATTATAATGGTCTCATTTACACATTTGTTACAAAAACAAATTAATAAACAAAAATATACTATTTTTAACTGTTTTTTGGTGAAAAATAAAAAATGGAGAAAAAACATCAAAGGACTCCATGAATAAGTTGTTTTTAGCATTATAATGGTGACTTTTACACATTTACTGCAAAAACAAATTAAAAAATTACTGTTTTTAGTGAAAAAACATAAAAAAAAGATCAAAAGATTCCATTGATAAGTTGTTTTTAGCATTCTTATGGTGACATTTACACATTTGCTACAAAAACCAAAAAATAAAATAAAACCATACTGTTTTTCTCTATTTTTAGTGAAAAATGACGGAAAAAAAAGAAGACAGTAACAAAAACCGTCGATGGAATTAATGGGTCAGTCGTTTGTAGCATTATAATGATAAGAATATGGATATTTGCTTTAAAAAAGAAAAACCAAAAAATACAAATTACTGATGTATTTTATGTTTTCAGTAAAGAATACAAAAAACTACAAAAACAGCTCATAATACACTAAATCAATGAAAACAGATGGAAAGAATGAAATAGAGTTTTTGTTTTTAGCTTTAGAGTGAAGATATGTTGAGATTTAAAAAAAATTGAAGCATTATGCATGAAAATTGAAAAACTGGTACTGTTTTTATCATATTTTTATAGAAAAACTTAAAAACAAAGGATACAAATAAAAGTTAGAATCTTACCTCAATCACTTGAAGTGGGCTTCAATCAACAATGGAAGATCACTCATTCAATACTCGCGCAAGAAGGAAGCAGTGGAATGGGGAAGAAGAAGAAGAAAGGAAAATTAAATTAAATTAAATTAAAAAGTAGGGCTTTGTTTCACTTACGCTGCACCTGGAATAGAGACCACATTACGTGCAAGGTGCAACGAGGCGTGCTACTCGTCGTAGTGCGACTTATGTTGCTTGCGCCTACCCAGACTCGGGTCACAAGCCAGTCCCTTCTTGCGCCTAGCGATTAGTGTCACAATGGACTACATAGTTTAATACATGAGCTTTTGAAAAGGAAATTTTTCGGTCCAAAGGAACAGCACTTGCATTTTAATGAAACAATATCATGATGATAGTGGAAGGGGAGCCTTGGTGCAGCGGTGGAAGTTGTTGTCATGTGACTTTGAGGTCACGGGTTCAAGGCGTGGAAACAGCCTCTTGTAAAAATACAAGGTAAAGCTGAGTACTATAGGCCCTTGTGGTCTGCCCCTTCCCCGGACCCTGCATAGGCGGGAGCTTCATGCACCGGGGCTGCCCCCAATGTCATGATGATAGTGGGACCCAATGTCATGATGATAGTGGGAAAACAAGTTCGAACTATGTAATACTATCGGCTGATGGAAGTTCCAAGATGGTTCTCTAGGTCCATACGGAATTGGGGAAAATGAAGAGACGACGGATCAGACTTGTAAAAGGTTTAGACGGCCTTTGTAAGAGACTTAGTGGCAATTCCATAAGCTCTTGCTTAGCATCTGACAAGAATCCTGACAATTAAGGTTGTATAACACTCAAAACTGAAATTTGGATTGAGTTGTGATTAGTTGTTTCATTTTTTCATGTCTCTCCTTGCTCTCCATATTATAAAAAAGAGAAGGAAAACAGCCTGAAGTCATCAGCCTCAAAGGATTTCTCATCCATTGACTAGAGTCTTGATTCTTTTTCTTAGTTCTTTTACCGAGGAAGGGGCGGACCTCAAGGGTCAATAGTATGCAGCCTTACCATATATTTTGCAAGAGGCTATTTTCCACGCCTAGAACCCCTGACCACAAAGTCACACCACTACAACTCTATCGTTGGTTCTTTTATGCAATCTAATATTTTCATTTTTCTATTACCTTGGACTACCTGAGCTTTACTGCAAATGCCTTTTTGCAGATATGAGCGATTTCTCAAAATCATGATACTGAGTGTTCTCAAGAACACAAATCGACCTGTGAAGTACTGGTTCATCAAGAATTATCTTTCTCCTCAGTTTAAGGTGTGTTCTCCTTTAGTTTTCGAATTGTTTATAATTTATTTGTTACTGCTTAAAGCAAGTAATGGGCAGAAAAACCTGGCTTTCAACTGTTAATGCAGGATGTTATACCACACATGGCACAAGAATATGGATTTGAGTATGAGCTGATAACCTATAAGTGGCCAACCTGGCTACATAAGCAGAAAGAAAAGCAAAGGATTATCTGGGCTTATAAGATATTGTTTCTGGATGTTATATTTCCACTGTCTTTGGAAAAGGTAGTTCTGTCACTACATTTAAATCCTTCCATTTTACTTCTTGTAATAATTTGAAGTCATGTGTCTAAACTTGCCTTCCTATTTCCATGTTTTTACTTGCTCCTCTGGTATTTGCCTGCAGGTTATATTCGTTGATGCAGATCAGGTGGTGAGAGCAGACATGGGGGAACTGTATGATATGGATATAAAAGGGAGACCTCTTGCATATACACCTTTCTGTGACAACAACAAGGAAATGGATGGCTATCGATTCTGGAGACAAGTTACTTACCCTTCTATATCCTGATTTCTTAAAGTGTTTTTTGTTTATATGGCCAATAATTGTGTCTTACTATCTTCGTTATATTTCCGTGAAAAGGGTTTCTGGAGGGATCACTTACGAGGAAAGCCATATCATATAAGGTATGTAATAGCTTCTCCATGACACATCACTAGTACTTGCTAGACTTTTCTATAAACACTAGAATAACTTACATGGGACACTTGCTACAGTGCTTTGTATGTTGTTGATTTGGTGAAATTCCGGCAAACTGCTGCTGGGGACAATCTAAGGGTATTTTATGAGACTCTCAGTAAGGACCCAAACAGTCTGTCTAATCTCGATCAGGTAAGTATTCTTCTTGTTATTGACTTCATATCTTTTCTTCTTCAGTTTCTGTATTGAATGCAAGTTATGAACCATGCATTTCTTGTGACCTTACACTTGGAGAAGAATACTTAACGTCTATGAAGTAAGCCAAGCAGAGAAGCGTAGGGCATCATTGAAGAGAACTGCTGACCAGTATTCAAGTTATTTGAGTAGGAAAGTTCAAGAGCTAAAAGTTGGTGGCATATTTGCAGGATCTTCCCAACTATGCTCAACATAATGTTCCTATATTTTCTCTCCCCCAAGAATGGCTCTGGTGTGAGTCCTGGTGTGGCAATGCCACAAAGTGTAAAGCAAAGACTATTGATCTGTGCAACAATCCTATGACAAAGGAGCCCAAACTTCAGGCAATTTTAACCACCCGTTGTTTGTTTTTGGAGAAAAGTTATCAATTCTAACCTGTTTTGTGTTCTGCCATGATTCTTCCTAGCAATCCTAATCTCATATAGATTTTCATTCTTTTTTTCTTTAATTCTCAGGGTGCTAGGAGAATAATTCCTGAGTGGCCAGACCTTGATTCAGAGGCAAGACAATTCACTGCCAGAATTTTAGGTGAAGAGATTGAAATGCCAGAGGTACTTATAACCCCTAACCAGACCGATACTTTGGTTAATGACAGCAAGGAAGAAGATATAGAATCTAGGTCAGAGCTGTGAGAATCTACAGGTGTATACTAATTATTTAGATCCCTGATTGGGACTATCAAGGGGATTTGATGATGTGTTCCTTGGTTGACCCTAACTGATGCGTTATGAAGCTCAAGGCAAAAACTCAAGATTTAGGTAATTGTAGGAAAACTGGAAAATTGCTGGGAAAGGGACATTGCAGTGCCTATTTATTGCTCACTGCGGATTAGGTCTTTCAATAAAGACCTGTACTTGAAGAAAGCTGCTAAGTAAATTACGTTGGATGTATACATTCCCCCCCTTGAGTTGTTCTCCTGAATCTCCTCTTTCCTTTTTGATATTCACCATAACATATTGTCATCAATGTTGTAACACATTATTTATCAGAGAACTTGATAGTTTCCGACAGATGTACTACAAACCTTGAAATTTTTGAATATTGAGAAATAAATTGCCTGAAACTTTGAAATATGTCATCAGCATGATGAGAATACAATTATGTGCAAGTAAAAGCGTTAATTCCTGTATGATATTTCGTTTAAACGGTGTAGAAAGCTATAATACTGTTTAGAATTTAAGTGTTGTAACTGGTCATGGTCTTGGTGGTTGAGGACCGTGAGGCTGAAAGTTCAAGTGAGGTTACTAGAGCAACGTTATAAGAGATCCTGTCAGCGGTACAAGTGTGATGCTTGATTGTTACTATAGCCATGGTTACAGCACCAAATATCAAACACGGACTTTTGAGGTGCAGGGGAACAAATAAAAAAAAAGGCAGCCTGGTGCACAAAGCTTCCACATGTGGAATCTGGGGAAGGTGCTGACTATAAGGGTCTATAATATGCAGCCTTACTTCGCAATTTTGCTGGAGCCTCTATGCCTTGAGCCCGTGAGATCACATGATGACAACGCTACTATGGGGAACAAATATGTCCTGAAATTTTTTGCTCCCATTGGACCATGCCAAATTATTGCATCAGGGTCTAGATTCATGGATCTGTTGGGGAGAGCAATAGGAGGCAAAGTCTTTTCCAATTTTTATATATGTTGTATATAGGATAATTGATTATACTTAGGTGATTCAGAGTATCATTTCCTCTGTTACCTTCAAGTTTCATACTCAAAGTTGTGTTGATTAGCAGTTGCTCTACTCTTAGTGGAAACGATGTCATTGTATAGACTCTGGGCTTGTTACAATTTCTGCAATTTACCCTCAGGCACGCCACTTTTATACAATGGACTGTTATTACAATATTAGAAGGGAGCTTTGGCGCAATAGTAAAAGTTGTTGTCATGTGACCTTGAGGTCACAAGTTCAAGGCGTGGAAACAGCCGCTTGTAAAAATACAAGATAAGACTGTGTACTATAGACCCTTGTGATCCACCCCTTCCTCAGACCCCATAGGCAGGAGATTCGTGCACCGAGACTGCCCTTTTTTACCGTTATTACAATATTATAAAGCTGATGGTTCCACCAAGAATTTGATCTTGGGGTCAAGCTATTTCCATACCAACCGGTATTGAAAAGCAGTTGCCCATCACTCCAGCAATGGCACCAATGATAAAATAGAGTCTCTACCTTCTTGTGGAAACAACAATCCAACTAGATTTGTTATAAATTTGAGATTATTTCGTTTCCCTTTTTCATTATCAGGGAGGGGTCTCTTAACTTAGTGAGCGGGGACTTAAAAGAAACCTGCCTTTAGTTGTCAATCTCATACCGTACCACTTGGTAGCCTGGTAATCCCAGTCCCGGACACAAAAGCGGTACGAAAGATGGCTATTCTGTTACTAGTTAATGCTGGCAATCTTTTGTCCCCATGGGACAAAAACCGGGAATTAACAAGCCAGCTGTGTTAGGTCTTGTCAACTAGAAGATCTAAAACTTCTAGTCCCAGTGTTTAGGGAAGAGGCCATTTAGGAAGAAGAGACAACCCAACATTCCATTGACTATCGAGTTCCATTTTTGTTTGGGAGGGCACCTTTCATCTATTGGACGATTCTAGCATCTAAAAAAAGTCTTTTTGGTCTGGTTGTGGCCACATTTATATTCAGGGATCTACAACTACACCAGACCCATACAAATATTAATATTCTCCTCCACAAACTTGATCATATTTGACTACTGTCAAATGACTTTAGATATCCAGTAGTTCGATTCATTGCTCCAACTTTAGATACCTAGTAGTAAAAAAAAACATTTATCTTCCTTGACATATAAATATGGTAGTATATGAATAATCTTATGACTCTTCATAGTCAGTACAGTAAGTTTTAGAAGGAGAGCCTTGGTGCAACGGTAAAGTTGTCGTCATGTGACTTGAGGTCACAGGTTCGAGGCTTGGAAACAACCTCTTGCTAAAATACAAGGTATGGCCCCGTACTATAGACCCTTGTGATCCGCCCCTTCTCCTGACCTCACATATGGAGGAGCTTTGTGCCCCATGGCTGCCCTTTTCTAATCAGTACAGGAGTAAGTTTTACATGAATCTCACCACGAAGGTAAGGAGGAAAGAGAAAGGCATTAAGACCCCAAATGCTGGTAGAATTGAGCAAAAAAGCTTGTGATCCCTTCTCGTAAAAATATCCATTAGAGGAAGAAGCATCTGTTGAGAAAATTATTTCCCCATTGACTGCAAAGCCATTGTCTTCCAATAATTTCAAGGCATCGAAGAATCCATCCCCTCGGATTCTCCTCCTATTCTCCTCATAACTAGGCAATAGCTTGCCTTCTTCAAATTGTGCAGCTCTCAAGTTGAAAGCCCTCAGGCATCCATCAGGAGTCTTGCTTTATACCAGTGAAGTACTTTGTCCCCGAGGCTCCAACCAGAAGGGCAAGGCAAAGCCTTCACATTTGGGTGTTGTTGTTTGATCGTCGCAACCGAGTCTGGTGTGATGGATGAAATCCATTAAGGCAAAAATATGTCATCTTCAATCAGGACATTCTTAGCCTTGGAGTAACGGTAGAGTTGTCGTTGTGTGACCTTGAGATCACGGGTTCAAGGCATCGAAATAGCCTCTTGCAAAATGCAAGGTAAGACTGCGTACTATTGACCCTTGTGGTCCACATCTTCCTCGAACTCACATATACAGGAACTTCATGCACCAGGGCTTCCCTTTAATTGGGACATCCTCAAAGGTCACAGGGACTCTAGTAGCTCCGTCTATTCCATCATAACCTTTCCATCCAACAACGAGTTTGCATGTAAAAGTTTACTCATGCAAATACCCAACAAGGAATATAATACATGTATATAATTTCTGGCCTTGCAAATGGTCTTGATCGCCCATTAGTTGGGCCTCACTTGTATTCATGGTGGGAATGTGAATCATTATATTATATTTGACATGTAGGAAGCTCTATATTTGCAGTTCTTTTATGGTTGCTTGATCACAACTATTAGAACAAGATGGTAGACGTCGTCTTTAAAGGGGGATCAATGCGGAACTGTTGGATTATCATTTGACCTAAAAACTCAAGTTCATAGGAAATGGGCTTACAATAGTTATATCTCTAACACAGCCTCTCATGTGGCAGGCTAATTTTGGGCTTTTACACGTATATTTAATCAACGGGAGATCTCAAGATTCAAACTCACAACCTTTTAGTTAATAAAGCTTTGGTAAGATGCTGGATTATCATTCAACCTAAAAGCTTAAACCGATAGAAAGTGAGACAGCAATAGTTTTATTTCAAACTGAAATTGGGCTCAACATTCACAGAAAAATGCCGAGCAGTGTGGGACAGGCACATATCCTGTGCTACCTCATAGTCCTCTTTAGTTAATATCAGTTGATTATAGAAAAGAAAAACAATGTAACTAGTTGCTTACAAAACTCTTGTACTCTATCTTTGCATGTTCACCATATAAGATCCTAGTTCAAGATTGTGCAATGCAACCACAATATTAACTGCCTATCTAGGTGCACCATTTTTGTTGTGGAGAGGGGCATTTTGACCTTGAAATCACGAGTTCAAGGTGTGAAAATAGCCTCTTGGAAAAATGTAAAGTAAGACTACGTACTATAAGCCCTTGTGATCCTCTTGCAAAAAAAATGTAAGTTGAGCCCACTACTTATACTATTTCCATGATCCAAGTTGTTCATCTGATTCAGACTATTCTAGATGCCCTATATAAAAAATCTTAGGGCTTTTTGCTAATTTGCCACTAAGTTTTTGCGTTTTTGCCAAAATATCCAAACATTTTAACATTTTGCCGATTTGCCATTAAGTTTTCTAAAACTTTCCCAAAATGCCATTCTGTTAACATTCCACTGTCAATTTTTGTAAAATGGCCAAAATGCTCGTCTTCTCCCTGTCTAAACCCTGAAAATAGGCGATCGATCAACAACATTGAAACCCATATTTTGCTCTGACCAGTCTCCAACCTTGCTCTGCCCAGGCTCCGCCCATGCTCAGACACGCCTTTTACCCAAAAATGAGAACACGAATGTGAAGAAATTAGAAGCAATATAGGACGGTTTTTTAATAACCATCCTATATACAAATATCCATATAAGATGATTTTTGAATAACCATCTATAGACATCTGTATATAGAATAGTTTTTCAATAACCTTCCTATATATAGATATCCATATAGAATGATTTTTGAATAACCGTCCTATATGGATATCTGTATAACTATCCTATATATAGATGTCTATAGGACAGTTATTGAAAAATCGTCCTATATGATTCTATATCGGTTTTTGAATAATTGTCTTATATCATCATCATCAAGACCTTATCCCAATCGACCATATGAATCTTATTCCTCCATTACTCTCTATTAAGTACCATGGCTTCATTTACTCCCAAAGTTTTTAAATCTTTCCTCACCACTTCTATCCATGTTCTTTTGAGCCTTCCCCTTGCCCTTTAGAACCTTCTACTTGTATTGCCTCACTCCTTCTAATTGGTGCCGTTGTTGGTTTCCTTTGAACATGTCCAAACCATCTAAGTCTAATCTCTCTCATCTTGTTACCTATTGGTACTGCCCCTAAATTTTCTCGAATATTTTCATTTCTAATTCTATCATTTCTTGTCTTACCACTCATCCATCTCAATATTCTCATATTTGCGGTGCTCATCCTATGAGCATGAGTTCCTTAACTGCCCAACACTATAATACATAGAGCATGGCCAGCCTTATGGCCATCCTATAGAATTTTTCTTTTAGTTTGAGTGGCACCCGCCGATCACACAAAACTCCAGATACACATCTTCATTTGTTCCAACCCGCTTGGATTCTCTGGGTAACCTCCCTCTCAATCTCTCAATCTCTCTACTCTCATGAATCATTGATCCTAAGTACTGAAAGTGGTCTTTTACAGGGACTTCTTGGTTATCAATCTTGACTAGTGTTCCACTCCTACTCCTCTTCTTGCTAAAATTGCATTCTATATATTCTGTCTTAGTTCGGCTAATTTTAAATCCTTTAGATTCTAATGCTTCCCTCCATAACTCTAGCTTTATGTTTACCCCTTCCTTTTCTCATCAAGCAAGATTATATTATCTGCAAATAGCATGTACCAGGGAATCTCTTCGTGCAGATGTTTTGTTAACTTATCCATAACTAATGTGAAAAGGTATGGGCTCAATGCCGATCCTTGGTGCAATCCTACAGTGACAAAAAAATTACTAGTCTCGCCACTAGTGGTCTTAACATTTATTACCGCTCCCTCATACATATGTTTAATTATGTCTATATACCCCTACGAAACCCCTTTATCACCCAACACCCTCCATATTAACTCTCTAGGGACTATCATAAGCTTTCTCTAAGTCGATAAAGACCATGTGAAGGTTTTTCCTCCTCTCCCTATATTTCTCTACTAATTGCTTAGTAAGAAAATAGCTTCCATGGTAGACCTCCTAGGCATGAAACCAAACTGATTATCTGATACACTTGTTTCATGTCGTAACCTCTTCTCAATCACTCTTTCAAAAAGTTTCATAGTGTGGCTCATAAGTTTGATCCCTCAATAATTAGTGCAATTCTGTATGTCTCATTTATTCTTATAAATTGGTACAATAGAGCTTTTCCTCCACTCATCAAGCATTTTCTTTAATTTTATAATCTTGTTAAACAACTTGGTCAACCAAACTACCCCAATATCTCCCATATGCTTCCAAACCTCTATCGGTATACTGTCGGGCCTCATGGCCTTTCTTGATTTCATCTTTTTCAAGGCCTCTTTCACTTCAAGTATTCTAATCCTACGTTCATATCTATAATATCCAATGTTATTTAGATTTATGATATTTTCAATCCCTATATTCTCAGAGCCATTATCATTTAACAATTTTTTAAAGTATCTTTCCCACCTTTGTTTGATATCATCATCTTTGACTAATACCTTTTGATCACCGCTTCTAATGCACCTAACATGATCTAAGTCCTTACTCTTCTATTCTCTTACTTTTGCAAGTTTAAACACATCTTTCACACCTTCTCTTGTTCCTAGTCTACTATAGAGCTCATCATATGCTTTAAGTTTAGCTTCACTTACTATTCCCTTAGCAACCTTTTTAGCATTCTTAAATTGTTCATAGTTTTCATTATTTCTAGTCTTCTGTCATGCTTTAAAACACATCCGTTTTTCCTTAATAACATTTTGCACTGTTTCACTCCACCACCATGTTTCCTTTACTAATTGCCTTTTACCTTTATATGTCTATAGGACGGTTATTCAAAAACCATCCTCTCCAAAATTCAAATATCAATATCGTCAAAACCACCCCCAGAGTAGATAGATCCACCTAAATCGTCTATGTCAACATGGACTGCTCAAAGAAGTTGTAATTGCTCTGAACTCCATTGCAAAATGTGGATACAAGGTAAAACCCAAGACTTATATCTCCTTATTGCAAGCATGTGTTGATTCAAATAATACAAGGACAATTCTAGGCATCTTGGTATGATAAGGGTAATATCAACTATAAACAAATAATTCAAATGGTTTAATAAGAAAGGTTACAAATTGTGCTCTCTTTTATTACAAAAAAACTATTATATACATTTTGATATCCTGATAAAACATTTGAGAAAGTGCCTCATGCAACCTTCAGTCATCTGCAACATACAACAGAAAAAACCAAATAAGAGTCTTACTCATAAAATGTATCTCTAGAAAAGACATAGAGGGGCAAACTAACAAAACAAATGAAGCATAACAAACATATTCACCTTCACGAAGGAATTGTCCCATGACCTCCTCTTCGGATGATACACCCTCTACTCCTACCTGATTGTGCATTCTCATGTCCACCTACATGATTGTAAAAGGCATGATTGTAAACTATAACTGTGTATACTGTTTATCAATTTGGTACTTTACCTTGTAAAGGAGCCTTGCATGATCTTCGATTGTGACCATATTGACCACCTCGTTGGCATTGTTTAGTTCCTCTACTTGCTTGGTTGCTGCCACTACTTTCGTCTTCACCTTGAGTTCTATTCTTTTTTTGTTGGCCAGGAGGTCTTCGAGAATTAGGGGGTAGTGGTTGAGGTAGATTGACAATAGGCCACATTGAAAGGCCGGGTATCCTTGATATTGGTGTATGATATGCCTTTCTCAAGATGTCGACATGGAAGTAAGGACTGCAGTAGTCCATAAGACTCAATTTTAGATTCCTTATGCAAATAAGTGCATGTATGCTAGGAACGCTAGATACATCCCATTGACGACAAGTACATTTAATTTGGTTAAGATGGACTACATGTCTTACTATCATCCATGAATTATGCTCTGTAACTTCCCACTCAAAGTAAGATGATCTCAATGGCATTCAATTTCTTGCTTTTGTTAGCAAACCTTGTATTTTTTTCAATACATATAGCACAATACCACCATGCATCTTAAAATCTTTTAATGAAGAACACCATTATTTTTTGTCGAATATATTCTAACAGTTCCACCATTGGCAACTCCCTTGCACTTGCAATTAGGGCATTAAATGACTCTGCTAAGTTATCGGTTAAAATGCCACACTTTGAATTAGGGTCAAAAAGTGACCTCGCCCAGCAACTTGCAGGGATTGTAGATAGCCATTCATTTGCCTTGTTCTATCCTTCCTTAATCTGTCTCATGGCCTCATAAATTTCTTCTCTCCTATACACTTGTGCAGCTTCCCAAAATAATCTTTTGAAGTACGTAAGCACAACTTCATTTGAGTAATCTCCAAGTATGGTATAAATGTGCTAAAGGAACCAATTCCAACTCTCCTTATTCTTAGCGTACACAACTGAATGGCAAAAGGAAATAACCCATTGTTCCCATCTAACCCTATGGCACATAAGAACGTTCCTTTGTACTTGCCTTTCAAGTGGCAACCATCCAAATCGAGAAAAGGTCGACATCCACTAACAAACCCTACCCTTGAAGCATGCAATGATATAAACACCCTCTTGAAACAATGCTGCTCTCCTTCTAACTGATATGTTGTTGTACTATCAGGGTTAAAGTTAAGTACTGCATGACAATATCTTGGTATAATGCTGAAGGAGAACTCATACGATCCTCGTAATTGGTTTAATGCCATCTCATGTGCACACCAAATTTTGTTATAATTCAAGTTCAACCCAGCAAAGAGTGCAACTCCTTTATTAATGACGTGACTAACTTATCCATGTCATGCTTCATCATACCATACACCCATTTTCCAAGCCATTTGATAAATCTTGTCTAATTAGCATTGCTACTTATACAAGTATACTGTCCACTAATCTTTTTAACTTGGAAACTTACATTATCTCTAGTTTTGGAACAATGGCACCTCCAAGTACATCCCTCTTATATGCATTGAACAATAAGTCACCCATGATCAGACTTAACACTTTTAAGCTTGTATGCAAACTTCACAACATATGATTGAATTGCAAGTCTACATTCTTCAACATTTGCAGAAATCATCCCTTTAGTTACAATGCCCTCACATTTATTGAAGTATAATTCATTAAAATCATCATCACCCGATGACACAAAACCATATTTTGAGTCAACTATTTCCATGCTATCATCTTCTTCCTCATGAAATTCTTCATATGGAACCATAGTGCTTGGCTCCTCTTCAAGTACATGATCTTCATTACTAACAATGTTATCTTCATTAGATATTTGTGGTCCTTCCTCTCCATGGTACATCCAATCATCTAAATCATTTTCTTCTCTAACTTGTGATAATTGACGATCCAAGTTATTCCAAAATGTGACACCTTCGTATCCCTCCATCTACATCAAATAATACGGTAAAGTATGTTATAGTATACAAAGAGATATAAACTAACTAAATAAACAAACAACCAAAAAAAGATGATCTACATAAACAAGCAGTAGTTGGCATTATAAAACTAAAAAATGAACAAACAAGCAGTAGTTGGCATTATTTCTACAAGCAATTTTTGGATGAACATTTCAATGGCTCCACATGGTAGAACACAAAGCCGGGCTTAGCCAAGAAGCTGCTCAAGATAAAACCTAATCAACTCAAGGAATCCATGATTGACTTTGGAGTATTAATGCACTACAGGATGCAGCATGAATTTGTTTTTTATGTAAAATAATTCCATGAAGGATGTGGCGTGAAAATCAATCTGTTACTTGTGGGCAAAACCATTATGGACACTGTAAAGTGGAACCTTTCCTTTCATTGCTTAGGATATAGATTAGAGAAATTTGTAAATGGATGCATTAGATACTGTGTCTACTTTCTAGACAGCTATTTCCCAAAGAGATGGAAGTAAAGCACTACATAACTACAGCTCAGTCCACTTTCCAATTGTTAGAGAATCTGATATGGACATCATCATTAGGCACTCTATAGAGGGGAACCGTCTTCTATCTTTGCATTACAGATATGATGCATACAAGATTTTAAAGGAATTAGATAGATATTCATCTTTTTCCAACAAGATGAATGTATATATCTATCTAACTTAACTTTAGTCAAGACTAGTGGAGCAGTAGATATATATCTATCTAACTTAACTTTAGTCCAGACTAGTGGAGTAGTAGATGAATGTAAACCATGAATTACATGCTTAGACAAACTATAGTCTAGCACAGAGTTCTGTAAGGAAAACAAATTGTAGCTTACTATAAGAGCTCATGAGTGTGTGATGGATGTTTCCAGTGCTTTGCTCAGGGCCAGTTGATAACACTATTTTCAACAACCAATTACTGTGGAACTGCAAACAGTGCTAGTGCTATACTAGTAGTTGGTAGGGGACTGGTTGTGGTTTCAAAATTGATCCACCCACTACCACCTCCACTTGGTTAGTCAACATAAGGATCAAATCTAGTTCACTTGCAAGTAAGATGGCAAATTGAGGTTACATATCCAATTCCAGCATAGTCAAGTGGAGAGAGAAAGAGAAGGTTCAACGCATATATGCAACTAGTCACATTATTGTGAAGCAGAAAATTGAGTATGAGGTTGTTTATTGGTCTGCATTTAAAGAAATATACTATTTAGTAGTCAGAAAAGTAAATGAAAAAGACCAATGAGGATTACATTCTATTGTCGTTCACATCGTTGCACTTTAGTATTGAGCAAATTATAAGTTCTTGAAATATTAAACTTTCAAAATGTCAAAGCAAATATGTTTAAGCAACCAACAAATGACTAAACTTGTGACTTGGTTATGTACCTTCATCAACTAAAAATCCCTCTCTCTCATGGCATTGATAAATATGTATCAGGCCAACCAAGTTGACTCTATTTTTTCCCTCGGGTAAGATCTTGTCCAATTACAGCTTTTAAGCATTGATCTAACCAATTGATCTCACCAGGAATGCTCAAGGAAAAGCAGTCATTCAACATCTGTTTGGACATAACCAACAAGGAACAAAGAAAAGTCTACTTTAAATCCCTTGGTATAGTACATTTGTTTTTGCTACCAACACATGGAAAACACTAATAATTTGGCAGCTTCGTTCATGGAAAAAATCTAGCACCATTTTCAAAATAAAATGGAACCAAAGAAAATTCCAATAAAGCTTTCTTTCCGAAACTTAGATTGAAATATTTCAGATAAAAAGGCTTTCTTTCCGGAACACTAAATGGAAAGGAAATATAGAACATACAGCTGCTCTGTTTATCTTTGCCACTCGGATTCACACTTTCTTGCAGTTCAATCTGATCTACATTAGCAGGAACAAATCATTAAAAGTTAAGAATTAGTATTCACCTTCTTATCAGAAAATTGAAGCAATTTGAGAGCGAGTGGGAGGCATGGGTGGGAGGCGTCCCAGAGCGTGGGCAGAGCGCGGGCAAGAGGCGTGCCTGAGCATGGGCGGAGCTTGGGCAAAGCAAGGCTGAAGATTGGTCGGAACAAAATATGGGTTTCAACATCATTGATCGATTGTCTGTTTTCAGGGTTTAACTTCCACAGATGATCAATCATCTATTTTCAATGTTTAAACACGGAGAAGACAAGGGTATTTCGGCCATTTTACAAAAATTGATGGTAGAATGTTAACCGAATGGCATTTTGGCAAAGTTTTGGAAAACTTAGTGGCAAATCCGCAAAAAATACCCCAAAAATCTTAATAGACAGGGTACCTCTATGATCTCTGGACTAGAATAAGGGAGGCTATGTGAGTGCTCCGAAAGATTCTAGGACGGCGTTTGCCAAATGAACTAACGGTTCAGATGAACCTCTTTGAGACGCGCTCTCTTCCCTCGTGATCATCCCAAAAGCGCCATGCCATGCCAGATACTCTGTTATTACAAATTTCGCTAATTGATTTGTCCTCGGATTTGGTCAATGACAGCAAACAACTAGTGTTTTGAGGAGTTGTGCAACGGAGAATGGTGTTGGGAAATTGATTGAGATGGTAAAGGGCAGAGTCTCTTCTCACATCAGGACTCGTTTTCTTCGAAACCCATCTCTTTCTTCTATCAGTCTTTACGTTTTCCTGCTCTTTGCTCTCTCTATCTTCATATTCATTGTCTCTCAAAGGCAGATCTCTGATGATGAAGGTGTTGAAGAGAAACGATTTATCTCAGCATCAGAGGAGTCTCATCAGGTATTCTTTTGAATTACTCTTTGCACCCTTTGGCGATTCGTTGTTGGATGTAATGTTGGAAATATTGTTATCTTCGAGATTTGGAATTGTGGGTTTTGTCTCTGTCATGCCCTTAGTGTTGGTGGGTTCATGTTTTTTGGTGATCTGGGAAAATGGGTCCTTCATTTTCATGTTTTATTGCTGATGGGTTCTTTCTGTAGCAAAATTTCCATGAGTCTCTAGTCTCACTTAGGATTACTGTTATGTTGTTTGATTTGCATTTACTTTTACAGCATATTCCCGATTAAAGAATGCTTGACATGAACAAAGGAGACTTTGAGAGTCCACTAAGGAATCCAATCCCTCACACACCCAAGTCATTGGGCATTCTCCAAGGATAGCCCTCTTTACAAATCAGCCAATGAATATGGTTGCTCAAATCCATCTTAACGATCAGAGACTGGCCGCTATCACTAAATTTAAGAAAGCACTCGCGAACACCAGCATAAACCTGTAGCAAGATTGGAGTCTGCAGTTATATGGGGAGCCATCATGATCTCCAAGCAGGTCGCTCTCCCGTCCAGCACTTGACTTACCAATTTTACATGTTAAAGTTCAATTTAACCAACTAGTATCTGGTTGCTGGTTGGTTCTTTCTGAATAACGAATTATAGGTTCCGGATTTTGTCCGTAGAGTTTTAAGATTCATTTTCTGCCCTCGCTTCATGCATAGATGTAGCAATTTGTGCAATATGAAATGCATTCAAAAATTTCAAGGGCTAGTTACATGAGGCTTCAATTAAGTGTCATCATTTTGCACAAAAATTAAAGATCATCTTCTTGGAAGTCCTTAGTCAATCACTAGCAAATGCCCTTTACAGTCTGTGGTATCAAGCTGGAAAAGGTATTAGCTATCAGTAGGTTCCATGAGGATATGAAGTCGTTGTCACTCATGACTAACTTTTTGTAATTTGAAGAACCAAGATCTACTCGATTCTATAGTTTAAATTTGCTTTTTTTTTTTAACATTATTATCTTAAGACATTGAGATGCTAGTTAGGATGAAGGTTGAGATTGAAACTGTACCATAATATACAGATTGTATAACCATAGTGCATATATTTCATCTTCTCCTTCCTAAATATGATTTCTGTTCCCACAATTAATTTATTCATGAAGTATAAAAAATAAAGCAGTTTTATCATCACAGGTGTTAGAAGACCAGCTTTGGGATGCTCCTTTTAGTTATGGATTCAAACCTTGCATTGGGCCTACACATAGATATGAAGGTATACTTCATGATCCTTCAATGTTTTGGACTTGATATGGATACATATTATTTGACATTCTAGATAAATTTAACATGGGCATACATGTTGAGAACTCTTTATGATTAAACATAAGTTCTAAAGCCAGTAAATTCAACAACTCATGCTAGTGCACACCTAACTTGACAAGTAAAGCAGATTCGAGGTCTGTAAAAACTTCAGTATGAAATTCTTTTCCATTTTAGCATTCCAATTGACCACTTGGTTTCTGTTGGAATTTAAGAGAGCTACTTTCTATTTTATTTTGAAGTGTGAAATGGTTTTTGTATTTGGACTAAACTAGGCATCTCTTGTGTATCAGCTCCTAAAGATTGGGGCCGCTATATAACTGTGAGAAGTAATGGAGGACTTAATCAAATGCGCACTGGTGTAAGTAACTTATGATATTGGTTCATTTAATATGAATTTATTCCTTCATCAACTCTGTTGTTAGAGGTCACGATTTTCACAATTTCCTTTCTTAACTGTAAGGACTCTTTGGTAAATGACAAAGCTTTGTATCTACCTGAAAATAGACAAATATACAGTTCACTGCCATTTACAAGAGAATGGATGTGTCCTATGTATTCATCTCTTGGCTGGTGCTAGGAGGAATCTAGTGATACATGATGGGGACTAACAAAGTCATCCGATAGCTTGATTGAAGGATGCATATCCTTGGAGATTGTTGGGTGCGGTGGTGGCTCATCAAATTTCCTTTGTACATGTTTGATTATTCACCATGAATGCCCTTGGTAAGGAAAGGCCTACGCTGCTGTTGTCTATTTGTATCTAGTGATGAAGTAAAAGCATCATCGTTCTTAAGGCTTCATTCTGCGGGCCTACCTTGTATTTTCCTTTCCATTAATCTATCATTCTTAATTCTCAAAAAAGAAAGAAAGGAGAACATCAAACAAATGGAATTAAATTACTATGAAGTGAAACTGGTAAGAATTCATTCTGCATACTAGTTTTGTCTCAACTAACCATACACTTTTGTTGCCATTTCTTGTCAATAGATAGCTGATATGGTTGCTGTTGCACATATGATGAATGCAACACTAGTAATACCTGAGCTGGATAAAAAGTCATTTTGGAGGGATTCAAGGTGTGCCTTCACTCTAAATTTTGTATTGATATTGTGGATCACTCTATCACATTTTACTGACATTGCACTCTTGCCTTTTATTGTCTTCTTGGTCCAAACAGTACTTTCTCGGACATATTTGATGAGCTTCACTTCATTAGAATCCTGCAAGGAGATGTAAGGATAGTGAAACAGCTGCCCAAGGAATTGGAATCTGCTCCTAGGACCCGGAAACACTTTACTTCATGGTCTGGTGTGAGTTACTATGAGGAACAGAAACGGTTGTGGAAGGATCATCAGGTATCCATTATTTCATCCTTTGACTTCTTCATAATGAAATATTGTTACTTCCTAATCCTTCCCTTTCTTTTTCTTTTGTTACTAAATTCCTAATCCTACTTGGTTGGAAAGCTTATAGCTGTTGGCTGCTGTTTAAGAATGTTTTTTTTTTTTAACAGTTATGCATGCCTGGAGTTACAAAGAACATTCTTTCTTGTAGTTTCTGAGAACTTGAAGCCTATTGTTGAAGTTCTCCAAGGAATTTGGTCTTTTTTGTTTCATTTTCTCATCCTTTCAAATTTATCAGTTGGTTTTGGATCTTACATGAAGCTTTTTCTTATCAGTTCTTATTCCTAGTTGTTTCAATGAAAGTTTTTAATCCAACAACTCCTCATGATATGCTCCCTACTTGGCTAGCAAGTTGTCATGAATTTACCAGAACATTACAAGGCTATCAGTTGAAAATATATACAAGAAGAATATTGGTCCTGTCAATGAAGTATGCATATAATGCCCCAAATAATAAAACCCCAACTATGTAGTTAAAGGCGCGAGGCGCACCGAGGCGCAAAGGGGTGCGCCTGGAGCCTGGGGCGCGTGCTTGGAGCTTGAGGCGCAAAATTATATTTTTCATAATTAAAAATTAGCTAAAAATTAGTTAAAAATTATTAATAAATTCCTAAAAAGCATTAAAACATAGAAACATAATTCTAATATGAAATATTATCAACCATGCAATTTTTTATGAACAAAATAAGATAAGCATAATCAATCAAATAAAATAACTTTTAAGAGTTTAAGAAATAGTTGAAGTATCTAAAGTTGAACCCCTTGATGATGACATCTTTAAATTTTATGCCTAAAATATGAAAAGCATAAAAGAGTGAGTATTGTTATTTTGTAAAATTTGAAAAAAAATAACTCCAAAATAGAAAACAGCATGAAAAATACATCACACATGAAGACACAAGCATTAAAAAGCTATATATGTAAATAGGAATACGTTTTAATTAATAAATATAAAAAAATATTTTTTTTTTCCAATTTCTGTAACTGTTATTTTCATAAAAATTGAAAAAAATAACACTAAAATACAAAAAAAGCATGAAAAATACAGCATACATGAAGACACAAGCATGGGAAAGCTATATATGTATATAAGAATAGGTATTAACTAATAAATATAACCCTAAATAATAAAATAATAAAATAATAAAAAATAAAAAGATGAAAAAATTATCACACACGAAGACACAAGCATGGGAAAGCTATATATGTGGATAGAAACACGTTTCAATGAAGAAATACAAAAAAACAATGACTTTTTTTATTTTTGTAACTGATTTTTTTGGAAAAACAGTAAAAAACCTAAAACAAACTCAAATCTAGAGCAAAGAAGTATAAAACTCAAATGGAATGTTTTCTTATACACATAGAACTAAAACCCATCAAGATCTATGGAAAATAGTTAACAAAAAACAAAAAATTTGAAAAAACGGTACTGGTTTTTACGTTTTTTACAGAAACTATATACACATGCTAAAATTCATATATCCATACCTTTTTTTGCTTAGATCTGTAAAAGATCAAAGAGGAATGGTCGTTTTCACCTTCTCAGGAGGTTGGAAGATTGAAATTAGGGTTGGAAGGTGAAAAACGAAAAAAAAAAACGAGGTTTATACAGTACTGGGTTAAGTAGTCTGCGCCTGGAGTCGGGGGGGCGCGCCTGAAAGGGGCGCCCAGGTGCACCCAGGTGCTCGCGTAGGCGACCGCGCCTCATTTCCTCTGCGCCTGGCCCCCTCCCAGGCGCTTACCTGTCTACTAGCACCTAGGCGCGCCTTTAACTACATAGAACCCCAAGAGAAGTTTTGAGACATCTACATGTTATGGATCTATAGCTTGTTTCTAAAAGTGCAAAACCTACATGAGAATTGTGCTTAAGTAAACTACATGGCTACTATGGAGTATTTTTGATACCTAGTGCTAGACAATAACTTGGAGCGAAGAGTCTCAAACCACATACTGCTAGCATCAAATTCTTTTTTTTTTAACACACACTATCTATGAATCAAACTGAATGACTTAATATCAACTGATGGAATTATGATGAAGGCGCTGCCCTCTGCGATTCAAATAGGGTTGTTTGCGGCAAGCATAGTCACAAAGTTCAGATAGGGAATAACTCATCACTGCAAATATTAAAAAAATTTGGTAAACATTTGTGAAATTTTCAGGAACAAGTTGGGGAAAAAAGAATCTTCAGATGTGAGTTAAAGCTTTTAATTTGATTTTAACTAGATTTATGAATAATATTTGAGAAATTTGTATATTATTTGAGTTTTGCTGGTTAAATTCATATTATTTCTTAAAAATTGAAAATTGTAAGAACTTTTAAATTGTTTGGGGGAAAATTGAGGCATCAAATAGTTGGGACTTTTTCTAAAACTTTTCAATAATTTAGAGAATTTTGTGACCAAGACATTGAGAATATTAACTCCACTTCTAAAATGAGGTACTTCATTGAAATACTCTAAGAATACAAGCACACTTGTTCCAGAATAGGGCATCATATCTTTTTTTTTGAATCATAACTTACGTACCTTTATTTAGCTTTATTGAAATATAATTGGATATTTTATCTAATGATATCACTTGACGAACCTTCTGTGTTTAAGTTGTTATTCATAGTTATTCATTGCCATGGATATGAAAGTCCGGTTGTATATTATCTATTTATATAGTTTTTGGTTTCTCAATGTATTGCTGCTGTCAAGCACAACTCCTGTTCTCCAAATTCTCTTACCCAAAAGTACCAACTTGTAGGGCATGTTGTTTACTAGTCGTAGTTCTATAGTTGCTAACAGGTTGGACTTAGACTGGTTATGAGCAGCATTTGAATAGTGAATGGTTATAACATCTTAACTTAGAGATCTTCTCCATTAGATTTATATTTGTATGTGTGGCATGTCAAACTATGCTGTTCTTGCACTTCTGAACTTTTTCATTCATTGCAGGTGATTCATGTTCCAAAATCAGATTCACGTCTAGCTAATAATAATCTCCCTCTTCATATTCAGAAGTTGCGATGTCGTGCCTTATACCATGCTCTTCGCTTTTCCCCCCCAATTGAGAACCTGGGAAAGGTCTGGACCTTTTACAGCCTTCTCTCATCTCTCCCACGCCATTACTTCCTAGGAAAACCTCATATGACTTCATTTATATTTTCCTTTGTTATGAATGCATTTAGGAAATCTCCTACGGGGTATTCTGTAATTTAGCTTCTGAGCATACATGACAATGACACCACAGAAGCTGGAGGAGCGGCTGAGATCACGAGGACCATATATTGCTCTTCATCTGCGATATGAAAAAGATATGCTGTCTTTTACTGGTTGCACATATGGACTGACTGAAGCAGAAGCTGAAGAACTGACCATAATGAGGTGAGAAATGGGAACTCAGGAAATAACTACTTCCCTTTGGGAATACATGGAAGACTGATGCCTTAGCTCTCTCTTTATGTTTCTAGGGAGAATACAAACCACTGGAAGATAAAGAAAATAAACTCAACGGAACAGAGGACTGGAGGTTATTGCCCACTGACACCCAAGGAGGTGGGGATCTTTCTTTATGCACTTGGTTACACTTCATCCACTTCAATCTACATTGCAGCTGGTGAAATATATGGTGGCAATAGACACCTCTCAGAGCTCATCTCGTACTTTCCAAATTTAATTTTTAAGGTACATCAGTCAATATCTCATAGTAAGCGTAAATTGCATAGCATATAACTAGCATAACCATCTTTACTTTAGTTATGTATTTCCTAATTGTGGCAGGAGACTTTGGCAAGCCCAGAAGAACTGAAAGTATTTGCCAATCATGCATTAGCGGCTCTAGATTACATTGTGTCTGTAGAAAGTGATGTCTTCATTCCATCATATTCGGGTAACATGGCAAGGGCTGTGGAGGGACATCGTAGATTCTTAGGCCATTGCAAGACAATCAACCCTGATAGGTAATACCCTTGACTAATGAATAGGTGATAATGAGATCTGACATTCTCCATCTGATTAGTTTCTGAGATTCCACAACATAGCTGACATTTATTTATCCATTTGAATACAACCATACTATTGACAGCATATTAACATCGGAAATTGATAGGTGACAAAAAAGTGGGCTTTTTGACTGACACAAAATGTACTTCCTATTAGTTTAATGATGGAAGCTTCAAAAGTGGATCCTGTGTGATCCAGCCACTAGTAGATTAGATTCGTACTGAAATAGTTTCAGCTGTTCATGATATTTCAGTTATCCTGTTAATTGAATTTATTTATCATTCTTTCCTATGCCTCTGCAGGAAAGGACTGGTAGGAATTTTTGATAAGATGGACAGAGGAGAACTTGGAGAAGGATCAACATTGTCTACGCTTGTAAAGAAGATGCACAAATTCAGGTAACTGTACATCTATAAGTGAATATGATCAGATGACTTGGACATGATTCAATAAGATTAAGCTAAATTTTGTTGCATAAACTATCCTGTTGCCCAATAGATGCACATGCTCTGGACCAATCCAAATATGAACTAGTGCCGGAATGGCTATGGGACAAAGTTTGAGTTTTTTTTGTTTTTTTGTTTTTAGCTTCTTTTTGGATAGCTTAAAAATGTCATTGGTAGGAGTCCTCAAGAGTTCTCAGAAGAAAAGGAGAAGTCCACGCAAACATAAACTACTGACGGCTATGTTGACTATAATTCTCATCCCATGACTGAATTCTTACCCCGTGACTAACCCAAGATGATCCAGATTAATGTCCATTTACATTGACTGGGGAATTGTGATTGTTATATGCTTGCCTATGTAGCTTATACAACTGCGAGTTCCATATAGTGTATGGATTTATTTCTTTGCTACCCGCTTGAATTTCCTACAGCTAACCTTGTTCTATTTGAGATTTGCAGGCAAGGTGCTCCAAGAAAAAGGACAGGCTCTCTTCCAGGGATTAAAGGCCGGGGTCGGTTTAGAACCGAAGAGTCCTTTTATGAAAACCCATTCCCTGAATGCATCTGTAAATCCAAAGGCCATACTCACTTGCCATGACAGGTATGTCCCACCTTTTGTTTCTTTCCAAACTTCATAGTTTGCCTGTTAAAATCAAAATCCTTGATTCTTCCCACTAGTGAGTTTTGGCTGGTACGCTAAGATGCCGACTCGAAAGAGTAGCCAGGCTTGACCTTTCAATAAAGCTTTCTACAAAGACAATGAGGTTTGTCTTGGCCGCATCACATCTTACTCGATCAGGGAGGTTGAGTTTTGGTTTTCAACCTCTTGTCATGGTTGTCCCTATCCACATTCCCACGAGGCCAAGTTGGGGAAGTAGCAATCAAGCTTGTTATGTGGCAGGATTGATTAGGAAGTAGTTGTATGAATGCTTCATCCCCACCAAGAGGTGGCTTCAGCTACATGTTTCAGATCAATGGAATCTCATTGTCCATACATAACGAATTGGTATGATATATTCATATCATAACACATGAAGAGTAAGAAGTAGAATTCTTATCGATACTGAAACTTATAGGGAAGAAAATGGATTGGATGGAATCAAACATATAGTTTTGACAGAAAAAAGTATTCAGTTATTGGAGAAATGTAAGAACTAAAACTTGAAACATAAAATCAAGTTACTTATGGGTTATGATATTGGTAACCTTTAAGTTGATGATCCTGCCTTACCTGACTAGTGGAAGATGTGGGGCCAGTTTGTGGTTTCTCGTTCCTCTCATTTCTGTTGTTTATTTTCAGAAATGAGAGAATTGGGCGTTAGTGGTTTGCCAGAAACCGGTGAATACCAAAAACGGGCGTTGGTGGATGCGGATGAGGTCATGTGAGCTTCTCTCTCCTTTTCTTTTTGTGAGGAAAGGCATTGTCAGAGCAGCAGTGTTGGTTTGATGCTCGTTTGTGGGCCAGCTAGAGAAACATGCACGTCTCAGATTGGCTTTCACAACTTACATCAATATTTGGGGGTGAGGTTACGGTTCGAGGCTGAAACAACCTCTTGCAAAAACACGCACTATAGACTGTGGCCCACTCTAGAGACTTTGAACAAGAGCTTTATGCATTGAGATGTTTTTTTAAAAAAATATTGTCTCATTTGTAGTCCACATTTTTTTCCACGTTTTGGCCTTTAATAAAAATGAACATCTGCTTGTCTCACTTGTTTGGTCAAGAAATACTGCAAAAAATGGCCACAATTAGACACATGGCGAGCTGTCATTGGTTGTCATACTATAATATTATTTTGAAGAATAAATATTATTATAAATAATAATAATAATGTGACAAACAATGGCCCTCTTTTACGTCTTTAGGTTTAGAAAGGCCTGATGCCTGTGGATTTGAGCAATGGAGGGCCCGATGACTTCCAAAAGGTTGTAAATATGTGGGATTACTGCCCATGTACTATACCTATATCACGGTTTTGTGGGCCCTACATACGAAGTTAAGCATATATATATTGAACACTACGATTATAAACTTGTAGCATATATTTTTTGGGCGCTACCTTGGAAATTGTGGCGCAAACAGGCCCTACATTTTACATATTCAACCTGTAGCCTCTGAAGGCCCATATTTGAACGCATAGCCCATTTAACTAGCATAGCATATGTTGCCTTTTGTGGGCACCACCTATGAACCTCTAGCTTATATGCAGGCTCCACACAAATTAGTCTTTGTGGGCCCACTTATGAACCTGTAGCAAATATATAGCATTTTCCACTATTCATTTCAAAAACGGGGGGTAATTCTTAAAAGTTTTGGTGGAAATGGGAGATTCCGATCAAAATCAGGCTACTAACGCCAGCAGGAACTCTTCAACGGTCCATTACAATGGGGGTTAGGAAGCGCGAGGGATGTATTTGCCCTCGGCCCTAGTTTTCTTTTAGAAGAAAAGAGGGTCTCTTTTGAAATGGGGATGTCCCAGGTTATTGATCGAAGCCATTCATTCAACCTCTTCTAGCAATGCATGCCTTTGATTTGAGGGCTTAAAGTGGGTGTTTGAAAATCAAAAAGCTAGTGCCAATATCTATAGACTAATTCTCCCAAACTTAAGGTGTAGATTCTTTTCTGTAAGAATTCAGTTATGGTTTATAGATAATTGGGCCTTGTAAATCATGCTTTTAAGGATTGAAAAAGGTGGATTCCACTCGAGTTCCTAACATTCCAAATTTGTCCTTATAAAAATCTATGTATCTGTCATGTAGCAGATTTGAGATGCGAACGCGTATATTTGAACTGAAGGAATGCCGGATTGACCACACTATAGGTGGGGCCTGCCTTTTAATAATCCAACTTGTTTATCTCGTCAGAAAATCATGCAATTTGGATGACTCTAAATCTAAAAGCATATGAAATGTTACCCTTAAAAATAAACAGTTGCACAATTTTATAGGGGCTAGAATCGTCCAACAATATACTTTCTTATCTATAAAAAACGCACTGGCTTTTTAAATAGACACTGGTGATGAGAAATGTGATGCAAACGGTCTCCCATCTCGACGTACACAGAACTACCATTTAGACATGGTGTAATCATCTGCATGGCACAGCAATCCAAAGATGGCCTCTTTGGAGAAGAGGAAGGATCCAGAAAAAGGGTCTGCCAAACATGTCATCCCCACTAAGATCAGCTGAGAGAAATATCAATCTATAGACTTAACACTTCGCAACGAATTCCCCGCATCCAAATGACCACTTTTACAGAGTAACTAAGCACTGGTAAGCCCACCACAACACCGAGCAATGGACACAATTGTTTGCCCACTGGTTGCTTGGGGACTGGCTGCATACACACTTTGGGTCCAACGGCAGCGAGTAAAAAAACAGCACCAAATAACACCACAGGAATATTAATTTCCTAGTATATACAGCTCCTTAATCCAGTCGAACGAAATGTCTTGATGTATATAAAAATAAGAAAGCACATAGATCAAGAATCCAGTCAGATGAAAATTGTGCAAAGCAGCGAAAAATCCACAATATGGCTGTTACCACCCCCAAAAGAAGCACAAATCTGAATCCCCTGCCATGGAGAGAAGGGTCCTCCACAAGCTTCCTGGTCCGCCTGTACCCACAAGAACACATGCAAGGAAAGTCTGCTGATTTATGCAATGAAATGTTATGGATGCAAGTGACAGAAACCTCAGCCTTGACGCATATGGGCCCTTCATAAGATAAGAAAGCATCTTCTGATTTCTCTGATTTGACAGGAGTTGGGTACTCTGCAGCAGAAGCGGGACGTGCAGGAATAGAACCTAACAGGTACTGAAGTGCTGAATAAGGAACCCTGCTATTGGAGATGGGCAGCAAACTTGATAATGCTGCATCGGATGGGTCACCTGGATGGAACATGATAATGACGATGAATGATGTTTATATAGAATTTCTATAAGAAGCAAAGACCGGCGGACCTGCTCCTCTGCCTTCACCACAAACCAGAGGTCGCAGAACCTGTATTTGCTGAGTCTACACAGGAACAGGCTAAAAGATTAAGCGAGAACATCTAGAAAATTTTACTTGGCAGAATTGCAACCAAAAAGGCTCTTAATTGCAAAACTGCAGAATAAATTTATCACAGAAAACGAAAATAATTGGTTATTTGTTGTTTCTGCTGTTCTCCAACCTGTTTACTCCTGTTACTTAAAGTCAGCATTAGCATGAAAGTATTCGGTGAAGGTTTCACAATAGCACCGAGGATTCTGAAAACTACCTACTGCTGAGTCTAGCGGGACATGTTCGCTTTCCACTGCTGCATTCTGCACTGAATGATCAGTGGAGCTTTGCATGGGTTCTCGAGATTCCAAGTTGGTAGATATTCCTGAAGTGTTGATCTGCAGCGCACAGAAACTTTGGATTTAATTCAAATATTTGAATCAAAGTTAGAATTAATAAAGTAGAACACCATAACATGAAAAATAACATCAAGTTAGCAGAATTATCGATGTTTACCTCAGCACCAGGTATTGCAACACCAGGCAAGTTGTCAAAGTGGTCAAATAACCCATTGGTGAATCCAAAATCAAAACCACCAGCTTCAATTGGATCCTGAAGATCCTTCAACTCCATATAACCACCATGAACTCCTGAAAGCATTTCTTGCCGCACTTGTTGACCTTCCTGATCAAATGAGAATTTATATTTCTCAGTGAAGTTCTGGTCTGCATCACTGTTAATGTCTTCTAAGCCATTGAAAATATCATCACCATCCAAAGGAACTCCATCATTGGCAATGAAATTGGCACCAAAGGTTTCCTGCTTGCCCAAGCAAATACTATGAGAAAATTGTCAAATAACAGGAAAATCTATAAAATTACATCTGGCCAAATAACGGTATGAATAGTATTACCTCATCAATACCATGTTCCTGAAAAACTGAAGTACCAGCATCATTTTCCATAATCTCCAGCAACATTTTCCTAACATCATCACTCTCTGGTAATGTAGGATGGTCACCATCATAAGCAGTTCCAGACTTTTGAGCACAAGGTTGTGATAGAGTGCATCCAGTATAGCAGGTGTTTTCTGACATGGCCACATTTTCATCATTTACTGGCAGAAGTGAAGGAGATCGTGTGTCTACAAAAGGTAAGGTTATCAGACAATCTTCCTCATCATCATTCCACACTTCCTCGTTAAAGGGTGCTCCATGCTGTTCTCCATTTTTGGGTCCTGGGCCACTTTTTTGGAAAATTTTGCAGACTACATAAGTATCCTGCAGAAGGCCAGGCCCGATCTATTACGAGAGTAGTCACCATAAATAAAAACAGGGTGACAGACGGCACTAATGGCTTAAAAAAATTTAGTACATAAGCAGTTTCCACCAGCAAGAAAGTATTCAGTTTAAAAAACAAATAGGTAACCGTTGAATGTAGGAATACACTGACATTTACCGTATCACTTGCAAACTTCTAATTTTTTTCCTGGTATTTTCAAACGCTAAGGCAGCGTCTCATTTTCAGACACTGCCTATTATTCAAAATTCCTTAGATTAACCCTACACCAAAAACACTTCTACTGGATGCTTGAAGTCTTATGTTTCTCTGTGATTTGGATCACAAACCATTGATTAAAAAATGAAATGAAACAAGAACTTAGGATCATCCGGTTGATATAGATTTATAATGAGCAGGCTAAATGAACATCTCAGATTTGGAAAAAAAAAAAAAAAAACAACAACAACAAATAGGCAGCTTCTGAATATAAGACGCTGCCTCAGCATTTGAGAATACCAGGGCTTGTCTTCTTTTTATAAGTAGTGGTGAACTTTGACATCTAATGTCTATGGTACATGGCACAGGTGGCATTTAATGAGGAAACACTACAGTTTGATGATATTCAAGTAATGCAATATTGGTAACATTAAGTACACTAGGAAGCAATACATCAATTTATGTCGTAACATTCTCAGAAACACAGATAAAGATAATGAGACATCCAGATGGAAGTGGATTAGCCACCACTAATTACTCTTAATATGACTAGTTTCAGAGAAAACCACACTTATAATATTCCCTACATTGACTTATGGAAGTGGGGAATTTCTTTAATTGGTAGATACCAAAGGGTCAAATATCAATTTCGTCGAAGGAAACTAAAGAGCACTTGGTCAGATTAGTTACGAAATTGAGAGAGCCAAGGGGACAACAAGAAACAAAAAAATCAAGAACTGTAATGAAATAAGCATAAGAAAATGGGTTGTAAGCTCACCAGGCCAAGTTCTATTCAATTGAGAACCACAATTAAGACAACGAGGGAAGGATCCACATGACTATACAAATGAATTTTTTGAATGACCACCAGCTTAGTTTAGTAGAAACAGAGCAGCAAGTTCTTGCCTGTGTTGCAGTCATCACATTCAAATTCCATATAAGTTCACAGCCCAACAAATTCTGACCATCGAAGACAGTATGAATTCATCTCAGAGTGGAATAAAAACTGAAGCGAATGGACCAATAAATTTTTTCAACTATCAATAGAGGGATTTCATTTCCTCTAACAACCCTACATGATTTGCAATAAACCACATGGATGGAAATGGAAATAACTATATTGTTATAATGAGCAGATCCAAAATTTGTCTAAAATGACAGTGGATCATGGATCCAAGGAATGATCTTACTAACATAATGAATAAATGAGGATTTCAATTGAGAGAACATAGTCTAGACAGTGAATACTTCGTGAAGACACTATATGCAACATGAATATCAATGAGCAATCACACATGGTGTATGCCTGGACAGTGGCAAGCCCAGATCAAAGGATACGGCAGAACTAAAGACAATGGTAAGGATCAAGAAACGTGACAGGGCCCTAATTCTCTTTCTCCAAATATCTTGAGGATTTTATAATGGAGTGATGCAATGGATGCATGTGTCAAGTATGATGGGGTACATTCCTAATAATGTATCACAAAACATTCACGAAGGCTAGCAGAAAATTCACATTGAATCCATGAAACTTAGGTGTTTCTTCTTCTAAGCCTAAGCCAAATGCATCTAACCTCTAGAATAGGCATCCACAAATCATGGAAAGTCAACACCGTTAACATAGTAGTGGTCCTGCTGGAAAAGTGATCAACTGAAGGAGAGTTAACTATGTTAAACGGCCCCCAGAAGAGCCAGGGACAAGTACATCAATAGAAGATTTTATTTTAAATTAACTGCCTAATCACCAACGAGCTCCCTACAATGATAAGATGTACCACACAATAGACCTTAAATACGGTGCAACATCTCCTAATTAAGAAGCCCAACCTTTGGGTCCGATGCTACAAGGAAAAACTAATTTTTTGATAGTAGGGGACAAGTGGATTTGAACCACAAAATTCCCATACGATAGATCTCAAATACAGTATGACATCTCCCAAGCAAGAAGCCTAACCTATAGGTATGATAGTGCATGGAAAACCTAATTTTTTGAAATTGGGGCATAAATGGATTTGAACCACATATTTTTCTGGGGAGGAGGGCATCTTGCCGACAAGGTAGGTGGAAATCTACAAAGACAAGATAGATACTCGCTCAAGTGAGGTCAATTCATGAGAGCCTCACAACATGTGCAAGTCAAGACTTGTTACTTCAATAAAGAACATTGTATATCATTTGTGCGTGTGGAGTTATAAATATAACAAGATAATCAAAACATAAAGAGCTTCACTTCATTTGGAAGATATGTTGGCCACCATGTTGAGTTTATAATTCTCCTATTCAACTGACTTTAACATAAAATATTTTGAAGGCAGTAAAGTGACTACAGAGCTGCTGTGCCTCAGATGAAGTATGAAATCTTCACAGAACTAGTGCAGTCTTGCTGTTTCATAAAAACTTGTGATATCATCATTGCCCTGCAACTAAAATGCATGAAGACTTATTTGGTTTCAGGTACACCAAGAAGAGATCACTTGGTGATGAAGAAACAATCATATTCATGGAAGAGAGCAAAAAGGGTTATTTTTTCTCCTGCAGTGGACCTAAAAAATCCAAGGAATTGTACATGAACCTTAAACTTACCTTTCCAAATGAGAAGCCAAGAGGTTATATCCAAGAAACAAAAATTTCTCTCATTTGTGAGTCTTCATGGAGGGATTAAAACATGTCCTGGCTAAAGAAGCAAGAGCATAGCTAAAGCAAAGTAGCTAATGTCAAATAAGACTACAAATTTTTTTATTGAAAAATATTAAACGAATACTCTTATTAAGGACAACACCTGGGTTACTCCTACCTTAACCTCATAATTACTTTCTAGCTAAGATTCCCACTTGTATCATGTCTCTCTATGACGTTCTTTATTATTTCAATACCTAATCTACTTATATCACAAATAAGAAACTTGTGATAACCAAATTCTACAACCATTACCTTAGTACATAAATTTTATAGATCAATTTCCCAAACTCAACGCAATGAACAATGCTTGACCCTTTTTAACAATTCTCCACAAGGTAAAGTAATCAAATCTGGATGACTTTGACTTACTAAGGTAGCATTTTATGCTGCTTACTGGTGGGTGCTCTGGTCTTCACAATATTGTTGTAATGAAGCTGGCTCCAGGGATGGTATGATGCACTGCCCTAGTAAGAATTTTCCCATCTAGTCTCTTGGTTCTTCATCAGATGAGCAGCACATATGCTTGCACTAACCCAAGTTCAAAGAAACACTGCTAATGGACAAGGACTATAGAAACATTATCAACCAAAAGAAGCATCCCTTAGATGAGTCTTATTTAGACGCTAAATCAAGAACACAATGGATGTCAGTGATCTTGAAGAAAAAACTTATTACAAAACTGATGTAGTTTAAGAAGAAATTGATCACAACATCTCAATTGCCCTGGCGGAAAGGATGTTCTTGACAAAAACTATACAGGAAAGTGAAATGGCACAAACTGGACACCTTGACAAAGAGGCATGCACAAAAGACAAGACTGCATATGTTACCTTCTATTCCGTTTCTTTTAAAGCATCTGAATCTAGATCTCATGTTTGGCCCTCCACAAACACAATAGATGACAAAGCAAATCTTAGTTGTATCCAAGAACTGGATCTCAAAGTAGAGATTATATGAACAATCATGAGGTCCTATATGTGATTCATCATATGCAATCAAAACTCAAAATTTCTCCCACTGCAACTAATAGAAGTTTGACACTACTTGTCATCATAAAAGGTTGAGGAATGATAAATCCAAGTGCACACTTGGATCTTACTTAGCGCCCAAGTTCACCATGTCTTTGGCTGTGATTTTCAACTTAAAGAAACATAGGATAAAGTACACTGTAATTTTCAAGATAAAGTATAGCTATAATTTTCAATGGCATGAAATTTGGTACTTGGTCCATCTAAGCCATTCCCAACATGGTGAATGGCTTACATCTACAAAAGAGGCAGCAGAGTGTGCTTGGACCAAGTGTGCAGTTGGATTTATCATTCCTCTAAGTGGTTTATCTGTTTACAAGCTCTAGAGTGTATCAACATGAATATAGAAGTTGAAATACCAATAACCCCAGAAAGTTTCATTAGAATGACTAAATAAACCTACTCAAGGTTTACCATATTGAAATGAATAGAAGAGGCTTCATTTTAAACTACCACTGGAGAATTTATTGGTACCTGAGATATGGCAGTAGCAAGAAGGCTCTGGTCTGTAAGCCTGTATTCATGCATTACCCAATCAGTTCTCTTTCCTTTTGGAGCCCTTCCCTCATGGAAGACCAGAGTTTTCCTCATCCCAATAGTATGTGAATTGTGACAAACAGGTATATCATTCCCAGTAATTTTCCAAAAACCATTTTCAGTTGCACGATTGGTTTTTGAACCATTTGCATATTTCCTATACCGAAGGCAGAAAAAATACCATTCCAGGTCTCTACTTTGCAAGCAAGATTGCAAGCAAGATTTTTCTGCATCCAAATGGAACTGCTGTCAAAATAAGGATGCATATTTCTTAAGACCAATATTGTGACAGCAACAGACAAATAGACATAACCCTCTTGTTGATGCATTCACTGTCTTAGAGAAACAAAATTAGAAATTCACAAAGAGACATATTAATGCCAACCTAGAACAATATGATGTAGAAAAAGATACTATAAGGAGACTAGAAAAAGTAACAGAAAAATCCAGACTTAGACATTGGTAAAGGAATCTCACCAAATAACAAAAGAAAACAGCCCAAAACAATCAAAACGAGTCTCCTCATTATAGAAAACAGCTTAAGGATATAGAAAACATTATCCCTAACCCAAGCAATCCCATAAAGTGGGAAAAGATCACATCAAAACCCTGAATCAACCAGTGCATAAATAAACAAAAAAGGGCAGTCCTGGTGCATGAAGCTCCCGTATATGCGGGGTCCAGGGAAGGGGAGGACCACCAGGGCCTACGGTACGCAGCACTACCTTGTATTTTTACAAGAAGCTATTTCCACGCCTTGAACCCGTGACCTCAAGGTCACATGACAACAACTTTTAGCATTGTGCCAAGGCTCCCCTTCAACCATTGCATAAATCACTCAACCTAAAAAATGGTGTTACAAAGTATGAGAGAGATTGTACCTGGAAGATCCCAAGGAGCAAATTTGTAAAGATCAATCTCAGCAATTTTAATATGTAGTCGCTTTCCCATAATCTTCCGCTTCAGATAATAAATAACCAATTCCTCATCCGTCGGTTTAAAACGAACACCAGGAGGAACATGACCCCCCTTCATGGAAGCCATTATCTGTATGGCCTACTAATTCTAGAGACTAAATAAGATCCTTTTTTTGCCAAATAGAAAGTCAGTATTAAATTATCAAAAACCACAGTAACCAGACCTAAATAGAACCACAACAATCTTTCTCAGAAACCTATCAAAATTATCAAGTCCAGTGCCGGAAGAGAGTAAGTTGAGAACACCACAACCGATCGTGGTAGAGGAAACAAAAATTAGAGCGAAGAAGGCAAGAGTAATTGCTGCTGAAGTTAAAAGACATTTGATGGTAACAAAACCTGTCGTTAATAAAAGAAAGTCAGCCTCACCCCATCAGGAGAAAAGAAAAGGGGAAGAAAACTAGAGATATCTTATTCTCTAATAAACAAATTGTTACTATGTGAAGTTAAGTGAAGAACAATAGTTAGAGAAAGAAAACCACCAGAAAAAATAAAAACACGAAAATTACATCTAAACCTATGATTACTTGGATCAGAGCAAAAAAAATGCACTAGAAAGCAGACAAACCAAAGAGATCCGTCCAAAAGACCCTATAAACAGGGGAAGCTCATAAAATTAGCAAATCACAACTCCCTGCTACATAAACCCAAAACCACATAATCAACTCTTCAACAAGCATTCAAGAGGCAACAAAACGGTTGAAGCTCTAACCTAAACATCTAGAGCATGAAAATCATACCAAATCCACAGACACTGGCAGATTGCAAACTAAACAAACACAGAAAAGAAGAATCTAGCAGAACCCATAATTCAACAAGAAAAACATATGGTAGAAATTTAGAAGTTCCAGATCTTAAAAGTTTGTCCCTACAAGTAGAAAGAAGTGAACTACATGTGACATAATACAGAAAACCCTTTGCAACATTAATACCCCCTTGACCATGTACATTGAATACAAGATTGTAATATTTAATCAAATGAACAAATATCAAAACACAAGAATAGAAACAACCAAGTGTTACAGAAAGATCCTAAAACATAAATATGCAACTTACTATGATAGCTTCAAAACCCAAATAGCAAACCAATGAGAGAGAAAGCAAATCTATCTCAATCTCTTTGAAATCCAACAAAATCCCAGAGATGTGAAACAAAAAATAAAGAGAACTGAAAGACCTTCATTACTCACAGATATAACCAATTGCCAGCTCTCAACTGGAGTCCAAAAACAACACAAGAAACCCAAAGCATCTTCAAAAACACACAACCGTAAAACACAAACATGAAGCTTAAAAAAATACCACAATTCTCTAGCTTATGAATCTCAGAAATGGTTCCAACAAAATCATAAAATAAACATTCTCCAAGGATGCACGGATATGACTATACTATCAACGTATAAAAATAAATAAAGATAACAACAAACCTCCCCTAAAACCAAAACATGCAGATTGAAGAAAACACCCAAAGGCCCTCAGCTGATGAATCTCAGAAATCAGTTGAACAAACAAATACAAAAAAAAAAAAATCAATAAAAATCATAAGCATCAAGGAACGAAACTATTTGGAAGAACAAAATCGAAGATGGAACAAAACCCAGATATTCAGATCCAAAAATAGTCAAACTTTATGTTCAAGAAAAAGTACAGAGAGACCCAAATTATCAACACATAGAAATATCAACCCATTATCAATCAAAATCGAGAACAAATCTCATTCATCTTGAGAACAGCAAAATCCCTATCCGATGAATCTCAATAATAGACAAACTAGCAAACAAAAATAACTTGTTCAAAATAAAACACAGAGAAAACCCAGATTATCCACACATATGACCATCTATTTATTCTAGTCAAAATCCAGAACAGATAGCCCCGAAGTTCCCCAAGCATTCAGCTCGAAGAAAGGAACCAAAATCCCTAGCCGATGGATTTCAGAAATCATTACAACACGAAAAAAGAAGAAAAATCATTCGTCCAACTTAAAAGACATAGAAACCTAGATTATCGACGGATATAAGCACCTACTCATTTTCAATCCAAATCGAGAACGAAAAACCCCCAAAAACCTCAAACATAAAGCTAGAAGGAAGCGCACACATCATTCCTATTCGATGAATCTCAGAAATCAGCCCAACACATAAAAAGGAAAAACAAACATTTTTCTACAGATAAAACACATAAAAATCATAGAACATCAATAAATGACCATCTCGAAATACAGAATCAAAGATCGAACCAAACCCCAATATTCCGCTGCGATTATCACTGAAAGAAACAGAAACGTGAGAAAACAATGAATACCAAATAATCTGATGGAAGAAATATAAGATTAGAAGATTACCTCGAAGGAGAGAGATAGCGAGCTGAAGAAAGATGGAGGAGAAGAGAGAAACCCTCGCACTCTAAGTGAGGAAGTAGAGCCAGGGTTATCCCGAGCGAAATGACAGAGAAGCAGAGAGTGCGAAGCGTTCCCGCTTTAAATCCAGAAGGAAGAAGCTTCTTTCGCACTCCTCTCTTTCCCACTGGCTTTCGCTTGTGGAAAAATCCCATATAACCCTTTGCTTTCACACTGTAGATTCCTTTGGCGGATTTCAAGCAAGATCTTGTGTAGTCTTCGAGCAACAATTTTGGTGGTCTGCGTCACTCCAATCTATTTGGAACGTTCATCCTAGAGGGTTTTGGTGCACTCGGAATGACATGATCTCAGCGGTGCTTGAGGTAAGATGAGATAGAGTTAATACCTCCCTGTCTCACCGTTTATGGTGCTTTAGACGAGTCGATGCAGATCGTTTCATTTTAACTCACAATTAAGTTGAAATTTTAGTCATCACACTTCATCATATGTTAATTTTTGGTCATCTCAAGTCAACTTAAGTTATCTCAAGTTAGATCTCATCTCATCTCACAACAGCTCAATTTATTTTAGTAACATCTAGCATCATATTCAATTTATGAAGATTTTGATACTGAATTGCTAACTAGAGATTGGTTGACTATAATGATAAGGGTACAACTAAATGTGGGACATGCCAACAGATGTTAAGTGAAGTTGGTCACAGACAATCTAGCATCTCTTTTGATCCAGTCACCACTTTTTCCTTTGGCCCACATAAATTTAGGATTCTGTGTGAGCAATTTACTTTGTAATTCTTACGCATGTGTGTTGGTAGGGTAGGGGATTAATAACTTACATAGTGACGTAGGTTATCGCATCCTCAAAAATATTTTAAACTCTATTTACCTAGAAAGTTTGGCCTTTATGTAATTTAGGAACCATTTGTTATGTCATTTACCTTTTTAAGTTTTGCATAGTAACAAACATGCCATTAAAAACTATCTTTATATACCTAGCTGTCCACCACTCTTTCCATACTCGTGATGAACCCTATGCCTTAGCACCGTTGGATGCTAATCCCCCCATCTTAAGGCCCGTAGTATTAAGAATCAATTACTACTTTAGGCAATACTTCTGTTCACATTTTATATGGACATTTCAATAGTACATATATTGTCCGCTTTAGCCGAAACCTCACAGTTTTGCTCTTTCCCGAAAAAAAGGTGCATACATACTAAGAGAAATTTCAAGCCTTTGTAATTGACCCATACTATTCTTCCAAAGTTATTAATCTCCCAATAGCGTCTGCTAAACTCCTTTAGGTCCCACTAAGTGGCACATATTGCCTAAGCCCACTACCACAAGGGTTCCAGTTCTGATACGATTATAATGACCTAAGTCTCAACAATACATATATTGTCTACTTTGGCCAAAGTCTACAGCTTTGCTCTTCATTAAAGGGAGAACACATATGTACTGAGAGAGAATTCAAGCCTTCATTACCAACTCATACTCTTCTCCTCAAGTGATGTAGGACTAAACTCAAAACCAGCGGCATCCTGCCATTTGATTACTAGTTTTCTTGTCCAGACCGCCCACTTAGACCTACCACACAGAGTGCCCATAGGCATGGAGCTAAAGAGGAGACTCACCACTATGCTGTTGTTCGCATTACCATTGAGCAATGGGGGGAACTGTACCAGTGCTCACATTACCATCTGGTGGGGGTGGTATTTTACTATGTACAGTGATGCCTAGTGGGCAATCTGTGTGGATGGTCTAGAGAAGATGACTAACTAACAAATGACAAACTACGAGTGGTCATGAGTTTAGTCCTACATCACCTGGGAAGAAGAGTATAGGCTGGTTATAAAGGTTTGAAATCCTTCTCAATACATATGCATTTTCCCTTTGAGAAAAAACAAAACTACTAGGCTTCAACCAAAGCAAACATTATATACACTATTAGGACTCAAGCCACAGTTAGGCTGTGAGTTGTGACTGGATAGATCTGGGATGCATATATGTTTGTCTTAATTTTAATAATTACTTTGTTCGTATTGAAAGCAAATGACACTCGGGGTTTTCAAAATGAATCTGAAATAAAAGATTTTTCCATTACATTGCATTGTTTTTATAAAAGTGTTTTCAAACAGGGATATCCCGCATTAGGAATTAGTTTTGCATTTAAAAATGCATGTGAAAACCTGAGTCATCACAATTATATCTATGAATCTCCATTTTAACCTCTCTTCTAACAAGCTTTCTTCACAACATTGACAAGACATTCCATGTGCAGCATGCCAATTGTAATTGATGCTCTTAAAGTGAAAAAATAAAATAAAACTAATATAGATATTTGAGAAGTATTGTTGCCCTCGTCTAGTATAAAAAAACCCTTTGATGGAGATGCAAACTTTCCTTCTTTAATTATCTTGCTTCTTTAAAACCTAAATTACATTCATTTTTCTTCTTGTACAAATAGCAAACTAAGAAAAGGTTTGCAATTTCTTTTTACATAGAAATTAAATCTATGAATTTTTTTCACCAATCCTACCTAATGGTCACTTTATGTGGAAGAGGAAGGAACAAACAATGGGGCATGCAGTTCTATAGTCATTGGGTGATCATTATAGCTATTCATGAGCCAACCCAAGTAAGCTCCTTCAACCATTCTCCTCTTTTTTGTTCGATTGAGAAACATGGAGATAAGCAAATTAAGGAGAAAATGAAGGTAGTGATTAGCTTTTGACTTATATGAGAGGGTAATTTAGGCAAGATAAATTGATAAACTATCTAATTAAATGATATTCCTTGTAAAAGATTAACAAACCATGGCATGTTTACCTAATATGTCACTCAACATTGGTATTTCTTATCCAACATATTTTTGTGAACCTAATAACCTATGCTCAACTGTGCATGTCACAAGTTATCAGCCACACACACTTAAATATAGGACTTGATAACCTATAGCATGTTGTTATATATTTCCTTCCTAAAAAATAAAATGTTGTGTGTAGGTTATCGAGAGCACAAAATTTAGTTGAACAAAAATTATCCCTCAAAGATAGATAAGGCTACTAAGTTCATTTGAAACAAAAATCCCCTAATTTTGAGTTCCTACAATGGCCTCCTTTAAAGTAGCTCTCTCTCTCTCTCTCTCTCTCTCTCTCTCTCTCTCTCTCTCTCTCTCTCTCTCTCTCTCTCTCTCTCTCTCTCTCTCTCTCTCTCTCTCTCTCTCTCTCTCTCTCTCTCTCTCTTCAGTAACCTTGCAAGACTAAAAATGGAGATTTGAACTGCAGAATGGATGTAAAACCATCTAATTCAACTATCTCTCTATCAAGGGCAACTCAAGGGTTTGACCTCTCTTGTTCTTTTGCTTTAGGGTTGATTTCAGCAAAAACAAATATTTAGAAACACATAAGCTTAGGTGGATGACAATGAATCTTTTGCTTATGATAAATTTTAGGGTTTATGGACATTGGAGACTTATTGAAAGTTTATCTCTTATTTGGGTTTTTGGATATGTTGAGACAAATAGAAGTGGATTGAAATAATAAGCGTAATTTCACTTTTTGATTTTGTTCCATTTATTTTTTCACTTAAAATTGATTTTGAACAAATCTCATATGTGCATGCTTAAAACAAAATTTTTGCAACTTGAATGCACTAGGATCCTAAGTTTAACTCTGTCCACATTAAAGAAATCCCAACCTAATCTATCAATGAAAAGCTTCAATAGAATAAAAAGGGAAACTAAGCTGAACAAGTGGACCAAATCTAGTGAGGGAAGAGGATTTCCTTTGAGATTCAGCACCTATGATGGCAATTGTCAATAGCTACAAATTTTGCTAGAAATCATTGTATGAATGGAGTATATGGTGATTTGGCTTTTCTTTCAATGTTCAGTGCTTTCTATTAAAACCCATTTGAGAAATTTTGAGTTATTTCTATAATTTTGCATTCCAATATTTTTATGTGTGCTAATAGTTTCAAACGAGATCTAGTTGACATGTTTTAGGATTTTACATTTTTATGTTGTTTTGAGAAGAAGATAGGATTGGGGCAAGGAGAGAAGTGAAAGCAAAATAAAAAATAAGGATAATCTAGGATCATTAACTTAAGAACTTTTTTAAAAGAAAGTTTTAAGTATGAAAAATACTATAAAAAATCTTTCTTTACTTTTATTTATATTATATGGATATTTTTTGTCCAACTAAATTTTGTGCTGTTAATAACCTACTCACAATGTGACAGACTTGTGCCTATCACAATTTGACAGGCCATATAGGCAAACTACTTGGTCTAGGTCTCCTGCTACATAGAGATGCTCATCTTCAAAGATTGAGTTGTGAAGAACAATCAATGGACCAAAAGACCTGAAAGAGTATTTTCTTTGTTTTATTGTTCCTTTTACTTTTCCAATTAAGGAGGAGAGATTATTCAATGATGATGAGAAGAAGCACGATGAACAAGACTTCTAATGTCCAATTAGACTCATAACTTAGTTTTAGCATTTGCACTATCCTTATCATATACAATAACATTCCCATAAGGAATGAATATCTTAGAGTTATTACAAAGCAAATTAATCACACTATTGAATAATATTATTATAAGCTAACAATCATATTTGGATTACATATATTAAAACTCTCCTTGTGTTTATACTTTGGTTTGGTTAAGAAGGTCAAGGTTTGAGGCTACTCATGTGTGCATATGTCTACCATCCAAAAAAACAAAAAAAAGCCTTTTTGAAATAAAGGGTCTAAGATCATATGATGACAATAGAAAAAAAACATGCTAGATCAAAACTTATCACTACCAACTAGACTTGGCAGATGATTTTTAAATATATGCCAATGACATGATATACTATATAGCTTCCTCCCAATGAAGAAATATATTTTTTATTGAAAGAAAATGTTTCTAAGATAAGTACAAATAATTATTAGCCACATTTAGAGGGAAAGACTAATAAAAGTGTTTGTTGCCCATTTCAACCTATAGGATTATTTGGTCAACCTAAATTAGCTTTTTACATCTTAAGGCAAACTCATATCCTAGTGCTGAGAAAAAAAGAAGAAGAAGAAGAAGAAGGGAAAAACATATAAAAGAACATCTTCGCCTCCTTCTTTATATCTTTATCACAAGTCTAGTAGCTGCAAAACCTAAATCAGTGACTGGAGAAGTGATAAAATAATTTAAGAAAGTAACTCCAATTGAATAGATGAGACAACTACTCTCTTGGATTCTCTCCAATCACCTCTTGTTCTATTGATCTGTAGAAAAAGGACTTCTCTTTCTATAGCTTAGTGTTTGATAGGGGAATATGCAATGGATATTTAGGATTTGGAGAAATAAGAGTTTTGGTTCTAGAATCTATCTAATCACCTCTCTTTCCAATACTCCAATCATTGATTTTGGTTTAGTAGTTTCCAAACCACAATGAAGAAAGGAAGAAGAAGATGACATTCTTTTTTTGTGTTCCTAGTTTCATTCCGTTTTTTCTCCAAGTTTAATTTATTTTTTCTTTCTAGTAGGTTATAAGTTTGCCTCATGATATAAAAGCTAATCAGGGTTGTACAGATGATCCTGCAAATTGAGATGATCGATAAACTCTAAGCAGCAACTTATTTAGATACAAATCATAGGAACAGCATCTAGTTTACATGTACCTATGCGAATAAAATTTTTTAGACTAGAGAGAAACATTAACTTCAGTGGTCTTAAGTAATTAGTTCCTAATGCTCAACTAATAAGTTCTTATAGTTCTCATATTTTCTGTAAATATTTAGTAACACTCACGGATCCTCTCCATAGCATCTAAAGTTCTCCCCATAATTGGCACCAAAAACCGATGCCTTACCACTTGGCTATACTCCATACGACCCTTACATGATAGGGCCCTGGGGAGAGGGGGAAGTGAGAAGCAGGGCTCAAAGAACGTGCCGGGCAAGGACGCGGGGATATAGCAAGTAAGCAGCAAGGTTCTCCCTTTAGGACCGACTACAACAAGCTCGCGACTCTAATAGAAACAAAGGGTAAGCTCTCTGCTCTATTTGCTTGCAATGCTATGCCTATCATTCAAGTGGTGGATTGAGATGAGAAATTTTCCTTCAATGCTTTCCAAATAGGACATGAAGTTTGAAGCATGGCTATTTGAGCCAAAACCAGTTATAAATAAGTTAAGAAAATCAAATTCATTATCGAGCTATTAGTTCATTCCCAATAAATAAAGTCAATACTATTCCCAATAAATAAAGTTAAGATTGTGAATTTTATAACTTGATTCACAAGACTACATAAAGCAAGGTGGTGTTGTGGCTAAACCATCAACAAATTGGAGCAAGAGTGAAAGATCTGAATTTTTGAACTTCTGATAATTTTGGTGAAAAACTTGGGATTTTTTTATTTTCTCAAAATTATTCAGAGGTTGTGCATAGTGTATTCATGTCATTATCATCCTTGTTCCTCACTTTAGAGTGCAGGCCCTTGAAAATCCTTACATGATAGAAAGTTTAGTGTATATAATAAAATGTTTGACCAAACTTAAAGAGCCACCAATGGACATTTCAAAAAACTATTGCTTAGATTGAAGATGTTGTAGACTAATCATCTATTGAATTTTATCATGTAAAGAAATATGCAAATGAAAGTCCGAATGCCCTAACAAGAGAAGGAGTGGAAGTGAAAGCATTAAGAGAAAGGTTCTTTTGAAGATGATTTTTAATTCGTTTAGATGATGGGTGAGTAGATTGTGGCTCTTGGATTTTTTCATGGAGAGAAAAGAAAGGACTAGGATTGCATTGGTGCTTGTGGTGGACCATAGTTATTTTGCTTTTGGTACAATGATTTGGTGCTCCTTTTCTTATTTTCTCAAATTCTATCATTGTCATTGTATTTTTGCTAATGGGTTCAAGACAATTTGATATATGTGTGTTTGGGAGATTGAGGAGTTCTATCTCTCTATACATAAGCTTTCTGTAGTGGTTTTAGATACATCAACATTATGTTAGCGTGTAGAGATCATATGGTTGTATTGTATTCTACATTTTTAGTTGTTAGTCATTGAATGTGAATGTTTTACCATTCAAAAGAACTTATACTAACATGTTAAATTAATAATCTCATCAAAGTAATACATTTTTCAAATTTCATTAAAGACCCTTTGACTACATATGTTTATATCTAAGATAAGGGAAAGATAAACAAACATACCTTATACTAATTATAAATTGATCTTGAAAATTTTGGTTCTTATTCCAAAAAGATGGAATGGTTAGAGGAAACATCTAAATAGGCAGGTGCACATTTATAGAGAAAGAGGGATGATTCTTTTGGTGCTAAGAGAAACGGAAGATTGGAGGAAAATGAGAGACAAATAAAGGCAAATGCAAATATTGGTGAGAGAGAGGAATTTAGGCAGTATTTGAAGAAAAGAAAGGAAGCATATAAAGAACAAAGAAGTTCTTTCTTTTTTCTTTTTATAAAAAATGTAGAGCACAACTAGTCATATCTATAATTTAGAAAAACAAATTTCTACTAAATCAATAGAAACCCTTCAATCTTAATGCTAATTTACTATACTTGAAATTTTTTTGCTTAAAATTAGTAAAACATCTGCAAATGATTTTGTAGATGAATGCTTTAGATAAACAGGCAGTTTGAAATCTGCAAATGATGTTGTAAATGGATGATCTAGATAAATAGGCAGTCTGGGACACATATTTTTGGTGGGCGACATTCCCACCTATAAATACACTTTACACACAATTGGTGATATTTTTGCACAAGATGAATAAATAGCTTTAAAAAGCAAACTAAGTGCCTAAATAAAAAGTTGAATTCGTCAAAGAATTGATGGAGTGAGAAGAAATTGGTTAAAAAATGATATTACGATACTATCCTTTACAAAAACATTCTAGATCCACGTGTCATTTCCAAGACCATTAAAGCTCCGTTCTTTAGTCCTTGTTAAATGGACTGGGAATGGTTTATTCAAATATGATGTATTTCTGGGTTTTAGAGATAGACAAAGAGAGCGAGATAGGAGAGAGAAAGAGAAAGAGAAACTGAAGAAGGAAGAGCTTGAGATAGCTATCTTTCTTCTCTGCTTTTCTCTTTTTCTTCTTTGAACCAGACATAATCAATATGAAATGGTGAAGGAATTCAACGTCTCTATACTATATCAAGGTATCTCCTTCTTTCATATGCAACCCATTCCTTAAATTTGCTCTAATTAATGGATAATTGTGTTTTTTCTTTTATTTATATTTTTTTAGATTGTTCGATGGAGAAGAGGTATAGTTTTCCTAAAAGTTAAATATAGGCAATTGTACAGGATAATGCAATTTCTCCATTTTTTTCTATAAGAAGTGTTGGGGCTAAATACCATATCAATTATCAAGGATCCTTATACCATATACCATTTGATAATGGTCCCACTACTTCACCAACATTTGATATTATACATTGATGACTTGATAAGCTTCTATCTTGAACCAAAATTTGTTGTAGTAATCTTTAGATTGCAAGGGTTCCACTGATGCATCAAGCATCACCTAGAGTCTACCAAAAGACAATTCTTTACATAAGACATAAATAAGTTTTGAGAAAATCATTTGTTTAATGGAAGTTAATCACCATTATATATCATGATCAAGTTGTGTTATAAATTAGGCAACACCTCCTTAGAGGGTTCTATATATGTACTCATAAAATCTTTGACCAATCTACAAATCCTTGAAGATTGGAGATTAATTTCCCAATTTGAAATGTTCAAAAATAGCAAACAATAAAAAATTTGCTATCTTCTAAATTAAATGAAGACGATTGGATTAAAAACTTCATGATTATTTTATTACTTTCTCAAATATTATTCACAATTTTATTATACATTATAAAATTATTTCTGTAAAAAGCAAAGTGAAAATTTATTAGCACCCGAGGCTAGTAGCTTTTGTGCCCTTTAAGCATGTCCTTTCAATAAAAGGAAAAAGGATAACTTTAGACATATTTTGTCAAGTGATGGCACGTTCTTTACTATATGGTGGATGTGCTATTTTTACTTGGAATAGAACAATGGGCTAAAATACAAGTGGGATGTGCATTTTGATGATCACAACCATTCATTTGGTAGGGTGTGCTATGGGTGGGAGAATATAAAAGTAGCACTCCATTTGGCGACTACAACCTTTGATATGTGGTGATTTTGATGATGATACAGCCCATTACTTTTTGCCTTTTTCAACAATCATCTTCAAGATTAGAAACAAGAGGCTAGGATTACAAATTGGTTGCAAATTTGGTACACGACTCATCTATAGTGTGGCCTAGTAGATAGATTGTTTGGGAAAAATGTTATCTGGACTGAGTTCTTGAACTAACTCCGAAACCTCTCCCTTTAGGGCTCACCTTTAGATGATATGAACCATTCATTTTCTTCATCCTTTGAATTTAGGCCAGCTGCAAAAATTCATATCTAGAAAACTAGAGAAAACTAGTAGCTAGAAGTAACCAATGGACTTGAGTTTTTGCACGTAGATTGTCTAGTAGAGGCTGAACAAGATGAATAGGTCAAATGAGGGTCATGGACTTAGTCCCAAAAGCTTAGTGCTCTTGAGAGAAGTGAGCCGTACTTATATTGCTGATATTTTTTCAATTGCAAATGTGCACATGTATCCTATAAGAACTCTTACCATTTACACTTTCACTAGAAAGGAGCTACCTTGTGCCTAAAATATGCACAGTATGTGCTATACAAATGATTTTATTTCTTTATATATGTATATATATTTCAAATGTACACGTGCTATTGGAAAAATTACTCCTATATTTTTTGTTACATGCATGATAAACTTAAATATGAAACACAATCAATCAACTTTACTAACTATGTTCCTTCTCATTCTTTTCCCATATTCCAGGAACATAAATTCATCCTTCTTCATTTCCTACACCAAGTTCTAGTCATCACCCATCACATCACCCATCATCCTTCAATCTAATCCCTCCTTATCCGGCACGCTAAATTTATAATGGCACCTAGCTCGCTCCGTAAAGCCATCGGAGCGGTCAAAGACCAAACAAGCATCGGCCTAGCCAAAGTGAACAACAGCACTTCAGTCTCCGACATTGAAGTTGCAATAGTGAAGGCCACTCGCCATGAAGAATACCCTGCCGAAGAAAAACACATTCGAGAAATACTGAGCCTCACCTGTTACTCGCGAGCCCACGTCAGCACCTGTGTAAACATTCTGTCAAGGCGTCTCAACAAGACACGCACATGGACAGTAGCCCTGAAGACGCTCATTCTCATTTACCGTCTCCTTATCGATGGTGATCCTGCATATGAGCAAGAGATTTTTTTTGCAACGAGGCGGGGAACTCGGCTGCTTAACATGTCAGATTTTCGTGATACTTCGCGTTCTAATTCATGGGACTATTCGGCATTTGTGAGGACTTTTGCATTGTATCTTGATGAGCGTTTAGAATTTAAGATGCATGGGAGAAGGGGGAGAAAGAGTATTCCAGTGTCTGAGGAGGATGAGGAGGAGCAAGGGGCAGTTAGTGTGCAAGCAACTCCTGTCCGGGAAATGAAGACTCTGAGGATTTTTACTAGGACACAGCATTTGCAGCAGTTGCTTGAACGGTTTCTAGCTTGTCGACCTACAGGCAAGTATTCATTTGTTTGTTTGAGAAGGGGAGCCTTGACGCAACAGTAGAGTTGTCGTCGTATGACCTTGAGGTCATGGGTTCAAGGCGTGGAAACAGCCTCTTGCAAAATGTAAGGTAAGGCTGTGTACTATTGACCCTTGTGGTCCGCTCCTTCCCTGGACCGCGAATACGTGGGAGCTTCGTGTATTGGGGCTGCCCTTTTATGTAATATTGCATGAGAAAAATATATACAGCAAATTACGAATGGGATTGACATTTTGAATGATCCAAACCATTTATTTGGTGGAGCTCTTTAAGGATGAGGATACGAAGGTCTCTTGTTTGAATAGAACTCTCTTTTGGTTTTCAAAGTACTATTCCAAAGGCCAAATATGCCAGACAAGACCTTTGGTTGATCTCATTTTCCAACCTAGGATCTCTAGGATCCAAAGATCAAGCCTATTGTACAATTCTAGCATCTGGACAAAAGTACTTTTGATCCTGGAATATTAGCAATTAGAAACATTTTTAACAGGTTAAGCTAATAGGAAATAGACCGACACTATCTACATGTCCAACATGCATGCTGTTGGTATGCCTTCTTCGGAATAAGATTGGCCTTCCCAATACTTTTATTTCTAGCTGGATTTGGCAATTGCCATTTCAAACCAAACAACAGAAATACAGTTCAGCTGGAAAATAGATATCAATTTCCCCCTAACCAAACAGTGACTGGTAAAGAAACATTCATTGCTTAGATAACAATTTTACTCTTTGCACATTAAATTCAGGAAGAACAATCTTGCATTGAATGATAAACTAGGTGTTGGTCTCTATTCCATGCCTTTGTTTCACAACCATTATATATAGCATGGTCTGGACATTAATTAACATCTCTTTAACATTCCACAGTCTTAAAACCCTTGTCTACTAGTCTTCTTTTTTTCTCTTGGAAATTTTGTTTTATTTATGCTGAAATTTTAGTGTTCCGGTCTACAGGTGCAGCAAAAGCCAGCCGGGTTGTGGTCGTAGCCCTATACCCATTAGTGAAAGAGAGTTTCCAGATATACTATGACATTACAGAGATAATGGGCATCTTGATTGATAGGTTCATGGAACTGGAAGTCCCTGATTGTGTCAAGGTATTCGAAATATTCAGCCGAATCTCAAAGCAGTTTGACGAGCTTGAGGCTTTTTACAGTTGGTGTAAGACTGTTGGAATTGCAAGGTCTTCAGAGTACCCAGAAGTGGAGAAGATTACTCAGAAAAAGCTTGATGTCATGGATGAATTTATAAGGGATAAGGCAGTTTTGGCACATAATCGAAAAGCGAGTTCAGAACCAACGAGAGATACAGCGCAGGAAGTGAAGATCGAAGCGGAAGATGAAATGAATATTAAAGCATTGCCTGCCCCTGAGGTTTGCTGTGAAGTTGCACCACAGGAAGACAAGGAAGAGGAGAAAGAGGATGAGAACAAAGAGTGCAACACTCAACGAGAAGCAGATTTACTGAATCTAAGTGCAGACGCCGTCACTGAAGAAGAACATGGTGATAAATTAGCATTGGCTTTGTTTGACGGAGATCAAGCGCACACACCTAAATGGGAACCTTTTGGGTCCAACGATGACTCAGCCGATTGGGAGATGGCATTGGTGCAGTCTGCTAGCAATCTTGGTAATCAAAAGGCAGCACTCGGAGGGGGTTTCAATATGTTATTGCTAGACGGAATGTACAAGCAACCTACAATTCCAGTAACAAGCATGGTGGGAAATGGCAGTGCGAGTAGTGTGGCATTGCCAGCCAACACGCCAACCATGCTCGCATTGCCTGCACCACCTGTTTCAGGAGGCGCAGAAGGAGGAGACCCCTTTGCCGCTTCTGTAGGTGTGGCGCCACCATCTTACGTGCAGATGTCGGACATGGAGAAAAAACAGTATCTGCTTGTGGAGGAGCAACGGTTGTGGCAGCAGTATGCTAGGGATGGGATGCAAGGGCAACTAGGATTGGCAAAGATACAACAAAATTCATACCCAGTGCAGATGGGAGGGGGTTACACCCAAAATGGCTGTCTGAGATGATCAATCCAAGTGATCACTAACAAAAATTTGGTCATTTTTCATTTTTAACTTTGTTGGTCAAAGGAAAGAGAATCCTTTTCCATTTTGTGGTGTTTCTATTTGGGATAGATTAAATGTAACAGGGTGTATGAATAGTGCTCATGTGAAGTGGGATATTTGTAGAATGACTAGACGAGTAATTGGGTCATGGCATCTAAAAACCAATTTGTAATTTGCATACATGACAATGAAATATTGTATTCTTTTCTCCATTATTCTTTAATTTGCAATGTGGTAATACTTGAATGCAACTAAAATTTTAGAAATGAACTACTTCGTGTTGTACTATATAGATGTGCGTGTATCTTCCCCTCGAGGGTTCTTTTATGGCACCGATATCCACGAGCCACTTTTTAGTTACTATGTGCTAAAACTTTCTTTGTTAATGATTCCAACTAGTTGAGGAGTGAAGGTTTGTCTTGGCTTGGTCTTTGTTTGTCACACACGCATGAACTATCTTTGAGAGGTTAGACAGAGATATTCCAGCAAATACGTTAGTCATATTTATGTTTAAAAGATATAAATGGATCAACATATCTTAGGGGGGTTTATTTAACTACGTATCCTGGGCATTTCTGTTGGCATATCTTCTGTGATATGTGTCATATGCTCTGTAATATTTTCTGTAATATCTAGGATACGTGAGATATGTTCTGTGATATCTTTTGTGATATTTTTGGTGATATCTCAAATATATTATGAGAGATATTTTAATATTTTGAACCAATAAGAACACAATGAACCTCAAAGTATAGGTAAATTAGAGCCGTTGATGTGAATCGAGAATAATCGGATTCTCATCAACCTCAAATGGATGGCCAACACAAGACGTAAATCTGCACCAACCATTCATATGTTTTAGGTAGGCTTAAGCAATTGTTGTTCAAATTTACTTTAGATGGGACCATCTATGAGCAATTTGAGTCCTTCTATGTACTTGGGATCACCCATCTTAAAACGAATCAGATGATCCATATGGGACCAACTAAACCATCCATCTGTAAGGCCCCATCTTAAAATGGTCTGCTCCAAGTACCATGGGATGATATTTGCTATTCTTGAAGGTACATTAAGTTTAGAAGACATTGCTGGTGCATGTCCATTCTAAGATGGGGTCTAGTAGATCAATGGCAGGATCACCAACCTGGCACACTTGTAGATATTTTGCTACTTTTACATAGGTAGATCCATTTTATCTTTTAGTGGACCCCAACGTCCATACAAAATGGCTCTCTAGTCATCTAAAGAAGTTCATTTTCCTCCTGTCCTTGAAATCAAAGATTGTCTGCAAGATATCCAACAAGAAACACTGAAAGAGCAGAACAGAAATTCAATCCTTCACGCCAATAAGGATACATATTTTGGGGTCAGTACCTCCAGACCGATGGGTCAGTAATCCCAAAAGGAGGGACCTGCTCAACCATGAATTTGGGCTGAACTAACTTGGCTAGCTAGAATCTATGTAGAAACTTCCACATTGGTCTGGAAGTGCACGTAGAAAGACAGTCTAGAATATGTATAATCTGCTTAACCATAAGTCTTGCCTTTACATGTAATGGAAGCCTCACATGCATGAGTGCAAGACACCCATTTTTTGTCTCTCTAAAAAAACATGGTTTGAAGTTGATTTTTCTTACTCTAAAAATAAGCAGAATTTACATCATAAAGAGCGGTTGACATATCACTAACAACAACAAACATATCAACTATGATAATATTAGATAAACTTGATATCTCACATATGCCCAAGATATCGCAGTTGAATAAACCAGACATCTCACATATGCCCAAGATATCATTATTAAATAAGCTGTGCATTTGAAATATAACATGATATCTCAGAAATGCCCAAGAAACACAATTAAATAAATCCCCTTAAACCTATTTAGTACCTAATTGCCTCATTCATAGTAGGGGATGTTGAACATGGTAGTACAACTCAATATAATCTAGCAACCTAGACGTCAACAATCAAGCCCAACAAATAGCAAGAATAGGAACTCCAATTTTAAAAAAAAAAATGTTCTTCAATCTCTCACTCACAACAATAGCCTGAGCAAGGGTGTCTCCATTATTAATAGTTGATATTCCAATTCAATGTAAGAGGCCTTTGGTCCTTGCATAAAGTACCAATGAAAGGGTCAAATCATTATCTGAAGGTGAATCACTTGATGTTTTGGGAAATAGAAGGCTAGTGCTAAAATATATGGAAACAATTGGGTGGAAATGATTGTCTTTCTTTGATGGATTATTTGGGAGCCATTCTTGTAGATTGGTTCTAAGAATGTTCTGATTAGGGCATGTAATAAAGGATGTTTTCTTCTTCAAACACTTCCAAAAATGAAGGACTCCAATCATGAAAGGGCGACTAGTAACACTTATTCAGCCTATGAGTGTGAGAAGAAGACATAGGTTATGGATAAATAAAGTAGTTCTATCTGAAGGTCTCTGCATGCTTCATGGGAGCAAATTTAACATACTACAGTTATGAAAAGATAAATAGCGGAAGATGCACTACAAATATGCAACTAGTTTTTTACTTTACATATAACAAGGACACTTACACTATTCCTTTTATCAAAGGAGTTGGAAATGAACTTGAGAGGGGTGATAAAAGGGGACATTGCCCAATCAAATTCAAACCATCCATCCATGACTACAATGTATTTGGTCCGCCTTTCAGCCCATTTTCAAAATAATTGGCTAAAGGTGTAGGAAATCAAATCTTTCACTTAAGAATGAAGACAAAGTGGGGAGCAATCACATGGATGAGTTCTCCAGTCAATGCTAGAATTGTTTGGGGGAAATCGACACATACAAGTAAACTCAAGATGTAATAGAGAGATTAGTAGAAAACTGCCTCTTGACATTGTATGATGGAAAAGGAAGTAGAAAGTTATAAGAAGCTTCATCCAATAAAGGGTGAGCCTAGACCAACTCCATATGGTTATAACTTTGGTATATTATTAGAGGGCACTGTACTCAAGTTCTCTCTATCTTGTATGCAACATGTCCTTCTTGCCTTTTTGATTGCTTAACCCTACTAAGCCTAATGTACTAAGCCTTCTAGCTCAGTGGTGTAAGGAGTCGTCTTTGACCCAAATGACTAGGGTTGAAGGTATCTTTTTTTTCATGGTAGCAAAATCTAGCTACCTTATACTGCCATGTTGTGCTATTGACGATTCCCAATGTGACTCTTTTGTGATAGCAATTCTTATAAATTGCTTCTTCTTCTTCTTCTTCTTCTTCTTTTTTTTTTTTTTTTGTATTTAATATTTATCTACTCATTTTCATTGTCTCTCTCAATTCATGCATATTCCTTTCTCGTTTAGACTTATCTTCCTCCAATCTGCTATATATTCCTCTAGTTTTGACATACTTTGAACCTTGTGGTCTGCCCCTTATCCGGACCCTGCATACGTGGGAGCTTTGTTCACCGGGGCTGCCCTTTTTATTCCCCTTATCCTCCCATGATATATTCTTCTTCACCTTCAAAAGGACGGATTCGTTTGACTATTATATTTTGGTTTCTCTTCTTTATTAACAAAACTCCTTTTTCTTTGTTACTTGTTCTTTTTCTTTTTCTTTTTCTTTTTCTTTTTTAAAATATATGATAGACAACACATGACATGCTTAGTGTCGAACCCTAGTCACCTAGGTGAAAGATTTCTTGACCTCTTGACGCTGAAAACATTATTCACTATTGCCTTTTCTTTTCTCTTAGACCAATACTATTTAATTGGTCTTTTAAATGAAAAATATATCACATGATGTATTAGCATATGTAATTTCCTATACCTGTACATTCCAACTTGTAAGTTGTAATCCGAATTATATTATCATGTAATCTTAAGTATAACCTATTTATTCATTCTGATGCAATATGTAGATGGCATCACCTCTGCTACCACTATTTTCTATTATAGTTTCAAATGAGTTCAGGTCTTAAAAAAATAGTTCATTAGTGACTAGAAAAGAAGTTGATAAATGAAGATCACAATGTTGAAACATGTGGAATGTCGGTGCAGTTTTTTTGGGTCTTTGACAATCTTGAAGAGCATATTTTCTTTATATTGTAAGATCTCCTATTTGAAACCTCTCAATGTAGTAGGTCACTCTGATGAGTTGACTCAATTTTCTAACTAGGTGAGTTAACTTGGACAAGTTTCAAGTTGACTCATCAAATTCTTAATTATGGTATAATGGTTTGCATGAGGACCATGTTTCCTCAATGGTTCAGATGACCATGCATGAATTTGCCTTTGTCTTAGCTGGTGATGATGCTTGGTAGCTAAAATCACATGATCCTAAGTGGACCATGCAAAGGGAATGATTCTCTTACACTCATAGAGAGATATCGTGAATCCATTTATATAGAGTGGGGAACTAGCAAAGTGCCCCCAAAATAGGGCAAAAATGTGTTATTATTATCCACTCCTAAATATTATTCTACTTTCAATACATAAATTCATAAATAACTATATAATCTAATTGTGAGTTGCTAACAATTATCAAAATACCATCTAATAATCTTACTATTTTCAAAACATTATAAAAATAGAACTTAGTCTGTAAACAATATCAAAGTTATCTAAGTAGTCATGGAGAAATTCTCTCCACTGTGTGGTGACCTACAAACCCATTAAAAGAATCATATGATATTTAGAATAGTGTGTGGTTATTTATAAAGCAAACTATTAGTTTAGAGATATCTCACTCTTTCCATGCTTGTTAACCATCTTTTAAGTAATTTAGAAAAATGTTATGCAAAATTAGATTGTTATTTGAAACCTTAACAAATCATCTGCACTTGATCACTATGTGAATTTTTCTACAATGATCTCTTTAAATTCTCTAATTTTTTATCTTTTCAAAATCTTTTTGTAATAACCCACTTTGACAATCATGATGAATCATCACTATAAAATTGAAGCTGATGTAAATTTTAAATTTTCAACAAATTGTCAAAATATAGTGCCTTGAGAAGCTTTCTTTATTCAAATTTAGCTTCTTATTTTGGCATTTTCAAAATTTGAAGTGAAACAAGTATTCTTAATGCAAACATTTTTTCAGAAGCATACATGCATACATACATATGTACTTACATATGAATGTATGCATGTATGTGTATAACCAAACATCCTTTTTTTGTCTATAAATCAATGAGATAATTCAATAACATATTTAGTTAACTCATATCTATTAGATTATTGTTCGACTCTTTTTTATTTTCCTTGATATATACTTATCTTCCATCATTATCACTCATCAGTATTAATGGGTCTGAAGCAAGTGGAATAGGATGAGCATAGATATCCAAATGTTTACCCTATAACCTTGGAATCCAACAAAAGGCAATAAAATGATATGGTTAGATCAACATATTGTTAGGCCTATTCATACAAAAGTGAGAAAAACTAAGCACCTTGTTCAGTTCTCTTTCGTTTCTTTTCCAATGGATTGAAATTGTGGCAATTTGATGAGGAAATCATGTTCATATACACTCCTTTTGATTTATGTACCATCTATTTTTATCTTAGGTTTGACATGATTTCTACTTAGTCCCCACAGAATAACCACTACCCAAGCAATAGGAGATGGACGGCTTAGATCTTTATGTTGTTGTTTGCCAATTAAGAACCATATAAAAAGCGAAACTCTAACCCCTACTCAAGCACGAGAAATGAAAGGCTTAGATCATTAAGATGAGGTTGGATTGTGAGTTAGGAAGAGATGGATGGCTGATCATTAAGATGAGAGAATCTCTAACCCCTTACCCAAGCATAGGAGACAGACATGAAAAGTTTAAATCATTAAAATGATTTTAGATTGCCAAACAGGAATTATATAAAGACTCCTTTTAGAGAAAGCAATTATATTTCTTACTTACCCATTTGATAAATATATGCTCCTAAGAGCTTTTAGGAAAGGTGGCTAGAAACTAAAAAAAAGAAGAAGTATTTAAAGACATTGAAATATGGCTGAAAAGGAGAGGCAAATCCTCTAAGGGCATATTTGTCCAACTAATGAAGTAGGACAACATAAAATAATTTTCTTACATTGTTTCCAAGGGCACAATCTTGAAAGGATGCACTTATTGCACCAAGTTATGCGTGTTTGTGTGTGAGAGTGTGAGATTGCACTTGCGTGCATCAATTGCATTTTGCACTTTGCATACTTGCATCATCATGCTTCCCAAATCTCTTTTGGTTTAAGGTGCAATTCAGCCCAGACCCACTAGTATGGATGATCCATGGGCTTGGATTTCTATGTGTTTGGTTGGCCCATAGGACTAGGTGCAAGACGTCCATCCCATCATTGCAGAGAGGGCCCTTGATATCTAAGCCCATCCAACCCCATTTGAGTCCACTAAGGAATGTCCTAGAATAGGAAAGTTATTGGCTTTCCTATAGGGACTTGCCTAGGGTAGTTTTTGGCCTACCTTGGGAACCAAGATAGGTTGCTTGGTACCTAAGCACCCCACTCTATATAAGGGGACACCTAGATTATTCCATCTTATACTATATTCTTCTACTCTCCTAGAGCTCTCTAGTTTATGACTTTCTAGAGTCTAACCAACTTGCGCGCGCGCACACACACACACACACACACTCTCTCTCTCTCTCTCTTAGAGTTTGCTAGTTTTATACATCACTTTATTCTCTTCTATTTTTTTGGAGTTTGATAGTTTTGTGCATCACTCTATTATTCTCCCTCTTAGAGTTTGCCATATTTGGCATTTGTCACGACCTAGGTTTTTATATGATGCAATGTTGATAAAAAGGCAAGATCTCTTGTTTTATAAATATGAAATGCATGAAATTCTTTTTCATTTGGAAAACAACCTTTCATAAAAACCCCGAGTGTGAAAACACATTCTCAATCTATTTAGTCATGGCAAAGTTTTAAATCAATAATGTTCCCAAGAAAGTGTTAGTCACAGCCCCAGCTATTAGAGAGTAACTACAATCAAGTAACATTGAAAGATAAGATAGGGGTTTACTTACTTGTGCTTGGCCTGTGTCTTCTAGTACAAATGTCCCTTGCCCTTAGGTATTTACTTTGTATCTGAAAAATGTTGAGGATTGGGTGAGTATATAATATACTCAGTAGGGCCTATCACTACTAGTTTTATAAATGCATGAGATGTTTTGAAATCATGTGCTCATTCATTCAAAACATGCGTATGTTTGAATACTCGAGTTCAATATTAGTATAAGAATCCATAATCAATTTCAAAATATGTGTATGTTGAATACTCGAGTTCGATATCAGTATAAGAATCCATAATCAACTGAAATTCTCATAACTTAAAAGATCACATAATTCCAAAAGTGAAAGTATCATATATATGATGACATCATGATATGCAATAGATGCCTCATGGAGTCCAACTCATGGACCCCTAGTATGGTATGGTCGACCAACCTCATATCATGCTACATGAAATGCACATTAAACTATAGGGTCCACTATGCCCACGACCTCCTCGCCGTGTGGTCCTCGAGTACCTGAGGACACTTGGTCATAGCCTCCACGGGGCCTATGACACGCCGACCCAGTGCCGTGACACCAGTGGTAGCCCCCTGTACCACATGCAGTCGACGTAGGGACTTGCCTCTTTTTGGGTGTGGTACCCATCCACCTATTAGTGGTAGAGGCCGAGTGGCCAACCCAGACCCCTCGGCATAGCACCCACGGGCTTACTTGACCAAATCACATAAGATAAGTCAAAACCTTTTGTTAAAACTTGTCCTCTTTTGGGTCCCTCACAACTGCCTGGCCCTCGGCACTCCAGCGTCTTTTGGCAACCCTCAAGGACATGCAATCTTTTGCAAGTACGTAAATCATGCAATGCATGCACTTGTTTGCAACAAATGTATGTGCATAATGTATATGCAGTCATTCCAAAACATGGCTATGTACAAAGCATTTAACATGCATGCTGAATTTATTCATACAAATCACATGCAAATCAAGTCATATATCCAAAACATATGTTCTCAAATAACAATAGTTCTTTTAAAAGAATCTAATAGTGATAGAGCACCTACCTGACTAGGTCGCGTTAACCCTCTTGTCCTCGTACGCTCTTGAACATGGTTTGGGGACTCAAGGTTAGTTTAACCTATCTTTGATGGGTTTAGAGCAGTTGGGTCTCATTACTTAGGCATTAGGGGTCCATCCCTATGCCTATGGGTGTCCCAAGGTCCTAATTAGGCCTTGGTATTCTCAGTTTTCCAAAGTTCTAGTGGTCACGCGCCACCATCCTATTCTAAGGGTCATGCCCTCCTTTTATTGGGCCTTGATCAGGGATTTTATGATTTGGATGTGTCCGCGTCGTCGATACGGACACAACGCCTTTTGCGACGCCTCAATCGGAGCTCTAGATCTCAAGTTATAAGCATTTTAACATTGTATGTACATATAGTCTTAAAGACAAAAAAAGAGGAATGCTAGGGCGCTGCACGTCTGCGACGTGCGCCTAACATCCTTAAGAAACCAAAAAAACGACGCTTCGCTAGTGCGCTGCGCGTCTACAGATGCGCGATACAACTCCGCACGTCCTTCTCTTTAGCAGGTGCGTCCACGGATGCGCCCGTTTGGTTTTTCAAACAGCGTCGACCTGCGTCGACGTGGGCCGGTCCTATTGGATCGTCCCGCTTGTTAGTGACCTAGGTCGTCCTCAGGTCACCCTGGTTCGACCCTGTCGAACCAGTGCGGCTTGGGGATGTCCCAGGGGTTTTTGTGGCTCTCCTGGAGGCCTATTCTCCATGGTTTTTCATGGAAAAACCTAGGGAAACTAAGCCTAGGACTATGGGTGAGATGAGTTTGGGGAGTTTTGGAGCATACTTACTTCGTGGGTGGTTTTCTCTCCACGTTTTCCCCCCTTGGTCACTGCTTCATGACTGGTTTTCTCCAAGGCTTTTGGGCTGGCATTAGAGGCACCCAAGAGCTCTATTTATAGAGCTTTTACAGAGGGTTCTCGAGGGGTTCTAAACGCCTTTGTATGGCGGTGGGGAACCCTCTAGAATGGCGATGGTTTCTTCTTGAAACACCGCCGTTCCAGAAACCTCTAGGAGGTTGAAGACGACGGGGTGTCCGTATCAAAACGGGCACCTGTGTTTTTCAGGTTAAGTCGTTTTGTGAAATTTACAGTTTTGCCCCTGAACTTCAAAGGGCCATATCTTGCTCATTTTAACTCCGTTTTGGGTGATTTTGGTCTTGTTGGATTCCTTTTTCCGAGACGCATCTAATGGAACCACTTTTAGGACTAAATTCCTGGGTTTAGTTAAGGAAACTAGTGAAATGACCAAAATACCCTTTTCTTTAAAATTGAACTTTTCATTGCTAAACTTGGAATTTCAATATTACAAAATTGGAGTCATTACATTGTTGTGAAGCCTTGGCCAATGAGGGCGGGCCAGGAGGGCTGGCAGGCTTCTAAGCAAGGTGAAAGACTGAGAGTTAGTCCCACATCGCTAGGGGGAAAGTTACTGGGCTCTTGATAAGAGTGATGAAGACTTCCCCTGCAACGAGGCCTTTTCCCTGGGCAACTGGGGAAGAACAAAACCGTGCCGGAGTGCATCCACTGGGTCGGGCAACGGGATGGCTGAGTTATTTCAGCAATTCTTACAGAACATGGGACAATACATGAATAGTCATAGCCAAACTCCTACCCCCCAAGATCCTTCCCCTGATAAAACAATAGACAGGACTGAGGTTCAGTTAGAAAGGTTTCAGAAACTAGCTCCCTCATTCATAGGAGAAGATGAAGCATCCATAGCTGAAAAATGGTTAATTGATATTGAAAAGATATTTAAGGCCATGAACATAGCTGAAGAAAGAAAAGTACCCATGGCCACATTTGTGTTTAGAGGAGAGGCTACCTTTTGGTGGGAAACAGCAGAAAGAACTTATTTTGATCAGCAAGAAACAATAGGATGGGAAGAGTTTAAAAAGGTCTTTAATGACAAATATTATCCTAAACATATAAGGAAACAAAAGGAAAAGGAATTTATGGACTTAGAACAAAGGAAAGAGACCCTTTCAATCATCTGGACCTAGGCCACCGTTCAAGAAGCCGTTTGAAAACAAAGGGAGAAGACTAGACTGGAAGGCATGCCCTAGGTGTAACAGAAACCATCCAGGCAGACCATGTCCCACTTCCAACATCACTTGCTATAGTTGTGGAGAATTAGGACATTTTTCTATGAATCGTCCAAAAAGGAAAGTGCAAGAGCATAAAGAAGATCAAGTTCCAAAAAGCCAAGGACGTGTCTTTGCCCTGACTTCCAGTCAAGCCCAAGCATCAAACGCAGTCGTTGAAGGTATTCTTTCTATCTATGATACACCTGCAAAAGTTCTATTTGATACAGGCTCCACTCATTCTTTCATGTCCCGGGAATTTGCATCATCCTTAAACATTATACCACAGGACCTAGACTTCACTCTAGAAGTCATGACTCCTGTAGGCCAGGCACTCCCCACTTATTCTTATCTCTAGGATGTCCCCATATTGATTAAGGACCATTTGTTATATGCCAACCTTATCCACTTAGATATGAATGACTTCGACATCATCCTAGGTATGGACTGGCTAGCCTTTCATCAAGCCTTTGTTGATTGTCGTCAGAAGCGTGTCACTTTTACCCTACCTAATAGAGACACTTTCACCCTCCAAGGAAGAAAGGATTATTCTGGAGTGTGTGTTATCTCTGCCATGAAAGCAGTTAAACACATTGCTTAAGGATGCCCCTTCTTCTTAGCCAAGATAGAATCCGTCAAGAATCCCCAACCAAGGCTTGAGAATGTCGAGGTTGTTCGAGAATTCCCTGAGGACTTACCAGGTCTACCTCCACCAAGGGAAATTGAGTTCATCATTGACCTTATACCCGGTACTTCCCCCATTTCCAAAGCTCCTTACCGAATGGCTCCTGCAGAACTAAGGGAACTAAAGACACAGTTACAGGAACTACTTGACAAAGGGTTCATACGACCTAGTGTGTCTCCGTGGGGAGCTCCAGTCCTTTTTGTTAAGAAAAAGGATGGCTCAATGAGATTGTGCGTAGACTATCGAATGCTGAATAGGGTCACCATTAAAAATAAGTATCCTCTTCCCCGAATCAATGATCTTTTTGATCAACTTCAGTCAGCTAGAGTCTTCTGTAAGATTGATCTACGATCAGGGTACCATCAACTTCGAGTTAGAGAAGAAGATATCCCCAAGATAGCCTTCAGGACTCGATACGGCCATTATGAATTCAGAGTGATGTCCTTTGGTTTGACTAATGCTCCAGCCGCGTTTATGGGTCTCATGAATAGGGTATTCAAGGAGTACTTAGATAAATTCATCATAGTGTTTGTGGATGATATCTTAATATATTCTGAGACTCTTGAAGACCATATGGAACATCTAAGGATAACATTAAGCACCCTACGAGCACACAAGCTATATGCAAAATTCAGTAAGTGTGAGTTTTGGCTGGAAAGGGTTAATTTCTTAGGACACATTATATCTCAAGATGGCATAGCAGTTGACCCTACTAAGGTTGAAACAGTACAGAACTGGGAAAGACCTAAGACAGTCACAGAAATAAGAAGCTTCTTAGGACTTGCTGGATATTACAGAAGATTCATCGAAGGTTTTTCACAAATGGCTTTACCTCTAACTAAGCTGACCAGGAAAGACACAAGATTTGAATGGACTAATAAATGTGAGGAAAGCTTCCAAGAACTAAAAAGAAGGTTGACTACCGCACCTGTCCTTACCTTACCTTCAGGAAGTGGCGGATTTGAGATATATAGCAATGCCTCGCAACAAGGGCTAGGCTGCGTACTTATGCAACATGGGAAGGTGATCGCTTATGCTTCTTGACAACTCAAGAAGCATGAAGTCAATTACCCAACCCATGACTTGGAATTAGCAGCCATAGTCTTTGCCTTGCGAATATGGAGACATTATTTATATGGGGAAAAGTTTGAAGTTTTTACAGATCACAAAAGTCTTAAATATATCTTTTCCCAACAAGACCTAAACATGTGACAAAGAAGATGGATGGAATACTTAAAAGACTATGACTTCTCCATTCATTATCACCCTGGAAAAGCTAATGTGGTAGCTGATGCATTAAGCAGAAAAACCCAAGGGATGTGTGCAAGTTTATTAACCAAGAGATGGAAGCTACTACAAGAAGTAATCACATGGAAACCAGACATAAGTAAGCACAAGATCATTATGGTAGGTCTAACAATAAAATCGGCTGTTAATGAAAAAGTTAAGCAAGAACAGAAAGGAGATCCAGATATACAAGCTTCCATAGGAAAACCAGGATTTACAAAAAAGGAAGATGGTAGCATTTACATGCAAGGAAGATTAGTGGTACCAGCTAATGAAGAGTTAAGACAAGAAATTTTAAAAGAGGCTCATCGGTCCAAGTATACAATACACCCAGGAGGGACTAAGATGTATCAGGACTTAAAGAAACAATATTGGTGGGATGGTATGAAAAGAGACATAGGGGAATTTGTGGCAAAGTGTTTAACATGTCAACAAGTAAAGGCTCAACATCAAAGACCTGCAGGATTGTTACAACCCCTTGAGTTACCCGAATGGAAATGGGACCATATCACAATGGACTTCATCGTAGGACTACCCAAGACCTCTAAGGGTCATGACATGATTTGGGTGATTGTTGATAGATTAACTAAGACAGCCCATTTCCTTCCTATACGCCATACCCAATCCACTGACAGCCTATCTCAGCTATACATCAAAGAGATAGTAAGTCTACATGGTATACCCCTTAGTATCACTTCAGATAGGGATAGCCGCTTCACTTCGCAACTCTGGAAGTCTGTCCAAAAATCTTTAGGATCTTCCTTGAAGTATAGCACAGCCTTCCATCCACAGACTGATGGACAGTCAGAGTGCACAATCCAGATAGTCGAAGATATGTTACGAACTTGTGCCCTTGATTGGAAACAGAGTTGGGATGAAAACCTACCACTAGTCGAGTTTGCGTACAACAATAGCTTTCAGTCAAGCATTGGCATGGCTCCATACGAGGTGCTCTATGGGAGACCCTGTCGATCACCCACCAGTTGGAGTGAAGTTGGAGAATCCAGGGTGCTCCAGTCCGAGCTGGTAGAGCAATGTGCCGAGAAGGTCAGACTCATAAGAAGCCGCCTCCTCACAGCTCAAAGCCGCCAAAAGAGCTATGCTGATTGAAGGAGGAGACCATTAGAGTTCGATGTAGGAGAGCACGTTTTCCTGAAGATATCTCCCACTAAAGGAGTTATGAGGTTCGGTATCAAAGGCAAGCTTAGTCCGCGTTACATAGGACCTTTCGAAATCCTAGAAAAAGTGAGAAAAGTGGCCTACAGGATCGCGCTACCCCCTCAGCTATCTGAAGTGCATAACGTATTCCATGTGTCTATGCTAAGGAGGTACGTGCCTGACCCTGCTCATGTCATCAACCAGGTACCCATAGAGATGACGGAGGATCTCAGATTAGAGACAAAACCAGTTGAGAAAATGTGGAGAAATGACCACTAGAACTTTGGAAAACTGAGAATACCAAGGCCTAATTAGGACCTTGGGACACCCATAGGCATAGGGATGGACCCCTAATGCCTAAGTAATGAGACCCAACTGCTCTAAACCCATCAAAGATAGGTTAAACTAACCTTGAGTCCCCAAACCATGTTCAAGAGCGTACGAGGACAAGAGGGTTAACGCGACCTAGTCAGGTAGGTGCTCTATCACTATTAGATTCTTTTAAAAGAACTATTGTTATTTGAGAACATATGTTTTGGATATATGACTTGATTTGCATGTGATTTGTATGAATAAATTCAGCATGCATGTTAAATGCTTTGTACATAGCCATGTTTTGGAATGACTGCATATACATTATGCACATACATTTGTTGCAAACAAGTGCATGCATTGCATGATTTACGTACTTGCAAAAGATTGCATGTCCTTGAGGGTTGCCAAAAGACGCTGGAGTGCCGAGGGCCGTGCATTGTGAGGGACCCAAAAGAGGACAAGTTTTAACAAAAGGTTTTGACTTATCTTATGTGATTTGGGCAAGTAAGCCCGTGGGTGCTATGCCGAGGGGTCTGGGTTGGCCACTCGGCCTCTACCACTAATAGGTGGATGGGTACCACGCCCAAAAAGAGGCAAGTCCCTACGTCGACTGCATGTGGTACAGGGGGCTACCACTGGTGTCACGGCACTGGGTCGGCGTGTCATAGGCCCCGTGGAGGCTATGACCAAGTGTCCTCAGGTACTCGAGGACCACACGGCGAGGAGGTCGTGGGCATAGTGGACCCTATAGTTTAATGTGCATTTCATGTAGCATGATATGAGGTTGGTCGACCATACCATACTAGGGGTCCATGAGTTGGACTCCATGAGGCATCTATTGCATATCATGATGTCATCATATATATGATACTTTCACTTTTGGAATTATGTGATCTTTTAAGTTATGAGAATTTCAGTTGATTATGGATTCTTATACTGATATTGAACTCGAGTATTCAACATACACATATTTTGAAATTGATTATGGATTCTTATACTAATATTGAACTCGAGTATTCAAACATACGCATGTTTTGAATGAATGAGCACATGATTTCAAAACATCTCATGCATTTATAAAACTAGTAGTGATAGGCCCTACTGAGTATATTATATACTCACCCAATCCTCAACATTTTTCAGATACAAAGTAAATACCTAAGGGCAAGGGACATTTGTACTAGAAGACACAGGCCAAGCACAAGTAAGTAAACCCCTATCTTATCTTTCAATGTTACTTGATTGTAGTTACTCTCTAATAGTGAAATTTGTGACTAACACTTTCTTGGGAACATTATTGATTTAAAACTTTGCCATGACTAAATAGATTGAGAATGTGTTTTCACACTCGGGGTTTTTATGAAAGGTTGTTTTCCAAATGAAAAAGAATTTCATGCATTTCATATTTATAAAACAAGAGATCTTGCCTTTTTATCAACATTGCATCATATAAAAACCCGGGTCGTGACAGTTGGTATCAGAGCCAGACCCCGACCCGGTGTGGGTGGCTAACCGCACGTGGGCGCTCGCATGTGGTAAGACACGCGGGGACGCGTGTCCCCTAAGGGGGAGAGGTTGTGAAGCCTTGGCCGATGAGGGCGGGCCAAGAGGGCTGGCAAGCTTCTAGGCAAGGTGAAAGACTGAGAGTTAGTCCCACATCGCTAGGGGGAAAGTTACTGGGCTCTTGATAAGAGTGATGAGGACTTCCCTTGGAACGAGGCCTTTTCCCTGGGCAACTAGGGAAGAACAAAACTGTGCGGGGTGTATGGGCACTCCGGCACGGACAATATCATTGCAGGGTGTGGGGCCTCGGGCTGTTACAGCATCACTCTTCAAGGGCTCTTCGAGAATCTCTTATTTTAAAGTTTTTGTTCTCTTTGGCATCACTCTTGTTCTAGGATTCTAAACTTATAAAGTTCTTCTTCTTCTCAGTTTCTCTTACAACTTGAACTCCTAATCTATTTTGATCTTGTATATGTATTGGATTAAGTTTCTGATATTTTATCTCTTTGAGAATTATTGAGATTTAAAGAGTTTTTTTTTTTTTTTTTTTTTTTTATGTCATTCATTTTGGGTACTCAAATACTGGTAGATTCTAATTATGCAATTCAATTAAGGTAAATTATCTCTTTTTTGTTGAATCTAATAGATAGAGTTATCAAATCCCTAGAACTTCTTAGGATGCTTTGACTATCTTCGAGAAGTGTATTTGCTACGTGCTCTAAACTAGGTTCATTTAATGGATTTTGTTCAAGTTTTCTATATTTCTAACAAAATAATTTTCATGGTTCTAAGACTTTTGTTCAAAAGCTTGTAGACCATCATTTTCTAAAAAGTGTGAATGGTTCATTTTCACAACTAGAAAAAAAAGAGTAAGATCATTTGATAATGAGACTTTCTATAGCAAGGATTGCCTATCTAAGACAAGCACCAAAAAGTGAATGATCTGAATCACCAAAAGATGAGCCAATTTTTACATCCACTATAGGCTAGTTGTACTTTGTAGTTTGAATCATGATGGTGAGACATAGAAGAGAATAGAACTTTTGGCCTATATGAGGGAAAGAAACAAAGAATACTCATCTTAAGGAGATTGACAGAGAAATGATAAGTTTACATGATAGAAAGAGCAACTAAATAATGAGCATTCTCCATATTATGCCCTCGAACCTCCAAGCAAGATTTCACAAGTTTAACCTTTAGGAGGACCAAGGTATCGTAAAAGAAGGAAGAGAACTTTCACAAGATTAGCCTTTAAGAGGACCCACATATCCTAAGAGAGGAAAACCCCATCTGACTAATCACCAAAACATTAAAATGAATGACCAAATCCTTTCTATCTAACTATGTTCAATGAACAATATTTTCATTTTGTTATATTCAAATAGTCTTGGAGCATCATTGACATGCTTGTTCCAGGTATGGGTGTTAAAATTTACCAAAATGGTGGGTTGAATTGAAAAGCATAATGCCACCAAGGTCTTATATAAACCATGATGACCAATCTTGCCCTTTCCACTTGTCTCATTCTCACTTCTCTCTTTGCCTCCATGGAAGATACTCTCTCAAGAAACTATATAAAGTCCCTTTGGGAAAATATAAAGTGCCTTTGGGAAAGATCATCCTATAGAGATATATAATGATATATAATTGCCTCTTAAGCAGAACAACAACCAACATAGTTTTGGACTAAAGTAAAGCCTACTCAAAGATTAAGACTTACTTGATGTGTTGCATTTCAATGCTATTTTAGCTACCTTTTATATGAAAATGAAGAATTTTTAAGTGAAATGCTATCCTGACTAAGTTTTGGAATCAACTCCAACCGTGCTTAGCAAATCTTCATCTTTGGATGATCTCACCCAATCATCTTGTTCAGCAACCCCAATTTAGTCTATCAAAAGAAATTCACCCTCATCTAACAATCGTGAATTTTGGTCTCTAGCCAATCTAAGGGATGTCAAACAAGATGGATGGGTTAGATCATTCAAAGGTAGAGCTAGGCAGGGTTTTGGGGTCAGTCCTCAAACTTGGACATAGCATTTCTCAAAGTTTTAAAGATGTAAGAAATGGACCCATTTGTAGACATCACAATTTAGAAGGAGAAACACTATCCAAACTAAGTCCTAATACTAACTCCAAAACCCCAACCTGCTAAACCCACCTCTGAGTGATATAATGCAATCATCTCATTTGGCTTCTCCTATTTAGGCCATTTGTAAAATATCATGTCTATTGGATGCTTCTAAGTATAATTTTTTCCCTTGAAAAATCTATTGTGTATGGTTTGGACATCAAAAATGCATTTCTAAAATCATCCAACATACATGAATTTTGGTATTTGGCCTATCTAAGGGAGGTGAAACAAGATGGATACATTAGATCATCCAAACATGGGCCTTAGTTAGTAGTGGTTTTAGAATCAATGTCAAAACTCAATCCAGATAGCATTTCTCATTTAAAAGAGTGAAAATGCTCCATTTGCTAAACCTCAATTCACATGTGACTTCTCAGCCATATGATATCATCCAAGTTTGCAAATGGCAAGCCCTAGTTTGGCGGTGTGACAATGCAAGTTTTATAATGCAATTTAAAATAACAAGCTTTTGCTTACAAGATCAATCTCTATTTAAAAACCAAATTTTGAAATAAATGCAACAATTTTTTATTTTTTTTTAAAAATTCATTCATGAAACCCCGAGTGTCATTATTTATTTCAAAAGAATAGATAATGATCTAAGATTGTTAATCACAGCCCAAGCTAATAGTAATCACTTAAAAGTCTATTTACATCATATACTAAAATAATCACTATCATTTTTGGGACAATTACATTCACACTTATCGTTACCTTCTCTCACTTGATTGTTGCACTAAAACTTCCTCATGCTTCTTCTAATCCTACTTGAGCTGATCTAAAAATATATATTTGGTTGAGTATTTATCATTGCCCTAGGTGATCTAATGCTACTAAATAGAAAATATTGGATACAAGATGCATAACTTTAAGAAGGATTTTTCGGGTAATAAAACCATGCGATCATCTTATATAAACACGAGCATTCATGCATGAATCATTTGCACATTTCAATATTTAAGCCAGGAGATTATTGACAAAATTGATTAATCAATAATAAAAAGATTACTAAATTCCTTAAAATAGTAATCGATCAAACCAGATGCTACAACCTTATGGCAATTATCATTCACGTGGATATCTCGATGAACACATCAGCTGAGTAGTCACGAATACTTGTCCAAAAATCATCTCAAAGCACTATACATGGTGATGCAAAAACAAAAATCATAGGGATCACTATGCTCATGACTAGCTCTTTGAATCGTATATCTTCGGTATCTAAATACCAGCCACCATAGCCTCTACAACGATTGTGGATATGTCTCAAAAAAGGGTGTCATGAACACCTCGAGTGGCTGTTTTCTACCACAATAGTCGAAAAAATAGGTGCCTCTTTGGTGGTTAGTGGTCCGGAGGTCAAACCCGTACAACCTCTAAGCATAATGCCCGCTAAGCTTATTAGCCTAAACAAATATAGATACATACATGTATTCTGCATTCAAACATCATACGATTATGCAATATTTAGCATATACTAAATCATGCAATTTATGCAACTTGTTTTAGAACATGCACTTAATGCATATATGAAATTGTCCTATCATTCAAGAATAAAAATTGACAGTGAGAGATATAAGTAGTAGCATTTTTAAATAAGATCATAAATCATGGAATAATTTGTATGCTCATTATAAGAATGACATATACTTAATTATTTAAAGGCTAAGTGAACTTAAATTCCATAAAATCATGTATGCAAAATTGTATGCATAAAAACTCCTCATTGTCACTTTAAAAACATACTATACACAGAAATAATTTAAGTTTTAATATTCAGTTGAAACTTAGCAGCATCAGACTACCTACCTCAAGAATGTTACTTAGGTGTCGTTCAAGTTTTTCTTCAGTTTGAACCTTTTTCTTTTCTTCAGTTCGAACTTGGATCTCCTTCAAGGTCTTTGTGGGGTCCTAAGCATAAGTTAAGGGTAAGAATCTAACTATTATTTCCATTCTTCGTAGATCATTAATCAAATTCAACCATCAATGGCCTAAATAATCGATCTAAGCTCTGATCCTATCTTTCAATGGTTAGATTTATGATTCAAGGATTGATGCCCTTAATTCAGGGTTGATTTGTGCATATAGATCTACTACATTATCTAATTGATCACTTCTTGGGGTTTGATCAACTTTGATCTTATGGATCTATGAGATTTTTATAGTTTATAGGTCATAATCAGTTAAAATTGTTCTATGATCATAAATTTTATTGTATAATTAGGTATGTGTCATCAAGACAAATCTAATGAACCTTTCTGATCATAAATTAGACTTTTATAGCCTTCTAAATTAAAGATTTTGTGTTTCAGATCTGTTTAAATAGTTCAGATTTAAATTCTGGATCAAAACGTGTCAAAATGAGGTTATCGGGATGCACCAAAATGGGACACGCCTTCCAAAATTAGCCGGTGCATCTTAGCAACTGTAACTCACTAGGTTGCATCTCAGTTCCCAGGATGCAGCTGCATCACGATGGAACTGTGACTGCGCATGCACCTACATCCATCACACACAGAGTCATGCCATGCAAATGCGTCTTTATCGCGTGTCACAGGAAGCATCTTGGTTGCCTAATCCGGCTGATCGGGATGAGATAGTCTGATGTAGACCGTCAGATCTCTTTGGTGATCGATCAACACCTAGGATGCTTCTAAAATCGTCTATTTTTGGGGTTTCTAAGGTTTTGGGTTCCCACAAACTCATTGGATGGCTCAAATCTCTCATATGAGTTGTCGTTGAGTGGGCACCATCTCAGATCTACTGGATCTATTTTCACTGATGATTTGTTGGCCGGTGAGAGCAGATCTAACCTAGATTTGGGGAAACACTTTGGAAAAAGGGAAAAGGAGGGAGAGAGAGGGGGACGTTACCTAGCAACCAGAGGAGTGGATTTAGGGGGGCTTTCGGTGGGTGTAGATCTGCCTGTGCTTGTCAAAACCCTAGTCGCAGGTGATGGATAAGAAGGTAGCTTGAGGGAGAGTAGAAGAGAGTGCTATGGGAGAAGGGGAAAGAGGGAAAGGAGTTTGGGGAGAGAAGAGAGTGTGATGGGGGAAGGGGGAGGAGTATTTAACGTTGGTGAAGGTGTTATTGCCAACCTTTTTCCCTGGCATGATTGCCTACCTTTTTCCCTAGTGCAGAAGTTGGAGATGGGGTTATCGTTATCAAAATGAGCCCTTCTAACTCTGATTCTTTTCATTTTTTGAAATATATTACATATAAAAGTACCAAAATGCCCTTATATTAAAAAGTTATATAACTTGCTCATCCGGACTTTGTTTCAGTGTTCTTAGTGTTGTTGGATTCTATTTTTATAGTATAATCTAATTATGAGGTTATTTCTCACTTTTAAGATTCAAAATTTATAAAACTTTCAACCTCCTTTTCAATCCAAATTTTCAAAATAAATAGGACTTAAAATTTTGGATATTTACATCATTACTCCTACAAGGAATTTCGTCCTTGAAACTCTTCAATTTACTACTCACCAAAGAGTTCAGGGTATTTGTTGCTCATTTCCAATTCTGATTCCTAGGTTTCCTCTTCGACAGACGCATTCCTCCATAGACCAACTAATGAAATTTCTTTACTTCACAACTTCTTGACCTTCTTATCCAAAATTTAAACTAGTTTTATTTCTAAGGTTAAGTTTGGTTGTAACTCGACTAGAACTCTCTCAACTACATTTGTGTGATCCAGTATATATTTTTACAACATGGATATATGAAAAACATTATGAACTTCCAATAACTATGGTGGTAAGGCTAGCCTGTATGTAGTCAACCCAATTTTATCCAGAACTTCGAATCAACCAATAAATCTAGGACTGAGTATTCCTTTCATACTAAACCTCATAACACCCTTAGTCGGAGAAATCATCAAGAACACATGGTCTCTAACTTTGAATTCCAACTGTCTTCATCGTTTATTAGCATAACTCTCCTGTTGACTTTGAGTAGTGAGAAGTTGTCTCCAAATAAGTTTCACCTTGTTTGCACACTATTTTACCAACTCTGATTGTATGATTCTATTTTCACCCACTCTATTCTAGCATACAGATGGAGCCATACTGATGCTGGAATGGAAGTTGTATGCAAATTCAACTAGTGGTAAGCTCTTGTCCCAATTCTCCTTCTAATCAATTGTACATGCACTCAACATATCCTCCATTATTTGAATCATCTATTCATATTGGCCGTTAATCTGAGAGTGGAAAGCCGTGCTAAAATTTAATGAAGATCCCAATGACTTCGGCATTAACTTCCATAATTGTGAGGTAAAACGACTATCCCTATTAGAAATGACACTCAGTGGTCTTACTTCCATTTTGGAAGCTCAAGTGCTTGTAATAGTCTTGTGGGTCTCTGATGTTCAACCTTAACTTATTGACAAGTCAAACATCATGCTACAAATTCTCCCACTTCCTTTTTCATATCATTCCACCAAAAATTTCTCTTCAAGTCTTGATACATCTTTGTGCCACTAGGATGAATAGTATCTTAGATTGATGTGCCTCGCGAAGAATTTCTTACCTCATTTCATCGTTAGCTAGTACTACCAATCTCCCTTGCATACGAACATTGGCATCTATCTCCTTGGTGGACTTTGGTTTCCCAATTAATCCTTATACCTTGACATCATCTTTCTGCATCTGCCTAACTTTCTCATTGATAATGGATCTCATTGTCAAATTCTTTGTGAAGGATCTCCCTTGACCTACTTTGTGCCTACACTCTATTACCTCTTGTAGCAACCTCCATTTCTTGGAAAGTAAGCTTGCACACATTCCTTGTGCCTTTGGACTTAAAGAATCTACTATTACATTAGCCTTCCTTGGATGGTATTGAATAGAGAAGTCATAATCCTTCAAATGCTCCATCCATCTCCTTTGTCGCATATTCAAGTCTTGTTGTGAACAGATGTACTTAAGACTTTTATGACCTATGAACACTTCAAACTTTTCTATGTATAAATAGTGCCTGCAGATCATTAATGCAAAAACTATTGTAGCAAGCTCCAAGTCATGGGTAGGGCAGTTGACCTCATGTCTTTTCAATTGTTGAGAGGCATAGGTGATCACCTTTCCATTTTACATAAGCACACATCCCAGTCCTTTTCCAAAAGCATCACTATATATCTCAAATCCTCCACTTCCTGATAGTAGAGTGAGTACTGGTGTAGTGGTTAATTTCCTCTTTCTTGCACGTATCATCCATAAGAACTTCAAGTCCTTTCTTGTTAATTTGGTCAGGGGTAAGGCAATGCATGAAAATCCTTCAATGAATCTATAGTAATACCTCGCAAGGCATAGAAAACTACTTATTTCTGTTACTGTCTTTGGTGTATCCTATTTTTCCACTACTTTAACTTTTGCTGGGTCGACCACAATGCCATGTTTAGAAATAACATGACCTAGAAAGTTCACTTCTTCCAACCAAAATTCACACTAGCTAAACTTTGCGTACAATTTGTGTATTCTAAGTGTGTATTCATAAGTGTTCTTGGTGTTCCTCAAGATTTTTTTAGTAGATCAAAATAGCATCGACAAACACTATAACAAATTAATCTAAATACGCCTTGAATACTCAGTTCATAAGATCCATAAATGCAGCTGGAGCATTTGTCAACCCAAATGACATTACCCTAAACTCATAATATCAATACTTAATTCTAAATGTAGTCTTTGAAATATCCTCTTCCTTGACTCTGAGTTGATGGTATTTGGATAGTAAATAGATCTTGGAAAAGACACGAGTTGACTGGAGTTGATTGAATAAGTCATTAATATGTGGTAAAGGATATTTGTTTTTCACTGTGACCATGTTCAACATTCGATAGTCAATGCAAAGTCTCATTGATTCCTCTTTCTTCTTAACAAAAGGACTGGTGCTCCCCAAGAAAATATGCTGGGTTTGATGAACCCTTTGTTTAGCAACTCTTATAGTTGGGTCTTCAACTCCTCTAATTTCACTGGAGCCATCTAGTGTGGTGCCTTGGAGAGAGGGGTTGTGCCAGGTATCGGGTCAATAGTGAAATTTGTCTCCCTTTTTGGTGGTAACCTGGTGAGTCTTCAGGGAACACATTTGAAAATTCACAAACTACAACCACTTCTTCTAATTTAGGCTTGCAACCTTAGTAGCTTCTATCTTAGCTAGAAAGAATTAGCATCCTTAAGCAATATGCTTCACCACCCTTATTGCAAAAATAACACATGCTCTTGAATAATCTCTTCTCCCTTACAATGATACCACCGCTTGTCTAGGAATATTAAAAATAATATTCTTTTGATAGTCAACAGTTGCATGGTGTGAGGCTAACCAATCCATCCCAAGTATGACGTTAAAGTTTGTCATATCCAAGTGGATTAAATCGACGTTCATTTCTTTGCCCTTGATTACAATCAGAATATCTTGAAAGTATATTTGTGTGGCAATGGACTTGCCCAAGGGTGTCATAACTTCTAAGAAAAATTCTAAGTTTTGGACTATATCATCAATATAAGAAGCAAACTCTCATGATATAAAAGTGTGACGACCCGGGTTTTATATGATGCAAATTTGATAAAAAGGCGAGATCTCTTGTTTTATAAATATGAAATGCATGAAAATCTTTTTGTTTTGGAAAACAATCTTTTGTATAAAACCCCGAGTGTCAAACCACATTTTTCAATTATCTAGTCATGGCATAGTTTTAAATTGAATATATTCCCAAGAAAGTGTTAGTCACAGCCTCAGCTATAGAGAGTAACTACAATCAAGTAACATTGAAAGATAAGGTAGGGGTTTACTTACTTGCACTTAGTCTGGGTGTCTTTTGTCACAAGCGTTCCTTGCCCTTAAGTGTTTACTTTGTGTCTGAAAAATGTTGAGGATTGGGTGAGTATATACTATACTCAGTAGGAGTCCATCACTACTAGTTTTATAATGCATGCGATGTTTAAAATTATATGCTCTTTCAAAAGATGTGCATGTTTGAACACTCAAGTTCAATATTGAGATTAAAAACCATCATCAAATTGGAATATCAATGACTTAAGGAAATCGCATAATCCAAGTCGAAAGTATCATATATATATCATAACATAATGGTGTGCATAAGATGTTCCACTGAATCCAACTCATGGATATATGGTATGGTCGACCAACCTCATGTTATGCCATATGCAATGCAAAAAAATCCTCAAACCATAGGGTCCAACTATGCCCACGACCTCACTGCCGTGTGGTCCTCGGGTACCTAGGGACATAGGATCATATACCTCCACAGGGCATATGACACTTCAACCCAGTGCCGTGACACCAGTGGTAGCCCCCTGTACCACATGCAGTCGAAGCAGGGACATGCCCTTTTTGGGCGTGGTACCCATCCACCTAATAGTGGTAAAGGCTGGGAGGCCACCCCAGACCTCTCGGCATAGCGTCCACGAGCTTATTAGCCCAAATCATGTACGATCAAACAAGCTAAAAACCTCTTTTTCAAAACCTGTCCTCTTTGGGTCCCTCACAACTGCCTACCTAGCATCTTTTGGTAACCCTCAAGGACATGCACTTTTGCAAGAACTCAATGCTCACAAATCATGCAATATAATTATTTGCAAAGCATGTCTATGCATAATGTTTTTATCCTATGCATGCTGAATTCATTTATATGCTAAACAAGTCATCAAATAAGTCATGCTAAACAAGTCATATACGTATACTTAAAACATGCAGTCTCAAAACAATCATGGCTCTTTTTAAAAGTCTAGTAGCGATAGAGCACCTACCTGGCTAAGTCGCGCTAATCCCCTTGTCCTCGTATGCTCCTGAACATGTTTTAGGGGAACAAGGTTAGTTTGGCCTATTTCTATAGTTTTTAGAGTGGTTGATCTTACTACTTAGGCATTAAGGGTTCATCCCCATGCCTATGGGTGTCCTAAGGTCCTAATTGGGCCTTTGTATCATCAAGTTTACAAAGATTTAGTGGCCCCACGCCACTATCATAGTCTAAGGGTCGTGCCCACCTTAGATTGGGCCTTGGTATCATCAAGTTTACAAAGATTTAGTGGCCTCGCGCCACTATCATAGTCTAAGGGTCGTGCCCACCTTATATTGGGCCTTGATCAGATATTTTAAGGTTTGGATATGTCTGCGTCGTCGACACGGACACAACGCCTTTCACGACGCCTCAATCGGAGCCCTAGATCTCAAGTTATAGCCTTTTTAGTGCCGAGTGTACATAAAAGGGTCAAACGAAATGAGGTGGGAGCCTGGGACACTAACGCATCCTGCATCAGCAGCATGCGCCTTAGCGGGCGCGTCTGCAGACGCGCTGGTTTCTCTCGAACGCGGACGACACGTTTCGTTCGTTGGGGAACCGGGGCATCCTCGGGACGCCTTGGTTCGACCCTGTCGAACCAGTGCGGCCCAAGGATCGTCCCTGGGTCCTTTGTGACGCTCTAGGGCTCTGTTTTGCATGATTTTACATACAAAAACTTAGGGAAACTTAGGCTAGGACAAAGGGGAAGATGAGTTTTGAGGGATTTTAGGCATACCTGGTTCATTGCTGGGTTTTTCTCTACGTTTCTCCTCTTGGTTGCTTCTCCAAAATGGATTTTTCCCAAGCTTTTGGGCTGCCATTAGAGGCACCCAAGAGCTCTATTTATAGAGCTATAAGAGGGTTTTGGAGGGGGCTCTCACTGCCCTTGAATGGCGGTGGAGAAACCTCCAGAATGGTGGTGATTTCTCCTCCAATCACCGCCGTTCTAGAACCCTCTAGGAGGTTGAAGAAGAGGGGTGCCCGTATCAAAATGGGCCCCAGTGTTTCTCACAATAAATCCGTTTTTTAGTAAAAATTATATTTTTGCCCTTGAATTTCAAAGGGCCATAACTTGATCATTTTAACTTCGTTTTAGGTGATTTTGGTCTTGTTGGATTTATTTTTCCGAGATGCACCTAATGGTAATATTCTTAGACCAAATTTCGGGGTTCAGTCAAGGTAAATAGTGAAATGACCAAAATGCCCTTATCTTCAAAAACTGAACTTTTCATTGCTAACTTGGGATTTTAATGTTACAAAATTAGAGTCATTACAAAAAGAATGTGTAGAAATAGTGTCCAACAATACTCTAGCAGGTCTATCATAGATGTAAAGTGTACCTTTTATTATTGTGTTGAATGCCTGAACTTGTTTTGAAGTAATGGCAAACACGCATCCTTGGCTTCGAGGAATTTGATCTCCTTTATGCTCTTCTTCTGTCCTCTTCTTAGGGTAGTTTGTGGCTGTGTGTCCTACTTCTCCATAGATAAAATGTTTGAAATGGGACAAGGTGTAAGGTTTGCCTAGGTGATATTTGTTGCATCGAGGGCAAGATCTAGATTCTAGTGTTCTTCCTTTATTGTCAAATTATCGTTTGTGCAGGTGTTGAGATCCAGAAGACTGAATGAGTCTTTTGCCTTTGTTGAATTGTCCACTTATTTTGGCATTCTTCTCCTTCTCTTTCCTATCTTCTTGTACCCTTTAAAATCCTTATAAAAAAGAGATGCCATTTCCACTGCTTTAGCCATGGTGGTTGATTGAAACCCAATCACTTTGTTCCTCAGTCCAAGGTTTAACTCATCAACAAACTTCTCTGTAGCATTTTCTTCCATGGCACAAATGGTGGGTGTGAATCTACGAAGACATGTAAACTTATTTTCGTACTTATTCATGGATAAGCTGCCTTGTTCCAGATCCATGAATTCCTTCTCCTTTTGCTTTCATACATATCGTGGGAAATACTTCTCATTAAATATGGTTTTGAAATCTTCCCAAGGAATAGCATTACTATAATCAAAATAGTCCTTTTGGATATTTCCCACCAAAATCCTACTTCAACTTTTAGAAAAAGTGGTCATAACAACCTTCCTTTCTTAGGGAATTTTCATCACTTTGAACAACTTGTCAATGTTGATGATCCACTTCTCTATTGTTGTTGACTCCTCTTCATTAGAGAATGATGGGGCCATTTTCTGAAATCTTTCAAATTGGGCCTCTGTTCGGTCAACTATCCTCTTTGCTGATGAGGTCCTTGTTGCAAGTGCTTGTGGTTAATTATGTGTAAATTGCCCCAGATGTTGCATAAAGAGCTGAAAAGCTTTAGTCATCCCATTTCCAGATTGAGAGGAATTAGTAGGGGGATTGATAGGTTTTTGGGCTACACCTCCTCTTCTTTTAGGTGGCATCTATTTTACAAGAGTAACATACTCCTTTTAAGGAATTCTATCATGCTAATCTAAAAATTTCCTATTGATGTAAATTGATTATAAGTTCTTATTTCATAACTTGGCTATGAATAACTTGAACTTGGGCTATGATAACAAATGTGACAATTTAAAATAATAAGCTTTCACTTGCGAGATCAATCTATATTTTAAAAAAAATGAAATAAATACAACAATTTTTTTTTTCAAACTCATTCATGAAAACCTCGAGATTATTTATTTTAAATGAATAAATAATGATCTAACATCATTAATAAATGAAACACGCCATGAAAATTTGAAAAATATATAAAAAATGGAAAATTTTTGTTCCCAAAATTGTTAATCACGGCTCAAATTAATAACAATCACTTAAAGTCAATTTACATCATACACTAAAATAATCACTACCAATTATGCGACAACTACATTCACACTTATCGTTACCTTCTCTCACTTGATTGTAGCACTAAAACTTTTTCATGCTTCTTCCAATCCTACTTGAGCTGATCTAAAAATATATATTTAGTGGAGTATTTATCATTACCCAATAGGTGATCTAATGCTACTAAATAGAAAATATGGCCTACAAGATGCATAACTTTAAGAAGGAGTTTTTGTTTAATAAAATCATGCGATCATCTTATGTAAACACGAGAATTCATGAATAAATTATTTACACATTTCTATATTTAAGCAAGGAGATTATCGACAAAATTAATTAATCAATAATAAAAAGATTACTAAATTACTTAAAGTATTAATCGATTGAAACAGATGCTACAACCCTACGACAATTATCATTCACGTGGATATCTCAATGAACACATCAGCTGAGTAGTCACGAGCACTCGTCCAAAAATCATGCAAAGCACTATACATGGTGATGCAAAAACAAAAATCATAGGGACCACTATGCTTATGACCAACTCTTTGAATCATATGTCTTTGGTATCTAGAGGCCAACCACCACAACCTCCATGGTGACTGTGAATATGTCTCGAAAAGGGTGTCATGAACACCTCTAGTGGTCATTTTTCTACCATAGCAGTCGAGAACAATAGGTCCTTATTTGGGCACAAATACCTACCACCTTTGGTGGTTGGAGGCCAAGAGGCCAAACCCATCCAACCTCTTAGCATAGTGCTGACCAGGCTTACTAGCCTGAACAAATATAGACATATTCATGTATTCCAAATTCAAACATCATAACATTATGCAATATTCAGCATATACTAAATCATGCAATTTATGCAACTTGTTTCAAAACATGCAATTAATGCATATATGAAATTGTCCTGTCATTGAAGACTAAAAATTGATTGTGAGATATATAAGCAGTAGCATTTTTAAATAAGATCATAAATTATAGAATAATTTGATTGCTCATTATAAGAATATCACATACTTAATTATTTAAAGATAACAGAACTTAAGTTCCATAAAATCATGTATACAAAATTGCTTGCATAACTACTCATCATTGTAACTTTAAAACATATTAAACATGAAATAGTTTTAAGAAAATCATTTAAGTTTTGAAATTTAGTTGAAACTTAAAAAAATTAGACTACCTACTTCAAGAATGTTACTAAGGCATTGTTGGTGTTTTTCTTCAGTTTGAATTGTAAATCTCCTTCAAGGTCTTTGTGGAGTCTTGGGCATAAGTTAAGGGTAAGAATCTAAATATTATTTCCCATTCTTAGTGGATTATTAATCAGATTCACAGATCAACAACCTAGATCATCGATTTAGACTCCAATCCTTCTATTAATAGTCAAATATATGACCTTTCAATAGAGAGGAGGCAAACTGATTAGCGCGAAAGAGCCCTATTCAAACCAAACGAATACACCACGATAATCAAACTACACTCATGCCTCTCCCGCATCAAATCCAAGGATTGATGTCCTCAATTTAAGGTTGATCTGTGCATCTAGATATACTGCATTATCTAATTAATCACTTCTTGGGGTCTAATAATCTTTGATCTTATAAATATATAAGAATTTTGTAGTTTCTAGGTCATGATCAGTTAAAATTATTCTTTGATCCTACATTTTATTGTATAATTAGGTTCGTGTCATCGCCGAATACAACAGACCCTTTCGATTGTAAATTGGACTTATATAGCCTTCTAAATTAAAGATTTTATGTTTTAGATCTTTTTAAAGGGTCCAGATTTGAATTATAGATCAAAACGCATCAAAACGAGGTTACCGGAAAGCGCCGATGTGTCTTGGTGATCGTAACGCATCGGTCTGCATCTTGGTTCCCAAGACGCAGTTGCATCCCGATTGAATGGCAACCATGCCCACATGTGTCCCACGCACAGAGACACCCCAAGCAGATGCATCTTCGTTGTGTGTCACCAAGAAGCATCTTCATCACCTTATTCGGTTGATTAGAATGAGATGGCCCGATATGAACCTTTAGATCTTTTTGGTCACCGATCAACGCCTATGATGCTTCTAAAACCACTTTTTTAAGGGTTTCTAGGGTTTTGAGGTCCCACAAACTCATCGAACAGCTTAGATCTCCCATCAGAGCTGTCCTTAAGTGGGCACCATCTTAGATCCACTGGATCTGTTTTTACCTATAATCTGCAGGCCAGTGAGAGCAGATCTAGCTTGAATCTAGGGAAACATGTTGGAAAAAGGGAAAAGGAAGGAGAGAGGGGGGGGACATTAACTTGCAGCCAGAGGAGTGGATTTGGTGCAATTTTTTCTGTGGGTGCATATCTGCCTATGCCTACCCAAACCGTAGTTGTCGTTGATGGAGAAGAAGGTAGTTGGAGGGAGAGGAAATAAAAGGAAGAGGGAAAGGAATCTAGGGAGAGAAGAGAGTGTGATGGAGGAAGGAGGAGGTGTATTTATAAAACTTTCATCCTCCTGTTTAATCCAAAATTTTAAAATAAAATAGGACTTAAAATTTTGGGTAGTTACAAGTGGGGTCGAAGGGGCATTGATCCTCAAACTTCAAGTGACAGATCTTGTTTCAGTGGGCCAACCATTCAGTGTATTCAATCTTTCCATTAAGTAAGCCTTTTATGAATCTTACTATGAAGTAATGCTTGAAACTGAAAATGTCTAGCATAATTACTTATAGACAACTCCACATCTTCTCCTGAATGTGCATAGTTTTAGATTTGAGTTTCCACTTTCTCCTTTAGTTGGAGATTAGATTTGAGACTAGCTTTAAAACCCTTCATTTATGAGATAATTTTCAAAGCAAGGTAAATGAGCTTGCGCTAGCTTTTAAGTATGAATGGTAATTCAACAGTCTACTTTATAATTCTTTGCCCATAAGAGAGAAATTGTACAGATGTAATGCATGAAATTGCTTAAGCAGAAGGCCGATAGGAGCATAAAGAGGTCCTTCAGGGCCATCTTTGTGTCAGCTGAAGCTTCTCGTGTGGTCAAAATGCTCTCCATCCAACTATCATAGATGGGATAGCCACGCGAAGTGCGCAGATATTACTGGTAGGGTGCCATGCCATACACTATCACTGACACAAAGTTAATAAAGGAAATTACAGACAATTGTTGTCTATATCAATTGGACTTGGGAAGCAAAATTCTGATGGTGTGTGTTCTTGTTGCATGATTGGCAAAAGGCTAAACTTGTACCAAAAGAGCAACTAATGTCCTTAATGTGATAGTGGTGACCAATTTCAACCAGATTCTTTGCAGCAAACTCCATAGAGAGAGAGAGCATATATATTATGGAAATGGTGAGGCCCTTCTTGGAAGTATATTCCATCTAATCAACAAACTACATGCTCTATTAGATGGCCAACGTTGAAATCACAAAGAAGAAGTTCACATAGTAGTGTATTGATTACGGGCCCCATCTTAGATGATATATACATTCACAACACATCTAACTATCTAAGAATCCAGACTTTACATGTGCATTAGATGTAGGCCCACATGTCTTCGATCAATGGGTCCATGAATGCGAGAATTACATGTGCATTAGAGGATGAAAGAGTAGTTATCCAATGACAAAGAAAAGTGCCAAGGTTGAGTTACAGAAAGAAACACTGGAACAGGAGAGAAAAGGAGAAGGCAAATGAAAATGGTTTGAGTGGATATGTTTTTTTCATTGGTTGTTTTGTATGAGGCATTGGAGAGAAAAATCCACCAAATCCTCACATCCTTTTAGCATGTGAAACTCAGTGCATACTTCACACCCAAAGATCAAACAACTGCTTTATAATTTCAGCGATCCAAGTAGTTCACCTTCTTGGAATTGCCTAACATAGGTTAAAGGGCATCCACAATGCATGAAGCTCTTGACGTATGTGAGATCCGGCAAAAGAGGGACCACAAGGGTCAATGGTATGCAACCTTACTTAATATTTTGCAAGAAGCTGTTTCCACACCTTGAACCCATAACCTTAAGGTCACACAATGACAACTCTACCACTGTGCCAAGGCTCCCCTTCAAGTGCCTAGCATATGTTCTCATTCAAAAATCTCATCCTTGCATTCTGACCTTGTACTTTATAGAGTGGCAGGCTAAAAGCTGTATAAAAGTGTTCCTCATTTTTTATGAAAAGGCCCTTCTTTGTATGATGGACCTGCTCACATGATTCTCTTAGCCCTGAATATTTCATAAACAAAAATCACAATAGATGCATGAGCTTAGCATCACAAAAGCCATATTTTTAAAACTTTAATTTGGACTTTTTATTATTATATAAAATCCTTAAACAGTTTATTACTTTGATAAAAGAAAGAACTATACTTTTCAAATGATAATACTATCCTATATATTTGCTCTTTGCAATACTAGATATTTAGCTTAAAGTAAAATATGAGCAGGTCCCATCATTCACAAGTGGGTCTTTCATAGCAATATAAGGGGCTTCTAGAGAAAGGCCCTATAGGGCCTTCAGTCCTCTTGCACTTTTAGGCTTTTTGAAGTTGTAAAAAGAACTGTAGAAAAGTGCTCATTGTCTTGTCTGTTTTAATACCTACGGGTTAAAGATCATCCAACAGATGAGGTTTTTGGATATGGCCCATCTAAGTACTAACATGATGAATGGCTTGGATCACTAAAACATGAGCCTCACCTCTCTCTCTCTCTCTCTCTCTCTCTCTCTCTCTCTCTCTCTCTCTCTCTCTCTCTCTCTCTCTCTCTCTCTCTCTCTCTCTCTCTCTCTCTCTCTCTCTCTCTCATATTAAATCAACTTAGGGTTAATTTTATGGCACTAACAACAAAAGTGACCTTCTCATGCCTATTTGTTTGCAAAGTTTTATATAGTAGAGTACTTCAAAATTGTCTTAGCCATTGATTTGTTGTCTTCATCAACAAAGTCGACACAAATAAAAGCTAGAATTGCCAAATGAGGGACAAATTTGGAGCACAAATGATGCCAGCAAATGAATGCTTTAGATCATTGGAAACGTGGGTTCCACTTGCATTAATTCTTCTAAAAAATATGGGCTTCCATTATTAATGGCAAGTGGAGTTTAGATTAATTAAATTCTAAGAAAGATTTTAGACCCTTTTTCAACTTTGATAACTGGTAACTAAAAGAGTTGGTAATTAAACCCGTTATAATCCTAACCTACATTATAATTTCTCTGCTCTAATTCTCTTTGGTTTAAGAGGCAATTCTAAAAATTGCATTTTCTTCCTCTTTCACTAATATTCAACCATTTCCAAAAAATTGCATTTATTTACTAAAGAATAATGGTTAAGTAGGATAATCCAGAAGATGAATGGTGGATACATATTGACGGTTTGCATGATAGAAATAGAACTCATAATTACAAACCACCCCACACCAATTGTAGGAAATTTACCATGAAGGCTTCTCCACCTTGATGGTGAAATAGCCTGAAAATTGCAATGTTAGGCTCTCACTCTAGTATACCTCCATTAAGAAATTAAAACTCCAAGAACTTGTTACATTTAGTAATCCATGCTGCTTTTAGAATGACCCATGAACTAAAAAGGGCAGCCCCAGTGCACCAAGCTCCTCCCTATGTGGGGTTCGAGGAAGGACAAACCATGAGGACCTATAGTACATAGCCTTATCTTGTATTTTCACAAGAGGTTGTTTCCACACCTTCAACCTATGACCTCAAGGTCACATGACTGCAACTTTTACCGTTACGCCAAGGCTCCCCTTGGAACAACCCATGAATTAAGGAAATTATTTCTCTTGCTAGCTACAATGTTGTAATGATAGGATTAATAGGAACTGGTCAAGTTACTGCCACTGTCACAGGTAAATTGTAAGAAGAACTGTTTCTACCACTATCATAGATAACTGATACGAATTGCATGTATTGTAATGATCCTAATTTTTTAAATTTTATTTTAAATAAATTTAAATAAAATTTAAATAAATATAAATGGGAGAATCTTCAAAATTAGGTCCCACATAATTAATCTTTTGAAAGATGTCAAATTAAACCTTAATACCTTCATATTTGGATTGTACTTGGAAAAATGATAGCAACAACACTAACTTTGCTGAAATCCGAGTCGGATGAATAAATGGTGATTTTTCTCATGAAGGGAATATTTATAATTTTATTAATGAGCCCCACCTATAGAAATCTAAGCCTGCTGCTAACAAGGTGCCTAGAAAACACCATGAGTGGGAATCATGCTTGCTGACAAGGATAATGCGGGTGTTATGATGGAAAGAGAACATCATCATAGAGGGTTTAAAAAAAAAAATTGAATGAATAAAGTAAATATGGGAGGGGACCAAAATTGATATTGGAACCCCCCCAAGTCAAAACACAAAAACAGATACTAGGTCTGTTCCTGCATCGATGAAAAAATAGAAGGAACCCGACACCGGGAAGGAGGAGAAGAGGAAGAAGAGGGAGGAGGAGAAAAGAGAAGGAGAGGAGAGGAAAGGAAAGGAGAAGAGAAGGAGAGAAGGAGAGGAGAAGGAGAGATGGGGAAGAAGACAGTATGCTTAGAAACCCTAGGTAGCACCAGCAAGAGAGAGTGAACAAAGGAAGAAGAAGTGGGAGAGGAGAAGGGAAGAAGAGAAATAAGGAGAGAGAAGGAGAAGGGGGAAGGGACTTACATGCTGGAAAACGTAAATAGACGGAGAAGAAGGGTTAAGGGATTTCAGTTTTTCCAGATGTACCAGTCGTCGCTGAAGAAGACGATGGCTCGGATCAGCTTTGCCCAACAAGGTAAATCGAAGCCCTAAGTTTGTGGGGTGATCCGAGTTGTTCCTGTTAGCCAATCAAAAGAAAGATCATTGCTGGAAAACGATGCTCAATCCACCTTCTCCAACAATCAATAAGAGGCATGGAATGATTCAGAGGTAGGATCTGTAAAACATGATTTCTTTTGTAAATTTGAGGAAATGCACGCTAGATCTAGGGATTTAGTATGAATTATATGCAGATTATAAGATTTTACTTGAAAAATATTATCAAACCTTAGATTAGCTTGGTTAGGACCGAAGAACAACACTGTTAGGGGCACTAATCAACCTATCTGAGGTTCTGATCCTTCGAGTGAAACTCGGACAAGGATGATCTGAGCCTTGAATCAACTTGCAACGGGAGTCCAACCCCTCAACCTTGATCCATGGAGAATCTAGTCATTTATCTCGTCCATGATTAGTGGATAGAGATTGACAGTAAGCTGGATTGCTCATCGAAGATTAGATAGGGATGATTCTACCCATGAATCAATCCATAGATATGATTCAGCTGTCGATCTCGTCCTTGATTGGTGTACAAAGATTGACAATGACTTAAACTGCATATTTGAAACTAGATAGCGTAGATCCAAGAGTTAGTATGTTACAAATTTCAATTGTTGAACCATAAACTTACAAAATTTATAAATTGGGATGATCCAAGATTGGTCAAAGCTTATATCATGCATGTACAACCCTGAAAAGCCAAATCTGATGCGTTCAAACTGTCAAATCATCTGTAAAAGACAAATCCGACCACTTTCAATTAATGTTAGTCGTCGGTACATCTCTAAAAGGCTGATCCAACCATTTAAATTGATGAAGCACTCACCCTAGACCTCATATTTCAAGTGGAGAGAGTGAATAATAGATCAGAGAATGATCTAATACTATTCCTTATGTTTCAATTAATGTTAGTCGTCGGTACATCTCTAAAAGGCTGATCCAACCATTTAAATTGATGAAGCACTCACCCTAGACCTCATATTTCAAGTGGAGAGAGTGAACAATAGATCAGAGAATGATCTGATACTATTCCTTATGTTTGATTAATGATTAACCACGTAAAATTGGATTAGTATATGAAAATAGAAGAAATTCTTAGATCTAGTTTGTAATAGAAAATTTAACAAAACAGATCAGGTTGATGATGAATTGATTAGGTGATAGAACTTGGACATTAACAAAAGCATAGGTTGAATGTTGTAAGTGTTAGTCTGCATAAGCAACGACTTATAAGTATGAGGATCATTGGAATGAAATTGAATATGACAATAAGTCATTGGTAAATGATTCAAACTTTTAGCCTAGGATCAACGATGGATCTAAAACCTAAGAGTTTCATGATCTTGAGTTGATTTGAACCATTAAACCTTGAAATGAGTGAAACCTTAGGTTATATGCATATATTTGAAATGTATGGAAATGAGAACTAATCCTAAAAACATCAAAATTAGGCACTGGGTAGAGAGGTGCAGTCAAATTGGCCATTGAGGACTGTGAAAGCTTGGGGAAAAGGAGAATCTTCACAAGATGTAGGTGGTTTTAACATCTATTTGCCCTTGAGATTTTAAATAATCAAATATTAGTTTATCATGTTTTCTAGTTGAGATTACTGAACTATCATGGAATTTACACTTTATCATGATACCTTATTTTATGCTTTTTAAGAATACAATGTTTGCAAATGAGGCATGGGAATTATATCTATATATCTTCATAGCTATGATGCATGCTTTTATATAAGAAACGAAAAAGATATTGCTTGTTATAGGCTCTTGTGTGCTTTTGAAAGAAATTATTATAATTGAAATTGCATCAATCCCATGTTTTGAGATGGGTTATAGAAATGCATAATTTTGCATGAGATATATGATATATGTTTTAATATCATTTTGGGATTGAGACATATCTTTATTCAGGTAATGAGCCTAGTAGGCACCATGCTAAGAGATTATACGGGGTGGCCTCCCGTCCTCTAACCACCAAAGGTATCCATGCCCAAAGTGGCATCATTTTTCTCGACTGCTGTGGTAGGAACAACCATTAGAGGTGGTCACGGCACTCTTTAGAGACGTATTCGTAGTCGCCGTGGAAGCTAAAGTAGCTATTCTCCAAATATCGAAGAGGCATGATTTAGTGATCTGGTCATGAGCATAGTGTGCCATAGGATTTCTATTTTGTGACTGACGTAGATGGGCTTGATGATGGTCCTTAGATGAGTACTTATGACTAACTAGTTGATGTGTTCACCGGGGTGTATATATGCATGTCATGATGTTGTTAGTTTGGGATTGCCGACGTTTGTGGTTTAACTGATGACTACTTTAATACTTTGAGGATCTTATTGCGTTGGATTTATCAAGTTATATGTGTATCTTTCACATAGTGCTCAAGTTATGCTTGTGATTTTTTGATATGTTCTATATTGCAATTTACTTGAGATTACTATGATGATTTAATCATTTGAAAAAATATGTATTTAAAGTGGTGCATATTTTATATTGACACTATCTAAAATGTTTTAACAGGAAATCGTGAACTAAGATTGGCTTGCAGCTTAAATCATGTTTCTTATCTCTGACTTATCATTTTATTCTTTTAGAAAGTGCATGAAAAAGGATTTGAGATGTTGTTTAGAATTGCATGAAAAACTTGGGTAAAATAGGTATGAAAACTGCCTACACAATGCAAGCTTGCTGTGACATTGTAAATTGTTTATAATGTCTCAGGTTGAAGAAATAGAGCAGGAAAATGAAGCAGAGGACTATGTAAGAGAGTTCAAGATGACAAATCAGGTATATCAATTATGTTTGCATTATGGTTAAGTTAAATAGTAGACTGAAGTAACAATTCGATCTAATATGACTTTACTTTATGGATATGTAGACATATAACTTGAAGTCGTGGTTGTGTGGCTGTGACTGGATTGATCCTAATAGGTATATTTTAAGTCATGTATGTTTCTTTGGTTTTTATTTATTGTGATTTACAAAATACTTAGTCATGCTTGTAAATGTGATGAGATGGAGACGGTGTCTCTCTTCTTCTTTGTTTTTATAAAAATTATATTTATCACGTATTTCGCAATGACATGCATTAAATATCTAATGTCCAAAAAATAGAGGAAACTCTGCCAAATTTTCGATAGCAATGTAGTGCTCATTTTGTCGATAATCCTTTTTGAGAAAAGAAAAATGACACTCGGGGTTTTTAAAAGGGTCTTTTCATGAAAAATGTTTTCGACTGTTTGTTTTCTAAATATTTAGGGCCTGACATTTAAAAAAAATTATAAAAATATATTATAAAACTAGGGTCGTTACATGTATGGCTTCTACTGAGAGAGTACTAGACTTCTACCGACTAGAACAATTTAAGGGAGACAAGAAAGAAGAATAATAAGATGGTTGTTTCTATTTTCTTCAGAGGGTATGCTTGTCATGTAATACAATGCAATTTTGTGAATTAATTGTACACTTGAAAATGACGAGAAACCCAAATCTTATGTTCTCATGTTGTTGCCCAGTTTCATCAAGGACATGCAACGGTTAACTAGAGTTGCTATTTATTTAATCACTTAATTAAATTCCAAAGAAATATTTTCTTTCTTATTTTTCTTCTTGGTCGACAAATTTAAACATGAAATTAGCTATGCATAATCCCAGTTCTTTGTGAACATGGTGTTTGGATGCCGATCTTAAATGTTTGGTGATCCAAAAAGTCTGGCAAAGTTGTAGATTAGTAGAAGGTTTTGAATGTGATAAAGTAAATTAATTAAGGTGCCAAGATGTTTGGCAATCTTAAAATATGGCATTTTTGTTTGTTGGTGAAGACATAAATTTGGGTTGCAAGCATAGTCGTAGAATTCTTTAAATAGTTGAAATTTTTATAAAAAAGCTTGACTTTTTTAATAAACCATAAGTTTCTACATTTTTCAAATTCAAAGCAAATGTTAAGAAATTAACATGAATTTATCTAATGAAACTCAAATTTCCTAAATAATTTGTCAAGTTCTTACAGATCAAGTTAAAAATTGAGATGAAAAGTTTAAGTTCCTATAAAAGAAAGTTTAGCTTGATGCATGAAGCTCCCATGTATCCAAGGTCTAGGGAAGGGGTGGGCCACAAAGAGTTCACAGAATGCAACTTTACCTTACATTTTTACAAGAGGCTATTTCTAAGCCTTGAACCTGTGACCTCCACTTCACACAATGATAACGCTATCATTCAGCCAAAGACTTCCCTTAAACTATTATATGAAAATTTTGTTGGAATTTTAGTGGTCCAGAACATTGTATTGTATTCAAATCTAATGTATATGATGTAGTAACTGCCCATGACATTTATCCTTGATGGAAGGATAACTGCCATTAACCATCTTTAAGTTTATAAAAGGGGTCCCTGATTCAAGCAGTTGCTCTCTCTCAAACTTTGAATTTCCATCATCGTACACTGCTGAGAATTAGAAGATCTTTTAAAGAAACTGTTACAGATCAATTGCTATGGCTAGAGATAAGTTTCTTAGATCTATCTGTTTTGCTTCCGTTGATTATATGTATTTGATTTACTGTAAACATGTAGAAATGATTTACAAAATTTTCTTCCTCCCAAATTTTTATGAACACTAAGCAAATTTTTAGCTTGCCATTTGTTCCTGAATCCAAACTTTGTAATTTTGGTCACAAATGGTTGTTGAACCAAACTCGAGCTTAGTTGAGGATAGTAACAAAGCATTAATTTCTTTGATTCGGGACGAAACATGTAGACCTTTATCAACATATCACCTAAAAGTTGAAAGCCGACCAAATGTGGGAGAATGTTGCAGCACAAGGCATCTATAGCCAGGCCTAGTGATCCGTGACTTTGGTCATTGAAAATATATTAAAGGTCTTATCGGTCGGCCGATGTGACCCCCCCAATCTGTAAGATTTTTGCATCTCTCTTTTTTCTGAACTATCCGAGCCATCCATTATTGCTCTACTTTGATGGTGGCTGGGAGCATATGATGATATCCATTTTGGTGACGCACATAACGAGCATGCAAATTCATGCATTAAGTAATATGGGAATCCATAACACATAAACAATGCACAAACAATTTGGACACTTCTATAACATTTTGGACCATCTTCTAGATCTTGTGTGCTCCAAGTTTGAGCCGTTGACTAAGCACCCATTTCATGTAAACAAGAGCTGTTGTTTTCTTAGCATAATGAGGAAGAAAATGCCCCCATGACCATCGCTTCATTTTTGAGAACATATGTTTCATGTGGGCTGTTGAGTTGGGGTGGTGATTGTTGTAAGCTGATAGCATGCAAAACTAAAGTTCGAGCTGTCAAATCGTAGTTCTAACTCTACAGAAACGTCTCGATCGCATGATTTTACAACTCCATAGACCACCCTAACGACAATACAACAGTAACGGTAAGAAGAAAAAGACTAAAAAATTGAAGGAAAGAATTTCTGCCCACTCATGCTGTGCTCTTCACTCATCCCACCTGTATTTAATGCCACCTTGCAGAGCAGAAAATTCAGTAAGAGAATCAAACACAGTCAAAAGAAGGGTTAGAGAGAGAGGAAGAGAGAGTTTATAGATTCTGTTAGGAAATTGAAGCTCATAAGAACCAAATCAGTAGCACCCAGTTCTGTTTCTCCTACTACATGAGGGTTGTATTGCTTTCTTTTGCCTTCAAAAGAACCTGATATTTGGTCAGGGAATTCATTCCATTCCAGTTTGAGTTTCCTGTTCTGGGTTTTCTTTCTCTTTTGTTCTGGTGTTCTCTCAACTGAAGGAGATGGATCTTCAATATTTGATGCATTTCTGCTTCGGTATTTTTGGTGGGTGCTGCTACGCACTTCTTCTCAGTTTCTATCTTCTTCTTGTCTTCTTGTTCTAATTTAATTTCTTACTGGTTTTTTTTTTTTTTTTTGCATTGATCTTTGACACAGGAAATGCAACTGCACTGTTTCTGTTCTTGGTCCCTATGTAAGTGTCACCATCTTCATTTCCCTCACTTTGCAGGACTTGCTTCTTCTGCTTGTCTTCATTTCCGCTTCTGGTCATCTATTTATCTCGGTGTTTCTTCAGCAGCGAAGCTTACAAGTCTTGGGTTTTCTTTTCTGTTTCTCATTTTAGAGCAATCTTTCTTTCATCATCACCATCTTTCCGCCGATACATAGTTTTTTTCTCCGTTCTTGTAAGATCTCTTTTCCGTTACTTCCTCTTATCTTCTCATTCTTTACTACCAGTAACCTTAGATAGGATTGAACTGGATTCTTGCTTCTGATCACTATCAACGGCTTGGATCTCTTATTTTATCATTTCTTTTCATTTCTACTAACTTAGCCATCCATTTTTGTCTCCATTGCTGAAAGAGTACCCTGGTTGTCATATCTCTAACCATTGTAAAGACTCGTATTGGGTCTCTGATCTCTACCAGAGAAATAAGGAAACCTCCGTTTCTGTTTTATTCTTCCATGAGGAAGTAAGAAACGCCAGGCTACGGCAGTCCTCTAAGCTTATTTTTCGACTCACGGGCTGTTCTTTTCATTCCCAATGCACATATTTGCTCCTTTTCAATTCAGTTCTTCAAAGTTCTTGCAGGAAACAGCTTTTTTCTTTGCTTTCATTTCCTTCTCTATGTTCAGTTCATAAAGCTGAATCTCTTTCTTGGTAAACATAAAGCTGATGCAGCGTTTGTCTGTATATGTGTTTGGTTCTGTGCAGCATAACTTTCAGGAGGATCATAAGGAACAAATCAGTAGAGAAATTTTCAGGCATTCCATACGTGATCACCTTGCTTAACTGTCTCCTCTCGGCATGGTAATCTTCTCTCTCTTCTCTGGCAATCTGTGGAAGTACTATTTTGCCCATGATATTCTCTCTCTCTCACCTAGCAAAGTTGGGCTTGCCACCCATTTAAATTTGTCCTATTCGTCTATCACATCATTGATTCTGATGGGTGGACATGCCTATTTTACTGGTTGCAAAGCCTCTGTGTGACAGACAGTACCTCTGAAGTCACTTCCCGATGAGTTTTGCATGGTCAGGAGTATTTTTGTCATTTAGTTTGTGAGAACCTCCTACGCGGATCATGAGGCTGATGTTGGTAAATGGAGAACCGTAGATTAAAAGGCTCTTTTGTAACTAACATGATAAGACTAGAACACCAAAATATACTTGTGTCACTACTTGTTTGCCTCACGTACACTGTGCGCTGTGATTCAGAGTGCCTGAATAAAAAAGTAGCAAGACAAGAAAGAATAAAATTATGAATGAAAATATTAGAGAAAATTTGACACGAATAGATAATAAGATAAGGGAATTAGACTCAGATGGTTTGAATGTGTCCAACGAAGATAAAGAACGACATGTGTGAGAAGCGAGGGAATGCAAGTCATAGGTTTTAAAAGCACAAAAAAAGCTTAAAAAACATGAATAGAAGTGATGAGAAAATATTTAAAAATTTTAAGACTAAATGAAATTATGATACTTAATAGAGAAAAATGAAAAAACAAGATTCATGTAGCCGACCCCTAATCAAGATAAAGTCTTAATGATGATGATATACATGAAATGTACTATGTATATACTTCTATATAGAGGATTCCGATGGCCATGGGACAAAATTATTCACGGATAGTGACTTTTTATCTCTTGTTATAGATACCCCTAAATCATAGTTAAAATTGTTTAAGAACAATGCCATTGCTTAATACTAATCCCCTAGCTGTTATATGTTCCTGGGACAGGTATGGCTTGCCTTTTGTGTCCCCACACAACATCTTAGTGAGCACGATCAACGGCACGGGGGCCGTGATCGAGTTGGTCTATGTTGTGATCTTCCTCATCTATGCTCCGAAGAAGGGGAAGATCATGATCTTAGGACTGCTAATGTTAGTCCTAGCAATGTTTGCAGTGGTGGCTCTAGTCTCCCTCTTGGCCCTTCACCACCAGGAGAGGAAGCCATTTTGCGGATTTGCTGCCACAATTTTCTCCATCATCATGTATGCTTCCCCTTTGTCTGTCATGGTAAGCAAAATCAATTGCCCAACTTCCATCTCATTTGTTGTGTTATGATATAAACGAAAACATTGGTGTCCAGAGGCGAGTAATTCGCACCAAAAGCGTGGAGTTCATGCCATTTTTCCTGTCACTCTTCTGCTTCCTGTGCGGGACTTCTTGGCTCATATTTGGAATCCTGGGACGCGACCCTTTTGTAGCAGTAAGTGCCCTTCCTCTCTCATCTGTTCCTTTTTATTGTAGCTATACACACAACTCGTGTATAAATCTGTACGCTAATGTTTAGTGTAAAAGGATAGTCTCGGTACACACGAAACTCCTACGTACGTAGGGTCTAGGAGAGAGGTGGACCACAAGGGTCAATAGTACACAGCTTTACTTTGCATTTTGCAAGAGACTATTTTTACACTTTAAACCAATGACTTCAAGGTCACATGATGACAACTTGCTTTAATTCAAGGCCCTTTCCCTAATTGGTTGGTGGAGCGATATTCACAATTTTGGGGGCTTTAGGTAGGGGTTTCATTAAGATATTATGCATAAAGGTTTGGGTATCTAAAGAAGCTTTTAATTGTGGTCAGCACTATGAAGTGTAAGGACTTGCACATATAGGCACTTGAAGTGCAAGAGAATTCCAGATATTTGATGGCCCAAATTGCTTATGTTCTGGGTCTCTTATTAAATAGGCCAAGCACCAAATGTATCTGTCACTGGGTGCTCCAAATCACTGAAAAATGTACCATTTTCAGAGAATAATAATGCAAAAAATCTTAACCAATTGTAGGGTTAGGATCATCCACTTGAGAAGATTTTTGGGGTATCCTTATCTAAGATGTGACACCCAAGATGAATGGTTAGTATAATCCACCATCTGGCCCCTCATACCCTTATTGATCCAGAGTGCTTCAAGTGCATTAAGATATGTTTTCTTCATTTTAGGCAATGATTTTGATTTTTGGGACTTCTTTTATTCAGGTTCTTTTGATCAAATCATTTCTTTTAAGTTGTCAACATTATGGGCCTACTCTTCATACTATACTTACCTGAAAAGCAATTATATTTTTCTCTCAATGGACGGCCAAGATCATCCGGTTGCCTGTCTATCAGAATTAACCTGACTCAGCGGTCTGCAGGAGATCAAAGGGGCATAACTACTAATTTTGGAGCTATATATGCTATAGTTACCTGAGTGATGCCACACTGCTGACGTATGGGAACATGTGGGTCCGTTCACAAATCGTGCCATGTCAAGTGCCACAAAACTTTGTTTTATATTTTGCAAAAGGTTGTTTTCACACCTTGAACTAGTAACCTAAGGTTACAAGATGACAACTCTACCATTAAGCCAAGGCTCTCCTTCTGTTCTAGCCATAATCTGGATAAATCAAATGAGCTGAACATAGATAACTGATCTCTGTTGCGCGTTTGTGTCTGTGGTGCAGGTCCCAAATGGGTTTGGATGTGTATTGGGCACTCTGCAGCTGATTTTTTATGCCATCTACAGAGACTGGAGAGGAAAAGACCAAGACGGCAACAACATGAACAATGGCACTAGCAGTGACGATATCATGGAGATGGGCTGTGGTGGCGGAGTTGTTGTTGCTGATAGCAAGCCAATTACAACCAACCAAAGCAACAATCTTAACTGTGGAAAACCCATGGATCCTCGTCCTCAGCAGAATGGACATGTCTAGGCCTTGATGACTGTTATTGTCTCCAAAGTCCCAAAGTATCATTTACTCGTGTCATTTTTGTTTTGTTAGCATTTGATTCTCTCGCTAGCTCTTGTTTCATGTTCTCTATTTAGCTTTACCACAAAAGGAAGATGATATCCTAGTTAGCTAGTTTCATTTCTATACATAAATAATATCAGACTGAGCGTTTGAGATTCCGTATCCTATTTGTTCTGCCCTGGCACCCACTTGTCTTTCTTTTTTCAAAGCAAAGACTTACCAAGTAAACTACCTAAAAGCATCTCTTATAAGGGAAAACCATTGTTCGTTAGTAGCTAATTGGTTGAGCGGTTGGCTGTTAACTAATTGGTTGTAGGTAGATTCGCTCCATCAATTACTTTTTTGGATTTGAAAAAAAGATAGTAAAGGGCAGTCCCTCTGCACAAAGCTCCCGCCCTATGCAGGGTCTGGGGAAGGGGTGGACCACATGGGTCTAAAGTACACGACTTTATCTTGCATTTTGCAAAAAGCTGTTTCCATGCCTTGAACCTGTAACCTGAAAGTCACATGATGGCTAAGGCTCCCCTTCTATAAAAAAATATAGTAAAACTCCCAATTTTTCCTACCTCCATGAAGAAATAGTATGGTTTGTGGCCAACTCTCTTAGACGGCTTTTAAAACCCACGTACATTTGTGTGTACATGCATGATACATTCAAGTCATGTTGTTCTTTAAAATAAATAAATAAAGAGAAGAAGAGCTCAATTTGTGAAACCAAGCCTGCAAAGCCCACTTTAAACCATATAAAAAAATTTCAAGTTTGCACATATATGACGGATATAGTTCATGAGTGAAGCCCTGTGATTCTGACATGTACACCGTCTCTTGAAGGCGTCTAATCAACAGAGAGACCAGTGATCAGAGACTGCAATAGAGAAAATAGTTCTTAGAGTATTGGGCTTAACTACAGGATTAAGAAGTGTTGTTAATCTATGTTCTCTTGTTGATTATAGCACTTGGCCACGAGACAGACCTTCTACCTTCCACAAATCCATCTCAACAATCTTCCATGTTAAGTACCCACTTGGATCATTTGAGATTTATGTGGGTCTACATGAAAGTGTGTGGTGAGAAAAGTGCTTCTCTCTCTCTCTCTGTGGTGATTTCCCACTCTCGGGTGATTTCTTTCTCATAATAGAATCACTGCCATGGATTCTGCATTTTTCAAACCCTTTTGCTAGAAAAACTTAGTACATACAACAAGAGTATAGATGCTCAAAACCATCACACAGTATACACGGTCCTGTGTACATCCGTGGGCGAAGACGATCACAGCTACATACCCCAAGGCAGATTGGAACCACATTCAAATCCGACAATGTACTAAACCTGTAAACCAAGACCCTTATTTTGTGCTTCAGTTCCCCACGCCTCGGCCATCTAGGACCTTCATTAGGCCCTTCCGGCCACAGAGTCACAGACAAACCCCGGACGACGAGGTTTGTCTTTAAGTAGAACTCAAGTGATATGGGCTTCTTGGGATATGAGAATAGTATCAGGTTACGGTTACGGTTCTGCAAAATCCGCAAAAAGTATAGGAAAAGAGGACAAGACAAAAGTCTAAGAGACCATAGAATGAATTAAAAGTGAACTTGCAGGCCAGATGAATGGGACCTAGTGTGTGTCAAACAATAAAAATCAAGCCTACAATTCTTCTCTTTCCTAGGCCATTGCAGTCTAGTTACAGACTGACTACTGGGTCCTAGTCTATATTTTCAGCATTCAAACAAGGCATCGAGCAGTCCAAAACAGCCGACGCTGCCACTACGCTAGAAGCTTAACTTTAACTCCACGCAAATGGCTCCAGGTAACACAGACGACCTTTGTTCTATGTGGAAAGACATTTAGTTCCACTGGCCCAGTCAGACCCCCTACGGAAACAAACACCCACTTTAGCAAGCTTTCTTTACACGCACCACACGTCAAAAGAACATCACCATCAATCCCAAGATTTTCAGGTATCTCAACGATGGACCCATGAAATCTAATACCAGCATGCGTCTTAATAAATACGGGGCCATTCTTGGCAATGGGCTATCTTCAATCAAGCTAAAACAACACGCAAGTTGTGATCAACTTCCTTGAGAATCACAAACAGAATCGCATAACGTTGTCCCTAGATATTGTCTATTAATTCGACAAGGACAATATAATAATCTTGAGGATAAATGACTTGGTCAACTTAAATTGTGCCTCCAATGAAGCAACAGTTCGTGTTAAATAGCTATCATGACATACTGTCTTTCTTTTTCTTTTCAATTAATGGCGCTGACACCAAAAATTTTATTGAAAGATAACACAACGTGGAGAAGAAATCTCACACGAGATGGAGCAAAAGAAAAACTATGTGCTTGTTTGGGAACTTGTTTTTGTTGTACACGAATCTAACAGGTTACTTGAAAAGACTCTTAACTTTAAAAAAATAAACTCACGATAAAAGAGCTAAAAGCTAAAGAAGCCTTCAATCCTTACTCCTTATCTCAATCTCAGCCCACTATAGAGGGAAGATTCTTGGCCCCTCTTCATTTTTTACAGGAGTCTCTACCCACGTAAAAGTAGGGCAGAGTTGAAAAGGAAAAAGCAAATTTGTCTTCTTTTTTATTATTTTGATGAATAAAATAGACAAAATAGACTCACATTTTTCAGTCCAAAAGATAGGTTCCTCTTGAAAACACTCCTAACCCTACAAGATGCCCTTCTCTAGGAACAAGTTTCCGAACAAGCATCATATGAAATCATTTGCTATATCATCCATTGTCTTCTTCTTTTTTTCTTTCAAATCCAAATATTAGGTTTAATATTTCTTATTTATTTCTATTTCAATCTCTATACAGAGAGAGAGAGAGAGAGAGAGAGAGATGGTGATGCAGCTTTGGAAATTTGATTATTATCCTAATGCCCCTCCAATTGCAAATTTCACATTCCCTTCCATCAGCAATTAACTTCAAGTGCTCTTATTCCCTCCTGGTCGATCACCTTTACATAACTAAAACTTCAAGTGCATCGAATATCCTTCATTTCGTATAAATTAAATACAAGATGGGATTTTGGGCTCATGGGTTTGGTGTGGAATCTACAAACAACAATGAAAATGAAAACAGCTAATAAGAAAAATAATAATACACCTCTAAACTATATCTCTCAAAAGCTATAAAAACTCTCAAGAACAAAACTGGAAGCGAAAAGCAGTCAAAAAGGAGCAGAAACGACATCTCGAGCAATAGGAGGAAGCCTCAAAGGATTTGCTGCAACATAGCCCCATTCTTCTTCCAACCCTGCCATGGAATCCACCACCTCCTCGTTTTTCTGCCTGGCACTAACTACTGGTTGCAAGCCCTGTTCCAGAAAACCAAACACCCAGCCTCAGAAAAACCATTCTAGTAAATCACCAAATTATCTATTTTGTCACATCTTATGAATGTCTGCATTTCATTCGCAACTGAAAAATGGCTACTCCGGATGAATGGAGATGATTTATCAATTGGGTTAGTGTTGGTCCTCCGAAAGATCTTCCTGTATCATCATCATCGTCAACATAGTTTAGAAAGTACAGCAGGCGACTGTTGGATGCTGATTTAATACATGGTATGTTGGACTCTTGTCGATTAACTATGAATCATTTGCCATGAATTTCTTACTATATTAATACTAGCCTCTACCACTACGTGGACCTGTTCTACAGATTATCGTACAAGTCAAGCCCATGACGTGTTGGGCTGGTACAGTGGATGTGCTACGGAACATACCACCGTCTGCTTGGCTTTTCTCTAAAAGTAGCAGTAACAAGGACAAGAACTCTAGTTTACAATGACGGAACACATTTGGTCCCTCTCTCATTATCTCTGTAATTTTTTCAGGTAATTTAAGCTCTTGATCTCATTCTTGAAACTCATCTGGATAATCTAAAGATCCCACTGAACAACATCCATTATGTATGAAAAAGTTTATACATGAAAAAGGAAGAACCAAGGCTTGCCCTTTAGACTTTCCTTGATACTGCCACTTCCCTATTCTTCCACCCTTGTAGTCAGCTGCAACAGGACATTATCTGACCAAAAGCTAATCCCTAAACCGTCCAACAAATCAACAAATGCCAACCCAAACATGGGGTCCATAGGAGGAGTCACCAGAATTGAATTCTTTTTTATAGTCTTTTTGGGAATGGATACTAGAATTGAATTCTTACCTCAGTGAAAATACCTATTGCTTCTTCTATGCTCTTGGTGTTCATCACGTATAGCGCTGCATCCTAACAGATGATTTCAATTCCATTAGCAACCATTAAACAAACCCAAGAAAGAAAGAGAAAACACCCATTTAAGACTTGAAAGCTTCTTTCAATAATTCAAGCAATTCCTGCCCAACACAATCTTAAATATGGCCGTGTGTGTGTGTGCGCGCTCTAAATGATAATAAGAAGAAAAGGATAACGTGAATGAATTCATTACCCGTGCATACTGAATTTGATCGAGACTCAATGTTCTTGGCTCCTTTTCAATCGATGACTCCCTCTCGATTTTGAGTGATGAGGATTTCTTCATTTTGTAATTTCCCTTGCTTGAAGAAGCTGAGTTTTCTTCGGAAAAAGCCGAATAATCCAGTTATAAATAGTTCATGGAAAAGGGTCTCGGAACAGAACAAAACCTCCAAAACCAACTTCGCCCGCTGGTTGAGATGTTTCTGTTGCTCACAGACTTGCCCATAAATAGGACCAGACTTGGGTCAGATGGGCCGCGTGTTTGCTTAAAGTGAAAATCCACCTTACACGTTGCACTAAATCCCTGAATCAAGGGACACGTGGCAAAAGATAAGGAAATGTCTGTTTTGAGGAGAAAGACAGAGATAGGCAATGAGACGTGGAAGCTTGTCCTGTGGATAAAGTGCCACCTGGAATTGAGTTGCCACTGCTTTTAGATGTTTGCTGGAAAAAAATAGGCAGTTTATACATTTGCTAATGTTAGAAGGGGAGCCTTATACCAATTGTAGAGTCACAGCGTCTTCGTCGTGTGATTCTGAGGTTACGGATTTAATGAGTAAAAACAGTCTCGAATTCTGTAAAATATTTTAGAACTTCGTGCACCGGCTGCTCTTTTTATATTTGGTAATGCTAAATATTTTGTTTAATCAACATTTGGCAATGCTAATAATTTTGTTTAATCCACGATAAGATAAGTCTTCAGGTTGATATCATACCTACCAACCCGCCACTCAAGGTATAAAGAATAATTGAAAATCTTCTTTCCTGTCTTGGCACTACCTGATTGGCTTTTCATGACTCGTTACTAGCTCCAAAATCCCTTCAAAGTTGCCATCTTATAAAGTAAATAAGTGATGTTTGACCCTATATTTTATGAAGATGAAGAGTCCCAGCAGATGTCCACCTGCCCTTTTTTCTTCTTTCGAGAGAAGGCAAAGTAATTTATTAGGCACAGCTAAGAAAGTCCTGAAGAACAACTACAAAGGGGTTGGAGAGAACTCAACGCCAAAACCAGAAATGAAAACTCAACAAAAAAGAAAAAAGAAAAAAAAGTAGCCTCTGGGTGCAAGAAGCTTTCGCCTATGTAGGGTTTGGGGAAGGGGCGAACTTCAAGGGCCTAAAGTATACAATTTTATCTTGCATTTTGCAAGAAGTTATTTGCAAGTCTTAAACCCATGACCTTAAGGTCACATGACAACAACTTTTAACTTTTCATTAAGGCTCCCCTTCTAAATAAAAACTCAACAAAAAAGAGGAAATTCTCAATCCTTGACCACAACCACCCTCCCCAGCCAACCTGTCTGCAGCCTCCTCCTGAGTTACATCACTCAAAACTTGATTGGCCTGAAACTTTCTATCCAACAAAGAAGACCAAATCATGTCCATCAAGTTTGAAAATCTGATTGGATCAATCACAACGCGCGAATCCCTTCAACCACCGAAGTTTTATTGCCAAATTTCTCTGCCAGGATTATACCAGTATTGGCGGCACACATCTCAGCGTCAATGGCATTCATACTGTCCGCAGGCCCTGCAAGCTCCAGTAAAGTTTTTATACTATCATCTCTAATGATGCCTTCCATGCTGGCTTTAAACTCCCCATTACTTTGCTTAACCGCTGAACCATCAAATTTGAGTTTTAGCCACCCCTGCGCTGGTTTCACCCACTTGGTCTGTTTCTTATGCACTGACTGCCGATCTTGAACCAATGCAGACCAATATCGGATCACTTCGGAAATGGTGTTGGTGTTGAAGAGCGAATCAGCTTCAACCCAAGAAGTCACCAGCCACTTGATTTTAAAAGCCAAGCGTCTTAACCCAATCTCCTTCCCTTTGAAAATTCTCCTGTTTCTTTCTTTCCAAATCATCCATGAAGTGGCTGGAAGACACCAGGCCCAAACTTGCTTGGCGTTGACCGAGGATGAATGTATCTTCCTATGTTGAACGAGAGGCAAAATTGATTGTGGCATCACCCAGTCCAAATGAAACCATGCCAAGATTTCTGCCCAAATCGAGAAAGAGTACCGGCATTAAAAGGGCAGTTCCAGGGTGCACGAAGCTTCAGTGTATGCAGGGTTTAGGGAAGGGACAGACCACAAGAGTCAATAGTATGCAGCCTTACCTTACATTTTGCAGAAAGCTGTTTTCACACCTTCAACCCGTGACCTCAAAGTCAAAAGACGACAACTCTACCATTGCGCCAAGGCTCCCCTTCTAGAAAGAGTACTGGCACTGCAAAAGCAAATAATTATGCTAGAGATTATCTTCCTCACCTTCTAAGACCATCCGGCCTAAGAGGCTTCTCCCAAGCAGCTACCCAACTAAACACTGAACTCGTGGAGGAACCTTTCATTTTCATATTTTAACCACAAGATGTGTAGTCAGTGCACGAAGCTCTCTCGTATGCAGGTTTGGAGAAAAGGAGGATTACAAGGGCCATGCAGTCTTGAACTCGTGACCACAAAGTCACAAATCTGTTAAGATCCAAGGTCCAGATTTGCCTCCAGGTATTTTCTGCTAGAAAACCAGCCACCTGTTCTGATACGTAGACGATCTCTCAACTGTTTGTCTCCACAAGTGTGATCGATCCACCGCAAATCTCCATATCCATTTTGCATCCACGCTCCCATTTTTATTTGTGATACGTCTTTTATTTTTAAATTTTGTAAAGATCAAAGCCACTCGTCATTTTACATCCACGCTCCAAATTTTACCATAGATAAGATGAGAATACAAGGGTTAAGATGGATCTCCTTTAACAGAGGTGAATGTGAGAGTGAGGGTAACGAGAAGAACTATGTTTTTGCCTAGGCCCGTCTTTGGCTTCATGGGATGAGATGCTGCATTTTATTTTCAATTTTTTAGCTCTAAGACATTCATCTCGTTTATGCTCTTATTTTAGTTTGCCCACTAGAAATCATGTCAATAGTGACTTTTGGTGTAGGCCTAATTTAAGAGAGATTATGAATAATATGAATGAGTTAATCTTCCAAAATCTAGTAAAAAAATAAGACACTGCCTCAACATTTCCAAATAAGACTTCTTCTTTTTTTGCAAATCTTTTATAGGCCACCCATAAATTTCATTGGAAATTCCATATCCCTTAAATCTTTTCTCTCTTTAGGAACTCCCCCTTAAACATCTCTTCAAAACCTATCTTACTCTAACATATCTCTATGTAAAAGGTCACTAGTTCTCAAGTCTCTCTGTTATATCCATCTATAGAGTCCATGTAAGTGTAGACACTCAAGAGAAAAAGGTGTAAATGCCCATTTTTTCATGCAAAGTAGAACTTCTTTGGCAGATCTAAGCTGTCCATCATGTTCATAATGCCAAAAATGATGACTCTTGAGAAATCAATGCATTTAGATGATCCTAACTACTTGTTTTGGATCTTTGAAAAACTTAAGAAAAATGAATAGCCATAATTACCAAAAGAACATGGATTACAACCAATCAATGGGCATGAAATTTTAGTTGTAGCCAATTTTATGTCATTTGTAATATTATAAACAACTTAGATATGCAATTTACCTTGCATGGAGAAATGGGTGTGTACACCTTCTACTCCTCATGATATCAGGACTCCTATATATATATATATATATATATATATATATATATATCATCTCTCATGAAATCTCCCCACCCCCCACCCCCTCTTTTTTGGTGGGCTTGTAAATTAATGGGGATTATTGAATGATCTTTTTGAAGATATCTATACCTCAACTGATTTGGATGATCCAATCAATATGCAATTTTGTCTTCTAAATTTGAATGCCTTAAATAATCAAAGTAATTAATCTATAAAAGTGCATTACTTTGCTTTAGGGAAAAATACAACAAGTTCTGAATCTAAAAGAAAATACAAACTTGGTCTAGAGGCAGGTTTTCAAAGAGTCCAAAGGCAATTGGTCTAAGGCCATGATCTCAAAGAAACTAGAGGCATTTGGTGTTAAACAATCAAGATTCAAAAGCCTAGAAAAGCGACAGGAGTGACCTCCAAGAGAGAAAAGAGCTATCCTGAACAACTTTCTCTAGCTCTCAACTGTAGAGGAATACCGAAGAAAGAGAAGAAAGAGCGATGCTAAAGGGCCTCTCTAATTTGTAACTAAAAAGGACCCTAAAAACCCTAGGAGAGAATTTCCAAAACTCGAAAAGAGATGAGAGAAAACTTATGCAAAGGACTTGCTTGGGCATCAAGCTGCCTTATTTGTTTAACCCTCAAATCACTCTAAATCACCCTATCTTTTCTCCTTCACACTAATAGGCCCCCCTAAAGATATTTAAGCCTTGTAGTGCTAAACCGTCTTGCAGCGATGGGCCTCTTAAACCACTCACATGATATAAGAACACCCCTTTTCCTCTCGCATATCAGAAAACCAGTGTGAAACTAGTGTAGAAGTGTACCCTTCCTACCACGTTCTTCACTAGAAGTCATCTCTTTTCCTTGGAGGTAATTTTCTGTTCCTCTCTCTAACGCCCCATTACACTAAGTTGGTGTGAAACTATTTTCCGTTAACTTTAAATCAGTTAGTGTAAGGCTCCTACTGCTTTCTTTACCAGAAGTTATCTCCTCTGTAGGAGAGACTAATTCCAATTCTATTTGGTTAATTATCTTTCTCTACAACCTTCAAAAGACGAGTCCCTCTCTCTCTGCGAAAAAAAAAATCATAGATGGATCATAAAGCCAATCTAATCTGTACTTGTAGTATGTGGCACGCACTCTTCATGGTGGACTTCTTTTGTTTGGCACAGACGGACTCACAGTCTCTGTAGAAGTGAGCAGCTTGGGCATCAGGCCGAGTAACTCTAGGACATAGAGATAGCTCCAAAATTAGTAGTTAAGCCATTGTGACCTACTGCAGAGACCGCTAAGTCAGGCTAATTCTGGCATTTTGTGTGCATCGGTTAATCTGATGAACAAACAACCGGATAATCTAACGCCGTCCATTCTGAGAAAAGTCTAATTGTTTTTTCAGGTAACCACAGGCTGAAGAGTTGCCCCAAAATGTTGACAACTTACAAGAACTGATATGATCAAAAGAACCTGAATAAAAGAAGTCCCAAAAATCAAAATCATAGGCTGAAATGGAGAAATCATATCCTAATGCACGTTAAGCACGCTGGATCAATCACCATATGAGGCACCACATGGTGGATTATCTAACCATTCTTAGATATGGATACCCCAAAAATCTTCTGGAGTGGATGATCCCAACCCTGCAATTGGTTAAGATTTTTTTGCATTATTATTCTCTGAAAATGGTCCATTTTTTCAGTGATTTGGAACACCCAGTGACAAATATTTCTGGTGCATGGCCTATTTAATAAGAGACCCACATGATAAGCAATGTGGGCCATCAAATATTTGTCTGTGCAGGTCCTTACACTTCATAGTGCGGACAACAAACTAAAGCTTCTTTAGATGAAAGGCTTTTACACCGAACCCTCCTTGTACAAGATCTTGAAGAACCCCCAGCCTTGAGTCCCCAAATTGTGAATAATTTGTCCCCAGTTTGCTGTCCACATGCCCAACTGAATCTTCCCATATAGAAGTATATACACAGTAGATTGGGTATATATAAACATTACAAAATCTATATCAACCAAACATGTAGTAACATAATTATATTTTGGTCTGATAAACTTGTGATTTAAGGAACAAAAGAGGGGTCTCTGAGCCCATGGCAGTGCAATTACCAGCAGCAGCAGCAGCTTCATGATATACTTGGGGGTAATGGAGGGTTCCAGCAGATAAGTTGGATTACGCAGCCAGAAAAAGTGGCAGAGGAAGACTCTCATGAAGACCATCCACTTACCATTCCTCCATTAGATTACGTTCGATGGGTCAGCAGCCTATGGATTTGTGTAAGCTAAATCGATCGTCCCAGAACTAATGCAGGATTAAAGGTTGAGGAATGATGGATTCAAGTCGCACTTGCAACTTAGCACAAACAACTGGGGGATGAAACATCCGGTTCAAGGGAAACAACAAAGCAGGGGAGGTAGTAGAGCAGAGTCCAGTCACAGGTTGGTCTAGCCATGGTCTGCACATTGAGGTTGCAGCATGGCACTGCAACAAGAAGAAGAAAAACGAAAAACACACATCCAGCCTCCCTCTCTCTCTCTCTCTCCCCCAAACTAAGTAAAATCCAAGGAACACAAGAAAACCAAAAAACTCCCACAAATCATCCCAATCAGCTTCCCAAGCCCTATTTCCTCCTCTTCCCTCCGTACTAGCAATTCTCCCACCCCATCCAAATGTCAGATCCCGGCGACCGAAACTCCGCCCGTCGCCACAAAAAACCAGCTTCCCGATGAAACTTAGGTTGCTCTTTCGTGGGTCCCCGTAGCCCCGAACATCGCCACCACTCATCAACCCTCCGAGTCCCCAAAATCCGATCCCTTCCAAAAACCCTCCAATTCCTATCCCAATTCTCCCTCACCCACTAATAAAATTGGGTTGGTAGGTCGGAAAGACCCGCGTCGGATTCTTTCACCCCGATAGAGTGTCGCCCATCGATTCCGATGGTCCTCATGAATCCATTCATGCCGGACACTGCCAGAGAGTCGGAATTGAAGGCGGCAAATGTTCCTCTTCCGGCACCGGCGGAGAACAGGCTGTTGCCGGGGAGATCTAGTTTTTCTTCGATAATGTTTACGACGAAACAATATATGATGGATTTGATGTGAGATTGGATTTGAAAGGAAGGGACGGTGGATTTTTAGTTTGGGAGCTGGATTCGGCGACTTTTTGGAGCAATAGCGCTTTTTTGAGGCGAAGATTTGGGAGTGGCGAGCAGGGTCAGCGTGGTGAAGCTTGTTGTTTGGTTGAAGTTAGGAATTTGGGGGTTTTCGGGGACACGATTGAGTTGATGTTTGAGAAGGATGTTATGAGGCATTTGTTTATCGTCGGATATCTGGATCAATTGATATACTCGAGGTGAGTAGTTCTAGAGGCTTTTCTGTCTGTAGACCTGTTATGATCTGTCTATGGAACTTGAAAATATTCTGTTTATGGAATTTCATTTATTTTATTGCTGTATTCAACAGATTTGCTATCTTGATTTCTTTTTGAACTCTTGAAATCTGGGGTTTGCTGTATGAAACTAAGCTACTTTGTTGTCATTGGATATTTGGTCACAAACTTTTAGTTATCCTCACAGCATGAAAGCAATGGTGAAAATGGAATGTTTCTGTTTATATCATCAGATCAGACAAGATGAATGTATAAAGCACATATTTTGGATTGCTAGTGAGCTTTCAAAGTGAGAAATGTCAGATAATGTGTATAGTTCATTAGTTGCCGAAGTATATGGAGTCTTATCTCGTTATAAACGTGGGCGGGGAGTCATATGATGTATACAATAAGCTTCCTTAACTTAGCGTTTGGTGTATGGTGTATGTTCCTGTGTTATACGTACTAGTAACAGGCACATGCAAATGAATACGAGAGAGAGAGAGAGAGAGAGAGAGAGAGAGAGAGAGAGAGAGAGAGTGTTATTGTTTCTTATGACTCAGGTTTTAAGTTCAGAGACGACTCCTAAACAGTAGGCGGAGAGGTTAGGAAGCGTGGGGGCTTGTCTTGTATATAGCATAGATGTATTGCATGTTAACTAGAGCTAAGCACTCAATTTCTTTTACATTTAGTCTATGACGTTCTGGTATGAAACACATAAAATTTCTAGCAGTCTAATATCAGAAAGCTAAGGAAAGGAGATCAGAAGAAAGTTGATTCTATAGAGAACACATTGTCTGTCTTATTGTTTCCTAGAAATAGTAGACACTTTTAGTTGGATATATCTGCATTGATTGAACCCAGATAGAAACAGTGAAGAGAGCTAGAGGAAACAAAACACTGATAGAAAAGTGTCTGCACTGCTTTCTGAGGGGTGTTTAATGCAGTCCTGTTGGTCATGAAAAGGGTGGAAAGGACTGCCCAAAATGTTTTAGCTTTCTAATACTTAAAGCAAAAACTGGGTAGTTTATCTTTCCTTAACTGGGGCTTGTTTGCGCAGTTCAGTGATCAGCTAGATCCAGTGGTTAGCATGCTAGGCAACTTTTAGCAAGTCCAATTGGCTGCAAATTTAATTGAGACGATTCAAGGGATCTCAGATCATTGACTGATAATGTTGAGATTTACTCTGGGTCAAGGGCACTTGATTTGAGCTTGTCAAGAACCAAATGGTTCATAGATGTGTGGCCATTGTGGCCCGCCCCTTCCCTGGACCCCGCATAGGCAGGAGCTTTGTGCACCGGTGCTGCCTTATCCTCGTCGGACACACACCGACACTAACTCCTGTGTTGATACTTCCAAGCATACTGACAATCAACCAACTCAAACACAGCCTTCCATTTAGGACTTTTGACTTCCATTAGAACATACAATGGACCTGCTCCCTCATTTACTTGACTTCTTCCGTAGATTCTCTTTGGTTGTGCTTTCCCTTCTTTAATTTAGTCTGAATTCTCCTTTCATTATATACATATAGAAGTGTTCCTGTATCTGGTTTCTCATGGGTGGCCCTTTTGGACTCCAATATCCATGTCATGTCTTGCACCCCATGGCTGTGGCTACAGATCATAGGTGTGTGGATAACAGTGTTACATGAAAGAGAAAGTGCAAATGCAGCATATTTAGATATAAGAACGAAAGTACAAAGATCGAACAACAGAAGAGGACATATCATGCTGGAAAAAAAAAGCGCTAAGCTACTTGAGACAGTCATGCAGTCTGGGTGGAATTTGAAGAGAAGTAACTTCCCAGTTCTCAACCCAGATAGCTGCAGGAGAAGAACAATATCAATAAAATCAGGCAAGTACTAACAGCGAATGAACCATCTCGATTTGTCATGGCCTTCATCTGAGAACAGTAGAACAACGGCTGCTGCTACTACATGTCGTTAGTTGCAACTGGAGGTTGAGACATCCTGGGGGGAACCTGATCGGTATGTATTGGCTCAATCCAAACTGCAATACATATTGTGGTAGAGAGATTATAAGTCCTGTCTGTTCATGGTTGTCACCTAATACATAGGAACGAAAGAGAGGTCCTATTTGTCTCATAGCAGATATGCCAGGCACACTAAATTTAGTCCTCCAATCATGAAACTAGGGGTCTGATCTGATATTCAAGAATTCCTGCTAATGAAACTTTTTTTTAACAAAATAAGCAACCAGTTTGACTAAATAGTCAAAGCCAGACCATAAGCTCTGGATATTATGTTGGATCACTATTGGAAAAAGATTTCTAGGATCCTTGATATTGGAACCCTATTGGAAAAAGATGTTATCTAAGCGAGGGGAGATGGAGGGGGGAGGAAGGTACCTTGAATTTTCTTGTTAACTCTTATAATTTTGAAGTATATATCAATCAATTTTGCAAATGTTCTATTAGAACCAGCTGACAGAAATGTGTGTGTGTGTGTGTGTGTGTATTATATGAGAGCTTCTAACCTACATACAACGTACCACAATTTTTCATTAGACCTTGTATGCCCACAATCAGGTGGCCTCTGCTTTGTGTGACAAATTTATTTTCTGTCAAGTCTTGCTTCCCGCAGGCTGTCTCTTGCTTGACATTTCTTCCATTACAATTCAGTTGAGACTCAAAAGATTCCATCTTTTGTCACCAGCTGTCTTCCATTATCATGTTCGATGAAGGCATCAAGTCATGTTTGAAGTACCTTGAAGCAGTTCCATGGAGTGAGAATGAAGAGGAGAAGCTAAAAAATCCCGCTTACAAGGTTTACTTTGGATGAATCAACAGTTCAAGATATCCTAGCAAGGTTGTACTCTCAGGACTCGGTCAGCTCTCGACCATTGGCAACTCGTAGTCTTCAGTCTGTAACCAAAGGGAGTGACGGCAGTGCAAGAAGGGCGTTGAAGGCCTTCATCAAGGGCCTTTTATCCACAGCTCAGTTGGAAGAATACAAGTGAACCTAGATGGGTTTGCTTCAATCTAGTTTCTAGGCCAAACGGGATACAAACTCAGTGGCGAGCCCATCTAGGTTCAAGGCCGCAAATTCCAGTAACTCAGTTGCTTCAATCTTGCCTCACAAGTGTAGGAAATCGCTTTTATTTGATTACTACTGTTCAAACCCATCTAGACTTGACTCGTCTTACGAGTGCCAAGTGAGTACCATTGTAGTCTCCGAGGACCATGTTGTTCGGCTGTAGATGAATCAAACAAGGTCCGGGAGTGCTTTGCTGAAGGGGTTTGATTTGAGTTGGGATGTGGTGCATGACACTCTAGTTATTTCGTTGATTCTGGTGGGTACTGTGGTTATAGTAAAAAGCAAGCCCATGCACAAAGCTTTCATGTATATATAGTCTACAGCATGCAGTTGTACCTTGCATTTTGCATAATGTAGTTTCTACGCTTTGAACCCGTGACCTAGTACAACTTGGAAATCTTGACGAATGACTTGCTTGTTTCTGTTATGTGCAACGTCATCGGTTGTTCCCACGTCCAGTAATCTTAATTGACAGGAAAATTCTCCACTTTTAGAGAGTAGTTAACATATGTAGCCGGGAAAGTTCTCCACTTTTAGAGACAGTAGCTAACATTGTAACCGGGGCTGTTCTAGTGGTCTGCCCCTTCCCTCGACCCCACATAGGCAGGTTCTTTGTGCACCGGCGCTGCCCTTAGTTAACATCGTAGCCGGTTGAACTAAATTGCTCTCACTAAGTGACAAATTCATCAGTGCACCTATCAGAAATGGGCGTGCGGATATCACCTCCCTGTTAAAAGCTCAATGGAATCAATACTGGGGTGTCTCTTTTTCATTTTGATTGCACAAATTAATATCAATAGCTTCTTCAGTTGCTGTCTGGGACTACACAGGCCTTGTTACCATTATACTATACACATTTGCTTCAGTTGTTGTTTATAACTACATTAACATATGCCTGGAATTGCAGAAATAGAGTCCGTTCCTACTGATCAGACTGGATGTTGCAAGCCATTCTAGGTGAAGTTCAAGCAAAGCAAACATCCTTTTATGGCCTTCAAAATAATGTTCCTTGTCTCTTAGAGCAGGATGGCTGACCCCTAATTGGAATAAAGTTTTGATGACGATGATGTCTCTGAGAGCAGGGTGATTACCTTTTCTGAAAGATCATCTCAGCCATCATTCAAGCCTCCTTTTTCCACTTGTTCTTCGAACACCTTTCCTCATTAGTATCATCTTCACACACCTATTGGCACAAGCTTTGTGCAGCCTGAATCCACTGGGTAACAGCAGCTGCAAAGTATGTCATAACTAATTAATGGTGTTCGAAATATTCCAGTGGGGAGTGTAGCCGGATTGCCTCAAAGTTTTGCATCTATACCCTCTTTTGCTCCGACCAACAATAGTCTAGATAGGATAACAATTATGCAGAAATGCTCGAGGAGCAACAAGTCCACTTATGTTCTTCTTCAAAAGTCTGCAAATTTTCAGAACCAGTGGATGAGTGCCATGAAAGTAGCAGGTATGGTTCACAGCACAGACGTGACTTACAACGCGTTTCAATTTTAGCCCTCCAAGAATCATAGAAAAATACCCGCAAACTTGGTTGTCAAGTGGGGCTTCGGTAAGATAAGATATTCTTTTAGCACAAAGGCAAAGCACACTTGGAATCAATCCCTTGCGTTTTGTGAAATTCCTGTACCGAGATGATAAGTTTGGTGGAGAGAAATAGATTTATTGTGATCATGAGAATTTTGAGAATCCTATAATGGGAAAGTCCCAAAAAACACCACTAACAAATGTGTGGCGTAGTTTTCTTACCTTTCAAAAAATAAATGTATGTATCCTAGTTAGTTTGAGACAACTCGACATCTCTCCTAAATAAGCTTATCCAAAGGTTGGAGTGCCGTTCTCCCCTTTAACTAGAGATTAAATTTATGAGTATACTTTTAGGTATAGAACCAAGGAAAATCAACATAAGTTAGAAACGAAATGGGTTAGAAACATGGAGCCAGTGTGAACAAGGGCATCTATATGAGAAAAGGGCGGATTACAAGGGCCTATAGTAGGCAGCCTTACCTTGTATTTTGCAAGAGGCTGATTCCATGCCTTGAACCCATGACCTAAAGATCACATGACAACAACTTTTACCGTTGCACCAAGGCTCCCCTTCAAATAAATAAATAAAGTGGCACTAGTAAATATAAGAATTCTTCTCTTTTGAAAAAGAGTAGAATAATAATAGTAAACAATGAATGTGTGCCATTTTTAAAGGGAAGAATATGAATTTAAGTATTATCATTTGTTCTGACTTCCACGTGCACGCGTGAACACAATCTGTTTGAATGGGAAAGGGATTCCATAAGTCAAAGGACTTGAATGTACAACATCGGTCAATATGCTCTAAGACACAAAGTGGCACCATTTGCCTTGAGCCATAGGACAACACCTCTTCATCTACGCTAAGCTACACAGTGGCATCGATTGATATGATTTTGACCACAGAGGGGCACTGATTATTCTCATTTGCGCAATTGGCAATGCTTGATCTCTTCTCCCTTGAGTGGCACAAGTCATTTTCTTTTAGCCTCTAGTGGAATTCGACAAATGAGAGCATTCAGTGCCACTTCTCTACAAAAAAAGCTTGACCAACACCTTTCCTTCTCCTCATCTACGTAACTGCACCTAATGAAAAAAAAGGGCAGCCCAGTGCTTGAAGCTCCCGCCTCTGCGGGGTTTGGCGAAGAGGTGGGCCACAATGGCCTAAATTAGGCAGCCTTACCTTGCATTTTTGCAAGAGGCTGATTTCACGCCTTAAACCCATGACCTCAAGGTTACATGACGACAACTTTTACCATTGCACCAAGGCTCCCCTTCATAACTGCACCTAATAAGCAAATACAAAATTACTCTTATTGGTGCCAAGACAATTCCATGAACCTGGCCCAATAAACACACCGGTGCAACCCTGCTAACCTGACCTGTGCCAGACAGTTACAAGCGCATCCCTAGTTGACATAACTATTAGGGTAGTTAACTCATGCCTCATTGGCTATCCAAACGCTCCAAACTATAAATAGTTCCCTCCTTCACATTGAGACCTCAAGTCTCAGCAAGCTACATCAAATTTCACTAAGAATCGACTCTCTCTCTCTCTCTCTAAAAGCCTTTGAGGAATTCTTATATTGTCTCATTAGTTTGAAGGTGTTTAGGAGATATATGGCCCTGAGTCTAGCCTTGACATTGCTTCTTAGAGGATTAACCACAAGCTCGTTTTGTCTCCTTGCCTAATAGGTTCTAAGCAATGATCTGGTTGTAATTCTTATAGCTAAGCATTAACGCGTTTTGTGCCCTTGCTTCCTTAGGGTCCTAACTTGGAATATCATAGTCCTCGTCCATTATGGTGATACTGATAGCTAATCATTATATGTTTTAGATCTCCTTGCTCATAACCCTAGTATTATTACTTAAGGGTTGACTAGCAGGCTTAGACCAACCAGGTCTTAGTTAGCCATTGGCTTAGCACCAGGTCATAGACATATTGTCCATATAACCAAACCTAGGACTTAGCCCTTATGTCTAAGCACATTTTCTATGTAGAAAGGCATGAGTCATAGCTCACAAGTCACTTGACCTCTACATAAGTTGCTTCATACCATGCAAGCCTATAGTATTGCCATCTTGGGAACCATGTGATTTAGAATCAAATGGGCCTTTTTGTGACTAGTTATACCTTGCCTCTAGTTCCCTCCTACTTAATGGCTCTCATTTTCTATCCTACAACTCTTTCTAGCCTGAGGCTTATGGCTCATTATTGAGGGATACGATGCATGATTTAAAGTTTTATCTTTCTTTTATTGACATATATAATTAACAACCTAATTGGTTGGGGATACGTAGTCAATTTCATTTGATTAATACAATCCATATGAGGAAAAATTTTGTATTAATTTTCTTACACTTTTCTATTATTTTCTCTCCATAGAATAGCTCTTTAATTTGAATTAGAATTGCATCATGTAGCAGAATGTATTAACACCTATTAGAATTTAAATATTGAGGAAGGGGAGCCTTGGCGAAATGGTAAAAGTTGTTGCCATGTGACCTTGAAGTCACGGGTTCAAGGCATGGAATCAGCCTCTTGAAAAATGCAAGGTAAGATTGCCTACTATAGGCCCTTGTGATCTGCCCTTTCCTCGGACCCCGTATAGGCAGGGGCTTCATGCAATGGGGCTGCCCTAGAATTTACATATCAAGAAAACCATACATATTAAAGAAGGTTTCCATGTCCATGATCTTTAATTTGCTTTCAAGAGTTCTACTATAGTGTATTCGCATGGTTAGGAATGCATCATATTCAACACATTAGAAGTACGTCTAGGATCCATACTTTGGTGATCTAACCCATTGTCTAAGATAGGCCATGTACCAAATCATCTCAGTTGAATGATCCTAATCCCTATTCTTTTATTCTAGAAAATATGCCCCATCTCTTTCGTCGCTTATGATTTATATGGTTTTGGACCTTCCAAAATATGGCCCAACTCTTAGTAGCCTAAGATTTGAATGGTTTAGGACTTGAAAAATGTGTACATGTATTATGTTGTAAATGGCATTGATCTTCTAAAATTTGGGCCCAAATCTTACATGGCCTATGATTTAAACTGTTTAAATCTTTGAAAATGTGTGCTCAACTATTGCATGCCATATGATGTGTTCTATATTGTCTACACAACTTGGGTCATAGCTTTTAAAAGAAGATGAATGGGTTGGATGATCAAAAGGTGGCCCTACATTATTTTATAGTAGAGTGGTAGTTGTGAATGTGGAAATAACAGTCAAGATTACTCTTCTCATAAAGATGTTACCATCATTAAGACCTTATCCCAATTAGGGGTCGGTTTGTTCTCACTTCCGTGACTTACGATAGTGTTAATTATTTTTTTCTGTATGAAAAACAGACATACTTGACCTCTAAATGGCGACTTAAGCCTCTTTTGCTGGTGTTTTTTCTGCCTCTTTGATTTTCATTTTTCATGACTAACATTTTCTTCAATCGGTTTTGCAAAGAAAAAATACTCAAAGCAAACCATTTTTTTTCTAGATCTGTGCCAGAAGGTGAAGGGGAGCCTTGGCACAACGGTAAAAGTTGTCGTCATGTGATCTTGAGGTACATGGGTTCAAAGCGTGCAATCAGCCTCTTGCAAAATGCAAGGTAAGGCTGCCTACTATAGGCCCTTGTAGTCCACCCCTTCCCTGAACCCCGCATAAACAGGAGCTTTGTGCACCGGCTGCCCTTTTTATCTGTGCCAGAATGTCCCTGTTAACTTCATCTATCAATAATATTAATAAGTGAATATCTTAATTGCCATTTATCAAAAAGTTGGGATTTCAACTTCTTGTTATGAAAACATCCTTAAAAGCAAGTGCGGTTGAGTAAGCAAGAAGGGGTCTTGGGTAAGGGAACTTGACTAATGTCAATAAAGCAATGCTTACTAAGTGGCTCTGGATACTAGATCTGGACAAAGACAGTCTTAGGAGCAAGATCATTAAAGAAAGATAAGGTCTCAGATAGAGCAATGGGGACTGGACCAAATAGAACACAAAGGATCTCTGCCTGCCTTTGTGTAGAAACATTTGCGTGGAGATCGAATTCTTAGAATTCCAAGTACAAAGATTGTGGTGAGAAACGGAAGTTACTCCAAGTTTTGGAAGCAGAGATGGTGAATGAATCTGTCTTAGTTATGCAACAGAATTTACAGGGCCTCCAATCAATGTAAAGGTCCCGCGTTATATCGAGAAGAGGTGGACCACAAAGGGTTAATAATAGTGTGCAGCCTTGCATTGCAAGAAGTTATTTTTGCCCCTCAAACCCGTGACTTCAAGGTCACACGACAACAATTCTACTTACTTTCTGCCTCCAACCAACGTGTAGTCAGTTAATCGTATATCTTCCTTCTCTGCAGGACTACTAGCAGGCTGTAGGACTTTGATGTTGATCTGTTTAAGGTGAATTGGATCAAACCAAATACGATCAGAAGACTGTTATCGCAATGGGGTCTTTGCTAGACGACCAGAAGAAACAAACTAGTATGGAATCATGCTGCAATGGCTCTTTTGCTTGGCTGTCAGCAAGAAGAGAAATGGTAGATGCTTGAAAAGGAAAACAAAGCAGATCCAGGGACTTAAAGAAGCCATTGTTGGCAGGGTCGCAGCTTGGGCTTCTGCATCGAAAGATTTAGATAAATTCACTCAAGAAGAGTGAACTAGGAACTGGGATGAAATCAGATAATCATTTTTGGGCAAGCAACAGTAAAAGTTGTCTTTCATGTGACCTTGAGGTCACGGGTTCAAGGCCTGGAAACAGCCTCTTGCAAAATGCAAGGTAGGCTGCGTACTTTAGGCCTATGTGGTCTGCCCCCCTTCTCCGGACCCTGCATAGGTGGGAGCTTCATGCACCGGGGCTGCCCTTTTTATCTTTGGGCAAGCAAGTGCCCAAACCGAGGTGAAAACCACCGGAACAAGGTAAAATCTGAGAATCAGGATGTAGTAGTGAAGTTGATTGGATGGGGAGTTTTCTCTTTAGTTTCTTGTTGTTTTGTTTATTATCGGGTTGGAGATTGATTTATTGAAGTTTACTTTAAATTGGCAGGTTTGAAGGGGAGCCTTGGCACAACAGTAAAAGTTGTCGTCATGTGACCTTGAGGTCATGGGTTCAAAGTGTGGAATCAGCCTCTTGCAAAATGCAAGATAACACTGCCTACTATAGGCCCTTGTGGTCCGCCCCTTCCTCGGATCCCGCATAGGCGGGAGCTTTGTGCACTGGGGCTACCCCTTTACTTTAAATGGACAGGTTTATCGCTGCTTTGATGTTTTCAATCTCTTAAAAATGTGGGAGGAATTCTCACTCCATTCATCCACTATGCTTCTGGCTTTTCTTCCCATGGCATTGTTAAGGACCCTCCTTGGCCAATTTGGCAGTTAAAATGGGGGTTTGGGGTGTGTTATGTGAGATGATATGATATTATATGAGATGATATGGACTATACCACTATTAGTGATGCTTGAGCTGAGCTGAGCTGAGACGATATAGTATCTTCTCATCTCATTATCAGTGGTGCTTGAGACAAGTTAAGAAGGAAGTCATCTCGTTATTAGTGGTGCTAACTTAGAGTTAAATTGAATTTTCACTCAGCTCATTTTATCTTATGCCAAATTTGGTCATCCTTAGTCAGATTAAGTCATTTCAAGCTAGATTTCACGTACTCTAATTTCACGTTAGCTCATTTCATCTCAAGAACCACTAACACCATGCAAGAGATTTGATTATTAAAATTGGATTACAATAGCTTTGATGATTTTGCTTCATCTCAAAGACAATTGAATGCGTAAATGATAGAAGTGATCTAGCAATGCACAACTCCAATGGGAAATGGGTGAGAAGGGAATGTATACGAGGTTATAAAGGAGCTTGTTTATTGTCTTTCTGTATAAGCAAAGATTTACAAAGCAAATCACTCGATCACAATAGCATACATTCTTAAATCTAATCCCTAGCTAAAGGTAAAACTGGCGACTCAAACTTGCATCCAAAAATACACTATGGGGAGATGTCGAGTTGTCTTCGACCAACTAACTATGCTAGACATTTGTTGGCTAGTTATGAAGGAGCTTTGAATGTAATTAAAAAGGTTCAGAACAAGAGTAAAGTAGTCAATTTAAATAAACTACAAATAATATTTAAATAATGGACAATAATATACGCGCCCTTTATCTTCCTATTTCTCTCTTCAAAAGTGTGTCCTATGTAAAAGAAAAGGAGATGTTTATATCATCACTCCTCAAAATTCTTCCTTTTGAGGTGTTTAAGAAAATTTTAAAAGTCTTAGTCGTTGGCTAATACCAAATAAATGGTGACTTGTAAGCAAAAGTTGCTAATTAAGGATTTTTTAACAAAAATGTTTTTTCTTTTTCGCCAAGAGGCCATATATCCCCACCATGCATGCACGTTCGTGTGGGCAAAATGGTGCACTTACCTGAACATTTGCTTCTCTACGTTTTAGGGGTGGCAAAATATGACACGACTCGAACCCGGCACGGATTTAGTGGGTTAGGATCAAGTCTTATAGTGTTCGTGTCATTTTTAAGTTATTGTGTCGTGTTTGGGTCAATCAATGTTAACCCGTTGTGTTGACTTGTTTGACACGTGACCTATTAATTCGTTATGTTGACCCATCTAACCCATAAGCTATTACCCAATTAAGTTGAAAATATAGGACAGTTCATCAGAAATGATCGTATATTATTATAGTAATATATGACAGCTTTAGAATTAACTGTCCTATATTACTATGACTATAGTAATATAGGACGGTTCATCAGAAACTGTCCTATATTAGTTATTATATATTTATTTAATCGTGTTACACGAGTCGTGTTGTGTCGACTCATTTAATAATTGTGTCGTGTTCAAGTCACGGATTCTTTACACAATTATTAAGCGAGTTGTGTTCGTGTCGACCCATATACTATAATGGATTAGTCTCGACACGACACGACACGAACACGGCCCACCAACCCAAATTGTCAGCATATTAAACTTGAGATTTACGGTTCATATCATCCAATAGAGAAGATAGATCACGTGTGACTTATCTAATTGGACGTCACTAGCAACATGAACGGTTTGATATCACCGATCACGTGGACCCCAGAAGTACCTTAGCTTTAGGGAACTCCCCTGCTTTGATATCAAAATCGAGAGCACTACCGTAGGGAGCAACCACATCATAAGTTGCCCCAATGATCGTACCTTTGTCTGATCCAGCACATTCATCTGACCAAGCACTCTAGTATCTGAGAAATTTTACTTTTGATCAAAGAAAACAGACGGTTGGAAGTAATTCTAAATCAAATAGACGGGTCGGATCAAACTAAGCTGGGGCTCTTTTCCAAGTAGGTTATCGCTGGGAAACTTTCCAAGTGATCGCGCTCTAAGCTAGCAATCTAGGGATAATAAAGTGAGGAATCTTCCACGAGGCCGTTCCGTTAAGCTCGCGGTCCAATCCAACTGGCAGCACAGTCCAAAAGCTCGACCCGCCGTTAAATTTCGTTAACGCCGTCAAAACAAGCGACACAAAAGCCACGTATATACGTTACGTGTACACATCGACCAATTTACATGGCATGCCTAACATATGCATGTATGTATGTTGATGCATGAGATGGATGGCGACAGCATGGCATGGAAGAGAGGAAGGATGGGAATGTTTATCCAAGTTGGGCTTTCTCCGTCCTGTTGACACTCTCTGACCGCCTATTGATCAGTATAAAAACAACACGTGTTTTTAAAATTACCTAGGTGCCCTTGAATACATAACCATTCCGGACAATTTGATTGCGCCATCATAATTCCAATGATAAAAAATTCAAGAAAATTTTGAGAAAAAGCATTTCTCATGCGCGAGTTTAAGCTTTTAATTTCAAATTTTTAATTATCTTTATAAATAATGTATTATAATTTGGCAAATGATTCTTAGAATTTGAGTTTTTAAAAAGAATTATTGTTAATTTCTTGAAATTTGCATAATCTTCTTATTGAATAATATAAGATTTAGACTTTATTATCATTAAAAACTGGGATGGATCCTATTTAATATGTCGATTGACCTACAACTATGATTAATTGATCTGGGCAGCCCTCGTGCACGAAGCTCCCGCCTATGCGGGGTCCAGAGAAGGGGCAGATCACAATAGCCTATAGTAGACAGCCTTACCTTGTATTTTGCAAGAGACTAATTCCACGCCTTGAACCTGTGACCTCATGACGACAACTTTTACCATTGCGCTAAGGTTCCCCTTCGGTATGTATGCATACAATCCAACACCTATTACATTTAGGAAAAACAGCACTAGAGACTTGGTTTTATTGTCAATTCGTGGACCAGATGCTTATTAGAGCATGCTCGAAAATCATCACATCACACGTCCAATGTCATCAATGGTTAGGATGGTGGTACTAGTAAACAAAGTAGAGGTTAAAAGGGTATTTTTTTAATTGCATATTTATTTATTTATTGAATTAGTAAAACACATACTCAATGACTCTTCATAGATAAGCTCTTTCAAAGGTATCTTCAAACACCCCCAAAATGTATAAATACTACCATAAACCTATGACCTACTTATACGAGAGGCACCTAAGTGTAACCATTGAGCTATATTAGCTTTTGTGCTCAATAGCAAATTTATTAGCTTTACTGTGGCGACCTGGGTTTTTCAATGCCATTTTTGTGTAAAAACACAGTGATATCAATCTCTAGTTTTAAAACAATTTATGCAGAAGAATGCACGAAAATTTTCTTCTTTTTCAAAAACATTGTATAAAGAGCTCGAGTGTCAAAATGAATGCTCGATGCATACTACCATGGCAATTTATAAACCAAATCAAAATAAGTAGTTACTCCCAAGATTGTTAGTTACAACCACAGCTACAACAAATACTTACAATCAAGATTACAATAGCTACCAAAAGAAATAACTAATTAAATCTTACCTTTGCCTACTTGACTTTGGTTCTAACACCTCCTGATGTTTCTTCTATTTGTCTTTTGTTTGATCTAAAAAATAATGGATTAGGTTGAGTATTTATCATACTCAGTAGGTGATCTGATACTACTATTTTGAAAACACGGTATGCATCATGTATGATTCCAAGAGCTTTTTAATGTAAAACATCAATGATTCCTTTTGCGTAAACATGCATAGTTATGCATAAATCATAAGCTTATTGATGCAATTTCAATCATGGAATCCGTATGCAAATCACGTCATATAATATATGACTAAATCAATAGATTCATGTACAAAGATCTCGGCAAATGCATCAAACCAGTGAGTCAAATAGAATAATTATGAAAATCTTAAAATAGTCATTACTCAAACATATGCTAGTATCATGCACATGAGTCTCTCGACGTACATGTCACGCCAACTGGTCACGAGTACTCATATATGACCATCTCAATGCTATATGCATATCAATCACACTGAAATCATAGGGCCACTATGCTCACGACCAGAACCCCTCTGGATCGCGTGTCTCCGATATGTACAGACCAGTCCATCATAGCCTGTATGGTAATTATGGATATGTCCTTGAAAGGGTGCCATGAACACCTCCAGTGGTCGTCCCTATTTACCACAGCAGTTAGAGAATGGACAATGCCGTTTTTGGCAGCGATACCATCCACCTTTTTTATGGTAGAGGCTGGGAGGCCAAACCCATACCCCTCAGCATAGTGCCCACTAGGCTAAATAGCCCACAAACATACATAATCCAAATCTCAAATAAACATAAATCATGCAATTTATGCATTTGTTTTCAAAGTATGTGAGCATGGCATGCAAAGTCATAACCCTGCCTAGAAGCCTGCCAGCCTAGAAGCTTGTGAGCTCTCTCTGGCTCGCCCTCATCGGCCTGCCCTCATCAGCCCGCCCTCATTGGCCAAGGTTACACTTCTCAAAACATGCTTGTATAAGAACATCATAAAAGCATAATAAATGCAATGATAGGTTCAAATGCTTTAATGTTATAAATCATGCAGACAATTCCGTATGCTCTTATAAGAATATCATATTTCAAAAGCATCATAAAGACAAGTAAATTGCTTAGAGTTTGGGATGTATTTAAAACGTAGCAATATCAGATTATCAACAAATTAAGTATATTTGGAAAACATAGCAGCATCAGACCACCTACCTCGATTGTTGTCACCTTGCTTATGTCCCTTCTTCAGTCGAGTCCTAGGGTACCTTTATGGGGTCCTGTATGTCACTAAACATGAAATCTAATCATGATTTCTAGATTCACCCTTTAACGGCTAGATCTATATGATTTAGATTTTCTAGGAGTTGATTTACGTAAGTCTTAGTCCAATCTTGGGCTAAGAATGTCCTAAGGCCTCTCTTGTATTTATTCTTGAGGTCTAGTCATATTTGATCTTATGTATTTATAAGATTTATTAGGTTGTCAAGCTATATTCTCCCTCAATAGTCTCTTTCTCCTACTAGTATTGTATAATTGGGTCCGTGTCGAAATTACGGACACAACGATCCTTTCGGATCATCCATTGGAGGTATATAGGCCCCCTAATTGGATTTTAAAGGTCGCGCCTCAACGAACGATCTAGGACCTTCCACGTAGCACCTGCATGTTGCGGTTCCTAGGACGCGTGCATGTCCTGGTCGAGCCGTGACCAGGGTCGCATGCTCGAGAGAAGTGCCACAGCGCGTCCCAGTCGGCGTCCCATGGACGCGTCCCTGATGCGGGTGGGATGTGGTCCAGTTTCCAGGATGCCTCGTGTGTCCCAGTTGGGGCAGGAAACGCCCGCATGCCCGTGCACATGCGCGGACGCCTCCCCAGGACGCATTCTGGGTGTGCGTAACTCGCAGCATCCCTGGGACGCGTGGTCTGTGTCTTCTTCGTTGGCTAGGTAAAAACCAGTGCTTTTCAGGGTGATTTCCAGCCAAAAATCTAGCAGATCCGGCCAGAAATCTAGTAGATCCGGCCGGAAATGTGAGAGAAAAAGAAGAGGGAAGAGAGAGGAAGAGGCTGGGGAAGAGATTCATACCTGGAGAACCAGCTACACCCCGCGATGAGGGGATGATTAGGGAGGAGAAAATGTGATTTGGAAAGAGGGGGAGAAGGGGATTTATAGAGGGAAAAAGGCGGTGCCGTCCCATGGCGGTGCCGCCATTTCCTCTGGCACTGCCTTGCAGAGGCGGTGCTGGTGTTTCCGAAAAATTCGGGAGAGGGGGGTTTATGGAGAAATAGGGAGAAGGAAGAAGACAGGGGTGCCATTATCAAAACGGCCCCTGCGGTTTTTGACCTTTTTCGTTTTTAGGTGCATTTTACAAAATTGCCCTCAATCTTCTAATGCCTATAACTTCTTTATACGAGCTCCGTTTGGCGTTCTTTGAAACGTTGGATTCCATTTTGAGAGTAGAATCTAGTGGCACTGAATTTTTTCACAAAGTCCTAAGCTCCCTCTATGAATTAGGAGCAAACATCCCACCACCTAATAAGACCATCAAACATGTAAGAACATATATTCATTCCCAAAGTAGACCAAGTTACAATATCGTTGGCAACGAGCCAATATCATGGATGGTTTTTATACAAAATGTCTCCAAAATTTGGGTCATTACATTTATGAACAAAGAAAAAAAAAATCTTAATAGCATAATTGGTATATTAGTGTTTATGATCATATATTGGAGAAAAGTTTTCGAAGATGACTATGTAAACATGGGGAATGCTAAGCCAACGCCTATGAGATACTTCTCTAAAAGTTCCCATCAAATTTTTCGTAAAGGGACCCAACTTTGAATGATAAGACCTACTCATTTGATTGTTGTAGCCCTGGATATTTGATAACAAAAATTCAGAATAGCTATAATGAGATTAGCATTCTAAAAGCCATGAATTTTGGGACTTGAATTTGGACCTTTGTTTATATAAAGTTCCTAACTATTTAGAATTGGTGATAAAAAAAGAAAAAAATATGCACTACACTTTTTCGTATATTAACACTATCTTATCTATTTGTTGTTTGAAATACAAGACGTCTAGGGCTAGAGCATTTGGATGGGTGTGTTAGATCATTCAAAGGAAGGCCCCTTCATGAAAAAATAAGAGGTGTTGTCATCTAGTTGAAGCTTACAATTGGAGTTCTAAGATATTGAAAGTAGAATGTCTTAGGTAAATTTGAAAACTTTTATATCTAAATTCAAACTTATCAAAAAGTTGATTATTTCTCAAAAGGTTAAAAAATAATAATTAAAAATTAAAAGTGATCATGTGGTGATTTTCAATGTTTGTCCCTTAGATCTTCTAGCAATATTAGTCTTGGTAGGAGTACATGCTCTAGAGAAGTACATGACACCCTTTTTTTCATGGATATTGATAACTTTTTTAGATCTAAAACGTTCAATATGTTTTGAATGAATGCGACAGGCCAACTATTAAATTTAAAATCATAACGATCAATTCTTAAATATTGTCAAAGACCTAAAACAAATGGCCAGTTAAGATCGTTCGATGTACTAATTTCTCGTGGCTATCAATTTTTGTATGCCAAATATGATAAACAACTTAGATCTTTGTTAAAAAGGCTTTAGAGCAGTGTGTGCTTCATTCATTGCCTTCTCTGTGTTTTTATATAGAGCATTCCCTCAAAAATCTTCTCCATTGGGTGCTAGCATTTTTTTTTCCTGAGAGATAACTAGGTAGTAGATTGACAAATGTTAACAAATAATATGATTGTGTTTGGGAAATGCATGAGATTTAGAGGAATAGCCCATCAATAAGAGAAACTAACACATGAATGGTCAAGATCATGAATAAATTGAGCTCAACTATGCTTCTAAGTGCTTTGTGGAATTGTTTATTTGTTATAAATCAACTATGAGGTAAAGATTCTAGATTGAAAATCATCAAATACAAATATCATAAAAACCTCTTTTTAAGTAATGGTGGGCATACCTGCCTTAAATCCTAAGTAGGTAAAATATTAGGACTGCTTAATTTTATTTATTTATAATAAGCTAAGAATTGTAAAGCAAATCACTCAAATACTTTCACTATATAAACTTCTAAATCTAGTCCCTAGCCAAAAGAGAAAATTGTGACTCGAACTTGTGACCAAGGGTATTTTAGGAGATTCACCCTATTGTTAATAATGAACCGCTGCTAGATATTTTATTCTCAAGAATGGCTACACGCTCCTAGTGATTTGTACCACTATGGATAGAGATCAAAGATAGGTACTAGAGGATTAATTTGTTTGACCCTTAATGCTCAAAAACAAAATTTCTTTTTTATGATTGAGTCCATCTCTGTAGTATATTGAACAATGTTTTGAATTGATTCTTCCTTATCAGGTTCATTGACAACACAAGCAGCATCTTTTCCTACGTAAGTTATCATTTGCTAATTTACTATAAATCAGAAATGGTGATAGAGCATATAAGAGACTTTTACATTTTCAAAATATATTGATATGGTTTTAATGGTGCTTGAGATGACTTGCGCTAGGTTGATATGATACGAATTTGACACGAAATGAATAGAATTGTCACTTAAGTTGAGATGATTTTCAATTCAATTGATCTCAACACCACTAACAATGAAATGGGGAGATACCACTTCACCCAACTCAAGCACCACTAACAACGATATGGCCTAATCTCATTCCAAGTTAGATCACTCAATCTCAAGCATTACTAACACATTGTTTGTGTATTTAGTTTGAGAAACTACATTGAGCCAATGGGTCAAAATCATTCACTTAAACTAAGGGTAAGAGAGGATTTTATCTTGTGACGTCTATATCTAGAACAATTTGATGACATGGACCCCACACCCTCAGAGATTGTACATCCTAAACCTTACATGTACATCAAGAGAGAACCATGGCCTAGTAGGAGCAGGAGCCATCATTGGAAACAATTAAGGGACAAGGGAACTTAATTCCAACTAGAAGTATATAGTTAAACATGGCAACTAAAAGAGAAGCTAGTCTCTCCTTTAGAATATATTTCTTGGCTACAAGTTAAAGAGGCTGCTTTTCCTTTTGGCTAGGATTAGATTTAGGAGTATGTTTGAGTGATTTACTCTGCAATTCTTCCCTTGCATCCAAAAAAACAACAGCACGAGAACCAACAAACAAGTTGTGGGTAGCAATTCATATAGGCTTAAATTTTGCTATACTTAACTACTTTCTCATAGATTAGGAATGATTGTCTCCTCATTTCTGGTACTTTATCAGTGGACCATGATCTCTCATATGAGTTCTATAGGAGCTTTAAAGGATGTACTATACTATTGACCCATTTGGTGTCACACTCCACATTCCACTCTTTTAGAGAGGGGAATAGGTTGGCAAATATTGTGGCTACTAGAGCTACAAAGTTTTAGACGACTAATGTTTGGTATGTGATGAGCCTTCAGGTTTCCTATGTAATGTATTAAGGGATGATGTGTTAGGCATGGGTGTGCCAAGGCTTACAAGTGCTCAGTGTGTATACAAGCCATTAGTACTTATCATTTAGCCTAAAAGAACTTGACTATTACAAAAAGGAAAATGAAAATGCAAGCTAAATTTTGATGTCCAGATCATCTTTTCAACCAAATTAGGCCAAGCCAATATCTGATAATTCCATGGTCAAGATTGTTCCCCAAGCTTTGGATATCTACTGGTGTAAAAGTTATGCCTGAAAGAAACATCTAGCATCTAAGAAATAGTGTTTTCATCTTGCTATACACATGTTTAGAAACTCTCTGTAAGCAACGGTCAACATTCAATGAAATAAAATTAAATTTATTTGATGCTAATGTCTTCCATAGGACATGTATTGAAGATCAATCTTCACCTCATGGCTCTCTCCCCTAAGCTCATCCAAAGAACATGATTTGGCAATGTTTCTATCTAGGATGGGATAGACAATGAATGCTTTGGATCATGCATAACCTAACTCTTATCCTCTTCTTCTTCTTCTTCTTCTTCTTCTTCTTCTTCTTCTTCTTCTTCTTCTTCTTCTCTTTCTTGTTCTTATGAATGTTTGATATGAATGCACCTTGGATCTTGATCATCCAAGAGAGAGGCTTCTTTGTGAGCTGTTGCACTAGAAGTCCTAGCATGAGAGGCCTTTGCTCACCTTGAAAGCAACTCATGGACATGTTATTGGAACCACATTGGGTGATGACTCCAACTATTGGAATGAAGGCTTAGTTGTCAATTTGGTTATGTTTTAGCCAAAGCATGTGAAATATATCATTTTTGTTTGAAAAAAGGAATAAATTACTGAGTAAACCTTTTTGGCAAAGATATTAGTATCTCTTGCCCATTTTGGTATTTTTACAGCGTTTGGATTGCTTTAGCAATTTTGGTCCAACTCTCAAAAAATTAGCAACAAGGTTTGAAAATTTTGTGAAGAAATAGAAAACAAGATTTCTCTTCCATCTTCCTAAAATGCCCTTAGAATATCTTATCTATACTATATAAAATGAAAATGGTTAGGGTACAAGCAACAGGTTGAAATCACCAATTTAGGGTTATATAATAACATAATAATAAAAATTATTAAATACTTTTTATATTATATAGTTATGTGAAAGAAGCAAAAAAATATGTAAAAGAATATTTTGAGAATAGATGGGAAGGCATTATGAGAAGGGTCGAAAGGACATTTTGAGAATAAGCAAAAATGTATTTGGAAGAACAAAAATGTAAAAATTTTATTAGATGATATTACGATTGCTAAAAAGTGACAAATGCTCTTTTGCCATCTTTCTAATGGATCTTTACAAGAGGAGTCATGTTGTCCTAAAAGTGAAAATTTGCCAATAAATATATATTATTCTAACTTGACGAATGCATGTGCACATATTTGTGACTAGTAATTATCAACGACAGCCATTGGCATTAGAATAATTTCACCCTCATACAACACAAAATTACAAAAAATAAATAAAAATAAATCCACATCAGGGGGGTTATTCCTACCTCAAAGACTAAGATTGTAGGCCACCCTTTTGGAATTTCTTGGGGTAAAAGGGTAGAAGTCCAATAGCCAAAGAATGGTAACTTCCATTGAGTTGTTCTATGGTATATGGATAGATTTTGTCAATTTTTTTATTAGCTTGTTTAACTACTTTAGTTTACATTTTCTTATATTTCATTTGGTGTATTTCCTGTTTTGCTATGTATATCTCACAGTTTAAAAAGTTTTAGATGGAGGAAGGTGCCCAACTCCTCCCACCTCATTCACCACTATTAGGCTAAGAATGTCTCATGCCCCTTGGATGATCTTCACCTCAGCTGGTGCCCTACACACATCAAATGCATTTAAAGCTCCATTATATCTGGAATAACCTCATAAACCTGATTATTTTAGGCATCGCCAATCTAAGCCTTACCTAGAAATGAGGTTAATTTTGTAATTCACATCAGGGCTCATGGTTTCATTTAGAATACCTGCCTCTGATGATGAAAGTGCATGATGCGCATGACATGGGCATATACAACATGATGATGATGGGTGAGGAGCCAAAGAAGATCTTCATTGGAGAGAGATGGTAAAGATGGAATGAAGAGGAATTCATCCGATTGAATGCAATTTTGAAGTCCGCCAGGGCAACCCCCACACACTCGCTCCCTCTCCCTCTCGCTTCATCACAAGAAGGAAAAAAATAATCAATCTTAACACAGAAGGAAGGAAGAAGAAGAAGAGAAAAGCAGTAGCAAATGAGTGAAGTGGGTTGGGAAAAGGAAATTGCGGGGAAGAAAAAGTTTTTCGTAGGTTTTCTTTTTCCCATTTCTGCACTCCAGGCGATCAAAAGCACTTCCATTTCTCAATTTCCGCTTCTGGTAAGTCCTCCTCTCACTCTCCTCTTTCTCTCTTTCAGGGCTTTCTCCACTTTACCACTTTAATACCCCAGAAGATAAGAAAAGCATAATTGGTTAGTCGGAATCTCCGGATCGTGGATTTCGTGCCTCTTTAGTGATTTTCGGACTCGATCACGGACTACCTTTCTTTGTTTTTTCTCTCAATTTGTAGGGTTTGAAGATTTTGTGGAATCTGCTACCGTGAGGGGTTTTGGGGCTCTGGTGTAGAGATCGCAGCGTTTCAGCACGAGGAGCTGAATCTGTCGACTTGCACTGGATTGGCTTGTTTGTTACGGGGGAAAGGGATATTTTTTTCTGCATTTGAGCTGAGTTTGATGAGGATGTAATTGGATTACTGCCAGAGCTGTGCTTGTTTTAATGGTTGGATGGGGCCTCGGATGATGTTCTGGGGAATTTTACGTTCGTGGAATTTTTTCATGGTAGTAAGTGGATTTGGTGCATTTGTGTGATCTGTGGCCGGGAAAAGTTTGATTGGTGAGAGTGCTTGTAGGTTTTGGATTGGGGGCGTGAAAGTACTAATTTGCTTGCAGATTCTTGAAAATACAATGAAATTGTAAAGATAGTCTTCTAATTACTTTTCACTAGCAGAGGATCGTCTTGGGAAGTAGCTGGAAGATCTTATGATGTTAAGAGCTGGAGCTTCTAGCTTGGTTTTAGTTTACCCTGTTCTAGATTCTGCAATGGTCCGTGAGAAGCTTCTGTGCTGGTTTCTATATAGAGTCCTTACGTTTCAAGCTTTGGATGCGAGAGAAAAGTGTTTGTTGGACTGACTTCGATGTGTGCTAGCCAGATTTTCTGGTTCTAAATCCAGATTCCATGCTGTTTTAGCCAACAATTCTAACTTAATAATTTATTCTTAGCTTCGGCATTCGGGAAGATGGTGCCATCGGGGCCTCCGACTCCCGTCGGCGGTGCCCAGTCCGTGTCACCGGCTCTTTTGCGCCAAAACTCTGGCCTTTTGGGAGCTCAAGGTGGTTCTGTCCCTTCACAGTCGGGTTTCCCCTCAGTCCTCTCCCCACGTTCGCAGTATAATAACATGAACTTGCTTGGGAACATGTCAAATGTCTCATCCCTACTCAATCAGTCATTTGGGAATGGTGGGTCAAACTCTGGGACCTTGGGTTCAGGAAGCCTTCAACGCGGAAGGTTGGATATGGGTGCCGAGTCTGATCCGCCTTCTGCTGTAGGCAATGGCATGGGTTTTTCTGCTTCACCTGTGTCATTCACGCCATCAAACACAACAAACCCTGGATCATCTGGTCAAGCTCAGGGGCAGCATTTTCCAAACTCTTCTGGGAACCAGCTTCCACCAGATCAGCAACAGCCTCAGCAGCTAGATGTGCAAAACTTCCTGCATGACCAGCAGTCACTACAACAGTTCCCTGTCCCTCATGGTCAGCAGCAGCAGCAACCACAGCAGCAACAGCAACAATATCAATCACTTAGAGGGGGATTAAGCAGTGCTGGCCCTGTTAAGTTGGAACCTCAGATGGCTAATGATCAGAATGGGCAGCAGCAACAGTTGCTGCCACTTCGGAGTCTGGGTTCGGTGAAACTGGAGCCACAACAACTCCAGTCCTTGAGAAACTTGGCACCTGTCAAGATGGAACCACAACACTCAGAGCAGTCTTTGCTTCTGCAGCAACAGCAGCAGCAACAACAGTTCATCCAAATGTCTAGGCAGTCTTCTCAGGCTGCTGCTCAGCAGATGAATCTCATGCAACAACAGCGTCTTCTGCAGCTGCAACAGCAACAGCAGCAGCAGCAGCAGATCTTGAAGGCAAGTCCTCAGCAAAGGTCCCAATTACAACATCAGTTTCAACAGCAGAATTTGCCTAGAGCTGCCATGAAATCTGCCATTTATGAACCTGGGATGTGTGCTCGTCGTTTGACAAGCTACATGTATCATCAGCAACATAGACCTGCTGTAAGCTTCTCCTGTTTCAGACAGAATCTCATGGCTACACCTATGCAAGCATAGTTCTTCTGCTCATGCCTATCTTTTATGCAGGATAATAATATTGAGTTTTGGCGAAAATTTGTTGCTGAATTCTTTGCTCCACATGCCAAGAAAAGATGGTGTGTATCTCTATATGGAAGTGGCCGGCAGACTACTGGTGTTTTTCCCCAGGTTTGTTGCCAAACCACATGGTCTCCTCTGTTCACTGTTTGTATTTGGGGTACATTAGATGGTTATGCACCCACCAACTTCAAAGCGAAGGGGTGAATATTCTTGAGCCGTGATCTGTTTTAACCCAGTTACAATCACAAGCACAGTCATGTCCATGTTTGTGTTGATTTTTTTTTTTTTCAGTATTGCTTGGGAGCTGTTGATGCCATGTCATTAATTGTCCTTTTGTTGCGTTCTTCTCGGTGTGAAATTGTCTCTGTGAACTCTCATGAATAGATGATTGCATTTTTGTAGGATGTGTGGCACTGTGAGATATGCAATCGTAAGCCAGGCCGTGGTTTTGGTACGTACTTTTTTCATGTACATGAAGTCTATTCATTTTCTCTTCCTGGATTTCATTTAATTTTTTTTGTGGTTTCTTTTCCATAGTGGTCCACCCCTTCCCTGGACCCCCCCCCATATGCAGAGCTTTGTTCACCAGGCTACCTTTTTTTTTTCCTTTTCCATAGAATGCCAAGTTGCACCAGTATCTCATTTGAACTAGCTCTTCTTTCCTGCAATCTAGCATATGGCCAGTTACATATCTTGTTTCCTGCAGTAAGAGATTCTCTGTTATGATAATTTATTCCAACATCCTGTACAATGTTTCAGAAACTACTGTTGAGGTTTTACCAAGGCTATGCAAGATCAAATATGATAGTGGTACTCTGGAAGAACTTCTTTATGTTGATATGCCCCATGAGTATCCAAATGCACAAGGTCAAATTGTCCTGGATTATCAAAAAGCAATCCAGGAAAGTGTGTTTGATCAGCTACGTGTTGTACGGGATGGTCAACTTCGGATTGTTTTTTCCTCAGATTTAAAGGTTGGTTCCTCTTGACCCTGTGTGTTAGATACTGCCTTTCTTCATTTTGATCAGCACGGAGGATCTGTTTATCTGTCTTCAATGAACCTTTTGCTTTTTGTTAGATATGTTCATGGGAATTTTGTGCTCGGCATCATGAGGAGCTCATCCCTCGGAGATTGATAATACCTCAGGTAAGCCATTACCTTTTAATGTATGTGCAGGGTAGAATATGGCTTTATTTCATATGATCCTAGTTTGTAAACCCCGATTCTTGACTGGCTTGTGAAAAATACAAGTGCTGTTGTGGAAAGTTTCTTGGCTTTTAAGGTCTATTTTGACTGAATCTGCTGTTGTTACGTTGAAGCGGCATCTTCTCCTTTTTAAGATGTTAATTGGATCTACATTAATCCTGGTTCAATGATCTGATATGTTGTCGGTATTAATCTTGTTTGTATAGTTTGCCTTGGTTCTGAACTCTTAATAAGTTGTAACAGATTCCAGATGCAAGTATAATTTCAAATGATAGACTAATTCTACGTTTCAGATAATTATGTTTATGATCTAGGTAACACAAGGAAGCTGAAACTTCAATATATTAATCATTGTGAAAATATTGAGCTTTAGAGTAAGTTACATTTTGGTATTACTTTCATAAAGCAAGAATTGATAATCTCACCATGCCCCCTTATAGTAGATGTGCACCCTACATATGTTTAGTTGCTGTTGAGGATCTTTGTTAAGATTTTCATGTATTTGTTTTTGCCATGGTAAATTCCTCCTATTAATTCTTTTTCATGTTTTGGGAAGGAGATAGCATTAGGTAAGTTTCATACTGATCTCTCTAAAGTGGCTAGCTTTAGAATAGAGAACAGAACAACTATTTGTAACATATAGGTTTCTTTGTGATTCTTTTTCATGTTTTGGCAAGGAGATAGCATTAGGTAAGTTTCGTATGATCTCTCTAAAGTGGCTAGCTTTAGAAGAGAGAACAGAACAACTATTTGTAACGTACAGGTTTCTTTGTGAGGATTAATTTTCTCTTACATTTATCACCATGCCTTCTAATCAAAATCCTCCTGTGTATCTTGGATATGCATGTTACTTTAACTTGTGTTTTGGACCTTTGCATTTTTCATTTTCTTTTCTTAACCCCCCATGAAAAGTTGAGTCTAGGTTTTATGGACATTTTGATAGACCTTGTGCTGATACTATTTACAAAATATGTAAATAAGTAACCATGGTCCAAGCACTCTGAAATTTGATAGGGTCATAAAGATGTTCCATTATTAGTGTCTGTATCCTTTGAATTCATTTCATATTTATGCTATGTTTTCAAATCAGTTTAGACTTTAATCATTGTCATGCACATTGTGGATGACTATGAAACACAGCCGAGCATATGAACTTAATTTATAGCAAATACTTAAATTTTTTACACATTCTGGGCATCTGGTTGGAAGTTCTCAAACTATTTGTTCCTTGTTGTGTAACACTACACCTGCTAATGGATTCACAAAGAGAAACAGTAGTTTATTATAAAGTGTTGTTTCTCTGACTGCAACTTATACATAGGGATAAAAGATTTCATCAATGTCAGAAACTATGTAGTTAAAGGTGCACCGAGGTGCAAAGGGTGCGCCTGGAGCTTGAGGCGCAAAATTATATTTTTCATAATTAAAAATTAGCTAAAAATGTTAAAAATTAAAAAAAAGCACGAAAAGTACATCATACATGAAGATACAAGCATGAGTAAGCTAGATATGTGGATAAGAATAGGTATTAACTAATAAATATAAAAAAGAACAAATTTTTCCTAATTTTTGTAACTTTTTTTTTGGAAAAATTAAAAAAATAACCCTAAATTACACATGAAAAAGATGAAAAAATTATCACACATGAAGACACAAGCATGGGAAAGCTATATATGTGGATAGAAATACGTTTCGATGAAGAAATACAAAAAAACGATGATTTTTTTTATTTCCATAACTGATTTTTTCGGAAAAACAGTAAAAAACCTAAAAAAAAACTCAAATCTAGAGTAAAGAAGTATAAAACTCAAATGGAATGTTTTCTTATACATATAGAACTAAAACCCATCAAGATCTATGGAAAATAGTTAACAAAAAACAAAAAATTTGAAAAAACGGTACTGGTTTTTATGTTTTTTACAGAAACTGTATACACATGCTAAATTCATAAATCCATACCTTTTTTTGCTTAGATCTGTGAAAGATCGAAGAGGAATGGTTGTTTTCACCTTCTCACTAGGTTGGAAGATTGAAAGTAGGGTTGGAAGGTGAAAAACGTAAAAAACAAACGAGGTTTATACTTTACCGGTAAGTGGTCTGCGCCTGGAGTCGGCGGCGCTCCTGAAAGCTGCTCCTAGGTGCACCTAGGCGACAGCACCTCATTTCCTCTGCGCCTGGCACTCTCCAGGCGCTTACCTGTCGACTTGCGCCTAGGAGCGCCTTTAACTACATAGGTCAGAAAATTGAGTGACTTGGTTAATGCTAATTGCAAACTGTTCACCTTCTTATCATGCATCAGTAGCCATAATGTTTCTTCCTGAAACACATTTGTGAAATTTTTCTATATATTCCTGTGCTGGATGCTCATATGTGGTGCATTTGAAGACATCCTTGTCATTGTTTTCGAATGGCTGAGGTGATTTATTATTATATACAGGTTACTCAGCTCGGGGCAGTGGCGCAGAAATACCAGGTTGCTACGCAGAATGCATCATCCAGCTTATCTGCTCAGGACTTGCAAAATAATTGTAATATGTAAGTCATTCTCCTTTATTATGGACTACATTCCACTGTGGTGATTCAATCATTTTGGTTTTCACTCTAACATCCTAAATTAGGAGTCTGTTGCAATTATATTTTTTATGTTGGCTGTATGATAATATCTTTCCTTCATTTTTCCACCATGTATCTGTCTACAATGGATGCCCGCGAATCAATGAAGAGCAGGAATGTTGTTCTTGTTTCCTGAAAATAATAACAGAATGGCAATCTTGATACCACACTTGGCTGATAATGAACATTCACAAGAAGTAAATCTGAGGGAACTGAAGCTTGTGTTCTTTTGTAATGTAATTGAGAGAAATTTGAACTTCATATTTCTAAATATGACAGATATCTTGCTAAATAACATATCATCTTTTCCTTTAAAGGCATATGGGCATATGCACCAGCTTGTAGGTTTTCTATGATGATGCCAACCTTGATTTCTGACAAGTGTCTATTCTGCTTTGACCCCTATGTCTACACCCACCATTTTTTACATGTGAAGTCAGACCACATCTAAAACATAAGACTAGGTATAATGGAAATTATGTGAGATACAAGTGCATTTTACTCTTTTTTATGATGGTAAAGCATATCAATGTTCGTAGAAAAACAATATTTGGTGACAATTTACTTCTGGCCGAAAGGGCAATGCATTTGTGTATTTGTGAGTGCGTGTGTGATTGAAATGTTATATTTGCTGCTAGTTTTTTCCTCATTAGTCCCTTACCAAATGGGTACGGATGGCTGCAACTCCGGGTGAACAAATTTCTGAAGATCCCGATCATTAACAATGTTGCCTTGACATAGATAAGCCATGCTCCCATATTCTCATCCGCTGTTTGCTGGACCTGTAAAATGGACATCCACTGTTTGCTTGAGTTGTAAAATAAACTGTAAAAAGTTTTAGTGTCCATTTTACAACTGAAAGCAGCAGTCATTGGGATTGTCTAACAGATGAGAATTTCAGAGCATGCCCATCTAAGTCAAGGCAACATTGTGAACAATTCGGACACTCACAAATCTGGACCCACTTGGAGTTATAGCTGTTCTTACCATTTAATACTGTGGAAAAACTCTCAAAAGTGAGGGTTTCAGTTGAAAAGATAAACTATGATTACAAGGGCAGGATATCATTTCCCTATTGTCTTTTGGGCAAATCTATTCCCCTGTAAAATATGAATTCTCATTTTCATGTAAATAATGAAGTGACAAAAATGGAAATGGCTTTCAGGAGAAATTCATTCCAAAGCCAGCACTTTTTAGTTGATCAAACATGCCATTGAAGTCTAAACAAGAAGTAGGGTTCTATAGGAAGACATTGTTAGTGCAGGATCTTAGAGAGGCTGCATGATTTCTAGTTGATGCCAAGTTATTGTTTTGGGCTTATTAATGTGGCGGCTCGAGCAGAATTGCTTTCTGATCTCGTCCCATTCTCTTCTGTGGATGATAGGGAAGAATTGTGGACAAGTTGATCTTGCACCGGTGCTGAACCACGATGGACTATGATGTGTAGTCATTTTATCTAGTAGATTGCTTCCTCAATGTTGTTTAATGGTATTTGTTTCCAACTTGATACGGTTGGTAAATTTCTATTGCCTTGGTGTGGTGGTGAATGACACTTCATCTCATTACCCGAACTTCCTCGAGGCTCTTTCAAGCTTAATTTTGATACAAAATTTCCAGCTCTGGTAACCCCCAGTCACTTCAGCTGGTATTGTAAGTGAGTTGGGACTGTGTTTGTTTCAGTTGGCTAATTCCATTGATTTGAAATTAATCTCTTCATTGAAATGAAAGTTCTACACAGGTAGACGGATCATTGAGAAGAGTTGGTCCTAGTCACACCTTTTCTGTCTGTCATCAGTGTGGATATTCACATCATCATTTAACATCGCTTCTGTTTTCTGCTTAGATCTTGTAATGGATGTTATTTGGTGAAGGCATACTTTCAATTTTTTATATTTTTTCCTTTTTGATGACCATCATTTACAATTGGTGCATTAAGTTATAGTCTCGTGCAAGACGTAACAAAATGCATTTACCTCTGCCTTGTTGCTTGCACTGTCTATCCTGACGTATGGTGAACATATCCTATATATTTGCAAGTGGTTGCATTTTGCCGCCTATGCATTTAGAATTATGTGATGGTGTCACTTTATAGTTGATGTTTGAATCATGGAGTAATCAGATGAAGGTGTCACTATTGTAGTTTTTGTTGTTGAATTTTCACTTTTTGACTACTTGACATTATATAGTCAAGCTATTTTCTGATGTTAGGCTAACTCATTACTTCTGCCAGTCAAATCCTGGAGAGCCTTATGGTAGCTAGAACTATTGTAGCGCATGTAGTCCATCTTAATTTTCCTGTTTGATTGTGCTGGAGTTTTTCCTTTGCCTTCTCTAAATCCTTAACTTCGGTTGAACAAAAAAGATTCAATCTTGTTCCACCGTAGCATAGGCAAAACCTTAATTACTTCCATGGAATAATTTCGTTAGTTTGGTCCACTTTATTTATGATATTTAAGATCGCAAAGCCTGGTTGATTTCCTGTTTGATTGGTCTCAATTGACATGGTATTTGTTGTGCTTCAGGTTTGTTGCATCTACTCGTCAATTGGCAAAAGCCTTAGAGGTGCCATTGGTAAATGATTTAGGGTATACAAAGAGATATGTGCGTTGCCTTCAGGTAGTTCACTAGATAGCTATCAATGCAGTTTGAAGAGTTACTTGGCATGTTGGTTTGTCTTTAATCATGAGATACAACTGTGAAAATCCTGTTTCGACTCTGATTGTCATATCTAAAACTGACCCAAAATGAAAACCAGAAAGTTGAAAAATGGCATGAACAATCAGAAATATAGTGTTCGGAACACAAAAGCATGAAAAAGCTCAAATTTGTAATATGTTATCAGTGAAAAAAATGAAAGGCCGTGTTCATATATGACTTAGACACAATGGCATGTTTTTGTGTTGAATGGAACTAAAATTTGTTGATATAGTTATCCAGAAGATAAGTGACATAAAAGCCCTTTTTTGCTAGTGATGTTATTATGGGATATTGGTATCACTATTTTTTCTTTTTTTGTAAACTTCAGTATAAAAAAGTGGCTATACAAGTAAAACATGTATGTAAGTATAGAAATAAAGTACTATATAGAACAGATGTTTTGAGGTTAACTATTCTTGTTATCTCTTAAAAGAATAAAACATTTAAGCTCATCGTCAGGACTTGGTCAAAATACTATATTACACAACTTGCATCTGGGTTGCAAAGTAAAACATAAAATTAGATGATTAGATGTTCTAGTGAAAAGTGATCTGCAATAATGAAAATGAGTACATCTATGTTTTTAACATCATTCTCTGTGTTCTTTGAATTTATTGGATGCTTCTATTTGACTTTCTGAAATGTTGTTAGCAATAGAAAATACATTGCATTCGTAACATCAGCAGCAATTCTGGAGAATATTTGGGACTATTGTTGTTCTCTTGATAGTACTATGCACGATTGTGCCTGACTTTTGTCGATTAATTTCATTGCAGATATCAGAGGTTGTTAATAGCATGAAAGATTTGATTGATTATAGCCGAGAAACAGGGACTGGACCTATGGGTATGCTTCACTGTTATTACTTTTCTCTTCTGCCATTCTAGATATTTCAGAACTGCAAATATGGTGTGAAAGTTCCCTCATATATCATGTATCGTTCATATATTTTTTAAGTTTTTGTACATCTTTATCTCGCACTTTTGCTGTCCGCACTTTCTATCCGAATATCATGTGTTGGACTCCCATTTTTGTGTTCATTTTGAATTATAGCATTTGGGATTCTATCCCAGAAGTTGGTGTCTGCATTTTAGATTGTCTCACATTCCTATTATGATTGAATATTGTAAAATTAACTGGTTATTTGCACCGTAAATTTTTTATGTCACTAGGCCTGGTCACCTTGTCTTCAGGTAAGCAGTTATGATGTAGGCTGGAGGATTAAGACCCTTGATTTATTTATTTATTCTAGAAGGGGAGCCTTAGCGCAGCGGTAAAAGTTGTCGTCATGTGACCTTGAGGTCACGGGTTCAAGGCGTGGAATCAGCCTCTTGCAAAATGCAAGGTAAGGCTGTCTACTATAGGCCCTTGTGGTCCGCCCCTTTCCTGGACACCGCATAGGTGGGAGCTTCTTGCACCGGGGCTGTCCTTTTTATTTATTTATTTATTCTAAAAAGGGCAGCCCGATGCACGAAGCTCCCATTTATGCACGGTCTGGGGAAGGGGTGGACCACAAAGGGTCTATCATATGCAGCCTTACCTTTCATTTTTGCAAGAGGCTGATTCCATGTCTCAAACCTGTGACCTAAGTCACATGACAACTCTACCCTTGCAAACCTGTGACCGAGGTCACATGACAACTCTACCCTTGCGCCAAGGCTCTATTTATTTATTCTTGATTACTGCAGCAATTAAGCAATGAACAATAAAAATGAAAAAGAAAATATGTGGAAGACAAAACACCCTGTGCACTCTTTCTCTAGCTATAGTACTTCAAAAAGTAAAAAAGAAGAGTATTCTTTTCAATCTTCAAATCCATGATTAGGCCATCTTTGTTTGGATTCTATAATACAATCACTTCTCCACATCAATTCATTTTAAACATAGAAATCTCACTTCCATTGTTCAAAAGAGGAGACTGGGAGCATTAAACCAGAAACATCTTAACATTCATTCCTTAATTCTCTCTTAAGCCTCTAGAAATGTCACCTTTGATTCTTTTCGATCCTAACCACTGATTATTCCTTGGGATGTCCTGGCACAGGAGAAAGGTACCTTAAAATTTGCTGTCCTGTCTTATTTCTTCTGGATCTTTCAAATGGGTATTAGATGATTTACATTTGAAAGTTATTAATCCATGTGGGTAGTCCAGAATACCTTCAAATTCTACTCCAAACAAAGACTTACCAACTCTAAATCTAAGTTACGCAGATAAAAACAGTGGATTCCTCGTACACGCTCAAGAGCATGTGAAGAAGTCTGCACCCTTTTGTTTCATGCGTGATCAGTTTTTTTTATTATTTATTTTCTCTGTAATTCTAGGCCATTCATCATGTTCTTCATATAAAAAATAAGTAGCCCACTAGAAATCATTGCATTTTGATGATTCTAACAACTAGTTCTGGGTCTTTGAAAAAAATTAATGAAAATGGGTGGTCATTATGTTTTACTTAAAGAGACATGGACTAAAAGCACCCAATGGACTTGAAATTGAGCCTATCTTAGCCGTTCTAAACATGCTGAATGGCTTAGATGTATGAAAGAAAGTTTCACCATGCATGAAGGGGCATAGACTTTTTCACATGCTTTTGATTGTACACCTACCAGGACTTCAAATTCCTCTCTGAATTGGCCCTATACAAAGCACATGTAAACTTACCATGATAAGCATTTGAAAATCACCAGTTTTACAAATATAAGCATGAATATACACCTAAACTTTCATACAGGCTGAAGTTCTGAAGAGGGCATCTTTTCTGGTTCTCCCTACTGATGTTTTTGTCTGGGCCGATCAAACTCACCATGATAAGCTTTTGAAAGTTGTCGGAATCAGGAATATAAGCATGAGTATACAAAACTTTCATACAGTGTGAAGTCTTGAGAAGTGTCGATCTTTTCTGGTCCTCCCTAAATGATATTTTTGTCTGGGCTGATCAAGAAAGCACCAGTAACATTAGCTGGTACTTAAGAGTACATGGGCATTCTACTAGGTCTCGCAGTCCAAGGAAGTGCTTTTAGTTCTTGAAGTGTGGTTTTCAGAAGCTTTCTTTGGTTGTTGGGTTATAAGTCCATTCTTGCTTCTCATAGTTGTGATACTTATGTTTTAATGCAATAATTGTGTAATGCACCTCTTTGTGTGAGATATTATTGATTAGGTTCAATGGTATTTATCATCTATTTTCTGTTGCACTAGTTTCTGTTTTTAACCAACAGGTTCTGTATGTCAAAACACATTGACCAGAAATAAAATAAGGACAATGCCTTTTTTTATTTAAGTGCGCCATCATTAGCACTAATATATGGATTGCATTGAGTTTATGATATTGCTGCATTTATTTTCCAGCAAATTCCATTGTCCAACTACATTTCCTGTTATGGGGCTAGGCTGCACCATGTCATGTGGAAAATGTTTGCATGGGATCCTATGCCACTAGATAAGGCTATCATAGATGGTCCATAATTCAAAATCTGCACTTATTACTGAGATTTTAGGTGTATCATGAATCCATGACATGATTTTAGTCAATGGCTAATGATTATTTGTTATTCCCTCAGTCACTAGGATATGGTTGGGTACTTCGATTTCAGGTTATGAGTAATGCATTGGATCTAGGGTGTGTGTGTTTGGTTTGGGGTTTTTTAGCGTAGGTGCAGTCTGCACATGAAGTTGCACATTCCATGGAATAATATCCAAGATTTATTAGGACATGGAACCATAGATCTCAACTCATGTATCTGGTATTTTGTTCCATTTTTGAGAAGAAAAATTTCCAGCAGAGGAAATCCCTTATTAGTCATCCAAGAGTTCGTTTAATTGGTCTACAAATATGGAGAGGTTAGAAATCTCCAACAGTAAAGAGAGTTAGGATACCCAAGGCTACCTTTGTATTTGGTGCTGATACTTTTAGAAAATTCACATGGACACATTTAAATCAAGGTCCTTATTTGGTGAGGCTATTTGTTCAAATGGTTCTACAGCTGATCTCCAACCATGGTGAAGAGGGTGGTGTATTGATTATTTCACTGGTTACATAGCAATAGAATAACCCACTGGCAGAAAGCATGCCTAATACAGTTTACTAGCTGATAATGCCCATGATGTTGAAACTTGTTGTTTGACATGTGAAGAACGTCTCATGTGACAGGACTATGCTTATATCTGTCTTGTCAAAAGTGATGTAATATAACTACCACTAGTTTTCTTTTGCATGTAGGACCTAGTTATCCTCATCTTAGTAAGTGCATATGTTATGGAAATTTGGATGCTATATGATACGCAGCATTACTTAGTTATGTGTTCTTCATCAAAAGAAGACAAAAGGTATACGATACATAGCACCATTTCTCTTCCTCGTGTACAGATTATGGAATCATGCATTTGATTTTGCAGTCTTTACAAAAATCAAACCAATCTCTACAAAATCATCTGAGCTTCTTTGTCTTTCTAGTTTTTTTACTTGTATTCCTCTCTGTCTTCCTTCCTATGCTACATAAAAATCAGTCAAGTTCCATTCCTCTTCTTTACGTATATAATTGTTTTTTCAGTCAGAACTGAGAATTCATATCTTGTAACCCTGGCCTCTTCTTCTAATTCTGCGTAAATAGGCCCTTACCCACTTCCTTCAAATTCTGTCTCTTACTCCAAGCCTTGCTACCAGATGCATCTCTTCTTTTCTTTTCACATTCTTTTTCGCATATGAAATTTTAATACCGGGAACACTAAATCAATTCTTAGGTGATATTGGTTTTGAAGAGAAAAATGATCACCGTATGAGAGTCATTACTTTCTATTATGGTGTTGAAATCAGTAGTACGAGTTGAGGGAATTTAATTTCTATTTATTTTGAGCTCACGTGGTAATAATGAGTTCTTTTTCTCGTTCAGCAAGCTTGATCAACTTCCCTCGGAGGACTAATACGCCTTCTGGGTTGCATAATCAAGGTCAACAGCCTGAGGAGCAATCCATGGCACAGAACAATGATCAGAATTCTGCTCAGGCCACTGTGGTGCAGCTTGCTGCTAGTAATGGTGTTGTAAGTGTAAATAACTCCCTCAACTGTGCAACCACCTCCACATCTGCAAGCACCATAGGACTTCTGCACCAAAACTCAATGAATTCACGGCATGAAAACCCTATGAGCAATGCTAATAGTCCTTATGGTGGGAGTGCAGTTCAGATCCCATCAGCCAACTCGTCCAATTCTTTACCTCAGTCGCAACCAAACCCTTCTTCCCCCTTTCCTTCTCCAGCTCCATCTGCTTCTAATAATCCTGCACAAAATTCTCATAATGCGTTGCCATCAACTTCTGCTCATTTGAGTTCTGCAAACTCTCCTGCAAATATGACAATGCCACAGCCTTCTCGGTCTAATGACGCTGACCCGATCGATTCTCAGAGCTCTGTTCATCAAATCATACAAGAGATGATGATGTCTTCCCAGCTAAGTGGAGGGGGTGGCATTGTTGGCTTGGGCTCCTTAGGCAATGAAATGAAGAACATGAATGGAATGACACAAACAGGCATTGCAGCTCTTAATGGTGGGAACTGTCTGGCTGGAAATGGAATTGCAAACAATACAGGTATAACTGGTGTTGGATTTGGTAATATGGGTGGAATTGGACCGTCAGCTGCAGGCGGAATCCGAGCAGCCATGGCCAATACCTCAGTTGCCATGAATGGAAGAGTTAGCATGTCTTCACTCTCACAGGACCCAAGCATGAACCATCAGCCGCAGGATTTGGGGAATCGGCTGTTGAGTGGGCTTGGTGCGGTAAACAGCTTTAATAACCTCCAGTTTGATTGGAAGGCATCACCTTGAAATGCTGTTGATACCATGCTGTATATTTCTCGAAGCAATGAAAGTTCTGACCAAGCAAAAGAAGAGAAGACAACCGGAACTTCAGCCTATGTGAATTGAACATCTTTACCTTTGCTGGGCTTTGCTTGCTTTCCCTTTCGCTGTACTAATTTCAAAAAGAAAACATATGGCTTTAATTGGGACGCTATAATCTTCTGCTTCCCCTGTTTTCTTTTCTAACTAATATGATTAGTTCTAGTTGTAAGGCCGGTTTTGGCACTCAGTGTACTATGGTTTTCCATATCTTATCCTACTAACACCCGCTAGAAATGGAAAACAGCGGCAGGGGAAGCTTGAGATTGTCAGTCTGTCATGGGTTTGAACTCTGATGTTGGGTGAAAATTTGGGAGATGATAGATCATATGCTATACACAGTCAATTCGTGCTGCAGGAGCCTGTTTTGTCTGGGAAGTATCATGTTGTATCCCGTTACCTCATTCTTGGGACCCAACGGGATTTGTAAACTAACATGCTTGTCCAACTTGCTCTCTCTCTCTCTCTCTCTCTCTCTCTCTCTCTCTCTCTCTCTCTCTCTCTCTCTCTCTCTTGTTGGATATAAAACTGGTAAATCCAGACAAACTAAATTGACATGTTTGGAATTTATGACTAGGGAGTCAAATTGTCTCGAAATATTTCAGTGTAGAAAGTGTACAATTCAATTTGTGCACTAGATCCGGTAACCAAATCAGGAAATGCGTTTTTGCCACGGTGCAAAAATAGTAGATTGCCCTGAATGAGCAAGAATATGGAGTTGCAAAAATAGCAGATTGCCTTGAATGGGCAAGAACATGCTGATGCAAAAATAATAGATTGCCATGAATGATCAAGAATATGTTGCAGCACTAGCATTCTCTAATGCTATTTCATCTTTAACTCTTCAGCAGTCGCCTATTTTTTGGACTCATAGTGACCCATGACTATGTATTGATGTGAAGACTGCTGCTATGAACCGGGAAAATGAGCCCAATGGCAGTTTTGAGCACCATATTAACCGTTTCAGAAAGCAAGGGGAAATTGAGTGAACAAAGTTAGTCTGGAATCCTGGTCATGGATTACCAACTGTTATACCATTTAGTGAGATCTAATTAGGTGTATACTATTGATTTTTGTACATGATACTTTTCCTATAACATACCCTTTGAAGGGGAGCCTTGGTGCAATGGTAAAAATTGTCGTGTGACCTTGAGGTCATGGGTTAAAGGCGTGGAAATAGTCTTGCAAAAATACAAGGTAAGGCTGCATATTATAAGCCCTTGTGGTCTGCCCCTTCTCTGGACTCAACATAGGTGGGAGCTTCGTGTACTGGGCTGCCCTTTATACAATTACTCGTTTCTCATTCTCCTCCTGAAATGTTAGCACACATTGATGAATGAGGAAAAGGAAGCCAAACAGCGACACCAAAACAAAAGCAGCAGGACGAGATATCCTGCTATACAAACATACAGCCTCACAAAGAAAGCCCCCAGCCCATGTCAAAGACTTCAAATTGTAAGTTCAGCTTCTGATTATGAAACTCCACTCCCTAGCTAAGACATTCGCCTTAACAGAGATGAAAACATGTTTGGTATAGAAGTCCAAATTTTATAAGACGCTAATATTTTCCTGCACCACCTTTATTTTTGTTCCCTCTAGATGTAAGATAGTCATCATATTCAGCTTTCCATATTTAGCCGACATACAACAAAAACATCACAAAGTAGGATGATTTTAATTTAGTCATGGTTTTTTTATTCGGCAAAGAGATACAAAGCAAATTACTTAGAAGCATATCCTAATTTTCAAATTTACTTGAAATCTCCTCAATAAGAGAAAGGTGCTGCCTTGAGCCTTTGACTGAGCATAATGAGTAGAGGCACCATGATGTCTACAACAATTGTCTTAGACAGCTTTCTGCTAATTTAAACATGGCTACTAGACTCACAAATCTGGATTTTGCCAAAACGAGTGGACATGGCTTAGTTTTGGGTGGGTAGCGGGATATGGACCAGTCATTTAAATAATAAATACAATAAGTTTGGGCTAAAGATTTTTTATTAACTTAGTAAGATTTTTTTATTATTTATAAATAAATCTCATTATATATATATGTGTGTGTGTGTGTGTGGAACTTTTGTTGTTTGTATTATTTTATTGAAAAATCTCAATTCTTTTCCTTTTCTTTCTAAATTCTCAAATATATCAATCTATATCTTTCTTGATTCAATGTGTACATGCCCTTAGTCTGCAGTATTTTTTTTCTAACCTTCTAAGTTTCTGCAATAATCAAACAAATCTCTTTCTTTAAAAAATTTTGAGCTTAATATTAATTTGTATATTTAGTGGACCCTTAAGAAAATTTCAAAATATAATATCTTATAAATTTGTTGAGACTACTGACCGCCTTAGCCTAGACTGGGGACATTGTATCATCTTAGCACGATTATCAATTAGCGGCCATTAATTTATTGAACTTTACTATATACCACAGCTTGATGGTTAATATGTTTTATAAGCACAAGTCAGGGTCTTCGCCAGCCTACTTTTTCTCCAATTTATGTGATATAACCTGTCGTAACTTTGACCCACAGTCTTGTAAGCAAAATGCGTGAAGTACCTGCCATGGCTTGACTCTTGGTCTTGTGAGCAAATTGCAGAAAATTCTCATCTGCCTTGATTGGCTGAGATTCATGGTCAGCCAGTGTCGCTGTACTCAACTATTCTATCGTGAGTACGACTACCAAGCAAGGCACTTGTTTGCTTGAAGAAGAAGCACAGACCTTTGAGTTCCCGGGGGACTTCTTTCTTTGAATGTGTTTTTTAACCAGTTCTAACAAAATTGTTGAGCAAAATTGTGAGTCACAGTGTAGAAATGCCATATGGCACTCATTAAATTGTACTTCTCCCTTAAGCACGCAAGTAACCCTTCTCTTTATCATTTTTATTCTATCCAATAATAACTTTTGTGTTTCAAAATCTTCTGTTCCTATGCCTTGTGAACACGTCATGTCACCCTTTGGGAAGTAAAAAATAATAATGGAAAATTTGGCCTTTCTCTGTCGTAGAAGAATTTGATGAAGAGTACAACTATCAGTCAAGGCACTTTTCTAATTAAGGAAGAACTACATTTTATGGGCTCATATGGAAAATCCACACAGGGATCCATACCAATAATAGCTAACCAAATGGCTTTAGTCTATGACAAACAGATATTTCATTCACAAGTTATAATTCACCAAAAACTAATGTTCACATTTTTTGGTAAAAAATTTAAATGTGGTATTTGATTGAAGGGTCTACGAATGTCTAATCAAATAAAAATCAATGTAAATGGGACGAGCTTGTCATTATTTGCTAGATGGTATTTTTCCTTGCACAAAACTTTTCTTTAGTAAAAGTAATAGTGACTGCTAACTAGTCACAAATTTGCTTTCATAAAATGTGTTAGCGGGACCACCAATGAAAATACTCTGCCCATTTGTGGTTGTTTACAAGTAAAGGGAATGATAGCAAGCTGTAGTGTGCCCAACATTTGAATGATGGGCCCACCAAAGGTTGATACTATTTTAAAAGCAACAAAGATTTGAATAATTTTAAAATAAAAAATACTTTTGATTAGAGGACATGGATGTTAAATATTATTTTAAAGAACATCTATATTCAATAATTTAAAAGGCATAACTTTTTGATATTGTTGATGTGTTTTACCACAAGTGCATGAGCTATTATAGTATAGCTAATGCAAGTACGGGTCGATCCCATGGGAATTCGACTTAAGAAGTAAGAGTTTAAATAAAATTCAATTACAAAAAATTAGAAATAAATAACAAAAAAATTATTGAAAATGGAATAAAGGTTCAAAACTATTCAAGTTCCAAAAGTTACATAATTTCTAGTTCAAAAAGAAAGAAAATCAAACTAAATAATATGAAAAATCTACTTCCCTAGCTTAATCACTATCAATTTCTTCAAATCTGGTCTTCTTAGAGTTGATTATCATTGATAAACATCTTCATCATGTCTTTGATTAAAGATCTGCCAGTTGAATTTGTTAGATTCCTTAAAATTGTAAAGATCTACAGTAAATGATGATTTTGGGATTTGAACGATCTAGATCAATTTTTGGATTTCAGATTAAAGATTAGAGATATTAATTAAGTTCAGAGATGTCCTAAGAATGAAATCTAAAAGTTAATTAAAAATTAGAGAAGAAATTGAGAAATCTTGGTGATTAAGGTTAACCCGTTGATTGGGTTAAGCCTTAATTGATCAAGTTGTATTGGGCAATTCCTGGATAACAGAATAAAGATAAATCAAAATTGGAATAAAACGGGGACACAAAGGGAATTAAAACAGTGACGCCGAAAGAATTGTCTAAAGGCTAATTTTGGAAAATTTCCAAAAAATCAGTTTTAAACAAAAAAAAATGGAAACCTAAAGACGGAGGAAGGAGATGAAGCAAGGGAAGATGGAGGAGAAGAGAGGGGGAAGAAGAAGAGAGGGAAAGAGGAAAACATGACTTGGGTTTCTTCGGAGCCGGCTAGTGATGACCCCAGTGGAGGAGATAGAGGAACAGGGTGAATGTCGGCCTATCTGCTGGTGAAATAGAGAGAGTTGAGAGAGGAGGAGCTGGGAATGAAGGAGAATTAGGGGACTGACAGATGAGGTGGAGAATAGAGGAAGGAGGGAATTGAGCAGTTACCGGTGTCGGATTGGGTGGATAGAACAGAGAGAGCTGCTAGGAAAAGAAAGAGGAAGATAGAGGAGGTGTTGGGCTGGTGCTGTGGGGTGGTGAAGACAGGGTAGAGAAGAATGGCTGTTGGGCTGTGGTTCTGTATGGGTTGTGCGGTGTGGTAGAGAGGGAAAGTGAGGAGCAGAGGAGAGGAGAGTGAGAAACAGAGAAAGAGGAGGAGCAGAGAGAAGAGAGAGTCTTAGAGAGGGAGTGAACGATGTGGGGATGGAGAAAACGAGAGAGAAGGGAGTGTGGGAGAGAAGAGAGATAGAAAGAAGGAGTTTGCTTGGGTGGTAAAACAGTGATGGAAAGAGATGGTGCTGGGCAAACCAGTGCGGTGAACTGAGAAGGCCAGTGGGTTGCCGTGCCAGTGCTTTGCTGCTCAGAACGGTGAAGGGTAAGAAGAGAGGAGTGGTTAAGAGGCAAAGAAAGGAGGCAGAGATGGGATGCTTGTCAGGTAGAGGGAGAATGGGAGATGAAAAGGAAAAGGTTCAGGGAAAAGAAGGGAGAGAGGGATGGAGAGGGAAGAGGAGAATGAGAGAAGAGGAGAATAAGTCTGCCCTGTACAATCCAACTAAGGGGGGGAGAGAGAGTGGTGGAGAATGAAGGAGCATAATATGAGAAGTGGGAGGGATAGAGAAGAAAGGGGAAAGTGGTTTACGGGTTTCCTCCTACAGTTCAACCATAGAGGAAGTTGAGAGGAGAGAAGGTGGTGGTAGTTGGTTTCCTCTCTTTAAAGCTCACCACCTTTAAATTTGGTTCCGCCCCCTACTTTTCATCTTTTCTCTATGGTTTAGCAATCTCCACCTTTGGAAACTCACCAAACTTTGCATGTTTCCATTCCTCTTCAACATTCACTTCCTTAATTAATTGCCTAGGTGACTTTTGTTCCTTGATGATGATCTAATCCGCTGATTTGATCTAAGCCATTCAATGGTCAATTTAGTTGATTTGCACCATACAAAATGTAATTAGATTTATCTCGATCATACTTTAATCTATGGATTAGCTCTTAATGATCATCTAATTGTTGAATTTGACAAATTAATGATTTGATGATCAATTACAGCTAAATTCAAAATTAAGCTAGAAATTGTAAATTTGATCGGTTAGATAATCTGATTGAATGCTAAATTAGGGGTATTTTGACCAAAATTCAACGCTTCACAAATATTATTTTCATCTTAATGTTTGGCATATTAGATATTTGGAGCTAGAGAATTCTAACAGATGGGTCTAATCAACCTTTGGTGGGACCTTGTTATTTAAAACTAGGGTGCAACATAGCAAGCAGCTACAATGCGTGCACTATGTAATCATCATCCCACAATTAAATTTTCATTTCTAAAGAGGAAATTTTGGATTAAAAATCTTACACTTTTTGTAAATTTTCAAATCCACCATAAACAAAAAATTTATTCAATGACATCCCATACTCAAACATTGTTTACAATTGAACCTAAAAGTATTATGAAACCTAATGAAATCACATGTTTTGACTTGGGTTTTATGTGGCCCTATCTGAATTCTCTCATTTTGGATGATTATTGTTCCAAAAACAACAAAGATTGCATAATTTTAAAATAAAAAAATGTATTTTGATCAGAGAACATGAATGGTAGGATATTTTGTTTATAAACTCAATGAGTAAGAGACACAAAATTTGTATTATCATCCTTTGTTAGATTTAAAAAACAATGTTCTTGAGTAATTTGATTTGTAATTTTGTGATTGCACTAAAACAGGAAAAGAAAAAGTACTAAGTAATGTTATACTTTTTTTCCTACAAGTAAAGAATTACAAAGCAAATTTTTTATGCACTCTCAAATCTAATCCCCACCCAGAGGGGGAGTGGGCGATTCCAACCCAAAACCCAACATAATTCAAGGGAGATTTCAGGTTGTTTGAGACAAACTACGCTAGACATTTGTTGCCTAATATTACATTATTTGGTGTTAGTGTATACTTTTTCCATTGCCTAATCATAAGGTCTTGATGAGAGATACTACGGCATTGGCACAAGTGAACATTTGGAAATAAATAAGTTTTGGGGATAACTTGATACATCTCTTGGGATGAATGCAAAATTGACCAGCTATGATATGTGGTCAAAGAATTACATTTTCTGGAGCCCACCATTTCAAGATTTAATTCGTTAATCTCATTGTTCAAGCTTTAGATGCTTAGTAGATACAAAATATGTGATCACTTGACCACACCTCATGTTGAAGTCACTTTAGCATTCTTCTTTCAGGAAATGTCAAGCTTGTTAAGGATGTAAAGTTGAGGACAAGGCATGCAAAGGCATCATGTAAAAGTTGAGATTGGAGACATTCTAGTGCCGACTAAATGTACGAATCGAATCGGTGCCTTTCTATGCTTGAAGGGCACAAGGGCAAACCCCAACCTCTTGATTTTAATCATTTGTAGACATGATTGGAAGTGACCTAGCTATGCCAGGCTTTCAATACAAAATAAGCCTTTGACAAGCTATAAGGATGACAAAAAAGGGTGCTTTCCTATGTTGCACTTCAAAGAAGGGCCTAGGAAAAGACACTCCTCTTAGTTTTCTCCTTCCTGTGCCTGCTGCCTCCCAACCCACATTAGAGGAGAAGATTAGCAAAGCTACTCTACTTAATACTAGCCTTTAGTAAGAATCTAATATCTCCTTTTGAGTTTGAAGCTAATATAATAAGTGTCTCCTTGACCTATGCTATATAGTCTCTCTTTGTTCTTCTTCAATAGCAAACAATGAGAAATTTAAAGTTTTGTTAAAACATTGTTATTTATAACAAAAGTGACTTAAGTTTTCTTGTAATGTCTCTACACGTGAAAGCCCTTACACAAATTAATATATTCCTCTTCTTCTTTTTTATTTATATTATTCTATCTTCCATCCCAAAGGCCATCTAGCCCAATGGTTGGCACATCAAAGGCACATCTCATGTTTACTTGACTGGATCTAGTCTGCAAACTACATTTCAATGGGAATGTGTTAAATCAAAATAGATCTAGGAAATTTTGTGAGTAGTTTCCTATTTTACATGGAAACAAAAAAGCATATTCTAATTGGCTTCTTTCTTACTACTTTTTTAGATTATTTTTAGAAATGTTTCTCAACAAAATCTAAAAATAATCTCCACTAAACATACTTCTAATTTTGTAGAAACAGAAACACAGAAAATGGCAAAAATCTCTTTTCCAAATGCAGTAAATTCTTGTTTGTATCTCAAAAAAAGAAGAAAAAGATGTTGATCACTGCCCTTAACATAGAACTAGTAAAGGCATACACGTGCATGTAAGGAGAGAGAGAGAGAGAGGGGGGGGGGGGGGGAGGGAAGTGTAAAATGGAAGGACATATACATCAATAAATGAATCTATCCATCTTTTTTTCTTCTTTGTGTAAGAAATAGTAGCAGTAGTAGTATTAAACTAATAAAAAGAATCTACATCAGTCTTTCCAAGCATGTTTCATTAGCATCACTACATAAATATTTCATAACAAAGTCTTAATGGTTATCAAACCAAGCAAAATTGCCTTGTTAATTTAAGGTATCATCAGCTAATGCATATGCAACTTTATTTCCCTCTTATATGTGCATCTTTGGGAGGTCTTAAGCTGCTTACTAATCAATTATCGACACTCCATCCTTAGGTTTTTAGCCTTCCTCGATAATGACCGCCACATAGTTGTCTTTAATGAGTTGATTATTGTGACAACCCAGGTTTTTATAATACATTTTGTAATACATTTTGTCAAAACAGGGCCCTTAGTAGTAAAACCCAAGTCACCGCTTCATACATAACATAAGTAGAGTTTTGTACAAGATAAAATTTCATTAAAAGAATATACTTTTATTAAACTTCAAGATCCATCCAATGGTTCACAATACACATCCCATTGTATCCTTACAATACTTGTCCAAATAAACAATCCAAATTACAAAGCTCTAAATACAATACAAGCTCTTAATACTATACTAGCTCTCAATACAATGTTTCAAGGGATATACCCTGATTACTTATTCTTTAATAGTTCTTTAAGTCTTGAGCTCCTAAGTCTCCTTCTCTGTATCTGAGATATTGTAAACATTCAAACATTTACAATATCTCAACAAGCTATGCTTGGTAGGGGATAAAAATGTAATATATTGACAGTATAATCTCAATATTCAATTATCCCATGATTCATTATATCATAAACACATTCATGGACCAATATCATTTATGTGGACATGTCATTTGTGTTTATCTTTATACATACATATTATATATGGACAAATCCACTAAAATTATAAAAATAGTCAATAATCATTCCCATACGAAGCTGATCAACTCCTTTCACTATAGGAGATTAATATCTCAGCCAGTTACTATACAAGAAATTTCCCTTCTTGGGAAAAATACTAGTAATATACAATTACCTGACATTTCATCATGCCATCACTTAAGGCATTTCACTATACCAATTTCATATGCATCATAATGCAAAATAATCAAGGACTACCATGCTTGCAGTCTAATCCATACAGCGCACTTAGATAACTACTCTATAATCCACTTATACCATTATTAGTGGAAATTATAATATCCATGTCTGTATGGGAGGACCATGGCTGTCACAATGGCGGCCTTTCCATAATTGCCCCACACAACTTTCAACTTTTCTTAGACTTGGTATTCAATATCATCAAGTTTCGGAGAGCAGGTGGCCAAACCCTCGTAACTCTCCTAACATAGCATTCCCAAGCTTATGCCTGTTTAAAACAAAACCACAAGCCTCAATGCTTGTATGTAAAATAATACTTATACATATTAGACTATCTGTCTGTTTATCTAGGGCTGGAATATTTTCTACTCCCCTATTCACTTAGGTTTGTTCTCAATTCTTGACTTAACCATTTCATACTTATTTTTCTCATCATTTGGTTGGATCATATTTATTTCTAAGGTATTTACCACAATATATTTGTATTATACATGTCAATACTTCTAAACATAAGATTATATTTTAAACATGTATCTTCATGTAAAGGCATTCTTAAAATTCACCTACCTCAATAGGGTATTTTTACTCATTGAAGTCTGCCATAGTCTTGATCAACATATATATGTCAAATCATGCGTATAATGTCATCTTTTTAGTCAAGGTACATACTACATGGTCTTTTGATCATCCTTATGTAGGATGATCTGAATCTTTCTTCCTTGAATCGCATATGACCAAGGGTTCAGATCTTCTGTACAAGTACTATCTATATCATACATAAACAATCTAATCTATATTGGTATTTCTTTTCCTTTATTATTTTTTATCATCAAGATCTCATCTTGTTTGATCATCCTTATCTTAGTTACTATTTTTATTAGGGTTAGATAATTTGCTATCTTTTTATGTTCTTCTTCTTATTATTATTCAACTAGCTAATGTCTTACTGGTTGAAGATAATTTATTTCTTCCTATTACTAGACGGCTCCCCGTTATTTCAGGATGACTAGTGCTTACCAATTAAAGTTTACTCAAAGAGTGGTTAATACAACTATCATGTAAGGAGGTGTTTAGACCTCCCTTACATCAACGAGAGGCGAGGCGAGGGAATAGCACTTGGCTCTTGTATGCCCCCTATAACTATAATGTTCAGAGTCCACTGGAGTGGCACTAGCTCAACCTTAACAAGGTTCCCATGAGCTCTTTACCTTAAGTCCCTTCTCTAATTGATTTTAATTAATTTTCATGGATATACATAATGTCATCCATGGATGTTCATTATTCTCCTACTTTGAGCCAAGAAAATGGTAAACAATTCCTTATATTGTCCTACTAACTATAGCAGATACTAATATTAAGTCAAAGTCATTCATTCATCTTAATTGTCCATGAATCTCTATATTTCATTAGATTACATTTTTGGTGATTTATGAATATTGAAACATAATCACTAATTTAACAATTATATCTACTAACTTAAAGACAATTAAGATGCTTACATTATAATTTAACAATCAAATAACCATACACTTTAAATACAATTGTACATCTATATCATTCTAAGGACATTTATACTCTTAATATACTAACATGGATCCTAGGTTTATGAAATACATGAAATTTTACTAGAAATCTAATGGAATCATGCTAAAATCTCATGACCATAAGATAATTTAATTTACCAACCTATTATAACAACTTAAGAACATTATAGCATAGCATGCTATAATTGAATAATTACACTATCATGCTTCCTAATTTATAACATAAATTATATTTACAACCATCCGATTTTATTACATGATTACACTATCAAGGATTTTTATTACATTAAGGGTTTTTACTTCATTAAGGTCCAAAGATCCTATCCACATGTTCTTTTGTCATATCTCATCCATGATCTCATTGGATATCATCATAATCATGTTCATTCAACTCATCCATAAGGTCTAATCATGCTTGATCTTACTGATCAAGTAGGTCCCATAGTATTTTTAAGGTATTTCTACTATAAAGGGTAGATTTCTTAATTTTTCATAAATCTCTCATATTTGGATCAGTTTCCCAAGGTCTGATCATCATAAATTTTACATATCAAGATAATTAGAAACTTGTTTCCTATAAGTAGAAAGTTTCTTGAATTATTTATTAAATTTTATGATTTCAAAAGAAAATAGAATACATAAGCTTTCCATAGCTTCTTTTTTATCTAGATTTGGAGTTCAGATGACTTTTGAATTAATGTTTGAAGTTTACAGTCAAAACAAGGGCTCATATTCAATCTAGTCCTTGCAGATTGATGGGGATGATCAGTGGCCAACCTTTGCCTCGTTTTACCAGTGATGGCTGGTGTATGCTGAGCAGTGACCAGGGATAGGCAAGACATCCTGATCAGGACCATTAGATCACCTATCTCCGGATCATCCTTGATCTTTAGTCATTTATGGCTAGGATTTACCTATCTAAGGTTTTTGGGTCCCAGCTTTTCATCCAATGGCTCAAAGTTTTCATCTAAGCCCTTGTATGATGGGATCTCAACCCTTCATGCTGGAACTGTCATCTCCGATGGATCAATGCCAGGGAGATCCCTGGGAGGCTGGAGATTACTACTGGACTTCATGGAATGAAAAGGGGAAATAGGGAAACCACCTAGCTGGTGTTGCCAAAGTGGAGAAACCACCAGAGAAGAAGAGAGAAAACTAGAAACCCAAGATGTGTCGAGTTTACATACAGTCGGAGATTTCTCCGATAAAGTTGTCGGAGAAGAAGAAATAACTTGGGGGAAACATAGAACCCCCTCTACTGAATAGTTTTAATGGTCCAAAATCACCGTTCACCAACTAGATTGGTTGGAATAACTTGAAATTTTTTCTGGAGAGGATGTCAGTACTGAACTTGAGATTGATTTGAAATTTTTTAAAGATATCACTAGTAGATCACAAATATTCTTTGGGGCTTTTGTAAATTAGGATAGCCTGAACAGATCTAATGGTTTAAAATGTGAAAATCCTCTCTATAATTGGATGGCTAATTGAATTAGGGTTTTTCTATCGAAAACCCTACCTACCGAGATGACGAGTCAATTGACGCCCTGACGTCTCCACTAGGTATAGAGGCCGGCTGCATCTGTGCATGCTCTAACAGAGAAAAAAAAATTAAGAGAGAAAGAAATATAATTTGGGAAGATAGGAAAGGAATTTGGAGCTAATATTTTGGGAGAGTCTAGGGCACTTTGTAAGGGATTTTTGAAAATTTTTGGAGATTTTTCTAAGGTATTTATAGGCAAGATTTGGAATTTTTTTTGAATTTGCTATAATTATGGTGTTTTTACTTTTGACTAAATTTAATGGGAAGTGGAGCTACCACTCCACCTCTATCTCCACTACCAGCTGGTAGTGGTTTGACCACTAACAGCTGCTTCTAGAATGTTGGACCACATTGTGGGCCCCACTTTAAATGTGAAATGATCGTTTTGCCCTTTTATTCCAAAAAATTGAGAAAAATAGGCACTAATTGTCCAAACTTGAAATTTAGTGTACTTAAATTCATTTCGATCGATTTTTTGAGTACATTCCAAATATTCATGTTTTAATTCTAGGTTATGAGTGAAATTACTATTTTATCCTTTTGTTTATAAAATTAGAGATTTTTCATTTTAACTCGAAATTGAACGTACTCAATGTCATTTCAATCAGTTTTCCGAGTACATCCATAATTTCTAGGTTTTAGATCATGGTTTAATCTTTATAAAAAGAGAATTTTCAATAACCTAATATTCTAGCCTAGAATTTCTAAAAATTCAAACTTTATTAATTTTTCTCAATACTTACATAAAATTTTGTGGTTATTACAATTATCACCTATGAATCCCCTTGCACATCAATCTCATTAAGTTAGTGGGTTTTACCCCTTTAAAAAGAGTGACTTATTCTCCATAATTGTTTGTTTGTTCATGGAAATAAATAGCAGATCTAGCAGCTAATTTTCCTCTCCAATTTTTCATAACTCTTCTAGCTATTGTCAGCATTGAGTTTTCTCTAGGTGTTTCATCTAAGTTAATAAGATATATCCCCCTAGTTGGTAGTCTCATCTTATCTACACAAATTTACCCATACTTTCTTGAATCTCATTTTGCTTCTATCTACTTGGCACCTCCCAATCCTTCTTTGCATGGGCATTATTAACCTTGTCTTTGTTTAAAAACTTCATACATATGTCATCCACTTATGCTTTAACTTTATAGACACCACATTTTGACCCTACTTTGATCATCACAAGTCAAATAAAAGAGCCTTAATGATGATATACATTTACGCCTAGACATCTAATTTACTTAGGATTCCAAGAAAAAATCTAATAAAAATATTGCAACCCAAAAAATGTCAAAAATACAAAACAAAGACAGAAATTTCATGCTTTTGCACAACACTTTTCCTTGCCACTGCAAGATAAGAACATGTGTATTATTCTAAAAGGATTCTAAGTGCAAGCACATGACTCCTTGAGCTATAATAACACAACCCATGGACCCAAGATATGCACATGACCTCATGATGATGATCCACTACATGACACCAGCGTGGTGCTACTACATGACCCCATACAATGGTGAAAAAAATTAATGTGTTCATAATCTAATTGGTTGGAAGTATGCTTTGGAATTCTATATAAAAGGGGCACCTTCCCAAAGAGGAATGATAAATAATTCTTTAGTTAAAATTACTTCATTCATCAAAACCTCTTCTAGAAAGGTTTTAAAACCCTAAGAGACTTGGAAACTCTATTGGAGAGTGAAAGAGTGACTATCTTACAGGATTATTATTTGAGGGGAGTTCAATTCAAATTTCCTTATAATAAAGTGAAGTCTACTTTAGAGCATTCTTTGGAGTATTAGGTTAGTCTTTATCTGAAACATTATATGATCTTCTAGCTTTCTTCTTTCTTTGCATGGTTAAATATAAATTTTCTCTTTTTCTCTTATTAAATTTTCTACTTTCCTATATTCTAATATAATTTTAGCATGCTGGATAAATTTTAGAATATTTTTCTTACATTCTAGAATAGATCTATTGCTTTGTAGAATAGTTTGTAGCTTTTTTATTTTAATTAATGGAATAGAGTAGTAGCCTCCCCTACAAGGGTGGGGAAGGAGAAGACACAAGCTCTCTCCTTCCCCTTAAGACCCTCTTCTTTCTAGCCTAGCTAGGAAATCTCCCTATTATCATAAGAGGAGGGATTTTTATAGCAGAAGGTATAAAGGATGATCTCTTACTTTTCATGCATTTCAATAGCTTATAGAGTTGTATCAAGGTAAAGCCCTTTCTAATAGTAAAAGGAACCACTTCAATATTTAGTTTAACAACTTTCGCTTCTTTAATGTCAGACTTGTTTATAATAATGCTTAAAGTAGTGTCATATGCACCTAGAATACATTGAAGCCTATGCATGTATTGTGAAAACCGCAATTTTTTTAGAATTATTTGGAATTTTTAAGAAAATTGAGGAGGAATATTATATTCAATATAATATTATTTTTTTAGAAAAAGAATCAAGCCTTGAAACATAGATATTTGGAATCATTCATGGGAAATTAGTTAGAATGATTGTAAGCACGCTGAAATATGAGCTCGAGTGAAATTTTTTTTATTTTTCTTAATTTTGTGAATTTACATTTACCCATAAGGGTAAAATGGTCATTTCACTTTTGTGTGGGGTTCACAAAAGTTAGGTGAGCTGGTGGATAGCCAGCTTAGGGAATATCAATGATGAAGAATAAACATGAAGAGGAATATGCTTTTAATTTTATAAGAAAAGTGGAAAATTATTTAAAATAAAAATAATTAAAATTTTAATTAAAATAATTCAAAAACAGCCCTATAAATACCTCTTCCACCATTCACACAAAATTTCAAATCCTTATACTCTCTCCCTCTCTCTTTCCTCCTCTTTCTCTCTCTTTTTTCTTTTTCTTTTCTTTTTCTCTCTCCTCTCTTTCCATCCAAAGCGGTGGTTCCCACATGTGCCTGGCCTAGGAACCAGCCTATTCCAGGCTCGCACGTCCAAAGACTCACCTTCTACCTAACCCTATGATGAACAATCGGCTAGGGTTTTTTCCCCAGCCCATCAATTTCACCACGAACTCCCGTCTTTGGCAAAAATCATCGAAACTGGAACCCATATTCCTGTTCCCCTTACCTTCCTCTTCAAAACCCCTATCCCTGTTTCTTCTCTGGCTCCAGCAAACAACCCCGGTAGCATAAATTTATAGACACCCTAGCCGAGCAGCCAAGGCTTCAATCCGGCTCTCCTTTCTACTCCAGACTAGATTTAGGTAAGTCTCCGGCATCTTCTCTTCTATGGCCCATGTTTTTTAGGCCAAACACCTTGGATTCACTGTTGAATCCATTTCACCGGTAAGGGTAATTGGGGATCCACCTATAGACAACTCAAATGGAGAAATTGAGTCGTTAGATGTGTTGGTGGGACCCCAAAACCCCTAGATCTGGGTTCATCATTTGATTTCAATTAAATTTGGTTATTGATCTGGGGAAGAGCTGATCTGACAGTCCAGATCGGATCGTCTTGGCTATTCCAAGTCACCCCTCCTCGTACATTGGTTATCATCGGTGGAATGAGGCGAAGATGAGCTGTTAATTGTCCCCATCAATTCGAAGGGCCAGATTGAATCTGGGCCCTTATTTGATCTGAAAAATTAAAATATTAATTTAGAGCTCATTTTAACTCCAAATCAAGATTGGAAAGAAGCTCTGGATTTCTGGTGAAGAGTAGAATCTAATGAAAATATAAAATTTAGGTTTTATTCACTGTAAAATTCTATAAATTACAAAAAGAGATACTAATTTCCAAGATCAGCCAAATCTGACATGATCAGACCTTGGATTTCTAATCCGTAAGTGATCTAGTGGTAAGGGAACATGGAATCAAGAGTTAGATGTGACTGATCTGGTATGAATTAAGAAATTTAACCTTAATGGAAGAGAATTCTTAAAAATGATCATGGATCTACTTGATCTGAGTAATCAAGCATGATGAGACCATTAAAATCAGTATGGATGATGATCTAATGATAAGATCATGAGAAATGAACCTGTTGCTAATTTGGGATACATTTAGATCTGTGCCCTTAATTTTGATAAAATGGCTTAAGATCTTATTGATTGGTTGGATAAAGAAAGATCAGATCATTTGATAAGATAAATCATTGATCTAGTGATGATATCACATTAAGATAATGTGATAGATCTGAATAAAAATGAAAGATTAAGATCTAAATTGAATAGAAATCAAAATATGATCATTTGATCAAAATGAATAAATATGATGTATTCAAATGAGCATTCGAATTATTGTAAATGTTCTTTTATTTGCTTAGTAGATTTAATTGTTAGATTCATTTATGCTTTAATTGTTCATGTTTTATAAATTACATAAAAAAATATAATTAAATGAAAATAGATATTGATGAACATTTATAATGAATATGGATATGGACTTAATCATAGTAAGGGCTATAGTTAGTAGTACAATATAAAGAATCTCATTTTCTTGGCCAAAATTAGGACAATAATAAACCTTATGAATGATATTTTAAATGTTCATGGATTTAATTAAAATCAAATAGCAAGAGTACTTAGGGTCTAATATTCATAGGAACCTTATAAAGGTTGAGCTAAGGTCACCCCAGTAAATGCTAGACATGGTGGTTAAGGGGGTTCTCTAATAGAGCCTCGCTCTTCCCCCACCTTCTAGTGACATTTGTGAGGTCTAAACGCCTCCTTACATAAGGATTGAATTAACCAATCTGTGAGCAGCTTTTAACTGATAAGCCTTAATCAATTTTGAAATAAGGAGGAGCTGTCTAGTGTTAGGAAAGAAATAAACTATCTCCAACTAGTAAGACATTAATTGGTTGAATAATAATAAGATCATAAAAGGATAGTAAACTATCTAATCCCAATAAAAATGGTAATTAAGATAATCAAAGTTCAAACAAGATCCATAGAAAGATCTTAAATGATCAAGAATAATAAGAAACATAATATTGTGTTAGTATGTATGTTTTTGAATTAATATGAATGTTAGATTGAAATATAGATCAATAGATTAGACCTTAATCAATATGATCCAAGGAAAAAGACCCAAATCATCCTATGTAAGGATGATCAAAAGAACAACTTATCATCATCATCATCAAGACCTTATCCCAATTAGGGGTCGGCCACATGAATCTTATTCCTCCATTCCACTCTATTAAATATCATGATTTCATTCAGTCCTAAAGTTTTTAAATCTTTCCTCACCACTTCTATCCACGTTCTTTTGGGCCTTCCCCTTGCCCTTTTAGAACCTTCAACTTGTATTGCCTCACTCCTTCTAACTGGTGCCGTTGTTGGTCTCCTTTGAACATGTCCAAACCATCTATGTCTAATCTCCCTCATCTTATTACCTATTGGTGATACCCTTAAATTTTCTCTAATATTTTCATTTCTAATTATGTCCTTTCTTGTCTTACCACTCATCCATCTCAACATCCTCATTTCTACGACGCTCATCCTATGAGTATCATGTTCCTTAATTGGCCAACACTGATCCATAGAGCATGGTCGGCCTTTTAGCCATCCTATAGAACTTTCCTTTTAGTTTGAGTGGCTTCCACCAATCACATAAAACTCCAAATGCACATGTCCATTTGTTCCAACCCGCTTGGATTCTCTGGGTAACTTCCCTCTCAATCTCTCCACTCTCATGGATCAATGATCCTAGATACCGAAAGAGGTCTTTCACAGGGACTTCTTGGTTATCAATCTTGACTGGTGTTCCACTCCTACTCTCCTTACTAAAATTACATTCCATATATTCTTTCTTAGTTCGGCAAATTTTAAATCCTTCAGATTCTAATGCTTCTCTTCATAACTCTAGCTTTATGTTTACACCCTCCCTTGTCTCATCAAGTAAGACTATATCATCTGCAAATAGCATGCACCAGGGAATCTCCTTGTGCAAATGTTTTGTTAACTCATACATAACTAATGTGAAGAGGTATGGACTCAATGCCGATCCTTGGTACAATCCTATAGTGACAGAAAAATCACCAGTCACGCCACTAGTGGTCTTAACATTTGTTACTGCTCCCTCACACATATCTTTAATTATATCTATATACCCCTAAGAAACCCCCTTACCACCAAAAACCCTCCATATTAACTCTCTAGGGACTCTATCATAAGCTTTCTCTAAATTGATAAAGATCATATGTAGGTCTTTCCTCCTCTCCCTATATTTCTCTACTAATTGTCTTAGTAAGAAAATAGCTTCCATGGTAGACCCCCCAGGCATGAATCCAAACTGATTCTCCAATACACTTGTTTCATGTCGTAGCCTCTTCTCAATCACTCTTTCAAAAAGTTTCATGGTGTGACTCATAAGTTTGTTCAAAAGAACAACTATGGAGTATAAATGAGTTGAGGAATGACTGTATATATATATATATATATGATTTGATAGATACATGAAGGATATGATGATCACGATCAATGAGAAGAATGATTGGTGAAAGTAAAGGTAGGTGGACCTTAAGAATATATTCAATATAAAAGATACATGTATTTTACACATGATCTTATCCTGATAACTATAGAGTGATTATAATTGCCTTAGAATTGTTTATGAATCAACAAATGATATTGAAATGAATACAAAGTGATTGCTTAAGTAATTATGAAATTACTTAAGGCAACAAATGATATGTAAATGAATACAAAGGGATTGATTAAGTAATTATGAAATTACTTAATGCGTAGAATGAGAAGATTTGACCTATATAAGTTGGACCCCCAAATCTTAAGAAAATAAGTTATATGCATGTCCTATTATAACCAGACATCCAATCTGTAAGTATGAAATATTATTTTCCATACAGGCATGGAGGCTTGTGGTTTTGTTTTAAGATAGGCTTATGCCTGAGGATGCCAATGTTAGGGGAGTTTTGAGGGTTTGGCCACCCACTCTCCAAAACTGATTATGATGATGGTACTGTGCCCAAAGAGAGGTAAAATGTCAGGTGGGGCAATTATGGGAATGCCACTATTGTGACAACCATGGTTCCCCCATGCAAACATGGATCCGTATTTTTCAACCTGGTATCAGTGGAGTATTAAGCAATTATCCGTGCGCGCTGTACGAATTGAGATTGCAAGCATGGTAGTCCTTTGATTATTTTGCATTATGATGTAATTGATTATGGCATGATGAGAATGCTTTATGTTATGGCATGATGAGATGCCTTATGTTATGGCATGATGAGATGCCTTATTTTATGGCATGATGAGATGCCTTATTTTATGACATGATGAGATGCACAATAAAAGTTATTACCGATGTTGTATTGGAGGATGATTCTCAATACGGTATGATTATATATTAACACCTAGTGTTAATATTGAAATTAGTTTGGAAATGAGATATTATTGGTGATATTGACTATATTAACAATTTTCAGTGGTTTTATTTATATGTAGTATATACATATAATTCATATGATGAATGAAGGATAAAAAATTTATTCAATGTATAAATTGATTTATATCATGAATATAAAGAATTATTGATTTTGAGATATATTGAATATATTTCTTAAATCCCCTACCAAGCATAGCTTGCTGAGATATTGTAAATGTTTGAATGTTTACAATATCTCAGATACAGTTAAGGAATATTGAAAGCTCAAGACTTGAGGATAATCATCACCAAACTACTACTCAGGGTATTTAATTTGAGAAAGATTGTATTGATTGTTTTGTTATTTGGATTGTAATATTTGGACAATGTATGTAATGATTACTGGGGATGTGTATGTGAACCATTAGATTGATCTTGATTTCAATAAAAGTATAAGTAATTTGAGGTGGTACTCAGGTTTTTGACAAATCAATTTCAAATATGTTTTCGCTATTTGAATTTTAAAAAATTTCAAAATCAGGGCCCTACCTTTGCAAATATTTATGAAAATGTGTTTGAAAAACCAGGGTCATTATATGTATCATGTGTTCAATGGGAAGCAAATAGTCTTCCTTTATGGGCTACTCATACTAGTTATGCATAGAATCTAGTGTACCCTAGATGTTTGACATGATTATTACCTCTTTGCATAATATAACACTTGCATTTAGGTCATGAAATATCTTTGTTGTGTATGACCCAAAATAATCCCTTTAGCACGTCTAATAGAGATTCATTTTTAATTGAGTGGGGTTGATACTTAATACCTTCCAACCCCATAACAAAGCCACAAACCTATTCTTTAGATATTAAGGTCCTATTCTCTAAGTGATAGACTCCAAATATGTCAAAGTAGATAATATTATATTCTTCTTACTTGTCTTTCCAACAAATGCAACACAATCGACACATGAAATCAATCACACAAAGAAGAGGCCAATGGTTGTAGGAACCTTCTTGAGTCAAGTTCCCATCACCCACAAGTTATAATGGCCTTCCTAAGTTGGGTTCCCATCATCCACAAGTTATAATAGATTATGTGAGACATTTTTAAACACAAGTTCATTTTTGTAGGGGAAAGAGAGTGAATTCATCCATCCTACTCAATAGTTCTCTTGCAATATAGTACAAAAAAATTAGTAGTATGACATTGTCTACCTCAAAGCCCATGTCAAAGCTAAGAAATAGCAATGTTAATATAATGAATAAAACAAAGTATTGCCCATAGCTTTAACACAAGCTCGTTGTGGGAGTGATGTACAAATTATATTATGCATTAGATATGGAAATATCAGTTTTATTCACATCACCTTTTTTCTTTTGCTATGCAGAAATGCATAATGATGTTATAGATTACATACTCATTTCACCTTATGGGGATGTTTCCTCAAATTATCAATGTTCCCCAAGCTCAAAATGGATATTGAAGATAATATATGTTGAGAACCATGAGCTCTTCCTTTATATTGAAAATATATGTCATTTTACATGAAGTAGCTGAACTAGAGGTAAGGTGTGGCAATATTCCCCTACCAAAGAGGTTGTAGTTTCAATTCTACTCCCCCATCAACTTTTTAGATATATTTGATTAGATTATATAGATGGATTTGATTAACATGAACAATGAAAGAAATATTTAGGTGACCTACTTATTTTATTAATTCAATTACACTTGTGATTAATGAATAGCTTAGAGCAAAGGTCGTCTATCACAATGAAGCAACAAGGAGCCACTTGTGGATGTAGCAAGCTCATGGCTACTTATGGGTATAACATTCAACATTCAACCAAAAGAATTCAATAATTGACTTAAATTCATGAAAATACAAAACTAGATTCCTCATTTATGTTTTCATTGAACACTTGTGTCATCCTTTTCATCATTTTAAGTAGGAATTACAAGAAACTTTTAAAATGCATTAAGAAAACTAGTAAATACATGTGAACATGCATATATATGAGATAGAGAAAATATGATAGATTAAAGTTAAAAGCTTGAGATCACAACAATGGTGGACTAGAGAGGTCTTTTATACATTAAAAAAGGTAAGATCTAGACTATTCAATCTTGAATAAGATTAGGGTTTATCATGTATATGAAGTTAAGGTTGATTAAAATTAAAATTGAACATAAATCTTATTTGGGACCAACAAGAACTTTTGAATTACCTATGATGATGATGTCATCGGTATATATAAGGAGACATAAGAACACATTATTGTTTGTATATGGACAAGTTGGTGTCAATCTTAGAGCTGTGAAATCAATATCTTACAAGGAACAAATTAAGCATTTTGGACCATGCTCTCGTTGTTTGCTTGAGCTCATAGAGTGATTGTGTAATTTGCATATAAGGTTGGGTTTAGAGCTCTCAACAAAGCCTGTGTTTAATTGAGATCCCCATGGAGGAATGTGTTAATGACATCAACTTGGAAAAGTGCCAACCTCTTGATATGGCAATGAAGAAGATCATTCTTACAGTAGCAGCTTTAACTATAGGCATGTAGGCTTCACCATAGTTGATTCTAGTTACAGGACTTGAAACATTCAATTTTGCCAACTGCTTTTTGCTTACTACAAAAATCCATTTGGTGCAGATAACACACACACACACATGCCTAGACATTATGGCACTAAGATCCATGAGCCATTTTTAGAAGGCTATGACTTTAACTACAATAGTCATATGCCACCTTTTAGACCATTTAACTTGTATGAATTGGGTTGGTTCAAGATCAATTTCAATTTCATCTTGAATTATTGGATCAATGAATAGGTAAGGTTATGAGGTGGCTTGGAAGATCTCATATATATGTACCCTATTGGATGGAAACGTTCATGTGGGGCCGTCCACTTAGTAAAGCAATAACTAGATCCACCTTGTTATGATTATAAGCTAGTAAAGGTACATCTTGTGATACTTGGGTCGAACTAAGGCAAACGAAGTTTGTTTGAACTCCTTGAGATAGAGTTGGAGTTGATGCAACTAAGGAATAAGATAAAGACAAAAAGAAGGGGTGGGATTGGTTAAGAAAGAAGGTGAGTTAGGATTCTCGTGAGTGGGATGGTGTGTGGAGTTAAAAGAGAGGGATTGTGTTTTAGATTGAGTAGGACTACCTAGAATGCATCTGAACCAATTTATATTGGGAAAGGTAGTGACGGTCTTGAAGTAATATCCCTCCAAGGCAGATGAACTTGGAGTTGAGGTAGCATCCTAAAAGAGGGCACCCCATGCATGAAACTCTTGTGATTGCAGAATCTAGGAAAGGGCTAGACCACAAAGGGTCTATAGTACACATCATTACCTTGCATTTTTGCAGAAGGCTGTTTCCACGCCTTGAACCCATGACCTTTAGATCACACAAAGATAGTTCTATTGTTGTGCCAAGCTTTCCTCCTTAGCATCCTAAAATAGAATTATAACAAAAATGAAAAATTAGCTCATCAAAGACGCAATGATGTGTTATGTATAGCCATTCTAGCTTGTTATCTATATAAAGATAAGCTTGTGAGTATTACTACAAGCTATGCAAATGTCCTATGTGCTCTTCAAATTTAAAATCAAACTCACGCTTGTGGCATGGGATGATCTAAGAATAGGGATAAATTACATGCAAAAAAATCATTATAAATAGATAATCTAGGTCATTATTAAATATAACTTTGTAAGGAGACTTGAAACTAATGGAATAATTTGTAATTCTATCAATGAAGTATGTAGACATTTCAAATGATAAATCCCAAAATTTCAGTGGCATAGATGCATGTTGTAATAATGTTAAACCAGTTTTGATAACATGTCAAGTCTTTCACTCTATGGGCCCATTTTGCTAATTGGTATGTGGCAAACAATCTTACGATCTAAATCGCACAAATCAAGATGCTTTGTGATGATATTCACCACCAAAATTTGATTGAAAGCATTTAATTTTGATAGTGAATTAGCTCTTAACAAACTCTTAAAATTTGAGTAAAATATAGCACATCTCATATTTCTTTTTAATAGGATAGAGCCACAAGAACCTAGAGTAATCATCAAGGAATAGCACAAAATATTTTTTCCATAAATAGAATTCATTTGACCAAGGCCCCAAACATCAAATATGAACTAACTCTAGAGAAGTTGAAATGATTTTCTTGCTATAAGAGGCAATTTTGAAGATTTTGCACAATTCACACAACACATAAATGAAAATTATTAGAAGTTCGACCATAAGGGAGGTTCCTCAACTAATAAGTTGATGGAAAGAGCAAAAATTGATATGACAGAAACAAATTTCCAACTATTCCAACTATCCTAAGTATCTCTCGCCAAGTTAAGCTTGAGCATCATTGAAGACTTTATTGGTTCTACTATCACCACCTAGCTAGTAGAGCTCGTCTCACTTTGGTTAAAATTCAGAGTAGTGTGAGTTTTCTTTTGAAATTTATCTAATATATATATATATATACTATTTATAACTAAGATATGTAAAACAGTAGAGTGGCAAAAGCATCTATTTGGAGTGCCAAAATAAAAGATGTTACAACATCAGCAATTTGTAAACCTTTCCCCCTTTTTTTTCTATGTTTACACATTCTAGAGCTTTGTATTTATCTTTTAGATATTTAACTAAGCATTAGTGGTGCTTGAGGTGAGATGATATGGACCATGTGACTACAAGTGGTGCTTGATATGAAATGTGATAAAATAATATCTCCTCATCTCACTGTTAGTGATGATTGAAATGAATTGAGATGAAAATGTATCATCTCATTTAAATCACAACTAAGTTGAAGTTTCAGTCATCTCACTTTATCTCATGCCAAATTTGGTCATCTCAAGCCAACTTAAGTAATCTCGAGCTAAATCCCATATCATATCATCTCATCTCAAGTCAGCTTATTTCATCTTAAGAACCACTAACATGATGTAAGTTAGATCTAGAGCTATACGATAGGTAGCTTCAGTAACATGGAATCAGTCTAGAAGGTTACCATTTGGAGAGTTGTTGTAAGAGACAACATGGGCAGTTGCTTGGTTGGCTGGTGGATCATTATATTGAAAACAACATACTTTAGCAGTATGAGTGGGCTTATTATTGAGTCGAACATTTTTGCAACCTTGACATTTTCCTACAAAGCATGTTTTAAGGGTTGGACCATGTTGGCTAATGTAGATGGAATGACCATGGCATTGAGTTCATTGAAACATATCTCATGACTCAATAATAAACTCTATAACTATCACACCCATATCTTAAAGAGTAGATTAAAATGTGAATTGACACACTAATCTTCACAAATATGGTGAAATAGGATAAATAGTAAAAATTGTTTGAAATTTTAAGTAATTAAAAAGTAAAAATCAAGAACATTGAAAATTGATGATGAAGGGTTGTTCATTAAACTATGCTCGGAGAGAGCTTTCCAACGACACTAAGAACACGTGAAACGGAGATCGGGAACAAAAGATCAAAGAGTTTTACCACTGATGTGGAGGGGGTCCAAATTGATAATGGCACCCCCCTCTAGTGAGCATGACCCAGAGAGTCACCTGGAAAAGACTCTACATGCGGGAGTTGAACTCATCGTGTGGAGCTCTGCTTCCACGCATTAGAGGTGGCCAGAGACGGGGGAAAAGTCCTTGCGGTTGACTTTTCCCCATTTCCAATTGTACCATTTCTCGATCAAGTTGCTTACCTTCTTCTCTGGCTAGCTCGACGACGACATCCTTCTCACGTCAATCCCCTTCATCCCACACACCCGTAAAATGTTCCCCCTCTCTTCACTATGCCTGCGCTTCATGTGAGGACAACACCGACAGTGGCATTCCCTCAACTTGAAGCGGCTAACCCTAAGTCGGCCTAGCAAGAAAATCAGACAGTAGGTGGGTTCTCTCTCCCACTCTCCTCTTCTTCTCACTGTCCTATCTTTCCTTTCATTTTTCCCTTGCGTTTTTCCCTATCCATTCTGTTTTTCTGATGACCAAAGATGGCGAAAATCCATCGGACTCAGTGGGCATATTAGAGGGAATGGCGTTGGATTGGTAATCCAAACCACCCATCTTGTTCATTAGAAGGTTCTAAGTTAAACCCCTCTGGTTTCACGATGATCTACTACGTAACGACTCCAAAAATGGAGAAAAATAGTAAAAAATAGTTTTTTAAAAAACCATTGAAAAATTCGGCCAAAAATGGTGGTTTTATTAGAAATCAAAAGGGAAAAATACTAGAAAACAAAAGTTCAGTAAATTTTGAACATCCCCATGAAAAATCACTAAAAAACGAGGTCGCCTATGTCACCGGCGACAATCAAAATACAATCACCTTCTCTAGTACGGCGACTCCTAAAAAATGTGAAAAATGGAAAATTTTCAGATATGGACAAATCCCACAGGATCTCTTCATCCGGGAAGATGGATTGTCTATCAGGAATCGATTGGTCCATGAAATTGTGATCGAAAACTTGTTAATGTGTAGGAAAATTTTGAGATCTTAGCATCCGACTGTTAAAAATATGACCTGAAGGTAGATTTGGGTAAAATGTAACTCCAATTACCCGTCAGTAATGAATTATCACAAAAATGACTAACCAATTATGAACAAATTGATGGGAGATCCTATCTAACCGTCCAATACTCGATCGGCGAAGATCTAAGGTTAGGAAAGGAGATCAGACTATGAATTATGGCTAAAAGCATTGAATTATGGAATAACTTACCCAAAATGTTGGAAATTGAAACTTCTAGAGGTACGTGCTCGATCTAGACTAGCGAAATAAGACCAATGGTGCTAATCTAATTAGATAGTGACCAACTGGTGTATAAATCCTCGATCTAGATATATGAGGTTAGATCAAGTAAATTGTACATAGAGAGCTAGAAGTGATTATATAAAATTGCTTGGAATTCTGAAATTTACTTTGAACTTGTATTTGTTGTAGAGGTTTGAATGTAGTGAGAACGTCATTGGTAGTCGAATTTTGAGTTGTTACTTAAGAGCAGGTAAGGACCCTAAATCCTTCTATTCGTTAAATTCTTGTTGATCTGTTCACTTGAAATTAACATTATAAATGTATAGAATGAATATGTTATCACCTTGGTTGAATGGAATATAGGAATTGTAATTACTTATTGAAATTGTCATGTGATAGTATGATTTACTACGCTTAACTGTTATAATGATGCAAACTGTTATACAATGGCCAATCCCAAGATAGTAAGCCTTGAGGGCTACCCAGTAAGCTATGATGACGCCTTCCAAGATGGTAAACCCTGAGGGAAAGGGCTACTTGGTTGATTGCAACTATGGTGAAGTTGCCCAAGATGGTAAACCCTGAGGAATGGACTATCGATTATTAAGCCTCCCAAGATGGTAAACCCTGAGGGAAAGGGCTACTTGGTTCTTTGGAATCATAGTGGAGTCGCCCAAGATGGTAAACCCTGAGGGAAAGGTCTGCTTGGTCTTTTAGGATTACAGTGGAGCCACCCAAGATGGTAAACCGTGAGGGATGAGCTGGCAAATTTGAGCTACCCAAGATGGTAAACCCTAAGGGAAAGGGCTGCCTGGTTGATTTCGACTAAGGTGAGCCACCTAAGATAGTAAATCCTGAGGGAACTTGACTTTGCTGCCGCCCAATATTGTAAACCCTGAGGGTCTGGCTACCTTGTTTATGATACTCATAGTGGGCCGCCCAAGATGGAAAACCTTGAGGGAGATGACTACTGGATCATGGTGGTAAAGTCATGCCTGTTTAATACTGCAAAGGAAACCAGTAAAAGAGTATGCAGCTTTGTCGAATGTTATGCTTATGGTTTGTATTTTAAATTTAGAATGAAGTTAATAACTTAGTTACTCATCTATTAAAACAGAAGTGAATGTCCTATAGTTGGACATGAATGGGGAGTTGCTATTGAATGTGCTTGTTTGCATGTTATTGCTATTGCGTCATATTTGAATTTGGAATAAACTGCAATTCTGTTCAAATACCTATATGTCTTACTTGATAATACATGACAGCTACTTGTAGATATCAGTTAAAATGAAATGAATGCTCTAGGGTTGGGTTTGAATGTGCTTTTGTTCGTAGCTCCATAAGAATGGTAGGATCCGCATGGGTTTAGTTCTTTTCCCTTACTGGGCTTTGCAGCTCACCCTATTATTTTACAAGTACCAGTCAAGCTGAGAAGAGGAAGGTTGTTGAATGAAATGAAGAAAGACTGATTGAAGATGTAAAATTTTGTATTGTATATATGTTTTGACGCGAGTATGAGTTATATCTTAGTTTTTTTACAATTAGCCTTATGCATCCTATATGTTTTATTTTGATAGGGCATGTATGAGACCACTTGAACTCTTAGTTAGCAAGCAAGTGTTAATGATGTATTATGATAAATAGTATGGAGACTGAGTCTCCTTTAAGGCTTTATAACTGTTATATGGTTTATCAGGTACACTACATTGCATGCGTTAAATACATAAGTCCAAAAAATAGGGGAGACTCTGCCAAAATTTCAATAGAACTTAGTAGTTAAAAGAGAAGAAGATTTTATCAATTAAACGTATAAGTGCATAGGATAAGAGTACTTAGCTCTCTTAATACCTCAGATGTGATATATATTATGAAAAGAAGAAGAAGAAAGAGAAGCAAGGCCACGTAGGCCTTGCTCAACTCAATCGCTATGCTTGATTTTGTTAAATCGAGGCCTTGGGTATTGGGGTTTCAACAACAACAACTCCTGGAAGCAAACAGGAATGTTGTACATTGAGATCCTTACAACAATTTCAGATAATCTCTTTCGAGATTGGAAGATTATAGCATTAAACTCCTCATTTGCAAAAGAATTGCTTGATGCAGAAATTGGTCGACAAGTAGTTTTTATTTTTGAAGAAATTGCAAGATTGAGCAATCTCCTTCTTAGATTCTTAGGTTGGATAATGAAACATAAGAGCCTTGAATGCTTGACGAGATTTTCCCATGCCATTTGGATAGATGTTGTACCAACTGCATATGCTATGACATCCTTTGAAGGGGATGCGATCATCTAGCTTAACAAAAGCTAATATTTACCTTACCAAGAGATGTAATTTAGGAGATGAGAGAAGGGAAGGAAGTGAATCATGTTGTGCCTCCTCTATGCTTGGCTATAATCAAATAGATCGGTTTACATAAGCTACTAAAGGCAAACCCAAAAGATTGGTAACTACTAGGGCTAAGATAGGCCATGCATCAAAGATCTTCTCTGCATGAGACAAATGATTTAGAATCCTCTCAAGGAAGAAAATATAGATTAGAAGGTCCAAAAGAATAGCTATCACCTTTAAATGGAGGAGATTTGAAGATGAATAGTTTGGATCATACCATCTAACATACATGTTAACTAAAAACATAAGTGAGACACTGATTTTGGCTAATCTAAACCATTGCCAACGTTTGCCCTGTCTTAGATGGGTTATGTGGCAAAATCCCATCCATTGGGTCATTAATCTATACTACTTGAGTTATAGGATGGATAGTGAAAACTATTTACCGTCCATTTTATAATTCATAGAAACGGTAGCTAGAATCATTCAATGCAGGGAACTTTTTGTGCATAGCCCATGTAAGACAAGGTAAACATTGTGAATGGTTTACATCAAGTGGATCATGATCACTGTACCAGTATTCTCTCTCATACATTACCCTAACCTTTGTTTTTCAGCCTTTTTATATCATTTAGAAAAAAAAGGAAGAAAGTGCATTATATTAGAAATCAAAGAAGAAATAGAGAATTTGAGAGATAGTTTTTCATTTATAAATTGGTGGGCTACGAAAAGAGCAATTTCATCCACAATGTTAGACTGTCACACAATTTACAATCTTAAAAACATCTAATTAGGAATAAGAAAATAAAATAAATACATTAGTGTGACGCTCTTACCCATCTTCTTCCCTTCTTCCATAAATAACTTCTTTAATGAAACACCCCAAGAGACAAAGAATGCCATAGAAACTTGTGCTCTTCACATGACCACCCCCATTACTACTTCCACAGCTTGTATCTTGCAGGCTTATCACATACCAAAATTGTCAATATGTAAAGGTATTAAAGTGATTACCGAGATTACAAATGATCACGAAAAGTCTTTTGGGACTACCGAAGATTACAAAGAGATTACAGCAACGAATTGTGTATAATTTGTATATATAAACACCATGTACAATATGATAAATCATTCAAGGAGTAATACATATTTGTTATTTTCACAAAAGGGTCGAAGAAGTCTATCCTCACTATTTCCTCAAACTCTTCATCCTCATCATTTCCATCATTCACATGTTCTTCATTCGCTCCTTCTATTGTTCCAAGAACCTATGAAACATGACTTGTTTGCTAAGGTAAAAATGCCTAATGAAGGTAATGCCTTCCTTTCCTTCTCCAAAATTCTTGGTTTTTTTGGTGTCTATGCATGTTGGTTGGATTATTGACTAATATATTTTTCTAAAATTTAAGGTTGTACAAAAGTTGATTGTCTTACTATAGTAAAAAAATGGATATTGATAAAGTGGCAATAGGTTGTGGGATTGTGCCATTCTAGTTAGAAATTTTAGCTTTGTTGAAGACATGAATTATAGGAATGATTTCTATACTCCCTAGTTTGATGATGGCAGTCTTACTTTATGACGTACTTCAATGATGAGTTTTAATTAAATTATTTTTTGGAATTATATAGGATTTAAAAACTTGTTGAAAAGAATAATACTGAGTAGAGATTACTGGTGGTGTTGCATGTGGGTGTGAGAGCAATAGTTCCTTACAAATTGTTCTCCTAGTTATGGAAGCTTATGTGAGCCTAATTAGATGGAAGCTCAGTCTTGCCCATGTTTATGGCACTACAACTTGTCAAGAGTTGACCACCATGGATCGTCCATAGCCTTAACCACTAGTTGATCCTCTCCATTCAATGGATGTTTCCCATTGTAATGGCTTATATTCGGCAAGCAAGACTAAATGATTGATTGATTATTTAGGAATATCTCATTAACATACCTGAACGGGAGCCTTGGTGTAACGGTAAAGTTGTCGTTGTGTAACCTTGAGGTCACGGGTTCAAGGCATGGAAATAGCCTTTTGCAAGATAAGGCTGCACACTATAGACCCTTGTGGCCTGCCCCTTCCTCGGACCCTGCATACGTGGGAGCTTTGTGCATTGGGACTGCCCTTTTCTCATTAGCATACCTCAAGAGTTGCTTCTTCCTAATTTTGACGCACTTCTTCCTTGGTTTCCCTATATTTATACTTATTACAGATAATCTAAGCTAGGTGATATTCAAGTGAAATTGAGTATTTGTGTGATGTTAGTTACTTGGTGGTGATGAAACATATGAGAGTGACAAAGACATGCTCAAAATAGGGATTTTGGTGAAGTTATTCACACAAGAAGGACAATATATGGAAGTATACACTCAATGTTCAGTGAAATGCATATGATCTTAAGGAGACACCAAAAACAGGTCTTAGGCCTCATTTATGGCAGAGCTAAGATAGAATGGAACCCACATGATAAATGCCACTCCAAGTTAGCTAATGTCATGGTGGGGATTTTGCCCTATGATGGCAGATTTGATGCAATGAACAACTTTGATCTTCCTAACTTTTTTCTTTTATTGAACATAAATTATCACATATTAAAACGATAATGTATATAGCTCGATGATTGTGATCATGCAACATAAGGTGGTGCTCAGCCCTATGCCAAAAGATCTATTTGTTTAATTAAAAAGACCAACAACAATCAACACTAGAAAATTTTTGGGGATGCCTAATTTTTTTCTTTTTCATAAGAAAGGGAATAGCATAGGTCCTATAAGCTAGTGGATTGAATTATCTATGGATAGTTATATATCCTCTACTTTCCTGTTAGAACCTTAAAACAAAGATACATTATATTAGGAACTACTGTCTTTTAGCACTATTTTATTCACATTTGAATAATTTTGTCCATATTATACTGTTCTAGGTCTGCGAGCTGCCAGTAGCAAGGGATAAATCACTATGGATGATTTTATCAATGGTTATACCAGTGGTGATAACCCCATATGGTTTTTATAAGGGATAACTGATTGGTAATCATGCCACCATCATGCATCCTCCACTAAATCTAACCAACCCTCATATATTCTTTCAAAAGTAGGGCTAGACACCATGTAATTTACATGAAACTTGTGTTTCCACATATGTAGACAATAACATTCGACTAGTATCCATAATATTATAAGCTACTTCAAAGCTTGCTTAAGCTGTTACTAACAAATGATCAATTTAAAATAGACAACCCATTTTGATAAAGGGGAAAGACTGACTGAAAAACAGATCTTATTTGGACCTCAACCTTCAACAACTTTTCTTCCATTTGAGTAGCGACATATTAGAGAATGTTTTATGACAAACTATCATAATCAGTTACTTCTTGAATCTAACTGGACTTTTGTGGGAGGAAAATCTACAGTTCTAGTGGTGATAGGTGCAAGCTAGAAAGATAATGTTGTCAGGAGTCAAACACATGTTCTTGTGGAGTTTTGGGCTCCATAGTGTGGTCCTTACCAGATGATTGGCCCGGCAATATATGAGTTGGCAAAAGAATATGCTGGAAAATTTATCTATTCAACACATTATTGCCTGAGCACTGCAACCCGATACGGAATTGCATCAAGAATGGAGAGAAGAAAGAAAGTGCAGTGCCAAAGTCATTGCTTAGGAATGTCAGGCTGACAACAATGGATGACAATTATCATTGAAATAGGATTTGTTTGTAGTTCATGAATTCCTTCCCATGTGTAAATTTTATTACCTTTGTGATTATGTAATTACAATGTAAATCCATGAAGTGTGTCTTTCATGTACAAGCAATTCAGTTATGATTTTACTATTCTTTTATAAACGACTTTTGAACCTGCGCTTTCTACGGGTTAAACGAAGTCTATGAACGTTGTCCAAAAACCGCAAAACAAAGCTATAGAGGGTTCACCTTCCAGTTCTGCACTGTATAGATAGAGTTGCTTCAGTATGCAGGGAATTGATCACTTGATTTCTTGATCCCCTTCAAGTTGTGCATTGATCGTGCTCCAAGGGATGATAATATCGAGAAAAGTCAGGGTTCATGGGTTCCATGTGTTGTCTTTGTGCTTTTATATTGCCGATGTGATTCCTTTGTGCTATTATATGCAAAGAACTTTTAGGCTCCATATGAGAGTGAAAAGTTAAAACTTAACAAACATCATAATTGAAGTAGAATAGTTACTCTTAATCTGTATTAAAAGAACAATACTGAACCTAAAATGCCTAGAGCCAAGCCTCAAACAATAAGCACACTATGGCTGTTCAAATTTACAAAGGAAAAAAGCAGCAATTTTGCCACATATTCAATTCAAAAGCAGGTTTCTACAATTTATACGCCAGTATATATTGTTCAATGTACAAAGATTACCACATCAACAGAAATGGAAATGCTAAAGTTTATCTCCCCAATATCTTTCCCTCTCTCCTCTCTTTCTATCTCTATCACTCTCTTCTTCTTCCTCAAAACTTGCATGAAGTTCCCAGCCTTTGTTTCAGTCCCATGCTCTTTCTCAACTCGAATGCCTCAGGCAAAACCAACTCGAATCTCTCTAAAAATAACTCCCAGTCCTTTTCACTCATGCCTTTAAATGAAATTTCTCCACATTCACGGTTGTATTTCATCACAGAGATACTAAGACTCTTTGTGAGACCACCCGCTTTGGGTTCACCATCGTCATTATTGTTGTCATTGTCATTACTATCTTCATTGCCATTGTTGCCATCGTTATGATCATCGTCTTCCTCACTCAGTGTAGATAAGGCTGCATGGGGCAATGCACTTATAGTTCGTGCCAATACTGGCGTTTTTGGTGGCTTACTCATCTGAGGATGACTCTGTAAAAGTCGAGGAAGATCCAACGCATCACCACCATTATTGTTGTTGTGGATATCTTCAAAATCGGCATCAAATTCGAACTGATCACCTTCACCTTCAACCCCATTATCAAATGTAATCATCATGGTAGCCTTTGCTTGTGTGCAAAGAGTCTCAAGCACACTTGGCTCTTCTTCTATCCCACGAAACTCTCGAGTCATCATGTCGCCTATATCAGCAAGGGAGAGACCAGCATCGGCAGCTCGTTTCAAGAAAATGGTGCAAATCACATGAACTCGAATAGAGGACTCCTTCAACAATGGAAGTTCGTTTCTAAGAAGGTCAGCATCCTTCAATGGATTGAGAGCACTTATGTACTCTAATTCATAGTCAGAGAATGGTACAGAAGCTTGTGGCCAGTGCAACCACTCAAAGTAAGGATTATCCAGTGACTCAGGTAAGCAAAGTCCGTGATCTATAGGCACAAGATCAGTACCACCAACACCGCAGATATCATTGATAGAATAGGCACCTTCCATGCCAAGACCATGTTTCTTCACAAGGATGTTCCCTGCGTGCCTATCAATGTTAAGGAGCCTCACATCTAGAATACCAATTCGATGAACCGAGGCGACAGTGAAGCTCGATGGTCCAAGATCACCTGCATCATATTCATGGGGCACAAAACGCTGGAGAGAGGCAATTTTTGACAGCATTGTGGAACACTTCTCATTGAAAGCAACGTGTGAGATTTTAACGAGTACAGTTGGGGGCACCCCAGCAAAGCCATTATGGTCCAGAAGATATGCAGCCACTTCGCGGGCACCAGTCTCACCAAGCTGAACTGAATGGTTCATGCCGGATGGGGTAAGGATTCGACCTGCAAAGCCTATAGGATCACTGAGTGATGCTAATGGTTCTTCTTCTATAGGCTTCACAACTGCAATGCTCTCTCCACAACGATTACGCAAGAAATAAGTACTGCCCAGCCCCCCAAATGCTGAAACAAGATCAAGGCCAGGAGCCATGGCTATGGTGGCTTCCAGTACAAGTGCTCGAACTCCAGAAGCACCACGGCCTGCAACAATCTCCACTCTAGCATGGTTCTCCAGTTCTTCGTCCCTCTTGGTGGCAACGGACATGCAAGGTGTGGAGGAACTTCGAGGGAAGACAGAAGAAGGTGTGGATTTCAAGGAGCGTGCAAGGGTTGCTCTATCAAGTTCTAGCATGGCAGAATCAGGGTGGGTGAAAGATGGGAGCTTGCACATTTGGGTTCGAAGGTTGACGGCAAGGTGGTGATCGATGGCTACAGCCATTTGAGAGAGTTTCATGCATGCTTGGGGGTGTAATTCTCATCAGAGGATGAAGCCCTCTGGTTGCGCTATCTCAAAAATATTAGTCATCACCACCTGCATTCTCAAATTAAAAATGAAAAGGTGTTAAACAACAAGATTACTGCAATCTTATCCAAAACAAAATTTGTAAATTACGCATACACGAATAACCTGGTGATCCTGTTAAGTAGTATTCAAAGGGACACTCTTGTTCATTGGATATGAACTGCACGGTCAATACGATTAGATCATCTATCACTGGGTCCCACCTTGAAATCGAAGTCCTTATTAATATGTCAAAAACAATGGACAGAGATTAAGCAAAAAGTTATTAAATAACTAATCTTACCAAAAAAAACTAAGGAAAAGGAATTAAATGACTAAAAATCTACTAATTCATAAATAAAATAAAGGAAAATTGACAAATCCGGGCTTTGCCCATGCCCTTTTTCTAGATATGTTAACCGGTCTTAGCCGTTGCTAGTGATAGACCACTGTTTACTTATAATTTTGGTCCAGAATGCCCTAGGTTAAGTTATTCTTGGGACAATGCATTTGTATGTCGCATATCTACATTTGAGCCCCATTTTTAGATGATCTCCTCCACTCATTTTGATGGGCTTGCCTTGTTTAACATTATACCCATAAAACTTCATGACCACTAGATTCCTCAACCACATGATTTTTCATTTGAAAATTCTGTGGTTGTGATTTGAAAATCGAATGCGGCAGATTTAAAGTCATCCAATGATTGTGAATTCGGGTGTTTAGCCAACCTAAGGTCGCGTAAACATAATAAATGCAATGGATTATCCAAAGGTGGGTCCTAGTAATGTTTTGCATGATAGACGCCAAATGGATTGAAAAAGGAATAGCATGGGAAAATAAGCAGAGTCCCAAAAAAATTTGAGGTGGAAATGGTCCATCATTGATTAAGGTAAAGACAAGTCAACATATCTACATTATAGAAAAAAGCTTGGACAGTGCCTAGATACATCATTTTCCCTAAAATAAAATAAGATATAGGGATTTTTACAGATCCAAGCTCTTCTAAAGTTTTTCCTTGATTTGCACATGTTGAATGGTCTTTTTGGGAATTGATTTTGAACTTCATTTTCTATGTATTTTTTGTTGTGACTTCAACTCTTTACCCTTGAAGTATTTTTACTGAGACATTATTCTATTTTTCTATATAAAAAGTGCTGGCCGCATCTAAAGGACTCACAGACTAAAATTGGTGCCCTCTTTTTGTTATTTTTTGGGCTGCTTCTAAAGGACCAACATCCTAAGACCAATTTTAACTTTTGTTACTTTTTCAACTACATCTAAATGACCAACAGACTAAAATCAGTACCCTCTTTTTGTTACTTTTGCAACTACATCTAAATGACCAATAGGTTAAAACAGGTATCCTCTTTTTGTTATGTTTCAATTACATCTAAAAGACCAACAAACTAAAACCAATAGTCTCTTTATATTGTAAAACCAACAAATTAAAAGACCCAACTAATCTTCTTTGGAAAGATGTCATTCTTTCCTTTGAGAAAGTCTTTCCATGCCCATATGGCTAGGCCTTAGTTCTAGGTACTATGAAACAATCATCTTGTTCCACCCACTTGTTTTGGTTGCCTGCAAAAATTCATGTCCATTGGACACTTCTACCTATGAGTTTTTGCATTTGAAAAATCCACTTGTCATAATTTAAAATCTCAAAATAACATAGCTAAAATGAACAATTGCGAATTTTGGTCCCTATCCAATCTTGGCATTCTAAATAGTGTGATTGGGTCATATCATCCAAAGGTGCAGCTGCCTAGTGGGTCCAGTCTTTTTTTGTTTCTTCATTTCTAAGAAAAAAGAAATTAGAAAGGGAAACAAGATATCTATCTAAAAGTTAAAAAGTTTGAAATTCATTCTTATATAAGAAAAACAAAGAAATATAGATATGGTTTCTAAAAATAAGATTTCAAATCTAAATGGGTTTTTTAGTATGCAACCCTTACCTCGACCTTCTATCGCTTCTCTCTTTCAATCCATTTTAGAGTCCAGCTAGCATTTTCCATATATAAAATCAAAATAATATATTAGTAAACAGATTCTACAGGCAAAGTGGTGAAGTCACCAACCAAGAGTCTTTGGAAAATGAGGTCCAAAACCAATTCCAAAAAAGCTTGTCAACAGACGCAAATTGGCAAAGAAAATAATAATTAGGAAGAACATAGATGTGTCTTTTTCCCTAAAATATATGGGTACCTCTTTGTATAGGAAAGTTAAGTGATGGACACATATATTCTTACTTACAAATTTTGAGCAGGTAAATGTGCAAGTTGGACTAACTCTTTGTAATGGTTCAAAGTTTCAAATTGTCCATCTAATTGGCCATGTTTGATAAGCCTTGGACTAGATTTTAGATACTTATACCAATTTTGAAGCTATGATTTGTTGCATATAAATGTATCTTAGAAAGAAAAATAAACAACAATATGCATTCATCAGCAAATGTTCAAGAATCAAAGGTTGAGCATCATCTGATAGTGTACTTATTTTTCTATTTATGAATCATTTGTGGGATGACTGCAATGTTATTTCGCCTTACTAAATGTCCTTTTGTTTTTGTTACAAACAAAAAATGACAAAGTAAATCAATCACACTTACTCCCATTTCAAATCCCCAGATAAATGGGAGAATGATGACTCAAACTTGTGATAAAGCATGCTTTGGGGGAATGTGGAGTTGTCTGAGACTAAATGAACTAGATATTTGTTTACAAATGACTTTTATTTATTTGCTTGTATGCCAAAATGAGGTGCCTTTCTTTGTGGGACCTTCTATTCAAATGGTGATATTCAAAGGCACCTCAAGCACAAAAAATGCTTTCTCGATGTGGAAAAGGATGCTACATGGCCCACCTTTGGATGGTAGGATCCATTCGTCCTGCTCGTCCTACCTTAGATTGGTTAGCTACCAAACTTCATACAATTGGATGATTTTGAGTTGTGGTGTTTATTCTTCTCAAATCAAGTTCATTGAAACTATTAACTAAAAAAGCTAGTTACTCGAAGCCTCTAATGGCATGATTTTTAGACACAGCCTAAATAGGGCTTGTTGAACATGATAAATAGTTTAAATCACCCAAATTTAAAGCATATCTAGGTTGAATCCTTTTCAATGTCTGGTTAGATAAAATCAACCACTATATAAGAGACTGTTGGTTCGAGGTCTACAAACTCAACACCTCCTTTCCACTAAGGAGAAATAGACTTGGTAAGTGCATGACGGCTAAAAGTTTTTTGTGCTAAAAAAGAAATCCATATCTAATAAGTTAAGGACTCATATGTGAAAACCTCTTCAAAATATTTCCTTGCTAATTGATTATGATTTGAACTTGTTAAACAATGAGATACTTTATGTGCAATATTGCATATTATATTAAAGATACAAAATGCAATATAATACACATATATAATATGAGGGGAATAATATATAGCTTGGTGTTAAAAACTTGTACAGCTTAGGAGCCCCTCTACAAGCCATGTATTTGTCTAATTCAATCGCATAACCCTAAACCCTTAGTTTGGCCATTTGGTCAAAAAAAGAATAAAAAATTAATATTTTAAAATCCCATGTAACATAAAACCTTTTCCACTCATACTTAATCAAGAGGAATTGGACTTAACCCAAAAAATTTCCCTCCTAAACCGTTATCTCATACTTCATCCTTCATTGATTTGACATCATAAACTAACTTTGAGAGCCATTTCAAACCCAAATCATCAAATCTATGATGACATGAGAAACCCCTAAAACTTCAATTTGTCACCAAGTGACTAGAAAACTAGTTGCAGAGACAAAAGAAGCCCATGATTAAAGCTTTGTTTTTTCTTTCTTTTTATTTAATATTTTCTTGCAATGCATGCTTATAGCCCAAGCTATAACCCTAAACTTTCACACTTTCTAGTACAAAAAGTGGAAGAAGAAGACACCAAAAAATTGCTAACCAAGCTTCCTATCTTCTTTGTATCATGGAACTCGATTGATAAAATTTGATTATGAACTAATCAAAGAGGAAAAGCATTCTGTGCTACAATTTTCATGGGATTCATCTCTATACTTGTAGATTTTCCTAGTTGCTGGTCTCACACAGAAAGATAGAGAGAAAGAGATGAGGAAGAACTAAGTAAGAGAAAGGGAAAAAAAAGAAGGGTATTAGGGTTTTGAGTGGAAGAAAGAAGTAGAAGATTTTATGGTTTTCAATGGGAAACAGCAAGAAGAAAGAAGGGATAAAAATACCCCTCTCACACAAGTAGCTATGGGAAAAAATGGAAAATGAAAATTTTGAATCTTTTCTTTGTATGGACATAAGATATACATACATGCATGCATGCATGCATAGATGGATGTGGCTTAAATGGATGCATGTCAAGTGAAGGTCACTCCTACCTTGTGAGAGCCGTTAATGCCAAGCTATATATATCATAAAGATAAAAACTATAGTATTGTACATATAAGTGATACATCTTTTTTTCTCCCCTTTCTTTGAATTATATTTCAATCTTTTACTTCAACAAAAATAACTTGAATGAAATTTCATTATGTATCCACTCAGGAAATCATAGGGATGGACTTATATGGAAGCATGTCGAGTGAATGTTGCTCCTAAGTTGTAGGTGCAGTTAATGTCAAGCTATATATCATAAAGATAAAAACTGTAGTATAATACATATATGTGATGCATCTTTTTTTTTTCCATTTCTTTGAAACATATTTCAATCTTTTGCTTCAACAAAAGTAACTTGATGTCATTTCATTATGCATCCACTCTAGTGGACCATTTGTTTTAACATGTATATGTTCTAGACCAGGAAAGGCACACACATGTGCACATGAGAGAGAGAGAGAGAGAGAGAGAGAGAGAGAGAGAGAGAGAGAGAGAGAGAGAAAAGGGTAGTGATATATACAGCTCTTTTTCCTTACTGGGCCACCCCTTTTTGTAGAATAAGTTACAGACAACTAGAGAAAAGGGGTAACCCAAGTAAGAAGATATATATATATATATATATATATATATATATATATATATATATCATCTAGAGAAAACCTAAAATAGATTAGGAACTTTGTTCCTATAAAAGCTTCAACTCTTTTAACTATAATGGATTAAAAACTTCTAAAACTTGCAATAATAAAGTCCATAGATCATAGATTAACAACTAAAATTGTTTGTTGATCATAATGCTCTTCAAGTTCCTACAAAAGTAAAATGATTTTTACCAAAAGATTAAACTTTGTTCTTGAGAAGAACTTCCACTCCTTTAACTATAGAAAGTTACAAAAATTAAACTTTTGGGCGAAACATTCATTTTTCTCTTTTAAAGTGGTGAAACATTCAAACTAACTAGTGAACAATTATTTGATTGGGCAAAATTTAGTATATTAATTAAATGCTTCCTCAAAAGATGTTTTTTAAAATAATTAATCGTTAACCATAATTTCCAACCACCAACTTGTACACGGATTGTAGGCCAAAGTCTCAAGACATATGTAGTTAAATGCTTATCTAATGGCTTCTAGTGTCCATTATAAATTTGGCCTTTGAATTCCATTTGAATCTACACCATCATTGCAATGTTTTGACTTAAGATAATTTAGTAAGATGGTAGAGAAATTGTGAAACATTAGAGGATAGGAAAAATTAGGAGCTACATGTTTAGTCTACAACAATTACGCTTTCTATATGATGTAATTTTAAACGCATCTATTTATTTTAAAAGACACAAAATTAGAAGAAGAAAAAATAGAAGTGATATATAAGGAGTTCTATAAATTATTTGTGAATATAACAAATTCTTATGTGATGCAGTAAATGTACCATTATCTAATCACTTGAAACTTTTAAAATTCAAAAAAGGATATAAAAATGTACTGGTATTAAAATTTTTGATTTCTTGATACTGTTAGTATGTGACTATGCCTTACATTATATGTCATAAAATTTGCAATAGAATTCGGGGCAAAATATGAAGAAGAGAATTGCATCTCAGAATCAAGAAATAAAACATAATCTTTCATGAAATCGATTGTCATTGTAAAAAGTAATACTATAAAAAAGCACCACCTATATTCAAAAGGAAAATATATGATTCATGGAGAACCAACCTGATGGAGAAGAATCGATCAATCATCATTCAAAGGCAGCGACCCAGCAAGAGAAGAGAGAGGCAGAGTTGAGATGAAGATTGCGAGACCGAGGCGAGGGATTGAAGTTGGGAATATGGAGTCCCGTCGCTCGCTCTCCTTCCTTCTTTTCTTCCTTTCCTTCCCTTTATTCTTTCTGTTTGTTCCTTTATCAATCCCTTTGCATCTCTCTTCTTCCAACATGCCGTGTATTTCGTCCCGAATTACATGCTTTTTGGTATTCCTAGTATTTTGACCTTTAATTAGAGGAAAGTCATCCAACAAATCACTTTCTTAAGGTCCCGGCAGTTTCGATAATATAGTTTCTTATGCCTATTCTTCTCTTCAATGTTTGCCTTCACAAAGATTTTACTTTATCTAGTAACTCTCACAAGGACGTACACATGCACGAGAGTAAGAGAGATGTAAACTTTATCTAGCAACAGGCACATGGGCATACACATGAGAGAGAGATTACTAAATGGACAATAAAGGGGCAGCCATGGTGTAAGAAGCTCCAGCCTATGCAGGCTCTGAGGAAGGGGTGGACCACAAGGGCCTAAAGTACACAATCTTACCTTGCATTTTGCAAGAGGCTGCTTCCACGCCTTGAACCCGTGACCTCAAGGTCACATGACGACAACTTTTACAGTTGCACCAATGCTCCCCTTCACCAAATGCACAATGTAAAACATAAAAAACTCTCTCCAAAGAACACCTTCCATTTTGTAACCCAAAGAGGCCATGAAAGTGGATCTTAAATGAATCCTTTAGATTTGGGTTTTGGTTAGTTTGGCATCAAGGCTACACTAAATCTAATGAATGGTTTTGAATCTTTGAAAAAGTGCAAACAAGTTGGTATGCTAGTTCATGCTCCCTACTACTCCTTGAGCACCATATAATTCCTATAGATGGAGAGAGAGAGAGAGAGAGAGAGAGAGAGAGAGAGAGAGAGAGAGAGAGAGAGAGAGAGAGAGAGAGAGAGTAGGGAAAATATAGTAAGGATTGGAGAAAAGTGGAATTAGTTAGAGGAAATTTAGGAAGATGAAAGTAAATTACAACAGTTCAAACATGAGTTTTCATGACTGATTTTAGGAGCCCACTTATAGGTTAGTAGGAAAACTTATTTTCTATATTCCTTTTCTGGACATGCATATTTTATCACCAACTAGAAAACTATTTTTTAACTTTTTAAAAAAAATAAGTCTTTTTCATTTATAATATCAAACTTTAAAGAAACCCATTTCTTTTTAATAAAACTCATCTTTTTGAAAATATTCTCATTTTTTGTTTTATCTCCATATTTAAAAAAATGGCTTTTATGAATTTTCTTTTCTATAAATTTCTATTATCATTTTTTCCAACATTTCAATCATAAGCTTCAACTTGCCTATAATATAATTATTATATAGAATAATGATATTTTATTTTGTTCACAATAATATAACTTATTGCCCAGAAGTTGTTGAATGAGTTGCTATTATTATTATTTTATTATTTTATTATTTTTACTTTTTTGACCTTTTCCCTTTCTTTTTCTGAATTTTTCCCTCGCCCATTTTTTTCCAACTTAGAACATTGTTACTATGGGCTGGAGTTGTCTCTCTTAAGTTTTTTCATATTCTATACCAAACTATGCTTTTGCAAAGAATAACTTCTTAGCTTCATATATGCATCCCCTCGCTTTTAATAGGTGCACACCCTTGAACTCTTTGACAAGTCAATGCTCCAACTGGGCTCAGCTTTTGGAAGATCCCAATCATCCACAATCTTATTTACTCATCTCACTCTTCGGCAAGCTATAATTGCAATTGGGCCCACCTTTTAGAAGATCTGAACCAACAGCCATGTCTACTCATTCCAATGAGCTATATGCAGGAAATCACCTTCATTCCATAATTCTAAGTATATGCCTTTTACCTTCTATCTTAAAACTCAAGGAAGCAGTGGTTAGGGTAGATATAAATATAAGATAGCTAGCGAGCACAAATCAAATAGTGTAGTTAGTTATCACGGACAGTGTTCTATAATGCCAATAGGAAGAGAATCCAACAGACTATAAAGGGAGACAGAAAATTAACGGATCTTTCTTGTCTCCCCTTAGGATCACTAAGTGAATTAGATTTCAATGCACAGGTCATCTAGGGTGTAGACAAAATTGTAAATGTAGTCGATCTTTAAAAGGCTGGCTCGGTTAGAGTTATAGCTTGCCAAAGAGTATGATGGAAGTATAGCCTATTAAAAAGTCATGTGAGGATATGGAGTCTTTCTTTATTGTAGCATTCTCTTAGTTTCCTCCATTTCCTTTACCCAGAGTCCATTTATAAACCACAAATCACGGATTTATTAATGGTCTATTGGGTTCAACTTAGTGCTTGACATGAACCAATGGAAAAGTAGAACCCACTTGTACATTTGACTGAAGATGACCAATGGAAAAGTAGAACCCACTTGGGGTCCGGGGAAGGGGCGGACCACAAGGGTCTACAGTATGCAGCATTACCTTATATTTTTGCAAGAGGTTGTTTCCATGCTTTGAACCTGTGATCTCAAGGTCGCATGACAATAACTTTACCATTGTGCCAAGGCTCCCCTAAATGGAAGTATTTTATATGAAAACTTTGGTGTTGCTTCGTATATCATGTTTCTGTGTGTAGATGTTGCCAAGCTCTAAAAGCTACATGTGAGCCTAGATGGCTGGTGATCTAAACTATCTCAAAGCCACATCTAGCTACCACTATTATAACTCAAAGTCTTCTCAAATGAGATATGCTAACATTTGCAATCTTTGTATACTCATCTTTATTCTAATGTGTCATCATTTCTTCATTGCACAATAACTGTCTTTAAGACCATTCAATAGAGATGCAAGTCTAGGAGAGATATGGCTTAGGAACTGAGCATTAGGAGCACCAAACATATAAGAAAAGGCACACAATTTTAGTGTATGCAAGTACCAAATACACTGAGCTATGCACACAAACAACGTATAAGAACTAATGTTCGAGAGAGTTCTAATATGGTGGACGAGTACTTTCAGGTGGAAATTTGCAATTTGTAGCTTGCAGAAGTACAAGGGAAGCTAACACCTTCCAATAATCCAAAACCATCTTGTTCATAGGACATGCTATGAATGAGTCATCATGCACCAAATGTAGAATCATAGGAATATCCTATGCTTCTGGATTTGCCCTTTAAGGAACAATAATTTGTCTTTAGTAAAAACTTTTTGAAAAATCAAAGACTTGAATCACCTAAAAAGGGCAGTCCTGGTGCACGAAGCTCCCGCCGATGCAGGATCCAGCAAAGGGGCGGACCACAAGGGCCTAAAGTACACAGCCTTACCTTGCATTTTGCAAGAGGCTATTTCCACACCTTGAATCACCTAATACTAATTAATTCTTTGTATGACTCATTCACAGCAATTTCTTTACCTCATCATTGAAACAACTGGCCTAGTTTTCCTATTACTTGATAATATTTCCAGCAATATGCAAATCCACCATATAAGAAATATGATATGTGCTCAATTTATAGTGACAGGTTTCTTAATGAGCAATGACCATTAATCAAGTGAGCCATGCAATTAATAAGCTGCACCATGACCAACAAATGGCACAAGGACACTGAACATTGGGTCCATTTTTATTGACATTATGCTAAGATAATCTTCATTTAACAACCCTAAATCTTTTGTTCCTCTGCTAGCTAGATTAGGGCTTCCCTAAAAGCTTTTATTTTCATTTACACTCTCATAAAGCATGTGCATGTGGGTGACTAGACAAAGACTCACATGAACAAGTTTCCCACATTATGTCATACTTACAATTAAGAGCCAATAAGAATAAGTGGCTTTAATTAATTAGTTTTTCATTATTACTGTTAAATTTTCAAATGAACTTTTAAATTCAAATGAAAGAAACACGATGCAGCAATAAGGACAATATTATGAGTTTGATTTAAAAAATCTAAATATTCTTTCTGTAGAAACTTGAGCTTCATGTATTCATGGTTTTACAAAAGGGAAGGTGCATGCCAATGGAAGTTTGAACTTTATTTGATTATACCCGGTCTTGCCACTTGACTTTATTTACTTGATCAAACATCCTTGGTTGCAACTTTCATGTATTGCAGCATGAGACTCATAATAAACTCACACTATGCCATGCATTTAAATAATGCTAAAAGGGGCAGCCCCTGGCGCAGCCCTTGGTTCACGCAGCTCCCGTGCATATGGGGTTCAGGGAAAGGGCAGATTGCAAGGGTCAATAATACACAACCTTACCTTGCATTTTGCAAGAGGCTATTTTCACGCCTTAAACCTATTACCTTAAGGTCACACGACGGCAACTCTACTGTAGCGCCAAGGCTCCCTTTCATGTATATCAATAATGCTGATGATCTAAAATGACTTCTTACTATGGCTGGCCAATTTCATATATGCTTTCACGGTTCAGGGGCTTTGATTATTCAATGAAATCAAAGTTCATAGCATTGGCTGCAATTTTTTTTCTTCTTAAAATGGTTTTAATTTTTAGTCATAGGTTCAAATAGCTGCTTTTCCCTTGGCGGAGGATTATATTTAGAAGTGTGTTAGTGGTTTATTTGTTTCGGGATTCTTCGCTCGTAGAAAAAAAATTCCCTGATATTACCATAACAGAAAAAACTAACTGGACCGTTCATCTGATTCCTCGGCATGATTCAAGGCGGGCCCATAAAATGAACGGTCTTGATTAAGAAAGAATGGCTCCGCTCCGGCGGGTGATTTTCGCAAACCGATGACATGCCACTTCCTTTGCAGTAGAAGGTGCATAGCCTGCATCGTGTAATCTCTCTCGCTCGCTCGCTCGACTCTCGCCGGAAACCGCTTAATCGTGGAAGGAAGGAGCAAGCTTCCAAATTTCTTTCCGTTGCAGGTACAATTCAATTCGTTCTGGTTAGTCCCTGTCGGAGTAATAATTCCTCTCTTTGATTTTGTAACCTAATTAATTATTGTTCTGGGTAGAATCAACTCCACGAAATGCGAATCCAAACCAAAAAGAGACTTGTAATTGGAAATCCTAATCTTGTCTCCCTTTTCCTCCTCTTTCCACACACACACACACCTCTTGCTAAATTGTCTGAACGCGAGATTATGTGATTCTGGAGGTAATGTGGCTAGTAAAAACTCCACAAGGTGAAGGATCATTTTCTTTTATGTATTCTAAATTATCGTTTTCAACTTACTCCTCTTTAAGTGTGGTAAAGCCTCTCACTCACTCTGTTCCTCTGTAATTCAAGCGGTCTGGGAAGGACTTTACTCTGTGAATTGTATCTTTGGGGTTGAAAAAGAAACCCTCTATTTATTTTTTATTTTATTTTTTTCTCGTTTCAAGATCCAATTATGAGATAACTTATCTGTTAGAAAAGCCCTAATAGCAAAATTTATTATTTTATGTTAAATGAGGTTCCTTTCTGTAGTTTTATTTTTATTTTCTGGTATACAGTAAACTTAGATGCTTGTTTGTTAGAATTGGTCGCTGCAGTTTGTGTTATTATAGTTTATCTTCTGTCTGGTGTTGAGCTCCATTTACAAGGGTTTGACCAAAATAATGGAGAGCTGGGAATCAGTTTAGCTGTGGGTTTGAGAAACATCTGACTCTACTAGATCCATTGAAAGTTGTATCTCTTTTATATGGTTGGCTAAGTCATAGCTTGAACAGAAAAAAATGAAAATAACAACAGTAGTGAAATTAGGGAGGTCATTGCCCTAAAAGAAATTGGCATTTTCTTTTATGTCGAGTTGGCCACTTCAAATATGAATGCCACCTAGTATAGTCTGTGATTTGTAATCGAGTTAATGTTCCTTGCTGGGATTCCGAGGTCACTTCTTGGAATTACTAATGATTAGATTTTAATAAATCTCCTTTCAGTAACCTTTGGGAACTCAATCTCATAATTCAGCCAATTGTTTGGCTAATAAACTGGCAGTATCTGGACTATGCCAATTTTGTGATTGATGACTGTTTGGTTGCTTTGGTACAGAAAAGAAAAAAAGAAGTGTTTTCTTAGCTGTTCTCAGGTTTTCTTAGCTGTTCTCAGAGGAAAAAATTTTGTCGCTTGCTGAGATATTATAGTTTATTGGAAAAAAATAAAACCTAGTATATTCAATTCAAAAGGTTTCTTACAGTTTGACGACACACCTGACAAAATTGCCTGCGCACATTTTCATTTGTTAAGTATTTGCAAGGATCAGATTAGAATTCAATTTTGGATTATTCAGATAGACTCCAGATGGACTCAGTTCAAGTCAGTTTGGATCTAAACCTGTTGGGACCCAAATAAAGAAAAAATTTGACGAGGGGATTGGACGGTGAGCAGCCATGATTTGAGTTTTGGAAAATTTTCCCATTTATGGGAGAAAATATTGTTTTACTTCACTGACTTCTAGAAACATGTTTGTCTGTCTGAAATTATGCTGGAACTTTTATACTTCTTTTCATAACTTTCGTTAGTCATATAGCCATTTTTGTTTACATGACACATATGATTCTCAACTTCTAGTATTTACTAGATTGATTTTTTATTTTTATTTTCAGTTGAAGGGGTGCCTTGGTGCAACGGTAAAAGAGTGGTCATGTGACCTTGAGGTCAGGGGTTTAAGGCGTGGAAACAACCTCTTGCAAATGCAAGGTAAGGCTATGTACTTTAGGCCCTTGTGGTCTGCCCCTTCCCTAGACCCTGCATAGGCGGGAGCTTCGTGCACTATGGCTGCCCTTTATTTTATTTTATTTTCAGTTATATTGCTGTTCATCTCAATAATTTTTTTTTTTTGTATCTTGCATGGACATCTAAGCTTTGTTTTGCAAGTAAAACTCCATTTTCATCAACTGGGAAGCTAAATTGTTCTAATCATGAGCGGTGCACCAAAACGCTTGCACGAGGAGGGAACCCATCCCACATCTTCTAAGCGTTCACTTGATGACAATTCCATATTTCCTAATAGTTCTGGTAAATTGGGTCAATCCATTTCGAGCGAGTACCATCTGCCCATTGAACCTGGGCATGATGGTCGCATGGCAAAAATCCAAAGGACTGAATCCCGTGATGCTGATAAACGATCATCTCCACTTCCTCTACATCGAATATCTTCATCTTCTAATGATTCATGTTTAGACCATCCAATTGCTTCTGAGAACAGGCCAGAATTGAGAGAGTCCAAGGACAATAGAGATGCCAAAATGGAACTTAGAGAAACAAAATCTGATAAAAAGGAAACGTGGGACTTTCGCATTGAGAGAGTGATGGATCCCCAAGTTTCTAAAGGCGAGAAAGATATCAGGATTGAGAGCAGGGGTAATGATGAAGAAAGAAAGTCTGATAAGGAGTTTAAGGGTGAATTCAAGTCGATAAAGGACAATGTATATCACAATGACCCGCATTTGGACTGGAAAGAACATAAAGAAGACCATAGAGGGAAGAGATATTCTGAACCCCCTTTTGATACATTGGATCCTTGGCGAATTTCATGGAATAATTTGCCCACCACCAATGAAAATGGGAAGGAATCTTCTTCAGACGATTGGAAGCATTTAGAGGCACATGAGACTGTTGGCAAAAATAAGGTTGATTTGAAAGGAGAAGAGAAATTCAAGGATAAGGAGAGAAAAAGGAAGAAGGAGAAGCACAGAGATTGGGGAGACATGGACAGTGATCGAAATGATTGTAGAAACAATTCACAGCTAGCTACCACCAGTACTGATCACAGGGTGTCAAGTAGAGAAGAAAGAGATAATGAGAGGTGTGAACGGGAGAGAAAGGATGTCATGAAAGACAAGGAACTACCAAAGGAGAGGGAAAAGGATCATACTAAGAAAGAGACATTAAATGGAAATGAGAAAGATAGTTTGCAGAAGGAGGAGGAACTGGCTCATGGATCCCTCAAAATGCCTGAGCAGGAGAGTCCAGCAATAGCTCAGAAGAGATATAAAGAATCTGATAATTGGATATCTGTTGATAGAGATGTAAAAGACAGGAAAAGAGAGAAGGATACAGATGTGGAAGGAGATCGACAGGAAAAGCATAGTAGGTATGAGAAGGAATCAGATGATGGATGCACAGAAGGTGATGGAGTTACAGAATGGGACAGAGAAGTTTTCAGCTATGGTGTCCAGCAGCGTAGGAGGATGCTGCGGCCAAGAGGGACTACCCCATCTGCTAGCCGAGAACCCCGTTTTCGTCCTCGCACATGTGACAATGAAGGGTAATTGCCGTATATCTTAATTTTCTGTTATCCTGCAGCCTATGTGGATGTGTTAAGTACATATGGTTGTCAAGTCTATGAAATCAAGCTTTCTCATGTTGTATGATAATGCATGTAGATTGTCCAAGTTGAAAATATGGGTTTGGTTTCTTGCCGGCATCTTTGCCATTAAAATCTTTATCTTTCCTTCAAGCAGAGATTGCCCACACTGATACAATGTCTACCTAACTCAAAAATCCAAAAATACTAAGAAAATACACAAACAAGGTGGAAGAAACATAAAGATTATAAATGCTATTTCAAAGATGTCTCCATTTTCCCTGTTATTTGGATAGAAATGAAGTTTCTCCTTTTTGGATGACACACATACAACTCTGTTGAAGAATTGGGTTCCTTGGTTCTCTGTCTGAATTGGCAGATATTGATTTTGAATGGGGATAATGGCTGGCTTGTGTTTGCAGAATTACCTAAGTTAGACAGCCTTGGAAGTCAGCTTGCCATGGCTGGATAACCACTTATTTGGATAGAGGCACTTAACAAGAAAAATGAAGTAACAGTACATGTATTGAACAAAGTTAACTAATTCAGTATAAAATAAAGAAAATGCTACATCAGAAGAGTAATGCTGTCATATTAACTGAATATGCAACTACTGATGACCATAATCAATTACTAAATGATAATCAAAATTAGTGCACTGCACAGGAAGCTGGCCATGAACTGTAATTAAACCATTAAGCTCCAGCAGCATTGACTGCAAATTTTAATCATTGTATCCAAGAATGTGCTGCAAAAAGTGCAAATCATTTAAAAGTCCTCTAAATCCAAATTCATATTTCCCAGAGACACCCTCCCACCCCAACCCTCTGATATATGGATGGCCCACCATTATTATCTAAGCTGTCATTGCCATTGCCCTCTATACTGTACACCTCATTCCCAGTTTCTTTTGAATCAACTTACCCTTTTACTTATTGTTACTAATAATAAATATTCTCATTATTTTATCAACTAGGCTGTTGGTTTTCTTCATTATTGTAGGCTTTCCGGATAACTTGTGAAGTCTCCATGGCAATGTCAACAACTTCCTAATAAAGGCCCTTATTAGGGAAGAAATGCTCTTGATCCTCCTTACTAAATGTGGTCTATTAACCCTGCTGATTTGTAGGATATTGATTATGGATGATGATTCGACAATAAGCTCCTGGTTTTGTACATTGTTAAGTACCATGCCATTTGATGCACGGTTGTAAGGTCATTCAACCCCTTTTTCTTCTTCCTCTTTCATTTCTCTGTATGAATGTACAGTGGAATTCAGATGGCAAGATTGTCTTAAAAGTGATTTCTACCCCTAACCAGAGGAGTTATTAGTCCTGGGGTCTACAAAGCCAAAGCAAGTAGTTACTTAGCAATTATTCGCCTACAGGTATAATGACCAGAGATATATGACATACTTTGTGAAATTAGAAAGAGTTACTGATGTGGACTATTTATTGTCCCTTGGCAAATGTTACAATCTTTCACTAGGATTCCTCCTCATCCTTACCTTTTTATACATGTCAAGATACTCATTGATTTTAACCTAGAATGTCTGCTTGTTTATCATCCTATCAGGAGCCAACAAAGTCTGGAGGATAAAATCTGAAAATGCTAATGTTTTCTATTTCCCAGTCATTAAGAAAAACCTGGCTATGAAGAGGTCAGTTGAGCAGCATCTCATTTAAAAAAACTAATGATGTCTAGGATCTGCTTATAGATGCTGTTAACTAGTTCATCTATGATGAAGTTCATAGGTCAACTTAAGTAAAACAGGTTTAGTGGGACTTCAGAATTCCCCCTCCTTAATAAATTAATAAACCTAAGAAACGCCGGTTCGATGCTATTAAAGGATCTGCTTCTTGTTGTCTTATCTTGATTATCATTATTGCACATACATGGGATGCAAACTGGTAAGTTTAAGTTTTAATTTGTTTGCTTTTGCTCATCCACAGTGAATGCAAACCTCTTTCCTCTGAAATGGTTTTGCTGCATAGAAGTATCCTCCTTAATTATCCTTTCTATATCTATTCAGACACTGATCTTCTCCTGGTTTTCCATTTGCTTTCTGTTTCGCAGATCTCAAGGTTAGCAAAGATCACTTTACCAGAATTTGATTGATGCTGGTCCTTTCTTGCAATTTGGGCAAACATAAACATGCTTGACTGGAGGAAAACTGAAGAAAATATGCTTTAGTTTGTGAATCTTTGGAATAGCGTAGACCTTTGCTTTCTGTGCTTATGATTAATTGTGCTTGGTGTGTCCATCTATGCATATCTTGCCCTTGATCTAGTGACTCATCCATTGTAACCAATTTGCTCTTATTTCTTGCAGTTGTCTCAAGGGATTTAATTTTTTCTTATGTTCAATTATTTCATTTTTTAATGTTGTGGATTCTACTGAAAACGAAAAAAAGAAGAAGAAAAAACTCACAAAGAAGCTTTAAGTGATCTACACAAAGCCAAAGATCCATGCAAGATAATCAAAACAAAAGAGAAGTGTATAAATCACCAACAAACCTTAAACCCACAGGCTAGCTTCAAGAAACAGCAGAAGGGCAGCTGCTAGGTTTCGTTGTCAATTACCAATGATGAATCTCTTTCCACCCTTGATTTTGCTTACCCATCAGCTTCTCCATTAGCTGTGCATTGCACTGGGCATAATCCACTTCAACCCCATTTAACTGTTCTTTAATATACTAAACATAATCCTAAAAACACCAAGGGATAGTTCCATGTGAACTAAGCCTATAATAACATTATGGTCTCGAGCCGAGATGAAAAAGGAGAAGGGTCTTGCATCTGGTGCCAGCTAGCAAGGAAAAAGTTGAAGATGATTTTGATTTTGTTATTTTTTTTTCCTATTTGCAAATGAATATGCATTTGTATATTAGTTTGTAAGTAAGAAGAGAACATAATGAAAATCATCTCCAGCTTCTTTAAAGTATGACAACCCTAGCATGACATGAATTTAAAATTGACATTCCCTTAAGTTAGGGCATTCCTCATAAGTGACGTGCTGCATCGGATCCCGGGTCCAATGAAAAATGGGCAAGGGTTGCTAGGGCGTTCCCCTAGAAGCGACGTGCTACATCGGATCCTGAGTGTGGTGGAAAATGGGCAAGGTCTACTGGAGCGTCCCCTTGGAAGAAATGTGCTACATCAGAACCTATGTGCAGTGAAAAGTGGGCATGGGTGCATGTCATGGAGGTCGAGAAGTGCGCGGGTAAATAGGATATCTCAAGAGCATAATATTTGTATTGCCACATGGAATATAGGGACATTGATAGGTAAGAGTCTAGAGTTAGTAGATATGATGACACATAGGAGAGTCAACATCGTTTGTATCCAAGAAACCGAGTGGAAAGGGACTAAAACTAGAGAAATTGATGGGTATGTAGGAAAGGATAATAACAGAAATGACGTAAGAATAATAGTGGACAAAGAATTAAAGGATAAAGTTGTGGACGTTAAAAGAATCGGTAATAGAATTATAATAATAAAACTTGTTCTGGGAGAGTAGATCATAAATGTTATAAGTGCATATGCATCATAAGTAAGGTTAAAAGATATAATCAAGAGACAGTTTTGGGTAGATATGGAGGGAGTCATGCAAGAAATTTCTAACACTGAGGTGATAGTTATAGGATTAGACTTAAATGGCCATGTAGGAAAAGAAAATGAAGGATATGATAGGATACATGGAGGGTATGACATAGGAGAAAGAAATGAGATGGGGGAAACTATCCTAGATTTTGCTTTGGCATATAATCTGGTAATTGCAAATACATTTTTTAAGAAGAGGGATGAACACTTAATAACCTTTAAAACTGGACTCCATAAAAGCCAAATAGACTTTTATTTTACTTAGGAATACTGAAAGATCAATGTATTAGGATTGTAGGGTGATATCCGGTGAGAGTTTAACGTCACAACATAGGTTAATGGTTATGGATATTTATATTAAAATATGAAAGAAAGGAAATGAACTTAATAGGTATCCAAAAACTAAATGGTGGAACTTAAAAGGAGAGAAAACCTCATTCAGAAATAAGTTAGTTGTAGAAGGAAACTAGAACTCTGAAACAGAAGTAAACACCATGTGGACTAACATGGGTGAGTCCATTAAGAAAGTGACAAAAAATGTTTTAGGATTATCTTAAGTGCAAAAAGTTATTAAAGAAAAACAGATGTGTTTTAAAGCATGACAGAAGATTAGAAATAATGAAAACTATGAACAGTATAAGAATGCTAAAAAGGTTTCTAATAGAATAGTGAGGCTAAATTTAAGGCATATGATGACCTCAATAAGAGACTAGGATCAAGAGAAGGTGAGAAAGATGTGTTTAAACTTGCAAAAATAAGAGAACAGAAGGGTAGGGACTTCGATCATGTTAGTTGTATTAGAAGTGATGATCAAAGGGTACTAGTCAAAGATGACGAGATCAAACAAAGGTGAGAAACTTTCTTTCAAAAATTGTTGAATGACAATGGCTTTGAGAATATAGAGATTGAAAATACTGTAAACCTAAATAACATTAGACATTATAGATATGAACTTAGGATTAGAATATCTAAAGTGAAAGAGGCCTTGAAAAAGATGAAATTAGGAAAGGCCATGGGGCCCGATGGTATAACAATAGAGGTTTGAAAGCATATGGGAGATACTGGAGTAGTTTGGTTGACCAAGTTGTTTAACAAGATTTTAAAATCAAAGAAAATGTTGGATGAATGGAGGAAAAGCTATACTGTACCAATTTATAAGAATAAAGGAGACATACAGAGTTGCATTAATTATCAGCCTCTTGTAAAAATACAAGGTAAGGCTGCCTACTATAGGCCCTTGTGGTCCGCCCCTTCCCCGGACCTTGCATAGGCAGGAGCTTTGTTCACCGGCGTTGCTCTTTACAGAGCTGCACTAATTATCAGGGGATCAAACTTATGAGCCACACTATGAAACTTTTTGAAAAAGTGATTAAGAAGAGGCTACGGCATGATACAAGTCTATCAAAGAACCATTTTGGTTTCATGCCTAGGAGGTCTGCCATGGAAGCTATTTTCTTACTAAGACAATTGGTAAAGAAATATAAGGAGAGGAGGAAAGAACTCCACTTTATCGATGATGAAAGTGGAGCCAAGAGAGAGAGATAGAGAGAAACCCGGAATGGGTGAATGTGTGTTGGTTATTTTGCACCTTACACTTAACTCATATATATACTAAACAGGGATAGTTACATGCTCCTAACTGTACAATATGAGACTAAAAATATAACAAAATTAAGACTAAGGCTAAGTAAAGCTATACAATACAATGCTATATTCAACACTCCACTTCAAGTTGGAGCATATAAGTCAAATGCACCAAGCTTGTTACAAATGTATTTAATTTGAAGTCCTCTGAGAGATTTCGTGAAGATGTTTGCTAGTTGATCATTTGAATTGACGAAGTTAGTAGCAATACATCCTGACAAGATCTTTTCTCTAATAAAATGACAATCCACTTCTATGTGTTTGGTCCTTTCATGGAAAATGGGATTAGGTGCAATATGTAAGGCTGCTTGATTATCACATATTAGCTTCATACTTCCATCTTCTCCTCATTTCATCTCATGGAGTAGTTGTTTCAGCTAAATAAGTTCACATGTTGCCAGAGCCCTGGCTTGGTAGTCAACTTCTGCACTTGATCTGGAAATTACATCTTGTTTCTTGCTTTTCCATGATTCTAAGTTACCTCCAACAAAAACATAATATCCTGAGGTAGAACGTCTGTCTAAAGGAGAACCAGCTTAGTGAGCATCTTTGTACCCAACAATTTGAGTGTGGCCTTTATCTTCATATAACACACCTTGACTTAGTGCTCCTTTAATATATCAAAGAATGCGAACCACAGCATCCCAATGACTATCACACAGTGACTGTAGGAATTGATTGACTACACTTACAGCAAAAGAGATATCTGGTCGAGTAATGGTGAGATAATTCAGTTTACCCCCAAGTCTCTGATATCTTCCAGAGTCTGCTAGAGGCTTCCCCTATTCTGGTACAAGCTTAACATTTGGGTCCATTGGTGCATCTATGGGCTTACAATCTAACATACCAGTCTCTTTCAAGATGTCTCAAGCATATTTTCTCTGTGAAATGGCAATACCTACACTAGACTGAGCTACCTCAATTTCCTAAAAGTACTTGACTTTTCCCAGGTCTTTAGTCTGAAAGTTATGGAAAAGATGTTGTTTAAGTCTCTGAATGCCATCCTGATCACTGCTTGTCATGACAATGTCATCCACATGGACCACTAGATAGATGCACTGATCCGAAGAGTTGTGCTGATAAAAAACAGAATGATCTGCTTCACTCCAAAGCATTGCAAATTCCTGAATAACAAAGCTAAAGCGGCCAAATCATACTTGAGGAGATTATTTTAAGCCGTATAGAGAACGGCTCAATTTGCACGCTAAACCAGACTCCCCCTGAGTAACAAAGCCAGGCGGTTGCTCCATATAAACTTCCTCTATTAGATCACCATGAAGGAAAGCATTTTTAATATCCAACTGGTAAAGAGGCCAATGTCGCATAGCAGCCATGAAGAGGAATAATCGAACAGAAGCAACCTTTGCAACTGGAGAAAAGTTGCACCATAGTCAAGACCATAAATCTGAGTATAGCCCTTTGCAACTAAGTGGGCTTTAAGTCTATCAACTTGTCCATTAGGACCTATTTTAACAGTATATATCCAATGGCAACTCACTATAGTTTTACTAGGTGGCAAAAAAACCAAAGTCCTAAGTATCATTCGTATGCAAAGCAGTCATTTCATCTACCATGGCCTGTTGCCACCTAAGATGTGAAAAGGCCTCATTGGTGCTTTTAGGAGCAGAAATAGAGGACAATGAGAAAACAAATGGATAATAGGGTGAAGATAATCTATGATAACTCAAAAAATTATAAATAGGATGAGGATTACAAGTAGATCGATTACCTTTTTAGAGAACAATAGGCAAGCTATCAACCAGATGCGGGGCCGAAGTAGGTGAAGCTGGTGCGACAGGGAGTGAGTCACTAGGGACTTTGGTGGATCCTACAGTAGCTTCAAGATGAGGCCAATGATGATAAACTTGAAGAGGACGAGAGATATAATTTGCAGGTGTGAAAATATAGGGAAGAGGTAAATTTTCAAAAATGCAGAGAGGCTCAACAATGGATGAGAAGAATGGTAACTGCTCAAAGAAAGTTACATTCGCTGAGAGAAAATACCAATTAGTGTCAGGAGAATAATAATGAGACCCCTTCTGAAGCTTGAAATATCCCAAGAAGATGCATTTTGTGGCCTTTGTAGAAAGCTTATCTTGCTAAGGTACAAGGTTGTGCACAAAACAAGTACATCCAAAAACACGAGGAAGAAGATAAAGAGGTTGTGTGGAAGAAAAAGGTGTAGAAAAATATTCTCGTGCATTGTCACTATGTAAAACACGAATAACAACACTAAATTGAGTTTGAATTTCAGCACAAAATTTTTGAAAAATTGAGAATAATTTAAATCGATTCTTCATAAGGAATAACTAAGTACATCGAGAATAATCATCAATAAAAGTTATAAAATACTGAAAGCCCAAAATAGAAATAGTACGACTAGGACCCCAAACATTAATGTGGACAAGTTCAAATGGGAACATAGCCCGAGCATGTTTTCCAAGCTGACAAGACTCACACTCAAGGGACGACAAATTAGAAAAATGAGGGACCATCTTTTGAAGTTTGGAGAGACTAGGATGGCCCAAACAATTGTGAATAAGAGCAAGAGAATCAGTGGAGATGCAAGCGATAGGAGCTCCAATGAGACTCGCACCCTGTACCAATCGTCTTCCTTGTACCCCGGTCCTGCAATATTACAGATTTATCAAACAAAGTGAGAGAGCAATTAAGAGTGCGGGTCATTTTACTGATGGAAATAAGATTAAACGGGCACTCAGGAACATAAAACACAGAGGTCAGAGGAAGAGTAGGAAGAGGATGAGCCAAACCAATGCTTTTAGCTATAGTTTTGGAACCATTGGCTAGAGTGGCAGTAGGTAAAGTGGAAGAACTAGTAAGAGAGGAGAAAATGTGTTTATTACCAGATATGTGATTAGAAGCTCTAGAGTTTAGAATCCACTAACCAATAGAAGAAGACTGAGTAAAGCAAACAGTGGGATTACCAGTCTGAGTGACAGAGGCAACGGAAGATGACTTGGTTGCTTGATGCTGGAGTACACATCACAGTCATTACCAGTCAGGGTAATACTCTGAGATGTGGAGCCCTCAGATGAGTAAGGTAACTGGGTGTCAGATGACTGGGCGATGTTGGCAGAGCGAGGAGGTCACCCGTACAGTTGGTAACACCAATCTCGAGTGTGTCCAATCTTATTATAGTATGTGCACTGAGGATGCTAGCCTCGATTACGACCACCACCACAGCTGCCTCAAGTGTTTGCTTGAGAGGCCAAAACTGAGGAATCTGAAGGGCCATCAAAACTAACTGTTTGAGTAGAGGAGATATGCAACCAGTGGGCAAATACTTCATCCAATGAGGGCACCGAAGGGCTAGCAAGAATTTGATCTCTGATAGATTCAAGGTCTGGGCGTAGCCCAATGATAGACAACACCATGAAAAACTTGTCGGTCTATGTTTGTTGGGCTTCTGCACCATCAGTAGGAGGCATCAGAGACAAGAACTCCTTGAGGGACGTAATCTTTCCGATATAAGTCGAAGATCCATGACCTACTTTTTAACATGAACAATGTTAGAAACAGCTTTGTAAAAATGTTGAATATCATTAGTGTATAATCCCTTGGCCTGGATCCAAAATTTGAAACTTGATTTATAGGTGCGAAGATAATGTAAAACTTTGAGGTCCACAGATTGCCATAATAGGCTACATAATTGTGCATCAATCTTTTTCCATTGCACTTTGTCTATTAGAAGAAATATCTTCCTCTTTCTTGACCAAATGGTCTTCATAACCCTGACCCATAAAACATAATTCCATAGAGGGAGACCAAGACAGATAATTTTCACTACCAATTAATTTGTCTGATGTAATAATAGGAGATCCAGAGATTGCAGAAGTAAAAATACCATTTTTGGAAGCCATGATTACTTATTTGGGGGCTAATTCACGTTTAGATCGAAGGGAGCTCAAGAAGGTGAGCGGTCAGCGGCTGTCTAAGACAAAAGGAGGTGTGTGGCGTTGCTTTTGGGAAAAATGTAGATCTGCACCCTCTGGATTAGAATATGGGGTGATAGGCAAGAAAAGAGGTCGTCGGAAAAGTCACCAGTGGCGGCGATTGGCGGCAGCGACAATCTGGCGGCAATAGCGGCAATCTGAGAATGCCAGAGATGACGGAGGGGTGAGAGGTAAAGAACCACAGTTGCCAAAGGTATCACCAAAATGGATACAAGGCCAAACCAAAAAGGGAAAAAGAGAAGGTAGATAATTAGGGTTTCTCTTATGGCTCTAATACCATGTTAAAGTGGAGCCAAGAGAGAGACAGAGATAGAGAGAAACCTTTAGAATGGGTGAATGTGTGTCAGTTATTTTGCACCTCACACTTAACTCATATATATACTAAACATGGATAGTTACATGCTCCTAACTGTACAATGTGGGACTAAAAATAAAATAAAACTAAGACTAAGACTAAGACTAAGTAAAGCTATACAACACAATGCTATATTCAACAATTGACTTAGAGAAAGCTTATGATAGAGTCCCTAGAGAGTTAATATGGAGGGTGTTGGCTGAGAAAGGGGTTTTGTAGGAGTATATAGACATAATTAAAGAATGTATAAGGTAGCGGTAACAAATGTTAAGACCACTAGTGGCAAGACTGGCGATTTTCTTGTCACTATAGGGTTGCACCAAGGATTGGCATTGAGCCCACACCTTTTCGTGTTGGTTATGGATGAGTTAAAAAAACATCTTCACAAGGAGATTCCATGATGCATGCTATTTGCAGATGATATAGTCTTAATTGATGACACAAACGAGGGCGTAAATACAAAGCTAGAATTATGGAGAGAAGCATTAGAATCTAAAGGATTTAAAATCAGCCGAACTAAGACAGAATATATGGAATGCAATTTTAGCAAGGAGAGGAGTAGGAGTGGAACACCAGTTAAGATTGATAATCAAGAAGTCCCCATAAAAGACCACTTTTGTTACTTAGGATTAATTATTCATGAGAGTGAAGAGATTGAGAGGGAGGTTACCCAGAGAATCTAAGTGGGTTGGAATAAATGGAGATGTGCATTTGGAGTTTTGTGTGATCGGCGGGTGCCACTCAAACTAAAAGGAAAATTTTATGGGTGACTATAAGGCCGGCCATGCTCTATGGATCAAAGTGTTGGGCAGTTAAGGAACATCATGTTCATAGGATGAACATTCGGAAATGAGGATGTTGAGATGGATGAGTGGCAAGACAAGACAGGATAGGATTAGGAATGAAAACCCTAGAGGAAACTTAGGGGTTGCACAAATAGGAAACGGCACCGGTTAGAAGGAGTGAGGCAATGCAAGCAGAAGGTTCTCCTTCACCCAAAAGAACATGGATAGAAGTTGTGAGCAAAGATTTAAAAACTTTGGGACTAAATGAAGCCATGGTACTTAATAGAGGGGAATTGAGGAACAAGATTCATGTGGCTGACCCCTAACTGTGATGATGATGATGATGATATCTTCACATAAAAAATTATGGGAAGGCCAAGGATGGTTATGAACCAGCAATGTTCATTTATTTGTTTGATTGAGAGTGGAATTGAACTCACAAACCCTTGGTCATAGGACAAGGAACAGATCAACTTGGCTAAGTGCTCAAGCCCTTGTTAGTGACTATTGCCGTTTCATTATCTCCTTGTATTGGGCCTTGAAGTGTGACCATCAGATGCTACATTTTTGTTGCTTTAGCAGTTTGGTACTTTTTGATGTTAGATTTGATGAGTAATTGAATTAGTTATTAACTTGGTCTTTGTCGTTACTGTTGTGATGTAAGTTAACATCCATTGTATTTTCTATATGAAATTACAATTAAGTTTACAAGTACTTAGATCAGCTACTACTGTTGTCTTTGTCATGCTGTTATTGATATGAGCTAACATTGGCTTCTTCTATATTTGTGAATTGCTGCTGTATGATACATAAACCAGAAAGGTGGTCTAATCCAATAACTACAATTGTTTGAACTTGTGGATGAGGCACATTATAGTTTATTCAGCATATTTTCTTGTTTTGTTTATTTCCTGAAACTTCTAATTGCTAGTAATTTTAATAATTATCTCTCAGTTTAGTTATTTTTTAATAGAAAGATGTCACTTAGGCAAACTCCCAGCTTGCTAGGAAGTCAATTTGTGGGTACTATGGTGCCACTTTCCTGTAGTTTCATGATTCCAAATGCTTATTGTATACCTTTTTGTTGGTCTAGCATACCCATCTTTTTCATTTTGCTTCTGGTAACTAAACTTTAATCCTTGCTTTACCTTTTTGCTTAGAAAAGTAAAACTCTTCTGGAGTTGGGTTTTAGCATTGGGTACTTCTGTTATGCCCAGGGTTCAAATATGCATCAGTATGCTGATATGTATCGGCTAATACGTAGCCATATTGCTACTGTCCAATATATTCTCGAACTCCCATATCAGATCGTGGACATATGAGCTTTATTGGTCTTAGACAGCTGACTTGATTGATACACTTTGTATAGAGTATGCAATAAATGTACTCAATGTATCGGTCAGTATGGGTCATATCTGCCTATATGTGGTCTACATATGGTTATGTTTACTTGAATAACTTGAACCTTGTTTTCACTTTCTTTTGCCCTCATATTATTATTATTTATTTTATTTTTGTTGTTGTTGTTGTTGTTTAGTCTCAGATAACCAATATCAGCATAGTCCTACTAGAGTCAACCCCTAAAGTGTGAATTGGTGGATCAAACTTGGATCAACAAGGATTGCTCCATTCAAGATAAAACCTTATTTTTCCATAGTCTTTTCTAGATTATTTTAACATATCAAAAACCTGTACTGTTCAGTGGGTATGTATGTTTTAACAGTAGTAGTGGAGAATTGCTAACTATTTATGTAGATTTTAGGGTGTCATATTTTTAGTTTTCTGCAGTTAAGGAGTACTCCATCTTTCCATGATAGACTTAGATGATCGTCCAGAAGGAAAAATAGAGATGTGTTTCTACATGTAGATATTATGTCTATGATCTGTGGATATGGATATGAGTGTCAAGACACAACACGGATGTCTGACCCGGCAACCCCTGAGAAACCAGAGATGGGGAGATGTCTATATGTACATGTAATTAAATGGGAAATCAAACTAAATTAAAGAAGTGAAAGTAAAACCAAAGAAACTCTTGGGAAGAGATCAAGTAATGATGCTGCAGCTCCATTGGAAGTAATATAAATTTAAAAAGTCCTACCTGAAAGTATGTTTTTGTGTTGGTTGCTTGTTAGTATGCTTGTAAGTGTCTATACAAGTGTTGACATAAGTGTGAATGCTGGTGTGTCTGATTCAGGTATGAGAGTAAAACAGAAGTATCCGGTAAATCATATTATTATTATTATTATTTCTTTAAGGATCCATTTCTTTTTTTAGTTAATTATTTACTGATTGTTTTTTGTTGTGTTTTGCTTTGTTTTTATTATATTTACTTCTTACAAAGCCAGCTCCAAATGTTTGCGCATAATATACACTGGTCTATGCACCCATCTTTTTGAACCATTGTTTTGTTACTTTTTGAAAATTTCCCATTTTCTTAATTCTTTTAATAAATTTTAGCCTGTAAATATGCAGGCATACTCTTTTTTGGTGCACTACAATGGCACCTGTTAGCGATCTCCTAGTTTCCTTCTCAGTCTATTCACCTAGTTCTGTTGTTTACTTGATCATTCCCTTGATTAAATATGGTTCTATTCTTTGCATTCGAGTACAATAAAATAAAGAAGGCAGATAGGGGGCTGCTACCTTTCGTAACATGATATAGGTCTAGTAAATCATAATTTTTTGTTGAATTAGCACAAAATGTCAAGACATATAAACAAATTCAAAGATTTATGGAGATGTTGTGTTTTGCTCTATTTCTAGGACCATGATAATTTGTGTTAACTGATTCTCAAGCTTATGACTGATCTGGACTATGTATGCTGATTCAGATTGTATGTATCATTTAGTCATTCAGCTAATAGGCCAAGTACACCAATATTTCAACCTTGGTTACACCAACACCGAAATTTTTTTTCCTTAGGGTGGTGTTTGAACCAGATTACATGACTTTGTTGCTTTGCTTTTCCTGCTGAAGTAAATGCCCAAGATTGAAATTCAATTATTATTTTTGAAAAGATAAAATTTTATTAAGAAGAAATGAAAACCATCTCCAACTTCTTAAAATATGGCAACCCTTGCGTCAGGTAGCCAGCCGGCAAGGGTGAAGCTGAAGATGATTTTGTTATTTTTTTTTTTGCTTGCAAATGAATATGCATTTGCATATTAGTTTGTAAGGAAGAAATAAAAATCATCTTTAGCTTTTTAAAACTATGGCAACCTAAAAATGACATAAATCAAAAACTGACATTTCGTCATGCTAGGTCATTCCCCATAAGCGACATGCTGCATCGGATCCCGAATGCGGTGAAAAATAAGCAAGGGCTGCTAGAGCATCCCCTCGGAAGCGACGCGCTGCATCAGAACCCAGGTGCAGTGAAAAGTGGACATGGGTTCATGCCATAGAGGTCGAGAAAGGAGATAGTAAATATGATATCTCCAGAATATAAGATTTGTATCGCCACATGGAATATAGGGACATTGACAGGTAAGAGTTTGGAGTTAGTAGACGTGATGAAACGTAGGAGAGTCAACATCGCTTGTATCTAAGAAACCAAGTGGAAAGGGGCTAAAGCTAGAGAAATAGATGGGTATAAATTATGGTACGTAGGAAAGGAAAATAACAGAAATGGCGTAGGAATAATAGTGGATAAGGAATTAAAGGATAAAGTTGTGGATGTTAAAAGAATCAGTGATAGAATTATAATAATAAAAATTGTTCTAGGAGAGCAGATTATAAATGTTATAAGTGCATACACACCACAAGTTGGGTTACAAGATATAATCAAGAGACAGTTTTGGGAAGATATGGAGGGAGTCATAGAAGAAATTCCCAACACTGAGGGGATATTTATAGGAGCAGACTTAAAGCGCCATGTTGGAAAAGATAAGGAAGGATGTGATAGAATACGCGGAGGGTATGGTATAGGTGAACGAAATGAGATGGGGGAGAATATCCTCGATTTTGCTTTGTCATATAACCTGTCCATTGCAAATACACTCTTTAAGAAGAGGGATGAACACTTAATAACCTTTAAAAGTAGACTCATAAAAGCTAAATAGACTTTTTTCTACTTAGGAATAATGAACGATCTATATGTGAGGATTGTAAGGTGATACCCGGTGAGAGTTTAACCTCACAACATAGGTTAATGGTTATGGATATCCATATCAAAAGATGGAAGAAAGGAAATGAACTTAATAGGTATCCAAAAATTAAGTGGTGGAACTTAAAAAGAGAGAAAATAACCTCATTCACAAATAAGTTGATGGTAGAAGGATTGGAACTATGAAACAGAAGTAAATACCATGTGGATTAAGATTGCTGAGTCCATTAAGAAAGTGGCAAAAGATGTCTTGGGAGTGTCTAAAGGTAAAAAGGCACTTAGTAAAGGAAGCATGGTGGTGGAGTGAAACAGTACAAAAATTTATTAAAAAAAAACGGATGCTTTTTAAAGCATGGAAGAAGACTAGAAATAATGAAAACTATGAACAATATAAGAATGCTAAAAAGGTTGTTAAGAGAATAGTAAGTGAGGCTAAACATAAAGCATATGATGAGTTCTATAATAGACTAAGAACAAGATAAGGTGAGAAAGATGTGTTTAAACTTGCAAAAGTAAGAGAACAGAAGGGTGAGGACTTAGATCATGTTAGGTGCATTAGAAGCGATGATCAAAGGGTATTAGTCAAAGATGATGAGATCAAACAAAGGTGAGAAACATACTTTCAAAAATTGTTAAATGACAATGGCTTTGAGAATATAACACTGGATATTATAGATATGAACATAGGATTAGAGTACCTGAAGTAAAAGAGGCCTTGAAAAAGATGAAATCAGGAAAGGCCATGGGTCCCAATGGTATACCAATAGAGGTTTGCAAGCATATGGGAGATATTGGGGTAGTTTGGTTGACCAAGTTGTTTAACAAGATTATAAAATCAAAGAAAATGCCTGATGAGTGGAGGAAAAGCTCTATTGTACCAATTTATTAGAATAAAGGAGACATACAGAGTTGCACTAATTATTGAGGGATCAAACTTATGCGCCACACTATGAAACTTTTTGAAAGAGTGATTGATAAGAGGCTACGACATGAAACAAGTGTGTCAGAGAATCAATTTGGTTTCATGCCTGGGAGGTCTACCATGGAAGCTATTTTCTTACTAAGATAATTAGTAGAGAAATATAGGGAGAGGAGGAAAGACCTCCACATGGTCTTTATCGACTTAGAGAAAGCTTATGATAGAGTCCCTAGAGAGTTAATATGGAGGGTGTTGGGTGATAAAGGGGTTTCTCAAGGGTATATAGACATAATTAAAGATATGTATGAGGGAGCGGTAACAAATGTTAAGACCACTAGTGGCGTAATTGGTGATTTTCCTGTCATTGTAGGATTGCACCAAGGATCGGCATTGAGCTCATACCTTTTCACATTAGTTATGGATGAGTTAACAAAACATCTGCATGAGGAGATTCCCTGGTGCATGCTATTTGCAGATTATATAGTCTTACTTGATGAGACAGGCGAGGGTGTAAACATAAAGCTAGAGTTATGGAGAGAAGCATTAGAATCTGAAGGATTTAAAATTAGCCAAACTAAGACAGAATATATAGAATGTAATTTTAGCAAGGAGAGTAGGAGTGGAACACCAATCAAGATTGATAACCAAGAAGTCCCCGTAAAAGACCACTTTCGGTACTTAGGATCAATGATTCATGAGAGTGGAGAGATTGAGAGGGAGGTTACCCAGAGAATCCAGGCGGGTTGGAACAAATGGAGATGTGCATCTGGAGTTTTGTGTGATCGGTGGGTGCCCCTCAAACGAAAAGAAAATTTTTATAGGATGGCCATTAGGCCGGCCATGCTCTATGGATCAAAGTGTTGGGCAGTTAAGGAACATGATACTCATAGGATGAGCGTTGCAGAAATGAGGATGTTGAGATGGATGAGTGGTAAGACAAGAAAGGATAGAATTAGAAATGAAAATATTAGACGAAATTTAGGGGTAGCACTAATAGGTAACAAGATGAGGGAGATTAGACTTAGATGGTTTGGACATGTTCAAAGGAGAGCAACAACGACACTGGTTAGGAGTGAGGCAATGCAAGTAGAAGGTTCTAAAAGGGCAAGGGGAAGGTTCAAAAGAATGTGGATAGAAGATGTGAGGAAAGATTTAAAAACTTTGGGACTAAATGAAGCCATGGTATTTAATAGAGTGGAATGGAGGAATAAGATTCATGTGGCCGACCCCTAATTGGGATAAGGTCTTGATGATGATGATGATGATGATAAAATTTTATTAAGAGCTACGATCAAGTATGCTAGCTAATGAAATTACAGGAAATATAGCATCAGAACCAACAAGCGGTCCAATGGATGTAGTTGGTCGCTAGAGATTACCATGACCTTAAAATTGCAAGGTCTAAAGTAGCCAAATAAAGAGTGAAATTCTATAAAAACTCAGTTTGTAATTTTATTCTTTTTCTTGGATTGTTTATTGCTTCTTCTAGTTGGAGCCTTGTCGTCGTGCAAAAGAGCTTGGAACTTAATGCCAAGAGCTGCATGTTTCAGAATCTGTAACTTGGAGCATCGAGTCTTGTGTCAGTGGGTATGTGGCAGTGTTGAAGATGTGACATTGAGGGTGTGCCCAAGTATACTCCTGCTTTATTGGGAAAATTTGATTAGTCTTTCTTTTTATCAAAATTTAGGGTATTCATTTTCTGATATTTGAAATTCAGCGAAGTTACCTTAGTTTTTGGTATATTTGTTGGCTTAATGAGGCATCAATTCTAGTAGTTACATGGGTGTCAATCGGTTGGCTTTAGTCAGATTCCAGATAGCTTTTGGATCTAATTATCAAAAAATAAAATATAAATTTCTGAATAGCAACCATAAACAATAAAAGCCAACATTTCTGCAATGGCAATTTACATGAGAGTAAAGCAACCACAAAAAGATATGTATCTCTTTTCCCAACATTAGCAAAATTTCTCCATCCTTTTAATACTGAATGCCTACAAATTCTTCAAGGCCATCCTTATTGCCTGGGAAAAACTAAAGAAATATCCAAAGAAGGAATCTACTCGTGCAGGATATTCAAGTAGGAAGAAAAAGAAAGTATAGAATGACTATTTTACCCTTTTGTTTACATAACTTCAAAAAAAAAAAAATTAAGATCTAGCAACAGGGTACTATAGTCTCAATCGCTATAGTTATCCAGGTTTGGTTGTGATGCCTCCAACCATATGCTATCCTAATTAACCTTGATATCTAAAATTGAATCTAAATATCATCCACTGGGCGTGATTCACTTGTTATATACATGTAAATTTGGGTTTGGTCAGTTCTAGTTTTCTGATAATCCGAATCAATTGACCACCCCAACCACAGAAAAGACTTCTTTGTCACGTTTATATATCCATCACTTTCTAGTTACTGAAAACAGTCTGTGCCTATGATCAGAAAAATAGAATGTTATTCTTGTTGATTAGAAAGATTACAAGCATTCTTGAGCTGCACCATCTCAACTTTATTATTGAGAAGCAAATTATTGTTGCTTAGTTCATTTTAACTAGAAGTTCTCATTCTCTGATTATCTGCATCACTCCTGTGTTTCTATATGCAGGTAAACCTGAAGTCTCCAGTGTGGTTTACAAAGTCGGTGAGTGCAAGCAGGAACTGGTGAAATTGTGGAAAGAATTTGAAGCATCTCAAGAAAGTAAAAATGATGAAAGTTCTCAAAATGGCCCAACTCTAGAAATCCGGATACCTGTCCAATATGTAACTGCCACAAATCGCCAAGTAAGCATAGTAAACAAAATTTGTTTCTTTTTTGAATTTCTATTTGACATATTGACAGTAGTTATGGTCAAGGGCATGAGTCCCATCGAACCCACAAATAGCTGTTTGATTGAGTTGTCATGTTTCATATGTGAAGGTGTTCATGGTGAAGTTATGAACCATCCAACACCAATCATGGTATACAATAAGATATATTATATAAAAGGGCAGCCAGGTGCACGAATATTATATAATATACCTTATAATAAGGTTTATTATGTGATTTCTGGAAAACAGTTAATCCCTTAAGAGTCTAAGATTATAGAAAGAGTCCAGACAAATACATCATGAATGATTGATGTACTCGACCAATGGGTTAAAGATTATTAAGATACATCTAGCATCATTTGGCCAACGTAGTCGCTTGTACCTGCTAACATGCAATTACACAGTAGAAGCTCGTAATAAATAATACTTTGTCTTTCTAGTTGACTGTAGTAGAACTCTGTTATTATTGGGTTTGGCTTCTACACAGGACATTCTCCAGCAGAAGTTGGCATTGTTGAGCTTTTGGTATATGCTATCTGCTCTGTGCTTTGCTGTTGTCATAACTTCCTTTTAGACTACATTTGAATTCATTCAAAATTCAACCTCCTAGGGGTGACTGGCGAGTTGGTTACAGCTTCCAACCCCTTCCATACTAATGAATTTCCTTGCGGAAATCCTGATATAGCATTTTGAATTTGAAGGCAGAGAACAGCTTTCATTCTCATTTTGATAGTTCCCAGTGTGATTTTTATTTTTATTTTTCTGAGAAAAGCATCTGTATTCTATTCTTTGTTTGTATACTTTTGTTCTTTCATGATAGAGGTTGGGTTTGCTTAGTTTTCAGCATCAGTATGATAGGAGTTAGCAACATCTAGATTGCTGATGCCCTAGCTTTTGGCCCTTATGTTTGGGAGTGATTCGTATCATGATGAATCTTATTTTGCTGCAACTATTTGAAATTTACTCATTCTCTCTTTCATCTTTGGTTTGATGCATGCTATGTTTGATATCACTGTCATGGCTCAAGTGCATGTATAATTCAGAACATTCTCTGCTATTTCAATTATGCAGTTTATTTGGTTCGTACCTGCACTGATGTTCTTGAGTAAGGGTTTTATCAGTGCATTATGTGCAGGTAAGAGGTGGGCAGCTATGGGGAACAGACATATACACAGATGATTCAGATCTTGTTGCTGGTATCTAGTTCTCCTAGATCTATCTAGTATATACAACAAAAAATTTGTACATTGAGGTTGCACAATTCTATACTGGATTTTCCCACTCTGGATAATTCAAGATTTTCTTATTATTTCTTGTTTATCAGTTCTCATGCACACTGGTTACTGCCACCCAACAGCATCATCACCACCTCCTGCTATTCATGAGTTACGTGCAACCATTTGCGTGCTACCACCACAAGACTGTAAGTTCACAATTTAAGCTGCAAAGTTTTCTGGTCGCAATGCAAGGTCTGAAGAGGGAACATATTTAATGTGCAGAAATTACTAGTTTCTTTGCAGCCACATGTGCCCGCACACACAGACACACAACAAACACGCCCACATGTGGCTGCTCCCCTCCCTTCTGTTTAGGCTACACATGAAAAATCAAGGAAATCAGATGATTTGAAGCACTGTTTTCAGATTAAGAATCAGCAGTCATGTTTTGTAGCCCAATGCAACAAAGGAGAAGATCACCAAATGGGCTTGATATCTGGCATGTTGGTAATCTAGACAGACATACTTTTCTGTCAGCTCTAGGTTCCAACCTTTGTAATGCATGCACAATGTTATGGAAGATATGTAGTCTCTCCAAGCATGTTCAGAAATTCTCAGTTGTTTTTATTATAAAATTTAATGTTGGATCTTTTTTTATATTGTTTACCCATGCTGCTTCATTCGTTCTGTTAGCCAACTGTTATTTAGACATTTGGGAAAAATAGTTGTAGTTGCTGAGGTCAATGGGACATCCACCTAAGGATGGCCTGGTTGCCTGGAGAACCAATAGGTTTTCTGTATCACATAACACTTACTGTTTCTAATGCTGGATACACTATCTCACTCAGCTGTGTCCTCACTAGAGTGAAACAATTCTGAATTGATATTTGAAAAAATATTATGCCTATGGATTGAAAGAACTCCTTGCACCAGACATACTACTCACATGTTTGTGTTTTGTATTTCCGGTTTCATATGATCATAATTTTGTTTTGCTGAAAATGAAGTGACTTGTTGCCCAACCTAAAATATTGTTTATGTAGGCTATATGTCAACATTGAGAAACAATGTTCGTTCTCGTGCTTGGGGAGCTGCCATTGGTTGTAGTTATTGTGTTGAACGGTGCTGTATTGTGAAGGTGAGAAGAATCTTATGTTGTGATGTATTCATTATGTATCATGTGTTTGTTAGAATGTACCATCCCAAGGAACTCACACGTGCACATACACATGCATGCTAATGTACCTCACAAATTTCATTATAATGGAAAAGGAAAATACAGTGTATAATATATATTTTTTCTCTGATCTTATATAGGTGCTATGATCTTCTGAAACTTCCGTTGTACCAGAGCTCTATTATCCTCGACATTCTCTACAACTCCTCTCTTCTACTGTTTTTGTTGTCCTCTTCCAAATTAATCCTTCTAAGTCTTGTGTTTCATCTCCTCTTGTCTAGATCTAGTCTTTTCTTTATTCCCCCTTTTGGCCGTGTCTATGCATGTTCGTGCATGCGTCTGTGTGTGGCTATCATATATATCATGCTAGAAGACAAGAATGAGCATGAAAGTTAGTCTCCCAACATTTCATGTTTGACAAGCTTACTTTTTACAGTTCACCAACTGTGCCTGGCATTACAGTGGCAAATTCCAGCACTCAGAAGCAGCAAGAATTTGGATCTGAGATCAAACATGCAACCTAATTTTCCTAATTTTTACAGACCTCCCACTAATCGTCACACTTCTGGGATCCACAATGTAGTTGAATGGAAGATCTCAACTGCAACACAATAAGGAACAACTTGATTCTGAAACTATAGCCATCAAGATACTCTTGATGCAAGTCATCTTATTCAGTCATGCGGCATGTTCTCTCTGTCAAGAATTAAGTGACAGTCAATCTCATCAAATGCTTGCTAATGTAGTTGAGAAAACTAATGAATTAGCTTATTATGGAATTAATGCCACTAGAGGCAATTGTAAAGACTTAAAGAGTGAAATTTGAGAGCTATGATGGAGATTACTAGAGGAACGTGATTGGGCTGATACGTATGTCCAAAGGAAGCTACAAATATAAAGGAACGACCAGTTCTAAAAGGGCAAGGGGAAGGCCCAAAAGAACATGGATAGAAGTTGTGAGGAAAGATTTAAAAATTTTGGGACTAAATGAAACCATGGTACTTAATAGAGAGGAATGGAGGAATAAGATTCACGTGGCCGACCCCCAATGGGGATAAGGTCTTGATGATGATGATGACCGAGAATAAGGATATTTGTCTGTAGCGAATTAAATTGTATCCTAGGATTGGATGTGATGGGACTTTTAGCAGTTGTAAAAGACATTGTGGCGAATTCTGGTCCTTTTGTAGTTGTTTTCCTTTTTCTTTTTTCTTTTTTAAAAGAGCTATTTTAAAAAATCTTTTGTGCTTTTAGGTCAATTCTTATACAATGATGAGAATTTGATTTTCTAACGTTTAGTCTTTCTTTCCATCTTTAGCTTATTAGTAGAATTGTATATGATTAATTCATTTTACTCATTTTCTAAATTATTTCATGGAAGCTAATCTCAGATCGCTTTTACCCAAAGTCGCACGTATATGGTCTAGATTAATAAGTAGTTATGACTTTCGAGATTCTGAAGAAAATCAATGGAGACTTATAACCATGTGAGTTTTAGAGCCATTCATTCTTTTGAGTGTTATATATAAATTCTAAATTTTCTTTAGCATAAATAATTCTTAGTCGATTCCAGTTTGCTTTGATTTGGTCAAGTACCAAGAATTATTTTTTGAATATCACTCTTAATTTTCTAGAAGTTTGTTGAATCTGATAAGTTATATGAAACTTAGGAAATGATTTAGGCCATCCTTATTTTAACCTAGAGACATAAAGCTTACCCAAAAATATTTTTACCACTAGTTAGCCCTTTTAAGCCTATGTCTTGCAAAAATGCAAGGGAAGGCTGTGTACTATAGACCCTTGTGGTCCACCCCTTCCCCCGACCTTGTATAGGTGGGAGCTTTGTGTATCCATTACCTATTTTCTTCAAAACTAAGATATAAATGAGTGAAGAAATATCTTTAAGTTGCAATACAAGTAGGAAGTGAATCATCATTATCATCAAGACCTTTATCCCAATTAGGGGTCGGCCACATGAATCTTGTTCCTCCATTCCCCTTTATAAGTATCATGGCTTCATTTAGTCCTGAAGTTTTTAAATCTTTTCTCACCACTTCTATTCATATTCTTTTAGGCCTTCCCTTTGCCTTCTGAGAACCTTCTACTTGAATTGCCTCACTCTTAACCGCTGCCTTTTTTTTGTAGTTTCCTCCTATAATCTCTCTTTTTGCCCAAGCAATTCTAATCAAATCAAAGTTTTTAACTTTCTTTGTTTTCCAATTAGGAAAACATCTTACTTTAGGAAGCAACAGATTTCCTCCTTTCCTCATCTTTATTCCTAGTTATCTCCTTCTTTGCCCCACTATTTTGGTAATAACTTGAGAATATCATATATGATCAATGCAACTTCTCTTCCTATGTCAAATATTGTAGTCTTTGTAGCTGGTTGACCATCAGAACCGTTTATATAATCAAAATGGGGGGTATCAAAGAAATCTTTTGGATTTGATGATCAAAGCAGTCCATCAGTTAAGATTTATCTATCAATGTCTTTCCAATGCTATCTTACGGGTTCGATCTTTTCATAAAGAAAGATGATATATTTAAATAACAAGAAATTTATTGCAGTGTAGAAGTTTACTAGGTGCACTTGAGCATCAAATATTCTGAAGCCAGTATGTGTGTGTGTGTGTGTGTGTGTGTGTGTGTACACACACACACACACACACACACACACACACGTATATCATCATTGAAACGGAACAGGCCCCTCGATAAGCAAATATCTGATACATACATACATACATACATACATACATACATACATACATACATACATACATACATACATACATACATACATACATTGTATGATCTTAGAAAGATCCCATCAATCATGTCTTACTTATCAAAGGGACTTTGGAGTGACCTTCTCTAGAGAAGAAAATAGTCGTATAAATTATTATCCATATTTCACTTTGCTGGATAATCTGGATATTGTGTCAATATCAGGAAACTGTACGGTAGCTAACAATTATTTGACCTCATGGAGTGGCAGAAGGCAAAGAACTGCTGCAAAGTCTGGCAAGGAGGCAGAACACTGACCCAAGAATTGCTGCAAAGTATAGCACAGAGATAGAACACAGACCCTTGGGACTGTAACTGCTGAAGTTATGTAGCTCATTAAGTGACGCTTAAGAGCCTGACTTAGATTTCATATAATCAATCTCATAATAATCAAATTGCTATTCTACAGGCAATGGATTGTGTGTGTCAGAGAGAGAGAGAGAGAGAGAACACATTTACATCAATCATTATCTTGTCTTAGAGAAGACCAAAGACGATGAACTATATCTTTATAATGCAGGTTTCATCTTTCTTTCAAGTTATTAGAAATGAATCCCAGTCTATATGTGCAAGCTATGAATGTTTTACTGGGTCATATTACCTTGAATGGTATTTCAGACCCATTGCGCTCTGAGGTGGTTTATTAATTTGCCCGATTTAGTATTTCTTTAGGATAAATGGACAAATGTGCAGCGATTCCCATCTACTCTCTCTTCTCTTCTTCTTCCAAGGCTTACAGCATGTTGACCTTAAAGTACTTGCATTTTTTGGTTGTGCCGGTGCCTATACAGTAACTCCGTAATGGATTTCCTGAACCATTTTTTTTGGGTCACGCTAGTTCCCCTACACTAAATTGATGATGGATTTCTTTGAACCATAAGTGGATTTATGGATGTTTATATTCAATCTCAGATTTTATTATGGCTTTAGTTGTTTTTAGTGTTCAAGTTTAGTGGTATGTAACAGCAGATCTGTCCCATACTTCATAAGACTTCTGTTAATCTGCTGCATTTTTGTAGAAAGGAGGTGGGACCATTGATCTTGAACCAAGTCTGACACATATATCGGCAGTGGAACCAACTCTTGCTCCAGTGGCAGTTGAACTCACAATGACTGCAGGAGCTGCAGCCTCGGTAATACTGTTAGGAGTTTTTTTGTTTCTGTTGCTTCTGTCATCTGAACTTTCCAGATTTTGCAGAAGATTTCCTGAATCTGCAATGGTTATTGTTATGTTCATGGCTCATTTCTTTGTTTAGGCTTCTTGTTGAATAGAACTCTATGAACAAGTATATGATTCTTTCTTGCACACTTGTCGACTTGGGAAGCCACTGATTTTGTCTAGAACCTAAAAGTGGAGGTGCATTGTCCAAATGCCTCACTTAGTATTACTGATAGAGACATTAAAAAAGCAAACTATAGGAGGAACAGAAATGATATTAAAAAATACCCAATTTTATTTTTATTTGGGCTGAGATACTATGTTACTTGTATATATCTCTATATATTTACATCTATACAGAGAGAGAGAGAGAGAGAGAGAGAGAGAGAGAGAGAGAGAGAGAGAGAGAGAGAGAGAGAGAGAGAGAACACGTACATGTGTGTGTGTGTGTCAAGCCTTGCAAAAGTCTGAAATCTATTGGTAATTTCTATTTAGTAAGAAGACTCGTAGTCATTTCCTGCAACCAACCTTGTATTCTTTCTTTCTGAAGTACTTGCGGTTCATTACACCAAAGGCTTTCTGTGAACTATTGAAGCACACACGCACACACATTAAATCCAAGTGCGACTTACATACCCCTAGCTTGCCTTTTTGTAGATCTAAGCCGTTTACCATGTCAAGAATGGCTTAGATAGGTTAAGTACAAAAAATTGACACTGTTGGATACTTTATCCTATGTTTTTTTGGTTGTTGTAATTTTTAACTTAAGAAAAATAGGATAAACTATGGCTATAATTTTCATCTTGAAAAACATGGGATAAATTATCTAATAAGCATGAAATTTGGTATGTAGCCCATCTACTCCATTCCCAACATGATGAATGGCTTAGATCTACAAGAAAGGCAAGTTAGAGGTAAGTAAAGTCACACTTGGATTAATTCACGTGTAAGTCACACTTGGATTATATATATGCGCCTTTTGTTTCCATTTTCCATTTATAGGTCTCCACCAGTTAGTCATTTTAAAATGAAGCAGGTCTGATTGATTGGCTTACAGTGTTCCATGGGTTCAGTTATCATTGTGCAACTTTGCCATCTTAAACTTGTTCTGTGTTGTACTACAAATTTACTGTTGCTATATATATACAGAGAGAGAGATATACCATTGGTTTCCATTTTCCATTTGTAGGTCTCCATCAGCTAATCATTTAAAATGAAGCATGTCTGGTTGATCAGTTTGTAGTGTTCCATATGTTTGGTTATCTTTGTGCAACTTTGCCATCTTAAAATACTTCTGTCTGTACTACAAATTACAATGTTGCTATGACTGCAGATTAAATGTAGTAGGAAGAGCAACAATATTTTTTCTCCAGCTTTCTAAGAACCACCTTGCTTACTTCTTTGTTCAAATAGCCTATACTCTGATTCCTTAAGTGAGATGTCTTGAAGAAGAGGTATTGCTATATTGATGAAAGGAAAGATTTTCTGCTTACTATTGCTACTTGCAATGTGGAACTAATGAATAAAATAAGTTGTGTGATGGTCTCTGTTTCCCATGTTCCTCTTATGTATTTTGAGATAACTAGTGTAGTAGAGGAATTAAGGAGGTTTTTTCCATTGGACATTTATGACAAGAAAACGTCAAAAAGTAAGAGGTTGTTAGGCCCTTCACCAACAACCACTTTCCGGACTCTTTGCGACTGTACCGATGTGATCAGATCTGTTGATTTGATCAATGACCAAATGTTCGGGCCAATTTCCATTAGTCCCAAACTGATTGAATTATTCTAGTACAGTGATTGATCAAGCTTAATTTAGGATTTTGCTAGGATGAATTAAACTATTGATTTTTTTTGCCTTGATCCCACAGATGGATTGTTGATTTGACGTAGCCCCAGGACCATGTGGGTTGTCATGATGGTCTAGAAGATTAATGAATTGACTATATATGTGTCTCTCTTAAGGAACCCGGTGCTTTTGTCTCCTTAAGGAACCAAAGATTGGTCTTTAGAATTGATCATAGCTGTTTGTGTAAAATCGAACTCTTCAAGAAAGACAAGGACTATTAGCAGAGTTGAATAGTTGTTGGACATTTTGTTAAGATTACTTTATGATTCTTTTGACCTGTCTTATTTCATGCCAAATTTGAATTCATTGCAAGTTTTTGTACTTTTTTACCTATGTAATGGCAGAAGTAAGGATGATTTCTTATTGAATAGTTATAAACATAGAAGAAAATACTAGGCGAGAGAAGCACTATAATTGGACATTTGTTGCATGTTTTTGAGCAATGTTTGCTGTAGTTTATTGCTTTAAACTCTACCTCTTGTAGGTCTTTCCCCGTCTCCTGCATGTATGAGAACTGATCTCATACACTATCTTATACACTTTGAGTCTTATGACTTTTCTTTCTTAAATTAAATTTTCATTGTTTCTTTTTCCGGAGCTGAATTTCTTTTCCATACCAATCCTAGCCGTTAACTTAGATTTACTTGATGGCTTTTTTTTTGTAGAATGCTCTAAGACAACAAAAGTTTGTACGTGAAGTCACAATACAGTACAACCTATGCAATGAACCATGGTATGTTTCTAAATTTGTCACATGAGATGTAATTTTATGATAAATGGTAATTTGTTCTTCATTAGAGCGTTAATGATGTAACTTTTTCAATGCAATGATTGTCAACGCCTTTCTTATTCAATTGAGTGTAAAAGCTCGCAAGTAATTCTGTATAGGACTAACCAATAAATTTCCTGGATTCATTTACTTCCTCTTTATGTTGGATATATAAAAGGGAAGCCCTGTGCACAAAGCTCCCATGTATGCTGGGTTCGGGGAAAGGGTTTATGGTATGCAGTCTTACCTTGCTTTTTGCAAGCGGCTGTTTCCATGCCTTGAACTAGTGACTTTCAGGTCACATTACGACCACTCTACTGTTGCACCAAAGGTTCACCTTCTTTATGTTGGATATATGATGATGTAAAGTTGTTTGCTTATACCATCTCTGCTGCATCTTTTATTGTCATTGTTATCTTTTAGTGCTGCACTTGTTAATCAGTACCAGGTTATGGTTGGTTAGACATCTTGCTGAAATTTTAGTAATTATATACTTTATGTTAAGATTAATTGATATTTTCTCGGGAAAAAGATCTGGTTCAGATTGGCTCTAGTTTCTGGTTAAATTGTCCAAGGTAGGGAAGGGATTCAACTATGTAATATGTAAACTTGCCTTACTGTAATTTTTCATGCTTCAGTTGAGAAGCTGGAAGTCAATTTACTCTTAGAGTCCAGGTAGGCTAACACATTCTTGAGTGTGAGAAGAAGCCATGCCATATTTTTCATACGTGGTGAAACTTTGTTCTATAGATCTAAGCCATTCATCATATTCATCATATTTAAAATGGCTTAGATTTGCTATATATCAAATTTAATGTTCATTGGATGCTTTTAGCCTCTGTTTTCATGAGCAGAAAATAGTGACCATCCATTTTTATTAATTTTTTCCAGTGGCCCATAACAAGAAGTTCAGATCATTCAAATGCATTGATTTATGTTCCATTACCTCTTTTTGGTATGGAGAACACAATGAACTACTTAGACCTACAAAAAAATTATCATGTATGAAAAAAGAAGGGTGTGGACTTCTTCTCAAATTAAGAGCATGTACACCTACTGGGACTCATCATCATCATCATCATCAAGACCTTATCCCAATTAGGGGTTGGCCACATGAATCTTATTCCTCCATTCCACTCTATTAAATACCATGGTTTCATTTAGTCTCAAAATTTAATCTTTCCTCACCACTTCTATGCACATTCTTTTGGGCCTTCCCCTTGCCCTTTTAGAACCTTCTACTTGTATTGCCTCACTCCTTTTAACTAGTGCCATTGTTGGTCTCCTTTGAACATGTCCAAACCATCTAAGTCTAATCTCCCTCATCTTATTACCTATTGGTGCTACCCCTAAATTTTCTCTAATATTTTCATTTCTAATTCTGTCATTTCTTGTCTTACCACTGATCCATCTCAACATCCTCATTTCTGTGACGCTCATCCTATGAGTATCATGTTCCTTAACTGGCCAACACTCTGATCCATAGAACATGGCCTGCCATATAGCCATCCTATAGAATTTTCCTTTTAGTTTGAGTGGTACTCGTCGATCACATAAAACTCCAGATGCACATCTCCATTTGTTCCAACCCGCTTGGATTCTCTGGGTAACCTCCCTCTCAATCTCTCCACTCTCATAGATCAATGATCCTAAGTACCGAAAGAGGTCTTTCACGAGGACTTCTTGGTTATCAATCTTGACTGGTGTTCCACTCCTACTCTCCTTGCTAAAATTACATTCCATATATTCTGTCTTAGTTCGGCTAATTTTAAATCCTTCAGATTCTAATGCTTCTCTCCATAACTCTAACTTTATATTTACATCCTCCCTTGTCTCATCAAGTAATACTATATCATCTGCAAATAGCATGCACCAGGAAATCTCCTCGTGCAAATGTTTTGTTAACTCATCCATAACTAATGTGAAGAGGTATGGACTCAATGCCGATCCTTGGTGCAATCCTACAGTGACAGAAAAATCACCAGTCACGCCACTAGTGGTCTTAATATTTGTTACCGCTCCCTCATACATATATTTAATTATGTCTATATACCCCTGAGAAACCCCCTTACTATCCAACACCCTCCATATTAACTCTCTAAGGACTCTATCATAAGCTTTCTCTAAATCGATAAAGACCATATGTAAGTCTTTCCTCCTCTCCCTATATTTCTCTACTAATTGTCTTAGCAAGAAAATAGTTTCCATGGTAGACCTCCCAGGCATGAAACCAAACTGATTCTCCAATACACTTGTTTCATGTCATAGCCTCTTCTCAATCACTCTTTCAAAAAGTTCTATGGTGTGGCTCATAAGTTTGATCCCTCGATAATCAGTGCAACTCTGAATGTCACCTTTATTCTTATAGATTGGTACAATAGAGCTTTTCCTACACTCATCAGGCATTTTCTTTGATTTTATAATCTTGTTAAACAACTTAGTCAACCAAACTACCCCCATATCTCCCATATGCTTCCAAACCTCTATTGGTACACCGTCAGGCCCCATAGCCTTTCCTGATTTCATCTTTTTCAAGGCCTCTTTTACTTCAAGTATTCTAATCCTACGTTCATATCTATAATATTCAATGTTATTTAGATTTATATTATTTTCAATCCGTATATTCTCAGAGCCATTGTCATTTAATAATTTTTGCCATTGTCATTTAATAATTTTTGAAAGTATGTTTCCTGCCTTTGTTTGATCTCATCTTCTTTTACTAATACCCTTTGATCATCGCTTCTAATACACCTAACATGATCTAAGTCCTTACCCTTCTGTTCTCTTACTTTTGCAATTTTAACCACATCTTTCTCACCTTCTCTTGTTCCTAATTTATTATAGAGCTCATCATATGCTTTAAGTTTAGCCTCACTATTCTCTTAGCAGTGTTTTTAGCATTCTTATATTGTTCATAGTTTTCATTATTTCTAATCTTCTGCCAAGCTTTAAAATGCATCCATTTTTCTTTAATAACTTTTTCCACTATTTCACTCCACCACAATGTTTCCTTTGCTAATAGCCATTTACCTTTAAATACTCTTAAGACATCTTTTGCCACTTTCTTAATGGACTAAGCCATATTAGTCCACATGGTATTTACTTCTGTTTCATAGTTCCAATTTCCTTCTACCATCAACTTATTTGTGAATGAGGTTATTTTCTCTCCTTTTAAGTTCCACCACTTAGTTTTTGGATGTGTATTAAGTTCAGTTCTTTTACTCCATCTTTTAATATGGATATCCATAACCATTAACCTATGTTGTGAGGTTAGACTTTCACCAGGTATCACCTTACAATCCTTGCATATAGATCGTTCATTATTCCTAAGTAGAAAAAAGTCTATTTGGCTTTTATGAAGTCCACTTGTAAAAGTTATTAAGTGTTCATCCCTCTTCTTAAAGAGTGTATTTGCAATGGATAGGTTATATGACAAAGCAAATCGAGGATATTCTCCCCCATCTCATTTCGTTCACCTATACCATACCCTCCGCGTATTCTATCACATCCTTCCTTATCTTTTCCTACATGGCGCTTTAAGTCTGCTCCTATAAATATCCCCTCAGTGTTGGGAATTTCTTGCATGACTCCCTCCATATCTTCCCAAAACTGTCTCTTGATTATATCTTGTAACCCAACTTGTGGTGTGTATGCACTTATAACATTTATAATCTGCTCTCCTAGAACAATTTTTATTATTATAATTCTATCACTGATTCTTTTAACATCCACAACTTTATCCTTTAATTCCTTATCCACTATTATTCCTACGCCATTTCTATTATTTTCCTTTCCTACGTACCATAATTTATACCCATCTATTTCTCTAGCTTTAGCCCCTTTCCACTTGGTTTCTTAGATACAAGCGATGTTGACTCTCCTACGTTTCATCACGTCTACTAACTCCAAACTCTTACCTGTCAATGTCCCTATATTCCATGTGGCGATACAAATCTTATATTCTGGAGATATCATATTTACTATCGCCTTTCTCGACCTCTATGGCATGAACCCATGTCCACTTTTCACTACATCTGGGTTCTGATGCAGCGCGTCGCTTCCGAGGGGATGCTCTAGCAACCCTTGGCCATTTTTCACTACACCCGTGATCCGATGTAACTCGTCACTTTTGGAAGAACACTCTAGCAATCCTTGCCTATTTTTCACTGCAGCCGGGATCCGATATAGCGCGTCGCTTATGGGGAACGCCCTAGCTTGAGGGAATGTCTGTTTTCGATTCATGTCATGTTTGGGTTGCCGTAGTTTTAAAAAGTTGAAGATGATTTTCATTTCTTCCTTACAAACTAATATACAAATGCATATTCATTTGCAAGCATAAAAGAAATAACAAAAATCATCTTCAGCTAAACTCTTGCAAGCTGGCAACCTGATGCAAGGGTGGCCGTATTTTAAGAAGCTGGAGATGATTTTCATTTCTTCCTCACAAACTAATATACAAATGCATATTCATTTGTAAGAAAGAAATAACAGAATCATCTTCAACTTCTCCCTTGTCGGCTGGCACCTGACATAAGACCCTCCTTTTTCATCCGGGCTTGGGACCGGCATTGGCGGAGTTACACCTACTGGGACTCTTATGCATAAATACCTGAAAAGACCATGTTTACCTGAAACCACTTGTATGTATGATAGTAGCAAAGATCCATGTTTACGTGGAAATGTAAACCTTAATAATGAAAGATATAGTAATTACCAAATCCGACTGACCAAAAATTGGACGTCAGCTGGGAATCTGAAGAGGGACGTCAGCTGGTAGGTTGGTTAAACTTCTATGGACTACAATCACTGTCCTTTCTAATGTATAAACTCCTTTAATTACTTAGCAACAACTGTAGCTATCAGATCTCCAAATCTTTTTTAAAAAAAATTTCAGATCACTCTACTACTTAATGTGTTACAGTTTTCTCTCTCTATTGATTTAACCAACCTATAGAGTTCAGTATCTGACACACAATGGGATATCATCACATTATAGATTGTCCAAGCCATACTGGCCCTTAGAAGATTTCTTTACCTATTCATGACCCTCCACTCCTACACTTCAAGGATCATTGCTGGCATCAATCTGTTGGAACACCTGATGGTAGTTCATATTTAATTAAAAAGCAATGAAAGATGTAAGAGATGGTCACAAGACTCACAATCCATGAAGAATTACAAGAACTCTCAACTACCTATTAAAATCCAGATACAGTTACTACCCTCTCAGCTGGTCCAGCCTCTCCTAATCTCCAGCTAAAGAAATATGCTTTGATATTGTTCCAAGAGAAAGTAACTAGTTGGTCTTGAAATTGTCAGAATCATGGCTTGTAGGTGCTCGAGAAAATGAACTATCGATAAATTCAAAAAGTTATCTGAACTTATAAAGCTTTATGTGTGAAGTCTATCTCTGTGGATCTTTTGCAGCATCTGATTTGCTAGATCTTTATTTATTGTTTTGAAAGTTTGTGGCTTTTTTCTTTCTCAGAAAATTACTGCATATTTGAGATGTTTTTTGCACTTATAAACCACACCTTGATTTTTGCTTTAGGTTGAAATATATCATTACCGTTGTTGCTGATAAGGGACTGAAGAAGCCTCTTTATACGTCAGCACGATTGAAGAAGGGAGAAGTTCTGTATCTAGAAACACATTCTAACAGGTAATCTCTTCACTTAGAGATGTTCATGATGTGGGATAAATAGTAGCTGTTTACATTCAACTGATTACTTGATTATTGCTTTCACTTTATGCAATTAAGTACTCAATTCAATGTTAGTATCCAGTAAGTTATGATCTGCCACCTTGTCTTATTAAACAGCATCCCACTAAGAATCTATGCTCAAGAGGTGTGGTAGAAATTGACACCCATTTTGTGCATGGTGAAACTGCTTTTTTCTTTTTTTAGATTTAAGCCATTCATCATGTTCGGAATGGCTAGATAGGCTTGAGATCAAATTTCATGCCCATTGGGTGCTTTTATCATATGTTTCTGTGGATAAAAAATCATGAATATCCATTTTTATTAATTTTTTGAAAGACCCAAAACAAGTGAGTAGGATCAATCAAATGCATTGATTCCTCATGGGTTACCCATTTTTGGTAGGACGAACATGATGAATGGTTTAGATCTAAAAAAATAAAAGAGCAAAAAAGTTTTTCCATGCATTGAAAAAAGGAGTATGGACTTCTTCAACGCTCTTGAGGATGGACTCTTCCTAGGGCTCTTTTAAATAAGCACTTTATTTAATGTAAATGGCTAATTTTTTTCTGTCCTGAACTAATTAGTTGTTGCATGATCTAATGAGGGTTTTTTTTCTTCTGTATGCAAGGATAAGAATTGTTCTTCATGTAATAATATAGAAATGTGTTCTATTAGGGTTCAAATTTTTTGGAGAAAAACTAAGAAAGGACAAGGTACACATGATTAGATGCTAAATCTTTCTTGCCTCTCCAAAGAAAAAAAAAAAAAAAATCATTACTATTAATGCTTCTCTAGTGGGTGTCTGGGATCTGAAGATGCTTCAGCCTAAGGAAAGACATGCCATGGGAAGTTAAATTTCTTGCTTTTGGCTAGTTATCTTTTCATGGATTCTTCTTTCCCAGGAAAGAATTTTGTGCAAAATATAGGAATAAACTCCTACTTGGACCTGCTATTCTTTCTATAAAGGTAAAAAGTTCACATTTATCAGGTCCACTTGTTGTCAGTATTTGTGTTGTCGGGTTTGTTGTGATCTTAATTAATATCTCATCGTATTATCCTTTTGACCTATTCCTTCTATAGGTATGAGCTATGTTTCAATGGAGAGAAGGCCGTTGGCAATGGATCTATCGCAAACTCTCAGGTTCCAGACTCAGAGTCCGACAAGTTTCAAAATCGCAGTTCGCATGGCCATGCCAGCGACGGGCATTCAGCCAACTGTGAGCGCATTATTGATGTGTTTAGATGGTCACGCTGTAAGAAACCCCTTCCACAGAAAGTCATGCTTTCCATTGGAGTGCCATTGCCTGTGGAATATTTGGAGGTAAAATTTGTTCTATATTTTCCTTTCCTGTTTCCTTCTCTGATCCTATTGGTGCCAAAAGCTACTCTTATTTGATAAAATCCACCTATAGTAGCCATAACTTGCTTAGTCTATTGTAGAACTAAGAAACTTCATAAGGACTGATTTTCCCAGAGTTTCTGGGAATTTTTTCATAATTTCCCTTCTACAATTCACCTACTAGGATGGTGTAGGCATTCTATGCATGACTTAGATGATAAAACTGTCAATCTGATGGGCATCCCTGGACGAACTCATGGTCTCATTACTGTGCCAAATGGAAAGTGGAAACCCCAGCCATCAGATAAAGGGGTTTTAAGAATGTAATGCCCAGGCTCCTTTTTTGTAGAACTCTGAACAGGTGGTTTTGGTCTGGGGGTTGGGTTCATTAAGTCATGGCAGTTTGACAATGGAAAAGGGTCTTCGATATCTCATGCCAAGTTATTTCTGTCTGCCTACGCCTAAAATATATTAACATTTATTCGTCATTCATTTAAGTGTTTTGGAACCAGGACTTCCATAGATTGTTTGGTTTGCTGAGATGTTATATTTTAGGGGAGCCTTGGTGCAACGGTAAAACTTGTCGTCATGTGACCTTGAGGTCACGGGTTCAAGGCGTGGAATCAGCCTCTTACAAAATGCAAGATAAGGCTGCCTACTATAAGCCCTTATGGTCCGCCCCTTCCCTAGACCCTGCATAGACGGGAGCTTCATGCACCGGGGCTGCCCTTTTTTTTACTTGCCCCTTATTTTCTAACCAATGTAAGAGTATGATGGAAACTTGCCCTTTACATTCACAGCCTGCCTATTTGAGCATTTTAAGTGGAAAATCTTTAAGTAATTTTTCTTTTTTAAGTTACATCAAAGGTTCCTAGTATTTTAAAGATCGTCGAGGTAGTCTCTCTCTGTTTATATAATAGAACACAATCTTTCGGTGGGTACTGTTGACATCTCTTCTATTGTGTGATGAGATCATCCCGTCAAGTGCCTTCTGACCTATCTACTGGTGTGGGTCTCTTTAATCCAATGAATGTTGGAGGATTGCTTTCTGCATGAAGGTTGCCAAGATTGCTCACATTTTCTTAGAGGCATGTTGGTTAGGCTCGAAAGGTTCAACATTTTCTGAGGTGCATTTTGGTCACTCACAAGTTTGTTATAGCTTTTAACTGGTGGGTTGTGATTCAAGAACTTTCCTCTATCAGCTAAACACAGCACATGCCTACCAATCTGGATTTGGACTTGCAAGTATGATACATAATCGTGTCCCAAAGAAAATCTTGCAGATGGGTCCTTAGTTGATACACGATTGTTGTTGATCTTCAAGTGTCATTAGTTGGCTGATCTCTCTCTCTCTCTCTCGCTGGTCTTTACAGCGGTTCTTGGATATGGTTTATGCGATCAGCTGAAGTAATATTTTGTGGATTATTACTACCTGTTTGGAAATTATTCATTTCTAAACTTTGTTTTACCATCCATGGTTCCCTCTTGAGCAGGTACTAGGAGAGAATCTGGACTGGGAAGACGTGCAGTGGTCGCAAACTGGTGTGTGGGTCGCAGGCAAGGAGTACCCACTTGCTCGAGTGCACTTTCTGTCTCCAAATTAATCGCTCAGATTTAATGTTCTTCTACAGTAAAGGTAATTTCTTCAATGTCTTTATGTAAAAGAATGTAACAAGATTTTGCTGATATTTGTATAAAAATGCATATTTATGAGTTATTGAGATTCAATTTTGCCTGTCTTCCCACCATTTAGAGAGAGAGAGAGAGAGAGAGAGAGAGAGAGAGAGAGAGAGAACTTTCCTTTATAAAATCACATAAAGGGGCAGCCCCGGTGCACCAAGCTCCCTCGTGTGCAGGGTCTGGGAAAGGGAAGGACGACAAGGGTTAATAGTACACAGCATTTTACAATTTATGAGAGGCTGTTTCCATGCCTTGAACCTGCGACTTCAAGGTCACACGACAATAATTCAACCATTGTGCCAAGACTCTCCTTTATAAAATCATATGTTTAAAAAAATAGAGAGATATTTTATATCTTAACATTTGAAATTCAAAGACTTAGAAATTGTATATATTGATTGATATAACTGATATTTTGGTCGATATGTGGGCTACTGTGTGTTATATACAGGAGAATTTCATTTGCCCCGCAAAATTGCCCACATATCTTATGGTCAATCATCAAATCTCGATATATCAACGATATAGCCAATATATTGGCAATATTTTGTTGGTACCTCTCTTTCATATTTTACCACAGCAAGATCAATGATCTAGGAGTACCTAATCGAAAGTATTTTGTGGGTTATTTATAGGCAATTTGAAATTCAAAATTCTTTAAATATATGCTTCTATCATTTCAGGCTAGCTTGACAGCTTTGACCGTAGTGCAAAGACGGGGTCATTGGATGTTCGGCTGAGATGCATTGTAAGGTGCCTTTGCATTTCGGTGAAGATATTATATTTTAAGATGCAGAGGGTAAGTGTTTGGATCTTGGCTTGACAGGCAGAGCGGAAGCGTTTTAGACTTTTGGAAGGCTATGCTTGAATCGATCCTCCTTTTTTCGAATCCATTTTAGCAGCCTATACTTGAATACATCGGACGATCGCAAGCGTTGGATTGCTTTTGGTTAAATCATTGTGAAATATCCGAAGTTGAACCCTGGTTGTAGTAGAAGGTTGTCCTAAAAGAAGTAACTATTTTGTTCTCTATAAAATGACCGGTTTAGGAGAATAGGTAACAAGATGAGGGAGTATAGACTTAGATGGTTCAATGGAGACCAAAAATGGCATTAATTAGACAAAATGACTAGATCAAATTCCAAGGCTCTTAAGGATAAGAAAAATACCCAAAAAGAGTTGGATAGAACAGATTAATAAATTCTGAACTAAATGAGGCCATGATCCTTAATAGAGGGGAATGGAGGAACAAGATTCATGTAGCCTACTAGTCAAATAGATTGGCAAAGAGTGACATATCTCTGGTGATGCTAGGTCGTGGGTTCGAGGTGGCACAGACATTTTGCCAGGTCCATGACCAAGGCTTGAAGGCTCCATGAAAGGCTTATTAAATCCCAGCCCGTGACACAGGGCACTCAACATCATCTGCTAGTGCTTCAGGTTTTAGAGTCTAACAAAGTTTGGCCGACACCAGTGAAACCCAAAAGGCAAATAAATAAATAAAATGCATTATTTTCGGATATGCACATGTAATCTTTTAATAAATAAATGCTTTTGTGTGTCCACAACAGCCATTAAAAGCAGGGAAGGCTTCCTCACATTTATGAGATTTTTGAGGACGAACTTGGACATGAATAATTTGCTTGAGCATGGTGGAATATACAACAACTCTACCATACAGAACCCTGCAATACTTATTCTATTTATTTATTTTATGGAATGTACCTGGAAAAACTATTTATTTATTTGAAAGACGATTATGGCTCTTGTCCCACAATCTTCACAATGTCTCATGCATCTATGAACTCACCACCCTATTTAATTTAACAATATTTGATATGTTCTCCTCATTATAAAAAAGGGCTGGCCTGGTGCACGAAGCTCCCGCCTATGTGAGGTTTGGGGAAAGAACGGACCACAAGGGCCTATAGTACACAGCCATACCTTGTATTTTGCAAGAGACTGTGCAAAGGCTTAACTTAATGTTGGTTCTCCTCATTATGGATAAACAAATATGTAATGTTAGTTAATGTTCTCCTAATTCTTAGAGAGGAGAACCAACACTAAGTTAAGCATTATATAATACTTCCAATAAATTAAATTAACAATTTTGCCGCCAACAATTGTCCGATGCTATTAGTTGCAGACAATTCGGCATCTTTGGTGAAGCACCTTAGTCACATGTTTGAGTTGTCGCACTGTCTTTTTTGGCTAGGGTTTAAATTTAGGAGTGTGAGTGGTGTACTTTGTAATTCTTCTCTCGTAACAAAAAGAAAATTCTTGGCCAAACTCCAGAGGACTAGAACAATTTAGAGATTATTAACCTAATATTAAATCATTCAATACATCTTACACATTCTATATTTCTAACTATGAGTAGCTATTAATGTTTTTAGAAAAACTTAAAATTACCTTCTTCTCCTAATAAAGTTATGGATATATTTTTCTAATATATATATATATATATATATTTCTTTCTTTCTTTCTTTCTTAAAGTCTACAAAAGCCTACTCCCCTCTCTCTCAACTATCATAATAAATTAAATAGAAAAATGCACTTTAGTCTCTAGAATTATTCATTTATGACATTTTAGTCTTAAAGTTTCAAAAAAAAAAAAAACAATTTTGTTCCCGTGCTACTAGTCTAGGTAATACTTTAGTACTTCTGTTAACCAACGGCTGAGCCCTAGAAGCCATAGCTTACCCACAAAACTAAATTATCTTTTTGGACCCACAAGCACCCAACTAAGCAAGATGATCCACCAAAATCTATATCTCTCATCTATATAAATGCTAAACAAATGGCATCTTGGAATACTAACCGTTGATCAGATAAGCCTCCAGGAGAGTGCATCACATAATCGCCCTATCATAGATTAGGACATCTAGTTAGTCACAAAGGCCCAAAATTTGCTCTTCGTTGACTAATCACTTGAGATTACATGCGTGAGCATGATACTGTAATGTAACGGCCCACCAAATCAACGGACGCGATTACTTAATTTACGAGATGATGATAGTTTAGTGGATTAACGGTGCTGATCAACATATACGTAATGATCTTGTGTAATACTGTTGAAAAGGTTGGAGAAAAGGATAAAATTGAAATACCAAAACTTTCGACGTTTTGGATGCCACCCAACTCTTTGTTTAGTGGAAGCACTCATCATCCAAGGGCCCACCACCATGCAGATGACATAACGGGAAAATCCTTCGGCCAAACATCTCCAACCGTCCATTTACAAGGCCAAATGATCGGACAGTGCGGATCATCCAGAACACAATAGGAAAAAAAAATTTATTTGGCCATATTATTGCCATCTAGAGTACAAACCTAATAAGCAAAACACAAGCTGGTCCGCCGTTGCTGATTTTAGGTTGATCAAATTATCCCGATCGTTTATTTGTCATTTCTAGTTCTTTATATCCACCAACAAAAATTGCAAAACTGCTGATTTCTGATAGACTTTGATGGTCTAAATTAGAATGCAACGGTCTTGATCAAGCGTAAATTTTCCCATTAATCCCACCAATATTGTCCAATTTTATTGGCTCTGTTATCAAACTGGTGATCAATGTACACATAAATATCCCAAATGGGACCCAGATATTGATAGGTAGGATGGCTCAGATGGCGACCCTCAATCTAACCAATGTCTATATTAACATAAATAATATCATATAAATGGGGGATGATAATTGATATTGACACCCCCTTATTTGATAATCACACTCTTTGCTTTATTCAATTTTACAGTGTGAGCTGCCTAAAGTTTAGGTAATAGACTATTGATGATAAGCCAAGCCATCCATTTGGTAGCCCCCGGCATTTGAGTGATCATAACCATCTATCGCTTAGGCGTGCATGTATCATGATATAAAACCAACCTATCTGATTATTCTAACGCACTGTGGCATTTATATTAACGGCTAGAAAATGAGAAATCACAGCCTTCTTCAGATCGACAGAAGCTCAGAATCAGTCAATGGTCTAGATTTTGCTTGATATATGAATCCATCGACCATCCTTCTTCAAATCGACAGAAGCTTACAATCATGCAACGGCAAAGACTTGCATTGACTCTCTCTCTCTCTCTCTCTCTCTCTCTCTCTCTCTCTCTCTCTCTCTCTCTCTCTCTCTCTCTCTCATACTTCTATTAGTAAATGTTTATTCTCTCGTATAAAAGGCAGCCCTGGTGCACGAAGCTCCCACTTATGCAGGTCCAGGGAAGGGGCGGACCATAAGGGCTTATAGTACACAGCCTTACCTTGCACTTTTACAAGAGATTGCTTCTACTAGATTGAAATAAATTGTGTTCTTTTTATTGTCAATCAATACATCATTATATACAATAATATACGAATGAAAAATGGAAATAATATATATCATATCCCTTGATTAAGGGATGATCTGATCTGATAGGATCTGTAATATCTTTAATAGATCCCATCCAATAATATCTCTAACGCCCCCCCTCAAACTTTTACAAGAGATTGCTTCTGCTAGATTGAAATAAATTGTGTTCTTTTTATTGTCAATCAATACATCATTATATACAATAATATATGAATGAAAAATGGAAATAATATATATCATATCCCTTGATTAAGGGATGATCTGATCTGATAGGATCTGAAATATCTTTAATAGATCCCATCCTATAATATCTCTAACACCCCCCCTCAAGTTGAGGAAGTTGGTAAAAGTAGTAACAGAAGCTTGGAAGATAACGAGTTGAACCGGGCTACAGAATGAGATTTGGTGAGGAGATCAGCCAACTGCAAGTCGGTAGAGAGGTGAGAGGGAAAGATTGTGCCATTCTGGTAATGATGATGAACCAGATGATAATCAATCTTAGTATGTTTAATGCATTCATGAAAAACATCATTATATGAGAGATGTAGATAGCACTTTTGTTGTCGCAATAAAGAGTGGTCGGAGAAGTTTGCTGAAGACCAAGATATGCTAGTAAACGACGAAGCCGCACTATCTCAGCAGTAGTAGCCGCAAGAGCCCGATACTCAGACTTAGCACTAGAGCGAGATACAATATCTTGTTTCTTACTCTTCTGGGTCAAGAGTGAATCACCAAGGAAAAGAAGATAACTAGTGGTAGACTTGCGATCAGTAACATCTCCACCCCAATCAGCATCAAAATTGGCAAGAAGAGTTGCAGAGATACTAGATGAGAGAAAAAGGCCACGTCAAATAGTGCCTTGTATATAGATAAAGGAGAGTGTTTACAATCATAAGTACCCAAATATCCATTAGAATGTAAAGTTTTAAGATGATCAAAAGAAAGATGACCTAGATGACGATGCCAGTGGCTGCAATTTATTGTAGACTAGAAAGATGGAGTGAATCACGACGATACAAACCGCCAACTCTACATCTGATCCCACATGATTTCCCCATCTGATCCTGTACAACACATCCAGAAGTAGTAAATTTAACATGAAAACCTTAATCACATAATTAGCTTATAGAAACAAGGTTCATAGACAGTCCTAGAACAAGAAATACACTCTGACGTGTAAGAGTAGTATAGAAGGAACCCATATGGGTTATATGTAATGGTATTATTGATGTTTTCCATAAGTGCATGGCTATTGTAGTCTAGCTAGTACAAGTCCAATTTCTACAACGACTCAACTTAAAAGAGGAGTTTAAATAAAATTTAATTTTAAAAAAATTAAAATAAAAAACATAACAGAAATAAACTAACAATAAAATAAAAATCCAAATTTATGTCACTAATGCAATTTACAGATATTTCAATTGTAGAAAACAGAAAATAAAACTAAATAATCAGTCTTGAATAGCATTGTCCTTGCATAAGCACTGTCCTTGGATTACTGTCAGGATAAGATAGAACACAGATAACATAATTTGAATAAAGTAAAATAAGGATAAAAGAAAAGACAAAATAAGAAAAACATAAAACAGGGATGTAAATGAAATTCTAATTTTTGTACTAAGGGCAAATCTGAGCCGTCCGAGCCTGTCCGGTTGAGAAGATGAAGCCGGAGGAGGAGATGGGGAAGAAGAAAGAAGCGGAGAAAGGAGCGGAGAAGAGAAGAGAAGGGAGGAAACCGATTTGGATTTTCTTCCTCCGAGTCGTCCAAGCCGGAGAAGAAGGGAGGAAGAGGGGAAGAAGGAAAACGGAGGAATTAGGGGAAAACGCGACTTGGGTTTTCTCCTCTGGCGAAGAAGAAGCCGGAGCGTGTCAGAGAGAGCCAGAGATAGGGAAGGAGGTGAGTGCTTAGTGGGATCAGCTGGTGTCGGGTTTTGGGAGGCGCTGTGCTGGGAGCTTTGGGTAGAATCCGATGATGCCAGTATGAGACCAGTGACGCTAGGAGGAGCCGGAGATGGAGAACAGACGAGAAAGAAAAGAAAACTCGCTTTGGGTTCTGGCAATTGGGAGCAGACTAGTGATTGCTGGTAGTGATGGAAGAGATGGGGATTGTTGGGAAGTCCAGTGCGTCCTGGGCAGAGGTGGCCGGAGAAGAGAAGCAATAGCGGTGAGAGCTTGGGAATAAACGGTGAGAGACGGTGGGTACGTTTGGCTAGCTAGAGGGGAAGGAGAACATGGTAAATAGAGATAGCAGAGGAGAGGGTGACCGTGGGAGAGGAGAACGAGAGAAAGAGAGAGGGTGAAAGAGGGCATAGTCCTGCCAGTGCGGTGTCGGGTATAGGTGTTCGGTGAAGGGTACCCTGTTTGCCTTGGGTGGACCTGGCCGACTAGGGTGGAGCATTGAACACACAGAAGAGAGAGGGAGATAAGAAGACGCAAAGGGGTATAAGAGAGGGAGTGTGAACAAGAGAGAGTGCAGCTGACAGGTGTGTAGAAAGATGGAGGAGAATTGAGTTTGGTGCTGATGTGGAATGGAATGAGCAAAAGGGAGCCAGGTGGTAGAGCGTAGAGAGACAGGAGAGGAGAATAAATGGGAGAAAGAAGGGTGATGGTGTAGTGAATAGGGGCGGTAGAAGAAACAAAAGAATAGAAAAGGAGGGAGCAGGTTGGCATGGATTAGAGGCGGAGAGGAACGGTCCTTCTATCTCTCTCCGTCAAGCGGAAAAGAGAGTGTAATCCTTTTTCGATGAAAACACACTTATACGAAGAGCGGCCCATCATGGCAGCCAACTCCTTGTCTCCCACTCAAGCTGCCTTCTCCTCCTTACATGGCTTTGTGCTGCCCACCTATGGCCAGCCCACTTCCTTAAAAGATGGGATCCATTATTTAACATCTTAAAAGCTTCCTTGTAAGGTGGGGTCCAAGCCTTTGATGATGCAATCCGATTAAGTCAATCTGAACTATCCAATTTATTTTGAGTTATTTGCAAAACAAAATGCTAAATTAGGATTATCTAAATTATACATCTAATTAGCTGTAACGATCATCTGGTCGTTAACTTTTTCAAATTAAAGATAAAATGATCGATTAGAGCTAAAATTATCTTAAAATTATAAATTTATTTAATTAAATGATCTAATAAAATACTAATCTAAGGTTATTTTAGGCAAAAGGGAGCCTAGGTGGTAGAGCGTAGAGAGACAGGAGAGGAGAATAAATGGGAGAAAGAAGGGTGATGGTGTAGTGAATAGGGGGCGGTAGAAGAAACAAAAGAATAGAAAAAGAGGGAGCAGGTTGGCATGGATTAGAGGCGGAGAGGACCGGTCCTTCCGCCTCTCTCCGTCAAGCGGAAGAGATAGTGTAACCCTTTTTCGGTGAAAACACACTTATATAAAGAGCGGCCCATCATGGCAGCCAACTCCTTGTCTCCCATTCAAGCTGCCTTCTCCTCCTTACATGGCTTTGTGCTGTCCACCTATGGCCAGCCCACTTCCTTAAAAGATGGGATCCATTATTTAACATCTTAAAAGCTTCCTTGTAAGGTGGGGTCCAAGCCTTTGATGATGCAATCCGATTAAGTCAATCTGAACCATCCAATTTATTTTGAGTTATCTGCAAAACAAAATGCTAAATTAGGATTATCTAAATTATACATCTAATTAGTTGTAACGATCATCTGGTCGTTAACTTTTTCAAATTAAAGATCGAATGATCGATTAGAGCTAAAATTATCTTTAAATTACAAATTTATTTAATTAAATGATCTAATAAAATACTAATCTAAGGTTATTTTAGGCAAAATCAAACACTTAACACACCCCCAAACAGCATTTTGCTAGTCCACAGCAAAATATGCAAAAAATTATTGAAGACAAAATGGTCATCATTTTCATAGGTACTCACGGTTGCATTTAGCGTATGCAACAAACCCTTAAACCCCTAGGTTATCCCTAGTGGACGAGTTAAGCCTTGTAAGGGTTTGTACAGAATTTACCAACAAAATTTATAAAAGACAGTTCCTAAATTTATCTCTGAGACTTTCCTTCTATCCATACTTAATTTACCACCTTAGCATGTTGATAAAAATGAATAAGCAATTCAAAAACCCTACTCATATTCTAATAATATTTCATTTAAGCTCAGATCTTATGGTATTGTGTGTGTACATCTTACATATATAATAGATCTTTTGTTTTTAAGTAGAGTACAACTTTTAAACTCCATCTAAAATATGTTTTGACCTCAATCCTCACTAATAAAAATACACTCAGAAATAAAATATCTCAGATAAATGTTCAAATCATATTTCTCTTGAATATATGAGCATGTTCAATAAAAACAAATTTATCTCATATATACTCATGAAGGAACTAGAGTTACTAAGGAGTGTAGTTTTGATCCCTTTAGAAGGAATAAGATGTCATTACCATTGATCTTTTAGAAATATTACTATTTAAATCCTAAATTTTTATATCCTCATAAAGACTATATTCATCCTAAAATCATTAGGTCTTTAACTAGGACTAAATGAAAGCTTGGGATAGGGTACAAAAAGAAGGGGTATAAAAGATACTCAAATTTTCTTCAAAATTAAGTAGAGGTCTTCTAAAGTTAACAATTCTTCTTTACTTTGTTTGCTTGAAATGAATATTTCTTTTTCCACTTTTCTAGTATCTTTTTTTCAATATTTTTGACTATCTTTTAAAGAACATTTCTTTTCTTGATATTCACTTTTCTTCCTTTATTGTAACTAAAAGGTATATCATCATTCTTCTCTAACTTATAAATTGAAGAAAATAGGTAATAGATATGTTATACTGGGGTAATACGGGTAAAGGTTAACTTGGGTAAGAAAAGAAAAAGCTTATATAAGGCTCAAATTGGCTAACTAGTAGTAAAGATACTCTTGGTAAGCTTTATGTTTCTAGGTTAACAACAAGAATGGCTTAAATCCTTTTCTAGGTTTCCTATAATCTATCAGATTCAATGAAATTTTAGAATGTTGAAAGTAATTGTAATATCCTTAATTTTAAAGATAAAAATAGAAAATTATTAAATAAATTAAAATAAAAAATTTATGGATGAAATTATTTCCCGAAAACATAATAATTAGAAATTGCTCGTCGATACGAATCCAACGCCACCAAGAACGCGAAAAACGGAGCTCAAACGAGGGAGTTATGAGCCGTCAAAGTTGTAAGGGCAAAATGGTCTTTTGACAGAAACGTGTTACACAGGGGTCCAAATTGATAACGGCACCCCTGTCTACACACGTCTCTACTAGTCCGGCGAAATCGCCGGAGAGACGTGGGAAGAGCCGTGTGGGGAAGAGTTTCTCTTCCCCAAGACTCTAAAACCCTATATCTATGCTCCTCTAGGAGCCAGAGCGTTTTCCATGAATGATACGCAAAACCCTAGACCTGCAAAAATCTGAAGTTTCCGGCGAGTGGAGCCCCGGCAACACGAGCAAACCCCGATCAGGCACAAGGTAAGCCTCAAATGCATGTTTTTCTGTATTTATTAATTAGGAAATTAATTAGGAAAACGTTTAAAAATTTTGGAAAAAAATCAGATTTTTAGGAACCTGTGTGCACGCTACTGTTGGAGTGTGATTTCATGGATCAAACCTTGTCCGTTTGAAAATCGCACCGTCCAACTAGTGCAAAAGAGACCCAAGAGCATACCCTTTAAATTTGGGAGTGATCCAACGGTGGAATTCTCCAGAAAACTCAAAAACCAGTACCTAGGGATGATTTTAGGAACTTGGGAAAAATCATTTAAAAACCATGGTTTTTGGGAAAATTAGTGCAAAAGGAGGGCATAAATGGATTCTAGAGAGAATTCTGAAGAAAATGGCGCAAAAATCACGCAAAACGGAGCTCTCAGAGGCTCATGCAGAGGCGACCTGAATCCGGTCGTCTTCTCCTAAGATTGTCAACCCGCTGCCGACGCCCGGCGCGACGCCATGACGTACGCCGGACGCACAGGGACGACGGCTCGGATGATCGGCGGCCGGCACGCGTGCGCGGCGACGCGCGCGGACGCGCCCCGCGCTGGCGGGCGCCGGGGCCGGACGCCGCGCGTCCTGGCGCGACCGTGACGCACCGAAGAAGCACGGCGCGTCCTGCAAGTGCGCGTGCGCGTCGCCGTGCGTCTTCGTGCGCCCGTGTACGTCGGTGTAAATCGGCGGAAAAGGGTGCCGCGGTTTAAACCACCTTATGGTGGTCCTCGGCAGCCCCATTTTAGCGTATTTTTCACTAAAACTTGATTTTTGGGAGCTGGGGAGAGGTCCCAAATCACGATCCCGAAGAGGCGTTGTGGACCGTATTGACGACGCGACCTAGTTTTAACTTAAAAACTTAGAAATGACCACTTTTTATTTAGAAAAATTTTAAAATAGTGATGTGACATGTACAGGTGCACTTGAATATACCAATTAATGGGAGTTATTAGCAAGCTAGTGATCTCACACTGAGGTAGGTGACGACAACTAATGTTTTACCTTGATATTTGAACCATGTTTAAACATAGCATCATGTGTGATTGTGTTTTAAAATGTAATTATTATTTACCGTGGATTTCATGCTACATTGCGACGTGGATGGTTATTCCAAATTGAAATCTTTTACTGAATAAACTTATTTCAAATGCTTTTACAAGTATGACGTTAATTTGTTATGCTTACTTAGAGACTTATTTCTTATTATATATATAGAAAATGCATGGATTTACATGGAAATGAGAATAGAGGCTTATTAGCTGGTCCTTTGATAGCTAACCCAGGATGAGGGGCATGTCTTGGGGATTGCAAGCTATAAGTGCTCTTGAGTTTTAGCATATACATATGATTTCCGTGTTTTATATTTGATGATGTGCTCTCGCCTTGGGCGAAATCATCTTAGGAGGGATAGGGCCGGCCTCCCACCTTCCGAGATTATGATGTGATGAGTTTGTAATATGATAGACACCTGCCCATAGATGGCATTCGGTAGGGGTTTGGTAACATGGATAGTCCACACTACGGCCCCGAGCCTTTCCATGGGGACGTGTACGCTAAGTCTCCGTTATGGTGTCGACGGGAGCGGCGGTGGTTGATACCCATGGAGGGTTGCCAACGCGACATGATGGCCCATATTCTTATTATGTGTGCATGTATGATGAGCATGGTTATGGATGGTATGCCTGGGTGTGACGACACTCAGAGGTTGACTATGTGTACTCCTGATCAGGGATGTTAGTGCGATATGGTGGGACCCATTACCTTAGGGTGCCCTTATTTTGGATGTATGCTCCATTTTATTGATTCATGTCATATTTTAACTCTGTGAATTTCATGTTTTAGCATATGGAATAAATTGGCATTTATTGAACATGGCATTATGATATCACTATCTTCATAAATGTTAGATTTTTCATCAGTATTGTTCATTATTTCTTGCATTTATTACATTAATTGTCTATGTACCTACACAAGCGATAGCTTGCTGAGGCATTGCTTTGTTTTGCAATGCCTTAGATCTCGAGCGCGATAACGGAAAGGCAAGGCTGTTGAGAAGCCGTGAGAGCTGCTGAAGACCATTTTTTCTATAGTATTAGACAGTGATGTGAGTCATTAAACAGGATTATCATTTGGATTTTTATTATGGACTGCATATTTTATATTGGGATGTGATTTAGATCTTTGGACATATGTTGGACATTTATGTGGGATGTTATGATGGATAGACCCTGGGCCATATTATTATTGTCTTTTGGACGTTTATTTGATTTAAAATAAAGGCGCCTATTTATTTGACGATGATTTGTACGCGGATTATTTATTTATGTTTAAATTACATGTACGTCATTTTGAGAAAGGAAAACTAACACTCGGAGTTTTTAAGATAGGTTTAGTAAAATGTTGAATAAATCTTTTCTTATGGGATCCCAAAATGCTCTTAATTAAATTGCCATTAATAAAAAAAAAAAAATTGTCTTAAAAAATCCGGGGTGTTACAGTAGTATTCTAATAATTCAGGTAATTGGCCAAATTTAAAATTGATGGGATCAAATTTACTTTAAGCACGTTGAAGAAAATTAAGAACACATTTATAACCTCTCAAAAAGAATGAATGGCTCTTTAAAGACTCACTTAGGTTATAGGTCTCCAACTGAATTTCTTTAGGATCTCTAAAGTTATAACTACTTATCACTTAGACTATATACATGTAGTTGTGTATACAGATATGATTTGAGACTTAGCTTTCATGAAATACTTTAGAAAATAAGTAAAATGATGAATTAGTCATGTACAATTCTATTAATAAGCTACGAATTGTAATTCAAGATTTGACTTTTAGAAAATCCAATTCTCATCATTGTCTATGAATTGTCACTTTTTTTTTAAATCAAGAAATTTAACAAAAACTAGAATTTGCCAGAATTCTACACCCCCCAACCTAAGAGAAACATTGTCCTCAATGTTTAAAAACATAGGACCCTATATGATGATGGAAAGAAGTAGAAGATTGAGATAGGAAAAACTTCAGGGTTGCCTCCCAAAGAGCGCTAAGTTTAACATCTTCAGCCAGATGTGTTTAGGTTGGAACCCACTTAATCTTGATAGACAGGATCCTTCAGAGTTGTGGACTCAACTTTTGGATTCTCATATTCTAAGAAAGGCTTTAAATGTTGACCATTTACTTTAAAAGTATGGTCAATCCTAATGTCTTCAATCTCAACAGTTCCATATGAAAATACTTCGTTAACAATATAAGGATTGGCCTATCGAGTTCTAAGTTTTCCTAGGAAGAGATGAAGCTTAGAGTTGTAAAGAAGTACCTTTTGGGATGGAGTAAAGGATTTTCTTAAAATGTTTTGATCATGAAAAACTTTCATCTTTTCCTTATACATCCTATTACTCTCATAAGCTTCTTGTTAAATCTCCTCCAACTCATTAAGTTTGAGCTTACAATGCAAACTTACTTTACCCATATCGAAATTTAATCTTTTAATTGCCCAGTAGGCTCTATGTTCCAATTCTACAAGCAAGTGACAAGCTTTATCATAAATAATACGATAAGGGGACATGCCAATTGGGGTCTTAAATGTAGTCCAATGTGCCCAAAGCACATCCGTCAGTCGAATAGACCAATCCTTGCAATCTGGGTTAACAGTCTTCTGTAAAATCTATTTAATAGCCCAATTTGACACTTCAACTTGTCCACTTGTTTGTGGATGATATAAGGTTGCAACTTTATGTGTGATGTTGTATTTTTTCATTAATGCTTCAAAAACTCTATTGCAAAAATGAGTCCAGTTGTCACTAATGATGGCTCGAGGTGTTCCAAATTGGGAAAATATATTTTCTTTTAAGAACTTAATGACTATTTTATGATCATTAATTCGACATGGAACAGCCTCGATCCATTTGGAAACATAGTCTACTGTGACTAAAATATATAGGTATCCAAAAGAAGGTGAAAATGGCCCCATGAAATCGGTGCCCTAACAATCAAAGACCTTCACTATGAGAATGGGGTTTAAAGGCATCATATTCCTACGAGTTATTCCTCCTAACTTTTGGCAGTGCTCACATGCCTTACAGAAGTAATAGGTGTCTTTGAAAAGAGTTGGCCAGTAGAAACTGTTTGTAAGATTTTTGCAGCTGTTTTCTTGGCAAAAAAATGTCCACCGCATGCTTCTGAGTGAAAAAAAGAGATGATATTGGATTGTTCAATATCAGGTAATTATTTGATCCGAGCAATATTTAAACAAATACGGATCACCCTAAAAATATTGTTTAACGTTGGAGAAGAATCTGGTATTTTCATTTTTGGTCCAATGTTCCGGTATCTTTCCCGTGGCTAGATAATTTGCAATATCTGCAAACCAAGGGAGATTGGAGACATTAAAAAGTTGTTCATTAGGAAAGGTATCCTTGATTGGCAATAAATCCAAAGGCTTAGTTATGACCAATCTAGAAAGGTGGTCTGCTACTACATTTTCTACTCCTTTTTTATCTTTAATCTCTAAATCAAATTCTTGGAGTAGAAGGATCCATCTAAGAAGTCGTGGCTTAGCATCCTTCTTTGAAAGAAGGTACTTTAGTGCTGAATGATCAATGAAAACGACTATCTTAGAGCCTATCAAGTAAGACCTGAACTTATCTAGTGCAAAGACTACATTAAGGAGTTCCTTCTCCGTGGTAGAATAATTCATTTGTGCACCATTAAGTGTCTTGCTTGCATAGTAGATGACATAGGGCTTCTTATCCTTTCTTTGTCCTAAGACTACCCCTACAACATAGTCGCTTGCATCACACATGATTTCAAAGGGTACTTTCCAATCAAGTGGTTGCATGATGGGTGCAGTGGTTAACTTCTCCTTTAGTTTAATAAGGGCTAGGTGACAGTTAGCAGGCCATTCGAATGGAGTGTCCTTAGCTAGGAGGCTACACAATGGTCTAGATATTGTACTAAAATCTTTTATAATTCTCTTGTAAAATCCTACATGTCCTAAGAAGGAGCAAATGTCTTTAATTGTTTGAGAGGTGAGCAGATTAGAAATGAGATCAATTTTTGCTTTATCTACTTCTATTCCTTTGGATGAGACAATGCAGCCAAGTACAATTCCTTGAGGTACCATGAAATGACACTTCTCCTAGTTTAGTACTAAGTTTTTCTCTTTACAACGATGGAGGACTTTTCTCAAATTTTTTAGACACATATCAAATGAATTCCCAAAAACTAAGAAATCATCCATGAAAACCTCCAAAAGGTGCTCTACCATATTACTGAAAATTTTCAGCATGCATATTTGAAATGTTGCAGGAGCATTACATAATCCAAATGGCATTCTTTTATAAGCAAAAAAGCCAAACGGACATGTAATTGTGATCTTTTCCTGATCCTCGGGTGCAATTTCTATTTGGTTATATCCAGAATACTCATCTAGAAAGCAGTAATACTAATGGCTTACAACCCTTTTTAACATTTGATCAATAAAAGGCAAAGGAAAATGGTCTTTCCTAGTAACAATATTCAATTTTCTATAATCGATGCACATGCGCCAACCACTGGTAACTCTAGTTGGAATTAATTCAGTGATTACCGTCACTCTAGACTTCTTTGGGACTACCTGAGTAGGACTCACCCATTTGCTATCACTTATGGGATAAATGATTCCCACATCAAGCAATTTAAGGACTTATGCTCTAACCACATCTTTTATATTATGATTTAACCTTCTTTGCAATTGACGATATGGTTTAGCATTATCTTTTAAGTAAATTCTATGGGTGCATATTAAAGGACTAATACCTTTAATGTCTGGTATAGTCCATTCTATTGCACTTTTATGTTCCCTAAGGATTTTGATCAATTGTTCCTCTTGAGATTTTTTCAATTGAGAGGCAATTATAACAAGAAAAGTTTCCTCTTCTCCAAGATAGACATATTTGAGTTCAGAAGGTAGAGGTTTCAACTCTAGCTTGGGAGGTTCAATTGAAGATGGAATGAGAGTGGATTTCCTGGGTGGCAATTCCTTGAATTGGGGTTTCTATTTTGTTGTATCCATGATAGACATAGTATCAAGGAGGGCATTAACTTCCTCTATTAATGCATCCTCATTAAACTCATTAAAATGGGCCAAACATGTCTCAAGTGAATCTAACAAGGAAGATGATTGAAAATGACCTTGCATGACTGAGTTTATCATGTTGACATTGTGCAAGTCATCAGTAGATTCACTAGTTGCTTATAGATGTTGAAGATGTTTAGCTCCAATGTCATATTACCAAAACACAATTTTATGACACCATTTCTACAATTAATTAAGGCATTGGACGTGGCCAAAAATGGTCGTCCAAGAATGACTGGTATTTCATTCTTCTCATTCGCCACTGGTTGCGTATCTAGAACCAGAAAATCTACAGGAAAGCAAAATTGTTCCACTTGGATGAGCACAACTTCTATTACTCCTCTTGGTATTTTCACAGATCGATCAGCCTGAAGTGTAGCAGAAGTAGGTTTCAATTCTCCCAGGCCTAACTGTTCATATACCGAGTATGGTAATAGGTTCACACTAAATCCCAAATCAAGCAAAGCTTGATTGATCTTATGGTTTCCAATAATGCAAGTAAGAGTGGGGCAACTTGGATCCTTGTATTTTGGTGGTTTATGATGTTGAAGAATAGAATTCACTTGTTTAGTAAAAAAATGGCTTCTTTTGCACATTGAGTTGTCTTTGTATGGTGCATAGGTCTTTTAAGAATTTAGCATATGATGGGATCTGTTTTATTGCGTCTAAGATCGGTATGTTGATCTTAGCCTTCTTGAAAATCTCTAAGATCTCATCATTGGAGGCAGACTTTGAAGCTTGACGGAACTGTTGAGGAAATGGAGCAGGGATAGGACATGAGTCAACAAATGAGGTAGGGTCCTTCTGTTTAGAATTTTCTGTAACCTTAGTAGATTTTTCTACCTATTCAATCTTTTGCGGCCCATCCTTCTCAATTCTTTTACCACTCTTAAGAATGGTGATAGCCTTAGTCTGTTCTATGGTAAAGCTAGATGATGCTTCAGAGACATTAGTGCTAACAGCATGCACTCCCTTAGGATTTGCTTATGGTTGAGCTGGAAACTTTTCTTTTTCCATGTTTTGTATCATCTGACTCGTCATATTTTTTATTTTATCCATAGATTGGTTGGTTTGTCTCAATTGAGCTTCTAATTGAGAAAATTTTCTCTCCTGGTTTTGGAAGGTTTGATTATCTTTCCTGGGTCTTTTAGATGGGGGCACATAAGGTTTTGTTGGTGAGGCTGGTGTGAAACATTGGCAGTGGCTCCATTTCTCCAACTAAAGTTGGGGTGATTTCTCCAATTGGGATTGTATGTTTCAGAATAAGGGGAAAAAGATCATTTATAAGAATTCAAGGCATTTGCCTGTTCATGAAGCACATCTTGAAATGCTGGGATTGTTGGACATTCCTGAGTAGGGTGTGTAGTACTTTCACAAATACCACATGCCTATTTGACCTTTTTTGAGGCAATTTTCCCCATTTATATGGCCTCCATCTTTTTAGTAAGGAAGTTACCTTTGCATTGATGTCATCTTTTTCATTTAAGGCATAGATACCTTCCTTTTAGAAGATGTGTTGGGCTTTGTCCTATTTGAATGATCAAATTTTTCTGAATTTGCCCATGTGTGAGTGTTCTCAACTAACTATTCTAAGTACTCTTGCCCCTCTTTTAGTTGTTTGTTTAGGAAATTATCATTACATGTCATTTCCACAAACTGACGCATATCAGAGTTGAGTCGTTCATAAAAGAAGCTGATAATGCGCCAGGGCTTATATCCATGATGTGGATTTGTCAACAACAGATCCTTGAATCTTTCCTATCATTGATAAAAATTCTCCTTGTCATTCTGGGTGAAGTTCATGATCTTTTGCCGAAGAGTATTGGTTTTATGAGTAAGGAAGAACTTTTTCAAGAACTCCCTTGTTATGTCTTGCCAGGTTCGTATTGAACCTGCTGGTAGCGCATTAAACCACTTCTTAGCTTTTTCCTTCAAAGAGAAAGGAAATAGTTTCAGCCTAATTGTATCTAACCTGACATTCTGTTTGCGCTGTGTAGAACACACATCGTTGAATTCTTTTAGATGTAGGTAAGGACTTTCACTATCCAAACCATGATATTTGGGGAATAATTGAATTACTCCCGTTTTCAGTTCTATTGTATCTGAATTCTGAGGCAGAATGACACAAGATGGCGTACTTGTACGAGTTAGTTGAAGGTAATCCCTTAGTATTCTACTATGAGAGTTTTGATAAAAATCGTTATTCCCATGGTTACTCTATTGGTCCCACTCAACATTTCTATTTCTTCTCCAGTTTCTAGGGATGGGTGGATGATTATTCTTTGTTGGTAGAGGCTGATGCTCTTCATCTATTAGAAGTGGTGGGTCCTCATTCATAATGAGTGTGGGGCCCTGATCTCCTCTAACACTGCCTAGGGGTGAGTTACCCCTTGATCTTTGTTCAGTCATTGGCTGAATTTGCTATATGTCATTTTTGACTAAACGTCCAGTTTTATCTCTTGTCCACAAGCGCATACAACAAGGGTTTCTTTTCTTTTTCTTTTATATTTTATACTACCTAACTAATGCAACCTAAATGCTAATGATAGGGCACAAAAATTCAAATACCCATAATGCTAGCAAGCAGATAATTTGATTATCTTAGAATTGTGCAAGGGAGAAGCTTTTAGATTAGCTTAATCTAATGCTCCTCCTCTCTTTAAGACTTATCCTAGTGCTTACCAGTTAGATTCTACCTAACCAACTCCTTGCGAGTTTGGGTGCAAGTAGAGCCATTCCCACAGTAAGAAAGCAAGTTGTTTCTAGCAATGTATCGTTGGAAAAGAGGATGAGGAATTCTTCAAATCGGTTGATTCTATTCTGAGGATTATTGTTTTGGCTAGCTCCTACTTTTCAAGAGGCCAAAGAGGTAGCGCCTGATAAAGAAGCTTTGATACCATGCTAGATTGAAATAAATTGTGTTCTTCTTATTGACAATCAATACATCATAATATACAATAATACATGAATGAAAAATGAAAATAATATATGTCAAATCCCTTGATTAAGGGATGATCTAATCTGATAGCATCTGTAATGTCTTTAACATATCCTATCTGATAATATCTCTGACAGTTTTCATGCCTTGAACTTTTGACCTCAAGGTCACATGACAACAACTTTTACTGTTGCACCAATGCTCCCCTTTAAAATATTTATCTCTCATATGTTTCTTCATAATAGTGACTTTAGAGATTTTATAAGAATTTTCAAATGGCTATGCTTATTTAAAAAAGAAGAAGAGTTTTTAAAGGTATCTTAAATTAAGATTCTAAATTTTTTTCAACTGGTAGGCTGTTTAATTTTTTTAATAATACTTAAAATGGTAGTTCAAATATATATTTTCCTGTAATAAAGGGATAAAAGATATCAACTCTATCTTTGAATTACAAAATAGTATCTATTTAATGATTGCATTTCTTAATCTTCCTACAATAATAGTGAGCTATAAAGAGACGTTGGTGAGAAGATAAAAATCAAAGTTGTGATATTTATTAAAATCTCTTTAATTCAGAAAATATTGAAAAATAAGTTTTTAAAGAATTTTGGCTTATAAATCCTTAAAATTAACACCATATTAGCCAGCTAATGACAAGCATAGTTGGTCGCAAAAGACTCAACATCTGTTTTGAAATATACTTGGTTAAGGTTCAGAGTCATTGTTAGTCTTAAATTTATGAGGGTGTATGAGGGTGTATGAGCAGAAGTGTGTAAGTGATTTGCTTTGTAATTCTTTGTTTATATATATATATATAATATTTTTTTAATTTTAAAAAAATTTATAATAGTAAAATATTATAAAGCAAACTACTTAGAGTTTATTATTCTAATTTTTAAATATACTCGAAATCCCTTAACGGGGAGAAAACGCCGCATCAAACCTCCTACCTAAGGCGGTAAACTAAGCGTTTTCCGTGCATAAATTTCTAATTTTTAACTTGTGACATGCCGGTAGCATGGTGGATCCAACGGCCTCAGCTGGATAATATAGGAGATAGATCTACAAAGTAGGTGGGTGGCGATATCAAAAATTTTCCAAATAAAAGAAGTAAAATATCTGGATAGATAATGATGAGACCGTATCCAACGGCCTAACCCGCACGTTTGTGTCTGCTCCGCTCGTCCACTGCAAATGGCCCAACACACTAAACGAGGAAGATTCTGTCGCTCAGAGACAGACGGAGCATATACACGCCAATTCCGTGTAAATCCCTGCCACGCCGTCACCCTTTCATCCAACCACCGCGCGCCGGCCCAACTGCTGAGCTGTCACACACCCATAACTATCTCTCTCCCCAATCCAGCCTCTAGTTGTACGTGACTCTCTCTCTCTCTAGCACGCCCATTCTCTCTCTAGTCTGGAGACATAAAATCCAAATACGCACACACCCAGAGGAGACGTTCCTCTCTTCTTCTTCTTCTCTCTCCGCATCCTCGATCAAAACAGGGAACCAGAGCACATCTTCCTGTCGGCTTCTCCTCTCTCTAACTCTATCAGTGTTTCTTACCCGTCATGCCTGCTTGGTGGGGGAAAAAATCGAATTCAAATAGGAAGAAGGAAGAGCAGCAAGCAGATAAAAAGGGGAAGGAGAAAACCAGAAGTTTTGATGAAGTTTTTGCTCGAAATTTGCTGAAAAATAGAGAATCTGGCGTTGGGTCTGGTTCTTCAGGTTTTGATTCTGATGGGGTTGTAGAGAAAAGGGGCCATCCACTTCCTAGACCAACTGTTCTTTCTGCTTTTGCTTTTGGACATGATCATGGAACGGTTTCTGGGTCAGTTTCTAGTGTTAGCTCTTCTGGGTCTTCCGACGACCCGCCGGATCTCGGATCCGTCGGTCATTACAGGTACTGATTGGTATATTCCCTTCAATTCCTATTTGGGTTTCTCCTGAATTTACAGATTTCTATTGATTTTGTTTTTTGATGGTTACTATGTTGTTTTGTATGGATAATTGCAATTATGTGATGGATTGGTCTTGTGGGGTATTGGGTTTTGAGTTCATTTGTTTCTCATATTAGATTGCTGATACTTCTGGTTGTGGGTAGGTTTTTGTTGTTTAGGACTATGTATGTATTTGATGGTTATTTGGGGAGTTGGGAAGTTATTTTTTGTTTGACTTTGGGGTTTCTGGCTCTTAATCTCTGAAAGATATTTTTTTGGACGAAAAAATTTCATTTTTTGGTTGATTCTAGAGTGGCCCATAATTTTAGGTTATGTTTGGGATGTCCCTGTAGGTTTTGTATCAGCCATTAATGTGAGTTCTTGTTATTGGAGAAATATATGAGGATACTGGATAGTTTCGCTTTTTACTATTTGTGAATTTGTGAAGATGGGCATGTTTTTTAGCTTAATTTTGTCATTTCATTAAAAGTGTATTTGGTCTCAACAGCTGCTTTGGCCATTAGCATCTTTGAATTTCTTTTGTGTGTGAATCTGGATTCAGATGATGTTTTGATTGATTTTAGCTGTGCCTATCAGAAACTTGTATTCTGCTTATTCGGAGGGTTGGGTTGTTTATTTGTTCCAAAACTGTAGCTGAGTTACTGCTATTGTTCAGTTGTTACCTTTCATGGTTCTTATAGTTCTGTTAATTCCTCCGATATTTTCTGGATTTGTTTTCTAAGATTCTGATGCTTTATTGTTATTTTGAAATGATCATGTATCTAAGGTTATATGATGTACGATTGGCAATCATGTTGTGTTTTTTTCTGCTGTTTAATTTTCTTACTTTACTGGTAAAAATTAGGTATTCAGACGCTCTGAACACAGCTAGAGGTAGAAGTATCGTTCCAGATTCTCAAAGACACCTTGCAGAGAACAGGCATCATTACTCAAGTGCTCCACCTTCAGAGTATTCAAGGCATACAGACTTATCTTCTTCTCCAAGAAGTGAATTCCACTTACATGGTTCAGTTACTCCTCCTAGTGTCAATGCCTGTGCTGCTCTCAGAGGGTCCATGGAGCATACTTTCAACCCGAGATCAAGAAGTCCGGGTCCAGGGTCAAGAGGGCACAGTCTTCTGTCATCACCTCTGCATCCACGAGCATCTGGTTTTAGTATAGAGTCTACAATGGAAAAGCAAGAAGATGCAAAGAGTCTAGGCCATCCACTCCCTCTTCCCCCTGGTTCTCCTAATTCTTCTTCTCCACGTGCCTTGAGGAATAGTGGGGTGAATGATGGTGTTCCCTGCTTACGTTCAAGATGGAAGAAAGGGAAGCTTTTAGGAAGAGGAACATTTGGTCATGTTTATGTTGGATTTAACAGGTATGCACCACTCATGTTGGGCCGAATCCCTCACTCTTCTATTTTTGCATTTCAACTGCTTAGCAATTTGATTGTATTCAGAGTCATTAGGAGCTTCTTAATCTGTGGGTGGTATATTATATACGTGATATAAGTAAACACGAGGCCTACTTGTTCCATTGCTAACCATTTAGTTGTCAGGCTTTGGTATGGATAGATCATTCACCAAAAATACTCACATGTCAGATTCTGCCTTTGACTTGTGGAAGGTTTGCTGAATGTGAGCTGTTGCCATCTTCTTTTCTCTATCCACTTACTGGCTACAAACTCTTCAAAGGGTCCAGATTTTGGTACTGGCTCATCTGTAGCATCCGTGGGAGATAAGGTCCGGATTATTGAACAAGTCAACCACTTCTACCTGCTAATTTCCTCTGTCAAAATATAGTGCCCTTCATCATGTGACAACTTCCATTAATATAAAGGAAAATTTCACAAAATGTGAAAGAAAGAAATACTGGTGTTATGGCATAAAATAAGTATGTGAATTAGATCCAAAACTTATATGCCCGGCATTGATGAGCATTCAGTCTTGATCTGGTAGGTATCTCTAGTTCCATTTTCTTTTCTTGTATTTATGATATAAGAAATTTGTTCCTTGCTGACATACAAAATACTCTGGAAGCTCATTTTCATGTTTTATTGAAATTCAACAGTGATAGCGGGCAAATGTGTGCAATAAAAGAAGTGAGAGTTATTTCTGATGACCGCAATTCGGAAGAATGTCTCAAGCAGCTCAATCAGGTCTGCCAGCTTCTTTTTGTATAAATTTAAACAGTTTATTTGCACTTTGAGTCTTCACATGCATGGTGCACTTTGCTATCTGGCAGGAAATTTCTTTGCTTAGTCATCTCACACATCCAAACATAGTCCAGTACTACGGCAGTGAACTGGTAAGAACTAAGCTATTATCTACTTCTCAATTGAGAAGTTGTTCCTCTTTCATCAAAGCTTTGAAGGTTCAAGCCAATAACTACTCTTCATAATATAACTACTCTTTCATCAAAGCATATCTATTTGCTTCATTAAATCATATGGAGATGGATGAGCTATTTCTTCAAGAACGTTTCTAGAGAAGATGATAAATTCGAATATAGTGAGTGCAATTGCCTGACTGTTTCTCTACTTATTGAAGCATGGGCAATTCCTGAAGTTTTCATACATGGATGGTTCATGGAGAGTTATTCTTAAGTTTTTCCTTCCTTTATCTTTTAGCCTTTGTAACTACTTTTAGATGGAAAAGGAACTTATCGGGTGGATTTGGGATGGGTGTGCAAAGTCAGGAGAAAAGAGATGATGATATTGCTACAATTGGAGATTTGTTGTCAAGTCCTGGCCCTGTGTTAGAAGCATCACTTGCTTGCACTAGCAGTTCAAATCTGGACTATCCTTACAACCAGCTTACATTTATGTTGACTATCTGGAAACAAGCTCAAAGACAACAAATAAGTGGAGATCAGCTGCATGGTATGGAATTTGCGTTAGCATTTGACATAAAAAGATTGGCAAGTGTGAATACAATGACATCAGTTAAGTTACCTAAGCAGAGTCCAGAACACAAAAAACCATGAAATCTATTCTGAATAGGAGTTTTTACCTAGTCGACGCCTTGGGATCATTCCATGACATATTTTACTGTGAATACAGACCACAAACAGCGTGACTTCTTCCAGAACACGGAGGCAATATTTGACAAGTTCCTGGCCCCAAGAAAGAACTGTAGATAATCCCACCAAATGCATGATTAAATCTCATTGTCAATGCTAACATTTTCAGATCTGATTTCATTCTTTAAACTATCCAACCTATACTCCCAGAACACAGGAAATTGTGCTTATATCTTTCAAAAAGAAAAAGAAAAAAAAGAAAGTTTGTTTTTGCAGTAAAAGATGAAGTTTCAAGTCTCTGATGTATGAATAAATATGCAAATCTATACATGGAATGATTCTGATCTTTGTGATTACAGGCTGAAGGGACACTATCTGTTTATCTAGAGTATGTTTCTGGGGGTTCTATCCATAAATTGCTTCAGGAGTATGGCCCTTTCAAAGAACCCGTAATTCAGAATTATACGAGACAGATCCTTTCTGGGCTTGCTTACTTACATGGGAGGAATACTGTGCACAGGTACTGTGTTGACCTTTTTTTTATGCATACGCGTGTCAACTGACATGTTTATCTTGATATCATTACTTTCTTTTTCTTTCTGAGAAATTGAAGATTTGCTTGGCAGGGACATTAAAGGGGCTAATATACTTGTAGATCCCAATGGTGAAATCAAGCTAGCAGACTTTGGCATGGCTAAGCATGTATGTATCTTGCTAATTTTATGGAGCTATTTCATTAGTGAAAATATTAAAGAAAATGATGGGCTACTCTCAATTTCTTTTGAAGTTGTTAGGTGCAGCCTCTAGGTTGACACAGCCGGTGCATATTAGTATATTTTCAATCATGATCATACAAGACCTTTTGGGAGTTATTGGATGGAGAGTGTTCAGATAATACATAATGCAGCTCATATTCATATTTACTAAATGAATTTTACTGGACTATATTAGCTTGTATGCTATCTTGTCACATACCATATTAGGTTGTTTTTCTTGGGGGTCTTACCAAGTACGATTTAAATGAAATCATAGCTCCTAATTCGTGTTTGGCTTAAACAAGTGAAAAATAGTAAACTTCTTAGTCGAGTTTAAATTAGCTCCTTATTGGTTCATGTGCACATAACTGTATGGGTGCATGCATAATAGATGTATATACACTTCTGGATCATGTTGTTCATGCATAGTTTGGTTGTATATGATGCAACACTGGTAGTATACTTACAATTTTCAGAAGAAATCAAGTAAATAAGGCAGGAATTGTGAATAGAGCTCCATATTTTTTTCAGTTTCCAACATAGATATAAAGTTAAACCTGCAAGCTGTGATTTATGTTAGTTATAACCTCTTTCTTTCTGCCCCAAAAGGTTGTATTCATATGATATATATAAATGTATGAATAAACTTCAATGAGCCAATTACCAAACAAGGCACTTTCCCACTCAAGGAAGAAATACACTTTTGTGTGTACGTGAATACGAATAAACTTGCACATTGTTAACACCTGAACTACATGGTTCTGCTCCTATGTCAAATGGATATTTCATTGGCACCCTATATTTCACCAAAAACTAACGTTCATATTTTCTTGGCAAAACCCTAAACAGGGCTTCTTGGATGAAGGGTATATGAATGTCCCATCAAGATACAATCAATGCTGATGGATGTATGTCCTGTAAACTATTCTAATGAGTAAAACTTTCTTTTTAGCTAAGAGGAGGCATTTTGTGCTGTTGCGCACATAGATATGCATGAATTATACAAGACATGAAATTACTGAAGATATCACGGGAGGATCTATTTCAATAAAGCAAATAAAGAGATTCAAAACAAATAAAATCTCTTTCCACCATAGAGGTTACTTCTGAGAGACCTATTTAACTTGTTTGTTTAGACAAGAAATGAAGATCTTAGATTTACCGACTGTCATTGTACCAATATTGAATTTCTCTTTGAGTTTTCTGTTTGAAGGCAACCCATCTATTTCTGAAATGATGGAATGTTGCTCTACTTTTTTCAGATTCTTTATCTAGAATCCACTGGTAGTAAAATGATGAAGTTTCTTTTTCTGGTTTCTTACTTGAGACAATTCATGAGTTATTTTTTCTTTGACCAGATTACCTCATGTTCTTCTGTGCTGTCTTTCAAAGGAAGCCCGTACTGGATGGCTCCCGAGGTACCAAAAACATGGCAATTTATGTTTTTTCTGGCTTTCATAGACCATGCTATGTAAAGTAGTTCTTCTGATTAATATGCGCACTGCCTCTATTTAGGTTATAATGAACACCAATGGTTATAACCTGGCTGTGGACATTTGGAGTCTTGGATGTACCATACTTGAGATGGCAACATCAAAACCACCTTGGAGCCAGTATGAGGGGGTATGATAATTTCTTAACTTTAACACAACATAGTGAACCAGAGCTAATGCTGTGGATGTGAATGACAGTTGCTTTCCATTCCCTTTTTTGTAAAGATTAAGCACCTGTATAGAATGCAGGATGTTATACTGATTGATGACTTCGGCTTGGATTAGGGTCAATGAGGAATTTGGTGTTGATCAGATTTCATACAAGATGCTTGATTGGTCACAACATATTAGGGCTTATTACAGATTGTTGGAATCTGAAACATATTCTGTTGGATTTAACAGGTAGCAGCAATATTTAAAATTGGGAACAGCAAAGATATTCCACATATTCCAGATTTTATTTCTGATGATGGAAAAGACTTTCTGAAGCTGTGCCTGCAACGTGACCCATCTGCACGCCCTACATCCATGCAACTTCTGGAGCACCCTTTTGTTCGAGATCAAGCTACTGCAAAAATGGTAAAGATCAATATAAACAAAGACATAATGCAGTCATCTGCTGATGGAATCCATATGATGGTATGGTTTTCAATCTGTCAGGGAGAGCTCCCGCCTATGCAGGGTCCGGGGAAGGGGCGGACCACAAGGGCCTAAAGTACACAGCCTTACCTTGCATTTTGCAAGAGGCTGTTTCCACGCCTTGAACCTGTGACCTCAAGGTCACATGACGACAACTTTTACTGTTGTGCCAAGGCTCCCCTTCTAAACTGTTATTTCAATATTTGAATCTCAATTGCATTTTATCCTTCTAAAGGCTTCTTTGAAGTCTCCATTTCATCTAACCCTTTTCTTTGTTTCCCTTTTTTTACAGTCTTTTTAAGTTGTCCTTCTCATCATCTTCTAATTAAAACAGCTTTTAAGTAAGTAACAGTCTAATACTTTCTGGGTAAGAAATGGTAAAAGGTGACAATTTTGGATTGACTTCTGTTAGCCAATTCCTGTTGTGCACCCAGTGATCACTTTAAACTGTTGATAATTACTACATTATTTAATAAATGCTCAAAGCACATTTGATTAAGTAACATAATGTATTTTACTGTCCTGGAGTATACATTCATCAGAAGGGGTGCCTCAGCGCAGTGGTAAAAGTTGTCGTCATGTGACTTTGAGGTCACGGGTTCAAGGTGTGGAAACAGCCTCTTGCAAAATGCAAGGTAAGGTTGTGTGTACTTTAGGCCCTTGTGGTCCACCCCTTTCCCGGACCCCGCATAGGCAGGAGCTTCATGCACCGGGGCTGCCCCCCTGCCCCCTGGGGGAGCATACATTCATCACTTTTCAAATCTGACATGGCAAATAATATTTTTTCTGTGGCAACTAATTGACTCTGAAATCAAATGAATACAAAACATTCAGCAAAAAGAACGATGATTGGAACTAAACTATTGGAAATTCCAGAAAGAATCAGGGCAATCTGATCCCAGACCTAGTCTAGTCTTTTTGCTAAAGAATAAGGGAACTTATAGATATACTAGCATCTCAATATCAGAAGATGTAGCATTAAACCACATGAGCTTTAATAATCAATTTTCAAGACATGTTGAGAGCATACCACAAGCAAAAGAAAATTAGCATCGTTTAAAGAAAAATGCCTTAAACTCAATGGTTGCACATCAAGAAGAAGGAAGTACCGGGGAAGATTATAGACTATCTTCCTTGCAATATCTCAACACTGTTAGGACAGAGGTTCCTAAACCCTCTACTAAAAAGGGGTTGATGTATGTGGACGTGTGGCTCAAAGGGAAAGGCACACGAGCCATGGTGGATACAGGAGCTACCGATAGCTTCATCTCAGAAGGAGAGGCTAAGAGGTTAGGCCTCAAGATGAAGAAAGATGAGAGCTGGATCAAGACAATTAACTCCAAAGTCAAGTCTGTGCTAGGAGTTGCCAAAGATGTGCCAGTCAAGGTGGGGGAGTGGCAAGGTGCCATCACTTTGACGGTAATACCTTTGGAGGACTATGAGGTTATCCTGGGAATGGATTTCCTCACCAAGGCCAAAGCAGTTCCTATGCCACACCTAGGAAGGTTAAGCTTCTTTGATGAGAAGACCCCTTGTGTGGTCCGGGTGGTGAAGGACGGAAAAGGGCAAGAGATTTTCTTTGGACAGTCCCGCATGAAGTGCGGTCCATCACAAAAGTAGCAAGCTCTTGATGGAGTGGCTTGCTCCTTGCTCTTTCCCCTCCATCTTGGTTTGGATGACTCAGGCTTGTTCCTATGAAAGCCTTTGTCTCCCCCACCAATGTCATGGCTACTCTCTTGGCCATGTGGTTTCCCATTATCCTTCCTTATTTCAACTAAGGACTCAGCAGCAGTGATGGAAGCGGACAAAGTAGAGACGTTATGACGACGTAACTCTTGCTTTGCCCAATCCTTCAACCCACTGAAGAAGTACACGAACTTGTCTTCTTCAGACATGTCGGGGATCTCGAACAAAAGGTTTGAATACTCTGAATGTAATCTTGAATAGTCTCCGTATGCCTCAACCACCTTAGCTTCTCCTTAGCTTCTATACGTGCATTTTCCGGATAGAAATGCACCTTAAGGTCTTCCTTAAATTCGTTCCAAGTGGTAATAGTTAACGTACCTCTTTCAATCTCCATGCTTCTCCTTCGCCACCATAAGAGAGTATTGTCCGTGAGGTATAGTGAGGCAGTAGCTATCTTTTGCTCATCCTCCTCCATTTGTAAGTGACGGAAGTACCTCTCAACATTCCAAAGGAATGTGTCGATCTCCTTTGCATCCCGTGTCCCACCATAGCTTTTTGGCTTTGGGACGTCAATCTTAGGGACCTCACGAACCGCGTGAGTCCTACTAGCCACAGTTGCTTTGCACAAGGATACATCCTCGCGCATCACCCTCATCTCATCACGAAGTGTAACTAACTCCGCGAATAGCTTATCCAACTCCGTCTGGAACCCCACTTGACTTGCATCCCTCATGGAGTTCAAACCGCTCTCCAACTCTCCCTTAAGCTCTTCCCCCATAGCTTCAAGGGACCCAAACGTTGGGTGCTCTACCTCAAGCCGAGTGGAGATATCCGCAACGGCAGACTCCATCTTCACAAGTCTGGATTCTAAAGAAGAGACTAAGTCCTTGGACTTACCTCTCTTGTTGTTCCTCCGAGCATCTTCACCAACAAGCTCCACGTTTGACACATGAGAACCATCCGCCATCTTCTCCTAGCTAGGACACGAACTGTCGCTCCTAACTTGTCGAACCTTTGCTCTGATACCAATTGTCACGGGCTTAGCTTTTCTGACTCCCGTGCGGCACTTAGATTGGATTCTCACCCCGAACCAACTTAGCTGATATTGTCCAAGCTAGAATAATCTCATAATTTCACAAAAATGCAGTTCAATTCAACCAGATTCACTCTTTCTAGAAACATATCACCGGAACAATAAGACAACTACTAGTATCCTAGCAGCTCACAACCATAAGGTGTAACATCGAACCACATGAGTCTTTGTGGCATTGTAGTTCAAGAGACATTTGAGTGCATATCCAGTGAAATAAAATATTTATCTGTTGCGTTAACCACAACCAAACACTGCCCCCCACCCCCAAAAAAAAAACAAAACGAAAAAAAGAATATTGCTTTATTATAGAAAAAGGAAGGTAAAAAACAACCAAATATGCCCAAAACTAGCCCGACTTGAGGTTTCATTATAACCCTTCATGTCATTTAAACATTTAAGTCTCCTAGCCATTTTTCTGTGGACATACATGTCAATACATATTGACATGTATCCACATTGCAGGCATTTTGATGCACGCCGAACTGGCACAGAAATTTTGTGCTTCATGTGTACTTTGAGAAAAGTAGGATTTTGATAACTAAGGTGTCTCTCTTTGGATGCATTGAATTTGTTATGTATTTTGACTAAAAAAATATAAGATGTTTGATGGTAACACCTTCTACACATTCTTTTACACAAATAACGTGCAAAAGGAATTAGCAAATGAAGAAGAACATATTTGTATATGATTGTGGGGAATCTGAAGGCATTCTGAACTGCATACAAAGATATTTTTACCATAGTTTCTTTTCCAAAACCATTTAATAGTTTTGGTTTATTCTCTGTTAAATTTTCAACTAGAGGTTATTTTAGAGATCATTAATTGCTTTAGGTTTAATTTCTTTTGTTTATTTAGGCTTCTTTCAGAGAAAAGAAATACTAGTTATTATTGTTTTTGGAATCAATGAAGGACGAGCATCTATTCTTAGAAGTGTTGGCAAACTTCGCCTGGAAGCGAAACAACTATCTGTCTTGAAGCTTTGAAGAGCTTAGATCTTGGTGTGCTTAGATGAGCACCCAACTCTATTTTCTTGTTCCGTATCTATTCTGCTATGGCAGAATCAATCTTTTATCTTTAATGAGTTTTCATGGCCAAAAATAAGGTAATTATATGCTTACAGCACTACATTCTTGGATATAGACAAAGAATTCAATGAGTAACTTACATAAGACGAAATTACCCTTTCAAAGCTAGTCAGTGATTCATATGATGTACAACGTTTCATTTTTAAGGTTTTTGTTTGATACCAACTCTTATTTGTCTCTGGATTTGAAATTCAAACTTGTGGTCCAGTCCTTCCCCGGACCCCGCATAGGCGGGAGCTTTGTGCACCGGGACTGCCTTTTTATTTGAGATTCAAACTTCCCCCAACTGATATTACTTCTGTATGAATGTAATTAAAGGTTTACTTAAAGGGCATGGTACCTTTTTACTTCAATTTGTGCTTTGTTGATCTTCCTAGACTTATGATAATAACAAAGGCTTTTTATAGTAACGTATCGGAACACTTTATTTATCACTACTTTTGACTGACCTAGTCCTTTCTGGTACTGTTGAGCAGAACACTGTAGAATTTCAATCTAACAGGATGCCTATTCATTCAAATGACGGCGATTATGGGATGAGAAATACTGTTGGATTTCCAGTGGCTCATAAGAGCTCAAGGTAATTGACACTGCCAACCATCAGATCTTTCACTTGACCTTGACTGCAGGTAATTTTAAAATGCAATTTCTACCTGCAGGGACCGTGCCGGCATGAGAACGAACATGTCCTTGCCAGTATCTCCCTGCTCAAGTCCACTACGACAATCAGGACCATCTCATAGAAGTTGCTTTCTGTCTCCTCCTCCATCTTATACAAACGAAACGGGCGCTTTTGGGTTTGCCAACCATATAATCTACCCTCCCAGAATTGATGCAAACACAATGACAAAACTGAACACAAACTGTCCCGATCCCTGGACAGATATCTCTCCATGGAATGCTCAAACACCCACTGGTTCTCCAAGAGCGAGGCAAAGGAAAAGTGTGTTTTCATGAAGACGCCAAGTATTCAGCATATGTTTTCTTCAACTTGGATGATATGTACAGCTGTCCACAATTGCTTGAAGAGTTGCAGATTTTTGCCTGAGGAGATTCATCATCTTATCACAGCTTCAATCTGAACCGCTTAAAAGGATTCGCTGGGTGCACTTTGATGGGAATGATGATTCATGCAGAAGGAGAATGGTGAAGATATCTATTTAAACTGTGGGTTGGGTATCTGGATTCAGTTTTGTAACATTTTCATTGTAATAAAAAATGTTATATTTCTTTTTTCTTGTGTAAAGGGATCCTTTTTGCTTCTTTGACAACGAAAGCAGCTGAATTCGATTATAATCACATTGTAAGAGAACGAAATTACTGGTCAATGCCTTGATTATTAACTTTGAGTAACGACGCTTGTAGCATAGTGCTGCATGAGCAGCATTTCATTGAGATTATTACCTGAAAAGGCAAGTATGCATGCAGATGTACCTTGTGATTATCACACTTCTACACTCTCACTTCTAAGTTCTACCTAGAATTGAATGGGGGTGCAATCCCATGATGTACCCCATCTTCAAAGATGATTCAATCCAGTCATCTGAAGCTCGGCTTTTACCATGTCTTGTAAATAAAAGATCATGATAATTGGATGATTGTGGCATTGTAAAATCTATTTTTGCTGGTTAAATGCTAGGCCCAAGAGCAGAGCTCCTCATTTTTGCACCCAGAGGGAAGGGCCTACCTTTGCATGATCAAACATCACTCGTCTCAATTGTCCGGCTCCAGATATCTAGTAGTTTAGACAGCATATGGATTGGGTAGTTTACCATTTGCAAACAGTAGCTTCTTATTGCAAGAAATTAATGATTAGAAACATTGTATAAACAACTGCTTAAATTTAACTCTTAAACATGCTACTTTGGAATGCTAAAATAATTTGATTATCATAACTTTTTTGTGTAGGAGATATGAGAAGAACAGGGCAATGAGTTGGATCATCTAAAAGTGAACCCTCCACATGCAAAAATGAGGGGTATTTCTAGTTAAGTCGCTGCCTTCGGCCTACCTAGCATTCCTCTCTTTTGTGGTTGAAGTCCAATAGCATAGTGTGTAGTAGTGAGAAACAAACAAACTATGCACAGGGCCCAGGCCTACCTTCTTTTCTTTGCCCGTAAAGCTTCAATGGATGAGTTGGTTCGTCTAGGAATAAACTAAGTTTTTAACCGTTAAGCAGACACTGGAATCATCAAATCTACGTGCTTCTTGATATATCAAAAGCTTCTGGGACCGGGTAGGATTATCCACAGGTGGGCCCATCAGTTGCGGTAAAATAAACGCGCGGTCAGTTCAGCATTCCTCTCAAAAAGAAATGAAAGAACACTCGCACCCGCTTTTCCTGTCTTTCCCTGCCCTGCTTCTCTAACAAGTCTCCTGACTTTTTACACGGCCGACCATCACCATAGAAGAAACACCAGCCATATAACTGCTCTCTCTCTCAATTGCATTTCATTTCGGGCAAAGGAAATGCCGATAGAAATGCCCAAGGGCCTGCCATTCTCGGCAGGCACATGGACTCCATCTTCCAAGAGAAAACACCACCATTTCCTGACCCACGCTCACAAAGACCACTGCACTCGAATCGCTACTCATTTCTCTTATCCAATTTATTCTCCCCGACTCACCAAATGATTGCTTCTCCAACAGTTCCCTCAGGTTTTCTTTATCTTATTTCATTTCAATTCATTTCTCATATTTTCTTGCCATTTTCCCCACCTACCTAATCTTTTCAATTTTCTTGTCTTTGGGATGGATGATTTAACAGCTTGATGAATCCTTGTTTGTGGATATTGAGGTGTGTCCCCCTCTTGTTGTCAATGATCCGGATGGTCATTTTCTTGTTACTGCTTTCGATGCGAATCACTGCCCAGGTAACGCAATTTTCTATCTTTGTTGTTTTTAACTTTTTGGGCTTTGCTTTTCTCCTTATTTAATTTCTTACTTTTGGCTGGTTTTTGTGCATTTATGTGGTTGCTACCCGTATGTTTTTCGCCTTTGGAATTTTTCTTTTTCATGGGTATGTTTAAATAGCTGATGTTCATATTGCTTTTTATGTAATTAACTCTTGTATTAGTATCAAAATGGAAAAAAATAAACCGCGGATGTTACTCGAGGGTGTCAAATTAGCTCTACCTGACTGTATTTCCCCCAAGATGAAAGAAAAGATAGGCAGTCTTTCTTTTTCAGAGTTATCGACTACTAAAAAAGATATTTTTGTGATTTCTTAATACTTCAATCTACCATCTTCGAAGCCTTTGTAGCTGTTCCTGGACTTTGGTTAGGTTCACCAAGGGGATTTTGAAAAAAAGGTTGTTGGCAAAAGGCTACATTAGGTGTGAAAGGTATTTGGTGAAGAGAGGCTTTCGTTATTGAAGTCCATATTGGCTTTGGGCTTTCTTTCTTTTTTCTGCCAAAGGGGCCCTTAGTGGCTACTGGTACTAACTTTGAACATACTGGGGATCTTAAAAATGTATTATCGAAGGACTGAAATAGTCACAACATTCTGGAATTTCAGAATGATGTGAATGCAGACTGTAATGTTCTGTTGCAGTTTTTGTTGTAATTTCTTACTGGAACGGAATGGTCCAAGAGTTACTTCCATAACATAATTGACAATCTTCGATTCACACATAATACTTTACTGTTCTTTGTTTGGAAACTTTGGGGTCCACATATTTGTCAAAACAACATTTCCTTTGTGGTGTTACTAAACTGATGTGATTTTAACGCTTTCATTGATGACAAGTCATTTCATGTATACATAATTTCAAGCGACAGTACACCCAGCTCGAACAGAGTTTCATCTAAAATTGTTTTAGCACTTGTAGGGATATGTCTGAAGGATTTTGCTCCTACTAGGCATAAACATTTTGGTGGATATGGAGTCATCATATATACATTTTGGCCTCCAAAACCTTGTTAGCATTCCTGGGAATGTTGACCCCTTTCTTTAGTTTGTTACATTATGTCTTGGATATGCAATATGCATATACAAGGGAGGTTTGGCACAATGGTAGAGTTGTCGTCTATGTGACCTTGAGGTCATGTTCAAGGTGTGGAAAGAGCTTCTTTCAAAAATGCAAGATAAGACTGCGTACTATACACCCTTTGCGGTCCAGCCCTTTCTCAGACCCTGAATATGCCGGAGCTTCGTGCACTGGCTGCCCTTTTTTTACTTGATTTGATTAAGTTAGGAATACTTAAAAGTTGTGGTGACCACAATCAACAATTCGGAAAGAATGGTGCAACATACTGCACGAAAATAACAGCAGCTTCCATTTGAAGCATTAGAAGGGGAGCCTTGGTGCAACGGTAAAAGTTGTCATCGTGTGACCTTGAGGTCACGGGTTCAAGGCATGGAAATAGGCTCATGCAAAATGCAAGGTAAGGCCGTGTACTTTAGGCCCTTGTCCTTCCCCGAACCCTGAATAGGCAGGAGCTTCATGCACCGGAGCTGTACTTTTCCATTTGAAGCATTACAAACATGAGAAAGGTTTTCTTCCTAGAGGCAGTGAGATAATCACTCTGCTATTGAATCATCTCATCAGAGACAGGGAGGCAGTGAGATAATGACTCTGCTACTGAATCATCTCATCTGAGATAACAAGCTGCTGTCTTTAGAACCCCTTTTTGGCCAGGTAGTCAGCTTCAGTGTGAGCCGATCTTTGATATGATGGAACTCCACTGTATGCATCACAATTTGTCATTTAAGTCTGAGTACTTTGTCAGCGAGTCTCCTGGTGCTTCCTCTATGTTATTCACCATTTCACAATGTTTTGAGAGTTGCCTTCAAATATGATTGGCTTTAGAGGATGCTGTTTCCAGATTGCCACAGCTTTGATCAGGGCCTCCAACTCTCGTTTTGTAGAGTTCGACCTTCCCACTGGTGCAGAGGAGGCTTTAAGAACTTGACCTTTCACATTTCTGACAAGTCCCCTAATGCCTGAATCCCCTGGAATGCCAAACAATCAGCTTTCTAGAATTCGAATTCGTTTTGTTTCGGTGGCTGCTACCTTGGTCATGGTTTATTAAGATGGATACCAGTAGTGCTGATTTCCATCCAGTTTTTCCTCAGATCCTCTATCTTAACGCCTTTGCATTTCTTGAGGATGCATGCCCAGTTGCATAGGTTTGAGAGAATAACTCCCCAAGTTCTACAATTAGTTGAGTTCTTGTTGAACATCCTTTGATTCTGCTCCTTCCACGGTGCCCAGATACCTGCAACAAGGGTTAGTTGCAAAGAATTTTAGTTCTGAGAGTGGTCCTCCCGCACGCGCCACCTTCTAATCAAGGAGATTAGAGTGTTTATGTCAATCGATTGAGCATGAAACAACTGGATTACCCTAGACAAAATCTCATGTGCTAATGGGCAAGTGATGAATAGTTGGTCAGCTCTTTCATCAGCTTTTCTGCACATTGCATAATTGTTGACAATAATCCAATCCCCTTTTTCTAATTGTGCCTTGAGTGAGGATTCTGTTCCTCTTCCAAATTCTTCCAATTGAGAAATTTGTACATGCAGATATGCCAAAATATTGTGTTTGGAGAAAAAATCATGAGGATCAAACACGAGGTTGGTATTGTAACTACCTGGGTTTTTCTAACACTTTTTAAATACAAAGGGCATTGACATAATGAGATCGATACCTAATAAAAATATTTTTTGAAAGGGTAAACAACTGCGAAAGAATCTTTTCTTTTAAAATTCACTTTGAAAAACCTCGAGTGTCATTTTTCTTTTCTTAAAAAAAATGATTCTCAATGAAATGAGCGCTCATTTCTATCGAAAATCCGGCAAAGTTTTCTGTATTTTACAGACATCTTACATTTAACGCATGTCAGTGCAAAGTACCTAATAAACATTCAGACATTTTTTTCAAACATAATTGGAGATTGTCTCCTTTTCATACATCTAATGAAATAAATAAAAAAATGACATCAACCAAAACATACCTAGGACCTCCATGTCATAATCCAGTCACATAAGTTATTAAAACTTCACAAACTCACAAATCATTACAATCTCTTTTTCATTTTTTGACACAATAACTTCAATTCAAAGACTCATTCTTACCTGTCTTCATCAAAAGCTTATGTTGGTGCGCTCCTGTCGGTATGCTGCTCCTATTTCTTGGAACTCCTCTGCTCTGAGATATTATAAATAAGTACAACATCTCAGTAAGCTTGCGCTTATGTAGGTTGAATAAGATGCAATTTTATATAAACAAAATCATAATATTTTTACATAAGTCAATTTGTCCATGCTGAATCATGTAAACAACAATTCAATTATAATTTAACTCAAAATCATTCAACATTTATCAAAATCATGAATACATGCCAAATTGGAAGAAAATACCAAGCATCAGTACTAAAACACATCTTTTGAAATGTAAAATATGCAGTCACATGTCAAACTCACACATCATTTTCATATCCTAATGCCAGCCTTAGCTCTTATGAGCCATTTCACATTACCAAATACAACGCGTTATTATACATATCAGAGTGTACAACAAACAATATTATCCTCTTTGCCCCCCCCAGCAAGGTCACCTTATTCGGTACCTACCTCGCTTGGGCTAACTCTCAAGGTTTTATCTCCTTGTGCAAGGTCAGCTCATTTGGTACCCACCTCACTCGGGACGCGTTGTTATGTGTTTCAAAGTGTACAGTAGACAATGTTATCTTTATTGGCAGATTGCCCCATGGACGGACTACTGTCTGAAAGGCCTCATGTCGCCTCAAGGTTTTGCTCCACATAGTGTGGGCGCGCAATTGCCCAGAACCACTAGTGCACGTGTTGTTACTAGTATCAGAGTACATAGCATGCGATATTGTCCTCTTTGGCAGACTGTCCCGTGGACGAACTACTGCTTGAAAGGCCTCATGTCGCCTCGAGGTTTTGTTCCACACAGTGTGGGCACACAATTGCCCAGAACCACTAATGAATCGGTCACTCCATGTCATGAACAAACAAATGGACTGAAACATCATAATGTACAACATGTGCTTATACACGAGCAATTTAATCATGATTCAATCTCAACATGCACATCTATCTTGTCTTTCATATAAACTGAAAAGACATGTTTCAATGCTTGCAATTCATATACAAATGCATATGTGTGTAGCATAAATCTTAGCAATCTTAATTCCACCTACCTCAAATGGTGCTCTTCTAGTTCATTGGTGTAACTACTTTGTTCAGTTTGTGTACGCTCTCGATCAGTCACGCCTCTGTGAAATACATAAACACATTTAGATATATAATTCTAAGACTTCTCTTAGCTTTTCTAACATAAACACATTTAGATATATAATTCTAAGACTTCTCTTAGCTTTTCTAGTATGAAAGCGCCTTCTAAGTTTATCCCTAGTACTAGTCATTACAAGGCGAAGTGACAGTGTTCATTTTTAAGCTATGGATGTTTCATTAGCTACTGGTTGATAGCTAGTTGAATGACAACAGTTACTGAATTTCCAATTCACACCATTGGCCCTAGATTGGCTATTCACCATTCATCTTAAGTAGTTGTAGGTTGTTTTCATTGTCTAGTGACCTTATTTAGAATTTTTCCTAGTATCTTAACTTATTAAAGGTTAAGGTACATCATGGTGCCGTTTGATCACCAATTAGAAGTGTCAGGTCCTTATTACTCCACTATCCAATCGGACGGTTTAGATTTCTCGATCAATTTCAGTCTAGATTTTTCCATGCACTAGCAATTCAATACTCTAGGACTTATCCATGGTGTCTGATTGTAATTTAGACAGAACAAAATTTCTGTGTGAGCAGTACTTGATCAGACGGCTGAGATCGTCTGATTGGTTTTCAGCCTAGATTTAAAGTCTTTTTGTGTGATCGGAGCTACATCATGCCCTAAATTACCTATATCTACACTTGGATTAGGAAATGGACTGTTAGATCATCCCTAAACCTAGATCTTGTGTAAAACCGTATGGATTTAGGAAAAATACATCAAATCACAAGCTGGGTTTTACAGATCTTACCTTCTAGGAGTGTTACCATGCATTTTCCACCCTTGGATGAAAACCTTTGATCATGTTATGCGTCATTCCCGTCTTCGATCGACGGTTGAGATCACGTTGGTTTCCCCAATAATCATGGGGGTCTTGCTCGTTTGATGGAGATGAACAAATTGATCGGCTTGGATTAGTGATCCGAGTTGGCGTTTTCTCCGGCGGCCCAAAAACCCTATTTCCTCCATTTTGCTGACGTGCCATCAACTCCAGCAGCTCGGCCCCCTTCTTCTCTCTCCCTTCTCCTTTCCCTTCTTCTTCTTTCACCTCTCTCTTCTCCCCTTGCTTTGCTCGTTCTCTCCCTCTCTCTATCTCTGTCGGGTTTGAGAAGAACAGACCCGACAGTGTCAGGTTCCCTCAAGTGGGGTGGGGTGTTCGTGAGATGTACCGTTTTGTGGATGGCTAGCCACAGTTAGATCGCCGAATGAGGCAGACACGCTGAGACGCATGTCCCCTAAGGGGGGAGAGGTGACGATCATATTGTCGAATGGGGCATCCCTAAGGACTAAGAGTTAGTCCCACATCGCTAAGAAGAAAGTTGCTGGGCTGTTGATAAAGGTGTGGTGGTCACTCATGGTAACAATGCATTTTTATCTATTTCTTGAAGACATATAGGCTAAGGGATATTCTCCGATGCTTCAGAGAATTTGCTGATATTTTTTGTACTAATCTTCTTTATTCTTCCTCTTTTATTACTTTTGACTTTATATAGGTGTTTGCCGTTCTCTCTAAATGATAAAGACACCCAAAAGATGCAATTTGTATGTAGTAAAAATTGATGTTTTCACTTTTTTTCTAATTTAAAAAAAAAATTCCCAAACAATTTACCTAAATGGAGCTCTAAAACTGGCAAGAAATACAATCATTCCATTCCAGTAGGTAAAACGACACGGCCATCGACACAAAATTAACAGCTATTCTTGTTATTCTAATTATGTGTTTTCTTCACAAGTTCTTGCCAAAGGTCTCCTGTAATTCCTGAATATTTGCCCACCAATTTATTCTTGAATTTTAACTTTGTAACCATGAAGGCCTTAAAATCAACCTCGGGAAACTAGAGAAGGGAATTCAAAAGGCCATTAATTATGGCTTTGGGCAAGCAAGATTCCTTCTCTAGTGAGCTAAAAGGTTGTAGGACACGGCCTTTGAGGTTATGGAAGGACAATTCCCCAATTTTGTTAAGGATGGAAGCCATAGCTAACTCCCCCAGTCAACTTTTCCAGATACACCAGGGAGTTGGATAATATATGGGGCAGCTTTCTGTAAGGCTTCTTCCTGGCATATCAGGCCTTAAAAACCAGTCATGGAGGCTTAGAGTACAGGTGGAGGGAAGATCAGCTTGGATTATCAACCTTAGGTACTCAGACTAGACCGAAGCAAGTGGTCTGACTGTTTTTGCAGAAGATTCAAGTGGTATACGGTTCCTATCCTACTGCAAATACAAACACCAGAAAATATTACAATCCTGGTCTGCACTCTCATGAAACGTGAACAAATTGTAAAATTTCATTGGAATGGATGAATTACTATATTTCACCACATAATAAATGTATGTACGTAGAGTATAAGGCTCTTGAGAGTGGAAAGGTATAATTGAATACATAGTGAATGAGAGAAAAAAAAGATGTGATATTTATTTACCAAGTTTCTGATATCTGATCAATTCCAGCATCATACATAGCATGCTCCCAAGTGTTGAACCAGTGGAAGTAACATGTCGTACTGATCCTTGCTTGTTATCTCCAGTAGGGTCAACATGGATGATCAGATGTGTTAGACTGATCAATCCAAATCCTTGAAAGTGCAAAGAATACTTCATTACCGGTATGGATGTAGATGAGATGAATATCATATTGCATGGTAGGATTTCTTATAACTACAACTTAAGTATTTTCTCTTGTTGTTGCCAATCTAGCTCGTTTACCCGTGCCCATAAGTTCTGTCAGCGAGGGAAGAGGCCGAGGGACTCGCACATTCATTGATCTGTACAGACTTTTTAAGCTTGCATTGAAAGTCCTCGACGATTCAAAACTCTTCTCAACGTCAGTATCTTTATCATCTTTTATCTCGTGAAACTGTATTTCCGCCACAGCATCCTTTTGAAAGGAGGATGGTTGTTTTACTGTATTGGCTACTGATCCTGAATCATCAGTATTGTTGAATACAGCTTCCTTCTCTTCTTCATGAAGGGATGTAGAACCTTGACGAGTGAGATTTTCTCTTTGAATAGATGTGAAATCTTTTGATTTCTCGATCTGAAGTTCAGCAACATTAGCCTCCTGGAACAATGAGTTTTGTGCTCCTGAGTTGTTAATAACAGCCAGTGAAAGATCAGTGCCACTGGCTGCAGTTTTTTTCTGATCATTCGGCAGAAAAGAATCTCGAAGACCAAGTCTAGCCCTTCCAAACAATGTTATGGGTCTTCTAATGGAAAATGGAGACAAATTCAACTGCAATTCTGTGCTGCCTAGAGATAAGCTTTTCGATTGCAAATGGTTGCCATCGGCAGAAATGAGTGTTGGTGTAGGTGCCACCAAGGAGAAGTGCCACCACCATTCACTGATACATCTGGAAGTATTGAAGCCTGCGTTGTGGTGCAATATTCAGTGTTAACATTCAGTAATTTCCAAAGCGAGTCATCAGCTGTTACTTGAGTGCTGGAAAGATGATTCTTAACATAATCCAGCTCCATAGCCCTGCAAGTGGGAATTGTTGAAATGACTCGCTTGGGTTGGAGAAGTTGCAATGCCCACTCCAGTTCTTCCCTGGATGAATGCATGGAGTAGCATACATGCCAAACACCAAACTGGTCTTTTTCTGCTTCCCTGAGTCTCAGCTTAGTCCCTTTTTCACTCTCTGAATGCTCTTCACATGCATGCCATTGTGCCGAAGGACGAATGAAAAGGGGCTCTGGAAGAAAGTTCGCCCGAGCCTCTTTTAATATTGCATCTGCTCTTTCACCCAGTCTTGGAAATCCTTCAAATACCTGCAGCAGAAACAATGGATGAAAATTGAGAAACCTTAATCATGACTCAAGCACTAGAAGGATCTTTACGATAAAGCTGTGAGCATATGCACGTGAGAGAGAGGAGAGAGTTTGTGCGTGAGTAAATGTAAGCTTATGAGGAGAGAATCTTTAGGAGAATTTTTCCTCTCCTTTTTAATGGCACATTACCGCATTTAATCTCTCTTCACTTCTCATTTTACCAAACCATCAAATTTTATCTACATATTGTATATTTATCTATTGATTATGGCCCACTTTGTTGGTCTATGGGTCAACCATTTCTTATGCGCACACACAACCCAAAGTGCACACCTGAAAACGAGTCAATGCATCTTGTGTCAGAATATGAGGAACTGTGAGCATCAGAGCCTGGAAGCACTCTGCATTTTTTTCTTTTCATCAACATATATCTTGGATCCGAATGTTTTAGATACTTCCACTGGTATCTCGTCCAGACCAAGGAGATCGCAAGCCAGATAAACAACAGGGGCATCTGGGTGCTTCCATATGCAATTGATCACCTGCACCATTGAAATAATTCATGTGTATGAAATTCCATCTGAAGTTTGATGCAGCTATAAGAGAAGTCCTGATTTGTATGGTACCAAAAAACAATCATTTAGAATTTAGGCGAGCAGTTGAAATACTAAAGCAGTTTTCAGTGAGTAGTGGACTCGTTTCGATCAACAATCATTTTCCACCACGTTTTCTGGTCTCATATTTCACTTCTCATGTAGCTTTCTTCCGTCTTCTTCCTTTTTGTGAGATGGAAATGAAAGCTAGTAGTATTTATATTGGGCACATGACTGGTATCAGATACATAAGATTACAGTGGGCAGCCATATGAAAGCAGATAAGGGTAGACCACAGCAACTAGCAGCTAAAGGCTTGAGATAGCTGGCTCTAATGCCTAAGTCGTACTGATAATCTTATGCAACTGCAAAACATATTTTATAGAACAAAGAGGATGCTTAGTATGCAAGTACAAAATGAGGGATTGCTTCTAACAGAGACCTATCAGAGTGCATCATTGCAGACAATATGGAAGCTGTTAAGGTATCTAAGCCTTTATCTATTTGCTTATAGAGGTAACGTTGAAATCCTCTAATGTTAATTCTGCAGTGTAAATGCCACCGGCAATGACATATGATAAATGAAATGGTATTTGCGTTTGATTCTCTTCAGCTCTCTTTATCTTTGTTATTTCCTTCACTGTAGTTTACAGGTTCTAGAACTCCGCCAATGCCGGTCCCAAGCCCGGATAAAAAAAGGAGGAAGGTCTTGCGTCAGGTGCCAGCCGGCAAGGGGGAAGTTGAAGATGATTCTATTATTTCTTTCTTACAAATGAATATGCATTTGTATATTAGTTTGTGAGGAAGAAACGAGAATCATCTCCAGCTTCTTAAAAAATGGCAACCCTTGTATCAAGTAGCCAGCCGACAAGGGGGAAGTTGAAGATGATTCTATTATTTCTTTCTTACAAATAAATATGCATTTGTATATTAGTTTGTGAGGGAGAAATGAAAATCATCTTCAGCTTCTTAAAATATGGCCACCCTTGCGTCAGGTAGCCAGCCGGCAAGGGTGAAGCTGAAGATGATTTTCACATTTTAATGAAAATCATCTTCAGCTTTTAAAACTATGGCAACCCCAACATGACATGAATCGAAATCTGAAATTGGCTCAAGCTAGGGCGTTCCCCATAAGCGACGCGCTGCATCGGATCCCGGATGCAGTGAAAAATAGGCAAGGGTTGCTAGGGCGTTCTCCCTGAAGCGACGCGCTACATCGGATCCCGAGTGTAGTGAAAAATGGGCAAGGGCTACTAGAGCGTCCCCTCGGAAGCGACGCGCTGCATCAGAACCCACGTGTAGTGAAAAGTGGACATGGGTTCATACCATGGAGGTCGAGAAAGGCGATAGTAAATAGGGAATCTCCAAATCATAAGATTCGCATCGCTACATGGAATATAGGGACATTAACAGGTAAGAGTTTGGAGTTAGTAGACACGATAAAACGTAGGAGAGTCAACATCGCTTGTATCCAAGAAACCAAGTGGAAAGGGGCTAAAGCTAGAGAAATAGATGGGTATAAATTATGGTACGTAGGAAAGGAAAATAATAGAAATGGCGTAGGAATAATAGTGGATAAGGAATTAAAGGATAAAGTTGTGGACGTTAAAAGAATCAGTGATAAAATTATAATAATAAAAATGATTCTAGGAGAGCAGATTATAAATATTATAAGTGCATATGCACCACAAGTAGAGGCTACAAGATATAATTAAGAGACAGTTTTGGGAAGATATGGAGGGAGTCATACAAGAAATTCCCAATACTGAGGGAATATTTATAGGAGCTGACTTAAATGGCCATGTAGGAAAAGATAAGGAAGGATATGATAGAATACACGGAGGGTATGGTATAGGTGAACGAAACGAGATGAGGGAGAATATCCTCGATTTTGCTTTGTCATATAACCTATCCATTGCAAATACACTCTTTAAGAAGAGGGATGAACACTTAATAACCTTTAAAAGTGGACTTCATAAAAGCCAAATAGACTTTTTTCTACTTAGGAATAATGAACGATCTATATGTAAGGATTGTAAGGTGATACCCGATGAGAGTTTAACCTCACAACATAGGTTAATGGTTATGGATATTCATATCAAAAGATGGAGTAAAAGAACTGAACTTAATACACATCCAAAAACTAATTGGTGGAACTTAAAAGGAGAGAAAATAACCTCATTCAAAAATAAGTTGATGGTAGAAGGAAATTGAAATTATGAAACAGAAGTAAATACCATGTGGACTAATATGGCTGAGTCCATTAAGAAAGTGGTAAAAGATGTCTTAGGAGTATCTAAAGGTAAAAGGCTATTAGCAAAGGAAACATGGTGGTGGAATGAAACAAAGGTCAAAAAGCTATTAAAGAAAAACGAATGCATTTTAAAGCATGCAAGAAGATTAGAAATAATGAAAACTATGAACAATATAAGAATGCTAAAAACGTTACTAAGAGAATAGTGAGGCTAAACTTAAAGCATATGATGAGCTCTATAATAGACTAGGAACAAGAGAATGTGAGAAAGATGTGTTTAAACTTGCAAAGGTAAGAGAACAGAAGAGTAAGGACTTAGAGCATGTTAGGTGCATTAGAAGCGATGATCAAAGGGTATTAGTCAAAGACGCTAAGATCAAACAAAGGTGGGAAATATACTTCCAAAAATTGTTAAATGACAATGGCCCTGAGAATATAAGGATTGAAAATACTATAAATCTAAATAACACTGGATATTATAGATATGAACGTAGGATTAGAATGCTTGAAGTAAAAGAGGCCTTGAGCAAGATGAAATTAGGAAAGGCCATGGGGCCTGATGGTATACCAATAGAGGTTTGGAAGCATATGGGAGATATTGGGGTAGTTTGGTTCACCAAGTTGTTTAACAAGATTATAAAATCAAAGAAAATGCCTGATGAGTGGAGGAAAAGCTCTATTGTACCAATCTATAAGAATAAAGGAGACATTCAGAGCTGCACTAATTATCGAGGGATCAAACTTATAAGCCACACCATGAAACTTTTTGAAAGAGTGATTGAGAAGAGGCTACGACATGAAACAAGTGTATCGGAGAATCAGTTTGGTTTCATGCCTGGGAGGTCTACCATGGAAGCTATTTTCTTACTAGGACAATTAGTAGAAAAATATAGGGAGAGGAGAAAAGACCTACACATGGTCTTTATTGACTTAGAGAAGGCTTATGATAGAGTCTCTAGAGAGTTAATATGGAGGGTGTTAGGTGTTAAAGGGGTTTCTCAGGGGTATATAGACATAATTAAAGATATGTATGAGGGAGCAGTAACAAATGTTAAGACCACTAGTGGCGTGACTGGTGATTTTCCTGTCATTGTCGGATTGCACAAGGATCGGCATTGAGTCCATACCTTTTCACATTAGTTATGGATGAGTTAACAAAACATCTGCATGAGGAGATTCCCTGGTGCATGCTATTTGCAGACGATATAGTCCTACTTGATGAGACAAGGGAGGGTGTCAACATAAAGCTCGAGCTATGGAGAGAAGCATTAGAATCGAAAGGATTTAAAATTAGCCGAACTAAGACAGCATATTTGGAATGTAATTTTAGCAAGGAGAGTAGGAGTGGAGCACCAGTCAAGATTGATAACCAAGAGGTTCCCATGAGAGACCACTTCCAATACTTAGGATCATTGATCCATGAGAGTGGAGAGATTGAGAGGGAGGTTACCCAAAGAATCCAAGCGGGTTGGAACAAATGGAGATGTGCATCGGGGGTTTTATGTGATCGGCGGGTGCCACTCAAACTAAAGGGAAAATTCTATAGGATGGCTATAAGGCCGGCAATGCTCTATGGATCAGAGTGTTGGGTAGTTAAGGAACATCATACTCATAGGCTGAGTGTTGCAAAAATGAGGATGTTGAGATGGATGAGTGGTAAGACAAGAAAGGATAGAATTAAAAATGAAAATATTAGAAGAAATTTAGGGATAGCACCAATAGGTAATAAGATGAGGGAGATTAGACTTAGATGGTTTGGACATGTTCAAAGGAGGCCAACAACGGCACCAGTTAGAAGGAGTGAGGCAATACAAGTTGAAGGTTCTAAAAGGGCAAGGGGAAGGCCCAAAAGAACGTGGATAGAAGTGGTGAGGAAAGATTTAAAAACTTTGGGACTAAATGAAGCCATGGTATTTAATAGAGTGGAATGGAGGAATAAGATTCATGTGGCCGACCCCTAATTGGGATAAGGTCTTGATGATGATGATGATGATGATGATGATGTAGTTTACAGGTTCTAGAGTGTTGAAGATACAAGCCAAGACAAAGGGATCAAGATGTTCACCTCAGTAGACATCATTCTTTCTTCTCTTGTCCACTCACAAAATTCCTACATTACTTTTATTTTTCTCTACTTCGGATTTTCCTTAAGCAAACTAACCTGAGGAATTTCCTCTTTTGAGCTGCATGAATTCCAGGTGCATGATAGGATGGTTTAGGGAAGATCTAAGGATTGCAAGTTGGGTTAATGGAAGACGGGAAAATTAGGAGCAAATTGGGTGTACATGTAACATTAGCACACCTAATTTGAGTGTTAACATGTTAATACATACCATGGTTGAGTTGCGTGAATTCTGGGTGCATGGATATGATGTTTTAGGATGAGATCTGAGGATGAGGGGAAAATGGGAAGGTAATGAAAATTCCTTAAGACAAGTTGGGTGCAAATTATCGCAGCTACTCAACATCCACACGACATATTTCACTTTCTACTCAGCAAACACCATACCCTCACAGGACATGCATATATTGATAAAACGGGGACTGTGTCTCAAGCCATTTGGAATACCAGATGGGTAGACCCCGTGGCTGAGAAAATGGATTCATGATACGATAATGGAACACGGAAGTTACACAGAGACCCCTGGAGAAAAAGTAGGCTGCTTCTACACAATAAAACATAGGCCAAACAGTATTTGACAAATACAAGCTTATGAAAGACATCTATCGCCTTAAACAAGCTCCAAGATGCGGTTTAACAAATTATAGAAGGCCTTTACAAAGTGGATAGTCTAAGAGCAAGAAGAAAATGTCTCACTTGTCAAACATAGTCAACATGCTATGGCACCATGTTGAACATCATATTGCAGCAACAGCACCGGACATCATCATTACAAGGGGCAATGCGACTGAGATACAAAGATGGGAAGGAAAGCTACAGACTTTCATGGGGAACCTGGAATGACTCACGCTTACTCTCATTTTAGAGACGAGTAAGCAGGGGATATCTATATTACAGAGACAGTAGAACACCATCTTCTCATAAATTTTTGCATAATTAGTATCTAACCTATGAAGAAGCCAGCTTTCTTCCACAAGAAAGGAAGAGAGATTAAAGGTGCCAAAATCAGAGATCTGTTCCGTTACAGGAGCATGGTTGGGTGCCGTGCAATCCCTAAATATGCAATGAACATGATGCATCAATATGCATCTAATCCTAGAGACGAGCAATTGTAGGCAGGCAAAAGGATTGAGGTCTCTGAAAAGGATCCAACATTACCTAAAAGGGGCACAAAAGTTGGTAGCAATTACCTTACGAGATGCTCTAAACAAAAGATTCTAAAACAAATAATGATAAATTGAAAAGAGATAATCAAGAGAAGCAATGGTTTCTTTTCCTTTCTTGGCTAGGTATTTCATAGGCAATTTGTGCAGACAATCAGGTGTGAGCCTGCAATCTCCACTGTGTATGATACTACAGAAATCACCTTCGAACAAGAACATGACAGCTCCTGACTTGAGAAGATGCATTCATACACAGCACCATCTGTCAATTTAAGCACTTGCTAGATCACTTTAATACGAACAACGAATTAGAGAGAATGACACTATTCCATGACATCACATGCTACAAATATCTAGTCTCCTTCCCAAGTAATTTCTGTTGTGTTTCCCTAGTTAATGGTCCTTTTTTGTAGAAGTTGCTATTCTTTATCTCTTTAACCTCAAGCAAGGTTTCCCCATGTATTCGTATGAATATAAAGTGAATGAAATGTGTTCATTGTCTTCAGAATTCAGAAAACTTTGCACCCTTTGTCATTGTTTTTTATGGTATGGGAGCAATAGCTCTGATGAGTATTCTTACTGCAGATCCTTTTGGGTTTTTTCACTCATGGCTAGTGACAGCTTATCTCCTACCTCTTCACCAGTGAACTTTTCTTCTGGATTTGCTTCTACCAACAACTTGATCACGATCAATATCTCAGCACAACTCCCATTGGAACTTACTACTTCAAACCATATCCAGTGGAAGAAACGAATCTCCAAGCTTTTTTTGGCCACAATCTTTAGGGACATATGCCGGTCCTCCAGCAACTATTACAGAGTGGTTCCCACATAATGCATAGGATGTGCCAAGATGCACTTCTGCTTGGTGCTATTGCGGTGTCAACTTCCGAGACCGTTCAACCCCTTATTGCATCTTGTGATCCTTCTCTTGATGCCTAGATTACACTTGACTCTATGCAAATACTTTGCGGAAAAGAGTCGTGAAATTTATAGATAACTATTTCAACCATGTGAGGATCAGCTACCGCTACAAAGTATCTTCAAAGTGTCAAAGCCATTGCAGATGAACTTGCTGCCATTGTCAAGCCTATAAATAGTGAAGATCTTGTGCTACAAGTGACCAAGGGTCTGGGTTCTGAATACAAGATTAGTAGCTTCTATTCAAAATCTAGAAAATCCTCTTAACTTATAAGGAGCTGCACAGTTTGATTACTAGTTATGAAATTTACATTCACTAATGAAAAAAGTGCGTCAGAGCCTCTTCTTGCCATGGGAAACAATGCAAACATGATTAGCAACTCCAAAAGTCGGCAGCCAAATAACGTTAGGAATCATGGTCAAAATTGGACAACTAACTTCAGACATCATGGTCAAAATCAGAATAGGCCCAGCAATGCTTATAACATTTACAATCATCGGCACTTGCCCCCTTATTATGGTTCATGTGATCAGCAAGGCCACTATGTTAAAGCATGTTCAAAGCTGCAGCATCTTCGGCAGCCATCCAACAATACTGCTTCGGATGCCAACTATGGTCGATAAGCAAACTATGTGTCACCATCCTCTTCGTTAATTCTAATTGGCTTGCTGATGCAGGCTTTTCACAATATCACATCTCATCTGAATAATTTAAATCTTCACTCCAAATACGCAGGTCCAGATGGAGTTGTTATTGGCGATTGCATAGGTCCGGATATTACTCATGCTGGGTTCATTTCATCTTTCTACTATGAAAGAAATCTTATTTCTGTTTCGCAATTTTGCAAAACTAATAATGCTTTCACAGAATTTTTTCCTTCCTATTTTAAGATCAAGGAACAGTGAATAAGAATGAAGCTACTTAAAGGCACAAGTAAAGATGGGACCAAATAGATGCCAGCCAATACAACAGTTATCATTACATCCTCTGCTTTTACTAGTATTAGAGTCTCTGTTAAGAAATGGCATGGTAGTCTTGGTCATTCTTCTCTCTCTATGGTCAGTCTCACTGTATCTTTGTTTAATTTATCAATTTCAATAAAAGAGTTGGGTTTTAGTGTTTGTGGGTCCTGTCAGGGTAGTAAAAGCCATTGATTCCAATTAGCTTATCGAGTCATACCAGTAGTAGACCATTAGAACTTCTATATAAGGATGTATTGGGGCCCAGCTCCTCTTTTCTCATCTAATGGATTGAAGTGTTTTGTCCCAATTGTGTATAAATCTGATGCATTTAGTATCTTTGTTCAATTCAAGAATGTGGTAGAAAATCATTTCAATTGAAAAATTAAAATTATGTAAGCAGATGGTGGGGGTGATTACCAAAATGTAAAATCATTCCTCGCTTAAAATGGTATTTATCATGGCATTACTTGCTCCCACACACCCAAACAAAATGGGTCCATTGAATGGCAAAATAGACACATTGTTGAAACTAGTTTGACTCTTACATGCCATGCATCATTACCTTTAAAGTATTGGTCCAGCGCTTTTCAAACAAGTGTTTATTTAATCAATGGGTTACGAAATCCAATAGCTGGGAGTGATTGCTGTTCTACCAAATAATTAGAACACCACCAGATTATTTGCTTCTCATGACGTTTGGTTCTTCGTGCTATCCCTGACTTTGGCCATTAACTAAGAATTAAACTCAAACCATGGTCACAACCATGTGTTTTCATTGGTTATGCTAATAATCAGCACGTGACATTTGATCCTCAAACAAATTTGTGTATGTATCAAGGCATATGACATTTGATGAAACTTGTAAAAAATAAACTCACACAATATTCGCATTCATACAAAGTCTCTTCCAATTGGGTTATTTCTAGTGCATCCTATTACTTCTAATTCACCTCTGGCATCTCAAAGTTCATCTGTGTAAGTGCTAAACAAGAAGTTCCAACTCTATATGGTGATTTTACCGGTTCTCCAAACCTGCCTGTGACCTCTATTCTATCTTCTCCATTTCAAGGTCCCATCAGCCCACCTTCCCCAACTTCCTCTTAATGCAATATTTGGCCCTTACCTCTTGTCATTAATCTTTCTATACCAACTCTATTTGATGCTTTTACCAATCCCATCGATCTAGAACCCGTTACTCACACCCATCACATGACTAGACAGTTTACGGATCACACCATACCTCTCAAAAGAGCATTCACTTCATCTAAACACCCCTTGCCCCCACCATTTAAACCAACATGTTATGCTCAGGCGACAAAGGACCCTAGATGTAGAGCTGGCAAAAGAGGTGGTGATCTGCAGATTCTTGTTTGTCCACTAAAATTAGGTGGACTTCGACTCCAAAGCTTCGACCCATGTAATAAATGGGTAGGAGTAATCCAATCAATTGAATCCGTGATTTGTACAGATTTATAAACAAATATCTACGGATACCCATATAAGAAGGGTAAAATGATAAATATAGTAACATAGGAGCCTGTAGCCTAAATTCCTAGATCCTAATAAGTACTTTGAGGTAAGTCAGTAACCTAAATTTAGCATTCTGGATTTTCATCTCTCATGCAGTTCAAGCTCTCTCTCACCCCTTGCCTCTTGGTCCAATTTCTCTCTCAAAACTATCAAGTTTCAGTCAGAGATTTTCAGAAGAAACCCCAATTTTCAATTATTTGTTGCTCTGCAGATGAAATTGATGCATTTGAAGATCTCAAACACTAAAATTGAAGTGGCGTGATGAATACGAATATCTTGTAACTTTGGTTTAAGGTGTTTGGCCTCATTTTCATTTTGTTGAAGCATGGGAAGAACTTGTTGTGAGAAGCAAGACTTGAAGAAAGGATCTCAAAAGACAGCTGAAGATTTACAAGAAGAGATGGCCATAGAAGCTGGAGATCACTTCCAAATACGTCAGACTTCTCACAGACTGGATCTGATTACGATTTCCTATTCATTTTTGTCCATCAATCCTCTCCTTTCTTCGATATTCCTTCTTTCTTCTGTTTGTTTGTTGACTGTTTGTTTCTGGGGATTATCAGCAAAGAACATTGTGGAATCTTTACCAAACTAATTTGTCTTACTTTGGATTTGTTTGGTGAAAATTATTAATCTCAGCTGTGGAATATAGTGGTTTCTACAGAACCTACTGAATAAACAATACCATTGCTACAATATTTGTTACAGGAACTAGGAATCCAAGTATCTCTGCCCCAAGAAATCTATGTAATAACATTGGTGCTACTTACCACATTGCAAATCCAGTTTTTCATGCCCACACTAAGCATATAGAGATAGACTTTGATTTTGATCGCAAGAGAGTGGCCAAAGGATTGCTTGGTCTTCCACGTCTCCACATAAGACCAATTAGCCAGTGCATTAACCAAATCGCTTCCGCAGCAAAGATTTGAACTACTGCATTCCAAGATTGGCATCTTCAATGGAGATTTGCTCTTAAATAGGCATATTAGAGAGAATGACACTCTTCCATGACATTACATGCTATTAATATCTAGTCTCTTTTTCTAAGTAATTTCTGTTTTGTATATTTCCTTGTATAATGTTTCCTTATTAAAAAAGCTGCTATTCTTTATCTATTAACCCTCAGGCAAGGGTTCCTCGTGTATTTGTATGAATAGAAAGTGAATGGAACATGTTTAACATCTTGAGAATTTAGAAAACAATGCACCCTTTGTATATGGTTCTTACAGAGAACAATAAAATGATAACAGTCAGCTTTACCCAAAGAGAAAATGAAACAAATAAATAACTGCCACATGAACTAGCCAATTTGTGTTCAGATCAGTATCATCATCTACAAATAATAATAATTTGATTGACCAATACATATCATCATCATCATCATCATCAAGACTTATCCCAAATAGGGGTCTGCCATATGAATGTTGTTCTTCCATTCCCTTTTATTAAGTATCATGGCTTCATTTAGTTCAAGAATTTTTAGATCTTTTCTCACCACTTCTATCCCCGTTCTTTTGGGCCTTCCCCTTGCCCTTTTAGAACCTTCGACTTGTATTGCCTCACTCCTAACCAGTGCCGTTTTAGGTCTCTGTTGGACGTGCCCAAACCATTTAAGTCTAATCTCCCTCATCTTGTTACCTATTGGTGCTACTTCTAAGTTTCCTCTAATATTTTCATTTCTAATTCTATCCTTTATTGTCTTGCCACTCATCCATCGCAACATCCTCATTTCCACTACGCTCATCCTATGAATATGATGTTCCTTAACTGCCCAACACTCTGATCTATAGAATATAGCTACCTTATAGCTATCCTATAGAATTTTCCTTTTAGTTTGAGTGGCACCTACCAATCATACAAAACTCTAGATGCGCATCTGCATTTGTTCCAACCTGCTTGTATTCTCAGGGCAGCCTCCCTCTTAATTTCTCCACTTTCACGAATCATTGATCCTAAGTACCAAAACCAGTCTTTTAAGGAGATTTCTTGGTTATCAATCTTTACTGGTGCTTTGCTCCTTTCCTTGTTAAAATTGCATTCCATATACTCTGTCTTAGTTCGGCTAATTTTAAATCCTTCAAGTTATAATGCTTCTCTTCATAACTCTAGCTTTGAGTTTACACCCTCCATTGTCTCATCAATTAAAACTATATCATCTGCAAATCACATGACCATGAAATTTCCTCGTGCAGACATTTTGTTAACTCACCCATAACCAACATGAAAAGATATAGGCTCAATGCTGATCCTTAGTGCAATCCTATAGTGATAGGAAAATCACCGGTCTTTCCGCAAGTGGTTTTAACATTTGTTACCACTCCCACATATATATCTTTAATTATGTCTATATACCCCCATGAAACCCCTTTCTTGCTCAACACCCTCTATATTAACTCTTTAGGGACCTTATCACACGCTTTCTATAAGTCAATAAAGACCATGTGGAGATCCTTCCTCCTCTCCTTATATGTATCTATCAATTGTCTTAGTAAGAAAATAGCTTCCATGGTAGACCTCCCAAGCATGAAACTAAACTGGTTCTTCGATACACTTGTCTAGTACCATAGTCTCTTCTAAATCACTCTTTTAAAAAGTTTTATAGTGTGGCTCATAAATTTGATCCCCTAATAATTAATGCAACTCTATTTGTCACCTTTATTCTTATAAATTGGTACAACAAAGCTCTTCCTTTATTCATCCAACATTTTCTGTGATTTTATAATCTTATTAAACAACTTTATCAACCAAATTACTCCAATATCTCCCATATGCTTCCAAACCTCTATTAGTATACCATTAGACCCTAGAGACTTCCTTGATTTCATCTTTTTCAAGGCCTCTTTCATTTCAGGTATTCTAATCCAACGGTCATATCTATAATGTCTAATGTTATTTAGGTTTACAGTACTTTCAATCCCAATATTCTTAGGGTAATTGTCATTTAACAATATTTGAAAGTAACTTTCCACCTTTGTTTGATCTTGTCATCTTTGACTAATACCCTTTGATCATCACTTCTAATGCACCTAATGTAGTCTAAGTCCTTGACCTTTTGTTCCCTTATTTTTGCAAGCTTAAACACATCTTTCTCACCTTCTCTTAATCCTAGTCTATTATAAATATCATCATATGCCTTGAGTTTAGCCTCACTTACAATTCTCTTAGCAACCATTTTAGCATTCTTATATTGTTCATAGTTTTTATTATTTATAGTCTTCAGTTGTACTTTAAAATACACTTGTTTTTCTTTAATAACCTTTTGAACTGTTTCACTCCACCACCAAGTTTCCTTTACTAATTGCCTTTTACCTTTAAATATTCTTAGAACATCTTTTATCACTTTCTTAATGGACTCGTCCATATTAATCCACAATGTTTACTTCTGTTTCATTATTTTAATTTCCTTTTACCATCAACTTATTTGTAAATGAGGTTATTTTCTCCCCTTTTAAGTTCCCCCACTTAGTTTTTGGACACCTATTAAGTTCATTTTCTTTTTTCTATCTTTTAATGTAGATATCTATAACAATTAACCTATGTTATGAGTTTAAACTCTCATCCAGTATCACCTTACAATCCTTACACATTGATATTTCGGTATTCCTTAAGTAAAAAAAAAGTCTATTTGGCTTTTATGGAGTCTACTTTTAAAGGTTATTACGTGTTCATCCCTCATTTACCCACGTACTACTCAATCCTCATAACATAAACCAATGCCTACTTTCCATTATACCTGGGTTCTAATGTAGAGCACCGCTTTTGTGGGGACGCTTTAATAGCCCTCACCCATTTTCCACTACACTCAGGATTCGATGTAGCGTATCGCTTCAAGGGGAACACCAGATAAACCCTTGCCAATTTTTTGCTGCATCTGGGATCCAATGCAATGCGTCACTTACAGGGGATGCCCTAACTTGACAGAATATCAGTGATAAATTCATGTCATGTTAGGGTTGCCATACGTGAAAGAAGAGGAAGATGATTTTCATTATTTTCTCTTCTTACTTACAAACTAATATACATATGCGTATTCATTTGTAAGAAAAAATAGTAAATAACGAAATCATCTTCAACTTCAAAAAGGTTTCACTTGCCAACTAGCATCCTATGCAAAACCCTCCTTTTTTATTTGGGTTTGGAAATAAAAGAAAGGAAAACATGTAATTCACTATTTCCAACAATATAATTATATTTTTTGTGGCAATGATACTAACAACCCTTAAGAATTTGGAATCCATCGCAGACATGACAAACACAAGTCCAAAAGCACAGGTAGGAAGTCTTGGCAAGTCGTAATAACCTCCATGGATTCTTCAATGCTCGGGTGGCATGGAGTTGTGGAGTGAAAGACCACAACAAGCCAACATTTTTAACTCTAGCAATGTTTGTGCTCCACAATACAATTCCCAAAAGAATTGTGTGCTCATGAATGCATCCAAAGTCTGTTTTGAGGCTACTTTGTTGATTAAACTTGCACAAAATAAAAGAGTACTTCCACAATTTTGAATACAAGAAATACTAATGTTTGTAGAGAATGGGAGCACTATGAGATTTTTAATCCCAAGATATGATAGCATATACCTGTAACGACCAGGGTCTTCTTACAGTAACAATATTGTCTGCTTTCCACTGACGGCGCCCATACACCGCCAGCAGTCACAGCTTTGTTCTTCCTCAATTTCGAAGGAAAAACGCGTTGTTACCATGAGTGACCACCACACCCTTATCAGCAGCCCAACAATTTTTTCCTTAGCGATGTGGGACTAACTCTCAGTTCCTAGGCCTGCCTCATTAGATGATCTGACCGTCACCTCTCCCCCCTTAGGGGACACGCATCCCAACGTGTCTGCCTCATTCGGCAATCTGACTGCAGCAGCCCATGTGCGGCTAGCCATCCACACCCGGTCAGGGGTTGGCTCTAAAATACCAAACGGTACATCTCACGAAAAAAAAAAAAAAAACGAAAAGGCTTTTAACAGAGGAGGTCGTATTTGATACGAGCACCCCCCCCTATCTTCTCTCCCCTCTCGCTTAAGGGAACCCAACACTATGTTGGGTCTGTTCTTCCCACCCGACAAAGAGAGGGAGAGAACAAGCAAAGCAAGGGGAAAAGAGAGAGGAGAAAGAAGAATAAAGGGAAGGAGAAGGGGGCCGAGCTGCTAGAGTTGATGGGCAAAACTGAGGAAACAGGGTTTTTGGGCCACTAGAGAAAATGCCAGCTCCGATTACTAATTCAAGCCAATCAATTTGTTCATCTCCATCAAACGAGCAAAACCCCCATGGTTATTGGGGAAACTGACGTGATCTCAACCATCGATCGAAGACAGGAACGATGCACAGCATGATCAAAGGGTTTCACCAAGGAAATGGAGTTAATCCAGCTCATCCAAGGGTGGAAAAAGCATGGTAACACTCTTAGAAGGTAAGATCTATAAAACCCAGCTTGTGATTTGATGTATTTTTCCTAAATCCGTACAGTTTCACACTAGATCTAAGTTTAGGGATGATCTAACTGTTCATTTCCTAATCCAAGAGTAGAGATAGGTAATTTAGGGCATGATATAGCTCTGATCACACACAAAAAAAAACTTCAGATCTAGGCTGAAAACTGATCGAAAGATCTCAGTCGTCCGATCAAGTACTGCACACACAAATTTTGTTATGTCTGAATTACAATCAGACACCATGGATGAGTCTTAGAGTATTGAATTGCTAGTACATGGCACAAATTGAAGAATCTGGACTAAAATTGATCAAGAAATCTAAACCGTCCGATTGGACAGTAGAGTAATAAGAACCTAACACTTCTAATTGGTGATCAAACGCCACCATGGTGCACCTTAACCTTTAATAAGTTAAGATACTAGGAAAAATTCAAGATAAGGTCACTGGACAATGAAAACAACCTACAACTACTTAAGATGAATGATGGATAACCAATCCATGTCCAATGGCGTGGATTTGAAATCCAATAACTGTTGTCATTCAACTAGCTATCAACCAATAGCTAATGAAACATCTATAGCCTAAAAATAAGCACTGTCACTTCGCCTTGTAATAACTAGAACTAAGGACAAACTTAGAAGGAGCTTTCATACTAGAAAAGCTAAGAAAAGTCCTAGAATTGTATATCTAAATGTGTTTATGTATTCTAAGAGGCGCGACTGATCAAGAGCTTGTATGCGAACTAAACAAAGTAGTTACACCAGTGAACTAAAAGAGCACCATTTGAGGTAGGTGGAATTAAGATTGCTAAGATTTATACTACACACACATATATATGCATTTGTATATGAATTTCAAGCATTGAAACATGTCTTTTTAGTTTATATGAAAGACAAGATGGATGTGCATGCTAAGATTGAATCATGATTAAATTGCTCGTGTGTAAGCACATGTTGTACATTGTGATGTTTCAGTCCATTTGTTTGTTCATGACATGGAGTGACCGATTCATTAGTGGTTCTGGGCAGTTGTGCGCCCACACTGCGTGGAACAAAACCTCAAGGCAACGTGAGGCCTTTTGGACAGTAATTCATCCACAAGACAATCTACCAAAGAGGACAATATTGCACGCTATGTACTCTGATACCAGTAATAACACGTGCACTGAGATGTTGTACTTATTTACAATATCTCATAACAGAGTTCCAAAAAATAGGAGCAGCATACCGACAGGAGCGCGCCAACATAAGCTTTTGACAAAGACATGTAAGAATGGGTCTTTGAATTGCAGTTATTGTGTCAAAATATGAGAAAGAGACTGTAATGATTTGTGAGTTTGTGAAGTTTTAATAACTTATGTGACTAGATTGTGACATGGAGGTCTTGGGTATGTTTTGGTTGATGTCATTTGTGTTTTATTTCATTAATGTATAAAAAGGAAACAGAGTCTCCAATTATGTTTGAAAAAAATGTCAGAATGTCTAAACAAAGGAGACAGAGTCTCCAATAATGCAGTAATTATCAACAGTTTAAAGTGATCACTGGGTGCACAACTGGAATCGGCTGACGGAAGTCAAACCAAAATTGTCACCTTCTACCATTTCTTACCCAGAAAGTATTAGACTTTTACTTACTTAAAAGCTGTCTTAATTAGAAGATGATGAGAAGGACAACTTAAAAAGACTGTAAAAAAAGAGAAACAAAGAAAAGGGTTAGTTGAAATGGAGACTTCAGAGAAGCCTTCAGAAGGATAAAATGCAATTGAGATTCAAAAATTGAAATAACACTTCACAAAAGAGATTATAAGCTGACAGATTGAAAACCATACCATCATATGGATTCCATCAGCAGATGACTGCATTATGTCTTTGTTTATATTTATCTTTGCCATTTTTGCAGTAGCTTGATCTCGAACAAAAGGGTGCTCCAGAAGTTGCATGGATGTAGGGCGTGCAGACGGGTCACGTTGCAGGCACAGCATCAGAAAGTCTTTTCCATCATCAGAAATAAAATCTGGAATATGTGGAATATCTTTGCTGTTCCCAATTTTAAATATTGCTGCTACCTGTTAAATCCAACAGAATATGTTTCAGATTCCAACAATCTGTAATGAGCCCTAATATGTTGTGACCAATCAAGCATCCTTTATGAAATCTGATCAACACCAAATTCCTCATTGACCCTAATCCAAGCTGAAGTCATCAATCAGCATAACATCCTGCATTCTATACAGGTGCTTAATCTTTTCAAATGGAAAGCAACTGTCATTCACATCCACAGCATCAGCTCTAGTTCACTATGTTGTGTTAAGTTAAGAAAATATCATACCCACTCATACTGGCTCCAAGGTGGTTTTGATGTTGCCATCTCAAGTATGGTACATCCAAGACTCCAAATGTCCACGGCCAGGTTATAGCCATTGGTGTTCTTTATAACCTAAATAGAGGCAGTGCACATATTAATCAGAAGAACTACTTTACATAGCATGGTCCATGAGAGCCAGTAAGAACATAAATTGCCATGTTTTTGTACCTCGGGAGCCATCCAGTACGGGCTTCCTTTGAAAGACCGCACAGAAGAACATGAGGTAATCTGGTTAAAGAAAAAACAACTCATGAATTGTCTACAAGTAAGAAACCAGAAAAAGAAACTTCATCATTTTACTCGCAGTGGATTCTAGATAAAGCATCTGAAAAAAGTATAGCAACATTCCATCATTTCAGAAATAGATGGTTGCCTTCAAACAGAAAACTCAAAGAGAAACTCAATATTGGTACAATGACAGTCGGTAAATCTAAGATCTTCATTTCTGTTCTAAACAAACAAGTTAAATAGGTCTCTCAGAAGTAACCTCTATGGTGGAAAGAGATTTTATTTGTTTTGAACCTCTTTATTTGCTTTATTTAAAATAGATCCTCCTTGTGATATCTTCAGTAATTTCATGTCTTGTATAATTCATGCATCTCTTTGTGCACAACAGCACAAAATGCCTACTCTTAGCTAAAAAGAAAGTTTTACTCGTTAGAATAGTTTACAGGACATACATCCATCAGCATTAATTGTATCTTGATGGGACATTCATATACCCTTAATCCAAGAAGCCCTGTTTAGGGTTTTGCCAAGAAAATATGAACGTTGGTTTTTGGTGAAATATAGGGTGCCAATGAAATATCCATTTGACATAGGAGCAGAACCATGTAGTTCAGGTGCTAACAATGTGCAAGTTTACTCATATTCGCGTACACACTGATCTCTCCATGGCAACCAAAAAGTGTATTTCTTCCTTGATTGGGAAAGTGCCTTGTTTGGTAATTGGCTCATTGAAGTTTATTCATACATTTATATATATATCATATAAATACAATCTTTTGGGGCAGAAAGGAAGAGGTTATAACTGACATAAATCACAGCTTGCAGGTTTAACTTTATATCTATGTTGGAAACTGAAAAAAATACAGAGCTTTATTCACAATTCCTGCCTTATTTATTTGATTTCTTGTGAAAATTGTAAGTATGCTACCAGTGTTGCATCATATACAACCAAACTATACATGAACAACATGATCCAGAAGTGTATATACATCTATTATGCATGCACGCATACAGTTATGTGCATATGAACCAATAAGGAGCTAATTTAAACTCAACTAAGAAGTTAACTATACTATTTTTTACTTGTTTAAGCCAAACACGAATTAGGAGCTTATGATTTCATTTAAATTGTAGTTGGTAAGACCCCCAAGAAAAACAACCTAATATGGTATGTGACAAGATAGCATACAAGCTAATAGTCCAGTAAAATTCATTTAGTAAATATGAATATGAGCTGCATTATGTATTATCTAACCACTCTCCATCCAATAACTCCCAAAAGGTCTTGTATGATCATGATTGAAAATATACTAATATGCACTGGCTGTGTCAACCTAGAGGCTGCACCTAACAACTTCAAAAGAAATTGAGAGTAGTCTGTCATGTTCTTTAATATTTTCACTAATGAAATAGCTCCATAAAATTAACAAGATACACACATGCTTAGCCATGCCAAAGTCTGCTAGCTTGATTTCACCATTGGGATCCAGAAGTATATTAGCCCCTTTAATGTCCCTGCCAAGCAAAATCTTCAATTTCTTAGAAAGAAAAAGAAAGTAATGATATCAAGATAAACATATCAGTTGACATGCATATAAAAAAGGGGCAGCCTCGGTGCACAAAGCTCCCACCTATGCGGGTCCCGGGGAAGGGGCGGACCACAAGGGCCTATAGTAGGCAGCCTTACCTTAAATTTTGCAAGAGGCTGATTCCACTTCTTGAACCCGTGACGTCAAGGTCACATGCATATGCATAAAAAAAAAACAGCCAACACAGTACCTGTGCACAGTATTCCTCCCATGTAAGTAAGCAAGCCCAGAAAGGATCTGTCTCGTATAATTCTGAATTACAGGTTCTTTGAAAGGGCCATACTCCTGAAGCAATTTATGGATAGAACCCCCAGAAACATATTCTAGATAAACAGATAGCATCCCTTCAGCCTGTAATCACAAAGATCAGAATCATTCCATGTATAGATTTGCATATTTATTCATACGTCAGAGACTTGAAACTTCATCTTTTACTGCAAAAACAAACTTTCTTTTTTTCTTTTTTTTTCTTTTTGAAAGATATAAGCACAATTTCCTGTGTTCTGGGAGTATGGGTTGGATAGTTTTTTGAATGAAATTGGATCTGAAAATGTTAGCATTGACAATGAGATTTAATCATGCATTTGGTGGGATTATCTACAGTTCTTTCTTGTGACCAGGAACTTGTCAAATATAGCCTCCATGTTCTGGAAGAAGTCACACTGTTTGTGGTCTGTATTCACAGTAAAATATGTTATGGAATGATCCCAAGGTGTCGACCAGGTAAAAACTCCTATTCAGAATAGATTTCATGGTTTTTTGTGCTCTGGACTCTGCTTAAGTAACTTAACTGATGCCATTGTATTTGCACCTGCCAATCTTTTTATGTCAAATGCTAAAGCAAATTCCATACCATGCAGCTGATCTCATCTTCTTTGTGCTCTGGACTCTGCTTAAGTAACTTAACTGATGCCATTGTATTTGCACCTGCCAATCTTTTTATGTCAAATGCTAAAGCAAATTCCATACCATGCAGCTGATCTCATCTTCTTTGTTGTCCTTGATCTAGTTTCCAGATAGTCAACATAAATGTAAGCTGGTTGTAAGGATAGTCCAGATTTGAACTGCTAATGCAAGCAAGTGATGCTTCTAACACAGGGCCAGGACTTGACAACAAATCTCCAATTGCAGCAATATCCTCATCTCTTTTGTCCTGACTTTGCACACCCACCCCAAATCCACCCCACAAGTACCTTTTCCTTCTAAAAGTAGTTACAAAGGCTAAAAGATAAAGGTAGGAAAAACTTAAGAATAACTCTCCATGAACTATCCATGTATGAAAACTTCAGGAATTGCCCATGCTTCAATAAGTAGAGAAACAGTCAGGCAATTGCACTCACTATATTCAAATTTATCATTTTCTCTAGAAACGTTCTTGAAGAAATAACTCATCCATCTCCATATGATTTAATGAAGCAAATAGTTGTGCAAGAATTTTCCGTACTAAGAAGAAGATAAGTATATTATGAAGAGTAGTTATTAGCTTGAACCTTCAAAGCTTTGATGAAAGAGGAACAACTTCTCAATTGAGAAGTAGATAATAGCTTAGTTCTTACCAGTTCACTGCCGTAGTACTGGACTATGTTTGGATGTGTGAGATGACTAAGCAAAGAAATTTCCTGCCAGATAGCAAAGTGCATCATGCATGTGAAGACTCAAAGTGAAAATAAACTGTTTAAATTTATACAAAAAGAAGCTGGCAGACCTTGATTGAGCTGCTTGAGACATTCTTCCGAATTGCGGTCATCAGAAATGACTCTCACTTCTTTTATTGCACACATTTGCCCGCTATCACTGTTGAATTTCAATAAAACATGAAAATGAGCTTCCAGAGTATTTTGTATGTCAGCAAGGAACATATTTCTTATATCATAAATGCAAGAAAAGAAAATGGAACTAGAGATACCTACACATCAAGACTGAATGCTCATCAATGCCGGGCATATAAGTTTTAGATCTAATTCACATACTCATTTTATGCAATAACACCAGTATTTCTTTCTTTCACATTTTGTGACATTTTTCTTTATATTAATGGAAGTTGTCATATGATGAAGAGCACTATATTTTGACAGAGGAAATTAGCAGGTAGAAGTGGTTGACTTGTTCAATAATCCAGACCTTATCTCCAAGGATGCTACAGATGAGCCAGTACCAAAATCTGGACCCTTTGAAGAGTTTGTAGCCAGTAAATGGATAGCGAAAAGAAGAAGGCAACAGCTCACATTCAGCAAATCTTCCACAAGTCAAAGGCAGAATCCGACATGTGAGTATTTTTGGTGAATGATCTATCCATACCAAAGCCTGACAACTAAATGGTTAGCAATGGAACAAGTAGGCCTCGTGTTTACTTATATCATGTATATAATATACCACCTACAGATTAAGAAGCTCCTAATAACTCTGAATACAATCAAATTGCTAAGCAGTTGAAATGCAAAAATAGAAGAGTGAGGGATTCAACCCAACATGAGTGGTGCGTACCTGTTAAATCCAACATAAACATGACCAAATGTTCCTCTTCCTAAAAGCTTCCCTTTCTTCCATCTTGAACATAAGCAGGGAACACCATCATTCACCCCACTATTCCTCAAGGCACGTGGAGAAGAAGAATTAGGAGAACCAGGGGGAAGAGGGAGTGGATGGCCTAGACTCTTTGCATCTTCTTGCTTTTCCATTGTAGACTCTATACTAAAACCAGATGCTTGTGGATGCAGAGGTGATGACAGAAGACTGTGCCCTCTTGACCCTGGACCCAGACTTCTTGATCTCAGGTTGAAAGTATGCTCCGTGGACCCTCCAAAAGCAGCACAGGCATTGCCACTAGGAGTAACTGAACCATGCAAGTGGAATTCACTTCTTGGAGAAGAAGATAAGTCTGTGTGCCTCGAATACTCTGAAGGTGGAGCACTTGAGTAATGATGCCTGTTCTCTGCAAGGTGTCTTTGAGAATCCGGAACGATACTTCTAACTCTAGCCATGTTCAGAGGGTCCGAATACCTAATTGTTACCAGTAAAGCAAGAAAATTAAACTGCAGAAAAAAACACAACATGATTGCCAATCGTACATCATATAACCTTACATACATCATCATTTCAAAATAACAATAAAGCATCAGAATCTTAGAAAACAAATCCAGAAAACATTGGAGGAATTAACAGAACTATAAGAACCATGAAAGGTAACAACTGAACTATAGCAGTAACTCAGCTACAGTTTTGGAACAAATAAACAACCCCAACCCTCTGAATAAGCAGAAGACAGGTTTCTGATAGCCACAGCTAAAATCAATGAAAACATCATCTGAATTCAGATTCACACTCAAAAGAAATTCAAAGATGCTAATGGCCAAAGCAGCTGTTGAGACCAAATACACTTTTAACGAAATGACAAAATTAAGCTAAAAAAGATGCCCAAATTCACAAATAGTAAACAGCGAAACTATCCAGTATCCTCATATATTTCTCCAATAACAAGAACTCACATTAATGGCTGATACAAAACCTACAGGGACATCCCAAACATAACCTAAAATTATGAGTCATTCTAGAATCAACCAAAAAATGAAAAAAATTCGTCTAAAAAAGATATCTTTCAGAGATTAAGAGCCAGAAACCCCAAAGTCATACAAAAAATAACTTCCCAACTCCCCAAATAACCATCAAATACATACATAGTCCTAAACAACAAAAACCTACCCACAACCAGAAGTATCAGCAATCTAATATGAGAAACAAATGAACTCAAAAGCTAACACCCCACAAGACCAATCCATCACATAATTGCAATTATCCATACAAAACAATATAGTAACCATAAAAAAACCAAATCAATAGAAATCTGTAAATTCAGGAGAAACCCAAATAGGAATTCAAGGGAATATACCAATCAGTACCTGTAATGACCGACGGATCCGAGATCCGGGGGTCATCGGAAGACCCAGAAGAGCTAACACTAGAAACTGACCCAGAAACCGTTCCATGATCATGTCCAAAAGCAAAAGCAGAAAGAACAGTTGGTCTAGGAAGTGGATGGCCCCTTTTCTCTACAACCCCATCAGAATCAAAACCTGAAGAACAAGACCCAACGCCAGATTCTCTATTTTTCAGCAAATTTCGAGCAAAAACTTCATCAAAACTTCTGGTTTTCTCCTACCCTTTTTTATCTGCTTGGTGCTCTTCCTTCTTCCTATTTGAATTCGATTTTTTCCCCCACCAAGCAGGCATGATGGGTAAGAAACACTGATAGAGTTAGAGAGAGGAGAAGACGACAGGAAGATGTGCTCTGGTTCCCTGTTTTGATCGAGGGTGCGGAGAGAGAAGAAGAAGAAGGGAACGTCTCTTCTGGGTGTGTGCGTATTTGGATTGTATGTCCCCAGACTAGAGAGAGAATGGACGTGCTAGAAAGAGAGAGAGTCACGTACAACTAGAGGGTGGATGGGAGAGAGAGAGAGAGAGAGTTATGGGTGAGTGACAGCTCAGCAGTTGGGCCGGCGGGCTGTAGTTGGATGAAAGGGGTGACGGCGTGGCAGGCATTTAAACGGAGTTGGCGGGTATGTGCTCCGTTTGCCTCTCAGGGACAGAATCTTCCCCGTTTAGTGTGTCGGGCCATTTGGAGTGGACGAGCAGAGCAGACACAAACGTGGCCGTTGGACACGGTGTCATCATTATCTATTCAGATATTTTACTTGATTTACTCCTTCGTACTCTTAGTCGGTCTTCACTCGTATCTTTATCTCTTCTTTCTCACTTGTTTGTAAACGAGGGGGATGGCACTTCTATTTATACTTATCCCCTACCTATCATCTCTTTAATATATGATAGAGATTATTTTAAATATCTTTAATCTAATATTAATATTTTTTTTAAAATTATAAATTAAATTTTTCGCACAAATATCAACTTTAGATATTTTTAAAAATTAATCTAAATTTATTGACTTTTATACACTTTCTAAAACATAAGTCTTCTATATTATAAGCCTTTTGTGTAAAACTTAGAGCCAAGCCCATAACCAAAAGAAAAAAGGGATAAGATGGGCTTACCTATGTCATTAGGCCACTCATATAACTCAGCTCACATACATACTTTTGGTTTACTTCCAACAGAACCTATCTCTTTCTTCTAACCTAAGAGAGGACTTAGATAAGGGTATCTCTTTCCTCTTATCTTTTTTGTGCTCCGTGTTGAAATATTATCCTTGGAATTCCACCAATCAACCATTTCCAAGGTATGATCCCCCTCTTCCAAAAGTTGTTTTGTTTCGATCCTCCTACAACTCATTTGTTATACGCAAATTATCTCTTCATATAGGGGGATCCTCTTTTATCTTTACCTTTTTGTGCTCCATGTTGAAATGTGATCCTTGAAATTCCACCAAGCAACCATTTCCAAGGTACTGATCCCCCTCGCCCAAAAGTTGTTTTGTTCCGGGCCCCCTATAACTCATCTGTTATACGCGTGTTATCTCTTCATTTTGTGTTCACCACCACTGATGACATCCTCGTCATCAAAGATATCCTAAAACAGTTCGGCACAGAACCAGGCCTCGTTGCAAATCTGATCAAATCCTATATTGCTTTTTCAGCAAGTCTGCCATCATTCAATCAAAATATCATCAAGAAGGCCATTAAGATTCATAGGCCTATATCTTGAGACCCCTATCGCTTAACTCATGTCCTTCAAGGTTCTCTTTCCTGGTCATGAAGGAAAATATTCAGGCTAGATTGACGGGATGGAAAGCTCAACTGCTGATCCCGTGAAGGATGAATCCAACTGGTTAAGACTATCACTAAAGGAATGCCTAATTATGCCATGTCATGCTTTAAGCTTCTAAGTTACCTTATTCATTTGTGTAAATAAATTTACAGGGACTTTATTTGATAACATAACACTAGTGTCAAATTTCGCTGTCTTGTCGCATGGCAAGATGTCTATAAACTCATATTATGTGGGGGGTTTGGGGTTTCGAAACCTTTGGCTAATGAACCAAGCTTTCACGAAAAAGCTGGGATGCTCTATCTTGTCTGGTCATAGGTCATTTTGGATGAATTTTGTCAACGAACGATGACTGAGCAAACTTAGTTTCTAGAAAGTAAAGAATGTCCCTAGTGCCTCCATTGTTTGGAAAAACATTCTTTGAAGCTCAAGTTTTTATCTTTTTGGGAGAAAAGTGGTTGATTGGGTTGGAAAGGAAATGTATCTTTGGATGGACGCCTAGGCAGGATTGTCCCCACCGATCAATCTGGTTGATGATCTATTCCTAGAATCCGTGGACGTGTCTATGAGGGTTGGGGATATTATTGACCCAAATCAATGAGATCTGGATCTCATTCACAACTTGCTTTAGCAAGTTAAGAATCTGAACCTTGATGAGGGATTAATAACTCAACGGACCACAAGTGAACTTATCTAGGTCTCGAGTAAAAATGGTCAGTTTTCTGTCAGATCCACATATTGGTCGGGCTAATCCTCTACTGTTTGCCTTTCCAATGTGTGGAAACTCATGTGGACAGAAAGTTGTAAGAAAAAGTTAAATCCTCTGTCTTTAGGCTAGAAGCCAATTGCCCAAGCATAACAATGCTTGTTGGGTCTCGGCTATTGTTCGCGGTGAATTTCTGTTGTGTGGTCTAGAAGAAGATTCAAATCTGCTGGGCTATTTCTCCTCTTTGGAACTGCCTATGGAGCGAATTGCATATAAATTTACCTCTTCTCTCCTCTCTCTCGAGAAGATCTCCTTTTCTTCCAGCAAAAAATCATTCCTTTAGTAGGCAAGCAAAATCCACTCTCTCCTTGGTGCAAGAGTTTGCTAATTACTCCAATCTCACCAATTTATTTCTTCTAGGCCTACTCCCTTTCCTCTTCTGATGGAAACAAGTTCAACTGAAACTGAAGGTCTCCTCTATTGTTCAAGTTCAGTGGTTACTTCCACCTGTTGGTTTCTCCAAGTTAAATATTGATGGTACTAGCCCTGGCAACCTAGGCTTGCAGGAGCTGGAGGCTTAATTTGCGATCATGATGGTATAATGGTTGCAGCTTACAATATGTTTTTGTGCAAGAAGACTACTAATTTCATTGAATTGTATGCGTTAGTATTTGGACTGAAGCTTATCTCTGACCTGGTTCTGCAACAGGTACATGGAAGGGGACTCTTGATAGTCATCATATCATTGAACTCTCTTCTGATGAGGAGGATGATTGCAAGGATTCTCGCAATATGCATTGAGAGACAAGAAGAATGATGGAGGGACAAACGATGTTCTCTCGTAGGTCTCTATAGCCGGATCCAATCATTTCTTTAGGAAAGGAAATTGTGTTGCTGATCTTCTAGCTTCTTTTGCATCTTCTCATGACCATGTCAAAGTTTGGGGGATGTTTAACCTTACTGTTTTTTGGTTACTTTGATGGATGACGTTCGCCAAAGACAAATCCTTAGAACTTTGTAGTTGGATCCAATTTCTTTTTGGCTATGGGCTCTTATCCTTCTATTTTTATACGTTCATGGTTTACCAAAAAAATAAAATAAATCTATACTATAAATCAAGAGAAATCCCCGATAAGACACTATAGATATTCAAGTTTGTGTGACTTGAATGAATGAATTATATTGATGAGTTCTCTATATTTATAATATAAGAGATAAAATCCTACCTTAAAATTCTCATAATAGACACAATATAAAGGATGGAAATAAAATCAATTAGAAATGAATCTTTGGGAAGGACCCGTAAGATTAGAAGTCCTTATTACTGTTGCTCTAAGTATGACCACTTTTAGCAAGTGATGTGATGTTTTGATTCAACTGATGGGTGGGTTCAAATCTATACTATCTTGTAAGAGGAATGCTAAATAGATTGCACCATGGGCATGGTCAAGTAATTATATTTTCTAGAACCCACTTTAAACGATCTCAGTTGTTTATCTCGTTGTCCTATATTTAGATGTCTTATATATTAAAGAGCACGTAGTTTGGATGATTTTAATGTGTAAAAGCATTTGAAAAATTGCACTTAGAAATAGATAATAGATACTTGACAAATAATTCACTATTTTTTAGAAGCTAAAATCGTCCATGCCATATGTTTTTTACTTATAAGAAATCTAAAAGTGGACCAACCAGATGAACGTTCCTGATCATGAAAAAGTGCGCTCCAAAATATGCGATTGCCATGACACCTCATAGTGGGGATCAGTTTAGCATTTTCTCTGGTAAACTCATATGTTCCCCTCGCTCCACTTGTAAACATGATGATGAGCTGTAAAAATGGACAGCTTGAAAAGTTACACCACGCACACAGCCACGACTCTTATGAACCCAAAAGCTTCCAAGGGGGATGTACCTCGTAGGCTAGAGGGCAATGGCTCGAATTCCATAGAAGGCTGGAACAATCGAAGTGTTAGAGGTGTTACACCCGCTTTCTAGCCGTAGACTATCCATGATAGACCCTGCCAGGGGAATGTTTTGAGTAAGTAAAGGCTCCACCGGCTTGAACTTAGCTACCGGTACACGCTGCTGGCCAGGAAATGATAAGAGGAGTTCTCGACGCACCAAGCCCTTCTTTTTCCTGGTCTTTGTCTTCACTAATTGTAGTTTTTTGAGAAACGCTATCCTGGTTGAGTTCAGGGCTGGTGACCCATTCATCTTCCTTGCCCACCTCAATTTAGCCACTGCAAAAATTCACCAAGCTACTAGCTTTCACGAGCTATGTAGTAATAATCATTGGAAATTTTCAAACTGAGGAAGCTAGAGAAACTAATAGATAGAAACAACATGGCTTGTTTATGAGAGAGGCAAGAAGATGAATGGGTCTCAACCTGATAGTATTTCTCCTGTTTTTTTCACTATTAAATTCTTTATTGACACGTCATCTAGTCTAGAATGTATCCTTCTTTGTTGAGTGCCTATTTAAAAATGTATAAACCTCGATCCGATTAGGACTGCCGATCTGGCTGATTGAACCTATCAACGAATCGCATGAGTTGGACTTCCTGATGTGATTTGTTGACAAGGCACCTGAGATAGACGGCTGCAACCCATACTTTGATTTGGAGCAGACAACATTTAGATTATGAATCTATTTACGAAGAAAACATGGCACTGCCGGTGGTCGCAGACCCATGTTCTTAAAGACTCGAGAGCCACGGCTTCAATAGTCAATGGGATGTTTGCTTATGGAGAGTTAGTCGAATAACAGGCAACACACCACTTGAGAGTACAATAATTCGACCTCAATATGCATGATGTATCCCATGATACTTGCTATTATTTCCATTAACTAAATAAAACTAGAAAAAAGGAGGCAAAGAGAGTAAAAACTCACATAAGAAGAGAGAGAGAGAGAGAGAGAGAGAGAGAGAGAGAGAGAGAGAGAGAGAGAGAGAGAGAGAGATCTACTTACTTGAAAGAATAGGGAGTGGAAGGCCAATCTTGAACGAAGTCCTGCACAGGGTAACAAAGGAGTCGGAGATAGTCTCTCCAGTTATGAACTTTCTCTTTCTTTACATTGAAACTGGTCGACAATCTCATTTTCTTAGATGGGTCATCTGAATAATATCTCATCTTTTCTTCCACTAGCATATGGAAGAAGAACTGAACAATTCCAGCAACCTTCGCCATCGATTCCGCCAATATTCCACGGTTCTTAACGTACAAAAGCAATCAAAATATGATATCTCCATTCTCTATCTATAAAAACAATGAAAAGCATGAGACAACAAAACTCGAAAGACGAAAAACCTGGAAAAATCCGTAAGATTCACAAGCAACTCCAATTTGTTTGAGGATTTCAAGTCTATCCGAGCATCCCAAGCCAGTAAGGGGAATGTCTTCAGTGACTACTTCAGAGAGTTTTGGTCTTTTTGAAGTGGGTCTGATGTAATTTTCCGGCAGTGTTTCATTCCGTATTCCAGTAGAGAGCTCCGTTTCAGCCATCTACTCTGAGGAAAAGATAAAATGTGGAGGAGTGTGGATGCCGAGCTTCGAAGAAGCTGCAATGAGGTGGCTAAGAAGAGAGAAAAAAAACTGAAAACGCGAGAAAAAGAAGTGATGACAAATGCTTGAGAGAATGGACGATGACCTGCTATGCGTCTAAATAATATAAATTTTTGTGCGTGATGATTGATGACATTGGAAGGGAGAATCCTTGCATGGCCTTCTTTGAGCGGCTGTACATTTTTCCTTGTGTCTTTTCCTGAAATTGGAGTATACTGCATAGACTAGACTTTAATGGCTGAATTTGCTGATTCCCTAGTATTTTTCAATTCGAGCTTTAACCTTGTGCATAGTAAATGAGTCATGCAGATTTAATTTGCTAGTGAGTCTTCCAGTGCAGTCCCGGAAGGACTCTCTCGCCTGGGTGAATAGACTTCGAGACTGTGGGCGAAGGTGTGCATCTGTATATAACTTTACATTTAGTAGATGACTTCAATGTATGAAAGCAAAACGAGAAAGGAGATTCACATCAAAACACTAACAACGGGTAATTTTTGGTATTTTCGTGTTAATAGCATTTTCCGTTTCTAGAACAAGTTTTCATTGTTTAAAATACCAAAGAACTATTTTTCACAGCGGCTGATATATTCAACCTTCTCTTTCGTCGGCCAGCTTTTTCAGAGAGAGAGAGGAAGAAAAGAGATAACCCAAAAAATAAAGAAAAGGGGTGAATCCATCAGCCCTCTTTTGTAGATGGTGAACCTGCCGTAGTAACACGCCTCACGTTTCCCGCTGGCACCGCTTCCTCAAATTCTTTTCTTGAAGGAGATGTGATATTGTACAACCCAAAAGATTTAAAATATAATCAAGTAGAATGGCCAAGTAGGTTGGAATCTTGACCAGACGAAAGGGAGTCCAGCCAAGTGACACCCGTCGTGTCCCATTTGGCCTACAAATTGGTCTGCAGTTGGTCGGCAGAGGTTTCACGGCTGTGCTTGTTGTGCGTGTCTCTGGGTGGCTCGGATCACCGTCAAACCGAAGGTTCATTAACTATAACTAGTCCCCTGTATTTACCAATAAATAAATAAAAGCCTTACTGTTAAGTGATATGAAATGGTAGAACTGCTGTCGAGACACCACGTGACTGCCTGATAGTGAGATGTTGCCACGGGCTCTTTCAGTTGCAGTCTCAAATTCGTCTTGGAGAGGAGGAATTAGGAGTCATGGGTTTGTTTCTCATCGACCCCAGTTTGAATCCGCCCATAGGCGTATTGGACTTGTGAGGGTTTTCTGTAGAGAGAACCTCTGATGTCAAAAGGGAAACAAAAAAATATAACAGCAGAGGAAAAATTATGAACTAGTCCCAGAACTAGGATTAGTAGCACAGTTGATTATAAGTACAAGAGGAGCTGAGCAAAGGCCTTGTATTGCAGTGATGCACGGAGCACAACCCCAACCCGGGGCGATTAGGGTCGGAGGCAGCTCATGGGTGTGAGTTCAACAATCTGAAGAGAAAAAACGAGAGTTAAATATTCGAGAGAACCAAAGAAATTTGTAGACAAGTCATGCTCCAAATTGCACCTTCAATTTGTTATTTTTTCCTTGAGTTATTATGGCCGAAATGGCCGGTAGCTATAATACATGCTCATTATGATCATCAAGACCTTATTCCAATTAGGGGTTGGCCACATGAATTTTATTCCTCTATTCCTCTCTATTAATTATCATGGATTCATTTAGTCTGAAAGTTTTTAAATCTTTTCTCATCACTTCTATCAACGTTCTTTTGGGCTTTCCCCTTGCCCTTTTAGAACCTTCTACTTGCGTTGCCTCACTCTTTCTAACAGTCGATATGTCCAAACCATCTAAATCTAATCTCCCTCATATTGTTATCTATTGGTGCTACTCCCAAGTTTTATCTAATATTTTCATTCATAATTCTATCCTTTCTTGTCTTGTCACTCATTCATCTCAACATCCTCATTTTGAGATACTCATCCTATGAACATGATATTCCTTAACTGCCCAACACTTTGATTCATAGAGTATGGCGGCCTTATGGCCATTATATTCAATTTTTCTTTTAGTTTGAGTGGCACTCACCGATCATACAAAACTCTAGATGCACATCTCCTTTTGTTCCAACTAGCTAGGATTCTCTGATGCAGAGTACTAATAATAGTTTTGCTAGAGAGGTTGTGTTAGATATCCAATATCTTGGCTAAATAAAACATAAACCCAATTAAAAAAAAGGGCGGCCCCAATACACAAAGCTCTCGCATATCTAGGGTTCAGAGAAGGGAAGGACCATAAGGGTCAATAATACGGAACCTTATATTGCATTTTGCAAGAGGCTATATTACCTCACCTTGAACTTGTGACCTCAAGGTCACACGACAACAACTCTACCGTTGCACCAAATCTCCCCTTCTATAAACCCAATTGATTGTGGTATATATAAAGGGAAGGATCTTTGTGTAAGAGCAATTCTGGTCTTTGTTCATGCAGGATGGTCCACCTATAAGTAAACATGGGCCCTTATGAGTGGTTATCCAAATTGTTGATCTGAACATTTTGATCCGGTCACCTCTATTCACCGTCCTTCCATAGAGTTTTGGTGCATGGCCTATCTATAAACCGCTCGGACTGTTGTATAATGGTGTCCTTTATCCCAGTCATTAAATTGGGCTTTTAATCTAACAGCTAAGGTTTGACCTAGGGTATTTAGGATTTCTTATAAATAACTTTGTTTCTGGGATGATTGGTGGCTAAAGTTCTTCAAGGTTTGAGAGTGAGGTAGAGAGAAAGATGTAGGCAAGATTTAGAGCTTGAATTTCAGAGATTTGGGGCACCCTGATGTTTACTTCTTTTCTACGTTTTTTTATGGTGAAGAAGATGAAATAACGCCCCGGGAGCTTAGGCTACTGAGCGAATCACGTAACTCTCTTGGGTTATGTGTTTGCCTCTTTTCGTTACATTTCTATGTAAACCATGTAAATCGAGTTTTTGAAACCATAGCAGGGATTTCCAAACAACTTGGCCAACCTGTCGTTTTAGCTGCAAGTGTCACTTGCACCTACTTTTTCGTCGACCCTCCATTCGTAGTCCTCAGGCGTCATGGAACTTTCCATTTTTAGTCCTCTATTATGTTGGTTTTTTTTGCTCGGGGGGGGGGGATGGGGTTGTTGGGGGGCCGGAGTGCCCTATTATGACGGCTCTCTGTTTATGTCAAGCGTCAGTCAGAAGTTCCAATATCTTCGGTTAATGTGACAGATTCAGTGAAATGGGAAGGGAAGGAAGGTTCAAACTTTAAATCATGTATAATTTTCATGAAAACGGTGCTGGGTCATACGCTCAATTTCAATTTCAATGAGATGATACTATCAAATCTCATTCATCCAGAAGAGGGAAATGGCTGATTTTGAAATATCGCATAGAGATTAGATAGTATGTTTATACTTTATAAGAATAATTAAGTTGCAATCAAGTGTTAAGGAATCTTAATAGAGGCGGTTAAACACTCACATCAGGCGTTACGCATGCTGATGATGTCACGCATGGATAATCAAAATGGGAAAAAGGACTAGAAAAGTGTACAAAATTGTATGTACGGCCAAAACACCATATCTTGTCTGACAAAAATATCGTACCCCAATGATTGTATGTGAAAGTACATGGAATCATAAAGCAGCTTCATCAAATTCTTTTCTAGTAGGAGATGTGATATTGGCAACCCAAAATATTTAAAATATAGTCAAGTAGAACGGCCAAGTTCGTTGGAAGGATTCTTGACTAGACGGAGAAGTGCACGTCATTGTTTTCTCAAAATAAACAAGTGCACGTGCTTCTCATCTAACCCTTTTCTTTGTTTCTCTTTTTTTACAGTCTTTTTAAGTTGTCCTTCTCGTCATCTTCTAATTAAAACAGCTTTTAAGTAAAAGTCTAATACTTTCTGGGTAAGAAATGGTAGAAGGTGACAATTTTGGTTTGACTTCTGTCAGCCGATTCCAGTTGTGCACCCAGTGCTCACTTTAAACTGTTGATAATTACTGCATTATTTAATAAATGCTCAAAGCACATTTGATTAAGTAACATAATGTATTTTATTGTCCAAGAGTATACATTCATCACTTTTCAAATCTTACATGGCAAATAATATTTTTGCTGTGGGAACTAATTGACTTTGAAATCAAATGAATTCAAAACATTCAGCAAAAAGAACTATGATTGGAACTAAACTAATGGAAATTCCAGAAAGAATCAGGTCAATCTGATCCAAGACATAGTCTAGTCTTTTTGCTAAAGAATGAGGGAACTTATAGATATACTAGCAACTCAATATTAGAAGATGTAGCATTAAATCTGTAATAACCTGAATTTTAAGTCCTATATTGAAATATTAAAAGTGATATTTTTAGAGATCCAATTGGATAAAAACATTCTATAATCAGATTCTACTCGAAAAATAGAATCCAACAACATAAAGAACGCTGAAAATGGAGATCATATGACAAAGTTATGGACGTTTAAAGATTGAGGGCATTTTTTGTAATTTAAATTAAAAAGGAAAATTGTTGAAAAATGTAGGGGTCATTTTGATAACAACAACACCCTCACCTTTTTCCTCCAACCGACTTCCAACACTGCCCTTATAGCGGGAGACGGAAAAAATGGCGGCACCTTCACTAGCTATAAAAGCCCTCTCCCCCTCTCTCTCCGAGCATCTCTTTTCCCTCTCCCCCGATTGCTTCAACCTAGGGTTTGGGCGAAAATGGGAGAAGTCACACACTGGCAAAAAGGGGGATGCCATCTCAAGTTACCCAGGTAAGCCTTTGTCCCCTCTCTTTGATTTTCCTTTTTCTAGGCCAGATCCATGCCAATCTGGTATTTCTCAGCTAAAAATTGCCAAAGAAAAACCAAGGCGATCCATCAAACTAGACGCATCCCGGGGACACAGCGCATAACGCGCCCCCAGGGACGGTCTTTGAGAGCGCACGGCGTGCGGGCTAGGTCACGGTTCGACCGGGACGCGCAAGCTTCTTGGGAACTGTAACGTATGATGCCCTCGCGCCAAAGATGCCTCCGCGCAATGTAGTCTAGGACGCAAAGCATTGGAGAGCCGTTCGGGCGTGCTCCGCGTATGAACGCGGTCTCGATTTGACAGGGACACGCGCGTGTCTTGGGAACCGTGACATGCGGGCCTGGTATGGACGAATCTGGTTCGTCTGTTGATTCACAACACTAAAAATGCAATTACGAAGGCTATATAACTCTGATCGACAATCCGAAAGAACCGTTGTGTTTGAATTGACGACATAGACCTAATAATATTATAAAAGTTAAGATCAGAGGGCTATTCAATATGACTATAGCCTAAAAACTATAGAGATCTTATAAATTTACAATATCCAATATGATCAGATCTCATGAATGGAGCCATGAGAGGGGTTAGAAGATTAGTAGCCCAAGATCAACCCAAAAATCACATTAATCGACTGCTATGGACCCACAAATTGTATAGATCTAGTCGTTGATATGTGAATCGAGAAATAATACTTGGATTCTTATGTCCAAATAATATCAAGGACCTCACAAAGGTTACTCTAGGACTCGAATTGAAGAGAAAAGCGAGCTAAGTGACAACGATCGAGGTAGGTAGTCTGATACTGCTAAGTTTTCAAATGCATTTCTAGACTCTAATTGATTTATTTAATCTTGATGATCGTGTTTAGTATGCTTTTTGCGATATGATATTCTCATAATAAGTATGCAGATTTTCCTTATGATCTTTCATCAATTGCTTATTTGGTAAATAGTTTTTATATAAGCACTGCATACGTGTTTTGGAACTAGTTGCATAAATTGCACGATTTGTGATTATTGAGATTCGAAATATATGCATATTTATATGCATTGCTAGCATGTTTTGAAACTCATTGCATAGATTGCATGATTTACGATGATAGAGATTTGGATTATTTATATATGCTTTTTGGGCTATTAAGCCTGGTAGGCACTATACTGAAAGGTTGTTTATGTACGGGGTTGGCCTCCCGGCCTCTACCACAAAAAGTGGATGGTATCGTTACCAAAATAGCATTATCCCTTCCTCGACTGCCGTGGTAAACAGGGACAACCACTGGAGGTGTTCACGGCACCCTTTCGGGGACATATCCATAGTCGCCGTAGAGGGCTATGGTGGGTGGTCTTTAAGATACCAGAGACACGATTCCAACTGTGTGCTGATCGTGAGCATAGTTGACCCTATGATTTCAGTTTTATTGATATGCATATAACATTGAGATGGTCGTATATGAGTACTCATGACCAGTCTGTTTAATATGTTTACCAACCCATCGGCTTGAGTTCCAAGTAGGCAGATCGCCGAATGAGGCAGCCTGCGATGGGAACAAAACCGAAAGACCATGTGCATGATATCTATAGTGATGTTATCATCTGCTTTGACTGATTACTATTTTAAGAATTTCATAATTATGATTAGTTTATGATTCATCATGTGATTACTACTCTATGATTTACGTGATATTTATATCGTTGATTTCTGGATTTCGATAAAAGCTTCCATAATTGAAAATATGCAAACACGCTTATGATTTATGCATACAAATGTATATTTACACAAAAAGAAATTACATGATGTTTTACATGGAAAGCCTCTTTTGAAATCATGCATGTTGCATGCCGTGTTTTCAAAATAGAAGTATCAGATCACCTACTGAGTATGAGGAATACTCACCCAAATATATTGTTTTTATATATTAGCTCCAACAAGATTATAAGAAGCATAAGAAAATGTTAGTGATCCGATCAAGTGAACGAAGAGAGGACAAGTATAAATGTAAGTATATGATCTATGCTTTGGACATGCATTTGTAATTACTATAGTTGGATTGCGAGTTGTGACTAGATAGACCTGGGAAGACATTTACGATTACTGTAATTTTCAAAACTACTTTATTTGTCTTGAAAGTAAATGACACTTGGGGTTTTCACAATGAATTTAAAATAAAAGATTTTTCCTCTGCATTGCATTGTTTTTTATAAAATTATTTTCAAATAGGGATCGATCTCGCCTTAGGAATTAGTTTTGCATTTAAAAATGCATGTGAAAACCCGGGTCGTCACAAAACTACATGAGCTTTAGTAATCAATTTTCAAGACATGTTGAGAGCATACCACAAGCTAAAGAAAATTAGCATTATTTTAGGAAGAAATCAGAAACAATCAAATGTAGTTGATATTACCCAAGCTAGAATAATCTCATAATTTCATAAAAATGCAGTTCAATCCAACCAGATTCACTCTTTCTAGAAACATATCACCTAAACAATAAGACAACTACTAGTATACTAGCAGCTCACAACCATAAGGTGTAAAATTGAACCACATGAGTCTTTGTGCATTGTAGTTCAAGAGACGCTTGAGTGCATATCCATTGAAATAAAATATTTATTTGTTGCTAAAGAATAAGGGAACTTACAGATATACTAGCATCTCAATATCAGAAGATGTAGCATTAAACCACATGAGCTTTAATAATCAATTTTCAAGACATGTTGAAGCATACCACAAGCAAAAGAAAATTAGCATCATTTCATAAAGAAATCAGAAACAATCAAATATAGCTGATATTGCCCAAGCTAGAATAATCTCATAATTAAAAAAAAAAAAATGCAGTTCAATCCAACCAGATTCACTCTTTCTAGAAGCATATCACCTGAACAATAAGACAACTACTAGTATACTAGTAGCTCACAACCATAAGGTGTAACATTGAACAACATGAGTCTTTGTGGCATTGCAGGTCAAGAGATGTTTGAGTGCATATCCAGCGAAATAAAATATTTATCTGCTGCGTTAACCACAACTGCCACCCCCCCTGCCCCAAAACAAAACCAAAAAAGGAATATTGTTTTATTATAGATAAAGGAAGGTAAAAAACAACCAAATGCGCCCAAAACTAGCCCGACTTGAGGTTTCATTATAACCCTTCATGTCAATCCTTGCTTTACAATTCAATCTCATTTAAACATTTAAGTCTCCTAGCCATTTTTCTGTGGACATACATATTGACATGTATCCACATTGCAGGCATTTTGATGCACGCGGAACTGGCACATAAATTTTGTGCTTCATGTGTACTTTGAGAAAAGTAGGATTTTGATAACTAAGGTGTCTCTTTTTGGATGCATTGAATTTGTTATGTATTTTGACTAAAAAAATATAAGATGTTTGATGGTAACACCTTCTACACCGCAAATAACGTACCAAAGGAATTAGCAAATGAAGAACATGTTTGTATATGATTGTGGGGAATCTGAAGGCATTCCGAATTGCATACAAAGATATTTTACCATAGTTTCTTCTCCAAAACCATTTAATAGTTTAAATTTTCAACTAGAGGTTATTTTAGAGATCATTAATTGCTTTAGCTCTAATTTCTTTTATTTATTTAGGCTTCTTTCAGAGAAAAGAAATACTAGTTATTATTGTTTTTGGAATCAATGAAGGACGAGCATCTATTCTTAGAAGTGTTGGCAAACTTCTCTAAAACCTTATTTCCCGGAAGAGCAACAACTATCTGTCTTGAAGCTTTGAAGAGCTTAGATCTTGGTGTGCTTAGATGAGCACCCAACTCTATTTTCTTGTTCCGTATCTATACTGCTATGGTAGAATCAATCTTTTATCTTTAATGAGTTTTCATGGCCAAAAATAAGGTAATTATATGCTTACAGCACTACATTCTTGGATATAGACAAAGAATTCAATGAGTAACTTACATAAGACTAAATTACCCTTTCAAAGTTAGTCAGTGATTCATATGATGTACAACGTTTCATTTTTAAGGTTTTTGTTTGATACCAACTCTTATTTGTCTCTGTTTGATACCAACTCTTATTTGTCTCTGGATTTGAGATTCAAACTTCCCCCAACTGATATTACTTCTGTATGAATGTAATTAAAGGTTTACTTAAAGGACATTGTACCTTTTTGCTGCAATTTGTGCTTTGTTGATCTTACTAGACTTATGATAATAACAAAGGCTTTTTATAGTAACATATCGGAACACTTTATCACTACTTTTGACTGACCTCTTCCTTCCTGGTACTGTTGAGCAGAACACTGTAGAATTTCAATCTAACAGGATGCCTATTCATTCAAATGACGGCGATTATGGGATGAGAAATCCTGTTGGATTTCCAGTGGCTCAAGTCCACTACGACAATCAGGACCATCTCATAGAAGTTGCTTTCTGTCTCCTCCTCCATCTTATACAAACGAAACGGGCGCTTTTGGGTTTGCCAACCATATAATCTACCCTCCCAGAATTGATGCAAACACAATGACAAAACTGAACGCAAACTCTCCCGATCCCTGGACAGATATCACTCCATGGAATGCTCAAACACCCAGTGGCTCTCCAAGAGCGAGGCAAAGGAATAGTGTGTTTTCATGAAGACCCCAAGTATTCGGCATATATTTTCTTCAACTTGGATGATATGTACAGCTGCCCACAATTGCTTGAAGAGTTGCAGATTTTTGCCTGAGGAGATTCATCATCTTATCACAGCTTCAATCTGAACCGCTTAAAAGGATTCGCAGGGTACACTTTGATGGGAATGATGATTCATGCAGAAGGAGAATGGTGAAGATATCTATTTAAACTGTGGGTTGAGTATCTGGATTCAGTTTTGTAACATTTTCATTGTAATAAAAAAAGTTGTATTTCTTTTTTCTTGTGTAAAGGGATCCTTTTTGCTTCTTTGACAACGAAAGCAGCTGAGTTTGATTATAATCACATTGTAACAGAACCAAATTACTGGTCAATGCCTTAATTATTAGCTTTGAGCAACGACGCTTGTAGCACAGTGCTGCATGAGCAGCATTTCATTGAGATTATTACCTGAAAAGGCAAGTATGCACTCAGATGTACCTTGTGATTATCACACTTCTACAGTGTCACTTCTAAGTTCTAACTAGGATTGAATGGGGGTGCAATCCCATGATGTACCCCATCTTCAGAGAAGATTCAATCCAGTCATCTGAAGCTCGGCTTTTATGATGTCTTGTAAACAAAAGATCATGATAATTGGATGATTGTAGCATTCTAAAAACTATTTTTGCTGGTTAAATGCTAGGCCCAAGAGCAGAGCTCCTCATTTTTGCACTCAAAGGGAAGGGCCTACCTTTGCATGATCAAACATCACTCATCTCAATTGTCCGGCTCCAGATATCTAGTATTTTAGACAGCATATGGATTGGGTAGTTTACCATTTGCAAACAGTAGCTTCTTATTGCAAGAAATTAATTATTAGAAACATTGTACAAACAAATGCTTAAATTTAACTCTTAAGCATGCTACTTTGGAATACTAAAATAATTTGATTTTTCATAACTTTTTGTGTAGGAGATGTGAGAAGAACAGGGCAATGAGTTGGATCATCTAAAAGTGAACCCTCCATATGCAAAAATGAGGGGTATTTCTAGTTAAGTCACTGCCTTCGGCCTACCTAGCATTCCTCTCTTTGTGGTTGAACTCTGATAGCATAGTGTGTAGTAGTGAGGAACGATCAAACTATGCATAAGAGCCAGGCCTACCTTCTTTCCTTCGCTCGTAAAGCTTCGATGGATGAGTCGTCTCGTCTAGGAATAAACTAAAATTTTAACCGTTAAGCAGACACTAGAATCATCAAATCTACGTGCTTCTCGATATATCAAAAGCTTGTGGGACCGAGTAGGATTATCCACAGGTGGGCCCATCAGTTGGGGTAAAATCAACGCGCGGTCAGTTCAGCATTCCTCTCAAAAAGAAATGAAAGAACACTCGCTCCCGCTTTTGCTGTCTTTCCTTCCCCTGCTTCTCTAACAAGTCTCCTGACTTTTTACACGGCCGACCATCACCATAGAAGTAACACCAGCCATATAACTGCTCTCTCTCTCTCTCTCTCTGAATTGCGTCTCATTTCGGGCAAAGGAAATGCCGATCGAAATGCCCAAAGGCCTGCCATTCTCAGTAGACACATGGACTCCATCTTCCAAGAGAAAACGCCACCATTTCCTGACCCACGCTCACAGAGACCACTGCACTGGAATCGCTACTCATTTCTCTTATCCAATTTATTCTACCCGACTCACCAAATGCTTGCTTCTCCAACAGTTCCCTCAGGTTTTCTTCATCTTATTTCATTGCAATTCATTTCTCATATTTTCTTCCCATTTTCCTCACATACCTAATCTTTTCAATTTTCTTATCTTTGGGATGGATGATTTAACAGCTTGATGAATCCTTGTTTGTGGATGTTGAGGTGGGTCACCCTCTTGTTGTCAATGATCCGGATGGTCGTTTTCTTGTAACTGCTTTCGATGCGAATCACTGCCCAGGTAACGCAATTTTCTATCTTTTTTGTTTTTAACTTTCTGGGCTTTGCTTTTCTCCTTATTTAATTTCTTACTTTTGGCTGGTTTTTGTGCATTTATGTGGTTGCTACCCGTATGTTTTTCGCCTTTGGAATTTTTCTTTTTCATGGGTATGTTTATATAGCTGGTGTTCATATTGTTTTTTATGTAATTTACTCTTGTATTAGTAGCAAAAGGGAAAAAAGTAAACCACGGATGTTACTCGAGGGTGTCAAATTAGCTCTACCTGACTGTATTTCCCCCAAGATGAAAGAAAAGATAGGTAGCCTTTCTTTTTCAGAGTTATTGACTACTAAAAATGGTATTTTTGTTATTTCTTAATACTTCAATCTACCATCTTCTAAGCCTTTGTAATTGTTCCTGGACTTTGGTTAGGGTTACCAAGGGGATTTTGAAAGAAAGGTTGTTGGCAAAAGGCTACATTAGGTGTGAAAGGTATTTGGTGAAGAGTGGCTTTCGTTATTGAAGTCCATATTGGCTTTGGGCCTTCTTCTTTTTTCTGCCAAAGAGGCCCTTAGTGGCTACTGGTACTAACTTTGAACATACTGGGGATCTTAAAAATGTATTATCGAAGGACTGAAATAGTCACAACATTCTGGAATTTCAGAATGATGTGAATGCAGACTGTAATGTTCTGTTGCAGTTTATGTTGTAATTTCTTACTAGAATGGAATGGTCCAAGAGTTACTTCCATAACATAATTGACAAGCTTCGGTTCATGCACAATACTTTACTGTTCTTTGTTTGGAAACTTTGGGGTCCAGATATTTGTCAAGCCACATTTCCTTTGTTTGTGGTGTTACTAAACTGATGTGATTTTAACGCTTTCATTGATGACAAGTCATTTCATGTATACATAATTGCAAGCGACAGTACACCCAGCTTGAACAGAGTTTCATCTGAAATTATTTTAGCACTTGCAGGGATATGTCTGAAGGATTTTGCTCCTACTAGGCATAAACATTTTGGTGGATATGGAGTCATCATATATACATTTTGGCCTCCAAAACAACTACTTGTTAGCATTCCTTGGAATGTTGACCCCTTACTTTAGTTTGTTACAATATGTCTTGGATATGCAATATGTATATGCAAGGGAGATTTGGCACAATGGTAGAGTTGTCGTCTATGTGACCTTGAGGTCATGTTCAAGGTGTGGAAAGAGCTTCTTTAATAAATGCAAGATAAGACTGCATACTATAGACCCTTTGCGGTCCAGCCCCTTCTCGGATCTTGAATATGCGAGAGCTTCTTGCACCGGCTGCCCTTTTTTTATTTGATTTGATTAAGTTAGGAATACTTAAAAGTTTTGGTGATTACAATCAACAATTCGGAAAGAATGGTGCAACATACTGCACGAAAATAGCATCAGCTTCCATTTGAAGTATTAGAAGGGAAGCCTTGGTGCAATGGTAAAAGTTGTCGTCGTGTGACCTTGAGGTCGCGGGTTCAAGGCGTGGAAACAGCCTCTTGCAAAATGCAAGGTGAAGCCGTGTACTTTAGGCCCTTGTGGTCTGCCCCTTCCCCGGACCCTGCATAGGCGGGAGCTTTATGCACCGGGGCTGCCCTTTTCCATTTGAAGCATTACAAATGTGAGAAAGGTTTTCTCCTAGAGGCAGTGAGATAATCACTCTGCTATTGAATCATCTCATCAGAGATAGGGAGGCAGTGAGATAATGACTCTGCTACTGAATCATCTCATCTGAGATAACAAGCTGCTGTCTTTAGACGCCCTTTTTGGCCAGGTAGTCAGCTTCAGTGTGAGCCGATCTTTGATATGATGGAACTCCACTATATGCATCAGAAATTTTCATTTAAGTCTGAGCACTTTGTCAGTGAGTCTCCTGGTGCTTCCTCTATGTTATTCATCCATTTCACAATATTTTGAGAGTCGCCTTCAAATATGATTGGCTTTAGAGGATGCTGTTTCCAGATTGCCACAGTTTTGATCAGGGCCTCCAACTCCTGTTTTGTAGAGTTGGACCATCCCACTGGTGCAGAGGAGGCTTTAAGAACTTGACCTTTCACATTTCTGACAAGTCCCCTAATGCCTGAATCCCCTGGAATGTCAAACAATCAGCTGTCTAAATTGAATTTGAATTCGTTTTGTTTTGGTGGCTTCTACCTTGGTCATGGTTTATTAAGATGGATAGCAGTAGTGCTGATTTCCATCCAGTTTTTTCTCAGATCCTCTATCTTAACGCCTTTGCATTTCTTGAGGATGCATGCCCAGCTGCATAGGTTTGACCGAATAACTCCCCAAGTTCTACAATTAGTTGAGGAGTTCTTGTTGAAAATCCTTTGATTCTGCTCCTTCCACAGTGCCCAGATACCTGCAACAAGGGTTAGTTGCAAATAATTTTAGTTCTGAGAGTTGTCCTCCAACACGCCACCCTCTAATCAAGGAGATTAGAGTGTTTATGTCAATCTATTGAACATGAAACAACTGGATTACCCTAGACAAAATCTCATGTGCTAGTGATGAATGGTTGGTCACCTCTTTCATCAACTTTTCTGCACATTGCGTATTTGTTGACAATAATCCAATCCCCTTTTTCTAATTGAGCCTTGAGTGAGGATTCTGTTCATCTTCCAAATTCTTCCAATTGAGAAATTTGTATATGCAGATATGCCAAAATATTTTGTGTTTGGAGAAAAAATCATGAGGATCAAACACTAGGTTGGTATTGTGGCTACCCGGGTTTTTCTAACACTTTTTAAATACAAAGGACATTGACAGAACGAGATCGATCTCTAATAAAAATCATTTTTGAAAGTGTAAACAATAGCAGAAGAATCTTTTCTTCTAAAATTCACTTTGAAAAACCTTGAGTGTCATTTTTCTTTTCTTAAAACAAGGATTCTCGGTGAAATAAGAGCTCATTTCTACCGAAAATCCGACATAGTTTCCTCTGTTTTGCAGACATCTGACATTTAATGCATGTCATTGCGAAGTACTTGATAAACATTCAGACATTTTTTTGAAACATAATTGGAGACTCTGTCTCCTTTTCATACATCTAATGAAATAAAAACAAATGACATCAACCAAAACATACCCAAGACCTTTATGTCACAATCCAATCACATAAGTTATTAAAACTCCACAAAGTCACAAATCATTACAGTCTCTTTCTCATTTTTTGACACAATAACTTCAATTCAATGACCTATTCTTACCTGTTTTTGTCAAAAGCTTGTGTTGGCGCTCCTGTCAATATGCCACTCCTATTTCTTGGAACTCCTCTGCTCTGAGATATTGTAAACAAGTACAATATCTCAGCAAGCTTGCGCTTGTGTAGGTGGAATAAGATGCAATTTTATATAAACAAAATCATAATATTTCTATATAAGTCAATTTGTCCATGCTAAATCGTGCAAACAATAATTCAATTATAATTTAACTCAAAATCATTCAACATTCATCAAAATCATGAATCCATGCCAAATTGGAAGAAAATACCAATGCATCAGTACTAAAACACATCTTTGGAAATGTAAAATATGCAGTCACATGTCAAACTCACACATAATTTTCATTTCCTAATTCCGGACTTAGCTCTTACGAGCCATTTCACATTACCAAATACAACGCGTTATTATACGTATCAAAGTGTACAACAAACAATATTATCCTCTTTGGGCCCTTCCGCAAGGTCACCTCATTCGGTACCCACCTCACTCGGGATGTGTCTTTATGTGTTTCAAAGTGTATAGTAGACAATGTTATCTTTATGGGCAGACTACCCTGTGGACAAACTACTATCCAAAAGGCCTCACGTCGCTTTAAGGTTTTGTTCCACATAGTGTGGGTGTGCAACTACCCATAACCACTGGTGCACATGTTGTTACTGGTATCAAAATACATAGTGTGCAATATTGTCCTCTTTGATAGACTGTCCCATAGACGAACTACTGTCCGAAAGGCCTCACGTCGCCTCGAGGTTTTGCTCCACACAGTGTGGGTGCACAACTACTCAGAACCACTAATGAACAGGTCACTCCATGTCATGAACAAACAAATGGACTGAAACATCACAATGTACAACATGTGCTTACACAGGAGCAATTTAATCATGATTCAATCTCATCATGCACATCCATCTTGTCTTTCATATAAATTGAAAAGACATTTTACAATGCTTGAAATTCATATACAAATGCATATATATATATATATATATATATATATAGACATACATACATACATGTAGCATAAATCTTAGCAATCTTAATTCCACCTACCTCAAATGGTGCTCTTCTGGTTCACTGGTGTAACTACTTTGTTCAGTTCGCGTACACACTCTCGATTAGTCACGCCTCTGTAAAATACATAAACGCATTCAGATATACAATTCTAGGACTTCTCTTAGCTTTTCCAGCATGAAAGCTCTTTCTAAGTTTGTCCCTGGTACTAGCCGTTATAAGGCGAAGTGACAATGTTTATTTCTAGGCTATGGATGTTTCATTAGCTATTGGTTGATAGCTAGTTGAATGACAACAGTTACTAGATTTCCAATCCATGCCATCGGCCCTGGATTGGCTATCCACCATTCATCTTAAGTAGTTGTAGGTTGCTTTCATTTTTCAGTGACCTTATCTTGAATTTTTCCTAGTATCTTAACTTATTAAAGGTTAGGGTACACCATGGTGGAGTTTGATCTCCAATTAGAAGTGTCAGGTCCTCATTACTCTACTGTCCAATTGGATGGTTTAGATTTCTCAATCAATTTCAGTCTAAATTCTTCAATTTGTGCCATGTACTAGTAATTCAATACTCTAGGACTCATCCATGGTGTCTGATTGTAATTCAGACATCGCAAAATTTCTGTGTGAACAGTAGCTGATCGAACGGCTAAGATTGTTCAATCGGTTTTTAGCCTAGATCTGAAGTTTTTTGTGTGTGATCGGAGCTACATCATGCCCTAAATTACCTATCTTTACGCTTGGATTAGGAAATGGACGATTGAATCGTCCTTAAACCTAGATCTAGTGTGAAACCGTATGGATTTAGGAAAAATACATCAAATCACAAGTTGGGTTTTACAGATCGTACCTTCTAAGAGTGTTACGGTGCTTTTTCCACCCTTGTATGAGCCTGATCAACTCCATTTCCCTGGTGAAATGCTCCGATCATGTTGTGCATCGTTCCTGTCTTCGATTGACGGTTGAGATCACATCAGCTTCCCCAATAACCATGGGGGCCTTACCCGTTTGATGGAGATGAACAAATTGATCAGCTTGGATTAGTGATCCAAGTTGGCGTTTTCTTTGGCGACGGCCTGGATCTGCAGCAGCAGCCCAAAAACCCTGTTTCCTTTGCTTTGTCGACGTGCCATCAACTCTGATAGCTTGGCCCCCTTCTTCTCCTTCTCCCTTCTTCCCTTTCTTCTTCTTTCTTCTTTCTCCTCTCTCTTCTCCCTCTCTGTTTGTCTCAGGTTTCCTTGAGGGGGGGGTGCTCGTATCAAATACGGCCTCCTCTGTTAAGACCCTTTTCATTTTTTTTTTCGTGAGATGTACCATTTGGTATTGGATCCAACCCTTGACCCGGTGTGGGTGGCTAGTCGCACGTGGGCTACCGCAGTCAGATCACCAAATAAGGTAGACACATGGGGGGATGCGTGTTCCCTAAGGGGGGAGAGGTGACGGTCAGATCATAAAATGAGGCAGGCTTAGGGACTGAGAGTTAGTCACACATCGCTAAGGGGAAAGTTGCTGGGCTATTGATAAGGATGTGGTGGTCACTCATGGTAACAGTGCATTTTCCCTGAAAAACTAGGGAAGAACAAAGCTGTGACTACTGGCGGTGTATGCGCACCATCAGTGGAAAGCAGACAATATTGTTACTATGGAGAGACCCTGGTTGTTACAAGTATATGCTATCATATCGTGGGATTAAAAATCTCATAGTGCCCCCATTTTCTACAAACATTAGTATTTCTTGTATTCAAATTTGTGGAAGTACTCTTTTATTGTGTGAAAGTTTAACCACCTACAAAGCAGCCTCAAAACAGACTTTGGATGCATTCATGAGCACACAATTCTTTTGGGAATTGTATTGTGGAGCACAAACATTGCTAAAGTTAAAAATGTTGGCTTGTTGTGGTCTTTCACTCCACAACTCCATGCCACCCTAGCATTGAAGAATCCATGGAGGTTGTTATGACTAGCTAAGACTTCCTACCTGTGCTTTTGGACTTGTGTTTGTTATGTCCGCAATGGATTCCAAATTCTTAAGGGTTGTTAGTATCATTGCCACAAAAAATATAATTATAATGTTGGAAATAGTGAATTACATGTTTTCCTTTTCTTTTATTTCCAAGCCCAAATAAAAAAGGAGGGTTTTGCATCAGGTGCCAGTTGGCAAGTGAAACCTTTTTGAAGCAGTTGAAGATGATTTTGTTATTTACTATTTTTTATTACAAATGAATACGCATATATATATTAGTTTGTAAGTAAGAAGAGAAAATAATGAAAATCATCTTCTACTTCTTTCACATATGGCAACCCTAACATGACATGAATCTATCACTGATATTCTGTCAAGTTAGGGCATCCCCTGTAAGCGATGCATTGCATTGGATCCCGGATGCAGCAAAAAATTGGCAAGGGTTTGTCGGGCGTTCCCCCTAAAACAACACACTATATCGAATCCCAGGTGTAGTGAAAAAAGGGCAAGGGCTACAAAAGCGTCCCCCCAAAAGCGGTGCTCTGCATTAGAACCTAGGTATAATGGAAAGTAGGCATTGGTTCATGTCATGGGGATTGAGTAGTACGTGGGTAAATGAGGGATGAACACATAATAACCTTTAAAAGTGGACTCTATAAAAGCCAAATAGACTTTTTTTTTTACTTAGGAATACCGAAATATCAATGTGTAAGGATTGTAAGATGATACTCGATGAGAGTTTAAACTCATAACATGGGTTAATTGTTATAAATATCTACATTAAAAGATAGAAGAAAGAAAATGAACTTAATAGGTGTCCAAAAACTAAGTGGTGAAGCTTAAAAGGGGAGGAAATAACCTCATTTACAAACAAGTTGATGGTAAAAGGAAATTAGAATAATGAAACAGAAGTAAACACCATGGGGATTAATATGGCCGAGTTCATTAAGAAAGTGACAAAAGATGTTCTAAGAATATCTAAAGGTAAAAGGCAATTAGTAAAGGAAACTTGGTGGTGGAGTGAAATAGTGCAAAAGGTTATTAAAGAAAAACGGGTGTGTTTTAAAGCATGACAAAAGACTATAAATAATAAAAACTATGAACAATATAAGAATGCTAAAATGGTTGCTAAGAGAATAGTAAGTGAGGCTAAACTCAATGCATATGATGATATCTATAATAGACTAGGATTAAGAGAAGGTGAGAAAGATGTGTTTTAGCTTGCAAAAATAAGAGAACAAAAGGTCACGGACTTAGACTACATTAGTTGCATTAGAAGTGATGATCAAAGGGTACTAGTCAAAGATGACGAGATCAAACAAAGGTGGAAAGTTACTTTCAAATATTGCTAAATGACAATTGCCCTAAGAATATTGGGATTGAAAGTATTGTAAACCTAAATAACATTGGACATTATAGATACGATCGTTGGATTAGAATATCTGAAATGAAAGAGGCCTTGAAAAAGATGAAATCAAGGAAGGCTCTAGGGTTTGATGGTATACTAATAAAGGTTTGGAAGCATATGGGAGATACTGGAGCAATTTGGCTGATAAAGTTGTTTAACTAGATTAGAAAATCAAAGAAAATGCTGGATGAATAGAGGAAGATCTCTGTTGTACCAATTTATAAGAATAAATGACACAAATAGAGCTGCATTAATTATCGGGGGAATCAAATTTATGAGCCACACTATAAGACTTTTTGAAAGAGTGATTGAAAAGAGGCTATGGCACTAGGCAAGTGTATCGAAGAATCAGTTTGGTTTCATGCTTGGGAGGTCTACCAGGTAAGCTATTATCTTACTAAGACAATTGATAGATATATATATAGGAAGAAGAGATCTCCACATGGTTTTTATTGACTTATAGAAAGCGTATGATAAGGTCCCTAAAGAGTTAATATAGAGGGTGTTGGCCGAGAAAGGACATAATTAAAGATATATATGAGGGAGTGGTAACAATGTTAAGTCCACTTGCGGAAAGACCAGTGATTTTCCTATCACTATAGGATTGCACCAAGGATCAGCATTAAGCCTGTATCTTTTCACATTGGTTATGGATGAGTTAACAAAATGTCTACACGAGGAAATTCCATGTGCATGTTATTTGCAGATGATATAGTTTTAATTGATGTGACAAGGCAGGGCGTAAACTCAAAGTTAGAGTTATGAAGAGAAGGATTATAACCTAAAGGATTGAAAATTAGCCAAACTTAGACAGAGTATATTGAATGCAATTTTAGCAAGGAGCAGGAGCAGGAGCAAAGCACCAGTAAAGATTGATAACCAAGAAATCTCCGTAAAAGACTGCTTTTGGTATTTAAGATCAATGATTCATGAGAGTGGAGAGATTAAGAGGGAGGTTGCCTAGAGAATACAAGCAGGTTGGAACAAATGAAGATGCGCATCTAGAGTTTTGTATGATTGGTAGGTGCCACTCAAACTACAAGGAAAATTCTATAGGATGGCTATAAGGTAGCTATATTCTATGGATCAGAGTGTTGGGCAGTTAAGGAATATCATATTCATAGGATGAGCGTAGCGGAAATGAGGATGTTGAGATGGATGAGTGGCAAGACAAGAAAGGATAGAATTAGAAATGAAAACATTAGAGGAAACTTAGGAGTAGCACCAATAGGTAACAAGATGAGGGAGATTAGACTTAAATGGTTTGGACATGTCCAACAAAGACCCAAAACGGCACTGGTTAGGAGTGAGGCAATACAAGTCAAAGGTTCTAAAAGGGCAAGGGGAAGGCCCAAAAGAACGGGGATAGAAGTGGTGAGAAAATATCTAAAAATTTTGGAACTAAATGAAGCCATGATACTTAATAAAGGGGAATGGAGGATCAAGATTCATGTGGCAGACCCCTATTCGAGATAAGTTTTGATGATGATGATATGTATTGGTCAATCAAATTATTATTATTTGCATATGATGATACTGATCTGAACACAAATTGGCTAGTTCATGTGGCAGTTATTTATTTGTTTCATTTTCTCTTTGGGTAAGGCTGACTGTTATCATTTTATTGTTCTCTGTAAGAACCATATACAAAGGGTGCAATGTTTTCTAAATTCTCAAGACAATAAACACGTTCCATTCACTTTATATTTATACAAATACATGAGGAACCCTTGCCTGAGGGTTAATAGATAAACAATAGCATTTTAATAAAGAAACATTATACAAGGAAATATACAAAACAGAAATTACTTAGAAAAGAGACTAGATATTAATAGCCTGTAATGTCATGCAAGAGTGTCATTCTCTCTAATATGCCCATTTGAGAGCAAATCTCCATTGAAGATGCCATTCTTGGAATGCAGTAGTTCAAATCTTTGCTGCGGAAGCGATTTGGTTAATGCACTGGCTAATTGGTCTTATGTGGAGACATGTGGAAGACCAAGCAATCCTTTGGCCACTCTCTTGCTATCAAAATCAAAGTCTATCTCTATATGCTTAGTGTGGGCATGAAAAACTGGATTTGCAATGAGGTAAGTAGCACCAATGTTATTACATAGATTTCTCGGGGCAGAGATACTTGGATTCCTAGTTCCTGTAACAAGTATTGTAGCAATGGTATTGTTTATTCAGTAGGTTCTGTAGAAACCACTATATTCCATAGCTGAGATTAATAATTTTCACCAAACAAATCCAAGGTAAGACAAATTAGTTTGGTAAAGATGTCACCAATGTTCTTTGCTGATAATCCCCAGAAACAAACAGTCAACAAACAAACAGAAAAAAAGAAAAAAGAAATCGTAATCAGATGCAGTCTGTGAGAAGTCTATGACGTATTTGGAAGTGATCTCCAGCTTCTATGGCCATCTCTCCTTGTAAATCTTCAGCTGTCTTTTGAGATCCTTTCTTCAAGTCTTGCTTCTCACAACAAGTTCTTCCCATGCTTCAACAAAATGAAAATGAGGCCAAACACCTTAAACCAAAGTTACAAGATATTCGTATTCATCACGCCCCTTCAATCTTAGTGTTTGAGATCTTCAAATGCATCAATTTCATCTGCAGAACAACAAATAATTGAAAATTGGGGTTTCTTCTGAAAATCTCTGACTGAAACTTGATAGTTTTGAGAGAGAAATTGGACCAAGAGGCAAGGGGTGAGAGAGAGCTTGAACTGCATGAGAGATGAAAATCCAGAATGCTAAATTTAGGTTACTGACTTACCTCAAAGTACTTATTAGGATCTAGGAATTTAGGCTACAGGCTCCTATGTAACTATATTTATCATTTTACCCTTCTTAAATGGGTATCCGTAGATATTTGTCAATAAATCTGCACAAATCACAGATTCAATTGATTGGATTACTCCTACCCATTTATTATATGGGTCGAAGTTTTGGAGTCCAAGTCCACCTAATTTTAGTGGACAAACAAGTATCTGCAGATCACAACCCTAGGGTCCTTTGTCGCCTGAGCATAACATGTTGGTTTAAATGGTGGGGGCAAAGGGTTTTTAGATGAAGTGAATGCTCTTTTGAGAGGTATGGTGTGATCCGTAAACTTTCTAGTCATGTGATGGGTGTGAGTAATGGGTTCTAGATCGATGGGATTGGTAGAAGCATCAAATAGAGGTGGTATAGAAAGATTAATGACAAGAGGTAAGGGCCAAATATTGCATTAAGAGGAAGTTGGGGAAGGTGGGCTGATGGGACCTTGAAATCGAGAAGATAGAATAGAGGTCACAGGCAGGTTTGGAGAACTGGTAAAATCACCATATAGAGTTGGAGATTCTTGTTTAGCACTTACACAGATGAACTTTGAGATGCCAGAGGTGAATTAGAAGTAATAGGATGCACTAGAAATAACCAATTGGAAGAGACTTTGTATGAATGTGAAGATTGTGTGTGTTTAATTTTTACAAGTTTCATCAAACGTCATATGCCTTGATACATACACACAAATTTGTTTGAGAATCAAATGTCACATGCTGATTATTAGCATAACCAATGAAAACACATGGTTGTGACCGTGGTTTGAGTTTAATTCTTAGTAAATGGCCAAAGCCAAGGATAGCACGAAGAACCAAAGGTCTTGAGAAGCAAATAATCTGGTGGTGTTCTAATAATTTGGTAGAAGGACGATCATTCCCAGCTATTGGATTTTGTAACCCATTGATTAAATAAACTCTTGTTTGAAAAGCGCTGGACCAATACTTTAAAGGTAATGATGCATGACATGTAAGAGTCAAACTAGTTTCAACAATGTATCTATCTTGCCATTCAATGGACCCATTTTGTTTGGTTGTGTGGGAGCAAGTAATGCCATGATAAATACCATTTTAAGTGAGGAATGATTTTACATTTTGGTAATCACCCCCACCATCTGATTACATAATTTTAATTTTTCAATTGAAATGATTTTCTTCCACATTCTTGAATTGAACAAAGATACTAAATACATCATATTTATACACAATTGGGACAAAACACTTAAATCCATTAGATGAGAAAAGAGGAACTGGGCTCCAATACATCCTTATATAGAAGTTCTAATGGTCTACTAGTAGTATGACTGGATAAGCTAATTGGAATCAACGGCTTTTACTACGCTGACAGGACCCACAAACACTAAAACCCAACCCTTTTATTGAAATTGATAAATTAAACAAAGATACAGTGGACTGACTATAGAGAGAGAAGAATGCCCAAGACTACCATGCCATTTCTTAACAGAGACTCTAATACTAGTAAAAGCAGAGGATGTAATGATAACTGTTGTATTGACTGGCATCTATTTGGTCCCATCTTTGCTTGTGCCTTTAGGGAGCTTCATTCTTGTTCACTGTTCCTTGATCTTAAAATAGGAAGGAAAAAATTCTGTGAAAGCATTATTAGTTCTGCAAAATTGCGAAACAGAAATAAGATTTCTTTTCATAGTAGAAAGATGAAATGAACCCAGCATGAGTAATATCCGGACCTATACAATTGCCAATAACAACTCGATCTGGACCCGCATATTTGGAGTGAAGATTTAAATTATTCAGATGAGATGTGATATTGTGCAAAGCCTGCATCAGCAAGCCAATTAGAATTAACGAAGAGGATGGTGACACATGGTTTGCTTATCGACCATAGTTGGCATCCGAAGCAGTATTGTTGGACGGCTGCCGAAGATGCTGCAGCTTTGAACATGCTTTAACATAGTGGCCTTGCTGATCACGCAAACCAAAATAAGGGGGCTGGTGCCGATGATTGTAAATATTATAAGCATTGCTGGGCCCATTCTGATTTTGACCATGATGTCTGAAGTTACTTGTCTAATTTTGACCATGATTCCTAAAGTTATTTGGCTGCTGACTTTTGGAGTTGCTAATCATGTTTGCATTGTTTCCCATGTCAACAAGAGGTTCTGAAGCACTTTTTTCATTAGTGAATGTAAATTTCATAACTAGTAATCAAACTGTGCAGTTCCTTGTAAGTTAAGAGGATTTTCTAGATTTTGAATAGAAGCTACTAATCTTGTATTCAGAACCCAGACCCTTGGTCACTTGTAGCACAAGATCTTCACTATTTATGGGCTTGTCAATGGCAGCAAGTTCATCCGCAATGGCTTCGACACTTTGAAGATACTTTGTAGCGGTATCTGATCCTCACATGGTTGAAATAGTTATCTATAAGTTGCATGACTCTTGTGCACAAAGTATTAGCATAGAGTCATGTAATCTAGGCATCAAGAGAAGGATCACAAGATGCAATAAGGGGTTGAACAGTCTCGGAAGTTGACACCGCAATAGCACCAAGCAGAAGTGCATCTTGGCACATCCTATGCATTACGTGGGAACCACTCTGTTATAGTTGCTGGAGGACCGGCATATGTCCCTAAAGATTGTGGCAAAAGAAGCTTGGAGATTCGTTTCTTCCACTGGATATAGTTTGAAGTAGTAAGTTACAATGGGAGTAGTGCTGAGATATTGATCATGATCAAGTTGTTGGTAGAAGCAAATCCAGAAGAAAAGTTCACTGGTGAAGAGGTAGGAGATAAGCTATCACTAGCCATGAGTGAAAAAACCCAAAAGGATCTGCAGTAAGAATACTCATCAGAGCTATTGCTCCCATACCATAAAAAACAATGATAAAGGGTGCAAAGTTTTTTGAATTGTGAAGACAATGAACACATTTCATTCACTTTATATTCATACAAATACATGGGGAAACCTTGCTTGAGGTTAAAGAGATAAAGAATAGCAACTTCTACAAAATAGAACCATTAACTAAGGAAACACAACAGAAATTACTTGGGAAGGAGACTAGATATTTGTGGCATGTGATGTCATGGAATAGTGTCATTCTCTCTAATTCGTCGTTCATATTGAAGTGATCTAGCAAGTGCTTAAATTGACAGATGGTGCTGTGTATGAATGCATCTTCTCAATTCAGGAGCTGTCATGTTCTTATTCGAAGGTGATTTCGGTAGTATCATACACACTGGAGATTGCAGGCTTACACCTGATTGTCTGCACAAATTACCTATGAAATACCTAGCCAAGAGAGGAAAAGAAACCGTTGCTTCTCTTGATTATATCTTTCTGGACTGCACATTTGGTAAATGCTCCGTAAAGATTCCAAACAAGTCTTCAGCAATTCAACAGGTAAACTGTTGCTTTATCCACCATTCTTCATTCATGTAGAATTTCATATGATATTTTAATTAGTAAATTTTCTTTTCAATTTATCATTATCTATTTTAGAATCTTTTGTTAGAGCATCTCGTAAGGTAATTGCTACCAACTTTTGTGCCCCTTTTAGGTAATGTTGGATCCTTTTCAGAGACCTCAATCCTTTTGCCTGCCTACAATTGCTTGTCTCTAGGATTACATGCATATTGATACATCATGTTCATTGCATATTTAGGGATTGCATGGCACCCACCCATGCTCCTGTAACTGAACAGATTTCTGATTTTGGCACCTTTAATCTCTCTTCCTTTCTTGTGGAAGAAAGCTGGCTTCTTCATAGGTTAGATACTAATTATGCAAAATTTTATGAGAAGATGGGTGTTCTAATGTCTCTGTAATATAGATATCCCCTGCTTACTAGTCTCTAAAATGAGAGTAAGAGTGAGTCATTCCAGGTCCCCATGAAAGTCTCTGTAGCTTTCCTTCCCATCTTTGTATCTCATTTGCATTGCCCCTTGTAATGATGATGTCCAGTGCTGTTGCTGCAATATTATGTTCGACATGGTGCCATAGCATGTTGACTATGTTTGACAAGTAAGGCATTTTCTTCTTGCTCTTAGACTATCCACTTTGTAAAGACGTTCTATAATCTGTTAAACGGCATCCTTGGAGCTCGTTTAAGGCGATAGATGTCTTTCATAAGCTTGTATTTGTCAAATACTGTTTGGCCTATGTTTTATTGTGTAGAAGCAGCCTACTTTTTCTCCATGGGTCTCTGTGTAACTTCCTTGTTCCATTATCGTATCATGAATCCATTTTCTCAGCCACGGGGTCTACCCATCTGGTATTCCAAATGGCTTGAGAGACAGTCCCCGTTTCATCAATATATGCATGTCCCTGTGAGGGTATGGTGTTTGCTGAGTAGAAAGTAAAATTTGTCGTTTGGATGTTGACTAGCTGCGATAATTTGCACCTAACTTGTCTTAGGGAATTTTCATTACCTTCCCATTTTCCCTTGATCCTCAGATCTCATCATAAAACATCATATCCATGCACCCAGAATTCACACAGCTCAACCATGGTATGTATTAGCATGTTAACACTCAAATTAGGTGTGCTAATGTTACATGTACACCCAATTTGCTCCTAATTTTCCAGTCTTCCATTAACCCAACTTGCAATCCTTAGATCTCCCCTAAACCATCCTATCATGCACCTGGAATTCATGCAGCTCATATAAAGGAAATTCCTCAGGTTAGTTTGCTTAAGGAAAACCCGAAGTAGAGAAAAATAAATGTAGGAATTTTGTGAGAGTGGACAAGAGGGAAGAAAGAGTGATGTCTACTGAGGTGAACATCTTGATCCCTTTGTCTTGGCTTGTATCTTCAACACTCTAGAACCTGTAAACTACAGTGAAGGAAATAACAAAGATAAAGAGAGCTGAAGAGAATCAAACACAAATACCATTTCAATTATCAAAAGTATGTCATTGCTGGTGGCATTTACACTGCAGAATTAACATTAGAAGATTTCAAAGTTACCTCTATAAGCAAATAGATAAAGGCTTACATACATTAACAGCTACCATATTGTCTGCAATGATGCACTCTGATAGGTTTCTGTTACAAGCAATCCCTCATTTTGTACCTGCATATTAAGCATCCTCTTTGTTCTATAAAATATGTTTTGCAGTTGCATAAGATTATCAGTACGACTTAGGCATTAGAGCCAGCTATCTTAAGCCTTTGGCTGCTAGTTGCTGTGGTCTTCCCTTATCTGCTTTCATATGGCTGCCAACTGTAATCTTATGTATCTGATACCAGTCATGTGCCCAATATAAGTACTACTAGCTTTCATTTCCATTCTCATAAAAAGGAAGAAGACGGAGGAAAGGTACATGAGAAGTGAAATATGAGACCAGAAAACGTGGTGGAAAATGATTGTTGATTGAAACGAGTCCACTACTCACTGAAAAATGCTTTAGTGTTTCAACTGCTCGTCAAAATTCTAAATGATTGTTTTTTGGTACCATGCAAATCAGGACTTCTTTTATAGCTGCAGCAAACTTCAGATGGAACTTCATACACATGAATTATTTCAATATTGCAGGTGATCAATTGCATATGGAAGCACCCAGATGCCCCTGTTGTTTATCTGGCTTGCAATCTCCTTGGTCTGGAGGAGATACTAGTGGAAGTATCTAAAACATTCGGATCCAAGATATATGTGGATGAAAAGAAAAATGCAGAGTGCTTCCAGGCTCTGATGCTCACAGTTCCTCATATTCTGACACAAGATGCATTGACTCGTTTTCAGGTGTGCACTTTGGGTTGTGCGCGCGCGTAAGAAATGGTTGACCCATAGACCAACATAGTGGGTCATAATCAATAGATAAATATACAATATGTGGATAAAATTAGATGGTTTGGTAAAATGACAAGTGAAGAGAGATTAAATGTGGTATGTGCCATTAAAAAGGAGAGGAAAAATTCTCCTCAAGATTCTCTCCCCATAAGCTTACATTTACTCGTCCACAAACTCTCTCCTCTCTCTCTCACGTGCATATGCTCACAGCTTTATCGTAAAGATCCTTCTAATGCTTGAGTCATGATTAAGATTTCTCAATTTTCATCCATTGTTTCTGCTGCAGGTATTTGAAGGATTTCCAAGACTGGGTGAAAGAGCAGATGCATTATTAAAAGAGGCTCGGGCCAACTTTCTACCAGAGCCCCTTTTCATTCGTCCTTCGGCACAATGGTATGCATGTGAAGAGCATTCAGAGAGAGAAAAACGGACTAAGCTGAGACTTAGGGAAGCAGAAAAAGACCAGTTTGGTGTTTGGCATGTTTGTTACTCCATGCATTCATCCAGGGAAGAACTGGAGTGGGCATTGCAACTTCTCCAACCCAAGCGAGTCATTTCAACAACTCCCAGTTGCAGGGCTATGGAGCTGGATTATGTTAAGAATCATCTTTCCAGCACTCAAGTAACAGCTGATGACCCGCTTTGGAAATTACTGAATGTTAACACTGAATATTGCACCACAACGCAGGCTTCAATACTTCCAGATGTATCAGTGAATGGTGGTGGCACTTCTCCTGTGGCGCTACCTACACCGACACTCATTTCTGCCGATGGCAACCACTTGCAATCGAAAAACTTATCTCTAGGCAGCACAGAATTGCAGTTGAATTTGTCTCCATCATCCATTAGAAGACCCATAACATTGTTTGGAAGGGCTAGACTTGGTCTTCGAGATTCTTTTCTGCCAAATGATCAGAAAAAAACTGCAGCCATTGGCACTGATCTTTCACTGGCTGTTATCAACAACTCAGGAGCACAAAACTCATTGTTCCAGGAGGCTAATGTTGCTGAACTTCAGATCGAGAAATCAAAAGATTTCACATCTATTCAAAGAGAAAACCTCACTCTTCAAGGTTCTACATCCCTTCATGAAGAAGAGAAGGAAGCAGTATTCAACAATACTGATGATTCAGGATCAGTAGCCAATACAGTAAAACAACCATCCTCCTTTCAAAAGGATACTGTCGCAGAAATACAGTTTCACGAGATGAAAGATGATAAAGATACTGACGTTGAGAAGAGTTTTGAATTGTCGAGGACTTTCAATGCAAGCTTAAAAAGTCTGTACAGATCAATGAATGTGCCAGTCCCTCGGCCTCTTCCCTCGCTGACAGAACTTATGGGCACAGGTAAACGAGCTAGATTGGCAACAACAAGAGAAAATACTTAAAGTTGTAGTTATAAGAAATCCTACCATGCAATATGATATTCATCTCATCTACATCCATACCGGTAATGAAGTATTCTTTGCACTTTCAAGGATTTGGATTGATCAGTCTAACACATCTGATCATCCATGTTGACCCTACTGGAGAGAACAAGCAAGGATCAGTACGACATGTTACTTCCATTGGTTCAACACTTGGGAGCATGCTATGTATGATGCTGGAATTGATCAGATATCAGAAACTTGGTAAATAAATATCACTGCATTTTTTCTTCCATTCACTTTGTATTCAATTATACCTTTCCACTCTCAAGAGCCTTATACTCTATGTACATACATTTATTGTGTGGGGAAATATAGTAGTTCATCCATTCCAATGAAATTTTGCAATTTGTTCACGTTTCATGAGAGTGCAGACCAGGATTGTAATATTTTCTGGTGTTTATATTTGCATTAGGATAGGAACCGTATACCACTTGAATCATCTGCAAAAACAGTCAGAGCACTTGCTTCAGTCTAGTGTGAGTACCTAAGGTTGATAATCCAAGCTAATCTTCCCTCCACCTCTACTCTAGGCCTCCATGACTGGTTTTTAAGGCCTGATATGCCAGGAAGAAGCCTTACAGAAAGCTGCCCCATATATTATCCAACTCCCTGGTGTTTCTGGAAAAGTTGAGTGGGGAAGTTAGCTATGGCTTCCATCCTTAACAAAATTGGGGAATTGTCCTTCCATAAACCTTAAACGCTGTGTCCTACAACCTTTTAGCTCACCAGAGAAGAAATCTTGCTTGCCCAAAGCCATAATTAATGGCCTTTTGAATTGCCTTCTCTAGTTTCCCGTGGTTGATTTTAAGGCCCTCATGTTTACAAAGTTAAAATTCAAGAATAAATTGGTGGGCAAATATTCAGGAATTACAGAGCCCTTCGGCAAGAACTTGTGAAGAAAACACATAATTAGAATAACAAGAATAGCTGTTAATTTCGTGTCGATGGCCGTGCCATTTTACCTAGTGGAAAGGAACGATTCTATTTCTTGTCAGTTTCAGAGCTCCATTTAGGTAAATTGTGTGGGAATTTTTTTTTTTTTAGTTAGAAAAAAAAGAAGAGAAAACATGCAATTTTTACTATATACAAATTGTATCCTTTGGGTGTCTTTATCATTTAGAGAGACCGGCAAACACCTATATAAAGTCAAAAGTAATAAAAGAGGAAGAATAAAGAAGATTTGTACTAAAAATATCAGCAAATTCTCTGAAGCATCGGAAAATATCCCTTAGCCTATATGTCTTCAAGAAATAGATAAAAAACCCAAAAAAGAAAAGAAATTGTAAAGAAAAAGGACACGAGAAAAGCAGAAAAGGGATTCTCAGGAGCTTATCTGACAGTCTGAAAAGAGACTCAGTTTTCTATCCTTAACATTGAACTTGTTCATAAAGGCTGTGGCACAGATCAGCCATCACAATAGAAGCGACCACACCTTTCAGTCCCACCAGCATCGTTACTAGAAAGAGCTTTCTTCATGCTTTCTACGAGAGAAAAAGGGCAGCCACAAGATTCCGCGTATGCGGCATCCCAGGGAGGGACAGACCACAAGATCAATGGTACGCAGCTTTATATATACGTTCACAAGAGACTATTTCTAAGCCTTGAAACAAGGCCTCACGACAACAGCTCTACCATTGTGCCAATGCTCCCTTTCTACCAGATATACCATAGCTAATTTAATCTGACTCTTGCAAGGACAGTGAGTTCCACTGAACTCGGTAACATATGGATGAGCATTAAAAGTAGAACTAAACACTGAAAAAAAATCTAAAGACAGCTTCATAATACCCATAAGTTGGGAAGCAAATATAAAAGCAAGAAAATTTATATATAAAAGACGTAAGAAGAGCCTTGGCGCAACAGTAAAGTTGTTATTGCGTGACCTTAACGTCATGGTTTCAAAGCAAGAGCTTCATGGGAGCCTCTAGACCCTTATGGTTGACCCCACCTATGCCCCTTTCCCGGACCCCAATAGGCGGGAGCTTCGTGCTCCAAGACTGCCCTAGATGATCCACATCCACAAAGAATCGCCTATCTAATGGATTTGTCTCATTGTAATGTATATTATACTACTAGATAAAGTACCAGACCTAGAGGTCATGGGTTCAGAAAATGAAAACAGCCTTTATATAAAAATGCAAGGTAAAGCTGCATGCTATAAACCCTTGGTGCCCTGCCACTTCCCAGGACCGGCATATGCAGGAGCTTTGATCACTGGGCTGCCCCTTACTTATGAAATATCAAGTCAATAGATGCAAGCACTGAAACAACATTAAACCCCACGTCCTTCAAACAAATGCAATGTCAAACAACCCCATTGACACTAGAACCTCAAGGAGGCCTTAATCCATTTCATCGCTCATTCCTCTTAAAGCTACGTAGACAAGTGCAATACATTCTATACTTACCCTTATTTCATCTGTTGGTACATAGCTCTACAAAATTATATGAACAGATCAATCTTACAGTTTCTTCGTTCATAATTTGCTAAGATCTGCCAAACTGTAAAATGTCCGAGTAGTTCTTCGACCTGTGGTTTCATATATAATTTTGACTGGCCTCAAAATGAGTAATCTTTCAAATCTGTCTTCATATCACTCATTTCCATGTCAGCTAAGCATTCTTCTGGGCCAAGGGGAGGGAGTTGCCTGGTCTTACGCCTCAGGTTATGCTTGTGCCAGTCGCTTTTGAAGTGCTCTCGATACTGATTTGCATCTCCAACAACTGCATCACATGTGCTGCACCTGCTCTTCTTGACCTGCTCCTGGCCATTATCATTTCCTGAGGAGAGAGTCTGTTTCTGTAATCTTTCACTTAATTGGTTAGCAACAGGTTCCTTGGCAGTGGCTGATGGGACATCATCATAATCATCGTACTGATCAACTTGAGAGTCCCCTTCTACATGCACTGATACTGCAAGTATTTCCAACCTTCCTTGCAAATTCCTCACCAAGGCATCACATTCCCTGAGAAGTACAGGTTCCATTTCACAGACCTGAAGAGCATTCACATCAGTGGAAGCTTACACCGAAAATTGGAAACAGCAACAGATGAAGTTGAAGACCAAGCACATGACAGGAAGAAAGAAACTATCCAGCAGACATGACATAGTGGAAACAGCTACATGCCAGAAACAAAGGAAATGATATTCCTAACCCCTATTTAGACATACTCCCATCCCCTACAGTGGCATTTTCTAGGTATTTAGTGGTTATGAACTTCATGGCTGGTTTACTCATATACGATATAAAACCCAACAGTAAACTATAAATGCAAAATAACTAGCAATGGGGGAGAGTATGCCAGTAGATGGAGCAGGAACAACACTTCCCCAGAAAATAATGCACTAAATCTGACTGCATTTTGATTTAGTAAAAAACCATAGTTTTCAGATCAAGGGATTGTACAAGAACAAGTTTTATGCATGTCCGAATATCGATGTGTATAATCTCTCTTAAGTTGGTAAGGTATTCTAAATCATGATCCATTACATAAAGCCATCTTTCATATGGAGGAACTTGTATTGGTCCAGTCTTTTTAATTCTTTCCTCATTGAACTCTGCTCGACTTTCACGAATGAAGGAACATAATCTGTGGAACCAAAAAGTTGCACTCGTTAAATGTAAAGCTGGAGCCAGTGGCTGCAAAAACACTACTCTAAATGAAAATATTATAGAGAAATCTACGTGCAGAGGCAAAATAGCAACCAGAGGTACAATTTACAAAGACAAATACAACCATTTTTAGAGAAACGTAGATAAAAAGGCAAAACTGGCAGCATGTACAGAACGTTTGTGTAAACTAACATTCCGCTTATTGGCACTGTTCACTAACTGATAAACATGGCAGACTCACCATTTTTCAGATAGAAAAAGAAAGAGATAACAATCTCAACCTTACCATGGATAGCTGATTTCCAGATTCTTCCTTGGAAATTATGCTAGCATTCCAGGCATTGAGCTTCTCCACTACGGAAGAATATTGCTTATCAGGGACCACCAGTCGTAGTCTCATTGGGGACCTCTTTATGGGAAAGTGCTTCTGAAGCTCACGGATAACTTCCAGAGCCTGCAAGATCACAAAAGAAAAAACAAGGTTCCTTTAGTGTAGAAAGCTGCTTAGTAATGGTCCAATAAATAAAGAATTGACAACAAAGAAATTCCAGGCCAAGAATTATTGCTTAAAGGTCCTATATCTTAACCAAATCTGTCTGAATATGGCCATCAGGAACAGATGAAGAGCATGCAGTTATCATCACGATAAATAGACTCCTGACAATATTCCGTTGGGCAGAATTTTTTGTAAAGAATTTGATTGAATCCACAAGTTGGTGAAAAACACGATAGTCTACAGTGATTACAATGATACTGCTACCAATATGGTGTTCACAATGTTGGTTCCTGAAACTTTCATGATTCATCAAATAGCTTTCATGTTTCCATTTGCAGGGCTCTTATCTCAGTCATCAATATTGGCTCAACAATCCTTGATAGACCTCAAAATTACGCACTTCCAGGACTGGTCTTCTATACACTAATGAAGAAGATCTTGGTAATCCCATAAGAAGAACTGGCAAAAATTCTTGGTTCCTAAGCCTTCCATATTCATACAAAATATGCTTTCAAGTTTCCAAGTACTGGTCTCCAATTTGCTCATCAGTATTGCTTAACCATCCCTAGTGGACTTCAAAATGAGCATCCTCAGACATCCTGCTCTTTCTTATATCCATCAATGAAGAAAAACTTGGGAACTTATGCAAGATAACTAAACAGGATATCTTTATGTAAGTTACACTGTCTGTAAGCAACCAAATTACATGTAAGTTTTTTAAAGTACAAGAAGTGAGGGGAAAAAAGAAAAGAAAACAGTTGGATTGGAACTGCTACTGCAAATCCGCTAGGAACTGCAGACAATATAAGTATTTACACTGATAAAGTATAGCCAAGAGAGAGAGATAGAGAGAAACCCTTAGAATGGGTGAATGTGTGTTGGCGATTTTGCACCTCACACTTAACACATATATATACTAAACAAGGATAGTTACATGCTCCTAACTATACAATATGGGACTAAAAATAAAACAAAACTAAGAGTAAGGCTAAGTAAAGCTATACAATACTATGCTATATTCAACACTCCCCCTCAAGCTGGAGCATATAAGTCATATGCACCAAGCTTGTTACAAATGAATTTAATTCGAGGTCTTCAGAGAGATTTTGTGAAGATGTCTGCTAGTTGATCATTTGAATTGACGAAGCTAGTAGCAATACATCCCGACAAGATCTTTTCTCTAACAAAATGACAATCCACTTCTATGTGTTTGGTCCTTTCATGGAAAACTGGATTAGATGCAATATGTAAGGCTGCTTGATTATCGCATATAAGCTTCATACTTCCATCATCTCTGAATTTTATCTCTTGGAGTAGTTGTTTCAGCCAAATAAGTTCACATGTTGCCATAGCCATGGCCCGATACTCAGCTTCTGCACTTGATCTGGCAACTACATTTTGTTTCTTGCTTTTCCAAGATACTAAGTTACCTCTAACAAAAACACAATATCTAAAGGTAGAACGTCTATCTAAAGGAGAACGGCCCAATCAGCATCTGTGTACCCAACAATTTGAGTGTGGACTTTATCTTCATAAAACACACCTTGACCTAGTGCTTCTTTAATATATCGAAGAATGCGAACCACAGCATCCCAATGACTATCACACGGTGACTGTAGAAATTGACTGACTACATTGACAACAAAAAAGATATCTGATCGAGTAATGGTGAGATAATTCCGTTTACCCACAAGACGCCGATATCTTCCAAAGTCTACTAGAGGCTCCCCCTATCCTAGTACAAGCTTAACATTCGGGTCCATGGGTGTGTCCACGGGCTTACAATATAACAAACTAGTCTCTTCCAAGATGTCTGAAGAATATTTTCTTTGTGAAATGGTAATACCTGTACTAGACTGAGCTACCTCAATTCCTAGAAAATACTTCAGTTTTCCCAGGTCTTTAGTCTGAAAGTGATGAAAGAGATGTTGTTTAAGTCTCTGAATGCCATCTTGATCACTGCCTGTGATGACAATGTCATCCACATAGACCACTAGATAGATGTACTGACCTGAAGAGTTGTACTGATAGAAAACAAAATGATCTGCTTCACTGCAAAGCATTCCGAATTCTTGAATAACAGAGCTAAATCATCCAAACCATGCTCGAGGAGATTGTTTTAAACCGTATAGAGAACGACGCAATTTACACACTAAACCAAACTCCCCTTGAGCAACAAAGCCAAGCGGTTGCTCCATATAAACTTCCTTTACTAAATCACCATGAAGGAAAGCATTTTTAATATCCAACTGGTAAAGAGGCTAATGCCGCATAGCAGCAATGGAGAGGAATAATCGAACAGAGGCAACCTTCGCAACTGGGGAAAAGGTATCACCATAGTCAAGACCATAAATCTGAGTATAACCCTTAGCAACTAGGCAGGCTTTAAGTCGATCAACTTGTCCATCAGGACCCATCTTAACAGTATATATCCAACGGCAACCCACTATAGTTTTACCAGGTAGCAAAGGAACCAAGTTCCAAGTTCCATTCGTATGCAAAGCAGTCATTTCATTGACCATGGCCTGTCTCCACCCAGGATGTGAAAGAGCCTCACTGGTGCTTTTGGGAGCAGAAATAGAGGACAAGGAGGAAATAAATGCATAATAGCGTGAAGCTAATCGATGGTAACTCAAAAAATTATAGATAGGATGAGGATTACTAGTAGATCGATCACCTTTTTGAAGAGCAATAGGCAAGCTGTCAACCGAATGCGGGGCCGAAGTAGGTGAAGCCGGTGGGACAAGGAGATTGTCATCAGGGACTTCAGTGGAACCTGCAACAGCTTCAAGAGGAGGTCGGCGATGATAAACTTGAAGAGGACGAGAGACATCATCCGCAGGCGTGGAAATATAGGGAAGAGGTAAAATTTCAGAAATGGACAGTGGCTCAACGGTGGATAAGAAGAATGGTGATTGCTCAAAGAAAGTTACATCTGCTGAGAGAAGATATCGATTAGTGTCAGGAGAATAACAATGATACCCCTTTTGAAGCCTGGAATATCCCAAAAAGATGCATTTTGTGGCCTTAGTAGAAAGCTTATCTTGCCCAGGTGCAAGGTTGTGTACAAAACAAGTACATCCAAAAACCCAAGGAAGAAGATAAAGAGGTTGTGTGGGGAAGAGAATGGAATAAGGAATTTGATCATGCAACACAGAAGAAGGCATATGATTAATTAAGTAGCAAGCAGTGAGAACAGCATCCCCCTAGAAATGAAAAGGAACGTGACTGTGAAGAAGTAAAGTGCGGGCTGTCTCTATGAGATGACGATTTTTGCGTTCAGCTACTCCATTTTGTTGAGGAGTGTGGGCACATGATGACTGGTGAAGAATTCCTTGTTGAGACATAAAAGAAGAAAAATGTGCAGAAAAATATTCTTGTGCATTGTCACTACGTAAAATACGGATAGCAACATTAAATTGAGTTTGAATTTCAGCACAAAATTTCTTAAAAATTGAGAATAATTCAGATCGATTCTTCATAAGGAATAACCAAGTACATCGAGAATAATCGTCAATAAAAGTTACAAAGTACTGAAAACCCAAACTAAAAATAGTACGACTAGGACCCCAAACATTAGTGTGGACAAGTTCAAAAGAGGACATAGCTCGATTATTGAGACGCTTTGGAAACGAAACACGAGTATGTTTTCCAAGTTGACAAGACTCACACTCAAGAGACGACAAAGTAGAAAAATGAGGGACCATCTTTTGAAGTTTGGAGAGACTAGGATGGCCCAAATGATTGTGAATAAGCGTAGGAGAATCTGTGGAGATGCAAGCGGCAGGAGCGGCAGTTGATGTGAGATGGTAAAGACCTTGAGACTCACGCCCTGTACCAATCGTCTTCCCTGTACCCCAGTCCTGCAAGATTACAGTTTTATCAGAAAAAGTGAGAGAGCAATTAAGAGTGAGGGTCATTTTACTGATGGAAATAAGATTAAACGGGCACCCAGGTACATAAAATACAGAGGTGAGAGGAAGAGTAGAAAGGGGATGAGCCAAACCAATTCCTTTAGCTACAATTTTGGAACCGTTGGCTAGAGTGACAGTAGGTAAAGTAGAAGAACAAGTAATAGAGGAGAAAAGGTGTTTGTTACCAGATATGTGATCAGAAGCTCCAGAGTCTAGAATCCACGGGCCAATAGAAGAAGACTGAGTAAAGCAAACACTGGGATTACCAGTCTGAGTGACGGAAGAAACGAAAAATGACTTGGCTGCCTGATACTGGAGGTACGCATCATAGTCACTACCAGTTAGGGTAATATTCTAAGATGTGAAACCCTCAGATGAGTCAAGTAACTAGGTATTGGATGATTGGATGATGTTAGCAGTGTGAGGAGGTCGCCCGTGTAGTTGGTAACACCGATCCCGAGTGTGTCCAATCTTATTATAGTATGTGCATTGAGGACACTGTCCTTGGTTATGACCACCACCACGGCCACCTCTAGTGTTTGCCTGAGAAGCCAAAACTAAGGAATCTGAAGGGCCATCAAAAGTAACTGCCTGAGTAGAGGAGATACGCAACAAGCGGGCAAATACTTCATCCAATGAGGGCACCGAAGGGCTAGCCAGAATTTGATCTCTGACGGATTGAAGGTTAGGGCGGAGCCCAATGAGAGTCAACACCATGAAAAACTTATCGGTTTGTGTTTGTTGTGATTCTACATCATCAGTAGGAGGCATTAGAGACGAACTCCTCCTTATGGGATGCAATTTTTCCTATGTAAGTAGAAAGATCCATGTCCTGTTGTCTAACATGAACAATGTCAGAAACAACTTTGTAAAAACATTGAATATCATTCATGTATAAGCCCTTGGCCTAAGTCCAAAATTTGAAACATGTTTTATAGGCGCAAAGATAATGTAAAACTTTGGGATCCACAGATTGCCATAATAGGCTGCATAATTGTGCATCAATCTTTTTCCATTGTACTTTGTCTACAATAGAAATATCTTCCTCTTTCTTGACCAAATGGTCTTCATAACCTTGACCTATAAACCATAATTCCATAGAGGCAGACCAAGACAGATAATTTTCACTACCAATTAATTTCTCCGACGTAATAACAGGAGATCCAGAAATTACAGAAGTGAAAATACCAATTTTAGAAGCCATGATTACTTATCTGGGTGATCTGCGGCGAAGATTGACAGCAGCAACAATCTAGTGGCATTAGCGGCGATCTTGGAACGCTAGAAATGACAGAGGGGTGACCGGTAAAGAAGCACGGTCGCCAAAGGAATTGCCGGAATGGATACACAGCCAAACCAAAAGAAAAAAAGAAAGAAAAAAGGAGAAGGTAGATAATTAGGGTTTCTCTTATGGCTCTGATACCATGTTAAAATAGAGCCAAGAGAGAGAGATAGAGAGAAACCCGTAGAATGGGTGAATGTGTGTTGGTGATTTTGCACCTCACACTTAACACATATATATACTAAACAAGGATAGTTACAGGCTGCTAACTGTACAATGTGGGACTAAAAATAAAACAAAACTAAGACTAAGGCTAAGTAAAACTATACAATACTATGCTATATTCAACATACACAAACATTAATTTGAATGACTTGAAGAGTGATTGGAATCTTTGAAGAAGACATGAGTTCAAAATTGAATAATTACAATATAGGAATTTTTGAAAGAAAGTTAATAGAAAATTAGTCTAATCAGACATATGAGAGGATAGTATCAAAAAGATTAAGACACATGAGGACTCAGTGTATAGTGGTATGATATCTTAACACAAGGTGTAATAAACAAAAACAACCTGTTAAAGTAGCGCCAAGAGAGAGAGAGAGAGAGAAACCCTTAAAATGGGTGAATATGTGTTGGTGATTTTACACCTCACACTTAACACATATATATACTAAACAAGGATAGTTACATGCTCCTAACTGTACAATGTGGGACTAAAAATAAAACAAAACTAAGACTAAGACTAAGGCTAAGTAAAGCTATACAATACTATACTATATTCAACACTGCCCCTCAAGCTAGAGCATATAAGTCATATGCACCAAGCTTGTTACAAATGAATTTAATTCAAGGTCCTCGGAGAGATTTTGTGAAGATGTCTGCTAGTTGATCATTTGAATTGACAAAGCTAATAGCAATACATCCTGACAAGATCTTTTCTCTAATAAAATGACAATCCACTTCTATGTGTTTGGTCCTTTCATGGAAAACTGGATTAAATGCAATATGTAAGGCTGCTTGATTATCACATATGAGCTTCATACTTCCATCCTCTCCGAATTTTATCTCCTGGAGTAGTTGTTTCAGTCAAATAAGTTCACATGTTGCCATAGCCAGAGCTCGATACTCAGCTTTTGCACTTGACCTGGCAACTACATTTTGTTTCTTGCTTTTCCAAGATACTAAGTTACCTCCAACAAAAACACAATATCTAGAGGTAGAATGCCTGTTTGAAGGAGAACCAGCCCAGTCAGCATCTGTGTACCCAACAATTTGAGTGTGGCCTTTATCTTCATATAACACACCTTGACCTGGTGCTCCTTTAATATATCGAAGAATGCGAGCCATAGCATCCCAATGACTATCACACGGTGACTGTAGGAATTGACTAACTACACTGACAGCAAAAGAGATATCTGGTCGAGTAAGGGTAAGATAATTCAGTTTACCCACAAGTCACCGACATCTTCCAGAGTTTGCTAGAGGCTCCCCCTATCCTAGTACAAGCTTAACATTTGGATCCATGGGTGTGTCCACGGGCTTACAATCTAACAAACTAGTCTCTTCCAAGATGTCTAAAGAATATTTTCTTTGCGAAATGGTAATACATGTACTAGATTGAGCTACCTCAATCCCAGAAAATACTTCAGTTTTCCTAGGTCTTTAGTCTGAAAGTAATGGAAGAGATGTTGTTTAAGTCTCTGAATGCCATCCTGATCACTGCCTGTGATGACAATGTCATCCACATAGACCACTAGATAGATACACTGACTCGAAGAGTTGTGCTGATAGAAAATAGAATGATCTGCTTCACTCCGAAGCATTCCAAATTCCTAAATAACAGAGCTAAATCGTCCAAACCATGCTCGAGGAGATTGTTTTAAACCGTATAGAGAATGGCGCAATTTGCACACTAAACCAAACTCCCACTGAGCAACAAAGCCAGGCGGTTGCTCCATATAAACTTCCTCTACGAAATCACCATGAAGGAAAGCATTTTTAATATCCAGCTGGTAAAGAGGCCAATGCCGCATAGCAGCCATGGAGAGCAATAATTGAACAGAGGCAACCTTCGCAACTGGGGAAAAGGTGTCACCATAGTCAAGACCATAAATCTGAGTATAGCCCTTAGCAACTAGGCGGGCTTTAAGTCGATCAACTAGTCCATCACGACCCATCTTAAAAGTATATATCCAACGGCAACCCACTATAGTTTTACCAGGTGACAAAGGAACTAAGTCCCAAGTTCCATTCATATGCAAAGCATTCATTTCATCAACCATGGCCTATTTCCAACCAAGATGTGAAAGAGCCTCATTGGTGCTTTTAGGAGCAGAAATAGAGGACAAGGAGGAAATAAATGCATAATAGGGTAAAGATAATCGATGGTAACTCAAAAAATTATAGAAGGGATGACGATTACGAGTAGATCGATCACCTTTTCGAGGAGCAATAAGCAAGCTGTCAACCGAATGCGGGGCCGAAGTAGGTGAAGCCGGTGGGATAGGGAGATTGTCATCAAGAGCTTCAATAGAACCTGCAACAGCTTCAAGAGGAGGCCGGCGATGATAAACTTGAAGAGGACGAGAGCATCATTTGCAGGCGTGGAAATATAGGGAAGAGGTAAATTTTCATAAATGAACAGTGGCTCAACAGTGGATGAGAAGAATGGTGACTGCTCAAAGAAAGTTACATCTGCTGAGAGAAGATATCGATTAATGTCAGGAGAATAACAATGATACCCCTTTTGAAGCCTAGAATATCCCAAAAAGATGCATTTTGTGGCCTTAGCAGAAAGCTTATCTTGGGAAGATATAGAGGGAGTCATACAAGAAATTCCCAACACTGAGTGGATATTTATAGGAGTAGACTTAAATGGCCATGTAGGAAAAGATAAGGAAGGATATGATAGAATACACGGAGGGTATGGTATAGGTGAACGAAATGAGATGGGGGAGAATATCCTCGATTTTGCTTTGTTATATAACCTATCCATTGCAAATACACTCTTTAAGAAGAGGGATGAACACTTAATAACCTTTAAAAGTGGACTTCATAAAAGCCAAATAGACTTTTTTCTACTTAGGAATAATGAATGATCTATATTTAAGGATTGTAAGGTGATACCTGGAGAGAGTTTAACTTCACAATATAGGTTAATGGTTATAGATATCCATATTAAAAGATGGAGTAAAAGAACTGAACTTAATACACATGCAAAAACTAAGTGGTGGAACTTAAAAGAAGAGAAAATAACCTCATTCAAAAATAAGTTGATGGTAGAAGGAAATTGAAATTATGAAGCAAAAGTAAATATCATGTGGACTAATATGGTTGAGTCCATTAAGAAAGTGGCAAAAGATGTCTTAGGAGTATCTAAAAGTAAAAGGCTATTAGCAAAGGAAACATGGTGGTGGAGTGAAACAATGCAAAAAGTTATTAAAGAAAAACAGATGCGTTTTAAAGCTTGGCAGAAGATTAGAAATAATGAAAACTATGAACAATATAAGAATGCTAAAAACGCTGCTAAGAGAATAGTAAGTGAGGCTAAACTTAAAGCATATGATGAGCTCTATAATAAATTAGGAACACGAGAAGGTGAGAAAGACGTGTTTAAACTTGCAAAAGTAAGAGAACAGAAGGGTAAGGACTTAGATCATGTTAGGTGTATTAAAAGTGATGATCAAAGGGTATTAGTCAAAGAAGAGGAGATCAAACAAAGGTGGGAAACATACTTTCAAAAATTATTAAATGACAATGGCTCTGAGAATATAGGGATTGAAAATAATATAAATCTAAATAACATTGGATATTATAGATATGAACGTAGGATTAGAATTCCTGAAGTAAAAGAGGCCTTAAAAAAGATGAAATCTGGAAAGGTCATGCGGCTTGATGGTGCACCAATAGAGGTTTGGAAGCATATGGGAGATATAGAGGTAGTTTGGTTGACCAAGTTGTTTAACAAGATTATAAAATCAAAGAAAATGTATGATGAGTGGAGCAAAAGCTCTATTGTACTAATCTATAAGAATAAAGGTGACATTCAGAGCTGCACTAATTATCAAGGGATTAAACTTGTGAGCCACACCATAGGCGGGAGCTTTGTGCACCGGGGCTGCCCTTTTTTTTTCCTTTTTTTTTTAGCCACACCATGAAACTTTTTGAAAGAGTGATTAAGAAGAGGCTACGACATGAAACAAGTGTATCGGAGAATCAGTTTGGTTTCATGCCTGGGAGGTCTACCATGGAAGCTATTTTCTTGCTAAGACAATTAGTAGGGAAATATAGGGAGAGAAGGAAAGACCTACATATGGTCTTTATCGATTTAGAGAAAGCTTATGATAGAGTCCCTAGAGAGTTAATGTGGAGGGTGTTGGGTGGTAAGGGGGTTTCTTAGGGATATATAGATATAATTAAAGATATGTATGAGGGAGCGGAAACAAATGTTAAGACCACTAGTGGCGTGACTGGTGATTTTCCTGTCACTTAGGATTGCACGAAGGATCGGCATTGAGTCCATACCTCTTCACATTAGTTATGGATGAGTTAACAAAACATTTGCACGAGGAGATTCCTTGGTGCATGCTATTTGGAGATGATATAGTCTTACTTGATGAGACAAAGGAGGGTGTAAACATAAAGCTAGAGTTATGGAGAGAAGCATTAGAATTTGAAGGATTTAAAATTAGACAAACTAAGACAGAATATATGGAATGTAATTTTAGTAAGGAGAGTAGGAGTGGAACACCAGTCAAGATTGATAACCAAGAAGTCCCCGTGAAAGACCTCTTTCGGTACTTAGGATCATTGATCCATGAGAGTGGAGAGATTGAGAGGGAGGTTACCCAGAGAATCCAAGCGGGTTAGAACAAATGGAGATGTGCATCTGGAGTTTTATGTGATAAGCGGGTGCCACTCAAACTAAAAGGAAAGTTCTATAGGATGGCTATAAGACCAGCTATGCTCTATGGATCAGAGTGTTGGCCAGTTAAAGAACATGATACTCATAGGATGAGTGTCGCAGAAATGAAGATGCTGAGATGGATGAGTGATAAGACAAGAAAGGACAGAATTAGAAATGAAAATATTAGAGGAAATTTAGGGGTAGCACCAATAGGTAATAAGATGAGGGAGATTAGACTTAGATGGTTTGGACATGTCCAAAGGAGACCAACAACGGCACCAGTTAGGAGTGAGGCAATACAAGTAGAAGGTTCTAAAAGGGCAAGGGGAAGGCCCAAAAGAACATGGATAGAAGTGGTGAGGAAAGATTTAAGAACTTTGGGACTAAATGAAACCATGGTATTTAATAGAGTGGAATGGATAAGGTCTTGATGATGATGATGATGATGAGCAGAAAGCTTATCTTGCCCAGGTGCAAGGTTGTGTACAAAACAAGTACATCCAAAAACACGAGGAAGAGGAGAAAGAGGTTGTGTGGCGACGAGAATGGAATAGGGAATTTGATCATGCAACACAGAAGAAGGCATATGATTAATTAAGTAGCAAGCAGTGAGAACAGCATCCCCCTAGAAATGAAAAGGAACGTGACTGTGAAGAAGTAAAGTGCGGGCTGTCTCTATGAGATGACGATTTTTGCGTTCAACTACTCCATTTTGTTGAGGAGTGTGGGCACATGATGACTGGTGAAGAATTCCTTGTTGAGACATAAAAGAAGAAAAAGGTGCAGAAAAATATTCTCATGCATTGTCACTACGTAAAATACGAATAGCAACATTAAATTGAGTTCGAATTTCAGCACAAAATTTCTTAAAAATTGAGAATAATTCAGATCAATTCTTCATAAGGAATAACCAAGTACATTGAGAATAATCGTCAATAAAAGTTACAAAGTACTGAAAACCCAAACTAGAAATAGTACGACTAGGACCCCAAACATCAGTGTGGACAAGTTCAAAGGGGGACATAGCCCGATTATTGAGACGCTTTGGAAAAGAAACACGAGTATGTTTTCCAAGCTGACAAGACTCACACTCAAGAGACGACAAAGTAGAAAAATGAGGGACCATCTTTTGAAGTTTGGAGAGACTAGGATGGCCCAAACGATTGTGAATAAGAGTAGGAGAATCAGTGGAGATGCAAGCAGCAGGAGCTACAAGTGATGTGAGATGGTAAAGACCTTGAGACTCACGCCCTGTACCAATCGTCTTCCCCGTACCCCGGTCTTGCAAGATTACAATTTTATCAGAAAAAGTGTTAGAGCAATTAAGAGTGCAAGTCATTTTACTGATGGAAATAAGATTAAACGGGCACTCAGGTACATAAAGTACAGAGGTGAGAGGAAGAGTACGAAGGGGATGAGCCAAACCAATTCATTTAGCTATAGTTTTGGAACCGTTAGCTAGAGTGACAGTAGGTAAAGTAGAAGAACAAGTAAGAGAGGAGAAAAGATGTTTGTTACCAGATATGTGATTAGAAGCTCCAGAGTCTAGAATCCACAGGCCAATAGAAGAAGACTGAGTAAAGCAAACATTGGGATTACTAGTTTGAGCGACGGAAGCAACGAAAGATGACTTGGCTGCCTGATACTGGAGGTACGCATCATAGTCACTACCAGTCAGGGTAATATTCTGAGATGTGGAGCCCTCAGATGAGTCAGGTAACTGGGTGTCGGATGATTGGACGATGTTAGCAGTGCGAGGAGGTCGCCCGTGTAGTTGGTAACACCAATCCTGAGTGTGTCCAATCTTATTACAGTATGTACACTGAGGATGTTATCCTCGGTTACGACCACCACCACTGCCACCTCTAGTGTTTGCCTGAGAAGCCAAAACTGAGGAATCTAAAGGGCCATCAAAAGTAACTACGTGAGTAGAGGAGATACGCAACAAGTGGGCAAATACTTCATCCAATGAGGGCACCGAAGGGCTAGCCAGAATTTGATCTCTGACGGATTCAAGGTCAGGGTAGAGCCCAATGAGAGTCAATACCGTGAAAAACTTATCGGTCTGTATTTGTTGGGCTTCTACACCATCAGTAGGAAGCATTAGAGACAAGAACTCCTCCTTAAGGGATGCAATCTTTCCTATGTAAATCGAAAGATCCATGTCCTATTGTCTAACATGAATAATGTCAGAAATAACTTTGTAAAAACATTGAATATCATTCGTGTATAAGCCCTTGGCCTGGGTACAAAATTTGAAACATGTTTTATAGGCGCGAAGATGATGTAAAACTTTGGGATCCACAGATTGCCATACTAGGCTGCATAATTGTGCATCAATCTTTTTCCATTGCACTTTGTCTGCAATAGAAATATCTTCCTCTTTCTTAACCAAATGGTCTTCATAACCTTGACCCATAAACCATAATTCCACAGAAGCAGACCAAGACAGATAATTTTAACTACCAATTAATTTCTCTGACGTAATAACAAGAGATTCAAAAATTACAGAAGTAAAAATATCATTTTTAGAAGCCATGATTACTTATCAGGGTGGTCTGCAGCGAAGATTGGGCAGCAACAACAACTTGGTGGCAGTAGCAGCGATCTTGGAATGCTAGAGATGATAGAGGGGTGACCGGTAAAGAAGCATGATCGCCAAAGGAATTGCCGGAATAGATACACGGCCAAACCAGAAGGAAAAAAAAAGGAGAAGGTAGATAATTAGGATTTCTCTTATGGCTCTAATACCATGTTAAAGTAGAGCCAAGAGAGAGAGATAGAGAGAAACTCTTAGAATGGGTGAATGTGTGTTGGCGATTTTGCACCTCACACTTAACACACATATATATACTAAACAAGGATAGTTACATGCTCCTAATTGTACAATGTGGGACTAAAAATAAAACAAAACTAAGACTAAGGCTAAGTAAAGCTATACAATGCTATATTCAACACAACCTATATGTTCCACCTTGCCTGACATGAAGCTTACTGTAGGCTAAAAGCATAAGTATTAACTGGATGACATTAAAACACTACATCAAGTTTACACTTACAAGTAGCAACCACATCGTGCTGAATCACCAAACCAAGGCTGAACCATACAAATGGCATATCCACCTGTGTTACTGCCTCTGCTACACATATTCCTAGTTACAAGGGGTAGAAACACAATGACAGAAGAATCCGGATTATGGTAGACTGCTGCATTACAAAACTCTAAGAACAGGCGCAGTTTAATTGGTCAAAAAAGGCGCTGCAAGATGTCCTTACTTCATTGCATGTGATAACTTAATGAGCACCTAACAATTCTCAATAAGCAAAAAAACAAAGATGAACAGACAGAAGCTATATAAACCAAATGCTTATGGAGATAGAATGATAAACAGAAAAAAGACATAAAGAGATGTCAAAGCACAAAATGGAACACAAACAACTACCAATGCTTACAAAATCTAGGAATCAAACACAGAGGCCATGAAAGTACAGGTTACAAGTTAATAGAAGCACATTCTTCCATCTTTCAAGTTGTGCTATCAAGTATAAAATACATTTTACGTGAAGGCCTCTTATAAACTTAATGCATACTTTTTTCTCATTAAGGCTTCCAAGTTCCAACCAACAATGGCACCAAAAAATTCTAAAAACTACGAAACAAGTTCATTCAGTAAACCAGTTTCTGACAAGTTACAAAATTTGACAATACAGTTAATAGCGATCTGTACGATTATAATGTTGAATCAACAAGAAATGTCAAAACTCAATAGCAAAAAGAAGCACAAAAAAACAAACACAGAAGTGGCAAGTCATTTCTTGAACTAATAATTTGTAATTTCTGAGACGCACTGTTTGAAACTCAAAAGCCAAGATTTCACAATGTGAAGAGCTAACCTGTTTCTTTGAGCTACTGTGTGGGTCTACAGCAAAGTGGATTTCATGCATAAGCCGCTCAATCATGCTAATAGTGTATGGACGTTGGGTCTCTGGATTAATAGTCTTCTGCATTACTATTGTTGCAATATCCCGAAATTGATTTGATAACTGAGACTCCCTTTCTTTCCCTGCAACCTGAAGTTCTCCTTTCTCCAAAATCTGGTGCACATGCATGTCGATCAGTTAAACATATACAAATTTCTACAAATGTAAATTACAAAATTTAGATATTTAGCTACCAAAAATAATCAGTGCATGATGCTCACAGCAGAGGTTTGCTGGTAACAATCCTTACACGGAGAGTTGAAGCACAACGGTGATATAACCAAAAAACACTTTAAAACATATATTTTTTTAAAAGGATAATCATATGAACAAATCATAAAATCTCCATAACCCAACTTTCCAGCAGCAAAATACTTCGACAGCCACAAAAGTAGGAGATCAGAAATCTTTTAGCTTCTCTGAGCTGCTTCCTAAATAATACCCAGGAATCAGTTAGAAATTTTAAACTATCATACCCTGTCAAGTAACTTTATCTAAGGAGCAAATAAGCTATTAACAATATCTGTTACATGTTTGCGGGGCCCTCTAACAATCTCCATTATATATGATAAAAATCATGGTAAAAGGACCCAATTTCTTGTATCATGTTTGGTGGTTTTTAGCGTTGCCGATATGTAGATTATGGAGAGATCTCCATTTACACTTTCTTTACTTTTCCTCTTGTATCTATGTATCTTCTAAAACACCCCCTCAAGGTAGGAGGAGGAGGACGAGGAGGAGGAGGAGGAAGAGGACGAGGAGGAGGGGTATGTTGTGTATGACTAATTCTACCAAGAGACTATAATGAATTAACTAGTCCTTCAAGTCACTCGTTGTCAGCATATTCCTATTATTGTAGCCTGTTCTATATCCATTTCTCCCTACTCCATATCCAAGTTGTTTTCGCTAAGAAGACTACGAAACTTCAGGACTTCTAAAATGACTCCTCGTTTTTGGAAACTCCACTTAGTCTATCAATTGGCACCACTCCTATAAAGCAACATAAGAAGGTGATCTTGCAAAAAGGTGATATTGCAAAAAAAATGCATCAGCAACAAGATGATGCCTTCCCAGACAAATTTAGTTGACTTTATTTTGTAAGACAGATGACTTTGAGATAAATTTTGTGAAAATATAAGATGCCCTATCGTCCCTTTTTGGCAAGTGATCACAAACAGATTATCCTTAGGAATGTTTTGGGATGCAAGAGTTAAGATCTCTATCCACAATTAGGATTATTCTAGATGACTATACCAATACCAACCCTTTTGGCTTAATAACTGGTGAAGGAGATGATGACAGTAGTTGTGTTGCTCGTATGCAGGTGTACTTGTTCAGAGGGAGGACTTCTCCTTAGAAGCTTAAATGTATTTTGTTTCATTTGGATAACCTCCAAAAGCAGAAGCTTTCTGCAATGAAATGAAAAGAGAAGTTAGTTGAGGCTCGTCCGAAGGATATCAAGCAGTTGAATTATTTCATACTTTGTCTATCTACTAACCTTTTACAGTTAACCATTCAAGGGAAGTTCTCGCTAGGAGTAAATAACAGGATATGAGGTTTCTCCTCTTTTGGAATGATTAGGGTATTTGAGAGATGGATGATTGATGGTTTTGCAGGTTTTACCAAAGGAAACTGCATGCATACTTTTACCCAGTCTGATTGGACATCTCAAGTTTGGAATTTCTATTAAAGCATGTCTCATAATGTGTCCCCACCCAACTTCACTATGGAAATGATTCTAGAATTATTGGCATTTTCTAGTGCTTCTGAGAGACAAATTTCCTGTCAGATTCTCTCTTTGTTTTGGAAATATGGGTAATTGGAGGAGACAAATTAAAATATCTCTGGGGTATCTACCTGAGAAGTACATAATTGGGAGGAAATCTGAACCAAGCTATATGAATAGAATCATCCTTGACCTATTAATCCATTGATCCAAGTGATATTAAAGATAATGCGTGATTTATGAAAGATAACTTAACGAAACAGTCAATCTTGCAGCTGGAAGCATCTTAACAATCACATGAATGTCAATAAGAAAAATGATTGGAAGAAAATGAGCATCGTGGATGGCACCTAGGCAACATGTATTTTGGTATTATTGTTATCTTAGTCATTTTAGAAGTCTTTGATTCTTCAGAGATAACCGTGACTTTCCAAGACCTCAGCATCACTATGATTTCTCAGGATTTTTTGTGATTCTATTTTATTTTTCAGAAGCTTCAGTAGGTTTAGAACAACATCTACTGCACTTCTATAGGTTTTAATTATATTGACCTATAGTGTGTACAAACACACTGGCTGATTTGCAAGTGCATCCATGCACAAATTAGGTTGACCTAGAGATTGTAAAAACAAATAGATGAACACATCCACATACATGTGCGCACAACATACACACAGACAAAGAAATGGTGGATGCCACAGAGAACCTTTTATGAGAATAAGTTGTCTCAAGTTCATCAAAGATTAATCACAAAAACTGACAGTCTAGCCAATAATGGTGACGTCTTGATATAATGTATAAAAAAAGGGCAACCCCGGTGCACGAAGCTCCCGCCTATGTGGGGTCCGGGGAAGGGGCAGACCACAAGGGCCTATAGTAGGCAGCCTTACCTTGCATTGTGCAAGAGGCTGATTCCACACCTTGATTATTGATTATTTTCGTTTTCTTCTCATATTTCTAATTTCTTTTATCTTTTATTGTACTTTTCCACCTTGAGCCTTTTGCACAAATTCTAGAACTTGAATTAATGAACTACCTGTGCAAGAGAAAAATCTAAGAAAAGGGCAGCCCAGTACACAAATCTCCCACATATGCGGGGTCTAGGGAAGGGGCAGACCACAAAGGGCCTATAGCAGGCAGCCTTACCTTGCATTTTGCAAGAGGCTGTTTCCATGCCTCAAACCCATGGCCTCCATGTCACATGGCAACAAGTCAACCGTTGGACCAAGGCTCCCCTTCAAGAGAAAAATCTAAGGACTCTTTGGAAATTCCACTTCTTAAAATTCTTAGTTCTTTGACATCATTCACTACAAAAACCATGCACAAGGGACATCATACAATATCCCTGAAACCTCTGAAACTCTAGCATGCAAAAATATCATATGTTCTCTAAATGCTTCTTAGAATTCCCTTTTTCTAGCCTCCTTTAGAATGTCTAGACAAGCTATACTCTATGAAGCATTTTAGCATCTTTCAATTAATGCAAAAAGTAGGTCATAAACGTGGGTTAAGTAGTCAAGTATAACTCTTAGTCCATTCATACAAGCTCCACTGACCACTACATCTTAGTTATGACAATTTCATTGACTCTTACAGTTCAAAGATAATTGAGTAGCATAACATAGCCAACAAACAGAACAGATACGGCTACAAAGAAAAATGTGAAGCATGAAAAATATTGTCAGTATTAACTGGAGCATGAGAGATGAACTTGCTTCAATCAGCCACCAAATGTATATTAAGTATATCAAGAAAAAATCCATGAATACTATGATCCTATCATTGCAACTTTGAGTTTCTACTATATGGCAATAGCAAGCACAGTTCATCCAGCATGTTAAAGCTAAAATGAGTCTATCATTCAATAACTCCAGGTGTAACATGGAAGCATTTTATTTTATTTTTACATTTCCACTTACTACTGCTTCCAGCATATAGCAAAACAATTCTTAGCTCATCCGGTCATTAGGTAACTAAACTGTACTTCACTCCAACTGACCTCCAGGCATATTTTTGAATGATCATCAGTCCCAAAAGCTTTAACCAAGTCCTTTGATTTTGCAAGAATTCCTTTTGAGACATTTGAATAAACTGTCTGTGACTGCAACACTTCATCCAGATCCTTCTCCCTATACCAAAGTCATAAACACAGTTTCAGTATTTTTTCCAACAGTTATTTTCACCTTCTACACAAGACTAACCATTTGAACATGGAAATCCAGGAATATATTCTCAGAAAACCTTCCTTGGTACTACTACAAAGAACCAAAAAAATGCATTTTTACAAATAAAAATCTTGACCACCCCCCCCAACCCCCCCCCCAAAAAAAAAGATAAAAAAAGAACTGCCAGACATGGTTGCTTACCTAAGAAAAAAAATAATTATCATGGTGTTGCCACAAGTTAATACAGACAACTACAAGAAATACACTCTTGTACACTGCAATTGAAAGACAATTGCATAAAGACCATGAAAATGTTTGAAAAGTAGGGGAACCAGATCTGATAAGTCTATGAGTAAGAAGTTTCAAATGCTATTTGAAAACCAACTAAAGGTACATCAGTGAGTTCTGATACCCCACTTAAGGGCAATCAAAGGAATGCCATTATTTGTATTAGGTACATAAAAGTGCACTGTTTCTCATATCTTTCAAGATTATTTGTTCCAAGAAAGCAATTCAACTTGTCAAAGATATAGGATGATGATTTCCAGCGAGTCATGTTATCAAGGCATCTGCTGTTTGGCTTGGCCTAAAGCATAAACAAGACAAACTTCACCACTTTCAAGCTTCCACTCTGTCAAACTTGTAATCCATCCAAATGTCTTCCAATGTCGCATTAAACATAATAACTAAATACTAGTAAGAGTAGATCATGAACACCAACTAAAATTTTGCTGCACAGAGAAATCAAGTATAAACTCTCCTCCATATTGGGTGAAAAACGACAGAACCCCAACCACAAATTTCATCATAATCCATCGCTGTTAACAACTGAACAGGCTTACAATTCTTTTTCTTTTCTTTTTTTCATTTCATGTTTGCCAGAAATTGTAGACTATCGAATTGTCAATTAGCACCAAGAGAACTCCAAAGTTTAGCACAAAAATAAGAGATCAAGAAACCAACAATTTCAAAAATAAAAATAAAAATGATCGCAATGTTGATAATTATAATCACAACCATAATGGGTAGTAGCTGAACATGACCATAATTCTAAATTGATTCAAGAAATTTGAATAAAGGGAAGCAATTCAAGGAAATGGCATCTCCAACAAAACCAATGGATAGAAGAGTAACATATGCAGAGAGAGAGAGAAATTACACTCCGGAACGCCAGGAAAGGACTTTGTTCTTATAGCAGGCAATCTCGAAACGGATACCATGCTTCTTAAGACGAACAACAGCTACGTTTGTTAATCTCTTCTGCCCTATGGGCTGAACCAGAATTTTCGACATTTCTCCTCTCTCACAGACCCTTCTTTTCTGTAATTGATCGAAACGAGTTTAGAGAGAGACGAATTCGAACGCTAATCGGTGTTTCCGTACGGCAGAATCCTCCACAATCATGTGTGGTGTCAAGGAAGGCGCGACCTCAATGTCAATTTACAGTAAAATACCCCTTTTAACGGGCAGGGTTCTCGTCCTCACGGGTTGCGGATCAAACGGGTGTGACTCGAAATACGAGTTTCGCCAGCAGGTCCCCAAATATTGATATGTAGTCATTTTCGTATAAAGGGGAGCTTGGTGCAAAGGTAAAAGTTGCTGTCATGTGACTTTGAGGTCACGGTTCAAGGCGTGGAATCAACCTTTTACAAAAATACAAGGTAAGGCTGCCTACTTTAAGGCACCGTGACCCTCCCTTTCCCTGGACCCTGCATAGGCGGGAGCTTCGTGCACTGGGGCTGCCCTTTTTTAGGCGTTTTTGTATATAAAATGGGCAATTTCAGTTAGCAATTACAAATAATCATTAAACACCTTTATTTTGATAGATATTATATTACAAATTTAAAAAATATGTAACCCATATAAAATCTATGTATTTGGATGAGCTTAACCACTTGTTTTGGTTCTTAAAAAAATCAACAAAGATGAATGGTTGTAAATTTTGTTGAAAAGACCCCAAGAGACTTAAAGCTTGAAAGTCAAGAAACTGTGCTTGCCCTAGAAAATCAATACCTCGCTAAACATTATAAAGAAAACTGCCTTGCACACACTCCTGACCACTCTTATATCTTTAATGGGGAATTCGGAGGCTATATTCATGATAAGTACTCGTTCTCACATGCTAAGTGCTTTTGGATTTATTTTTATTTTTTTGGTGGATTCAAAGAAGAAAAGAGGTAATTTTCATTTCTAAAATGATTCTTTTCAAAAAGTAAAAAAAGGGCAGCTCCGATGCACAAAGTTTTTAGTATGTGGTGTCCAAAAGAGTAGACCACAAAAGTCTTTAATATGCAGCCTTACTTTGCATTTTTGTGAGAGGCCCTAATGACAACTTAAACATTCTCCTTCATTCTCTTCAAAAAGTCAAAAGTAAAAAATTGTAGTTCTCGAAGAGAAGAACAAGAGGAGAAAACATCAGAACCAAAAACCTGTGAAACTTTTGGGCTAGAGAAACCAAATGAACATGCTAGATCAACCAAATGAAAAAAGGGCAGCCCCAATGAAAGAAACTCCCATGCATGCAGGGTTCAGAGAAAGGGTGGACTACTCAATAGTACACAGCCCTACCTTGCATTTTGCAAAAGGCTGTTTCCACGCATTGAACCCATTACCTCAAGGTCACATGATGACAGCTCTACCGTTGCGCCAAGACTTTCCTTTTGTAACTAAAAGTGGGTGCTTCTCTGTAACTTTCTATGAGGTAGCACCATTATTCATCTAGACCTTTCATTTGTTTACTCCAACATTGGATATCTATCTACTGGCCCAAAATGGTGCTACTGCAATCATTCCATTATCAGAGATGAGTTGAAAGCGCCTGACCAACCCCGGGGCACCACTTGCACCACTGTAAGAGTCTAATGGTTCCCCATAAAACTGTTTTTATGCTAAACAGTAATTTATCCTCAACAAAAGAAAACTACAACATTCTTGGCACCTTAGTGCCTACTAAATCATATTTATAACATACTTGGATAATCATCTAGGAAAAAGTTATCTGACAATGAATATAGAGGATGACATGATAGAGGATGCTTTAACTGCCTTTGCCACAAATCACCAAATGATAAGGTGAGACGTATTAGCTTCTTTGGCGTGGATGAGTCCTTGACTAAAGGCAAGACATTCGGCCAAATTATTAGTCATTTTACAAACATCTGAAGAGAAAGCAATGGAACTGTTGGAACATATGACTTGAACATCTCTAATCAAGACCCAGTAACCGAGTTGCACTTGGATTGCCACTTAGCATATCCATCAAATTTCAACATAAAATAACCTTCAGGAGGTAGCATCCATTGCACCCAGATGATTTTTACTTGCTTCCCTGTCAATTCTGATTGTTTCCACAGCCTTAAACTGTGCAAATCCTATTTCAACAGCCACGTTGGTTTTTTGCCATGAGATTTGTCACCTCGATCACTTGAGCTTTATTTTTTTTGCTCAAATGACCAAACAAGTTTTAATTTGTTCTTAAGGTATATTCATTGTGCCCTCTCCATATGTAATATACAGAAAATAGCAGAAGATTTATAGCCGATTCTTTTATCCTTCCTTTATTTGAGAAGTAGGCCATCCAATTGCATGCCTTACTCATTGTTTATCATCTGATATATATGTTTAATGGATGATAAAGGATATATATGATAAAGATTTTTCTTTGTTCATGGTCTATCACGAAGCTTTTGCCACCAAAAGATTTTAACTTTCTCACGGTAATTTATCATAAGGTTGCATTCATCGTCCAATGTTTCTTGGACCTTTTGTGCTGTGAAATAGATAATGTAACACACACATACAAGAGAGGCTTACACCCTCAATATTTTTAAGAAATAAAATTTGAAGTTATTTTGGTACCTAGCCATTTAAGACAGCTGAATCAGATGAACAGCTTGGATTATTATAAAAATAAAAATAGTAGGCCAATCATGCATTTCTCGGTGGAAAGACTTCTACAGTAGAATCCCCCCTCCTGAAAAAATAAAAATAGCAGGCCCATTATGCATTTTTGGAAACATTTTCATAGTTGAAACACGTGTACATGTGCTTCAGTAGGTAACAGGAAGCACCAAGCGGTAGGAAACAAAATGAGGTACAGGCCCACTTTTTTGCATTTTTTTTAATGGAGCCAAAATGTTCACCATCTACTTATCCTCAATCAGATGGCCTAGTACCAAATCTCACATCTTTTGAATGCCTCTGTGGGTTTCAACTCCAGGCCTCTTGCACTTTATAAAATGGGCAGTTACTACACAAAGGCCCTCATTCACCAAAGCTGCCCATTTTACAACTGAAAGAAGTTAAAAAATTGAAGCCCTTAGAGGTGTCTAAAAGACAGGATTTGTAGCTATGTCATTGAGTGAAGGGGAGCTTTAGCGCACTGGTAAAGTTGTCGTCGTGTAATCTTGAGGTTACGGGTTCAAGACATGGAAACAGTCTCTTGCAAAATGCAAGGTAAGGTTGCGTATTATTGACCCTTGTTGTAATAACCCAAAATTTTAACCCTAAATTAGTAATAAAATAAGATAAATTAATTAAAAATTTTATGCATAGAATTTGATTCTAAAATCAAAAAACTAGAAAGCACACGTCGATATGAATTGAACGGTATAAAGAACGTCGAAAACGGAATTTGGATGAGTAAGATATGACCATTTTAAGTGTAAGGGTAAATTGGTAAATTGCCAGGGATGTTAATTAAATGGATTCGTTTTGATAACGGCACCCATTTTCCACTTCTATTAGAGTTCTAATGGAGGAAGGCACTGATCTACCTTTCATTCGGAAAAATTGAGACTTAGCTTACTAAATACAAGTTTCCCCTTCCATTCCCATGTCAAACAACCAGAGGAGAACCCTTGTTTTCCCCTATGCACACCACGAAAACGAGTTGAAGTTGCACATACTAGAGGGCTCTGATCTCCCATCTCTAGCTCTAATCAGGTTACATACTTTAACTTGTTATTTATCTTATTTTCCAACTTTCCCCTCACATATCTGTGCTAAATCAGATCAAAATGGCCGTTGGATGGCCTATGGATTAAAAAACGTGGAACATGGTTAAACCCATGTTAAAGACATCTCAAATAAGAAATCTAAGCCGTTCATTGTGATCTTTGGACTCAAAAATCTTAGGAATGGTGAAAACAGATCCAAAATCGGAGCTTCTGGGGCTCTGATCAAGGTGGACAGCTTGGGTTTATCGTCCCTGATGGATAGTGAACCCAAGACGCCCACCGGGACGCACAGACGAGGACGCGTGCATGTGGGTGCTCCGTCGCACTCGTGCATATCGCACACACGCGTGGGACGCTCTTGTGCGTTGTCCCGAATGTCCAGAACGCACTGGGTGTCCTGGGTGCGCAGTGCGTTGGTGTAAGCCAGTGCAAACCGCATTGCCCGTGTAAGTCGGTGCACGCGTACTTACCCCCTATAAATTAATATATTAATTTATGAAGTCTTTTCACAAAAAAACTTGATTTTGGGAGCTACAGGTTCAAATCACAAGCGAAAACATCCGTTGCGACCGCATTGACGACGCAGACCTAGATTTAGCTTGAAAACCTACATTTGACTACTTTTATATTAGTTAAATTATAAAATATTAATTAATAACTTAGAACCGACTGATCAAAGGGTAATCAGGCATCAAGACTTGAACAATGAGATAAAGTATGATAATAAATAAGGGTTCTAAGGGGCATATTAGCATGACTACTCTAGAAATTGATCTAGACCATTGGTCTAGACCAGATCTTAGAAAATTATTGATCGAAGGATGATCTGACCGTTAGATTAAGGTATAAACGTTAGATACACACAACAACGAACAGATGAACATGAGATAAGACTAAATTAAGAACCAAATCATAATTAGATATCTTAGAGGATGATCCAGCGGTTGGATCACTATAGATTTCCTTATGATGAAATAAATAACATGAAATAGTATTGTGATACTGATAAGTACATATGAACGTATACGATAAGGGGATTATATGCTTGAGTTAGGTGATCTTACGTCGAGGTAGGTGACGACATTTAATGTTTTATTTTGATTTTAAAACCTTGTATTATCATGGCATCATGATTGATTGTGATTAAATTACACTTATTATTAATTGATGATTTTGTGAGATTTAGAGTTTTATGTTATGATCGCTATTTGATTTCAATCATGTATTGAATGGATTATGACCGATAGTTTCATGAGATTAAGATTATCTACTTATGCACAATTAGAAAATTATCTTTCCTTATTGCATCAGTGAAACTGATGAGTTTTCATGAGAAGGAAAGTGGAGGCTTGGTGGCTTATCCTTTTAGAGGCTAACCCCAGGATGAGGGGCGTGCCTTGGGGATTGCGAGCGACGAGTGCTCCTGGTTTTCAACATACGTGATTTTGTGTTTTGAGTTTTATGACAGGTGCTCTCACTCGGTGGATGTCATGCTAGGAGGGAGAGGGCTGACCACCTACCTTCCGAGATTTGTGATGCGATGTGATAGACACTTGCTTGTAGATGGCTTTCAGTAGGGGTTGGTAACATGGATAGTTCACACTATCAGTCCGGGCCTTTCCATGTGAACGGATGCTAAAGTCTCTCGTTATGGTGTCGATGGGGAGCGATGGTAGTTGAGGCCCTGGAGGGTTGCCATTGCGGCATGACGATCCATACTCTTATTTTGTGTGCTTGCATGATGAGCATGGAGATGTGATGGTATGCCTGGGTGTGATGACACTTAGAGGTTTGATATGGGTACTCATAATCTGTGATACGAGTATATGGGACACTCGTGGGTCCCATGTACCTTAGGGTGCCCTGTTATTATTGAATGCTCATTTACATGAGATTATACCATGTTTTAAATCCATGAGATGCATGTTTTATCATATATGATGTTTTGAGATTTTATTAACATTGCTTAAAATAATTATATTCTTGTAGAAAATTGCTTTACTCATTGTATCAATATGATTATTCAATTTTATTCCATTGATATACATTAAATGTCTAGATACCTACCAAGCATTGCGTTATTGTTACAATGCCTCATATATTAAAGAAAAACAAGATATATGAGGAGTTAGAAGAATAGTAATCGAGAAGTCTCATTTAGAGGTATGTTCTAATTTCACATGGATTGTGTATGTATATATATGTTATTGGACTACTGTTATGGGAATGTGGCTGATGACTGGATGATCCTAGAATAGTAAATCTATTTTAAACATGTTTACTTGGAAAAAAAAATTCTTGTTTTGCATCAATGGTTGACCTCGAGATTTTTCTAAAAATGAAATTCGATTAAAATTGTTTTTCACTGTTTTGGTTTTATAAAATTGGGGCCCCACCTTTCAAAAAGTTTTATAATAATAAAAAAAAAGTATTGAAAACCTGGGTCGTCACACTTGTAATCTGCCCCTTCCCTGGACCCTGCATATGGGGAGCTTCATGTAGTGGGCTGCCCCCCCCATTGAGTGAGCTTTATGTAGTGGATTGCGAGCGACGAGTGCTTCTGGTTTTCGACATACGTGATTTTGTGTTTTGAGTTTTATGACGGGTGCTCTCACCCTGTGGATGTCATACTAGGAGGGAGAGGGCCACCCACCCACCCTTTGAGGTTTGTGATGTGATGTGATATGATATGATAGACACCTACCCGTAGATAGTTTTCGGCAGGGGTTGGTAACATGGATAGTCCACACTACTAGTCCGGGCCTTTTCATGGGAACGGATGCTAAGTCTCCCGTTATGGTGTCAACGGGGAGCGGCGATGGTTGAGACCCTGGAGGGTTGCCACTACGGCATGACGATCCATACTCTTATTTTGTGTGCTTGCATGATGAGCATGGAGATGCGATGGTATGCCTGGGTGTGACGACACTTAGAGGTTTAATATGAGTACTCATAATATGTGATACAAGTGTATGGGATACTCGTGGGTCCCATGTACCTTAGGGTGCCCTGTTATTATTGAATGCTCATTTACATGAGATTATATCATGCTTTAAATCCGTGAAATGCATGTTTTATCGTATATAATGTTTTGAGATTTTATTAGCATTGCTTAAAATAATTATATTCTTGTAGAAAATTGCTTTACTCATTGTATCAATATGATTATTCAATTTTATTCCATTGATATACATTAAATGTCTATGTACCTACCAAGCATTGCTTGCTGAGGCATTACGTTATTGTTACAATGCCTCAGATATTAAAGAAAGACAGGACATGAGGAGTTAGAAGAATAGTGATCGAGAAGTCTTATTTAGAGGTATGTTCTAATTTCACATGGACTGTGTATGTATATATATGTTATTGGACTTAATTATACTGTTATGGGAATGTGGTTGATGATTAGATGATCCTGAAATAGTAAATCTATTTTAAACATGTTTACTTGGAAAAAAAAAAAAAATTCTTGTTTTGTGTCAATGGTTGACCTCAGAATTTTTAAAAAAATGGAATTTGATTGAAATTGTTTTTCACTGTTTTGGTTTTATAAAATTGGGGCCCCACCTTTCGAAAAGTTTCATAAAAAAAAAAAAAAAAAAGTATTGAAAACTCGGATCGTCACACTTGTAGTCCGCCCCTTCCCTGGACCTGCATATCCCATCCCAACCCCCCCCCCCCACCCAAAACAGATAATGAACATCTTGGATTCATGAAAATTATATATAATGTAAAGTAACCCCAATAGCCCACTTTTCTTTCTGCCACTCAGTGCTTTCCATTATCCATGGAAGCACTGATAGTGTCTCCCCTCTCTACCGTATTGGATGCTTCATAGGCAGAAGGAAGTACCAACAATTTTTTTGTGTTTTTCATGGATCCAAGGCATTCATCATCTGATTCAGCTTCCATCATAGGCAGCAAATCTCGTCTTGTGGATGTCTCTAGGTGCTTCATTTTTTTGGGCTCTTTTGGCTTATAAAATGGGTAGTTGTTACAAAAACGCTTTCACTCAGCAGAGCCGCCCATTATATAACCAAAAGAAGCCAAGAAATAAAGCCCCTATAGGCCTCCAAAAAGACGTGGTACATTGCTGTCTGATTGAGGTTGAATCAGACGAATGTCTTGGATCAATGAAAAAATAAAATGGATGAAAGATTCTAAACACGCTCCTTAGTGACACATGTCATTGATAGAATCAAATTGCTCCTCATTGAAAGAACTCACAGGTAACCCATTAGTTGAGATCAGCCCATGTCCTACATGGGCGGTTCAGTGTAGTAGTTGCTAAAGACACAACAAGAATAACATACAGGAATATGAAGAAATAAGGGACCCTTGGAAGATGCTTTGGTGAGAGTAACCACAGAGACTCCATCAGTGAACATTTGATACCCCACGTGTGCTTAAATCAGATCCTCTCATAGTCAAGCTTGTCTGACTGCATGGGGCCAATTAAGAAGAATCAGCACTTAACCCAGCACCAAAATCAATTTACAAAAGGGTTTCAACCACATGAAATAGATGTCGCAAAGATCAAGGAAAAGAAACTAAGCACTTGAAAGTATCAAAAGCTTTTCTACCATCAGAAGGATTCAACCAACAAGTGGCCACAATAAATCATGTTCGATATGCGACAGTTTTAAATCACTCTTATCATGTTTTTAGGCTTTTTGTAAAGTATTTAGAACATAACCTGTAAAATCTTGCTTGGTAAAACCCCTTGATGAAGTATTCAAGTACAGAAATAAACAGAAAAAAGCATATTTTCATAAGCTTCAATCAAGAGTTATGCTTAACATCTATTCCCGATTCATGAAAATGGGAAAAGCTGATAAACATAAACTCCAATAGACGTTTCAAATTGGAGCCTTCCATACTCATTTTTACAAGGAATTAATTACCTTGATTAGCATGTCTGTGGGAAGCCATGCCGGTGCAGTTGGGATCCCAACCCAAGCAATCTGTCAACAGAGCAGCGAGTTAGATGGAATGGAATTGTATCTGGCTTTCCAAATTAAAAAGTCATACCCGGTTTCCATTATCACATATCAAATTACAACTTTACAGAATTACCAAACAAACAAAAACATGTCCTTAACATGATAGCAATTACCTATGTCAGATTATAACAGAACAATTTATATATTCATTTCAGAAAAAGAAAAAACAGAACAAATTATATAGTAGAACAGCAAAATACAAGAACTAGGAAGTCCAGACCAATAAGCATGTCCACATAGGGATAATCAAGGGGATGATGCTATGATGTTCTCAGTAACCATGCTGAAGGGTAAACGTTCTCCATTATATACTTGTGAAGTTACTTTGATTTGCCAAAGAATGAGCAAAACATGTAGTTTGTTGTGGCAAACAAATACATCTTAAAATATAATCAACATGGGTGTTCAATCCTTGCAAGCATAGTGGGGCATCATTGGACCACTACTGTTTCTCCAGAACATTGGACATGTGACTTTCTTAAGCCAAAAGGAGTTATTTCTTCTGACTAATAGATTTCTTGCTTCCATTGACAAATTGAGGAACTAGTTGGCTTTAAAAATCATATTTGCTGTAGTTTCCTTTCTGACCCCAAACTAAGGTGTTGGTTCCAGGGACTGAAATTCTTTGCTAGCTCTGTATATGAAGATGATTTGGTCAAGTGGCACTATGCAATATGTGACAACTCATCCTTCTAGTTTCAAAACTCCAGCATCGCCCACTAGTCATAGAGCTTAGGTCCAGTCAGTCATTTCTTCACAGTAAACCAAACTTGGTTTAGGAAACCAGAATTTTCGGCTGGGTACTTGTGCAATTAATTTGCCATTCATAGATTTTCTGTTAGCTGACCTCTAATCAGGATAAGGTCTTGATGATGATGATAATAGATTTTCTGTTAAGGGAATAACTCTGTCTGGGGTTAGTTTCATAGAAGATTGCAAGTGATGAAAATTCAAGAAACTTAAATAATAGGACGGGAAGAAGCTAGGCAACTGTATTTTCTTTTCTTTTCTTGTTTTGTCTTTTTGGTAGGCATGCTGGATTCTAATGGATAACCCAATAACCCATGAGTGCTTCGAACCAGTGACAAAGCACAGGAGAGGACCTTCTAGCGCCACTGCAGTAGATAGCCATAGCTCAAACTGTTCGATTTTGCTCAATTGTGATATCTTTTCCAGAAACTACTTAATGCTGGAGAATTCAGTGGCACTCTAACATGGCCCATTTCCCAGTATTACCAATCAACTAACTTAAAGGACCTTTTCCTAGATTACTGACATTCATAAGTCACATCCGAAGAGTTTCAGTGGACCTGGAAAATCTGTCAAATGTGCTCAGTTCCAGTACAAGGGTCATAATGCAGTAAGAGGAAACCCAATCTACTTTATGGTCTACCCTTTATGGAAGTTGTCAATGATTTACGGTGAATTTTCGAGGTGGTTTTATGCTAGCTACAATTTCCAATATGTAGGCAATGTCTGTAAAGCATAGCATAAATGGAAGAATCTTCCCGTACATTCACTATACTCATGGTATTCTTTGCTGAGAACTGCCAAAATTGGTCATTTTGACTGAAATGAAACATAAAGAAAAATGGGGCAATCTCTGTCCCTGTTGTAATTGTTTGGTTTCTGATTTAACATATTTATCTTCAAAAAACAAGTGAAACATAAAGGGAAGTTCTTGGAACCGCATTCAAGTAGTTGCAGCTACACAAGATTCTCCATAACCTATAGGACATCAAGGTATTGCAGATATTGCCGCCGCAAAAGAATTCAAACCAATAGACATGTTTTAAACAGATCGTCACACAATACTGGTAAGATATCACAAGGCATGTCATTTTAACTCTAATACTATGAAAGAAGGGTTGATAAAACATACATATGTCCATCAACATCAGCATTCTGAATTACTTTCAGTAAGTATGTGTGCAAAAGCCGGGGTGATTACACCTCTAAGCAAACAAAAGATAGAATCAGAACAACAGAGAACTTAACTTACAAGTGCATATTCCCCAGTCTCAAAAATACGTATGTCCAACACCTAGCACCAAGTATATATATGAGAACGAGGAAGGACAATAAGATTCCATTACAACGGAGGAACCTAAAAAGTTCCACAGAAAGTCATTCCGCAAAAAGATATAAGTTCCACCCAAAAAAAAAAAATGTCATGTTAACAAGTTCAAAGCAAAATAATAAAGACTACCTCACCACGGTCTTCATAGATGTAGTCCAAGCCTTTATAGTAAGGTGGATGCCCGACAGATAAGTACTGAAACCAAAAAATAAAATAAAAAATTACTTGGAGTTTCTTTATGAAGTTACACCAAATGCACGAGGCATACAGAAACAAAAGTTAACCAATGAGCAGATACCGAGAAACCTCCATAAGATTGTCTGGAACAGATATATAGAAGCTTATTTACAAGACCCTTTTACATATGCTTTGAACATAACCTCCTGATTCACAAAACCACTATTTCGGGTTGAGCATGGTATGCCATTTACAACATGGCCAGATCCCAACCATGGGATGGCCCTATGATTAATTCATGCTAGTTTGAGGATATGTATGTATGAAGTTATCTCCTTTAACAAAGCAGGAAGAAGGCATAATTTAGAACAACACTTTCCATCTCTTACTTTCATAGAAAAAAAGAATTTAGGAGATGAAATTCTGATTACATTACCAGAGAACAACTTCTGACTTCTCTTTCTTCAACTGAATACGAAAGGCAAGTTTTTGTGAACATACATATGCAAATATTATACATTGTCCATTCACATGTGTATCTATGCAAGTGTTTATATGGCAGTGTGTGTCTGTATGTGTAGAACAGGTTGCAAATGTATGAAGGGAAGGATTCTGTTCACAAAGGCATGCATACTTGATTCACAAGCTCAACAGTTTTAACAGTACATAACATGCCATGCATGTTAGGGTCTTAAAATAAGAGTACTAAGTTTGTTTCCCTCTCAGTTACGACTCAAATAAGAGGTGCAGTATCTGTCATAGCACCATATATAAATTTCATTCATTCAATGCAAGAAACTTTAGTGGCCTTGTACAATTTCTCTCACCTACCTAGTTGTTCTTCTTCTAGTTTAAGACCAAGCAGAATAAAAAACAAGCTGTATTTTCATTGACAATTTGTCTAGTTATATATGATTAAACTTGGATGTTATAATAGTCTACACCCATTACATCATGCAAGGAGAGCAAGAGATTGGAGAAACCATTCATGAGAGAGATGGAGCTAACTTTAGAGGATTAGAGGTGCAAATTTCCCATCTTAATGAGAAAGTACAGAAGATATTCCAGAAAATATGTAATGACACTTAATAATTCGACTGTGGCCATAATTTTCTTTCTTTTTTATTTTTTTTAATCAGAGGATCTGGCCATAATTGTTATCATACAGGTTAGCACCAGGCTGGCATAAGTACTTTCTTCCTTTGTTTGTATTTTGGGCCATGGTCTTCTTCTTTACTAATAAGTCTTTACTAATAAGATCACTCTTGAACACCTTGTAATCCTGATTTTATCTTTGTGAAACTTATTATACACATCATGAGCCCCGACTTAAATCATCTCATGTATAAATCGAGAGGCAAGTTGACTGACATCTAAATTTCACTAACCACTAAATTAATTGAATCATATAAATATCAATGAAGTCTTTTCCTACACTTAACTCCTTATCAATGTATTATTGCACGTTCAAAAGGAACATAAGTAAAAAAATGTGGCATTCTGGCCATGATCGTATTGACATATCCACAGTTTTCTTTTTCACTTATTAGTTTCTTAATAATTGTTATTAATTCTTATGTGACCTAGAGGATACTAATTCACTTTTGTATTTGGCCCTTTATACCTTCTAGTTATTGAGGGCATTCATACTATTGCTGTATTAACAACAGATATCACATCCAATCTTTCTTTTCTGAATATGACAGTAATAGGACTTAGCAAAAATAGGATTGGGAAAACAATTAGAAACCATAAATAAAAGTTAAAGATCAATGTCTTCACATGTTAACAGAAATTCTTTAAGTAACACATCATTGACATACAGTCTCAAGCTAGAGAGAGAGAGCGAGAGAGAGAGAGGAAAGCAGATTTGCTGAAGAAGCATGCGCATCGAACACACAAGACTGTAACAATATAAAAATGGAATGCAGGAAAAGTAACTGCATTGCATCACAAGCACTTACATTGATGCTATTGAGGTATTTTTCCTTATCCACCCTCACAATCTGTCCTTTCTTCACTAAACAAATTAAAAAAATACAGAAAGTTAAATTCCTACTAATGAGTTCAAGGGATACATTTAAGGTTGAAAATTGACAAGATTAAGCACATTAAACTTTTGATCTTTTAACTAATTTGTGACATCTGGAGGGAGCATCACTTTTGACACCTTGGCTTTGAGAAAGTGCAAACTCATGGTAAACTTGAACCTTGAAAAGCTTCTGTCCTTATCTTGAATTACACAAAGGACAGGTTGGAATAGAAAACAGGCGAAGAATCATATGATGTTTCTACATGAAGACATCAATCACACTGAACAAGTCCGCAAATGGTTTTGAACTTTTCCTCTACACTGGTGTAGTGCAAAAATCAGATCATTTTCACCATGTTTCATTACCTAGTTTTATCATCTTTTGCCCCGCAGAAGAAGATTATACTTTTTCTGTAGAATTTTGGTGTGACTAAAGATATATATTGTAGAGGAATGCTAAGCAGTTTAAGATGCTTCTCTGCAGACCTCTAGAGATTGGTAAAAGTGTAGCTGGCATAAGTGCTATACCAATTTCACTTCTCATAAATGTCAAAACATCCCCATCTGCAAGTTCAACTTTCAGATTATCTTCACCCAGTGACAAACAAGTTGGAAACACTCATTCTCTCATGTTGCATCCTTTTCTGATTTGGACAAGATCGGTGGCACTTAGCAAGTAACCATAGCCACTATTAGAGGTGCTTTTGCAGATGTACATCAGTTTCCAATGTGTCCAGAATGGAATACATGTAGAAGCACCGAATCATATATAATACAAAAATATACAATATGTTATACAGATATAATATACTGAAGAAAACTGAGGATCTTGAAAGGCAGGGCTAATTTGTTCATATTGCCCATCGAGGCAATTTAGTATGCCTGCAGCCAATATTTTTATGCCCTTCCTTTGACATAAAAAGCAATAAACATTTTATCGGACTGAACAACTTGTTCTCCCATGAGGTTCTGCATGTTCCCACATCTCATTTTGCACATTCCTTCGTGTCACAACCATGACATTGTCAATCCGCTCCAAACATAGCAACAGAAAATAACCTTGGGAAAGACCTTTTTCCAGGGTTCATATGGTAAGTAAATTGAGTACAATCAGGACTTCATCCCCTTTAGACTACAAGGTCACAGAGAATCCTTTAAGATGTCTTGGTTTCTTCACTCCATAACATGACAAACTCGAATCTGTGGACTCTGGGTGTTTTTCCCTTTTCTCTTCTGAATCTGGATGCAGGCACAGGAGTCTCTTGTTTTGCCACCGTGCTAGAAGGCCTTTGCTCGTCTGTGGGTACTTTCAATAATCCTCTTTCTTAAGGTGATAACTTACATACCTTCCTTGGCATTCTGGAGCAGAATTGTTTGATTAGGAAGTATATTTACTCTATTATATGATCATTTTCCTAACTGTAACTAAGGCTTCTGCATCTAAGTTCATTTCTTAAGTGAAAAATGATTCCCAGGAATCTAATTCTGAAGAGTTTTCTCACCTTGAATCTAAATTGGTGGTTGTGATAAAATGAGAATGGGTGAGAATGCAGATCAAATACCCTCGTGACAATGGCGAGAATTCAATTCTCAGACGTGGGAACTATTTTCAATTATAAACGAGAACTGAATGCACCCAAGAGAATTGAGTTTCAAGTGACTGTAAGTGCACAACCATTGGAACTAAATTCTGGGAATTTAATTCCTCACTTAAGAATTACACTCCAAGTGTACAACCCCTCCCTGTGAGTTCCCAGTGAAAGTGTTCTGCAAAGTCTTTCAAGAGTTTCCAGCTAGTCTTTTAAGTTTCTAACTTCTAAGGCACAATTAAGTAGTAAGTACACGAAAAGTAGGTTCACTGGTCGATCGAAAGGAAGGGTTCATTTTCTTTCATTTTTAAGCGAAAGGAGACTCACTCGAGTAAACTGGTTTCTTGGGTCTGGCAGTGGTTGTAGCCACTGGCTTGGACGGCTGCTGGTTCTCTGTCTGAACCATCTTTTCGTTGCTGGGTTCCTCTGCATTTTCTGCTGCTGCTTTGATGGGCAGTCTTTGAAGGGAATTTCTTCTTAGTGTCTGGGGAAGGACTGCAGTTTGCCGAGAGAAGGGATGATGAGTGAGAGTTGAGGAGGACGCCATGGGAAAAGAGAGAAGAGGTGATGATTTTCTGGTTTGAACAGGGGAAGGTTTTGGATTTTAGCTGCATTTTCTGCCATTGATTTTGGTTTGCAGATAAGGTATCCCTCCGTCCATTGACAAATTCCTGCTATCAAGCTGAGTTACGAAGATCGAAATAGTAAAAAAATTATGCAAATAATTAATTTTTTTTGAAAAAGTCTCCACTTTTTGATGCTCTAATATTTTTTCCAACAAATCTTAAATTTTTACATTTTCTCAATTTAAAATAAATTTTAAAAATTAACACGAGTTTATCTTATAAAACTCAAATTTCAGTTTAAAGTAAATTTCAACAGCATAACATAAATTTATCTAATAAAACTCAAATTTCACAAATAATTTGTCAAATTCTCAAATAATATCTATAAATCTAGTTAAAATTTAAATAAAAATCATAAACTCATACTTCAGAAAATATTTTTTCCTCATATTTTTTCTAACTCTTTTATATATATATATATATATATAAAACTTACCCAATTTTACGAATATTGGGCTTGCTGTTTATACTCGAATCTAAACTTTGACTATGCTGATCTAATATATCATTTTGTGCCCACATTGTGTAACGATTTCCTGTTTTGATAGGGATTTAGCGGCTTTAAATGGATATCTAAAAGGGCAGCCTGATGCATGAAGCTCACGTGTATGCACGGTTTAGAGAAGGTGCATACTACAAGAATTTATAGCTCGCAACCTTATCTTTCACTTTTACAAGAGGCTATTTCTACACCTTAAACCTGTGACTTCAAGGTCGCACAATGATACCTTTACCATTGCGCCAAGGCTTTTTTTCAATGTATATATATGTGTGTGTGTGTCTATATATATATATATATATATATAGTTTTTTTTTTAGAAGAAGTGCTTCGTTAATCCTTTATATTTCATGGCAGTTCATGGCATTGCTTTACCAAATATGGTTTTTTCGATATTAATAAAAATTTGGCACCAACTAACAGAATTCACCAACCCCACTTGGAAAACTCGAAGAATATTATTAAGTACTTGTTTTTTGTATTGTTAAAAGTTGAAGGAAAATTACTCTTTTTATAGAATTTGTAGGTAGTTATTTTTTTCATCCGGGACTCTTGAAACTTGGTAGTTAATTCCTAGTACATGAATGTATCTATTTGTTTAAATTTTAAGACATAACTCTTAGTTTTAAAAACTCAAATAATTTGTTTAAATATTTAATTAATATTCAAAATATCTAACAATCTTCACTTAATTAAATATATTTAATATTAAGTAAAAACTTTATCCTCAGCTTAAATACAATAAAAGAAAAAAAAAGAAAAGAATAGATAACGAGAGTCTGTAATACGTAGCCGTACTTTGCATTTCTGCAAAAGGCTGTTTCAATGCTTCAAACAAGGCCCCCTTGAGGTCATGGGTTCAAGGGGTCAAAACCACCTATTGTAAAAATTCAAGGTAATGCTAAGTCTGCCACTTCCTGGACCCCACATAGGCGTGAGCTCGTGCACCAGGGCTGCCCTGCAGTATAATTCCTCTCTCCCTCTCTCTCTCTCTCAATCATCCGAGGCAGAACTTCCATATCCACAAAATTCTCTCTCGCATGGAGCAACCACGTCCACAAAATGGTTACTGGATGCTTCCCAAACTGAACATCTCCTCATCTCTTAGATTCTCTGAAAACGAAAGGCCCATTATGCTCTTCTTCAAATCGAATACCTGTCTCTACTCCTGACATACTGAAGAAAAGAGCCCAATTTCAGTTCGCAGAATCTCAACGTTTCCATCATTCCTCCATTTCAGTGAACAAAATGAGCATCACCCTGTTCATAAGCTGTTCTGATTTGTATAATTATCGCCAAAAATCTACCCATTTTTTCTGTTCAAATCCCCAACAGTCTAAGCCGATAAACAGGTCCCATGTGCCCGTTAAAGCCAATGCATTTGCCACTGAAAGTCGCTCTATAGATGAAGAATCTGACAAGTTATTCAGATTAAGTAGAAGATCAGCAATAACTACTGCCTTTACGGTAGCCTCTTTGGCTTTGGGTCTTCCTCAGGATGGTTTGGCAGCTGTAAAACAGGGCCTGCTAGCTGGGAGAATTCCTGGTTTATCTGAACCAGATGAAAATGGTTAGTCTTCGTCTGCTAGAATTTTCTCTTACTATTGCTCTTACAAACTTATCGACTATATTACTAGCCAAAAGTTCACTTCCTTGTTTCATATCTTTTATTTCTAGGATCTGGATCCATCCGGTCAAGTAGTAACAAAACAGTGAAACAGAAGTTGTTGGAACTGGAAATGAAAGAATATAAACAAAGTTATTTTGCTCAATTTTCTAACAAGAATCTAAACAAAATTATCGTACTGTCTCTTGATTTTCCACTATGAGATACATGCAGATTTCATTATTACATTATTATACCTGGTTGTTGTATGAGCTAATTTAGGTTTCTTGTCTTAATTTTTTATCCCATTTTTTATGATACATTCATGTGATGTTACTGTTATTTATCTGGATTACATTGCCTCTCAAAAGAGCCACTGATTAAATTAATAAAAAAAAAAACCTAGAAATATCATATATTATTCCTCTGTCTCAAACAGATCTCTACTGTATAAAATTCAAACCTGTGGACATGTATTTCTTTGAACCATTCCGAAATCAAGCCAGTTAGATACAACAAGCAAACACGCCACTTCGTGGCTTCCGGACTTAGTTATCTCTGAGCAGAGGCTGCACTAGACACCAGAAAGAATGCACTTACAGTAATATACTCCGCAAACATGGTTTGACAATTCATTTGTTCTTCATATGAATAGCAACACCTCTTTTTACAGCAAAGCTCAAAGCATCTACGAATTTTGATATCCAGATTGTTAAATAGCAACTAAAGGTTTTCTCAAACTATCTTTTGTTTAAGCATGCAGGTTTCAGAGATTTAATAGGAATTAGGATGAGCTAATGCAATAGGCTTCTCGTGTTGTATTATTTTATTTTTCTAATCTAAATAAATGGCCCTTAATAAGAAAAGAAATTTGCTCAGACAGGTTGGAGGACATATCGCAGACCAGATGAAAAGTCTGGAGGACATGGGGTAGGGTGGAGTCCAATTATACCGTACACATTCAAAGTACCACAAGAGTGGGAGGAGGTAATTGTTCTGATTGACTGAAGGTCTATCTGTGTATACTGCAATTTGAATATTTAAGAATCATCGTTCCACTTGAAATATTTAATGGTTCTTTCCTGTTTAACCTGACAATATGTCCCCAAATCAATGTACATTCCATGTCTTAGGTCCCTGTATCAATTGCTGATCTTGGTGGCACAGAGATTGATTTGAGATTTGCAAGCTCTAAGGAAGGACGTTTATTTGTTATTGTTGCTCCTGTTCTCAGATTCGCAGACAGTAAGTATTTAAATTTTCTTATTTCTGACTATATTGGTTTTCAGCATCCAGTGGAAGGATATATTTTAGGGTGTTTCTGGACATTAGATACTTAATTTGTAGAAATCCAGCAGTAAATATAGATCGTAATGGGATATCCACCTACAATTATGAATATCAACTTCATCTATCATTGGATTAACACTGGATCCTATCATTTAAAAGTTTTACTCATTCCATCCCACACGTTTGCCTGACTCAGGAATAACAATGGACTTAGCAGGACATTGCCAGACTCTTCAGAAACAAGGACAGACTTGGAACAAATTTATTTCCAGCAGTGGTCAAAATTTCTTCAAGAAAGAACTCCTGTTTCCTATCACACGGCTGCAACAGAACTGCTACTCAAGTTGGCATTGACAGACTAGCACATTCTAATTGGCTGTACTTTATACGAGCTAAAGAACATGGATATAACTGAATGATTCAGCTGTTGATCCTTATGAAGCAGCTTTAATGAGAGGACCTGCAATTTGTAAAGAGTTGAAACCTATGGGTGTCCATGCTACAAAATCAAGAAATGCGACTTGGATTCCATGAAACGATATGGCTCGGTCAGTCAAGACTAGAGTCAAGTTTCCTAGGCATCTATGTGATTCACGCATGCAATTGATCAACATTTATGCTTAGACAAATTGAAGGGTCTGATCAAGAACCAAAAGTATAACCACTCTTAAACACAAAAATGTGAAAGACTTAAGAAGATTTCCCAAGCATGAAATAATACAAGAAATATAATTAACATGGTTGGACAACCTAGAAACTCAATGAAAGTATTAATCCAGTCCGTGTTAAATTTCTAAACCTTAGTCTGTTGATTGATTACTTTTAGATTTATATACACATAGTATAGAGTTGCAATCCTTTCATGATAATTCCATTCCCCTTCTTGTTTTATAATTCTCTAGCTACAGCTGTTAAAGGTTGCTGGAGTTCCCACGAAAGCAATCTATAGCCAATATATTGTTTCATAAAAAGTGAGTGCCACAATAAGAATGTACCGATGTTAAAAAAAATAAAAAAAATAAAAAGAGAGATAGAGTTCAGAATCAAATTAACTCCTAATCTTGTTCTAGTATCTAGTTTCCAGAAATTCCTGGTCTTGTGCTTTCCCTTTATCTAAAACATCTAATCTCTTAATGCTGTAAAAAATAACAAGGTACTAAAGTTACCTGAGTACAAATGGGAATTCACCTGTTAAAGTTTATAAGAACTAGCAATAACTTCATTACACCTCTAATTTAATTGCTAGGACTTGAACACAACTAACGTCTTCATTTTAGCAACTTCAACCACTCATAATCTCCAGCCTTCCTTGATACTTCTGAGAATTGAAACTAAAGCGATACCTAGCACCTGCACTCCAGGAATCGTGGAAACAGTCGTAGGAATCCAATAGGAGCCCATCTAGGACCCAAAGAGTCTTTGTAACTACTAGGGATGAAAGGCTTCTCAAAAATTTGCTGCAGTTGGACATGGTGTGAACCACCTGCAGAAGTTAGCATCCATGAATATGAGTCACGCCAATATAACCAGTAAGGCTTCATTCTCGTTCTCATTTCCCCATTAGATCCTTATCTAAGGGCTTCAACATTGGCATCAAAATGGTGCCTAGTGACATCCATAACAGAATTTTCAAATGTAATGATGAGAACCGGGCTATGGCAGCAATAAATGTATAGATCCAGAAACAATAACCATTCTCATAGAAATCTTTCACAACCACCTGTCCTGCAAAGAAAGGCCTATAAAAACTGTGACAAGTATCATGAGATTTCACCAACAGAACTCATTATTCAACCTGTTCCACTTTGTTTGGCTTATAGGCAGATGATGTTTATCTTGTTCAGTCATTGTGTCACTTTTTTCTGGCTAGTCATTAAGAATGGAATGACTTTAGATGTGTTGTACTTTTAACACATCACTGTAGCTTACTGTACCTAGCTGCTCAGTGATTTTCTCCCGTTCTATAGTAAAATTTTCTCTTTCTTTTATTTCTTTTATGTAGCCTGGTACTAGTTTTTCACTTCAAGGTTGTAACAGACAAATGTTTAACCAATTTCCCCATCGTAAGCTGCATTGTTCATGATTTGTCTAACATTTTCTTTTATGTAGATTTGGGAGATGATGCTAAAATTGAAGCCATTGGACCACCAGATAAAGTGATTAATGCATTTGGACCAGAGGTGATAGGGGAAAATGTGGAGGGAAAGGTTTTAAATATGGACGTAGCACAACATTCTGGGAGGACATATTACCTTTTCGAGTTGGAGCCACCCCATGTGCTGATAAGTGCCACTGCTGCTGGAAACCGGCTCTACTTATTTAGTGTAACTGCGAATGGTAACAATTAGTATAATCTCACCATAGTCTCTAAGACAGAAACAAGAAGTATATGCTGGGGTAATTTTGCTTGTTTCTTGCAGGTCTTCAATGGAAAAGGCATTACAAGGATCTGAAAAGGATTGCAGAATCCTTCCGGGTAGTCTAAGATTCAAGACTGGAGAGTTGAGTGAATTTTCCAACACCAATATCATGGGATATTCTCTTATCGGGCATTTATAGAAGCTTGGTGTATAGTAAAATCAATTTTGCATATAACTTCGTAAGCATGCTTTTCTAGCAATTATTGTATCAGTACCAATAAATAGGCTATTTTGTCACATTGAGGAATTTGCTTTGTAATTGTTGAAGATGGGACTCTTTGGTGTATAGTTAACAAGTTTGGCATATAATTCTGAAACCATGCCTTTCAGGGAAATGAAATTGTTATGTGAATCATTCTCTGTGAATGAGGTATTTAGTCACAGTAGAAGATGGATATGCTCTGATTATCAAAAACCAGTATCATATAGATCTGTGAGGGTCCAGCAGAAAATGGCAGGATTCCAGCCTAAGCTATCATCTCTGGTCCACCTTGTAACGAGTCTGAGATTCTGCTTGAGCACCAGCATGAAACCGGTGTTTGGTGCTCCCAGTTAAAATAGAACTGCATCCAGGAATTTTTTGTACTCCATTCTTCATCATTACCATCCTAATCTTTTCAGCCTCTTCCCATTTGTCAGAAGCAGCATAAATATTTGACAGCAGCACATAACGTGCATCATCATTGCACTCTGACTGTGATAATGGTGTTCCAACATCCTTCACCACCCTCTCTGCCATCTCCATATCCATGTGAATCTTGCAAGCTCCAAGTAAAGCTCCCCAAACTGCATCATTAGGTTCCAACGGCATCCGTTTAATCAAATCATAAGCCTCATTTAGTCTCCCTCCTCGTCCCAAAAGGTCAACTAAGCAGCCATAATGCTTGATTCCTGCAACCAAACCATATTCTTTGCCCATCTTCCTGAACACTTCTAGTCCTTCATTCACAAAACCCCCATGTGCACAAGCTGATAGAACTGCAAGAAATGTGATCTCATTGGGCTTCTCTTGTGACTCCTCCATCCGAGCAAAAAATTCTAGAGCTTCTTTACATCGACCATGAACTGCAAAGCCCGATATCATTGCATTCCAACAAACATCATTCCTACAAGTCATCCCTTCAAATAGATATCTGGCCATAGTAACATCTCCACATTTGGCATACATATCAACTAAACCATTTAGAACAAATTGATTAAGCCTAATTCTTTTATGTTTAATTTGTTCATGAATTTCCCTGCCAGTGTCCAACAAACCCAACTGTCCACAAGCTGACAGCACACTTGCAACTGTAACTTCATCTGGATCAAATCCTTCTGCCTGCATTTCCCTAAAAGCTTCTAATGCTTCCTTGCAAAACCCATTCTGCGCATACCCGGCTATCAACGAATTCCAATTCACTGAATTCCGAAGCGGTATCCTTTCAAAAATTGACCTTGCCTTGTTAACATCACCCCTCTTGCAATATCCAGCAATCATAGAGGACCACACAAAGAAATTGCGCTGGGGCATCTCCTCAAAAAGCTGGCTTGCTTCCTCCATCTCTCCATTCCTTGCATACCCATCAACCATCACAGTCCACGTAACCACACTCCTCAGATGCAATGGGGTCTGATCAAACAAAAGCCTAGCAGCCCAATAGTTCCCAATCCGCGCATACCCATCAATCATCTCAGTCCAAGTAACTGTACTCCTGTCAGTCATCTGATCAAAGAGTAGCAATGCAGAACCAATGTCACCATTCCTTGAGTATCCCCCAATCATAGCATTGTATGTAACTACATTTCGTTTAGGCATTTCATCAAACAATTTGCGAGCATCAACAACATCATCACATTTTGCATACATGTTTACTAAGGAGGTCCCAATGACAATGTCTGTATCTATCCCAATTTTGATATATTCTGCATGGAAAGTTCGTCCATGAAAGAGTAGAGAGAGAGCAGCACATGCTTTGAGTAGCAGTGGAATTACTGCAAGGTGAATTCCCTGATGGCTTTTCTGGGTGTAGACAACAAGTGCTTCTTTGGGGAAGCCTTGAGCAATGTAGTTTTTTATGAGGTTAGACCAATGGGAAGGATTTTGGGTCCCTTTTGTTAAGTAAATTGCGTGCAGCTGTTTAAAGAACTTTGGGTTGTTGGAGATTTGCCTTCTCATTTCATGATTTCTCTCTCAGAGAGGATAGAACTGGATTCAGTAAACATAAGAAGGAAGTTCTGTGTATATATTCAGAGAAAAAGGTGGAAGGCTAAACTAATGAACTTTCATGACAATACCTCAAGAAATGGGGTTTGCTTTCATCTTGCTAAACCCGTAAGCAACGGTTCATCATCAATCAAAGAAAGTACGACTCTTTGGATGGTACTGGCTCGCCTTGGCGATGAGGCATTCAAAACTAAGAAAGTCGAATCAACGGCAGAGATTGATGGCATGTGGGGCCAACATACAATTCTTTGGATGCTTCTGCACCCTTTTGCCTCGACTTCAATATATACAGTTCGTCCCGAACTAGAGCTACTATACTGTGAGTCTGCAAACATGAAATGATGCAAACTCGTTTGTGCTAAGGTTGGTTTTGTTGAAAAATGTTGCATACTAGGAAGTCCTCAGATGCAGACTATGCAGCAGAAATTGCTACAGATTCTGCACAAATGTAATAGCATCAGAGAATTGAAGCAGACCCATGTTCAGATTTTAATCCATGGCCTTCAGCAAGATCGCTTCATCCTTCCCAAGCTCATTCATCTCTCTTCAACATTGAATTCCCCCCATTACGCAATTCAAATCTTCAACAATGCAGACTCACCAAACGTTTTCGTTTACAACAACATGATCAAATGTTTCACAGGAACAAGTCATCAGAAGGACGCATTGCTCGCCTACAAACAGATGAAAGAATTCAACATCACACCCAACGCTTTCACCTTCACTTTCCTTCTCAAATCATGTGAAACAATGAAAGCCCACAAGGAAGGTATGGAGATTCACAACCATATTGTAAAATATGGATTTGGATCAAACGATTTTGTTCAAAATACTCTACTAGATTTCTATGCCAAATGTAGTAGCAACGTAAATTCTGCTTGTAAGGTGTTTGATGAAATCCTTGATAAAGATGTTGTTTCGTGGAACTCCATGATATGTGCATATATGACTCATGGAGAAACAACCTCAGCTATTCATTTATTCGAATCAATGCCAGAGAGGAATCTTGTGTCATGGAATTCAGTTGTTGCTGGCCTTTCCAAGGCCGGGGAAATGGACTCGGCAAAATTGGTCTTTGATCGGATGCCGATAAAGGATTTAGTCTCCTGGAATGCCATGATATCTGGGTACTTGCGGTTGGGGAACTTGGCGAGTGCAAGGTTGATTTTCAATGAGATGCAGGAGAAAGATGTGGTATCTCGGACAGCCATGATTTCTGGCTACATGAAAGTTGGGGATCTGGCATCCGCTAGCTGTCTGTTTAAACAGATGCCAATCAAGAATGTGGTCTCTTGGAATGTTATGATCACTGGTTATGTTCACAACCGACAGTTTGATCAAGCATTGCATTTGTTCCATGAAATGTTGATGGACGGTGCAGTTAGACCTGATGAGTTCACTGTAACTAGTGTTCTGTCTGCTTGTGCTCATTTGGGAGCTCTTGATAATGGGAATTGGATCCATTCATATGCAAATATGAACAAGTTTCAGATAACAGTTGCTTTAGGAAACGCTCTCATAGACATGTATGCAAAGTGTGGGGATGTAAAGAATGCGAAAGGAGTCTTTGATCAAATGATAGAGAGGTGTATAATTACATGGACAACGATGGTTTCAGGTCTGGCCATCAATGGATATTGCAGAGACGCTTTGGCCCTCTTTGACAGAATGTGCAGAGAGGGAACACAACCCGATGATGTTATTTTCATCACCGTTCTTTCTGCTTGCACGCACGGTGGACTGGTTGAAGAGGGTCAGCGGATTTTCAATCTCATGGTGAAGGAAATGGAGATTAAGCCACGAATAGAGCATTGTGGATGTATGGTCGATCTTCTTAGCCGAGCTGGGAAGTTAGAAGAAGCACTTGGGTTTATCGAAAGCATGCCTATGAAGCCAAATGCAGTTATTTGGGCTACTGTGCTTGGTTCATGTAAGATATATGGCAATCAACAGTTAGCCGAGTCTGTGACTAGAAAAATTCTTGATCTGGAGCCTTCAGATCCTGGTTACAGGGTGCTTATATCTAATTTCAATGCATCCATTGGCAGGTGGGAGGATGTTCTTAATGTTCGGGCGGGCATGAGAGAGGAGGGGGCGGAGAAAGTGCCTGGTTGTAGCTCAATTCAAGTGGGTACTGGAGTTCATGAATTTATTGTTGAGGATACTAGGCGTGGAAAGAGGAGAGAAATCTTTGACACTTTGAGTGTCTTGACTGAACATTTGAGAGAAGTAGGCTGTGCAACTTCCATTTGAGATAATGGGAGCCTTGGCGCAACGGTAGAGTTGTCATCGTGTGACCTTGAGGTCATGGGTTCAAGGTGTGGAAACAGCCTCTTGCAAATACAAGGTAAGACTGCTTACTATTGACCCTTGTGGTCTGCCCCTTACCCGGACCCTGCATATGCGAGAGCTTCATGCACCAGAGCTGCCCTTTCAGGCTATTATGCAACTTACAGAGATGGCAATGGCAGAATGCATAAGGCAGTGAATTTTGGAAAATTACGTAAGGAGAAGAAAATGGTCTGCCCCTTACCCAGACCCTGCATATGCGGGAGCTTCATGCACCAGAGCTGCCCTTTCAGGCTATTATGCAACTTACAGAGATGGCAATGGCGGAATGCATAAGGCAGTGAATTTTGGAAAATTACCCAAGGAGAAGAAAATATTGATCAGTTTTCATTATAAGGAAATCATATTCCATGTACCTGAAGTTTCAGTTTGGAATCTTTGGGTTGCTTCAGGAAGGGAAAAGGAGAAAGACATCTTGGTAGAGGGAAATGCATGGGCATTTCGTACTTCATAGAGAAGCCAGCCATTGGACAGCTAAAACGCTTATTTTAATAACACCAGTATAGAAGGCATCAGTTTCTCTGTTTAAGATGGTATTTGACAACTGGATAGACAAATAGTTAACTTTGCATTTTAATGTCAGATAGAATAGTTATTTACCGTTGAAAATACCTCAAAGTCTCACTTCTGACCATTTATTCATGGAAAAATAAACTATTTAGGAGTCTTACATATAATGCTCTAAGAAGGGGAGTCTTGGCACAATGGTAATGTTGTTTGTGTGACCTGGAGCTCATGGGTTGAGACATGGAAACAGCTTCTTACAATATAAGGTAAGGCTGCCTCCTATAGATCCTTTGTGGTGACCCCTTCCTGAGACTCCTTCATTGAACCCATGGCCCACTTACGGGATAGGCTCTCAGCCTAAACATTGGGCGAGATTGGCTTATGTGCAGCAGAATCAGTGAAAGTAGAGCGTAACCACAGAATAATAATTCAATCACAGACAGTAACTACTTTAGGCAATATCAACTTTTCAACTACAGGATCTGAAACCAGTTGAAGATGAACAGTCAAGATCAGATATAGATACACAAGTTGACCATTCCATTTTCCATGCATGTGCAAGTTGCATTATATAATGAAGCCTTTCCTTATGTTAGAAATGGCATAGATAGGCTAAATATCAAATTTCACATCCATCAAATAGTTTTAGCCTATGTTTCTTAAGTAAGAAATTGTGTTTGCCCATTTTTATTAATTTTTTTCAAAGACCCAAAACAAGTGATTAAGATAGTTCAAACACATTGATTTCTACGGGATTACCTATTTTTTGTATTCTAAGTATGATGAATGGCTTAGATCTACATAAGAAAGTTTTACTATGCATGGCGTGTACTAAATAACGATCACAATGGGGGTTTTGGACCTTTGGGTCTAAAACTGAGCCATAACCCTTCACCCAAAAATAGATGAAAAAATAAACTCGAAACGGCAGAATTTCAAAAGAAATCAACAGCAACAGTGAAAAAAGAAGCAACATAGATAGGAGGCAGCGGACAATTTCAATTTACATTTATAGGATAACAAAAATGTTCTTCAGCTACAAAGATTGTTTAAATTCTTTTCATATGAATACACATCAGAAGCCAAAATTGGTAATTACGTAATCTTAGGCCTTTCGGAATCAGTCAACAAAGAAAATATATTTTGAAAGAACACTTCCGATCCTCAACTATAGCAATCAGCAATGTAATTAAGCTTTGAGCAACCTGTTGACTCATTCCAAGAGTTACTGTGATACCGTGAGACTGAGTTGAGCAGGAGAGATCTCACAATAACATCAGGGCAAAGGCACAGGGGATTTCCAATTGTGAAACTCAACCAAGTTTCTATTCACAATCGTCTGGTTGTGCAGCCAAAATGTTTCTGTAGACTGGTGGAATAATCTTACTTTTCTCTGAAGTTCCCACATAATGCCACGCATTGCCGAGCATGGTTCACCCTCTGAAGCATAGACCCACAAGCACCTTACTTGTCTTCCTCGCTCTATGATCCCCTCTATCTCTTTATCTGAGACAAAGCATGCATGAGTCCCTGAAGTAGAAAGCTCGTGGAAAATGAAGTTAATGCAAGGATGGAGAATTCACCTGGTAAGGCTTCCAAATACTCCAAGAGTTCACCACTAATACGAGTGGATGGCCACTTGATTGAGATCTGAGTGTAGTCAATGACGTTCTGGAAAGGTAATTCTACTTGATCTGATAATATGACTGGGACACATTCCTGTTCACATGCATGCAAAGTTCACATAAATCCAATATAATAAGCCGTAGATCAGTAGATATGCGCGCGTGTGTCTATATATATATATATATATATATATTTGAGAGAGAGAGAGAGAGAGAGAGAGAGAGAGAGAGAGAGAGAGAGAGAGAGAGAGAGAGAGACCACAAAAAAGGACTCATAGAAGCGAAGTGTCCAAGATGACTCGCCACGTGGAGCTAAGCAGAACTTGGCATTACGCAGGTGTTGAAAGTAATCAATCCTTCCCAATTTGTCAGGGCCACTGAACTTCAACTCTGGAGATTCCAACTGTTCATGAAATCAGTACGCATACCTCCCGCAGGAAATGAAGTTACATTGCAACAGAGCATTAAAAGCAAATTATTCACAAAATAATTAATGAGAAGAGAGAATCAGCAAAACATAAAGAAGGTCGAAATAAGTTAAGAGTATCATTCGTTTGAATATCTGCTGAGGAATGTTTCTCTGATTAAAACGATTGTTTTCATCATGACTTCAAAGCTGTCCATCAGAATTGAAGTCTATTTGAATGTTTCATCTATCAACAGCTTTCCTTTGGATCTGATATTTTTCGTGGACAATATTTACTGCAACCAGAACACAGTTCTCTTTTCTCACATTTTGTTATTTGTAGCTTTAATATGGTCAATAGTAAACTTCAAGATTGACCATTTCTTTTATGTTGTTCTGAGTATGATAGGTTGAGCTAACCCTTGCAAGTGATCTGAACTTCAGATTACAAGTGAACTGCATTTTGATCTTTTACACCTTTTTAAGGCAGAAAAATAAGAACAAACATTTACCAGAGTGTTTGACCAACCTTCATTTTTCTACTTTTTCTTTAAATTTCAATGAAACAGGAAATTTATTAGCTCACATCTGGGGAGGTTGAATCCCTTAACAAGCACAACCATACTATAAATACGAGATTTGCTAGCTGGCAGTAGTGGGGTCAAGACCCAGTCTGGTTCAGCTGACATGTCAACAGCTCATTGGCAGTTCGTACAAGTTCAATGCAGTTCAGCACCGTTCTAGCATTTTCCTAAAATTTAAATCACTTCATGCAGTGTAGGATCTTCAGAGCATGTTAATATCACGGTTGTGGTGTCAGCAGCTCCCAACTGTCTGCTCTTGTAAGTCATTTTCATCTCTCCGGAGGTTTTCACAAAATTATGTAACTCATTCGATCATAGCAGTTCAAGGTATCTAAATTTATCAAACTACTCCACATAACAAACTGAAGTGCAGGTCCATCAGAATAAAAAGTAAACTACATGTGAAGGCAAGTGGAATCAATAACATGGCTGCAAAGAGATGACGTAAAATAAAACGAACCACAACAAGGGCAACAAAATGCTATGAAAAACAAAGCAATAAGGAAACTCTTATATTGCTTCTATAACTGTCCGAAAAGTGGAAGAAGTGATACAAGGGCAGGTGGTAAGCAGCACTTCCAATCCACCATGGCTCCAGCAAAGTGTGACGCTGAAATGCTGCATGTGCACATACAAATTGAGAAACCTCCAGTTACCACAACGGCAACAACAACCATTTGGGCATTCATTGCTTGCTGACAAACAAGGTAGCCATAGGGTAGTCCTATGCTGCTAATCAACACCAAAACCGTCTGATCAAGCCATAAGCTGCCTGCAAACTGGTACACTGGGCCTGCATGGACTAAGCCCCAGTATGGCTACATGGGACTACCACATAGCAGCCTGAAAGTCTCTGGTAGATTCAACCCAGACTACCACTACCATCCGTGCTAGAATACAATTGAAATTGCACGCTGATGCAAATAATTTGTTTTCTTTAGATTAAAAACTGAAATCAAGATCTACAACAGTTTTGGAAACTCATAATCATCACAGCAATATCAGCGCCATGGAGAACCTTCTTCAGAATTTTGCCATTCAGGTTATCTTCCTCAGTTTATATGGATCAAAACTCATAATAGATAGGGGTTCTACAGTTTAGTAAGAGATTCAATAGGGTTCATTGATTTAAATAGTGCATCATTTCGAAGCAAAATAAAAAATTTGTCTCACTTAATTGCATCAAATATTCATGCATTTGGATCAAGAACACACCTAGTGTTGTCTAACATACAGTTTCCTGAACCAAACAACCACATGTAAAGCACAAGGAACTAAAGCATTTAGTTTGCTATCTTGTCGAACAAATTTGTGGCAGACCACAATATCCTATTACAAATATAAAACTTTTATGCATAGAACAAGTAATGAGAAACTCAAGTTTCAGGCAAAAATTGCATTCAGGAAAGAACCCAACAAGAAATGACTCTGCAACACCAAAAAATTTCAGTGATAGAAGTAAACAAACCTTATCTGGAAACTGCTTCGCAAGCTCAATCAATTGAAGACGGCCAACCTTTCCTTGGGCTCGACCTAGGAAGTTCGCCAAATACTTCCTCTTTGATAAGGGCAAAGGTCGGATTGATGCAGCCCCATAAAACTTAGTCAGCCCATCATCAACATTTCCAGGTATGATGATATCTTTCCATGTATTGAAGGCACTAGTATCCCGTTTATCAGTGCGATCACCCTGCACTAACTCATAACAACTACCTACTCAGATAACAATCAACCTCTTGGATGGAGCTTAACTTAGACTAAAATACAGTGACATAACCAGCAATGAAATAAAATGGTCTAAACATTAAAAAATCAGAACAAGATTGTCATACCTACTTTCTAGAACTATAATACTTCAGAGCATAATATGCCTGTTTTATGTGTGTATCAAAACCAGGAGGTCAAGCACACTACAAGTATAACCAGACACAAAGCTAATTATACAACGGTTTGGGCCTGCTAGCCTATACTATTATCCAAAATTAAGATCTGCACCTAGCCGCTACCTTTTAAGATATCTAGACATTGAACATAAATGTGTCACATTGTAAATGCAGTGTCCTACAATGGCCATGAATTTGAGTATAATTACAACACTTGGGGACACCCGAAGGGAACTCCAAAAGCGGGATCTCTTCTTGGCATTTAGTTACATCTTAGACAATTTCGAGAAAATTTACAGCTGAGTGCCTAAGCATTAATATCATTCAAATAATCAGGAATTCCAAATACATGTACAGTTCAAGATCAGGTGCTCCTGATGATAGCTTCAACTCATATAATTCAAGTTTAAATATGGGAAGGACAGAAAATATTCATGATATTGTATAACTTATACAAAGATTTAATAGCAATTTGTGAAGCTCTTTGGTAGCGAACTTCCATGACGATAGCAAGCTTCGCCACTTGCTCTCTGATTTTCTTTGATTTTCCAATTCCCTTGATGAAAGAGAAAAATTAAATATGCCACAGAAACACCAGTCCATTTTAGCTAACAAAAGAAAAAAATAAAGCAGCATGAACAGGGAAATTAAATACAAGGGAGGTTGTATGAAAGCTTGAGTTGCAAAGTCAAGAAATCCAGCCAAGGAAGTTCCTGGAATCACCACAGTTTAAGACTCATAAACTACATCAAGTGCATAAACCACCAATGCAAGTAGGATCTTTTGTGCATTCTAAGTTAAAAGATAGGCAAAGGAAGATTGTGCAAAATAACTGATCTCACAAAAGCAGCTCTTCATGATTTATATTTGCTTTTGAACAGGATCAACAATATAATTTTATCAGCTAATTACTTCCTGAGTTCCCATTACCAGGTCATGGAGATGTCTCCCAAGTTCCAAAGCTTCCATAGTATTGCCTATGAAGTCATGGTAGTAATATATTAGATGGAAACAAGAACTTAAGCTTTACTAGCAGCAATTTCTAACTCAATTCAGACTCGGCTAAAACTCATAAGTCCACACATTTACCAAGGCCAGCTATCATGGAGAAGCATTCTTTCCTTTTGTTGAGAAGCTAAGTTGGTGTAGGTGGACATTGAGTTAGGAAAAAATGATCGAAGGTCAGATAGATAACCACTAATAAAATTTATTAATATGAACCTCCCTTCTAGCAAGGAAATCCATTATACAATTTGTAGATCTAAAAGTACATGAAAGGAAAGTAATCCCTCAAAAATAGCTGCCAATTTCTGTGGACACAAAGCCTCTCCCCTCATACATAAAGATGCATTAGAAGAATCACCATCCACAATGAGGGATCCTTCAACAGAAGTCTAAAAAAGGCTTAATGCCACCCATTAGAAGTACCGTTGTTTCCAATTCATTAGTATCAATAGCTCCTGAGTATGCACAGATGATTGCTCCTATAATGTGTCCTTTGAAAAATTATGATTTCATGATAGTTTTCTTAGACAGTCTTGGCACGACGATTTGTTTCCTAGCTGAGGCATAAATATACTCCTCTAACTCCTTGGTTGTATTGATTAACACATGAAATTAACCCTTATCCCCAATCCTCTATTTAGAAAATGTTTAAAAAGCACCTTCATTATAGCTTATATACCTACAGTACAGAGACAAGGTACACCATTTTTTTCCTCAACCCTGAATAAAGTATCCCGTTGAATCTTTTCGAGTCATATTGGCACCAGTAGAGGGCATCCTGCAGCAAGACATATTACTCAAACGTAGTTCTTGTTATGAACTACATGTAATGCTGGCTAAGAAACTCAGAATCCAAAAATGAAAATCGGCAAACTCCAGTAGGATCTAAGGGAGGAACAACTACAAAATAAGCTAGCTCCAAGTTGCTGGTACATTAGAGAAGTCCAGAAAATTAAATTGATAAAAAAAACAAAGATAAACAAACTAGATCTCAGTCTTAACCTTTCTCCTAACTCTATTGCCAGTTCTTATCCTTGCCTATTTACTCTTGATTGAAAGAAACTTTAAGAGCTACTAAAAATGGTCATAGTCAAGTCAGCAAGACAAATTCCAAGAAGGCTACTTCTCAAATTGGATATTCAAGTACAATAAACAAACCTTTTCTGGACCTTTTCCAAAGTTCATGCGATTTTTGAATTGCGACTGCAAAGTACTAACTAGAATTCCTAATAGTTATTCAAGTCACTCGGGGGTGCACTAAGAAACAGATCTTGAGATTGTCTGTTTAACAGCCTAATCAGGTGCTATCTTGGCGCAGATATTTCAAATGGATTTATTTGAAGTGAGTAAACAATAAGAATAGGGCTGTTCTGAGTTAATGAATCTGCTTCTCCCATCAATCCACTTTTGTCATCTTTCTCCAAAAGCTTTCCTTTTCAACAGATAAAGAATAAAATCACACTCCACTCTATTGTAAGCATTCTCCATAATCAGAACTGCAATATCATCTGCATATCTTCAATAAGAATCTCTCCAATTGGAAACACATGTCCCGAGCCACCTTCCTTACAATGTGTTAGTGGATCCTGTAATGGAGTGAATTATCGTGAGATGCTGATAACTTAAATATATCTAGAGATGAGGTGTTACAAAATGAAATGGCTTAATACGACATCTTCGCTTGAGATGGAACTATGAGATTGGATTAAATAGAGGAGTGAGATTTTGCCATACTCTAAAAAGGAAAAAAGATAATATTAAACTATTATGAGAAATGATACTCCCATGGCCATTTTGGACTAATGGTACCCCTCATTTTCGGTTTTGTTGTACTTTTTTCTTGAAGGGCTCACCTTTTTATAATCTAAAGCATTAAATGAATGGTCTTGCTATGCATGGTTACAAAGAAACAATCACATACTTAGGGTGAATCTACCTTTGATTTTTACTGAGCTGTTTTGATTATCATTAATTTTCCTATCATCCATTTTAGAACTCCAAATACGTCACAAAAACAATGGTCAGGTCATTTGATTTTGGGGACAAGGCTCATCTATTGCATGCTGGTTATGACGAATGGTTCAGATCATTCAAAAAAGATGAAACCCACTCTACTTTTAGCATAAAACCATAAGAGTAAGTCAATGGTTATAAAGAGGTGTGGGAGTATCATTTCCCATTATGATAGTTACTGTAATATTTTCCGATAAAATTGAGTATGTTTCCCTTTTTTGTGAAACATGTGTGGGCCCACTTTTCATACTATATAAACAGAAATTTGTGTATTTGGTCTCACTCAATGTGAGATCTACCTACGGGCCCACCTTGCATGAAATCTATGCGTTGGTCATTGTAATATAATATAACATAAAACCTATCTATAGGACTGCTTTGAATACATTGAGAACAAAAATCTATGTATTTGGTTTCACTCAATGTGAAATATGTGTATGGGCACTTTGTGTGAAACTTATATTTGGGCTCATTTTGATGTCCAATCTAATATAATGTAACATAAAACATATATATCTGTGTGTGTGTGTGTGTGGCTCCCCTTAAATGAATTCTATGTTTATCCCATTTCATCAGCCTTTAACATAAAACCTGTATGACCCACTCTTATAGTTTGTATAAGCACATTTCTCATCACTAGTGTACTTATGGAGGATCACGGTGGGAAGAAATGATGGTTATTTTTCTCTCTCTTCCCATGTCAACCAATAAAAAGGTCTAACTTTAATTTTTGGAAGAGAGCAAACAACCTACTTTTATATTATAATTTTCTCCACATGAGATGATACTTATCATCACCTTCTTAACATTCAGTCCTCAAATAACCATTAACAAGAAAATGGGATGAGAAATTTCAAACTCAAGCACCACTAACAAGCAATTGAGATGATAAATTTTAAACTCAAGCACATGGCTTGAGAAATCTAAAACTTAAACCATCTCACACCATCTTATGATAGACTAACACCATGTTAACCAGTTAGCAAGCACACTTGTGGGACTTTCATACAACCGATGCACCAAAGGGGTTTGATAATGAATCCTTAATTCTATAAGGATTCCTCATTTTTATGAACCAAAGTGATAAAAGCAGCTCCAAGGTCTCTTAACAAACACCCACTAGCAATGAAAATATTGCAAGAGTAAAGAATGTTCCACTTTTATGAGTTCTTGCAACTCTTAACTAGAAGTGAGACCATTAGGCTTGGAGGCTTTATCCTTTTCTACACTGAAAATAACTTCTCTCTGCTCCTCAAATGGTTTTTCATGATTGGTAACACTCGTAGGATAAGCTTCAAGAAAACAATGCCATCAAATCTTAGCCTACTGCTACTATCGCTCAAATACAACATACTTGTAGTATTTCATAGAATGCATATCTCTACGTCTTCATCAGCATCAAATTAGTTTTGTCCCATCCTTATGGGCTAGGTAACGTTAATTCTACACCTTACAAATAGCATATCTATGAAAGAAACCAGTAGTCTCTATCCACTAGGTTTGAGCAATCAAGACTTTGATTTTGGCATCCTATCCATCTTTTTAACATCTAATGATGTTAATTAGGGATGGCAATGGGCTGGGTCAATTAAGAGGACCCGTCCCTAATGACCCACAAGGATCAGGGTTAGGGGTAGAATATTTATGACCTGAGCAAGACTAGGGTCAAGAAAAGTATGACAAAAGGCGGGCCAGGGACGTGCTAGGGTCATTGGTGAAAAAACAAGGGGATCTGGGCAACTTATTTAGTTTATTTCAAATGACAAAAACACCCTTGTATAAAAAAAATTCAATATACAAATATGAGGATATTATGGTAATTATTGCCATAAAATAAAAAGAAATAGATCAAAACTACAAAGCCTTCATGCAGAAATACATTATAGTGTAGGTTTGGAAAATATTTTGGATGTTTGTAGCAAGACACGGTCAATTTGGGGACCCAACCTGAATGAACAGTAAGAGGCAAGACGAGGGGCAAAAAATTTTTTACCTGCACAGGGATAGGGTCAAAAGTTTTTTTACTAAGTAAGGCAAGGGTCGGGTTAGGGGCAAGAGAAAATAACTAGGGTCAGGGTCAGCCAAAAATCTGTCCCAGCCAGACTCATTTCCATCCCTTATATTAATGAAACGTCCATGCTTCTCTCATACAGATGACCTTGAGCTTCCAAGGTGTCTAAGGCATAAGGCTCAAGCAAGAGATACTGGTTTGCTTGCTAAGGTGCGAGAGTTCAGTTTTCCAATCTCTGAGCCTCCTCTTAAGCCCCTTTAACAGTCTAACTTCAACAACGTCGACTCATTGCAATGTTCAATAAAATAAGAAATCCTCTCCACTCCATTGACTTTGTTGAGTTTGGAAGCAAATCCAAATGGACATGGCCAGAAATAAAACAAACTTGTGTCTGGCACTAAGCATGGATAATCAGAAACCTATCTTGGTCTCAATGTTTCAGCACCTTAGGCAAGTGCGCCTCTCAGTCTTTTGAAATAAAAACTCTACTTAGTCGGGCCAGGGTAGGAACCTCGCTCGAGATTGTCCAAGTAAATCTTCCATCATTCATTGGAAAACCACGCAATTGAAATTATTGATGATGTCAGAAAATCTGTGTATGCTCTTCGTGCTCCTTCCCCAGCTAGATTTTTCATGCAGCCAGGGAACAATGCCATAATTTCCACGAAGACACCAGCACAAGTGTCACTTCAAGCCAACTGAAGAGAGTTCCTCCCATAAGTTGGGTTTTGGAGTATTAACATGTGTTTGTTGTGGAATTTGGTGGTTGAATGCATGGGAATGAGGCTTAGTTATTGGCAGAATTGTACCATTTCTTTGGTGGGAGAATTATCTTGGTCAAATCCTCTCTTTCAAAGTTCCCATATATTGTAACTAATTGTTTGACATCACAATTTCAGTTGTTATGCAAAATTTAGAAGAAAAGAGGGACATCCTATGGGAAGGTAAGCATTCTGGGAAGAAGCCAAGGCATGCTATTTACTAAGAGCTGTCCTGAAAACTAAGAGAGAACGACGTATTAGTATTGGGGATATTATTCATCCAAATCATGCTCTTTGCAAAAAGTGGCATGGAGGCTTGGGAGGAGAAGGCACTCTCTGGCATTCCATTATAGCTTAGAAATATAGGATGGTTGGGTTTGAGAGGGAAGACAGTTAAGTAGGGGTTACGAGCAACGTAGTCACAGGTGCGACTAGTTGCTAGGCACACCATGTGTGACTCAATTATAGGCAGTTGGAAGGGGGTACAGTCACAATGCGACTAGGCACAACTAGTTGCACCTAGTGCCTGGCTACTTTTGCACCCACGATTCCAGGAACCGATAAGTGATATTAAACCCTAAATTACCATTCTTTTCTTCTTCTCTTTCTTCCCAGAGCTTTTTTTCCATCCATCCAAGTATTCTTATGACCTTCCTCGTCTGCCATCACCAATTGAAGCCTACTTCAAGCTATTGAAGGTAACAACTAAGGATTAATCTTGTGTTTTTGTTATTATCCCTTTTTTTCTGAAAAAAGGTAAAAACAGTACCTTTTTTTGTTTTTGTTGTTTGATGCTTGTTTTTTGTTTGAAATCTCAACCTATCTACATTCTAATGCTAAAAATGAAAACTTCGTTTCATTCTTTTCATTTATTTTCATACATTTAATAATGTTTTTGTATTTTTCCTGTATTTTTTAATGAAAATGTGAAATGCGTTATGATTTTTTATTTTGGGGTTCAAGGAAGGAGTAGACCACAGAGGGCCTATAGTACGCAGCTGGGCTCGCCTTTTTCTTTTCATTTTTATAACAAATCTTCATAGGTTTCCATTCAAATGCTAAAAAAGACAACTCCATTCCATTCTTTTAATAGCTTTCTTTTTTTTTCCCTTTTTTATTTTTTCGTTATTTTATACTAAAAAATGTGAAATACGCTAAAAGGGGCAGCATGGTTCATGGAGCTCCAGTATATGAGTGGTCCAAGGAAGGGGCAAACTACAAGGGGCCTATATTACATAGCCCTCTCCTTGCATTTCTGCAAGAGGCTGTTTCCACGCCTCAACCCATGACCTCAATGTCACACAACAACAACTCTACGGTTGCACCAACTCTACCTGGCATTTCTGAAAAAGGTGAAATACACTACGGTTTTTCATTTTTCTGTTTATTTTTATAACAAATCTCTATAGGTTTCCATTCTAATGTTAAAACGCAACTCCATTTCATTCTTTTCATATCTTTAATGTTTCTTCTTACATTTATATTTTTTGTTAATTTCTTCTAGGGAACATGAAATGCAATACTATTTCTTATTCTTCTATTTATATTTGTTTTAAAATTAATTAATTAATTTTGCACCTAGGAAGCTAATCATGCAACTAGGCACGCCTAGTCCCTCGATGTGCAAGGTGCGCCCCTTGTGCCTGTGATTACATAGGTTACTATACCAAATAACTTTTTGAGCCCTATACTAGTTTTATAGTAGGGAAGGAGAGCATTGACGCAACATTAGAGTTGTCGTCGTGTGACCTTGAGGTCACAGGTTCAATGTGTGAAAACAGCCTCTTGCAAAATGCAAGGTAATGCCTGCGTACTATTAACTCTTGTGGTCCAACCCTTCCCCAAACCCCGCATATGCAGGAGCTTTGTGCACTAGGGCTGCCCCTTACTATTTTTCGAGTAGGTAAGGGAATAGGATCAAATTTTGGGAGGATGTGTTGGTAGGTGATTGGGAGTTATTACATATGCTCAAGGACCTTTATATGATAATTTGTGAGAAGGGGCCTTCGATAGTGGACTAAAATGAAAGAGTGGGTTAAGATGAAATGGTGGTTGGTTTTCAGAAGGGCTTTAAAAGATGATACATTTTCCTTATATTAGTCCGCCTATATATTGTTGAAGGAACATTCCTCTCTCTGTCCAACAAAGACAAGTGCATCTGGGCTCCAAATCCTTGCAAAGTTTTTCTGTCTATTCATTATGACTGATCTTATTGGAAGAATGCTGTCTCCCCTGCAGAAGTTTGGAGTTCTTCCATTCCAATCCAAGCTTTTGTGTTGACACTAGGTCATGGTAGACCAAATTCTATACGCTAGAAAAGAAGAGTTGGTCACTTGATACCCAGTGCCCTATGCGTAAAGAGGCTAAGGACTCTCCTAGTCATCTCCTTGAGAAAGGAGATTTTGCAGCAACATTACTGTTACTTTTGAGATCTCTTGACTATTCCCTTCAGACTTCAAGTAGCTTCATGCCATTTGGAGTGGTCGACACGTAGGAAAGAAAGGAGTGGTGCCCTGGTTTACGGCTTTCTGTGGTATCTTGGGTTGTTTAAAAGGAGGGGACTAGAAGGGTGTTTCAAGGCGCAAAGAGCCCTACTACTATATTGATTTTGAGGAAGGATTCTTCGAACATCCTTTGCAACATCTCTTTCACTGTTAGGAGGTTAACTTTAGGGATCGATGTGGAAAAAGAAGAAACAGGTTCTAGGACAAATGCCTGCTATTCACTGCTCATGCCCAACTTTGATGGTTCTTCTGTTGTAATCTGGGTGTGTTCTGCATTTGGTGGTCTTTAAGAATCATGTCACAGAAGTAGTATGTGCTTCCTCAGGGACGGTCAGGAGGAAAGATAATCTGAGGTGGAAATTCAGGTGCTTCTCAAGGGGACTAAGGTGTTTGCAGATAAGATGGGTGGAAAGCTTATCGTACAGGCAACTCTCCTATGATATTGCCTGAGCTAGTGAAAAGTCTACAAGTGGTTGGAAGTTACCACTTGTTGTTTTATAAGAGTATAGCTATATAGTTATGTGATTTCTGTTTTTGTGGTATTTCTATATTGGCCAATTGTACAGCAGATTCCCTGGCAAAAGAAAAGGTAGTAGCAGTAATTCTTTATATATGGGGTGTTCTCTGCTATCTTGTAAGTTCTGTCCTTTGGCTAATATATTTCTCATCTGCTCCAAGAAACAAAACAAGAAAAAAAAAAAGTAAAGAAGTTTAAATGCTTGGGATGAGTGCTATTTAACATATTTAGTAAGAGAATCTTAGCATTAGAGATCCCAAAGCCTTTGTCGGGTGTTTTAAGAATAAGAAAAATGATAGGAACTTTTCACCCTAGATGCTGTGAAAAACACGGTATAAGAATCCACACCTGAAGGGGTATCTTTTGATTGTTTTCCATCAATGTCAGAAAATTGGATAAACCACACAAAAGCCATTATTCTGTCCCACTAGTAGTTTCTGCCACGTTTTGAGACCCACACTTGCAAGGCTAAACTGGTCCTCACTGATAGATGCAAACAGAACAGCTTGAATGATCCCTTCAATTTAAGTTGTATCTCATATCATACTATTTGGCAGACAAGTTACAAACAGTCCAACCAGACAATTGACATACTCAACTATTTCTGTTTTTCTTTTAGCATCTAGCAATCAGTATGAAAGAGAATTTGAACGCAAAATAAACAATGAGATTGACATATTATTTTATTAAGGGCACTGATGCATAAACCTTGTTCTCCTTATAACCTTCTCTTAGTATTTATGAAAGCATATCTCAGACGCATAAAAATTGGAAAATGGATGACTATCAAAAGAATGTAATTTCAAAATTTAATGAACAATAAGAGACACAGGAACAAGAGCAACGAACAAATGAAATTAATTCAAAAAATGGTGAATTGGGACCATCAGTGTTCAATAATAGAACTATTGAAGAAAATCTTCACTAATCATCTAGTACCTCAGGTGTAAGAATAATTGATCGATTGAGGTATCTCGCCCAAGACCGAAACAAATGAGCACCAGCACCACTGTGTATACCATATGAGAAGCCACTGATGTAAGAAACTCGAGAACTCATAGGCCAACAGGAAATACACAAATAGAATAACAAAATGGTGCCATTTTGACATCAAAGGCATGTCTGATGCGACTATACCTTCATATGCAAATTTTAGAGCTATTACATATTAGATTTTTCCTTCTACATATATGCATCAAACAACCACAAAGAGACATTATTTAGCACTTAGACATTTGCTTGAAATGGATATTTGAACAGAAAGATTTAGCTCCTAGAAGTGTTTGCAGCAATGTTGGAGTAAAATTTCTCCACGATTTTCTTTCACTTATTTGCTTGAATGCTGGGTTGAACTAATGGAACCTTTAGATACAAGTGCAGGATGAAATAATATATTTTCCAAATGAAGAGAAACAACTACAGTTCAAATTGAATTATCCACTTCATTTATAGCTAAACATTTGATATTATATTAGCTCCATACAGAAAAGGGTCAACAGCATGGTTAACTGAAACTTCCCATTATGGCTAGCATTTCACCATGGAAACTAAATCTTTTAAATTTCCAAATTTTAGCTATGATGCCTGCAGCAAGCTCTTCTTCATTAAGATATGCTTGTGTTTTGATGATTAGATAATGAAGGTTTTCTAGGTAACTGTAATAATTTTAGTCAAAAGAGCTTCTATGAAATTTAATTCAAAACACAATTCTTTGTAGTGGCATCTGCAGTTACCAACTTCCTCGCCTTTGACAGCGCCTCACACTTGTAAACCTTTATTTACTATTGTATCTTCCAAATATTTTCAACCATAAGCACAAGCAAACGATTGCTTTGCATACCAAAACCAAACAAGTGCGGCAGCTTTGCATACCAAAAGCAAAAGAGCACAAAAGATGGCTAGCACCGCAATGGAAGAAGTGATATTACCTTGGAAAAACAAACATGTGGTCGTGACCTCCTGACCGTCGGAAATATGGCATCTGACTGAGAACCTGAATGCAGCAAGCAGTCCCACATGAAACACTGTATGGTTTTGACAATTGGAAACTAGAAAATTCAAACAGCAAGTAGGAAACGTAAACACACAACGAAAAGCAAAATGCCACATTTTAAGATGCCTAACTCACTCCTAGTGTTCTCCCATAGCGATCAGTTTGCTAATATACATATATATTGGTTCTTCTAATTAGCAGCCAATGGGGGCAGCCCCAGTGCACAAAGCTCCCACCTATGCGGGGTCCCGGGAAGGGGCAGACCACAAGGGCCTATAGTAGGCAGCCTTACCTTGCATTTTTGCAAGAGGCTGTTTCCACGCCTTGAACCCGTGACCTCAAGGTCACACGACGACAACTTTGACCGTTGCACCAAGGCTCCCCTTCTAATTAGCAACCAATGAAAACCCAAAAATAACCACATTGAGAAATCAACATGTCAAGCAGTTTCGGTCTGAATGCCACCCGACCCATCACTGATAAACCAACGATAGCACAAAATTCAAACAGTATGTAATGCATATAAGCATGCGGTTACCTTCACATAGGTCATGTTTATCTCCTTATCATTCAGACCCCCCATCATCCGCACACATTTAACATACGAAGGAACGAAGAACAGATCCGCTTCCTCTTTCTTCAACGCCCGAAACTCCGATTGAAGAAGAAACCGGTGAATTTTGACCTAAACAAACACATAATCAAGAACTCCATTCAACAACCCTCAAAATCAAAAGGAAGGGTGGAATTCAACAGAAATCCAACGAGAGACCTCACCAACCTGAGTTCCCCACTGCCCTTTGACACAGGAATCAGCGGAGATCTTTCCATCCCGACCGTACATCAACTCTCTTAATCCATCAATTTCGCTTTCATCGTAGACGTAGATCTTGAGAGAGAGTTGAGATCCATATCCCCTTTGGGGCCAAATTGTGGGAAATTGGGAATTGTAACGAATAGGATGTCGTGGTTGGTCGAGAAAGGGGGAGGAACCGCAGAAAGATCGGTCGAGGATTCTGGTGAAGAAGAAAGTGGAGACGACAAGAAGTAGGGCTACGATCTGGTGGATCCGTGTGCAGGAGGAGGAGGCGTGAGAGGAAGAGAAGATCTTATTGTTCCTGTTTACATTTCCCATCGTCCCTCTCTCTCTCTCTCTCTCTCAGTCGAGTATCAGTTTAAGACTTCCATTTCATTCGTTACCGAAAATGAAAGGAAACTTTCCCATATGCGGGAGGGAAATAACAAGGGACTCGTAAGACGCCATTCTCCAAACGGTTCCTGGGGACTGCTAATAAAAGTCTTCCACGTCACAAATTATACTAGCATTCCTCTTTTGCAAGGGGTAGACTTGGTATATCATCAATAAATTTTATTGATGAAAATATAAACTTGGATAATATTGGTGAGCATATTATCCCTTTTTTTCTTTTATTTTTGGCTAATTTTTTCAAAAGCAACACACTTAGGTTAATTTTTTCTTTTTTTGCATAATATTTTGAGTAAAAAAATTTAGCAAGGTAAGTACAATAAAGGTTTACTTGTTCAGAGGTCAAGAGGCTCTTCCCTTCACATCTCCATGGATGTATAAACTAAAGTTAGCTAGCATCGCTTAAGGAAAAGAATGTAACTAATAATGTTATGTTTGGTTTTCGTAACATTTATCCACGATAGACACCTATATATCTAGTTTCAACTGTGGTGGACAGCCTTGGTGCAAGAAGCTCTAGCGTAAGCTTAGTCTAGGGAAGGAGTGGACTACAAGGGTCAATAGATCGCAGCCTTACCTAGTATTTTACAAGAGGCTATTTCCATGCCTTGAACCTGTGACCTCAAGGTCAAACTATGGCAACTCTACAGTTGCACCAATTTCAACTAATGGTGTGTGTATTGAGAAGGCAAACAAATATGTGACATACAGTCTTAAATACTAAAACAATACAAAGAAGAATTTCTCGAAAAGAATTTGAAACAAATCAAGATGGTCATGGTAATAATGTTTATGGGATTGTTTGATTAACAACTTTAAACTGATATCTTCCTAACAATAAACATTGTAACCTACAAAGCAACATTGGCAACTAATTTCTAAAGTTAAATGTTAATTTAAAGCCAAAAGTCTAATAAGAGGTTGATATATTCTAAAGAAATGGCTCCAACTATTAATGAACTTCAAAGCAAGAGAAATCTACACTTAACATGAAATGGTTGATTTGTCCCTAACTAATACTATAAGGGGTGGGGTGGGGGCAGCCCCGGAGCACGAATCTCCTGCGTATGCAGGGTTTGAGGAAGGGGAGGACCACAAGGGCCTATAGTTAATAAAAAATTTACGCGCACTTTAGTACTATAAAATTTTATATTCTAAATGGATAATCCATGGATAGGAGGGCTTATTCCTTATCCATATCAAAATAAAACAAAGATTAAACAATCAATTCCTTATCCATTCACAAATGTTGAGTTTTCATTCTATGTCCTATGTCCTATCTATTCAAATTGTTTTCATTGAAGTAGCAAATATTTCTCTTTACATAATATAGGAGGAATGCTAAACTCAACACACTATGGGTGCAATCTAGTGACCACATTTTATTGGGCCACGTATAAAAGACCCAATTCATTCGTCTCATCGCTCCAAATTTAGATATCTTATTGATTAAATAAAGCAAGTGATTTGGATGATTCTAGCTTCCAAATAGCATCTGAATAGCTGTGCTTACAAACAAAAATTTTAAAAACTTTAGAAACAATACATAGTTTCTTAGAAGTTAGAATCATCCAAAGCATACGATTTTATACCTACTAGAAATGTAAAGTTGGAGCAATAAGATGAATGGCTGAGATGATACAAACCTGGGTTAGAAAAATGTGATTGCTAGATTGCACCTCATAATGTAGCCATTTTAACATTCCTCGTAGCATAGAGCTTGATCTAACTTGTTCTTTTTTAGTTTTCCCTTTGAGTATATTAACTGGGGGAAGAAAACTTTCCCCATGTGGGTATTACAAAACATGAAAAATACAATATAGGAAAGAGAACGAGAAAATTAAGACTTATTCATGTTATAACACCACCATTTGATGTCTAATATGTCCAAATGGCTATAGATTTGATGATTCTAACCCATTAGTTGTTTGTCGAAGTTCCCAACCCATCTATTAGACAGTCAAAACTAGAGTAACCACATGAATGAGTTAGATCGTGTAAATGTGGGCTCTATAAAAGCATAGTCCATTTCGCTTTTACACTGGACACCTTATACACACTATTGTGCCATGTGTTGAAGTGTTTTACTCTTTGAGCTTATTTAGTTGGCAGGAAATGGATGAAAATTAAATTCTACGAGAAAGGGAGAAGAATTTTTCCATGGTAAATATTTCATGCCTTATAGTTGAAAACTTGTGAGTCTTTGAGTATTTCAATTCATACATAAAATGCTTTCTAGGGAGAATTACTTTTCTCATGGAAATCAATTTCCATCGGTTGCCTACCAACCAATTTTTCTTTAGGATTGATTTATTGAAGTTTCCACCAAGTTGTGGGGATTTGGTATGGAGTGATTAGTTTTTCCTTGTTGATTTAGCTGTTTGAGAATGAAAATCGGTTGCATAATTATTGAACTTGGTAAAACACTAATTTGTATACTCTATTATAGTAGGATAATATTAATTGCTACTTAGCAGAGGTGGACAGGGGTAGATGACTACTACTAGGATAATATATTTTCGATGGGGTTCTGTTGGAAGGAGAGCTTCGGTGCAATATTAAAGTAGTTATTGTGTGAACTTGAAGTCATGGGTTCAAGGCATAGAAATAGCTTCTTGCAAAAATACAAGGTAAGATTGTATACTATAGATTCTTATGGTCTACCCCTTCCTCGGGAGTTTCGTGCACTGGTGCTGCCAATAGGGTCCTATTCTTATTCTTTGCTTTCAATGCTACAATGGCTTGGCGAAAGCACGCATAATCCCCTGTAACAATTTCTTTAACTTCGAAGTTATCGTAGTTAGTGAATTGCATGCCTTAAGGAATTGAGCGGCTCAGGTGTTAAACCCTCCCAATCTGAAGTACTGATCATATACACGAGCGGCTCTTAGACAGTTCCCATATTCAGGCTTAAATCCCACCAAAGTCTCCATTATAGCAAGGCAAACATGTACGGCTAAACAAAGAATAGGTTTCTTGGAAATACCAAACAAGTTCGTACGTAATTTAAGATGCCTTACGATAATGTAGGACGAGGTACCGTGGAGATTTGACAACCAGGATCTTAAGATCTGAAAGAAGATAGTCATATGCAAAATGAGAATACAAAAAACAATGTAGTTAGGCTAAACTCGACCTACGTGGAGAAATCTTATTTGATCAAATACAATGAAAGAGGAAGAGGACGAGCCTCAGGGCCTCCTCCAACCCTTCTATGTTTTTCTATGTGCAAACTCTCACCCACTTACACAAACCCTAACATTACACGCTCATACACATATAAAGTTTTCACTCACATGGGTATAAACAACACACGGATTCACCCCAACAAAAGTAGCGCCCGGCTGTATCATTTGTGTGAGAATTACGGACAAGAAACCGACCAAAGAAGTGTGTCAACGAGTTTCACAAACAGAACATTGGGTTCCCATATCCGATCCCTCAATTACAAACCAAGAAAAATGTGCACTCCAGGTTCTACTTCTCGCTCCCTGTCCCTGCCTGCCTGTACCTCGGAAGGCCCAAGAACCTTGTGGCTGCTCTCAGTACCAAGAGAGACATCCCCGTAAAAGTTAGTGCATGGATTTGCTAACCTTTGGTTTTCATGCACGTCGACCTATCCAAGCAATTAGAGCAAGTCCATTGCAGCTTTGCAATTGGACCTCTCCGAAGCTCAACGTTCAAGGGATCACTCCCTCTTATTCCTTCTTATCTATTTCCCCAAACCATTACAAAACCCAATACAAGTTCCAAGATAACTTCATCATATGTAGATCTTCACCAATCTAAATCTCCAATTTCCAATACAACACTAAAAAAATGAAACAACTTCTCATGGAAATCTAAGAATAAGATGGGGTGCCATTTTGACAACATTGAATAGAAATGTTCGATATATATATTTATTTTATTGTATTTTAATAAGAAAAAAATGTGTTTTCTCACCCAGAGAGGAAGATCTTCAACTTTTTGGATCAATCTAGCAATGATGAAATTTATGTTCTATTTTATTTACTGAATCACATAAAATTTTATCCAACTCCATAAAGGTATGAATGAAGGAATAAAGAGAATTTTCTACTCAAATTCGAACTTGCAACCCATACAAATGAAACTAGATTGATAAAAAATTCCTGGTCGAGACAGCTATTCAAAATCTTAGTAAAATACTTGATTTGTTATCTCATGTCTGCTTTTTGTAAGAAAAGACCACTTAAACCTGAGGGTTTCTTCAAACAACAAGGGGTTGAGGTAACCATTCAATCACGTGAAAGCAAGCCTCCACGGCATGAAAATTTCAGTTGAAATGACTGTTCACAAGTAACCGGAATACCTACTTTAAGCCAAATGACCCATCTAAGCTTAGTTGAAAGCCGAACATAGTCGCCTGATTTCGCCTTGATTGCCAGTTTTCAGGCCGATCTGGCCCATTTTGACGATCGAATCGACGAAGTCGGTTTCGAAGAAGGGTCCGATGATCGAACTTAAGAAGCCCAAGTAAGAATCTACTATGCGCTTCGTTGATTCATCGCTGTAGAGCTTGGCATCGGATTCTAACACGGCAAATCCGTCTTTGATGTTACGTAAGATCTGGGCGTCAAATGTGAATTCGCTCCCTCGATCTATAGTCAGTCGGGCGTTAATGTCGCCGCCCTTGGGGCATTTAGCTTTCAGTTCTGGTAGAAATCGGGGGTTGATTGATGGATTCGAGCGCCCACCGGGAGGAAAGTTGTAAAGCCGGTCCGTCATGAAGAAACATGCTGTGGTTCCAATGGTATGTGCAGCTGAAAATACATAAAGGTCAGTTCGAGTTAACTATGAAGTAATTATAATCAAGCAAGAGCAAAGGTTTGACGTCGTTGCGCGATTTTGAGGTCATAGATTTGAGGCGTAGAAATAGCTTCTTGCATTTTGAGGTTATACGTTTGAGGCATAGAAATAGCTTCTTGCAAAAAATGCAAGATAAAACTGTAAACTATAGGCCTTTTATAGTCAGCCCTTTACATCGAGATGTGAAAACAGCCTCTTTACAAAAAATACAAGGTAAGACTTCATACTCTAGGCCCTCTGTGGTCCGTCTCTTACATTGAGATGTAAAAACAGCCTCTTGCAAAATATACAAGGTAAGAATACATACTATAGGCTCTCTGTGGTTTGTCCCTTACGTTGAGATACAAAAACAGGCTCTTGCAAAAAATGCAAGGTAAGACTGCAAATTAGAGGCCCGTTGTAGTCCATCCCTTATGTCGAGACATGAAAAAAGCATCTTGCAAAAAATGCAAGGTACGACTTTGTACTATAGGCCAACTGCAGTCTATCCCTTATGTCCAGACATGGGAATAACTTCTTACAAAAAATGCAAGGTAAGACTAAGTACTATAGGCCATCTATGGTCTATCACATACGTAGACCTAGAATATGCTGGAACTTCATGCAGTGGGGCTGGCTTTTAAATAAAAGAAAAATAAGGACAATAGTGAATTTACAGAATTTGGGTGGATTAATTACTTGATAAAATATTAACAAAATTAAAAATTACATCTTATATAAAATGATCCATTTCCACGTAAATCAGTTTGCTTTATCAATGGAAGATGAAAGTATTTATGAAGATTACAAATTTTCAACGAAAAATAATTAAATAAGGTTAGTCTTATATCCGTGATGAGAGAGAAGGCCCCAGTCCTCGAAACTCAGACCTACGGTTATGTGAACTTCAACCATCAGTCTTGGAAGGTATGAAAGGATCTAACTCAAGGTGGGGCCGGAAATAGATTCGTGAAGGTAGAACGATTTTAAATCTTGGTTTAGACTTGGATGATCTTAGCCATTGATTTTTTGAGTTGTAAAATAAATGGTAAAATTACGTTCTATTTTATAACTGAAAATAGCCAAGTTCTTTTAATGTTCCAGAACTTTGAATCATGGCCATCTATGTCAAGAGCAAGATTGTGAACGGTTTGATTCAAGTAAAGAGTATGATTCTAAACCGTTTGACTCTACAAAGGTCTGGGTCCACATTGATACGAACGCCACCAACACACATACGAGAATTTGGGAGGAGTCGCGTCCTGGACGTTCACCACGTGTCAACGAATGACTGGGTAGCTCTTTCAAGAAGTCAATGATTATTAACTGATCGATCAAAGGATCCCATAATTAAGGACAAAGGAAGTGAATACGTGCGTCCAGGACGATGCTTTGTTTCACTACAGCAATCCAAAATAGGACGCAACCTCGCTGTGATGCAACGAAAAACCATCTCTTTCGCACAACGGGTCCACTTCAAGCGATCTTAAGCGTTCATCTGTTATGCCCATCAGACAGTCTCAGCTTCCAACCGTTCATTTTGTTATCGTCGACGCGTCGAGGCTTGTTTATGCATGGTGTTGCTGTATTTGTGGGCCGAAAATCATGTAATTTGATCTTAGGATTGGTGATTATCATGCCGGCATGAATTCTGGGGCATTGAGATCGGAGGTGGCTGCTATTCAATGGACGGTCCAGATCAACTTAGATGAGCCTCCCTGTGTGAAAGGCGAAGTCCTTGGTTCTTCATACTACACTCATGTATAGAGGAGTACCCAAAAATTTTCATTTCGAAAGAAAAAAATTTATTATGAACTTATGTGAGAGAGAGAGAGAGAGAGAGAGAGAGAGAGAGAGAGAGAGAGAGTCAGAGATTACCAGTGAGAAGAACCAGATCTTTCTCAGTGAGACCCTTCTCTCTAAACATATCTTTGAACTGCTGAACAGAATGTCCAACTTCCGGCATATTAGCAGCGTCGGAAATGTTGGATCTTCGGCCATCTCTTCGACCAGTAGGAACCTGGTAATTTGGTCCATTACTCTGTAGATGATGAAGACAGAAGCAGCTAAACTCCATCAAACAATTACAATAAAAATTCCCAGAAGAAAATAGAATCAACCCTATAAATCAAGATAAAAATGAATTGATTTACAGAAAAATGAAAACAGGTAGTTGTATTTGATGGTCATGAAAGTACCAAGACAACAGAATCTCTAGCTGCAAGAGCTACAATATCTGCACAAGAAACAACTCCTGGGCATGCAGATTCCAGCCGCTGCTTTGCTCTGGTTATCACATCAAGTCCCCTCAGTCCTTGGTGACCAAATGCTTCTCGCTCATCTCCATTGGGCTTATCTATCAGTATGGAACCATCACATCCCTGATCAAAACAACCCAAAAATCTGCTATCAATTTCACTTAATAATCCAACTCCAAAACAACCCAGAAGCCAAAGACCAAAAACTTTCACAGACCTGAACAAAGCAATCATGGAAATGGAGTCTAAGCAAGGCGGCAGCATTTGAGCGGTCTGCTCGAACAGCTTCTTGAACAGTAGAACTGATGATTGACTCGGCTGGTGGGCATGACATGGAGTAGAAACCGACTCGGAGTTGGGCTAGAGAAAGGCCTAGGAAACTGAAAATCAGGCCTGCAGTGAGAGGAATGGAGGAGAGACTGGTCTTAATAAATGAAGGGAAAACCATTATGGAGGGTTAGGAGCTTTGGTGTGGGCAGGATTGAATGTAAGCGGAACTTGATTTTGCAGGTATTCTTATGGAGTGGAAGGAGAGGAAGATGGGAAATGTGTCATCAGGTAGCCGTGGTTTGTAAAGAAGTGTCGCCACCAGTAGACATGCGTTTGCGTTTGTATTAGAGAGAGATGTTACTTGTAAGATAATCATAATAAACATGGCAAATTGATATGGGCACCCCAAGATAATCTCTACTTTTTATGTTCTTTAAAGACTCTGGTTCTTGGGATAGCAAACGACGCGTTAACATGACTCGAACTTGACACAGACATAGCGGAATAGTATCAAGTTTTATCTTGTTCTTGTCCACTCAAAAATAACATAGAAAAAATTGTGTCTCAAAAAAGACAGAGTTACGACTATCATAATTAAATAGGTCATATTAACCTGTATGATCCCCGACCTATTAACCTAATTATATTATAATGCATTATAATTTATTATTAATTTTCTTATATGAGCCGTGTCGACTCATTTGAAAAGTAGGTTATGTTGGAGTTACAAGTTCTTGACCCAATTATTAAATGTGTCATGTTTGTGTCGACCCATATACTCCAATAAGTCAGTCTCGACACAATACTCATAGGACTCCCAAGCACAATTTGCCACCTCTACTGATTCCTCAATAAAAAATACATGAACTATGCAGGACCCTGTCTGTCTTATATAGGACACGCCAACAAATGCTTCTTCGTTACACGATTCGAGCCGTTGCTGATCTGAGGGGTGAATGGGTGGTTCAAAAGGTAAAGAGCATGCGGTAATATTAGTATCTTGAGCAATCAAAAGGTGAGGATGGTTTGCATGATCAGCCAAAGACAGGCCCCAGTTTTCTGTTTTAGCAGTTGTTACAAACCTTGTAGTTCGACCAAAAAACAAAACACACACATACATTAGTGATTTTTATCTAGTCATTCTTAAGATCATTGAGAAATAGTAGAGCCTTTGCGCAACAGTAGAGCTGTCGTCATGCGACCTTGAGATCAGGGGTTGAAGGCGTAGAAACAGCATCTTTCTTTCTACGTGAAAACTTCGTGCCCTCTCAAGAATCAAGAATCATTGGAGTTGCTATAAAATCCTTTTTCTTGCCGAGTAAGGTGTGAAATTAGGATTGTTTTGAGAGAAAAGGATCCTCTTCAGTCCTATTTATTTCTTCCTTTGAATAGCACCCAATGGTGGGTGAGCTGCTCAATTCTTCTACTTCAATTAGCAAGCTGAGCAAGATGGCTTGTGTCTTTTGGGACCACTTAAGGCATGTAGCCTAACATGCATCAATTATTGTTAAGTGGTCTATTCATTGCTGCACTTTTTAGCAGAGAGGGCTGTGCTGTAAGACACGCTCTCTTCTTTGTGACAAATTTACAAAATTCTTTCTATTATGGGAGAATGCGTTTGTCTTTGCCTTTGGCACAGCTACTACAGCATGGTCACTAATTAAGAGGGGATTCTTTCAGCAGGTTGGCATTTTCATATACTAGGGAAAAGGCTTGCTTGTGTCAAAGGTTTGCTCAGGCATCCCTTCTAATATTATCAAGAGTTAAGTGGAAAAGTATTATGGTGGTATTTGCCATAAAGTTGAATGGAAGATATGCTCTAAAACGAGACACAATAAGCTTGCTTTGCTACATCATGCCATGGATGAGCCACACACCCAAATTGGAACCATCTGAACATTGTAGTACTCTGAAATTCTGTCTTTAAACAGACACAAAATCAGAATCTAATCTGAACAATGCAACAAATGGTTGAAAACTGAAAGGGGTCAGAGACATCCAACGGTCAAGAGCATTTTCATTCATGACTCACTCGTATCAAGGAAGGGGAGTCTTGGCGCAATGATAGAAGTTGCCGTTGTGTGATCTTGAGGTCATGGGTTCAAGGCGTGGAAACAGCCTCTTGTAAAATGCAAGGTAAGGCTGTGTACTTTAGGCCCTTGTGGTCCGCCTCTTCTCCGGACCCTACATAGGCGGGAGCTTCGTGCACCAGGGCTGCCCTTTTTTTACTCACTCGTATCAAGCTGTAGAACATAAAACAGTTTGAATGCTTGAAACAGGAAGGCCCCACTTGTACTCATGTGACCTTGAGGTCATGGTTTCAAGGCGTGGAAACAGCCTCTTGTAAAATGCAATGTAAGGCTACGTACTATTGATCTTTGTAGTCCGCGCCTTTCCCAGAACCCACATACACAGGAGCTTCGTGCAATGGGGCTGCCCTTTGTAGGTTTCCTAATGCTTTCGTGTTGTACCAGTTAACATAATCTATACCCAAAGATAACTGGTACTGGATGCCACATGAAATTTCTCCTCCAGTTAGAATGGTTTTAAATGATTAACTGCATTTTGTCGAGTGCAGGAATCACGGGTCCATCCATTACGTTCATCTATTGCTGTGTTACTTCAAAAGAAAAGCTCTAGTTGTTTTCTGTTTTTTTCTCTCTGAAGGGGAGCCTTGGCATTAACGGTAGAGTTTGTTGTCGTGTGAACTTGAGATCACAGGTTCAAGGCATAGAAACAGCCTTTTACAAAATGCAAGGTAAGGCTGTGTACTATTAACCCTTGTGGTCTGTCCCTTCTTCGGACCTAACATGCGCGGGAACTTCCGGAAAACTAAAATAGTAGCATGAAAGGGAACAGAAAATAAGTGAAAAACATCGATTAAAAATTGCTGATGTTCTTAGAAACAGGCAGGTAGTAGAAATTTGTTTGTTGATGGTTTGGAAAGACACTGTTTCAGATTCTCTTATTATATACACTTAGATACTTTATTTCTCTTACAAGTGCTTTAATTTTAAGTTTTTTATACTTATAAAGATAGGATGAAGTAACTAAAAAAGGACAACCTCGGTGCACGAAGCTCCCACTAATATAGGATCCGAGGAAGGGACGGACCACAAAGGCCCTATAGGATAAAGTTACTACATGCTCTAATAATCTGAATTTCTATTTCTTTGCTTGTTTAGGAGGAAAGAGGAGGCACACAAGTTGCTAAAGGAGTTACTGGCAACCTTTGAGGTCACTTGTCTTGAATTGTGTCACTGCCTAACTTCTACTGCTGCAGTAGTAATTAATTGCTGATTGCAGTATTGATTTGCTAATTGTAAACCTCATCACATCTTTACTATTACTCAAAACACCCAATTGTTCTGTTACTTGCCATATTTATCCCAGACATTGGCAGAGTATGCTAACCATAGTATCAAAATGCACACAGCCGACTTAGAACTTTTTGCATTTTACATCTTTCGTTTCGTTGAGTCAACGAAAAATGTTTTTACTGGTGAATTTTTTTACTGGCAATATAAGATATGCTTTTGAAGGTCAATATTTTCTACCGGTAATTTTAAATTATATTTCTACAGTTCCACATTGTCTAAATCCTCCACAGCATTGACTTGGAGTCTACTCATTTTAGCAAAGTCCACATTGTGTCTACATTTTGAATCGACACCTTGACGCTAAGCAATGACCATCCAGCAGGGTGCATTTGCGTACTACTTGGTGGTGCCTATGAGTCCGTAATTTATTACTCTTCCAGCCATTGCTAAAGCATGAAATTTTCACGAGAATCATTTATAGTCCTAATGGTTCTTAAAAGCGCCAACAAAATTTTGGTAAGATCATCCTCGGTAAAAAGGGCAGCTTCGGTGAACAAATGGGGGGAAGGGGTGGGCAACAATGGCCTAAGATCATACTCAGTGCACCAGATAAAAAAAAGTGGAAAAGAAAAGGGAAAGCAAGCATATATTGGCAGCTGTTATACGGCACATTTGGATAGAAAATATAAGGAGTCCACCGTGTCTGGTGACATGCATTTCACCATTGCTTTTTGTCCTTTCTAACTTCCATTTATAGCCTATCATCAGGGTTGTAAATTGGCACACAGGGAACAATGTCAGATTTAGCATCGCAAGATAAGGCTTTGTACTATTGACCCTTTATAGTCTATTCATTTTCCAAACCCACATATGCAGAAACTTTGTGCACCGGGCTGTCCTCTTCCGTAGCATAGGCCTTAATTGTACTCTTGCCTGCCTATATAGTACATGTGCAGACAAAATATAACAGCTCTACTTAGAGAGATCGAAGGCTGCCTGAATGATTCTGCCTTCCCTCAAACACAAAAAGGCAGCCATAGTGCACAAAACTCCTGCCTATGAGGCGTTTGGGAAAAGGGCGGACCACAAGGGTCCACAATATGTAACCTTACCTTGCATTTTTGCAAGAAGCTGTTTCCATGCATTGAACATATTCCACGGCCGCCAAATTAGATAGTTAAAACCTTCAAGAAATTAAGAGTATCAAAATCCTAGCAATTATCAAGTACCTTTTTCAGCCAGACTCGAAACATTTTTAAATAATCAAGAATTCAAAGCACACTGAAATGTAGACTCTGCAGAAGAGGAGGATGGCTCCACATCATCCTTCAGTCCTCGTAACCAATACAAAAATTTTCTGAGATTACAGCACTTTAATATGTATACATATGAAACAGCCTCTTATATCGAATCATCAGAGTCATCAGAGTCGCTCCTATCAGGCTCAGGACCACCACCGTCTGTTCCTGCCTCTGGAACATCTGGCTTTGGTGGTGGTGGATCCGTAGCTTTCTCCCGTGCATTTCGATGACTACCATCTCCATCTTCTTCCTGCTCAACCACTTCAACATGTGGTTTCCATCACTTGTCAAGGAATCAACCGCATTGGCAAATGAAATATCTTAGAATATACATTATTGCCATGGATTCTTCTTTGTAACAAAAGAAGTGTAACAAAGTTTGTTGGTGGAAAAGGAAGTCGGTCCTTGAAAAGGAAAGCAGCTTATGAGGCCTGTACAAGTGGCACAAGAGTATGGGATATGGACCATTATGCTGTAATTTTGCAGTATTTGAAGTTTGGTTGACTGGACTTTTACCCTATGGCCTGTAGGCAATGGTAAACTGTCCATGACTCACTATCCATCAGCCATGTGTTTGTTTTAGTAGGGTAGGGAGGCAATGGTGCTGGGAGCTCTCTTCTCTGCACAGAGATGGATCTATCCAAATAAAAAGAAGTGTATTTGACTGAAGAAAATGGATTTAGAAATCATGGGTTGTAACACAATCTGAAGGTTTGGACACTAGGAAGATACTATATAAAGCGATCAAATTCATGGGTGTACAAAACACATGCAAATAATGATAACTTTTTGCAATTCATGAATATGCATAATGTAAACTGCAATTGAAGTGATAAACATAAAATGAAGGATATCAACATTGTCTGTTGTTTTCCGATTGATAATGTCATGCAGATCTTTCTCAACCCGCTGGACAAAGTCTGGCTGAAAGTACAGAAGACCACATGATTATAACAGATACAAATTGCAGTACCAAGAGCATAACTATGGATCAAAATATCAGTGTCTCTGAATACATTTAGATCAGGCTCTCTACGGAACCGTCTCCTGCGAGCATCCCTCATGGGAGGGGTAAGGCCATGCTTGTATTCTACACCTTCCAGAGCAGGATCCCCTTCTTCCCTGACCATGATCATCTGCAGCAACGAATTACAACAAGTTACTCTATTGGAAAAGATCTATTATATTATAGGATGATGTGCCTTTTTCTTCCACTCTCTCTCTCTCCCATTGACCCATGTCCTTTTCAGCTTTTTTCTTTTAAAATTTTAAATTGCCATGTCATACTCTATTAAAGCTATCATTTGATTCCTATTCACTTCTCTCTCTTATGACTCTCTACCTTCTCACTATCTCTGCATCTCTCTTTCTTGAAATTATCTCATATACTAAATTATCTTAAATCATCCAACATCCTCATAAAGTTTTATTCAATATGGTAAATATTTCTTAAATCATTTTAAACATATGAACACTATAAAATTACAAGCATAAAACTATCTTTAGGCCCATATAAGTAGCACAGATCTTGACCGCTTATTTCATATTTTCAAACTCTATAGTTATAGGCACTTAGAAGTAAATAAATTGTAATATCTGTCCATTACTAAGGTATTTCTTTTTTTGGGGCAATCTAAGTCATTAACAAGTAGATCTTCTATTAGATTAGAGTAAACACCAAAAAGTTATAAGCTAGGGATGATTCTAAATAGTAGGCGTTTAGATGTAAGAAATAAATGGTTAGAATTTCACAACTCAAAGCAATAGTCTAAGTTCATCCAGTGGTTGTGATATTTTCGTGCAGCCAATCTGAAACAGTGCCTACATGATGAATGATTTAGATCTCCTAAACTCTATCTACTTGTCTATTTGAAAACAGTCTACGACCCATTCTCCTTAAATAGCCTACAAGTTTTACCTTTACACTACCCACCGACCATTTCTTGATCTTTGAATTCTATGACCTGTTATCTTACTAGCTTTTTCTTACATCCAGAACTTGTAACCGTGGCCAGAATTGTGTATATTTATTATTACTCCATATGAGTCGGTCAAAATTTTCAAATCAAAACAAATAAAAATGTATAAACCAATTGGAGAGTTAAGATCACTGAGAGAGAAGATTTTTGTAACACTTATTAGTATCTTAGTATCTAAGATGTACCTAATATGTACCTTCGTAGTTAATATAAATAATAACTACGTGTTAAAGAAATTTACTAACAACTTTCAAAGATAGTATCTTCTAATATTAAGTGTAAAACTTATTTACTTTTATATTGCCTGTTTTAATCTAATTCCATCTTTTTGAAGCCTAATAGATCCAATAAGTCATGTTGGAGAGTTTTCTTAATAAAGGAGGCTCCATGATTTTATATGCAATATTTGCTCTTCACATTTATGCTCTTTTTTGTATACATCAAAGAACCTAAAAATAAACTACTTAGACACTCTCCTAAATGCATTGTCTATGGTGCTAAACCTAAGTTGCCAGTTAGGAAACAAAAACAAAAACAAAAACAGGAAACTAGTAACTTAATTGGAGAAGCGAGTTTTCCCCAAAAAATAAAATATCAGAAAAAATACAGAAAATTATTTCTAAATATATTTTAAAAAAGAAAAAATTTGCCAAAAAGAATTTTTTAAAATTATTATGAAATTTTATAGATCAAATAGATGCACTAAAGGGAAGCCCAGGTGCACGAAGCTCCCACCTATGCGGGGTCCGGGGAAGAGGCTGACTACAAGGGCCTATAGTAGGCAGCCTTACCTTGCATTTTGCAAGAGGCTGATTCTACGCCTTGAGCCCGTGACCTCAAGGTCACATGACAACAACTTTTACCATTGCGCCAAGACCCCCCTTCAAATAGATACACTATATATCTAAATGTAAAATCATAAATTGAGTATATCATCAATACAATTCAGGACCAAAAGTAAGATTCACATAAGAAAATAAGGATCCTTGGTACAATGGTAGAGTTGTTGCCACGTGACCTGGAGGTCACAGGTTTGAGGAGTGGAAGCAGCCTCTTGTAAAAATGGAAGGTAACGGTACATACTATAGACTCTTTTTGATCTGCCCCTTTCCCAAAACCTGCATACACAGGAGCTTTGTGCACCGACCTCCCCTTTTTATATAGATTGGCTTGGTAATGTCCAAAGCCAACTGCACCTTTTTCCAAAACTTTTCTCCATTGGTGATGATTCCTTCAAGTGCTACATCCTTTCTCTGATTCCTCTCACCCACTTGCTCCATGAGTGTGTATTCACTACTTCATCTTTAGTATTCTATACATGATTAACCTAGTCTTCTTCACCTTTACAAGTTCAAGATGTGAAATACTCCTAAAGATGGCAAGTGCATGCTAGTGGTTGTTAACAAACTTAACCACTTTCTTGCATGTGAGAGACAACTCATGCATCCATAGAAGGTCCTTATCCAAGTCTTTGAAAATCAACTTCAGAGTATGAACCATACATGGGTCCAAAATATGTGAGAAAAAGCTACAGTAGCCTCATAACCAGCATTCTTACAATTATGAGCACTATCTATAACAATATGGACTATATTTGAAAGCACTACTTCCCTTACAGCCTTGAAGAAAAATTCTTCAATATTCACACTCGTCTTGTCAACTCCAAAGAAGTCTTTGACATAAAGGAAAACATTGCCATCTGTATTTGATGCCAAGACATTAATTAACATCTAATTCCTCCACTTTATCTGCCCATCCGATACAATTGAGAGGCCAAGAACCTTTGATTGACTGCAACTGTCTATTCACTCTCAGTTTCACATTATTGAGCAAGGTAGTTCTTGCCTTCTCGTACCCTGGACTCCTGCAGTTTGGTCATCTTTTCCAAATATGGAGACTGTAATACATTGAATGGAATTTCATTAGCAATCAAACATCTCAAGACCTTACAGTCCACATCCTCTCTTTCTTGAGCCTTGAAAGCCTTTGCAATAAAGTTAAGTTGTCCCACCAAACCACTGGCACTTGAAGATTTACTCTCCAAATCAAGCCTTGACTTTTTACAAGGTTTTACACTTGGTTGCAATTGTCCCATTTCTACGACTCTCTTCACTCTTCTTCTCAATTATGGATCTCCTCTCACCTTATCACAATATTTGGTGCCTCTACTTTGCCCATTCTCATGTCCCATGAAGTGTCCATAAGCCCTGTTATAAGTTCCAAAATATGTTTTCCCATGAAATTGACATATGAATGTTATTGAGCCTTCCCGTTTTTCCAGCTTTCTCCTGTACTTTAACAAACTGCCACAAGTATGTGTCTAGATTCACTCTCACCCTTGTACTACTAATAAATGGTTCTTCAACTACTTCATCACTTATGTCAAGCATATAATCCTCAAATTCCTCTTCCCCATCCATTATATCATTAATGAATCCCATGATTCACCTAAAATAGAAAGAAAGTGACATAGAGACAAGAAATGGGTGAAAAAATCAGAAGAATATCACAAAATTAGTACATATATGCTTACACAACTAAATTTCATATGACTGTTAATACTTAATAGCACAAGACGAAGAGCCTAAGATGCTTACATAACTGCTAAGAGCCTAAAATCAAGTAGATGCTAACTGCTAGCTCAGACTATTAGAAAATTAATTATTTAGCAACTACCTGGAATCATATTATTAGAAATGGGGTGAAATCAAAATCAGGATCCCCAAATTAGTAAAATATAGGGGTACCATAAGATCAAAATATCAGAATTACATTAATTTAGCATGCAATAATCAGGATAAGGAAATTTTTAAAGGAACCAAGATCTGAAGATTCTGAATTTTGAAGTAAAATCAGTACCATTGTCAGTAAATGAAGTATGAAAATAATCAAGAAAATAAAACAGAAATCTAACCAGACAAAAAATAGCTTGCCAAAAAAAATGGACCTCTTACCGGAAAGTGCAGAGTTCACCAGAAAATACACAGCTGGCAGAAATGCAGAACTTTGGGTTGAATAGAGCGAAAAACACACAGATAAATTGAGAAAAAGAGGGAAGCAGAGAAACAGTAAGAAACAGTTGAAGAGAGAGCCTACAGTTGAAAGGGAGTGCTGTTATTCTCCTTCTTACTTTTCTTGAAGCGGACAGTAAGAAATGGGAGTTGGAAAATCACGATCAGAGGAAGCTTAAAAGAGACAGAGAGCCAGTAAGAAACTTTGAGCTTACAGTTGAAGAGGGGGCTCACGGGACATAGGAAGGGTTGTTTGACTCTTCTTCTTCTCCTTCTTTTGTCGAAAATGGGAGAAAAACAGAGGGTTTCAGGTTCTGGGCTTCGACTGAAATGATTTTGGGGCGGGTAATGAAAAGCGTCAATAGTTTTTTCCCAAATCAGCAATAAATAGTAAGATCCCTAAAGATTTCATTACTTACGAGAAACCAAAAATGGGTATCTTTTAAATAACGCAAACCTTAAACCTATTATGAAAAAACGAGTGGTAAAATATATACAAAAGAAAAGGAGGAAACACATTTCTTCACTGAAGAAACGTGTCTCCTAAAACAATGAAACATGTTTTCCACTAGTTCCAGAAACATGTTTGTCTGAACAAGGAATCTCAATTCCTCATACATGTTACAACTTATAGTAAGCTCTTAGCAACAAGTAGTTAACCTTGCAAAGCACAAGCACAATAACAAAGTTCTGATTCGGAAATAAATCGGTAAGACATATTCAAAACATTGGAATTTAAAACAACAAGGCAAAAGTGTTTCCAAAAAAACCAGAAAATAAAGTACAAATATCGTGTGAATTCAATTTTTAACTATATTCAAACCAATATTCTAGTATTTGAAAATTATTCATAAACCTTGTTTTTATTTCATTAATTTGTGTCTAATTTGGTAACTTTTCATTCAGTTTAAAACTGAGAACCTTTTGAGGATTTGGGAATAAATAGGTCAATCAAGAAGTCAAAACTTCAAATATAAATTTCAATTATTCTGAGACTATAAGCACAAGTATGCTTCCTTCATTTTATATTTGCTTGAATTATTTGAATACTTACATTATATTGAGCAATTAAATCTTGTTTAATATATCAAAATGTAGTTTATTAAACTAAATTGATGTCATAGCTTTGAAAGTGGACTATTAAGATGTTATTCTTAGTAGCTGATAGACAATTCCTTAAAAGTCAAAATGTAATTTCATAATTCTTCTAGCCCTTAATTAATATAGAATGGCTTGTCCATATTAAATATTTTAAGATGGCATCCACTACCTTGATGCCCTATATTCATTTTTTTTTAATGAAATCCTAATAAGAGAAAAAAGTTAGAAGGCAAATGCAACTTAATTGTCATTTCAATAGAACTTACAAACTATAAAGATTTATGCAAGCAATTAACCATTAAGCTTTCGGTGCAATGTTAAGTTCACTATATCTCGAAACTCCTCTATTAAATAACTTTACTATTGATTTTGGTATAAAATAGAAAGCTCAAATAATTTAAATTGAAAAGCAATAAACTGACTGAACACAAGTCTTCATTGTCTAGAACACAAACAATGAAAGCTTAAATGCACCTTAGAACACTGATATCAACATATATAATAATTTGTTTTTACAATTTCAGGTATAATACTACAAGTAGCTCTAGCCCTTGTACAGCATATTATATGAGGTTACTATTTGCTTTTATAAAAAAGGGAGAGCAGCCTGGTGCTTAAAGTTCCCACATATGCGAGGTCCGGGAATGGGGTGGACCACAGGGGTTATTATTTGATTTTTTAATAATTTATTTTTTCCAAGATATGGTTCTAGCCCATATATATATATATATATAATGCCAATAAAACTGTAATGAGGGAAAAAATGGAAAATAAATGAGAGAGAGCAGCATAGATATTAAATTCGAAAAAGAAAACAAGGATAACAAAGTTGTATCTCAAGTACTTAAACTTCAAAGGATATAATGCCGGTACAACTGTGATGAAACAGGACTTATAATTTATTACCTGACCAATGTCGGCAGTTTTGATAAGCACATTATCATCATATGTCTTGTAAGATTCCACAATGCAAGGAAGATCCAAGAGAGAGACAGGAAACCGGTCATTGCCAATGACAAATGTGCCGCTTCTTCCATCCTCTACAAACAAAAGAATATCTAACTGTTGGCCAATGCCAGAATGCTAAGCCAGCAAAATATAAGATTACAAAACATAGCTGCAACATGCTTCTCATAATGAGTGCAAATTAGAGATGCACTACCATCCACAAAGAAAAATTTAGGGATGCACCAAGACTAAACTTTCATGTTTGATCAATAAGCAGATGTTCCATGTAGATAACCTTTTGGTTGTATGGTGAACTACAAAATCCAACTGGCTCCAAAATCCTGCTTAGTTAAGACTTTCCTTTTCCTTCGTTTGCATTTTATTAGTATTTACTTAAAATGCAAAATGTTAGCAGTGACTTAGTTATTCCATTTCGTTCAGGAGAGAATTTCCAAAATGTTGCATTCAGGTAAGGAAACTGTCACAGAGTCTGGAACATTCCATTTAATTCAGAACTTCCTGACTACCATGGTCATTCTGGTTATTCCAGTCTAATTTGTTGTTTCCTTTTATATTTTCTGTTTCTCCTAAAAAAGGTCAGATGCCCTAAAATCCTCGGAGTAGAAAAAGCATCTCCAAGCAAAAGAGGCACTTTAGCAATTAACAAGCCTCTCTTCACATGGTCCAGCACATGATATATTTGCAAATAAAGAAAAATAAAGTTTGAATTTAGATAGTTGGTCACATGATACTTATAAATGGTAGGTCCTATGACATAGGAGTTAAGTCTTGCATAAATTTTTCTATTGTCATATACTCTTGTACTATACTTTCTTATGACCTTGTGTTCCTAAACTTACACAAATGAATGTATTGAGCAACATACAATGATTTATCAGACACTTATTCTTGACACCAATACTTGTGTGGAGCCTACCAAACTTAGAAACAAGCACCAACTTGAAAATGGTGTTTCTTTTACTCATCTTGTAACTTCCAATGGAGCAGCACCATTATTTCTTGACTCCTTTTCTACATTCTACTCATTTTTATTAGGTTTTTACTTTCCTTCTCTCATTGGGTTTAAATTCTTCATTTCATTATCTATGGTGCATATATTGTTTGAGCAACATATCAAAGAGAAGCTACGGGAGCTGCTTCCTTGATTGGCAACTGCATCATGTGTGCTGGTATTCATACAAATTTGTATATGCGAGCACATTATGTACATAAGTTGGTATATATTATTTATATGATTATATATAAATACGTCTCTGTGTGTTTGTGTGCGCATATGTGCCCAATTTCTGGACGTTCAGAGATCACCATGTCAGACACCTTGTATCCATGTTGGCAATTAACGTGCATGTCCATGTCCCACAGATTATAGCCAACATGGAACACCTCAAAGGTTGAAACCTTAGAACATTCCAATCCCAAATAAAAGTGGAGAGCCTGTCAAAGCAGTATTGGCAACTATCACGGCAGCCTTCATTTATTATAACACCAAAGTCCAAACATTTAGTTATTCACATAAAACATGAGATATTCATCAATTCAAACATTGAATACCTCCAGATTAGCATTTAATTATACACATGCAATTAGCATCAAAGACCAGTTTGTGATAGGAATGAAATCATAGGCATGGTATCAATACAGTAACAAAGATCAGATTCATACCTGAGAAGGACAAATCTAATGACTTATCTTCAGAAGAAGATGCATTCTCACTTAGAAGGCGATCAATCCTCTCAGCAACAGCTGGTGGGGCTCGGAGTATGAATTGTTCTTCCATATTTGATAAGTCTTATTCGGTTAAGCCCAACAGAACAAGCTCTTCAAAACCATAGAAAATTAGGAAAAAAGTCAGTTCTTGCAGTAATGAGTTCAAGAAACAAGCTCAAAGAATTTCTGGCAAGTATATAACAAAATACAGAGAGTCAACAATCTAGAGATGTCACAACCCATCCTTGAGGTGGCCTTTTCCCAAAGCTGAATCGTAAATTCTCTATTATGTGAGTCCATTACATGATATGCACCCACCCCAAAGAATGATATAAACGAAAGTAACCAATTCAATCACACACAATTCCTAAGGAACACCATCACAGATACAAATAAATTCCAAGAAATTTCAAGTGCATCAGTCTACCTCAAAATTTATAACAGACTCTGAAAAGAATCACTTAAAAAGTTCACAAGCTAAAGACAACATCAACAAAAGCAAAATTTATGCGGATTCATCAATCTCTCCTCTTCTCAATTTATTACGTCTCCAAATAACCAACAGAAAATATAATCCAACAATAAAGATAAAAGAATGAAACTCCCATATGCCTATGTCATATGAAAATGCACTAGATGCTGGAGGACACACGTGGTCTGCCTATGTCACTCAAACTTCAATAGGACCGCTCGATCGCTGAGAAGAACTTCCTGGATCACCTAGAAGTTTTGAATTGAGTGAGCTTAAGCCCAGTGAAATCAAACTAACCAAGCAAGATTTAGAAATGAAATGGCTCAAACAACCATTTTAGAAGAGTACATTCACATTCCAAGCATTGCCTGTGATTCAATGATTATCAATAATTTACAGAATGAAATATCAACACACTTCCAAGCAACATCTCATTCATATGAAGGTCATAAAATTCAGAATTGACTTCACCTTGATACTACACTCCAAGACATTCATTCAGTGCAAATTTTAGTACAAGAATACCTTTACCTGACTAAGTCAGACTATGATTTCCAAAGAAATTAACATAGGTTACACCTCATCCACTAAATTGAGTCAACCTGCTGTTCCAAGTGGAGTATGGAACTCGTTAGCTTTTGTTTAACTGAGTCAGCCTGTTGTTCCTAGGAAACAATACCTAATGCCCATAATTGCTTATCCAGGTCAACCCACTTTTCACAGAAAAACAAAGTAAGATAACACATACTAGTGTATCTGAGTCAAACTGATGTTCTCTGCTAAAAAGGTCAGATTTACAGTCATGTTTATCCGAGTCAAGCCGTTGTTCCCAAAAACAAAGTGAGATTACACAAGCCTGTCTATCCAAGTCAAATGCTCCCGAATAAAAAGGTAAGGTTCACATTTATGCTTATCTAAGTCAAACCATAGTTCTCAGAAAACAAAGTAAGATTACACACATTTGTCTATCCAAGTCAAACCGCTGTTCCCAAATAACAAGGTAAGATTCACATTTATGTTTATTCGATTCAAATTTTTATTCCCAGAAAACAAAGTAAGATTTCACACACTTGTCTATCCAACTCAAACACTGTTCCCAAATAATAGGGTAAGATTCACATTTATGTTTATTCGATTCAAATTGCCATTCCCGGAAGACAAAGTAAGATTTCGCACACGTCCATCCGAGTCAAACCGCTATTCCCGAATAACAAGGTAAAATTCACATTTATATTTATCCCAGTCAAACCGCTGTTCCCAGAAAACAAAGTAAGATTACACACACTTGTCTATCAGAGTCAAACCACTGCCCCTGAATAACAAGGTAAGATTCACATTTATGTTTATCTGAGTCAAACTGCTATTCCCGGAGAAAAAAGTAAGATTTCGCACACTTGTCTATCCAAGTCAAACATAGAATTTAAAATGCACAGACAAAGTCCACTATCCACACTATTTTCAAAATCTATCACTCATGCATCAAAGAAAGACAACTTCACATCCTTGGACATCAAGTCGTGGGACTTTAACCCACATGTTCATTCTAACAACAGTAAAATATACATGATCCTTGAGATTTTTCTTTCCATCGGAATTCAGTCTAAAACTAACCTCAAATATCCGCCAACAATATCATCTGATACCCCAATGACACAGCTAAATATCCCTACCCATCATCACTGCTTTAATCATTAGGCATAGATTCTCCATCCTAAACCCACACTCTGTATGCATAAATTTAGTGACATCCCTATCTTACTCATTATCCGAACATCCGCAAGAGAAAATAAACAAAGAAACTCAAATTAAAGTTTCCAATTGAGCCATTCAGAATCTCTTTGCTAGCCAGGCACATTTAGTTGCAATTCAAGTTCCAATCTCCAACCATCTACATGTATTTTGGTCCCTATCAGATCCAGAGATCTAAACCACAAAATTCATCTATATCTTTCACCACAAAAATTTGTGACACATCTTACTAGCAAAACAAAACCCACAACAAGATATTATAAACTTCCGGTTCAGTCTCCAGATAATCATTCAAGCTCCCACTCTAGACAGAGAAAAATCAAACACCCAACTTCATTGCAATCCAATCATACACATCCTAGTAAAATTCCCATAATCAACAACTCAAGGAAAACCAACAGCACTTCAACATTTGATTTCAGGACTCACAATATCTAGAGATGTAAATTTATCAACCCATTCAAACACTCTACTGAGTCACAATAGGAGCAATATCAGAATATGAAACACCTTTTAAATCAGAAAATTTGGACTGAAAGTAGCATCAGCGAACGGAGGTTTCCCTTTTCTATCCTAACTGACATGCATAACTCAAGGGAATTATCGAGACCCAGAAATATTTCACATAAAAGATTCACGACGACAACCATTAGGTGTGATTTTTGTCAGCTGCAACAATGTCCAATGGACAGAAATCTGGTGAAATGCAGATTAATCCCACCTCCTGAAATCCATCTCTGTAAACCATGCTGCCAAATCATACCCAGATTTAGGAATCTTTCACCCATCTTCTGAATTTCTTTGAATCTACAGTTCAAGCTCAAAAATGAAGGGGAAACCGAACCATATAACACACACACCATCATAAATCTAAATCCATAGGAGGTTCGAGAGACTCACAGAGATTTGCACATTTTTCATGAGTCTATGAAAGCCTCCCATGGCAAAAGGATGTTGCAGTCTTGAATTTGTCTAGGTCGAGTTACGGCTCTTTTCTTTCTATTTTACTAACAAGGGAAAACCAGCTGTAGGAGGTTGGGTTTTGTTTGTTTTCTTGCAAATCTAGAGGAAGAAGAAGAACGAAAAGAGAAGAGGTAGAGGAGAAGGTAAGAGGGAGGTTAGGGCTTGGAAAGAGAACAACTGAAGATGGAACTTGGTTTTTCCTCTTCCTTCCTCATCTCTTTTGCATAACACTTGACCCTCCCTTTGTTTTAGGGCTGGTAAGGGCGATTTTCTACTTCCCAGGAACAAAAATGCCACTATTCACTTAAGACAAGGAACATGGTTGTCAAATGGGATTCTTCTACTCCTGTTTTTGACTCTCTCTCCCATGTTAATTCCTCTACTCTAGCTTAAAGTTTGAATTAAATTCCAAGTTTCCTCATGTTTAAAAAAAGAATGAATCTCTCTCTCTCTCTCTTCCAAGGAAAAAAAAACAGGTTTTACAAGAGATGGATTAGAAGTAGAGCTGCCAATTGGAATGGATTATCTGCTATCCAAACCAAACTAATTCGAACAGATAGGATAAATTCCATCTGTGGACTAATACAGAATTGATTTTAACATCTACATTTTTTGGAATGGATATGGAATGAGGGTCCCCATCCATGGATTATCAATTTTGAAATATAATTTTGCTAAAATATCCTTAAAATGCTTTTTCATTATATTATTAATGAGGGCAAAGTAGTCAGTATATGTATGTATATCAATTATACTTAGGAATTTAGTATGAGTTTTAACTTCACCAACTGCTTTCTCTTCTAATCTTTCCCTTTCTTCACAAATGCATAGCAAGTTCTCAGCGCATAGTAGCTTCTCCCTCAATGTATGGCAGCTTCTCAGCCCTCATCAGAATAAAATTGCAGCACATCCTTTTTAGATTTTATATAAAATCGCAGTCTTTGGTAATTATTTCAAGTCTCCCATTCTCCAAAAGAATTAGTAAGACTGAAGGGTATGGATAATCTGTTATTTTAACTGAATCGAACTGAATGGAATGGCAAATGAATACCCGAACTACTATCTACATCCATATCTAAAAGGGGCAGCCCCAGTGCACAGAGCTCCTGCCTATGTGGGATCCAAATCCATATCTAAACCGATAAAATTCATTGGAACAGATACGGAATTATGGTATCCGAACCATATCTGATCAGTTGGCAGCCCTAATTAGAAGAGAACAAGATGATTGAATCAGAAACCTTCGAAAATGATCAATCAAAACAAGCGAATTTTCAACAAGCTCAAAATATATTCAAGCACAAAAAACCAAGTAAAGGTAAAAGAATAAGAAAGAACAAAAGAAAGAATGCAATGAGTAAAAATCAATAACAAGAAGTAACTATATCCAAAATCAATAAAAAACAGAAACTTGATTCGATACTAACATTAGAGCATCACAATTAAACAGAACTTGTTTTCTACAATGATGATCAACCCAAACAATCAACATATAGAACAAAACATATGGTGACAAAGAAACTTAGTTACAATTCTATCAAATTCTAGAAAAGGAATTCCCACTAGTCTTTCCATAACGGAGGCATCACAAAGCTTTAACAACAACAGGATAAGTTATCCATTATCCTACCCATAGAATGATGGAGATTTCAAGCTAACAACAAAGTCGAACATTGCCATAGATGGACCACAAACTATAATCCACTCCCATCGTATGATTCTACCCTTCCCCTAGTGAGAAAGTAAAATGAAAGTTTTAATTCTTGAATGAGTGGGTATCATTACTTTTGCTCATCCATAAGGTTTTTTATGCCTTTTGGGGAGAGAAATGTTGTTGTTCCAATGACTAGAATTTAGACTAATGGAATGATTGTGACCATTAGCAAATGGGCAAATTAAGTTACCAAAAAGCTAAAGTACCTCTTAATCTAACAACTTCTCCTACTTTAGATTTCCTACTTTCTTTAAATTTCTAACCTAGATTTTCTACTCTCTTTTTCTTTTTTCTCTAATGTTACAATTCCTCTCTATCCATCTTTGGGATATTATCATCTTTATAGAGATTTATTGTCATGTTATATGTTACAGAAACTCTCCTAATGTCCATATTTCATAGGAAGTAACAGCACCTTAGCATATCCTAAAGTTTGATGGAGATTATTTCACCACGAAAATAATTAGATAATGATTAAGATGCTGCTTTTCCTATGAAATATGGTCATTCGGAGAGTTTTTGTTATCTATAACCTTACAATAAATCTCTATAAAGAAGATAATATCCCAAAGATAGATAAAGAGGAACTGTAAGGTTGAAGAATAGAAAAAATTCTTAGTAAGATAATTTTTTCTTTTTTAAAAGTAGCAGCAAACCTAAAGTAGGAGAAGTTGTTAGATTAAGAGGCACTCTAGCTTGCTGCTAGCTTAATTTTCCCATTTGCTAATGGTCATGATTGTTCCATTAGTCAAAATTCTAATAATTGGAACAACATAACTTTTCTCTCTCTAAAGGCTTAATAAAAATATTAGTGTTTCCATGGAGAAACACTAGAATATAGAAAATTTCTGTTGGCTGCCATAAAAGTATGTTATTGCTATGTTTTACCTCATTGGATAGAAATGAGAGTATCTTCCTTTTCACCTTTGGCTTACCAATGGAATGAGAATCTACACGAACCCTTTTATCTAAGATATTGGCCCTGCATGGCTTCTCTAACTGGCTCCACAAGAAAATAGCAATCATTATTTGAGTAAGTTTTCAGACTAGAAAAGGTCTTTCTGATACAATAGAAGTTTTCTGACACATCAAGCACCATCCTCGGCAGTCTATACCAAATTTATCACCTAGCAGCACTTCATGGAAATTCCAATGGGTCCATGGCTTCTTCAACTATTCTGTCACCTCCAGATAAGATGCCTTAGTGAGTTCCATTAGCAATCCATTTTAGTCTATGATGAATCAGATGGTACGTTTTCAAGGTGAAAACTGGGAAAGAGACCCCTTTAGCCGCTTGCAAGCGAACATCTCTACTGGCTAATGCAATCAAGAACCCGCCTCTAGTTGTCAACACACTGGATGCTTGTCAACCTTACTCGACGAATTAACTGGTTCAATTTAACAACTAAGTACTGTATCCTACACAGCTTTACTAGCATCTTCACATAAAGTACCAGATAAAATCAGTCCCAAGGCAGCAAACAGAGGAAGAGGAGAAGTTTATAGCATTACTCATACTATCCCAAACCTTGCAAGACACTGTATAACTAACGCACACAAACATCCAATGAAACCAGGATCAGCAGAGGCTACAAAGTAACACAACGCCCCCCCTTTCCAAAATCCCTGATATAAGATCTAACTCTCCAAAAACAGCAGATATTGAAACCATAATCCTAAGCAAAAAATGAAATTGGCCTAAACACAAAAAAGAAAGAAAGAAGCATATACATTGCAAATCGGTGCCTGCCAAACCAATAATCACAGAAAATATGAAACAAAAATCCTAAAACTAAACCCAGAAAAGAAACATCAGATAAAAAAGAACGAGAAAAAGATGGAAAAACTTATTCAAAAGAAGAGAAAAGCAAACCTGAGATGAGCTTCTCCAGAGCTGCTTTGGAAAGGAAAACCCCAATTTGACTCGGAACTCTGAGACAGAGCTTCTTCTTCCTATTTTCCTTCCCAAACTGAGGATTATCAGATTGGATGATGATTGCCTTTAGGTTATTTTGGGCCGGGATATCGCACGGTTGAAGGACGATGAGAGAGAGAGAGAGAGAGAGAGAGAGAGAGAGCGAGTCGTGCAAAGGCCAAATGCGGAAGGTACAGGAAAGACAGAAAACGTAACACGGACACCTTACCAAATTACGGGTGGCAATATCAATCATATGTGGGAGCGATGTTCATCTATTAATTTACTAAGGATTAAACGAACTGCTAGAAACTGCTGGAAACGAGGGAGCCTTGCCGCAATTATGTGATTTTGAGGTCACGGGTTCAAAGTATGGCAACAGTTTTTCACAGTTTTTTCTCCGAATCCCACATAAGTAGGAGCTTCCGTACACGAGACTGTTTAAAAAAGTTACCAACAAGAATTGCAATTACTCAGGTGTGCAAAGATGACATGTTCATTTTTACGAAGAAGGTGTGACCAATAAGATAGAATTAGCAGATCCTAGGTTAACTTTCATCTTCTCTTTGTCTTCAACTGAAACAGCTCTCTCACTTCGCAAAGAGTTGCTCGCAACAGCTGACGAAACAGCTGACGAACCCTTTTCTAAGAAATTGAGTGACAAACATTCGACCCATCAGAGCTTCGGTCAGACGCCACCAGTTTGAACCACCCGAGTCGATTATTCAAATCCTAAGGTACCCCCCTCTACATGTTTTCACTTCTTCTTGTTCTATGTAATTGAATTCATTAGTTAATTTCTCTATTTTATTTTATAAGAATGTTTTTGTGTTAGCAGTTCGCGCCTACAGTAACAAAGAGGAGCCTTGGCACAAAGGTAAAAGATGTCGTGCGACCTTGAGGTCACAGGTTTAAGGCGTGAAAACAGTCTCTTGCAAAAATACAAGGTAAGACTGTGTACTATAAGCCCTTATGGTTCGCCCTTTTTTTGGACTCCGCATAGGCGGGAGCTTCATGAAAAGTTGGTGCCTACAGTAACGGTAAAAGTTGTCGTCATGTGACCTTAAGGTCACTGGTTCAAAGCATGGAAATAGCCTATTGCAAAATGCAAGGTAGGACTGTATACTTTAGGCCCTTGTGGTCCGCCTCTTCCCCGGCCGCTGCATAGGTGGGAGCTTCGTGCACTGGAGCTGTGCTTTTGGTTGGTGCTTACAGACCTTAACTTTTATTGGATCGGCTATCGCTCAAAGTTTTCGAGCTTATGGGATCGAATTCAAAGAAGGCCCCAATGGGTTTGGAGTACATGCTTCAAGAGATGTCGAACCACTAGGGAGGGCTAGGGTGAGTTGCTTTAATTTGGATGAGTCAAGGCATTACCTTTGTGTGATTCTTTTGGTTTTATGGCATTTGGTCTTTTTTGTTTGAGGTTGTTGGCCAATACTATTTTCATCACAAGAAATCAACAAGGTTTTTCAGCAAGAACAATGACTGAATAACCTCCAGGAATTTGTAGGAGCAAAGCAATTGGCAAAACAAGATTTTCTTTTGAAGATTATATTGGCACTGCATTTATTTGTCCCTCAAACAAAGTAGTTGAAATGTTAGTTCTCATATGGGTGATTTTTGTTGACTCTGGCAAGTCAAAGTTCACATTTTTTGGGCTTAAAAGTTCACAGAATAGGATGGGAATATAGCCTCAGTGCAATGGTAAAAGTTGTCATTGTGTGACATTGAGGTCAAAGGTTCAAGGCGTGGAAACACCTTCTTGTAAAATACAAGGTAAGGCTGTGTACTATAGGCCCTTGTGGTCCGCCCCTTCCCCGGGCCCTACATAGGCGGGAGCTTCATGCACCGGGACTTGCCTCTTTAAAGAAGGGGAGCCTTGGCGCAACGGTAAAAAGTTATCGTCATGTGACCTTGAGGTCACAGGTTCAAGGCGTGGAATCAGCATCTTGCAAAATGCAAGGTAAAGCTGCTTACTATAAGCCCTTCTGGTCTGCCGCTTCCCTGAACCCCACATAGGTGGGAGCTTCGTGCACCGGGGCTACCGTTTTTACTTAAAAGTTAGAATAAGTATTCTCATCATGGTTTGTAGGGAATACGTTACTGAAAGTGTTTGGAATAAATTAAATGCCTGAATGATAATCTTAATAAGCTAATTATTATGGCTTTTTTTCTTAACTTTTTTGTTCTTGTTTTTGTTTGTCTAGTTCTTGTTTTTCAAGAGTAAGAATTCTTAAACTCTATTCTTTGGCTGCAAAGTTAAGGATTTCATCTGCTATATATGTAACATGAAATGGGTTGGCCATATTAGATTGCTCTCTTGTTCATATATATTCATTTTTTTTTGCTTCTCTAGTAAATTGCAGCTAACACGTTGAATATGTTTGCTACTTGCTACTTTTTGAAAGGAATTGGTTTATGGGTAATTGAGTCGTGTTTTTGTCTATATATTGCATTCATGGATGAATGAACGTTGTGATCAAGTAGTCACCAGTGCCCATGTCCCCTCTAATGTTCACATGAGCACACAAAGTGATAAGAACAAAAGAAAGCATTTATAGGCTTGAGACCATTTTACAATAATAACAAAGGATGATGAGCCAAGTCACAGGGGTGTCTGTAATTATTATGGCGAGGATTATGCATGTGATACGATCCGCAATGGGACTAAGAATTTGAATTTGCACATGGCTAAATGTAAAAAGTTTCCCAATAGGATTCAACAAAAGACCCAAAGCACTTTGAGTTTCAAATGAGTACCTGTACCTAGTGAGAGGGAATTTGAGAGTTGTCTTTGTCACTTGGGCTTTTAATGCTGAAATTTGTAGAAGAACTCTTGCTAAGATGGTAATTGTAGTTGAGTTGTATTTTAGTTTGTTGAAATGAAGGCTTTAAAGATTTTGTGCATAGCATAACCTAAGTTAAATATCCCTAGTCTCACTAAGACGAGCCATATCAAAAGCATTTTACAGAGGAAGATAAGTCTAATAATGATGAAGAGGATGATCGGACTGGGAGAAGGAAAGTATGAAAGAATGTGGTACGGCCTCCACTTGCTAATGATTGGGTCGAGGCAAAGTTGTTTCTAAAGTTTTTGAAATTTTTTTGTAAGGCTATATTCCGGTTTTCAGGCACAAAGTTTGTCTCTTATAATGCATTTTTTTAGAAGATTATTACTGTTCACATAACTATATATAGTTTATACAAACATGAAGATGAAGGGGAGCCTTGGCGCAATGGTAGAGTTGTTGTTGTGTGACCTTGAGGTCATGGGTTCGAAGTGTGGAAACAGTCTCTTGTTGCATACTATTAATCCTTGTGGTCCACCTCTTTCCCGAACCCTGCATAAGCAGGAGCTTCGTGAATTGGGCTGCCCTTTTTTATAGACATAAAGATGAGTTTTTTTATATAGTATCTTATCGTATGCAAGCGGTCAAAGTTTGATAAGTATTGGAGCAAGTTTGATAATATGAATATATATTGTTGTTTGTTGCATAGTACTTGATCCAAGGTGAAGTTGCCTTTTTATGGTTTTGTCTTAAAAAAGTTTATGATATTTCAGTAGGAGAGAACTAGGTAAAAGCAGTGAGAGATACTATATCCTACTTATTTGATTGGTAAGTCAAACATGACTTTGACGGGAAGGTTGTTGAGGAGGCTACGGGAGTCAACTCAGTCAAGCCTGAGGCAAGAATGCTGTTGATGTTGTAAATGCTAATGAAGAGGAAAGTTTGTCAGGTTTCTTAATCTCTGAGTAGAGAAACTTATGGAGGAACAAAGTAGTATGGGTACCATGTGTGAGCTTAAGAGATATTTATCAGAGAAGAACAATCCGTCATTTATATTCTCGGGTGGTGGAACACCAATTCAACAAATAGCACATCTTCTCACAATTGGCACATGATGTACTAGCAATTCCAGTGTCTACATTTGCCTCTGAATTTGCATCTAACATTCGAGGATATGTTCCTGATTCTTTCCAAAGTTTTGAACTACTGAGCCGGGAGAGGACAACCTATTGTTCGTACTACTCTTTCTTCGCTTTAGGGACGGAGGTCCTACAGTAGGTAATAGCAAGCACAAGCACTTGACTAAAGGGGACCAGCACTTCTACTCTTCCACGGAGGAGCCATTTGCGGCGAGAAGCAAGAGATATAGTGAATAAAGGGAGGTCAAAGAGAATTGACCTATTCATAGAGTGATCCTACGATCGATATAGGACATAGAAGCTTTCCTTATTATTCAACAACAATGTTAGCTTCAAAAGAACCGTTAGTAGAAATGAGCTCTTATTATTCAACTGTTTCGCATTCTTGACTTGTTTCTTCATATCCAACCATTCAGTGAAGTATGAACTCTTATTTTTCAACTGTTTTTTATTACTTCAGTCTTTAGTGCTTTGTGCCAATGTTTCCATGCTTATTAACTTAGATTTTTGGGATACTAAAGGAATTCTATTTGTCTTTCAACTTGTAGCTTTATTTATCATAGTTCAGGCTTGTCTCTCTCACCTATAACTCTGAGTTGTCTTGTAAGCTACTAAGCTTTGTAGCTATCTGACCGGTAGATCATTTGAGAAAAGCAGGAGATCTTGGACAATTGGGGGTAGGCAGGGATGTGCTACCATGATCATTGTTTAAATTTTCTTCATTTTAGAGCACTTTGTTAGATGCGTGTTATAACTTAAAGCTAAGAACATGTATTTGGTTTGGTCTTGCCTGTGTGCAGCCAATGTAGAGTCATATTTGATCGATTATTTATGATTCCAAACGATTCTTAATTAGTGTTATACAGATTATGGGGTACACAAAGAGAGGGCATGAAAATTATTCGCCGACAGAAATTGGGCTACTTTAGAACTTAATTCAGTTACCATAGCAAGTGTTATTTTTGCTTATGCATAGTTAGCCCATTTGAATTTGGGTAAATCTATCCACAAGTTCGGAGTTAAGCTAGGCGTAGAAGAAGATGCTAGTGCGAGGAATGTTATCATAGGCATGTATTCAAAGTGTGATTTGATAGGAGATGCTGGTTATATGCTTGAAAGGACATCAAACAAGGATGTTATTGTGTGGAATTCAATGACAGGTGGGTACTCTAAAAATGAGTTTTCTTCTGAAGCTCTTCATGCTTATCTAGTATTGGTGTTATAAATGGCCAGAAGCAGCTCATTATGACCGAACAGGACCGACAAATCAACCAAAGACCAATCAGTCAGCCTTCACTCAACCCAAATTGGTCCCGTCCAGTCTTTGTCCTCATAACAGCAGACCAAAATTTTTTGGTTCAGGCCACTCTGACCCCTAAGACTGGACCATGTAAATCCCTACTAGAAACTAGTCATCAGTGTGCACAATTAGCAACGGGGGGGATAATCGTTGGGCCCGAACACTAGGCCTTTTTACCAACGCAAGATATGACCACCAGTAAAATCCCCACTCAAAGCCTCCCCAGTTCTAGTGGTAGGTCCCCGTATAGAGTTGATCCACGTTCACATTTTCTCTTGTATCTGGAAATGAACTTTCACAAGATATTCTGGAGTACATGAATATGAAGTGCCTCTTATCCAAACCAATCACAAGTGAGAGGGATAAAGAGAAAAGTAGACGAGTCAACTTTGCCCTGGGACCCTATACCTGTTTAACCATGACTGCGGGTCCCTAATCCATGTCCCTTTGAAATTTGACCCATACCCAGCCCATCCACATAAAATTGTGGGCAGGTCAAGCATACAAAGTTCATGCACCTTCAAAGGACCAGATTTAATTCCTTTATGTTGTTTTTTCTTAGATCTAAAATATTTGTCCTGTCCATGCATCTATATTTAGCCTTACAATAAAAAACCATGCCAATCAAATGATCCTAACCATTTGATTTTTTTACTTTGATTCTCAACGACACTAGTAGCATCCAATATAGTTACTCTTATGTATATATGTAATCTAAGATATTCCAAATAATATGAATGGATTAGATCCTCAAAAATTATGCCTAAAATTATTGGATGGTAGTATAAATAAGCGCTACCTAGAGTTTGAAAAGTAGCAGGGCTCACGATCAAGAATGCTTAACTGGCAGTATGAGATCTTTTGACTATTCATTTCTTTATAGATCAAGTTAACTACTTGCTAGAGAGGGGTTTCTTGAACTTTGTTTTAGTTCTACATCTGCTGCATAGAAATAGCTCGTCAAAGTACTGAATCCCATTAAGTGTACATGCTCAATAGGAGAGAGGAATACGTTCCCATTTTTCTATGTAATGTAATACTTTAATTGAAGATATGAGCCGTTCGCAAAATTAGGCATCATATCTAGGCTAAAATTCAAATTTCATGCAAATTGAATGATTTTAGTGTACCATTTTCTCGATAATAATTATGACCATCCATTTTTATTGATTTTTTAATGAACCAAAATAAGTTGTTTGGATTATCCAAATGCATTGATTTCACATGAGATAACCTTTTTTAGCATTCTAAATATAATGAAAGGTTTAGATCTACCAAAATGAATGTTTTTAATGACTATTGATAATTGCTTAGTGAAATTGCTCATTTTACCAATGAACTCGACCTGCTTAAATGTGTTAGCACCTGGTAGACATTTTTATGAGCAGTATGCAAAACAGATGTGTGTGTGTGTGTGTGAAGAGTAATTATAAGGAAAAGAGTAAGCCTAGAACCCTCCGTGTGAACCATGATTTATGGCTATAGTCGAGTTGTTTCAATTATCAATCCATAGGGTTGCGACATCTCGGGTTACTTGAGAACTTTTCTACAAATCTTTTTCAACTATGGGGCTCCAAGTTTTCAAGAAACAAATTGCGAAAAATATTTCCTTTGAAAAGACTTCTGAAAATCCCTAGTGTCAATTTTCTTTTACAAAGCACGGATTTTTTACTAAAGTTATTGTTCTATTTCTATAAAAAAAATTCAACAAAGTCTCATTTGTATTTTGGATCTTGTGCATTTTTTGCATGTGATGTTGTGTCACTAATAAATCATAATATAACAAAATAATAACAAGGGAGACTTCGTCTCCATCCAATCACATGTACATACATACATACATATATGTTTTAAAAATCCAAATTTTATCACACTAAAATACTTAGAAAACTGAACCAGTTCTACTAGAATCATTATAGCCACAACTACACGTCCAAAGTTTAATATTAAATATCTACATGTCCAAGAAACAAAAGTCATAATAAATCAATCAACTAACATCGATTCTAGGATAATCTTAACAATGTTGCAAACCTATTCGACATTACCTTCTCTAACCTCTTCCTCAACTCTTTGTCCTGTCTTCAACCTCCCACTACTGATATATTTCTTTGAATATGAGATATTGTAAACAAGTACAATATCTCAACAAGCTTGCACTTGGGTAAAAATTTACATAATCTCAAAGCTAAGAAGAAAATTCACAGTTATTTGTCATGAACTTTTGAAGAATATGATGCATATGAGTAACATAATGAAACATTGAAATCTCATTTCAATTCATACAAAAAATCCATGCAAAATCATCTCAAATAACATGAGCTTAAAGCATATATACATGCTATTTCAAAAGTAGTTACAGTCATAGTAAAGCACTTCGCAAACCATGCATGGTCACACCATCTCTCCTAAATGCATCATCCCAAAATCATCATCAAATAGTAAATAGACAAGAAGCAATAAAATCATAAATTTCTTCAACACCTTGATATACCTCAGAAAAAATATGCAAATAATAATCAGAGTTATCCCCCATGGGTCTCTCAAGCGTAAAATTACTTCAAATCCAACCATTTGCAATTAGTCGTGAGTACTCATTATAGACCTAAAGTCCCAGGGTGTTGTGCACCTCTCATGCTAACTCGCTATGTACATACTAGTCTTAATTGAAGCTATCTACATACTAGTCTTAAATGAAGCTATCTCGCCAATACCACAATAAGTAGACTCTATTGCACTATGTGCATGAGAAACACGGTGCCAAGGTCATGACTTGACCATAATGTCATCATAATTAAATTTGGCTTATTGCGGCTATGTATCAAATATATAAGGTTTCAAGAGGAGAATGATCAGTCTCAAACTCTCCTCATACAACATCTAATGAGTCATATACCCATTATAACATAATATAACTAGGCACCATCATATGCCTTTACAACTTATAAAACAGTAGAAAATTATGCAGTGGTAAAAGTCATACAAGTCAACTCTCACAACACTACACAGCAAGTAAAAAGCAACCCTCACAAGGGTCAAGTCTGAAGGGTATAAACAGAAATATCAATCCTCATTAACCATGCAACAAATGCATTTTTTTAACACAATTTAATATAATATGTTTACACAGCTTATAATAAACCAACATAGTATTTCATAACTGATATTCCGCATAAAAAACACAAATATGCTCAACGTCATGCAATTTAGAAATCATATGATCACATTTTTATTATTTTCAGTAAAATAATTTCCACAATTCCCACATTTTATAGAAATCGCATTGAAGGTAAAACTAGTTAACTCTTTTGGCATTATTCTCAGTTCAGCTATGTCCCACATTCAACTTAACTTATTGATCAACCTAATCAACCTGTCGATATTCCAAATTTTCTTGTGAATTTCAATTCATGGATTAACAATTACAAAAAAAGACTATTTTAACCATAATCTGCAGTCCAAATCATTTGTTAATTGTGAAACCATTATATTTAAATACTTCATCATTAATCAACCATTATAGTTGCACAATCTCAGTCGTTTAGCTGCTGATATGCGTTTCAGCCATTGATCATTAATCCAATGACCACCAAGTTCTAGATTATCAAATATGTGCCATTGATTATCAATTTACTATTCAAATTTATATTTTCATGTTCCAACCATTGGATGGTGGTCTTACTTCTACTTCTCAAACCATCCTATGGTCAAATTTCATTTGATCACATAAAAGTAGTAATATCAGCTTCCAATTCATGCATCTAATCCTGATCTGATGGTCTAGAGTAGCCAGATCATCATAACAGTTCACGAATTGTCATTTCTGGCATCCAGATAGACATATATAGTTCGAATTCTTCATTTCACTTCATTTAACAGTTAGATTTCAATCTATTTAATCAAAAAGTACTTAATATTTCTGATTCCCGACTTTAATGATAATTCAACGTAAAGATTCATCATATCATTGTTACAAACCTTTAATTAATGTTTTTTATGCAAATTCGATCTCTAGTTTGATCATGGATGATCAGATTTGACAGATCAAGGATCATTCATACGGATTCTAGTCATCCGAGGGCTGACAATTGGTAGATCTTGTCATTGCTAGACTGATCCTTTATTTTTAGCTAAAATTCATATGTTTTTCAACTAAAATCCATCTAGAAAACCTGATCCATCATGCACATGAACAAATGATGGAAGATGATGACATCAGTGGAGAATATTACCTCGTTGGGGGCTTTTAGACCATTAAACATTGTTAGAGAAGACAAATTTGAGAGGTTTTCCATTACCAGCCGATCACAGAAGCCTGCCCATCTGTTGTCGTCTGTTTTTGCATGGTGTAGGATGCATCATTTCCTCTCTCTCTCTCTCTCTACTACCCTTGGTTTTTGTTTTCCCCCTTTGTTAGATCTAATTGTTTATAATTAGTTTGACTTAAGAGGGGGTACTAGTATCAATTTGGCACCTCGCTTTGAGTTACAATATATATATATATATATAATTAATTCCCATTTCATTTCAATAATAAAAATCTAATAAATTTGCATAAAAAAAGATGAAAAATATGGTTGTTACAAGGGTCCTCCTATGTCCTTTACACACGAAACAAGAGAGAGAGAGAGAGAGAGAGAGAGAGAGAGTGTGTGTGTGTGTGTGTGTGTGTGTGTGTGTGTTGTTTGGACTAACTAGCTCACTTTACATTAAGCTTTTTCCGATGCATGTTAATACTATGGCCTGGTGTGGCTACTCCACCATGTTCTCACAAATGTATTGATTATGAAAAACACATGCTTGGGATGTGTTGTAGGAGTATAATAATTGTGGAATCAATTCATGACTATGAAAAGAAGGTTCATGTTTGTTGCATTGTCAAAGTAGAAATAGACCCCCACCTCTATTGCTATTTACATTAGTCTTGCATTGTAACTCATAAACCATAATTGTTGCATGGATTTAATTTCTTCGTTTGCCTAAGCAGGTTTCCCTTGAGTTCAACTAACTCGTCTTCAAAGGAAGGAATAAGTTATCAATTTCCATCTTGGCTTTTGGCTAAGCATGCCTTTCTTTTGTAGCTATTCTAAACTGAGAAAGTTTCAAAAGGTATACTCATTTATGTCAACCGATACACAAGGATTTTTCTTTAATTATGAATAAAAAATGTTCAAGTTTGTTGTCCTCAAGGTGATTGACATTTCACTTGTCTTTAGTAGTTTCAAAATGTATCCAATAAGCCAAAGGCTTAAGATAAGTGATTTGGATCATTAAAAACTTGAAGTACATGCATATGGCATAAATTTTAGAGCTATTACAATAAGAAGAAAGGATTCAAAACAAAAATACTAACAATTCTTAATTGAATGTGCAATGGCCAAGTCATATTTACTTTGCACAACATTATGAGTGACTTTAGCCTCAATGAGAGCACCTAGGGTTGGTTGCAATAGTTCCCATGAAAGATATATTAGATCAACCCTTAGGAAAAATCCTAAGTTGGGTGATTTTAGTGTTCATCTTATAGTAATCTTTACTTTATCCATGTTACTTCAATGTTCTTGTCGTGAAGAAAAGATGAGAAATCTTCAAACTATGAATGCCCACATATATGGCTCAATTTCAAATTAGTCGAGTTATATCCGATTCAACATTAAGGAATCCTCAATCTGTAAAAACCCCACATATATGGTTAAAATTCAAATTAGACTACTTATTCCAGTTCAAAGTTAATATATAAGCTACTTTCTGAAATTAAATGGCTATGGTACTTTGAACTGATTCTAGGAGGTTTAGAGTTTGGAATTTGGAGAACAAAATTTCCCAAATTCTAGAATTTTATTAAATCAGGAATAGAGTTTAGAATTTGAATAACCAAGTTCTAAATTTAGGGGTAGAGTTTCGAATTTATGAAACAAATTACAATCTAGAATTTGTCGCCATATAAAATTGAGCTCGGTATTATACTTAACCTATATGGGTCATTCCAAACATGATGAATAGCTTGGATATGTAAAAAATTATTACTATGTATGAAAAAAAAATGGAATGAACTTGTGCAATAAAAAAAAGGCAACCCTCATGCATGAAGCTCCCTCCTATACAGGATTCTGGGAAGGGGCAGACCATAAGGGCCTATAGTACGTAGCCTTACCTTGTATTTTTAAAAGAGGCTATTTCCATGCCTTGAACTCGTGACCTCAAGGTTAGGGGCAGCAAAATATGACACGACAAGATAACACGACCCGAACCCGACATGAATTTAGCAGGTTCGGGTCTAGCTTTATCGTGTTCGGGTCATTAAATGTTGACCTGTCGTGTTGACCCATATGACACGCGATGCAAACACTAAATAGAATTATAGGACGGTTAGGACATAACCATCCTATATTTAATTTTACACTTTATAGGATGGTTAGGACATAACCGTCCTATAAAGTGTAAAATAAAATATAGGACAGTTACAACAAAACCGTCCTATATGACCATGAATATAGGATGGTTAGGACATAACTATCCTATATTTCGTGGTCATATAGGATGGTTATGACAAAACTGTCCTATATTTTTTACATTGTATGAGACATTTTTTTTTACATTGTGTGTGTGTGTGTATCTATATATATATGGTTATATAGGAAGGTTAAGAAATAACCATCCTATAATGGTCTATCCAGAATTAAAACATTTGCCTTACACATGACATTTTTCTGTTTCACCCATATTGTATGTACATGATACAACCCATTTGCTGATCTAAGCTATCATTAAAAAGACAGAGCATATATGTAATTAACTCATCTCAGTTGAAGTTGAGTATCAGCTTAAAAACAAAGTTATGTAAGTAACTCACACTGTCATACTCAATTCAATAGTTGTTGAGGTTGAGGATGAGTAAAGTAAGTTTTATGTATTTAACTCATCTAATCTCAGTTGAGTATCAGTCAGCTTAAAAACAAAGTTATGCAAGTAACTCACACTGTCATACTCAATTCAATAGTTGTTGAGGTTGAGGATGAGTAAAGTAAGTGTTATGTATTTAACTCATCTGATCTCAGTTGAGTATTAGTCAGCTTAAAACAAAGTTATGTGAGTAACTCATACTATCATACTCAATTCAATAGTTGTTGAGGTTGAGGATGAGTAAAGTAAGTGTTATGTATTTAACTCATCTGATCTCAGTTGAGGATCAGCTTAAAAAAGTAAAGTTATATAAGTAACTCATACTCAATTTAAAAGCTGTTAAGGAGAAGTAAAAAAAGAGTCATGTAATTAACTCATTAGATAAGAATGACTGAATGAGAGTAGAAACAGTTATGTAATTAACTTAGAGAATGAGTAGCATAAAGAGTTATGTAATTATCTCATTAGTAGATAATGAGTATAGGAAGGGAATGGTTATTAGTTATGTAATTAACTCATTAGGTAAGGTGAGAATGAAATTAGAGAATAAGGGTTACTAAATTTTACTCTACATGGATGATGGATCAATGGATCATGGATGAATGAGTTATTCTCAATCCATTATCATTAATTGGGAGTTAGAAATGAGAAATAAATATTGAGTTATATGAGTTGGCTACATGATATTCATGAATTTGATTAAAAAGAGATATATTAGATCAATTGGTGATAACATGTGAAATTAACATAAGAAAATCATTAGCATTTATAATTTTATACAATATATGATAGTTAGTTAGTCTCTCACTTGTACTTGTACAAGTTACAAAACTTGGTTAACTAATTTCCTAAGTGTAACTTGTAAGTTTGTTACTGACAATGTGTAGCTAATCTTAAAATGATTGGTAAGAAAATTAGAGACAGTGTGTAAGTGTAGCTAAGACTTAGGTCATAACTTATAGTTATAAACTTATATCAAACAACCAACTAGGGCAATTGGGCAAGGGCTTTAGCTTAAGACTTCAAATTCAATTGGATAATTAGATTTTGGCTTACTTACATACAAAAAGACAAAACAATTGTTTTAAATAGTTAGACTAGATATATATTGACTTAGTAGAACTAGATAAAGATAATTATTAATTAGTTAAACCTTTATGTTTTCAGTTTTCATTTTGTTTTCCTGCCACTACAAGGGGAGCTCACACATCGGATCTAACATCAAGGATTCAAAAAATTTGACAAATGATTGAAGTGTAAGTTCCATTAACTCCAGTTGTCACTTGCCAGTTTGGAATTGGAGGAAAGGAGGCATTCTGTCCCTGTCAAGCAGGTCAGAGCCTAGGCTAGGCCGTGTGCCTGCACAGGCAGACCGGTCCCTGGAAATCTAGCACATCACGTCACACACACCTACGTGTTCTATGTAAAATAGGACGGTTAGTAACTAACTATCCTATATTAACATGTGCTTTATAGGACGGTTGTTTATAGGAAACAACCGTCCTATGTGTTGTTTGTTTTATAGAACGGTTGTACTATAATCGTCCTATATGTTATGTTTTATAGGACGGTTGTAAAATAACCATCCTATGTTTTGTGGTTGGGTTGGCTCCATTCACTTCGTAGCAGTTTTTTTACTAAGTCATGATAGGAAATCAAGTCGTTTCATGTCTTGCCATGTCGTGTATCCAACACGACTCAATCAATTAATCATGTTACACAGGTCGTGTCGTGTCATTTTTTTAAGAACCGGATCGTGTACGAGTCATAGGTTTTTGACACGACTATTAATTGTGTTGTGTTCGTGTTGCTACAAACACGACCCGCCAACCCGAATTGCCACCCCTACTGTCAAGGTCACATGACGATAACTTTTAATATTGAACACGTGCAATAACTCATTGCATATTACAGAAATTCTAGCCCTCCATAAAGATCTCTTAATTTGTTATTTTACAATGATGTGGTTCGTCCCTTACTCGATCCTTGCCCGACCCCATATATGCGAGATCACTTTGTAGTGAAGGCCAAAAGAGTAAAGTCCAATATTAGGACACTCATGATTCCTTTGAGGTATCTCCTATCTTCTTGGGAAGACATTTGAAGTATCATCATCAACCACTTCTTTCAATTTTTTGGACAATTTGTGGAAACTCAATAGTCATCTTGCCCCTAGCTTGTTCAAATGAAACTTTCTAGTGAGGAAGGTAGTCAACTCATTGAAATAGTCACATGAGAGGGATACAGAAAGGCACTATTTTCCATGAAATCCAGCAAATTGCCTGGGCTTGAAGAGTTCAATGCAGCTTATGGGGTAAGATTGATGTAGAGAATTTGATCAATTCCTTAGTTAACAATGGATATCCTTGTGTAAATTAATCAAACATTCATTGTCTTGATTCTCAATGAATAGGGAATAGATCATATCAATAAATCTCACCCCATTAGTTTGTGCAATGTGATTTACATAAGATTTGCAAAAGTTCTAATCAATAGACTCAGACCTATTGCCAAATAGATTATTAGTATTAACAGAGAGCTCTCTAGTAGGATTCCTAATGCGGGGTGGACCACATCTTTAAAAATGGAAATCAATCAATAGATCTTTTGGCAAACTTCTCCATTTCTTCTTTCAAAACTAGATAGATAGATAGATAGATAGATAGATAGATAGATAGATAGATAGATAGATAGATAGATAGATAGATAGATAGACACACACACATATATGCATGCTTTTTGAAAAAAAAGAAAAGAACAAGAACAAGAAAAATAAGAATGCCTACTATTACAAAGTTGGTTCTACAGAGGATTGATATGAACTATCTATCTTGAAACCATATGCATTTGATGTCGTTGATCCAAATATCATGTCAACTACATAATTCTGACATTTGATCCAGAACCTAAAAAAATTAAATCTTCCAATCTCATGATTTTCAAGACACTGGAGATTCAAATTGGGGCTTATATTCCATTTGGACAATATGGATGACTTAAACTGTTGCCACTGAGGGTCTGATTGGCAAGGCTTACAAAATCCGGTGCATGCGATTATTCCAGATTATTCTATGTGATTACAAGGATTTGTACAGAAAAGTCACGTTTAATCACTGAACCAGAATTATAGGCCCTGCCAATCACCGCTAATTAAGCATAGTTTTAAAACTACGCTCGGTGGTAATCGAGTCGACTTCTTGATTGACTCGTTGCATATATAATAAAATGGGATTATTTGAGCTGCGATTTGGACACCATATCCAAAGAAGGGGCGGACCACAAGGGCTTAAAGTAGACAGATTGACAAGACTTACGTAAACAACTCTACCACGTCTTAAAGTTTGTTAATTTTTTCACATAGGCAGCGTGATATTGGGGGGGCATATTTGTTGCTTCCAAAAAGGACTAGAGAAGCGTTCAAGTGATCCCATATATGACTGTAAATCCATACACGATTCCATGGCAAACCAAAAGCCTTAGCAAGATTCTCAAAGCCAAAATCTTGACCATTACTCCAAGTAAACACCTAATGAAGATTGAAAGCTCCTTGGAGTTTAAAAGAAGCACTTGATGATGGCTTTGAAGAAGCAGGAAACAAGCCTCCCTTCACCATGTCTGCAGGCATAGTAATGCTGATACATACAATATTGTTTTCCTTTCTTGCAGTAGGTCCAGTTGGGGTAGCATTTTACATAGCCAAACCATCTTGGAACACATTCTTCCCAGTCATTCAAGCAATCTGTGGCCCATCTGAATAAGACCTCCCTTGCCTCCGACCCACACTCAAATGGGAAGCACTTGAACTTGTCAATTACCTTTGTCACCCATTTTTGTTTTGAGATAAGATCCTTTAACCATTGGGGCCACCCATCCAGAGGACCCCATTCAATCTTGTTCGCTAACAGTTCTGGCATAACTCGTGCTTCAACTTGAGTAAATGCTAGTTTTAGTGCCAGCATGGCCACCACAATGGCAATCACTATTGTCAGGTTCTTAATGTTGCCACCTCCAGCCATCTCTTCCCTCTTTTCTCTTGTTAGATCGTGAAAGCTTGAAAGCAAGGGATAGTGGTGGTGGCTATTTTAGTTTCTTCTACGTAGTCTTTTTATAGGCTTTTTAGAAATAAATAATCAGTTTCAGCTTGTGCTTTGCTTCAATAAATTCTTGCCTTCGATTTTATTAGAAACGTGAATAAACTTCCTCTCCATTGATGGTTGAATTGAGTTATTATCGGTTTCAAAGGAACATAGTTGGTTCTAGTTTATTAAAGAAAAAGATCGGTAACTTGCCATGCCATACCACCTCATTGGTGGTTTGGCACAATTTAATTCCTTTAGACAACCTCATTGTATAGAAGGGGAGCCTTGGCATAATGGTAAAAGTTGTTGTCATGTGACCTTGAGGTCACGGGTTCAAAGCGTGGAATCAGCCTCTCGCAAAATGCAAGGTAAGACTGCCTACTATATGCCCTTGTGATCCGCCCCTTCCCTGGACCCCGCATAGGCAGGAGCTTCATGCACCGGGGCTGCCCTTTAAGACAACCTCATTGTATCCTTTCACAAACAAATGATAGATTTCTTTTTTGGACCCTCCAGGTGGTCATGCCATCTCAAGGAGATCATAAATTAAGAAGGAGAAGACTAAGAAAACCGGCCTACAAAAATGGAATTGTATAGAATAGGATTTGCATGCACTTAATTCCACTGATCAATGATAACAGAAAACCATTTTTTATGCTGTTCTATACAGTTTTGATAATGGGAATACGGTATAGAACAACAACAACAACAACAACAACAACAACAATAACAACAACTATGGTTTTCTATTATCCTTCATCAGGTGGTAAGATCATCAAATGGCAATGGAATTAAGCAAAAGGTAGGAGTAATAGATTGACAGATTAGATCATCGTCCAAATCATTCGTCTGCTAGAGTCTATAGATGGGCCATGCAGAAATTTAATTTAATATGGAGCAACGGTAAAAGTTGTCGTCGTGTGACTTTGATGTCATGGGTTCAAGGCGTAGAAACAAGCTTTTGTAAAAATGCAAAGTAAGGCTGTGTACTATAGGCCCTTGTGGTCCGTTCCTTCATAGGCGGGAGCTTCGAGCTCCAAGGCTGCCTTTTTATCTCCAACTTAGACAATCCTAACCTTGGGAGTGTCAACTATCTAAGGTGTTATCCAAAAGGTGAACAATTTTGAATCTTTGGATTACCAACCAACTGGACGCTATATTTACCTTTTACCTACTGTAATCAGGGTTGTGTAGACACTTAAGGGGCTTTTGCAATAGGAACAAAAAAAGGGAGTTGATATTCACATACCCATTTGGTATTAATGTTATACCCTCTTTTGGAGTTTTATCATACTATTATCTAAGGGGTTCACTATCATGATAATCTCAACCATTCATCTTGGCTATTTTGCAATAAATAAAGATTGACCCAAAAATTGCTCACATAGGATGATTGTACTATTGCTTTTTTTAGTTCTAAAATTAATAGTATTATCAAGAGCTAAAAATAAATAAGTCTTCTCATCGTTTAAATTACGCGATATTTTAGGGTCTAGCACTAGTACCAAATGGGTGTGGGAAATCAACTTTTTGATTAAGCCGTTCTGAAATAGTGAATTTTTTCCCACCTATTTGCCACCTTAAAACATTTTAAAATATGAAAACATATTCTTGACTTCTTCTTCTTTTTTCCAGTTGCAAATATCAAGGAAAATTTTCAATATTCACATAACCTCTTAATCCATGATTCGTACTAACAAAGTGGCATCTCTATTGGATGATCTAACCTAACTATATAGTGAAAAATGGACCGCTGGAGAGAGTTTCGGAAAAGTTTTCATCAGTTAAAGAATTTAAGGATGAGGAGATATTATGGTGTCTGCGATGCAGCTGAGAAGATTAGTGCTTCGAATCAACATGCATCTGGGTCCCACATATGCTTCAACTCATGTAGACCTGTGCATTGATATCTACTTACGGGTACCATATAACAATGCTCCTTTACAAAGAATGTGCCTTCTTTTAGGCTTGGGTTGAAGAAAAATCTTATTAAGAATCTAAATATGAGGGGGGTTCCTCGTCTGTCGGTCGAAGAAGACCAAAACTGTCTGTAGAAGAAGGCCAAAAGTAAAAGCAAAAGCAACCGATGCTTTGATCATTCAGTTGATTCCTTGCTGCCAGTTCGCGCTTGCTGTCTAAATAGATGCTCATACACCACTTGTTATTGGAGCATACCTTTCATGTGATTGCTCTACCTTTAGATGTTTAATATACAAGTGAAAAGACATGTAGATTTTATGAATTTGAATTGTTCATTTATTCTTTAAAGTGTCTAATCTATTCGTTTCTAATTGTTAGAATAATTCAATGTCGACCCATTAGGCATTCAAAGTTAGAACAACATTCACATGAACAAGTTGGATGATCCAAAGGGTTTTGGAAAAAGTAACCCATTGAAAGTGGTTATACTTTTTACCAAGTGATTCCAGTCATGTACAAATTTTTTGCAAGCAATACTTCCAAGGCATTATTCTTCTATTTATTTCACCTTCATTGGCATATCTCATTCATGTCTTCTTGTGGTTTTGGGTTTTATCCTTGCTGCATACTCTGCTGGCAAAGGACTTACATTGAGGTTTATCGAATCCCCAGTCCATGCACTGATCAGATTTCCTCTTTATGCATATGTCTTTAACCAGACAGCTTGGGCACCGGATATATCTCCATACATCCTCGGTCCACTTGTGCGAATTCCTTTGGCTCTCCTTGCCTGTCGACGACAGTGATGGAGATTCCCTTGCTTCTGCATATGTTAACACTAGAGCTAATACCACCACGCCCACAGCCACAGCAATCACCACTGTTCCATCTTTGCGATTCCCACCAAGGGCCATGTCAATCTCTATCTTATTTCTCTCTTTCAAGAGGAACAGATTGAAAGGAGGGGAAGGAGGTTGCAGGTGATACACTCTTTCCCTGACCGATCTTTTATAACCTTCAGAAAAACAAGTAACAGATTCCATACTTGTCTCTCAACAGCCTTCAATTGCATTCCAAGGGTAGGGAAAACGCCTTTTGCATTTGTGACATTGAATGCATATGTTACTGGAATTAGTTACGCTTTTATAGAAAGTAGTTATTTCTTGTTTGGTGGGGTAAAAGATTGATAGGCTCCTGCATTATCTCAAACAGTTAGTTACAACAACCTTCAACGTTATATATTGGTTGTGTGGTTGTGATCAATATGGAAGTCTAAAAATGGAGCCCATGACAGATCAATAGTTGGCTTTGTCAATTTTTACTAATAATTCCTATCTATTAAAAAACAAACAACCAAAACAGGATTTCTTCTCTTTGTCCTCCCCATCCATTTGATAATTCAATGATAAGAAGTTACAAAGATTGGTTTAGGATTAAGTATAATTCTTTTGAGGGATCCATCTGAAGTGGATGCTTCCTGTAGGCATCCATTGGCAAATAACAATTTGGTCTAAAATCGGCTCCTCTTCAATTGTTTTTGGAGGAATTCCAGAAAAGCTTTACCTTGGATGCAAGGTCTGGTTCCCCTTCCTTTAGTCTAAAACATGTAGCTCAAAGAAGACTAGTTGGACTTCAATAAAAAGGAACTCCTTTCAATGTTGTTTAACAGCCCCATAGATGAATAAGGGAATTAAAATATCCTTTACTGATATCGGTGTATTCTCATTTAGAGGTAGATGTATTATTATTTGTGTAGATTGGCTACAAGATTTCAGATCAATTAGTTTGGAAGATAGCATTGAGCAAGGCTTTCCCCTCTAAAGTAGGAAATCTTTTGGGATGAGTAGTCTGTAGATACCAAGAGATTTGCCATAGAGACATCCATATTGGAGGAGCTTTCATAATTCATGTATCCATTCATTTTGCATCGCAACGTGTTTAGCTGGCAAGAAATGGGTGGAAATTGATTTCCACGGGAATAGGAATTCTTTGAAGAAAGCATTTTACACCTTCAAATTGAATTATGCCAAAGACCCAAGAATTTTAGGCCATGTAAGATTTTGGATCTTTAGAATAATTCAATTTCAAGGTGTAAAACACTTTATGGAGAATTCAATTTCCTGTGGATATCAATTTTGGTCCATTGCTTGCCAACCAAACATGGCAACAAAAGAATTAATTAGCAAGACTGACATGGAGAAGGCATATAATTGAGGGTATTGAGAGTTATCATCTCCTAGAAACAATTACACTAGAGTTGGTAGAGCTTTTCTGAGATCACAATGTGGCTAGCATTTTTCTATGTATAGTGGAGTGCCTTCACGCATTGATAGGCTATCACAAAAGCTTTTTATAGCCTTATATATAGTTGAGTGGTAAATTTGAAGAATTGTCTTTTCTTCTTCATTGTTCAGTAATGTCTACTTCTTAGCTAAGGACATGGAAGGATACTTAAAGAGGGGTTATGAAGTTGCTATTTTAATTTTATTTGGCTCTTGTAGATAGTTTTTCTCTTATTTTACTATTCCAACTTAATACACTTGCATGGGATTAATGAAGGAACTTTCTAGCTAAAACATACATATTTATAAGTATTCACCATAAACATTTATTTACAAACTTCAATGTTAAGAAAGCAAAGGAACTCTATAGAAGCAAACACTACAATATTATAAATTTCTCTTTACAAGAAACTCACTAAACAAAAATAAATGAAAGCGTTCATTTGAAAGCTATGCAAACAATTATTACTACATGTTGTGCACCAAGGGCATGGGGAGAATTATTCCATGTTTTCCCTTTCATAGAAGGGCATAGTGAGGAAAAATAATGCTTCCTAACTACCCTTATGGATCATGTAGCGAAGACCATCACCTGGAGCATGTACCCTAATGCCTTGTTGATTTCAAGGAATGGAACTTCATGGGTGATGAATTTCTTCAAGTGAAGATCTTGCAGTGGACAACATACATTACAATTCAAAGACAAAAATGCTCACATACTCAACTTCGAGTATTCGGATGAAGTTTTAGATAAAGGTTATTAATGGCTGTTTTCAAGATTTTAGCCAATATATGATTCTACAACAAGTGACAAAAATAGCCATCAGTTGATTAAAATCCACTTGAGATTTCTATTATTCCTTTCTCATTATGTAGGTTTGTTAGAATAGGTACAATTGTTACATTGAAATAGTGATATCTTAAAACAAAAATAGCCTGTCTTGCTTACCTTGTTCATGTACTTTTCAACTACTGAAGGGATATCAAAGTGTGGTTTGTAGTTCTCGAATAAGGTTCCCTTGAGTGTTCTAATATTTATGAATTAATTGGATGTGTCTTGAATACAACATCTTTGTGAGCAACTCCAATAAATACAACAACTTCCAACTGTGACAACATTAGATATGTAGTGTCATATTTTATGGCCTTATTTAAACCAAACTAGAAGAGTATGAAGGATCAAAAATTACATCATGAACACATCCAAATGTAAACATCATCACATTAATGTTTCTAGTACATTTGATGATCTAGTTGATGTAACACCCCGGATTTTTAAGACAATTTTTTTTTTTTTTTTATAATAATGGCAATTTAAATAAGAACATTTGGGATCCCATGAGAAAAGATTTATTTAACATTTTACTAAACCTATTGAAAAACTCCTATAATTTTCCTTTCACAAAATGGCGTACATGTAATTTAAACATAAATAAATAATCCACGTATAAATCAACGTCAAATAAATAGGCGCCTTTATTTTAAATCAAATAAACATCCAAAAGACAGTAATAATATGGCCCAGGGTCTATCCATCATAACATCCCATATAAATGTCCAATATATGTCCAAAGATCTAAATCACATCCAAATATAAAGTATGCAGTCCATAATAAAAATCCAAATGATAATCCTGTTTAATGACTCACATCACTGCCTAATACTATAGGAAAATGGTCTTCAGCTCTCACGGCTTCTCAACCCTTGCTTTTCCGTTATCGCTCGAGATCTAAGGCATTGCAAAACAAAGCAATGCCTCAAAAGCTATCGCTTGTGTAGTACATAGACAATTAATGTAATAAATGCAAGAAATAATGAACAAGATTGATGAAAAGTCTAACATTTATGGAAATAGTGATATCATAATGCCATGTTCAAATAAATGCCAATTTATTCCAAATGCTAAAACATGAAGTTCACCGAGTTAAAACATGACATGAATCAATAAATGGAGCATATAACAAGAATAAGGGCACCCTAACTCAAGAGCACTTATAGCTTGAAATCCCCAAGACATGTAAAAGGACCACTACTAAGCCTCTATACTCATTTCCATGTAAATCCATGCATTTTCTATATATATAATAAGAAATAAATCTCTAATTAAGCATAACTAATTAACATCATGCTTGTAAAAGCATTTTAAATAAGTTTATTCAGTAGAAGAATTTAATTTGGAATAACCATCCTGTACGCAATGTCGCATGAAATCCATGGTAAATAAAAATCGCAATTTAAAACACAATCACACATGATGCTATGTTTAAAACATGGTTTAAAATCAAGGCAAAACATTAGTTGTCGTCACCAACCTCAATGTGAGACTGCTAGCTTGCTAATAATCCCCTTAACTGGTATATTCAAGTGCACATGTACATGTCACATCACTATTTTAAAATTCTTCTAAATAAAAAGTGGTCATTTATAAGTTTTTAAGTTAAAACTAGGTTCAAGTCATCAATACGGTCATAACGCCTCTTTCGGATCTTGATTTGAACCTCTCTAGCTCCCAGAAATCAATTTTAAGTGAAAACTACCCTCAAATGGGGCTCGCCGACCACCATAAGGTGGTTTAAACCGGCGGCGCTTTTCCGCCGGTTTACACCGACGTACACGGGCGCACGAAGACGCACGGCGTCGCGAGACGCCGCACGGAACGCGCGCCGCGTCCCGGTCCCACCGCGGCAGCCAACCACGCACGTTCCGCACGCGCGCGCGCGCGCACGCGTGCGGCGGCGGCGTCATGTGACGTCGTCCCTCGTGCGTCACGGAGTGCGTCTTGGCGTCGGCGCAGGCGCCGACGCCGTTGACGACGCCGGAGAAGACGACGGATTCCGGCCGCCTCCCGGCGAGCTACGAGCCCGTTTTGCGTGATTTTTGCGCCATTTTCTTCAGAATTCTCTCTAGAATCCATTTATGCCCTCCTTTTTCACTAATTTTCTCAAAAACCATGGTTTTTAAACGATTTTTCCCAAGTTCCTAAAAACCTCTCTAGGTACTGGTTTTTGAGTTTTCTGGGCAATTCCACCGTTGGATCACTCCCAAATTTAAAGGGTTTGCTCTTGGGTGTCTTGTGCACTAGTTGGACGGTGCGATTTTCAAACGGACAACGTTTGGTCTATGAAATCACGCTCCAACAGTAGCGTGCACAAAACTCCCAAAAATCCAATTTTTTTCCTAATTTTTAAATGGTTTTCTAATTAATTTTCTAATTAATAAATACATAAAAACATAGGTTTTGAGGCTTACCTTGCACCTGGCCGGAGTTGCTCGTGTTGCCGGGACTCCACTCGCCGGAAAATTCAAGTTTTTACAGGCTAGGGTTTTGCGTAAATACTCAGAGAAAACGCTCAAAGTGGAGCGTTTTGGCAACCTGAGGAGGGTAGATATAGGCCTAGAGTCCCAGGGGAAGAGAACCTCTTCCATTCACGCCTCTTTCCACGTCTCTCCGGCGATTTTTCCGGCACTGGTAGAGTCGTGTGGAAGACGGGGGTGCCAGTATCAATTTGGGCCCCTGTGTTACACGTTTCTGTCAAAAGACCATTTTGCCCTTACAACTTTGACGGCTCATAACTCCCTCGTTTGAGCTCCGTTTCTCGCGTTCTTGGTGGCGTTGGATTCGTATCGACGAGCACTTTCTAATTATTATGTTTTCAGGAAATAATTTCATCCATAAATTTTTATTTTAATTTATTTAATAATTTCTTATTTTTATCTTAAAAAAATTAAGGATATTACACTCTTCTAGCCCTGCATGACATGAATACGTGTCCCCTTTTTAGAACAGTCCAAACTATAGCCACATGACTCATAAAATAAGTTTGCTATTACAATACTCAGAGGCCACGGACATGTGCTCCCTTCCAGAAGATAATGGAAGCATTGGATGATGACATGTCCATGTGGTTGCATAACCATGGCCCATTACATGAGTAAGATTGTGTGGCAACATGCCCAAACATTTATAAAACAATTATAAATGTTGCATCCGATTGGCTAGAGATATCCCTCGTAATGCTACATAAAGGGGTGGCTTCCAAGAACAAAGGCAAACAATGCTTCTAACAAAGTTGCTTCATTTTAATGAACAATCTTTAGAATTTTTAAATTGTGCCCTACATCACTAAATCAAACTTTCACATCATGGTCAAACCTAAATTTGCCAAAGAATGGCTTAAATAATGGTCTAAATCCAAAAGAGAAATTAAAGGGCTTGTATTAAGTGGATTCATAGAGCTTGGTCATTGTGGATTAGTAAAGGTAAAAAAAACACTACGTATTTCCATCACCTTGCTTGTATTAGGAGATTTAATAATCGGATCTCTCGGCTTCATCTTGAAGAAGGTATTGTTGAAGACAAAGATCTTGTCTCTAAGGCCATTGTTGACTAATATTATCTTTTCTATTCGAGAGAGGTTATTAGACCCAATGGCGGATGCTTACTAGCTTGATTGAGATTTTGAAAAGGGCCATTAAAGAATGTGCCAAAGACCATGCTTTGGGCTTGAACGTGCTCCAAGTTGAATCCTTTGTTATGTAGTTAGAAGCTTTTGAAAGATGACATTGTTGACTTCTTTCAAAAGCTTTTGCCATGAGCATTATCCTTGATACGATTGTGGAGGCTACTTACATTGTCTTAATTCCTAACAAGAAGTGAGCTAAAATTTGGGTGAATTTAGGCATACTAGTCATGCCTTTAGCCTTTACAAAATCTTGGTTAAAATATTAGCTACTAGACTCAAGTAGGTGATGCATAAAATCATTTCATGTAAACAGATGACATTCATCCTGGGAAGGCAAATTCTTAACAGAATTTTGGTTGTGAATGAAGTTGCCTAGCCCTTCTTCTCATCAAAGCATATTTTGTAAACTCGATTTGACCAGGGCATACTATCAAGTGGACTGTGATCATGTGGATTTCAGTCTTCTCATGATAGTCTTTTCCCGAAGTGGGGAAGGTGGGTTCATGAGTGCACTTGGCTAGATTCTAGACTTTGATCAACAAGTCTCCTGTCAGAATCTCTCAATCTTATGTTTTGAAAAGCCATGTAGTCTCTTTTCACCAAATCAAGCTTGGTAAACGACCTTTCAATTAATATTCCACAATACACCGATGATACCATTATCTTGAATGAAGGCAAAGTTGATGAGATGTGCTTCCCAAAGACTAATTTGAGATGTTATGAAGCTTCTATGGGTCAAAGAATTAACCTGGCTAAATCCTCCACTGGCAAGCCCGCATTACACATGTTGGGAATGAAGCTCTCTAGAGTCAACAAAAGACTAGTGAGATGGAAAAGGTCATATCTCTCTTTTGCTGGTTGAACTCATGAAGTCCGTTCTTAGTAGCATAATTTCAATTGTTCATGCCTTGGAGAACAAACAACAAGCATTTCTTTGGTAAGAATGTAAATACAAACACTCCTATTACCTCATGCCCCAACTCTCCATTTCCATGCTGCCTCACTCGATTCTTCTGCTCTGCTTCAGAGATCGGGATTGGGATTGACAAATGCCATTCCCCTTGTGGTTGTGTCAATTTCCTACCAAGCACCCCTCTTGCACTCAAGGGCGTAACCGTTTTTACGTCTCATCTTAGTGCCCGGTTTGTCTTGATTTTCTATTGATGAACAAGAAGGAAAATGGAAGTATTGGATTTATGGAAGAGGGTAAGTGGAACAGAAGGATAAAGGAGGTCTAGATATTCGAAATCTTCAACTTTTTAACGAGGCACTCCCCCAAAAGTGGATTTGAGATTTGGTGTGAAGGAAATTGAATAATGAAAAAAGTTCTCTTACACAAGTATTTGTGGATGATAGCTGAAGTGGTAGAGGTTTGCATACTTGGAGGCAAATCTTCAATGAAAAGATTCATTTCTCACCTCATGTACGATACTGAGCCAATATAGGTGAGATAGGACCTCTTTTGGCGCCACATTTTGTGCTCTAACTCTCCTCTCTTTATCCAATTCAAAGGGCTACATAGCTTCTCAAGCTAAAAATGTCTCTATTGCTCAATGTATCCGAGGATCTTCATCTTATCCAGTTTAGGATATCTCTTTTAAGCAGTCTTCTCAATCATGAGAAGCCAATTTGCCAAGGATCTTCTTAGCAAGGTCCATGTGTCGTTTTTTTTTTTATATTGAGGACCAAGCCCCACTTCTATTGGTTAACATTATCATTCTGCCTACAAGATTTGGTACAAAGTAATGCAGCTCTTCGATGTTCACTAGATCCTTTGCAAGACATTTTCACAACTTCATGATATGTGTACACTATCCAAGGTGGCTAGAAGAGGTAAATTAACCTGGAACTTTCTCTTTGTTATGGTGATTTGGGTGATTTTGGGAATGACCAAGTTTGGTGCTCAATCTTCAATCAAGCAACTGCTTGAATTTCGACTCACAAAGAATTCAATGGGGTTTCATGCGAGGGATTGAAATGTAGTTGGAAATGTTAGGTGTGTTATTTCACATCAAACAATCTTGGAAGCCCACAAACAATTTAAGATCAAAGTTCACGTAGATTGATTGTCTTGAAAGCACAGGAGATGATGCCATAAATGGTATTTTCAGAGATTCCTTGAAGGTTTTTTAAAGCTCTAATAGGGGTGAGAGACTCCAATATGGAAAAACTTAAAGCCCTCGTGTTTACTATTGAATGTTGGATTGAACACCCATATCAACTGCTTAGTGCTAATGGTGTTTCAAGTATTGTTATCAATTGGGCAAAAGGTTCATCTTTGCATCCGTGGAGGTTCTGCAACCTCCTTGCCAAGTTATTCAAATGGCATAGATGTGTCAACTAGAGTTCTCTCGTGCATCGATCAGCCAACTGCACTGTCAACAATGTCGAGATTGAGGGACCTCATCCTCAATCCATTCTTATCATTGATCACATGATTGACACTTAATTCTTTGTTATCCCTTGGGGCTTTCTTGTTTGTCACTACTTTCATCTTTGTTTTTAGTTCACTTCTAAATGGTTGGCACCTTTGCTGACCTCAATAACTATATGTTTTTCATCTCATTAATGTTATTTTAACCATTAAAAAAAAAATCACTCTATTTGAATCTCCAACGCAGACCTGATGTCTTGATTAGAAGAAAATTAAAAGAGAAAAAATTTGAAACATTTTCAGGATTGAAGATATGACATTTCTTCTATGATTCTTTAAAATAACGAGTGAAAAATATGAAAAATTCGATTAAATTCTTTATTGGATTAGGAATTCCATTTTGGACTCATGTTTAATGGGTACAATTCACTTTCAAACCCAGAAAAGTTGTGTCAGAATGTCTTCCAAACTCAAAGTATCTAGTTGATTTTGCGTTGATGAATTATGTGGATAGAATGTCTGGGAGCTTTATATTGTCTCCAGAAATTGAGCGTCCACATCTTTGTCAAAGCTTAAGACTGTTAGAATGATGAACCTTTCCAATTGCATTTTCTTTGACGAAATTAGGTGGTCAGAACGTCAGGGAGCGTAGTATGAGCTCCAAGGACTTTACCACCCACATCAGGAAAGCATTCATATCCAGGCAATGCTTCTACTCTCCCATTCCTGTTCACCTGAATCGGGTATTTTACCAAGTGCCCCTTCATTTCTTTCACGTCATCTGACACATATGACATCCAATTATCTTCTGCTAGCTCATTTACACGTCTGACACACTCGAGTGATTGGGGTTCACGAAAAGAATCCTCCAAGGTACCTAGATGCTCAGCCCAGAGTGACATTCGATATCCAAATACCTACAAAAAGATCACATCATTACCGAAGGAGACATGCATGAACATGTAATATTACAATCTCAAGTCATCTGAATAATCTTCTTCACACTCAAATCAAAAGGTGAGTTTCCATCTACAAAATACAATGTGCAATATTAGTCTTTGTGCATATTGCAAAACTAATCCTCGGATTTTAATTGCACAAATTGAAATGTTCTAGTCTTCGGGGATGGAACTAGAAGTCCAAATGTTTGAATTCATGGATTTGAATAATTTGACCTTTAACTGCTTATAGCGTTCTTTTGAATGATTTAGTTTAAAGATGATCAGCAGATACATGTGTTTTAGGGTATCTTAGTCATTACAACTATAGGTAAAAGAGCATTTCAGTATTTTGAAAATTCATTTTGTCCTTAGCATAATAAGAGATCAGTGGAGTATCTTGAGTTACAGTAATGCCAACTTAAACAGATCATGCATTTGCATGTTGGATATCCAACTTCTTGGACTAAGTCCATGTTCCAAACCTGGCCGTGTGGATGACTCTGCTTTCCAGCCCACGTGTATTTTGGTTGATAAGCACCCATAGCAATTTCAGTGTCCCTTGAACCATCCAAAGATCTTTGGTTTATATTGGCAGATCCCATAAGTATATACTCATCATCTACTATCATTCCTTTTGCGTGAACATAAATCATAAATCTTCGAAACTTTTCAGACATAGACATACTCTGGAAAAGAAAAGTTCTAGCGTAAGCTACTAAGCATGAAAAGAAAATGAACAGAAGAAAATGAAAGAGGAACATAGCATTCAATTCATAAAGTACAAAAAGAAATGTAGATTGCCTTGGCGGGTTCAAATCTTTCAGTTCAGAGTGACGTTCAGCAAAAATGGAAGCTAAAGATGAGTAATAGGTAGGCCTACAGTACAACAAAAGTTAATTTGCACATAATTATTTTCATATAACAAAAGAAAGTAGCATGCAGCAAAAACACTTTCCGGGTAACATCAAACAGAGTGTAGTATATGTGGCAGGTTAAAGGTATTTTTGGTTCTAAAAGATCTCTTCCTTGATTCCTTACATATTTATTATCTTTTGCCTTTGTGTTCAAGAAGAAACTGTCTGCAAATTGAGTTGACTCAGCACCATAGACCCAATTAGGCGAGTAGTTTTCTCTACACCTTTTCATAAGCACTTAGAGTTGTTTATTTGCAAGTCAAGTTGTGATTCTTCATGCAATTATAAGATTTTGGTAATAGAGTACTGGAGGAAACCTAATTTGTGCATGAGTAGCATAAAGATGAACAGATAAAGCAAGAGGTTCAAATTTCTAATAGAGCTGTAAAAGTAAACTGTCAAGTTGTTCTAGTTAGATTGTGAAAATTTAGCACCAAAAGTGTCTATTACAAATATCCTTTGAAGCATGGAGTGACAAAATAATGTAGCACCACATGCCTAAGGCTTTAAAAACTAGCTAGAAATTGATCCAAAGGTAAGAAGAAGGGCCCCGAGTAAAAACAACAAATACAGCTACACATCCTTACATCTAGGTGTGTTTTCATCTTTATTTTTACTACCCTCATTCATAAATAAGAGGGTTTTGGACGTTTTTACCTTCCATTAGTCATCTTAAATAGAGGCATTTTTGTCTTTTGCTTATCTTTTATAGCAAAAGTAGGGATGTAAGTCATTAATATTGGTTTCTATGGCAAGGAGCAGCCAACATTGGGTTCTTTGTGCACTCCTTCACAATTTCAGTTAGTAATCTATGTGTCAAGTGGTATCAAGCAGGTTCTTTTCCTGCAATGGCTAGAGGTGGGCATGAAGGAGGTACTAGTTTGCAAGAAAACAGATCCATTGGGACAACAATCTTGGAAACTATCCAAGGTTTGCAAGTGTTCATAAAGCAACGGACACCTGCAGATAAATAGATCTATCCCTACCAATGAGGGGCTTGTCATGGGGCATTTCCAGCAAAGCAGAAAATGGAATATATAGGTGACAGTCTGTGCAAGTCATGAACCAACCTATTGCACAATATGTACCTATGCAGGGCGTGAATCAGCAAGACATGAAACTAACCTTGGCCAAGTTTGCTTCACTGTTGAAGAAAACGACTTTGGTGTTCAAGAAGAGATGTCTTGAAGCAAACCTTTCCATTATGATCAGTAGTAACAAAATAGGAGAAAACAGAAATGAGTATGAAGTGAAAGTACATCTTCCATAATTCAGTGGCCAGATCCACATTGAAGATTTCTTGCATTGACTACTAGAAATTGAGAGATTCTACGACTATAATGACACTCTGATACACCACCAATACACTACACTTATTCTAAAAGAAAAACACATGCTATAGGGAGGGGGATGTGACACGTGTCTACTGGAGATTGGCTTGGAAGAATGAGGTTGTTAGGCAGTTGGGGGAGTGAGGTAAAAAGGGGAGACTGGGGGTAAACTAATGGGGAGGAAAAAAGGAACAGGATTCTCGGGGGATTGGAGACAGTGTAGTAACTTTCAGGAGTGTCTGAAGGTTTTACTTTCTTCTGCATTTACTTCTTTTTCATCTCTGTAATCTGGAATTGCAATTTTACTTGGAATTCTTCAGTGGAAATCAGTCTACATTGGAATTTTCTATTCATTACTGGAATTGTAGTTGAAATTCAAACAGACAGGCTCATCACACTCCAAAACATAGGAAAGCTAAACCGGTGGCAGCTTACATGTTGAAAGGAGTTGCATCTTCCGGAGAACAACTTTAGGTGACACAAGCATGGATGGGGAGGCACCCATTAGATCTTGCCTACACATGAAATGACTTTGCAGGCACAATTCCTTTGGAGTATTATGATCAGATGCTGTTCCTATAGTGGCAAATTTGCTGATATGGAAAATGAAGTGTTGGATATTACCTCATAGAACTTTTAAACTTCAAATACACCATAGACTCGTTCACGGGAGAAGTAATTGTGAGACATGTGGGATTTAAATGAAGCTATTTTGTTGGCTACCAAGGCAAAAACACAGTTTGATAGGTTCCCTTGTAGAGGTCAAACATACAGATCTCATGTACAGGATTCTTCACTATTCAAGGTTTTATTCGGCACATGGTAAAGGGAGAGAAGTCAATAGGGACAACCAACCATTGAGTGCGACTTTTCAACCCACTGCACATCCAGCATTTACACAGACATACTGCAGGAGAAATGGCTACCCCATGGACAGCAAAGTTCCCGAAGACAATAACAAAATCAGCAAGCTAATCCTTATGCTATCCTGGGGGTCATAAGTGTTTTCTATATGGAAGAAAGAGGCATACATCGAGTAATTTCCTGCAGCCCTTTACTAGAGGAATGGATGCTGTAGAATAACAAGAGGACGCAATCAACCAGCCTACGAATAGTTTAATTGATAATGGCATTGGGAAGGATGATAAACTGGTTGACACACAATGAGCTTTGGCATATCAGGCAATTGTTTTCAGGTGCTGAAGAGACTTGTTAACCTCATCATCAAGACCTTGTCCCAATTAGGGGTCGGTCACATGAATCTTGTTCCTCCATTCCCCTCTATTAAGTGTTATGGCTTCATTTAGTCTTAAAGTTTTTAAATATTTTCTTACTTCTATCCAAGTTCTTTTGGGCCTTCCCCTTGCCCTTTTAGAATCTTCGACTTAAATCATCTCTACTTCTAGTCAGTGCCATTTTAGGTCTCCATTGGACATGTTCAAATCATCTAAGTCTAATCTTCCTCTTCTTATTACCTATTGGTATTACCCCTAAGTTTTCTCTAATGTTTTCATTTCTAATTCTATCTTTTCTTGTCTTGCCACTCATCCATCTTAACATTTGCATTTTGGTGGCGCTCATCCTATGTACATGTTGTTCCTTAACTGCCCAATACTCTAATTCATATAGCATGGCCAGCCTTACTGCCATCCTATGGAATTTTTCTTTCAATTTGAGTGGCACCTGCCAATCACACAAAACTCCACAAATGCATCTCCATTTGTTCCAACACGCTTGGATTCTCTGGATAACCTCCCTCTCAATCTCTCTACTCTCACGAACTATCAATCCCAAGTATTGAAGCGCTCTTTTAGGGGGCTTCTTGGTTATCAATCTTTACTGGTACTTCACTCCCCCTCCTCTCCTTGCTAAAATTGCATGTTATATACTCTGTCTTATTGCGGCTAATTTTAAATCCTTTAGATTCCAATGCACCTCTCCATAACTCTAGCTTTGTGTTTATGCCCTTCCTTGTCTTATCAGTCAAAACTAGATCATCTACAAATAACATGCACTATGGAATCTCCTCATGTAGATGCTTTGTTAATTCATCCATAACCTACGTGAAAAGGTACAGGCTCAATGTCAATCCTTGGTGCAATCTTATAGTGATGGAAAAATCACCAGTCTCTTCACTAGTGGTCCAACATTTGTTATTGTTCTCTCAAACATATCCTTATTATACCTATATACCCATGAAACCCCTTTCTTCCCCAACACTCCCCCATATTAACTCTCTTGGAACCCTATCATAAGCTTTTTCTAAGTCAATAAAGACCATGTGAAGGTCCTTGCTCATCTTCCTATATTTCTCTATCAATTGTCTAAGCAAGAAAATAGCTTGAATGGTAGACCTCCCAAGCATGAAACCAAACTGGTTCTCCAATACACTCTTCGCATGTTGTAGCCTTTTCTTAATCACTCTTTCAAAAAGTTTCATGGTATGGCTCATAAGTTTGATCCTCCAATAATTAGTCAAACTCTGTATGTCTCCTTTATTCTTGTAAATTGGTATAATAGAGCTTTTCCTCCATACATCTGGTATTTTCTTCGATTTTACAATCTTGTTAAACAACTTTGTCAACCAAAATACTCTAATATCTCCCATATACTTCCAAACCTCATCATCATCATCATCAAGACCTTATCCCAATTAGGGTTTGGCCATATACTTCCAAACCTCTATTGGTATAATATTGAGCCTCGGGGCCTTTCCTGATTTCATCTTTTTAAGGCCTCTTTCGCTTCAGGTGTTCTGATCCTATGTTCATATCTATAATGTACAAAGTTATTTGGTTTTACAGTACTTTCAATGCCCAAATTCTCAGTGTAATTGTTATTTAGTAATTTTTGAAAGTAACTTCTCTATCTTTGTTTGATCTTGTCATCTTTGACTAGTACCCTTTGGTCATCACTTCTAATATAATTAATGTGGTCTAAGTTCTTACTTGTAATACCACCAAGTAGTGACCCCTAGATTCACTATAATGAACCAAAACACTCAAGTGTTTACCAAGAACTTCTCATTACTGAGGTGTGTAGTTGGAGAAACACAATAAATGTGGGAACATAATACGGACATTTCATAAGCATAGGTAGGCTTCTGGTCTTTATTTAAGTTTGCAGCTTACACTAGTTAACATAAGGTTTTTCACTGCAAGCTAACACTTGTGCAGGAATTACTACATGACTTCTTCCTAGCAGTTTTAACATGCAATCCGGACTGCTTTCTAGCAGATTTCTCTTTCCCTTACTCCAATACCCCCACTTTTATAGAATTGAAAGGGACAATCTGCAAATGATCATTTCTGCTAGTTGCCAGCCACCATTTCTGTAAAATTATAGGAGAAAACTTTAGAAAGAATAATGTATTGTAAAGGAGAAAGATGTTCAAGAAAATTCTGCATCCTTATGCAAAGATAGAAGAGAGAGGATTTCAAAATATTTTGAAGGGAAGGAAAAACATAGGATTCTTTCCTATTGCAAAGACAAATGAGAAAGACGGCTAAAGAAATTTGAAGGGAAGGAAAAAACATAGGTTTCTTTCTCGATCCAAAGAAATCTAGTATGAGGAGTAATTGACCTACTTCTTTCAAACTTATGCATGCATTTCTGCAAATAGGTTTCTAACATGGATTTTTTGCATGTCTTTCTACAATTAGCTTCTACAAGAAGTTCATAAATGGGTTGCTAAAACTAATTCCTGCATGTACTCCTATGGAGTTTTTGCATGCAATTATGATGTTTCTATTTGTATTTTGGAAAGGGTTCCGGAATGGACTTTACAAATGGGATTTCGGAAGTGATTTCTACATGTATTCTTAAAAAAGGATTTCTGCATGTAATTATTAACTAAGTTTCCTGCAATGATTTCTCAAATGGATTTTTAATATGGGTTTTTGTAAGGGGTTTTTGAATTAAATGTTGTATTGTTGTAGAAATCCCTACATAAATCTTGATTTCACAATTCATGACCAGTAATACTATGATTTTAGCCTCTATTGCATTTATAACTATGATTTTTTGAGCAAGAAGCTTTTGTACTACCCTATAAATCGAAGTTTGGTTAAGTTTTAATGAAATCAAGTGGCACGACGAAAATTTTCGCATGAATGTACGTGATCAGCTACCCTAGGTAACTACCACACTTCGGGTCCCTCAAGAGATTTGGATTTCAAGGCAGTATCAAAGAAATGGCAAGACAAGAAAGGATAGAATTAGAAATGAAAACACTAAATGAAGCTTAGGAGTAGCACCAATAGATAACAAGATGAGGGAGGATAGATTTAAATGGTTTGGATATTGTCCAACAAAGATTGAAAAGGCTCCGGTTAGGAGTGAGTCGATCCAAGTCAAAGGCTCCAAAAGGGCAAGGGAAAGGCCCAAACGGACATGCATAGAAGTGGTAAAAAAAGATTTAAAAACTTCTGAACTAAATGAAGCCATGACATTTGATAAGGGGGAATAGAGGAAAAAGATTCGTGTAGCTGACCCCTAATTAGGATAAGGCTGATGACCTCTAATTGCAGAAAGGCTTTCATGACGATGATGATCAAAGAAGTGGCAAGGTGTGCAGATTTAGAGGATTAAATTTCTTTTAAGGGAGAGTATAGTGACCAAAAATACTCAGGTGTTCTCCAGGAATTTCTCATTACTGAGGTGCTTAGGTGGAGAAATACACAAAGTGTAGTAGGTAGGATGGACATTTCACAAGTGTAGTAGGCTGCTGGGCTTGATTTAAGTTCAAGCTAGAAGCTTGCACTAGCTAACATAAGCTTTTTCAGTGCAGGCTAACACTTGCAGCAGCTGTTATATGGCTTGCTTTCCAGGTGTAACATGTAGGCCCTACTACTTTCCAGCAGCTTTCTCTTGGAGTTACTGCAAAAGCCCCACTTTTAGAGAACTGAGAGACAAACACCTGGAAGTCACCACTTCTACTAGTTACCAACCACAACTTTTGTAAACTTGAAGAAGCAAGCCTTGAAAAGAAGAAGGAATTGCAGAGGAAGTTGTGCATCCTAATGCAAAGATGAAAAGGAAAGAGGAGAAATTACGGGGGGGAGAGAGAGAGAGAAAACAAATCTAGTGTTTTGGGAGTAGCTAACCCAATTCCTTTGAGTTTATGCATGAATTCCAGCAAATAGATTTTTAAAATGGACTTTTGGAATGGGTTTGAAGGGGAGCCTTGGCGCAATGGTAAAGTTGTCGTCGTGTGACCTTGAGGTCACAGGTTCAAGGCATGGAAACAGCCTCTTGCAAAAATGCAAGGTACGGCTGTATACTATAGACCCTTGTGGTCCACCCCTTTCCTGGACCCTGCATAGGCAGGAGCTTCGTGCACTGGGGCAGCAACCCCACCCCCCCCCTTTTGATTTTGGAATGGGTTTCTACATGGGAGCTTCATGCACTGGGGCTGCCCTTTTATTGTTTTAGAAATCACTTAATAGACCTTGGTTTCATACTTCCTGAAAAAAATTTCAGTGATCTTAGCCTTTATTGCATCTATAACTATGATTTTTGACCAATATACTTTTGTATAGCTCTATAGGATCAAAGTTCGGTTAAGTTCTAAAGAAATCACAGCTGTGCGTAGAAGCTTTTTTGTGAATGTATGTGAACTGACTGTCACGGACTTGCATTGCAAGGCCCGTGACCAGGGCTTACAGCCTCTAAGGAAGGCGTGACATGACGACCTCCTAGTCCCTCAAGACTCCAAATGTTGTAGCTTGACATTCATAGCATCACAAAATGTTCTGAACTCAGTAAACCATGAAGAAGTTGATGTATGATACAACTGAGAAAAGGAGTTGCAAAGAGAAATTATGGCTGAAGTCATGGCAGATAAACTTGGATTGATGCAACACCCCACCAAACACCACATTCTGCTGCTTGTATACAAAATTGGGATAAATGGAGAATCATCCAACAAGTAAGGTCTCTTTCTCCAATGGAAATGTGTACTTTACTGAGTCATTATTTGATGTTTTCATATGGATATCAGCTACTTAATTTTGGGACGCTCTTGACAACATGACAATGATGACACTTACGAGAGTAGGGACAACATTTCAGTATTTTATGAAGATAGGAAGAAGATTGTCCTTACACCTATTGGAATGAACGATCAACCAAAACTTCTCAAATGGAGGAGCATTTGTATTTCTAAATGAGTTGCCAAATGGGCTTCCACCAATGAAGGATATAAATGACACCATATATTCGATGTCAAGTGCTGGTTTACCAACTCTAGCCATTATAAGATAAGTCCTAAGGAGCATGACATCTTTCAAGGATAGGTTGAAGAGTTGCGACAAAAGAAGTTGATCCAAGTGATCATTAGTCTTGTGTTGTCCCTGCCTTGCTCCAGGGAAGGATCGTTGTTGGAAAATGTGTGAAAACAAGGCTACTGACAAGATCATAGAGAAATTACAAATTCCCAACCCCTAGAATAGATGATATGTTAGACATGCGTGATGGTGCAAGTGTTCTTTACAATTTTTGTGTAGTTGGTACCATAACGTAAGAACACAACTAGAGTTCAATGAAGAAATGAAAAAAGCTTGAACCCAATTCTTAGAATGATGAATGTAAGTGATTCTTAATACATAAGATAGTACCATTTATACGGCTACAAAGGAAAGTTTGTATGAGTGGTTGGCCATGCCTTCCAACGCTGCTAGTACTTTATGCATCTTAGGAACCATGCCCTAAAGCCGCTCATTGGAAAGTACATTGTTGTATATTTTCATTGGCGTACTCATTTATAGCCAAATTAGGCCATATCATCAGCAACATCTCCATCCTACCTCTCAATCTTGCAGAAATATAAGATGTATTCTAATTTAAAGAAACGCACATTGATGATGAGGTAGCTAGTGTTCTTGAGGTATGTACTCAGTGATGGGGGTATTAAAGTTGATGAAGACAAGGTGCAAGAATTAGAGATTGGCCCACACCAAGGAATGTACATTAGTTGGGTCTTTCCATGTGTTGCAACCTCATGCAAGTGATTTTCCAAAATTTTAGAAAAAATGTCGTCAGCTCATGATAGAATGTCTAAAAGACAGATCTGAATAAACTCTTGAGGCCAACAATAGCTTCAATTTGACCAGGAACAGATTTGCCTCCGCAATTATTCTTGCTATCCTAATTCAAGTTGGAGTATGACACCTACTTCCTTGATATTGGAGCAGTTTTCATCCAAGAAGGCCAACTGGCTAATGACTTTATATAAAAAGAAGCTCAGTGATGCAAGAAAAAATTTGCAATCTTATGTGCAGGAGGTACACATAACAGTACGAGTGCTCAAATTTCAGATTGACTATTTGGTGCGAAGGGAGTTTATTCTCTATAGAGATCATCAGGCTTTGAAAATTTATTAATAGTGCCACAGACTCTAATAGGATTCATGCCAAGTAGATTGCCTCTTTTCAAGAATTTACATTCATCCTAAAGCATAAATCATGTGAATGGAACAAGGTGTCCAATGCCTTCAATAAAAGGGTCAGACCACATTCACCAGATTAGATTTTTTGAAAAAGCTCTGCAGCACAAATAAAGATCTTTAGAAAATCCAGTAAGAAATCAAATCAAGCAAGCCAAGTGAGTTCTTGATCCAAGACAGCATCATCTTCTTGGGAGATGACATTTGTATTCCAAAGAGCTCTCTCAGGGAGCAGATCCTCAGAGAACTTCACCATGGGGGCTTGGGTAGTCATCTGGGGTGCGAAACAAGACTATTGAAATGCTGGAGAAGTGCAACTATTGGACGCGCATGAAACCAGATGTGGGAAAATGTCTACATAGGTATTCCAATTATCAAACTTCGAAAAACATGCCCAAAACAAAAAGGTTATACATGCCGCTACCTGTTCCAGGCTGTCCTTAGTAAGACTTACCTATGAATTTTGTATTGATACTTTTCAAAAACAGAGATAGTGATCCCATGTTTGTAGTGGTTGATGAATTTTGAAGATAGCCTATATTTTTTCTTCCCAAAAGACAATGGATGCCACCTATGTCGCCATTTTCTTGCGGTTCCTTTGTATGGGATTCAGAGTCCATCACTTTCCATTGTGACTCTAAGTTTGTGACTTACTTTTAGTAGGCTTTGTAGGCAGATAATTATGAAGTTTAGTTCAGCAGCATTTTCCTTCCAAAAACCTATATGTAGACCTCTTTTACTGGCACTTTGAGAACGTGTTCTCAGTCTCCCTGATAACTATCCAATCCAGTGGGACGTCAAGAATTTGCCTACAAACACATGCAGAACGTGTCTACAGGAAAGACTCTTTGTTATTATCTATGAGACAATTCTAAAACACCTGGATTTGTTTCGACATCCCAAGAACCTGGTTATAATATTGCAGCTGCGCATTTTTTCTGCAAACGTGTTCTAGTCCATGATGAAGTGAAGCAGCATGGGGAATCAGATAATGGTAAGTAGAAAGCAGCAGCTAACCAACATTAGTGAACTTATTTCAGAAAAAAGACCAGGTAATGTCTTTCTCTTCAATGGAAGATTTACGAATTGTACCTACAACAAATTGAAGCCAAGGAAGATAGCTCCCATTCCATTCTTAAGGAGAATAACGACAATGCTTATATCATTGATAATCCTGACTCCTTGGTCATCTAGAAGACTTTTAATGTTGCTGACATTTTTTAGAACTGCCACCTCTAGAGACTCCTCTAGTGATCTCAAGGTCAAGTTTTCTTCAATTGAGGGGACCAATACAGTGCCATATGCCCAAACTTATATAGACAAGCTAGATCAATCCAAAGCTGAGAAGGATCAAAACTAAAGAGAAATGCAACTTCCATCCTCTTTAACTACTTGTATTTTTCCTTTAATTTATTATAAATTTTCATAAATATGACTGTTTCAGACGTTTTACCCCTTCATAAGCTGTCAAGTAAGGTGTCTTGGTCTTTTGCTTATGATTAATGTTTAAGTGGCAAAAGTAGGGCTTTAATGTGACATTATTGAATTCTATTGAAAGAAGCATCCGCCATGTTCTAGGTTTCTACTCTTTTCAGATTTCAAATAGAAAATATCCATTTAATTGGATTCTTGTTCCATTGCAAAATTTCATTGACAAAGACTTGTACAAAAGTTAGGCTTGTTGGACCAGCATCCCTAGTGCTTGACTTTGTATTTATTGATTAAATGATAATTTAAATGACCTTTCAGTGCGGCTTTAGCAAGCTAAAAGATAAAGAACAACCATCTGCATCAGGTAAACAAGTTATGATTCTTAATTTTCTTCTGTTTCTTCATCAAATCTAAGACTTCTAATTGCTATCAAAGTAACTACAATTTTCTTGCCAATATATCCTTGACTTAATCATGGATCTTCCCTTATTCTCAATAAGAAATTTAAGCTATTGGAGAAAGGAAATGTTATTTTAGCTATGTGTGCCTAAAGAATCATCTTTTCTTAATAGATGTGCCCTTCATCTTAAAATTTGTCTCTGAGGCAAGAACTGTTAAGAATATTTAGTTTGCATAGTTCTTCCATGAAGGAAAGATAAAGAGAGGTGAAAAATGAATAGCCAGAATTGTCCAAGGATCTTAACTGAATCTAAATGCTACTACAAGAATGGGAATCAAAAACCAAAGTTAAATCACAACTCGTAGAACTAAAAGCACTGGCATTATATATAAATTATATATTACTTATAACATACCTTTTCACCTTAGTTATGGATGAGTTAACAAAACATCTACACGAGGAGATTTCCTGGTACATGCTATTTGCAGATGATATTGTCCTACTTGATGAGACAAGGGAGGGTGTAAACATAAAGCTAGAGGTATGGAGAGAAGCATTAGAATCTGAAGGATTTAAAATTAGCCGAACTAAGTGTAACAGCCCGGATCCAACAGTAACAATATTGTCAGCTTTGGGCGCCGCCCGCACGGTTTTGTTCTTCCCCAGTTTCCCAGGGAAAATGTGTTGTTACCGTTAGAGTTCTCCGAACTCTTATAACCAGCCCAGATCTCCCTTCCCAGGCGATGTGGGACTAACTCTCAGTACCTCCCCACCCTTGTTCCCTCAGACTATCTTGGGCCCTGACCTCAGACTATCTTGGGGCATCCCCCTCAAGCCATCTTGGCTTCACCTATGGGTGTTCGCCAAGATGGCTTGAGGGTGAGGCCAAGATGGCTTGAGGGGGATGCCCCAAGATAGTCTGAGGTTAGGACCCAAGATAGTCTGAGGGAACAAGGGTGGGGAGGGATTGAGAGTTAGTCCCACATCACCTGGGGAGGGAGATCTGGGCTGGTTATAAGAGTTCGGAGAACTCTAACGGTAACAACGCGTTTTCCCTGGGAAACTGGGGAAGAACAAAACCGTGTGGGCTGCGCCCAAAGCAGACAAAATTGTTACTATTGGATCCGGGCTGTTACAAATGATATCAGAGCCAGTTCCCTCATGATGTGGTGGGCTAGCCGCACGCGGGGACGGGTGTCCCTAAAAGGGGAAAGGTGAACCCACAGGAGTTTGCCAAGATGGTTTGAGGGTGAGGCCAAGATGGCTTGAGGGGGATGCCCCAAGATAGTCTGAGGTCAAGGCCGAAGATAGTCTGAGGGAACAAGGGTGGGGAGGTACTGAGAGTTATTCTCACATTGCTTGGGGAGGGAGATCTGGGCTGATTATAAGAGTTCGGAGAACTCTAACGGTAACAACCCATTTTTCCTAGGAAACTGGGGAAGAACAAAACTGTGCGGGCTGCACCCACAGCGGACAATATTGTTACTGTTGGATCCAGGCTGTTACAAATGGTATCAGAGCCAGTTCCCTCGTGATGGGGTGGGCTAGCCGTACGCGTGGACGCGTGTCCCTAAAGGGGGAAAGGTGAACTCACAGGTGTTTGCTAAGATGGCTTAAGGGTGAGGCCAAAATGGCTTGAGGGGGATGCCCTAAGATAGTCTGAGGTCAGGGCCCAAGATAGTCTGAGGGAACAAGGGTAAGGAGGTACTGAGAGTTAGTCCCACATCTCCTGGGGAGGGAGATCTGGGCTGGTTATAAGAGTTTGGAGAACTCTAACGGTAACAACGCATTTTTCCTGGGAAACCGAGAAGAACAAAACCGTGCGGGCTGCGTCCAAAGCGGACAATATTGTTACTGTTGGATCTGGGCTGTTACACTAAGACAGAACATATGGAATGTAATTTTAGCAAGGAGAGTAGGAGTGGAATGCCAGTCAAGATAGATAACCAAGAAGTCCCTGTGAAAGACCACTTTCGGTACTTAGGATCATTGATCCATGAGAGTGGAGAGATTGAGAGGGAGGTTACCCAGAGAATCCAAGCAAGTTGGAACAAATGGAGATGTGCATCTGGAGTTTTATGTGATCGGTGGGTGCCACTCAAACTAAAAGGAAAATTCTATAGGATGGCTATAAGGCCAACCATGCTCTATGGGTCAAAGTGTTGGGCAGTTAAGGAACATCATACTCATGGGATGAGCGTCGCATAAATGAGGATGTTGAGATGGATGAGTGGTAAGACAAGAAAGGATAGAATTAGAAATGAAAATATTAGAGGAAATTTAGGGGTAGCACCAATAGGTAACAAGATGAGGGAGACTAGACTTAGATGGTTTGGACATGTTCAAAGGAGACCAACAACGGCACCGATTAGGAGTGAGGCAATACAAGTAGAAGGTTCTAAAAGGGCAAGGAGAAGGCCCAAAAAAAAGTAGATAGAAGTGGTGAGAAAAGATTTAAAAACTTTGAGACTAAACAAAGCCATGGTATTTAATAGAGTGGAATGGAGGAATAAGATTCATGTGGCCGACCCCTAATTGGGATATATGTTATTTATAACACTCCCCTTGAAGCTAAGAATTTTAGTTGTAAAATAATTAGCTTGTCAACAAATAACCACTATGATCTCTTATAAGGCCTTCTGTAACAATTTTACTTCTTTGATCCGAATACAAATTATAATGAGAATAGGCTGTCAATATATGTAACTAGAGTACATGTAGTTAAATCAATAGTAAATAGAAGTATATTTTGTTTATATTCTATAATGTCTTCACTCCTATGTTTATGACATTACACCATATATGCACAGGAATTCAGGTTTGCAGGAAGATCACTTCTCTCTTCTCACCATTTGCTTCCCATGTTATCCTTTTCTTGGTTGGAAAAATTAATCTTGGTATTAGGGCTTCTATGGAAGAATGAAGAATGAAGATAGATAATCAGTTAAGACTTCTTCATTTCAGACACCTTTGCTTTCTTTAATTCAAATCTGATGCACACACTTATAGTCCCACGAAGATCCTGTTTCACCTCATTTCTTTCCTCACTTTTCTCACCCCAAGTCACATGAAAATCCAGTGGGAATTGATGGACTCTTGTGTCTATATATTGAGCATTTTATTGATTTGAAAATGCTATGTGATTTATCTTCTTCTCTGTTTCTTGCTTCCTTCTTGGTTGAGATTGTAGTATTGTCTGAAAATGAACAGTCTATTTTTTACTGAATACAGATGACTTTATTATTTGGTGGTGCAGAAGTAAAGACAGATGATATTGTGGGGCATGTGTGGTTAATTTCTGTATTTTTATCAGAGACATAGGTGGACTGTTTAGTGACTGTGACTAATCTGTTCACATTTCTCTAATTGAGAACTGTTGTTTAAAACACTTCACTGGTTGTTTAATGTCAGAGACCATTTTCTCTGATTGAGGATTGTTAGCTGAAGGAGTTTATTACCCACTGATCTGTCATAAACCGTGAGTTTATTGTACTTTTATTTCTGTTCTGAATTTCAGATAAATCATAAGCCACTGACCTAGATCCTGGATTTTTCTCTCCCTCAAACAACTGACGAGATTCTATGATAACAGATCAATGACCAAAGAAAGACCCTTTCTTATCATGAAAGGAGATGATATGAAGTCTGAAATTGATGTTTCCTTCTGACCATATCAATATCGAGATGACTTCCAGTTGAATGGCAACTATCATACCTAGTCAGTGTGGTTTTTATCTTACAAATAAAGGACAGTTGATACATTCACGGGTTACAGATCTGGTCACTGGGCGATTCACAAGGAAATCCACTTCGATTGATGAAGCCCTTTTCTTGTTGTGGTTCCTGCCTCGTGAAGAACCTATGGTTGATAATATATACAACTCGTCAAAAGGAGCTCCTAACCTTAGACTCGTTAGGAAAAGAGAGTCTTAAACCTCTATAATTTAGAGCAAAATTCTCATTAGCCCTTTATTCCTCCCAATCGTCCTCTTAAATAGAGGTTACATAGGAAATTATTCTTGTAGAAAATAGGAAACTAAAATTAAGGACTTTGAATTGTAATGAAAACACTTGCTAAAAATACTCTCCTAATTAGGAATGCTACTAAAAATAAGATTATTGTTTTTCTTCTTTCCCATCTTTGGTGCTTCTGACTTCCTTTTCTTTCCCACGTCTCCCATATGTCTTGCCTACAAAGGCATCCGTAACAACAGTCAAGTATCCTACAGAAGACAAAAACAGAACTTGACTCCCCTAGTAATTATGATTGTATTCTAGAGGACTGCAAATAAAAGCCTGGTTATAAAGCAATGAATTAGTAGTAACTTATTTTTCTAGATGTTGTCAGACAGATTTTCTAACAATGTCTCCAGAATATATAAACTCTTTTAGCATATTTCAGTTCAAAGAGGGGTGGAAGTGGAAGAATACTATTCCCAGCTGATGAGTACATCTATCAACCTGTATATCTATTTTCTCCTTTTCTTTTTCTAAATGATGACTGGATTCGAACTCAGAACCTCTTGGTTGTATCGCCTATATATTAGTAAACATTATTATTCAACGGGAATGAAACAGAATGTCTTCCTCCCTTTCTTTCTAGTTTGGCAACGACTATGACCCTATACATGCTCAGATTTTAGAACGCTCAAAGCCTCCATTATTACTGGATATCTTCTTTCAATTTCAGAGGGTATCTACATCTGATTCTAGCTCTGCTACCTGTGCTTATCAACTACTTCAGACTGGAGTTGTACTCATGGTGGATGTGGTGGCGGCAAAAGCAGCCTAGGTGGCAGAGATAGTTGTGTTGGAGGTTGTATATAGCCAGAGGCAGGTCACAGTAGCAGTAATGGATCCAAGATGTGTTCTTATTGTGGTTAGTCACAGGCTTTTTGATTCTGCAGTGTCTATGAAGGACAATTTTGCTTCAAGCTCAAGCTTAGTTCTCTCAAGATGACATCTATTTTTAAGTAGTAATCGCGGCTTCTCAAGCTGTCTCATCCTACTTCTATTTCAACTCTTGCCAGTCAGGCACTGCCACAACCAAGTTTGTATCCGGTTCTTCTAATTCTTGGTCATCTTCTCAATATGTTTAGATCATATGACCTGCACCAGATATCTTTTCCAGTCTCTACTCTAGATCAACTTCAATACTGTCTCACCAGAGAAAATAGCACTTTTGTTTTTTATCTGGGTATATTTTGACTTGTTCTGTGTCCGTTCTCCTATTCTTATGTGTTCCAAAGCTTTCCATTAGTTTCAGTGTTTGTTAGCTAAATTAAAAAATTGTTAAATTGTGCACTGACTGCATTTATCCTTCCTTTTGTCTTTTCCAGGATGTAAAGACAAAGGGAAGATTACAGGGGCATCTAAACAAATATACAGATGGCAATGTTTCTCCTCAGATCGTGCAACCTGCTTCTGAATAGTACTTCTGAAGTTGATGACTATTTCTGAGGAGCAGGTTCTCAATAGGTGATGTCTATTTGTGAGAAGTACTCATAACTTCTCGGTCATCTTAGCCTACTTCTTTTACTGCTGCTCCTGCCTAATTAGATACTCTTCTAGCTTGCTTACTATCTCATTCTTTTAGACCCTGGGTCTTTAATTCAGGAATCATGTCACATGACTGATAAACTAGTGTGTTCTCTCGTCTCAGTCCATGTTTACTTCTTACTGTGTTACAATTGCAAATGGAATCAATTTACTTGTTTCTACACTAGGCATGGTTAAACCAGGTTGTTCTTTGTTCGTATTTTCCAGAGTTCTTTATGTTTTGTGGGTAAGCTGCAAAATTATTAAATTGCTCAATAATCTTTTACCTTTTTCTGGTCAGGGTCTAGACACAAAGTAGGCACTGTTATAGGCATGAGTTGGGAGATGTCTCTCAGTTTTTTATGTTCTTTGTCTCTGCACCTATGGTGCTGTCACTTGGTAGTGTCTTTTTCAACTGATCTATTCAAACATTTGGATCCTACTTGGTAATCTCATAACTTGTTCCTTCTTAAAATGAGCATTCCATAAACACTTAGAGACATCTAATGAAGGAGAGGTGCCGATTGTTCTCTACCTCTGAAGCTCCATATGGAAAAAAAATTCAGTTGGGTACATTTTTTACCATGTGCATATGAAACATCAAACATATTGCCGTACACAGCCTAAAAAAAATGGATCTAAGCACCAGAATCATTGTATTTTGAGTTTACTTCATATGAAAGTACCAATAGTACATTTGAGGCAGACCATGTTGGTTACATGTCATTTTATCATTTGCTTCCATCTGTTCTTTCTGTCGAAGTCTTAACAATTTTCCTGATTGTCTTCATCTATCACTGCTAAGTGTTTTTGGGATGCCTGCACGACAAAGGGATTTAAGGGGCTACTTCATCCCTTTGTGTATCCAGATACCACTTTCCTGGAGTAGGTTCATTTCTTTAATGATAAATATCAAATTTATATTGTTCCTTTGCCTATAGCAATTACAGACTATCTGTCTCAGTGCTGCAGGATGCTACTAAATCATAAATCAACCATGTGTAGATGTGAGAAACACCATGTGTCTACTCTTTAAAGAAATTAGCTTAGGATGGCAAGTTACATCAGCCAGAAGCTAATAAGCTAGAAACTAAAGTTAGGAAATTAACTAAATACAGTAGGAAACAGCCAACAATGCTAAATCAGGAGCCTAAGCAGCTACAGGGAACTGCAGTAGTAGAAACCAAGTAGCAATTATATTGAAGAATAGTATCTGCTAAACAAGGAAAATAAGCAGCACCAGGTGGAATGAAACTAAGCAGTCATGTGATGCTTAGACAGCACAATCCACAGAAACAGGTCGTGTCCAGATACATCAAAGAGAACATAAAAAACACAACTTTCTCTACACACCCTGAGATTGGACTGCAATGCTAGACTTGCCCAACTTCTCTTAGAGATACGTGTTTGTGTGGAATGCTTTACTAAACACAATGACCTGTTGACTAGTCCCAAGAATATTAGAAGACATAATCCTCTAAGGGATCTTCTCTCATTCAAACCAGCAATAGACCTCACGTGGTTGGTTTATCCATGGAGCAATCAATTGTGAATAATATCGATACATGCACTATTGTCACATTATAAGTGAATAGGTTCAGACATTTCGTAGAAGCCATTGTGCTCTATCCCTCTGCCCCTGAATAGGTGAATACAATTACCCCAAGGAAAATAAGAGGAGAAGAAGAGGAACTAGGCGCAGTTAGAGATATAGAAATTTAATTGACTTTTGGTTTAATGATTAGAATATGTTCAGAAAATGATAGCGACCCCCACAATCAATATAGATTCTTTTTTAATATGATTCAAATCCAACAATGCACTCCATTTAGATTACTATTTGACACTAGTATTTGTCAATACTTACTAGTCAAATTTTAGCCCCCATATCTATTAAACAGATCTTGTTCAGATTCTACATATGTAGGTGCAGAACAAAAGTGAATTCATTGATCACTCCAAGTAATTCAATTAAGAAATGTATAAAACTTTCATTCCTTCTGCTCTCAGTTAAGAATTAAAGCATTTTTTCATTAGGAGAGTTCAAAGAAGAATAAGGATTTGTTTTCCCACATTCTCTTTTGTCATTTTTCCCTTACTTCATTACCTCAATAATGATGAGAATGATCTCCAGTAATGAAATCGTTGCTATACTTAATAACTCCCGATTCATCTTTATCTCTTAATCCATTGATCAAGCCATGTATGTGTAAAATAAAAGTGAATTCATTGATCGCCCATGTACTTCAACTAAGAAATGTATAAAAGTTTCATTTGTTCCATTCTCATTTTAGAATTAAAGCATGTTTTGTTAGGAGAGTTCAAAGAAGAATAAGTATTTGTTTCCCACTTCCTTTTTTATCAATTTTCCCCTATATCAGTACCTCAATACAGATGAAATGATCTCCAGTGATGAACATATACTTGAAACTTCTCTTTAGCTAAGTATATGTGCTTAACTCTGTGTGATGAATTAGATTTTCTGTTATAAATTATAATAATTGATGCTCATCATCATGGCACAGTCTCATCAGATCTTTAACTTGGACAACTAGTCATCTCAAAAAGGTTTCAAGTAATAAAAGTTCACGAACCCTATAAGCCATAAACCAGAACTTGGCTCGCAAGATCTAGAAATCAGTGCCTGCTTGAACTCATATGTGTCACTAGGTTACCACCAATGACTGCAATAACCTGAGGTTTATTTATGTTCAGTACTGCCCTAGTCCAATATGTATCAGTGAAAGCTTCTATCTTCATATGTCCATGACTGGCAAATCGTGTTCCCCATCTGGAGTTTAATTCAAATATTTCAAAATTATGTGTAGCTACACGATATCTTATTCATGCATGTGCATGCGTGTTTATATAGAAAATACTTTCAGAATGGTAAAAAGGGTGCTTTTGGGGGACGTAACAAACATTGTTGGGCCTCAGTTTTGGATAATCTGATCTATTCACCAAGTTTGGCGTGCTTTAGATTGACCACACATCAAAATCTACGATCATAGGATCATTTGATTTATGCCATGTCCGAGTTTAAATCATGACCATTGGATTTTTTTCACTAAGAAACTAGTAACTAGAAGCATTTGATGGACACGTATTTTGTAGGTAGCTTAAATAGAGCAGGGCCAACAAGATGAACATGTTGGATCATCCAAAGGTAAAGGAGTTGAAGTATCAACTTTCAGCAATATAAATAAAAAAAGGGCAGCCCCAGTGCACGAAGCTCCTGCCTATGCGGGGTCCGGGGAAGGGGCGGACCACAAAGGCCTATAGTAGGCAGCCTTACCTTGCATTTTGCAAGAGACTGATTCCACGCCTTGAACCCGTGACCTCAAGGTCACATGACGACAACTTTTACCGTTGCGCCAAGGCTCCCCTTCTTTCAGCAATATAAATGACATCAGCATATCCTTGCCTGGGTAAAATATGATTAGTAATAAATAAAGTGGTAGTTATAAGGAAAATGTATGACTATCCTATGTTATTCTTGAAAAGATAAAAGCATACCGAAGTGTTGGTTTCACCAGGACTTGTTGATTCAGATCCTTCAGAATCACAAGGTTCACGCTTTCCTAGACAGTAAAAATTCAAATAATCTTCTGGATGGCTATTACTCGACAAGCCAGCTTTCTCAAGTGCCTGACCAACAATAGAATACATCATATTCATTGTTTGCCCCTGTGACACACACAACAAGTCAAGCATTGAATTGGAGTAGATCTCAAAGTCCAGAAGTGATGAGTTTGAAAGATAAATCGTGTTTAATGTTATAGAGCAGAAACATTTTAAGAAAGAGAGTGGCAGAGAGAGAGAGAGATGACAAGGTTTACTGTTGAACTATGAAAGAAGCAGTGATTAGATATTTTAAATTAAGAAAATTTTAAATTTTAGTATAATGAAGTTGTCCTGCACTCTGATTGAAGAGCCCAACGTTTAAATTGTCCCATAGAAGGGCCCAAAGTTTGTGGTTCGTTCCTACTACATCCATCCCATCTCCCCGCCGTTAGTGTTGCTGACAGAAGGCTTCTCATTTGCCTCTCAAGTGTTTTTTTAACTCGTAACGGCAGTTTGGCATTTCCACAGAATTTTATATTCCCAGTATTAGTTTTTTCACATGACCACTTACATCATTATCCTCGTTGGAATTGGCGGTTTATTTGGTGCCCCAGGTGAGGAGATCTCACTGCAACTCCACATTTAGAAGTCGATACACGAAATTGGGAGGGGGTTCTATTGAAGAGTAAGGGTAAATGAAGACTCCACTCCTATTTTGCTGATCCCTGTGTGGAATCAAGGACTGTCATTACAGTAACTGCCTGGATGGATAATCATTACTGCCAAGGTTAGACTGGATAAGATGGCAAAGGAGATAGGGAAGACAAGAAGCAGAAATAAGAAAATTTGGCTTGCCTCGTTGTTCAGCTGGATAGTCCGCTTATTTACATGGTTTAATGAAAAGAAGTCATCTGATGAAGCTTCTCTACTACAGTTGCAGTGAGATGCTTTTTTGTATTTGGGGTTGGAGTTGGAGGGAATTGTCAAGTATGTAAAAAGTTTAAGTTAGAGCTGCATTGAGATGCTTTACTGAGTTGGAGTTGGAGTTCAAATTTTACTGAAACTCGCATGCTATTTTGTTGCAAATGTTTTCTTCTTTGTAATTGTGAACCAAGTGGTCCTAGACATTTGGTTTGTGTTCATTTGGACTGAATCAAAAATGCTATTTTGTTATAGTTGGGAGTAATGATATATTTGGTTTGTATGTACTTGTTCCTTCTGTCATTTACATTGTTTACATCTTGCAGGTGCATATTAGTAATTCTATTTCCAAGAAGCTACTTTCGTTCACAACTTTCAGCTGGGCATTTAAAAGAGATATTACATCTAAAAAGGAGACATTCATTGAATCAGTAAACATTCCATTCAAAAAAGGCCATCTGCCTAATTATAAACAAGATATCCCATATCAGAAACGAAAAAGGCCTTCAAGTGTGGTCCCATGAGAGGGGGTGGGGGGCTGAAGAAGAAACCGAGTGTGGGAATTTAAAAAAACCGGGTTTGGGAGTTTAAAAATCAGAACTTTCACATTTTCAGAACTATCCTTTAGTTCAAAAAGTGACCGAGCAGTCGATAGTAAGTGTATACCAATGCCATAGTTATGCCAAATCAAGAAACCAACGTTTCTATAAACTGTGTCTGCCAACGCACAGGTAATCGTCAATGAGCAAGTAAACAATGGACAGTTGGGAATCATGCATGTCCATGGTCATTGTGTCCATCAACGGCCATCACCTGACTTGTCAAAAACCTTGACAATCTTTTAAGAAATTGATCTTTTTGGAAAACCTTTTGATGAAATCTTTTTGAAAAACATCCATGGACATTTGAAGTTGAACAGAATCTCTAAAAATTCAAAATAAGTGTTTTCAATCTCATTATTTATTCAATCATGCTCAATGTGTAAAAAGTTGTTGACATGTGACCTGGAGGTCACAGGTTCAAGGCATGGAAACAACCTCTTGCAAATGCAAGGTAAGGCTGTGTACTTTAGGCCCTTGTAGTCCGCCCCTTCCCCAGGCCCTGCATAGGCGGGAGCTTCGGGCTGCCCTATGCTCAATGTGTAAAAATTCATATAATATGATCATGAATTTCAGTAAATCCATGCAATATGATAAAGAATTCAGGAGTAATATAGTATATAGCATTAAACATGATATTCAATCAAAACTAAACATGCCAAGTTCCCTACAAATTCTATAAAATTGGTCTTCATTCAAGGGCTTGGTGAATATATTTTTCTCATCAAACTTGATAGTTAGACTCATTTGAGCACCAATTGGCTTAAAAACTCTTTTAGGTGTGAAAATCATGAATTGTTGATTCAACCATCGAATTTGGAGTATTCAAAGTCAAATGGACTTACTTGAATGAAGATACTCCTTTGTCCCTGGTTGTGACGGTTTTCTTATCATCAAAACATGAGAGAGAGAGAGAGAGAGAGAGAGAGAGAGAGAGAGAGAGAGAGAGAGAGTCCATCTGCCAACTTTGAAAAAGACATCCCATAGTGATGTATTTCATAACGACAAGATCCCTCCTCACTCCCAAGTCTGTCAGATAAAGAATGTGGGTGGCTTACTGCCTCATTTTCATAGGTGGATTCCATGTACAATTCTATTACCCTGGATTCCATTGGTATGCAATTGGACATTGCACTAGCATCAACATCTGATTCTAACTTAACTAATCCCTCATCCAATCTCCAGCCTAGTATTCTAAAGTAGTATTTAGAAAATCCACTCTGCCCCACCTATTGGACCATATGCCCAATCTCCACCATTGACATAAAATCAGGACGCTTTCAATGGAGCAAACGTCTCGTGTGAAGAATTTCTACTGACCCCCATAGTGCAATTTGATTGTGAAAAGCTGAGGAGCTTCATCTAAAATAGCCACACATAGTGAGCATGGGAGAATTATGAGTGCATTGGTTAAATCATACATCAATGACTGAAGCTTCAGCATGATTTTTTCCTCAAGAAGTGTGCATGCCCACTGTCCATGGTCCAGAGCCCAACCATGCTAATGTGCGTGCCGCCTACTTCCCATGGTCTTGAGCCCAACCATGCCAGTGGCACTTGATCGAATCAAATCCATTCCAATGTGCAAGGATCACATGAATCTTTACCAGAAGTGCAAACAACCAAAAGGAAGACAAAGATGGGCATCCTCAAAGAATTCAACAAGTCAACATCAAAAGACAAAAAACTAACCCAAGTGGTGGGCATACAAACAAAACAAAGATCCCAAAAGGCCATATATGAATAAACTAAGTAATCAGCCATTAAAAGAATCCTATTTGATCTCAAACAAAATTATAAACCCCATGCACAAAAAAAATCTCTTACCATATTCCAGTGTCCCCAAATTGGCATCTGCCTTGGCTTAAACAACCCAACACATATCCCCTACTAGTAAGCCCTACATTAAGCCAAATATCTTGTCTTTCCTCTTCAGTTGAACCACATTGACCAGAATCATCCTTTGTATCTCCGTCTAGGGCACCAAAAGCCCCCTAATTTGAACAAAGATGATGACTTAAGTGGTCATGTGAAAAAACTAATTCCAGGAAATTAAAATTCGGTGGAAATGCCCAAACTGCTCTCAATAATGAGTTTAAAAAACATAAGAGGCCTTCCATCAGAAAACTAATAGCAGGGAAACAGGGATGGACATCAGAGGAACAAATTGCAAACCTTGAGCCCTCCTTGTGACAATTTAAACATTGGTCCCTTCCAATATAGTTAGTATAGCTCCCTATCCACATTGTACTAGAATAATTATATTCAAATATAGGAGGAATCAGATTCCCTAGACAGGTAGAAGTATGAAGAATGAATAATGTTAAAAATGGCTTGTTTATGTAACAGTAACATTATTATTTAATTGATATCGGCGGTTCAAATGAGTACATTCACTGAATGATAAATAACTACGAGGAGATACACTATTTAAATAATGAAAGATCCAATATTTCGAAATAGAATCTAGAATGACTGGAAAAGTAGAAACAAGACCAGATATAATTTGATTGTTATGGGCAAATCCAAAATCTTTGTTTGTTTGTGTGTCTCTATGTGTGTGCGTGCACATATCTCACCATAACAAGATTACAAGTATCCCCCGGTGTGTAAAATTGGGAGACAGCTGTACAATCTCCTTCAAATTGATGTAAATCACAAAGCATCAACTTGACAACAAAAAATGATGATGCAGTTGTGCCATGGCTTTAGTGAAAAGATATGCAAGTTGATAATGAGAAAAAACATGAAGAAGAGTAATGGTATAGCTCCAGTAATGCTCCTGAATGGAATGATAATCAACCTTGATGTGTTTCATCTGTTTATGACAGACAGGATTGGACTCAATATGAATGGCACTGATGTTGTTGGCATACAAGGTCTAACAGTCATAAGAACAACTCCAAAATCACGCAAGAACCAATGTTTCTAGACTATCTCAGAAGAAGCAGAGCTCATGGCCAATATTCAGCTTCAGCAGAAGATTTGGAACCCCAGTCCCGTTTCTTGCATTTCCACAAGATATGGGAGTCACCAAGAAAAACACACCAGCAGTAGAACATTTATTGTCGTGACACCCCGCCCAATCACCATCGGCATATGCAGTTGAGCGACGATGAGGAAGGGTAAGATAATCCACAACTAGCAGTAACTCTGAGGTAACATAAGATACAATGATAGCACTCTAGTGAAGCAAATGTGGATCTTAGAACAATTGACTAACGATGTTGACTGTATGGGAAATATTCAATCAGGTCATAGTTAAGTAAACTAGACTTTCTACCAGTTGTCAACCAAGTTGTCACCAGTAAGGTTAGCTGATGCAAGAAGATCCTGAGTGTACTTTCATTGATTGATTCGAAGACAATTGGCAAGAGAGGAGATTTCCAGCCCCAGAAAGTATGTCAAGGCCCTAAAACCTTCATTTTGAAGTGAGTTTGTAAAACAATCTTCAATCAACCAATTCTAGCTATTTAATCTCCTGAAATAATGATGTCATCCATATAGACTAAAAGAATAGCGATACCCTTAGGTGTCGAACATGTAAACATGGAATAATAATTGAACTCTAAGTAAAGACAGAATTTGTAAGAACTTAACCAAAACACTCAAACCATACACGAGAAGCTTGATTCAACTTGTATAAGGTTTTCTTCAAGGGACATACCATAGGCTGATTTCCAGTAATGTGAAAGCCAAGCAGTGGTTTCATGTCTACGGTTTCCTTCACCAGACCATGGAAAAAGGCATTCTTCCCATCCATTTGAAGAACGGGCCAATGCTTACGAATATAGGTCACCTTTGTGACTAATGCAAAAGTCTCCTCGTAATCAATTGCATACTCCTGTTTACAACTAAGAGCAACTAAGCAAGCCTTTTTTCATTCCAAAATTCTGCCAAATGGAAGTTTGACAGAAAACACCCATTTACTTCCAATGACATGAGAACCCTCAAGCCAAGGTTCAATATCCCAAGTATCATGAACATTAATAGCTTCTTTTTCTTCCCCAATGGCATTCCTGAATTGCTATTGATAAATTACTAGGAACAGAGGAGTCAAGAGAAAAAAAGAAGGGATTAGAAGGAAAACCAAGATAAGGCTTAATGACATGGATAGTCCTTCATAATTTGGCAGGAGGAAAAGTAGGAGGTAAAACAATAGCAGCGAACTCTGACAGTTCTTCAATATTTTCTGATACCAAAAGATGAAAATGCATCTAATAACTCCAGAAATGGAAGTAAAACCCAGATCTACCATTTTCCCCAACATTTTAGGCTTCAAATCATGGATTTTCTACCCTGTGCACATTGTCGGTGGCGACCAAAATCCAATCATCTTCTCCGGAAAAAACAACATTTTTTGGTGACCTTTCGACATGGAAAAACACAGTTTCGCGACCCTCGTCACCAAATCTACATAACTGTGTTGATGAGAGTAAGATCAGAGTTGATCTGACCATCCAAAATTGGATCTAACTTCAATCTATGACAGTCAATCATATCCCTACAAATCCAACCATTGAAAATACGATCAGGCAGTAGATTTACAAACTTGATGGCCTAAATTTCATATTAGTGACAATACGTTTAGATCAACATATCAAGGGTCCATTGCCTATTCAAGTCCAATCTGGCTGTTCAAAAACCAGATTGGTGACAATCTATGATCTGAAAACTTGATTGGACCATTGATCTATGAGATCCAACTAGGTTACCATACAGATCTGCAAGATCATTGGTTGTATTGTCAGACCAAGGGTTTCCTGACCTTGACCTGTGATTGGAAACAGATCTAAAAGCTCTAAACACATAAATTAGCAAAACGGAACAATCTGTGGATTGGATGATATATCACGAGTGATCCAACCATTTAGTTTAAGATTTGATACATTGATCTATTAGTTGAAGGTAAATTAGTGGAGTTATGTGTCTGTGTGTGTTTTCTCAGATTTGCATGCCATAGATTGAGATCAGAGAATTTAGATCACCGATCAACCTTCATATTAGACATTTATCAGTCTTGGAAGATTGGAACCGTAATTTTAGGAAGGTGGTTCTAACATAACTAAGTTTTTCGTAAGTTCGAATTGTAAATAGATTATTGGTCTGATTTAGATGATGTGCTTAATCAGTCGAGGCTTGCAACATTTAGTTCTAGCATAATAATATGCAGGTGAATCATCTTTTATTGAAAACTTCCAAATCGCATTGAATATCCTATATGTGGTTAACGCATGATCTTTATCCATGGTGTGGAATGGCTTTGAAAATCTGGAATTTGTTGAGTATACTTGCCGCATGAACTTTATTTTAATGAATGAGTTGCATTTGTATACATGATCTATGTTTGCATTCAGTTGATGAGGTAGACGATGAGGCCAGGTGTAAGAGGCACTAGCAAGCTATTACATGCCTGGAATTTGTTGAGTATACTTGACGCATGAACTTTATTTTAATGAATGAGTTGCATTTGTATACGTGATCTATGTTTGCATTCAGTTGATGAGGTAGACGATGAGGCCAGGTGTAAGAGGCACTGGCAAGCTATTACATGCCTGGAATTTCTTGTTTCATGAGATTTTTGCACCACATCGAGATGATTTACAAATGCATGTTAATAAATCTTTTATGCCTAATAAGGCTAGGTTTCAAGTTGAAAAAGACACTAACTGTGTAGGTTTTTTACATGATATGGTGATTTAAAATTCAAGTTTTGATGTGAGTTTCAAATGATGCATGAGTGGTATTTTATGTTTAATATTAACTTATGATCTAGGGTTTGATTTCACAAATGATTAGTACAAAACTATTTATTCATATTGGGTACAGCAGTATGGGAATTTATTGCCTTGTTTTCCATGGATTTGATTTAGACAGGCACTTTTACCTAGTGAACACTATGGTAAAAGGGTAGTAGGGTTGGCTGCCCACTCTTCGAAGATTGAAATACTTGACATTGTTATCAATGGCATTTTCTGGTGGGGGTATCATGGGAAGGCACCACCCTAGGGTTCGCATTCTCCCCATGCGAGGCAGATCAGAGTTTCCCTGCTATGGTATCTGCAGCTGGGCATGTAGACAAGTTGGGGTTCAAGCTGTGATGCATAGTAATCCATGTGTTATGATATACTTTCAAAGGAAGCATGGTGCTACGAGCACGGTTGAGTGATAGCACCTATGCTGATGTGGCCTTAGTGCTACGAGCACAATTAAGTGATAGCACCTGAGTTGATGTGGCATGACAATGCCTGGATATTTTTATGGTACAAGTACTTATGACTGGATTACGAGTGTTTGAGACAGTCATGGGATCTTGTAAGGTAGGATCCCCACTGATGATTAGATTTTACACTTGTTTAAGTGTTTCATGAGCTTTTGACTCCTTGAATGCATTATATTCTTCATAATGGTTTTGTAAATAGTATGAATTTGCATGGGCATGACTCAATGCAAATTTGGTATTTATGCCATACATGAATAGATTTAATCCCTAAATAGATTTTCTTATACTAACATGTTTCATGTGATTATAACTTCATGAATGCATCATGATTCTTTAACAACTTATTTATATATAGCTTATGACTACATCCTGGCTTAGAATTCTGTTTGTGTTTGGATTTATGAAATTTGTCAAAATTAGATGTTAAAGCCCCTACAGAAGCACAAGCTTGCTAGGACATTGTATTATTTACAACATCTTATATTTGGAGAAGCTAACTTGAGAGAGAAGCGGTTCAAGCTGAAGAAGGATTCTTGGACGAGGATAACAATAACACTACTGTGTTAACCATGTACGTTGAGCAAATTACTTTTATCTATTGGAAGTAGTGAATAGACTATATAAATGTGACTTTACTATTATGACTTGGGCATGTATAAATATATCATGTCCGTGTTGGACTATAGACCGTAATTGGATGGATTTCTAAGAAAATGTTAATTCTGTTTTAAACTATTTTTATGTCAAAAACCTGATTTTTGAAGCTTCTCAATTGTGTTTGAATGCAATGGTTTAGAGACTGAGTCTCCGAATGTATTTTAGATGGTCGTGCATGTGTTTATCAGTTGCATAACATTGCATGCGTTAAATGCGTTATATCCAAAAAACATAGGAAACTCTACCGGATTTAACAGAATGACACTTGGGTTTTGTAAAAGTGCTTTTAAAAGAAAAATGTTTCCACTATTTTTTTTCAAAGAGAAATTTTCAAACTAGGGGCCCCGCATTTCAAAAAAGTATTTAAAGTTTTAGTATAAAAACCCAAATCATTACATAATTACAAGATAGGTGTCCATATTCACATCACTAGTGTCGAACCCTATATGGGTCACAAGAAAATCTTAACTGCTAGTCATGACGAGTAACCTATTATAGGTATTAGTTCAGTCTTGTTTTCAGTTGGTCGATCCCATTCTTTCACTCTTAACAATGTCTACTTTGTTCCTAATTGTCTAGTTCAACCTTTTTGTGATGGTTGTGTTATCCAAGACCTTTAGATAGGGAAACCAATAGGGAGGGGGCATAAGGTGAGAGCAATTTCAGTTTCAACAGTACATAAAATCCACGACATTACTTTTAGCATTGTTGGATCTCCACATAAGTAACCCCTTTGAATCCTCTAGTTTCTCCTTGGTGCCATCAACGTAATCAAGAAGGTCTTTCCCTTCAACAAAGAGATGGAATCACAACTGTCACAATGAGAAGTTTTTACCAGTAAACTTGCTTGGCAAAATCTCCATTTTCTCCATGCTAACAACGATGAATCAAGTCACCAAGAGACAAATTCTAGCCATTCCCAGCTCTCCAAAACCGCAATTGTGAGTGCTCAACTAAACCACAAGATTGCAGCTTACAGATGGGTTTTGCAACACATCAAACAGTTGGTGTGCGTAGTAACCTCAATGAGATTGAAAGCTCAGAAATAATCTCAAAAGACACATCGGAATTTCTAGTGGGGCTTAACTAGAAAACCAAACAAATAATAGGGATATAGATTCCCCAACCCAAAAACTCAAAAGCCCAGATCAGATTTCTTCATAGATAAGCATGAAAAACTCTAAAACGAGCTTCTAACAGATTTCTCACAATCAGCTGGAAAATCCAGCTCCAGAAAGTTTTTTGCCAACTAAAAATCCCACGCTTGGAGCTACAAATGGGTTTAAAGAAAGCTCTAAACCAGTGCCTGATGAGATGCTTCTCATTGAAGGACTGTCCACACTAGAAAAGTAGTTCTTAGTCAGAAAAACAAAACCCTGTCTCCAAATGGGCCTTTCTGCAATCTGAATCACATCAGAATTTAACAATCTTTTCACCAAAATTAGCTTAGAACTCTTATTTCAATAGCACGAACAAAGACAATAACAATTTCTTCTTTCTCTTCCTGGTTTGTTCTGATACCATGACAAATCTGGCGAAGAAGATGATATTTGGGTGAAAAGTTGAAGGCTTGAATCATCCCCCAGTCTACCTATATCTATCTATCTATCTATACACACACACACACACACACACATATACATGCATGCATACACATACACACACGTGTGTATATGTATTATATTTATTTATGTATATATGTATATATGTATATGTATATAACCTTGACAAGATTACAAAAGTATCCACCGGTGGACAATTAGGAGATAGGTGAGATACCACAACAAATCTGGAGAAGAAGATGAATTTTGGGTGAAAAGTTGAAGGCTTGAATCAGCCCCCATCCTACACACACAATTAGGAGACAGGTAAAATAGTCAACAAAGAGATACATTACATAATACACTAATAAATAGACTAAGAATAGTCTTATCCTTTCTCTCAATTGCTATATATTAAATTTCTTGAAATTTTATCAAGACTTTTCCATTTATGTTTTAGTTGCACCTGGGGTGGAAGCAATTTGGGAAATTTCTGCAAATTCTAGGTCCCTGCTAAACAAATTTTGTGCCAGGATTATAATTTGGTGGGATATGAATGGAAAAGCGTTTCAAATATATGCAGTACAAAGAGAGAATAACCTAAAGCTTTAGGAATTGAAAGATGTGCTCTTCAAAGTCATCCACTACAACCTGAAGTTTGAAGGAATATATATCTTTCTAATGTGCATTGCATTTCGATCATGAATTTTCACTATAACCTGAAGTCTGAAGGAAGTCTGAGTTTATTGTAATAAGGGATACAAAAAGAGCACATCAAAGTATTTAGAGTTCATCCACCTTGAAAACTTTTATATGACACAAGGGGGTACTTTACAAGTTCTTGTTCATTAAAGCAAGGATGATTTCAGCTGGCATTTCAGAATAAAACAAAGGCTTACTGCTAAAAATAGGTATGGCTAGAGAGAGTGGATTTTGGAACTAAAGATGGTGAAGATGATGGAGATAGGTAGGACAACTAAGTTTTAGGGATAATGGGAAACAGTTTGAAGAGATTTACTTAAGATTTTCTCTATAAGTTTGCATTGGGAACATTTGTATGCAGTATCTAGTTTCTCTTCCATTTTATACTTTATTACTGTTAAGTGTGAACTATGATATTAAGAGGTAATGTCATTGTCATTACCATGTGGTGAACATTTATACCATAGCAGGGCATTGCAAGGTTCCCCAAACGCCTCTTATTATTAATATTGCCAATTAATGAGAGACAAGTAAGAATATAAAACCTGCCAGTATAGAATTTCTTGCACTGCAGAACTAGTTGGAACACCTTCTGGCCACATTGGCACTACCACGTACACTGTAAAACGTTTATTTGCACTGATTTTGCTAGCAATCTTCAAGGCTAATTCCATAGGAACTAAATTATCAGCACCTGCTTAAATAAGACCAAAATTAGAACTTTTAAGCTTTGATACAGTAACAAGCCAACTGATCATCCATCAAATTTAGAAATGATTCTTCAGGAGTAATGAAGACAAGTGACATAGTCTAGCATTTGCAAACACCAGAAATGGAAATCATATGAAAGGGGAAAAAGAGTCACAACAATGAGACCACAAAATGTGGTCTCAAGCAGCATGTTCTCTCTACCTTTTTGTAGGAAAACCAAGTAGGCAATCATAGAAACCATGTCCATAGACAGCATGATCAATATATTTCAGAACCTACGGAAGGCTTCATTAGAACTGCCAAGACATCGCAGATTTCAAAGCTATCCAACACTACAAATTAAAAAACAGACTAAAAGAAATAGAAAATAGGAGTCAAACACCATTACAAGGAGCCTCTTCCATTTCAAATAGAGCAACTAATAGTACTAGCTCTCTAATTTCTTCCATCTAATAGACAAGCTTGCTAAGTTCTAATCCTTTCTGCAAAGGTTTGACAAAAACTTACCCACAAATGAAGAAAATATTCACTAACTTTTTAAGAGTGGGTACCAACATTGTTCCATCAGACAGTTGTTAGACATTCCCGACAGAGGTTGCCACTTGAACATAGACACAGACCACATAATTATCACAGAGAGTGAAAGGTAAAAGTACAGTGACTGAAAATTAGCAGAACAGGATTTCTGACATGGAAGATATGGAGATCTGAAGTATTTTCTTAGGGTAGAAACCTATAGAAAAGGCATGATCAAATCTCAAAAAAAGTATACTATGGGTCAATCAACAGTTTGAGTATGGCTGGCTAGAAATCTATAGAACAAGGCATGATCAAATCTCAAAAAAAGTATACTATGGGTTAATCAACAGTTCGAGTATGGCTGAAAGTAAACCAATAAGTATCCCAGCCGTCTACAACCAAGCAAACAAACTAAAGGAACAAAATCAGGGATCCTTTTGGTTATGAGTATGATTAGAGCATTACGCTAGCTGACACTCACATCTGATATACCATGAATCAGGTATATCAATATCTACATGATCCTAGAGATGAGCATCTACAGGCAGCCAAAAGGACCACACAGCATCTTAGAGGAACACAACATGTGGGACTGCTTTACACACCATATCACCAGGAAGATTTAAGCATACATATATTTTCGTACACTGATAGCAGTGGAGATCTAGGCTAGTAATTAGTTGCACTTACAAAATACTTGATCTTTCTAAATGGATGTCGTATCCCATGGCACAGCAAGAAGAAAAAGGCTGCCACCAAATCTAGCGCAGAAGCAGAAAACAGAGCCATGGACTCCAGGACAACATCTTTCATAGGATTGACAACCAGTCTCACTCATACTTTATACTGTGACAATCAAGGTGCAATCAAGCTATCCCAAAACCCAGTATTTCATGCCATGACAAAACCAGTTAGGGCTCGATTACCAACTCGTCGGGCAAAGATTACCGCAAGACATTCATGGTATGTGGCTGGCAAGGAGCAAGTAGCTAATATGCTCATAAAGGTGCAAGTAAGAGAAGGACAGCACTATATGATCGCTAAGCTAGTTGCAAGGCTGCGAGACTTGGTCTAATCTGGCTGCTGATAGTTACCATATTAGTAGGAAGTTTGAATGTAGTCAAATACCTATGATTGAGGGGATCTATTCTAGGAAGTTTAGGGATTTTAACTATAGCAGATTCTGCCAATATTTTACGAATATTAACGTTCATTCCATATTTTGAATTTCAGAATTTGTGTACAAAGCTGTACCAATCTTACGAAGGAATACAATACAATTATTTACCTCAATTTCAATTCTAATCAACTTGGTATCAGAGTTATCGATTCATTGCAACACTCTGCCAAAAAAAAAAAAAAACAACTAAAACTAGTAAACCAAAAAACACCCTATACGCGACAAGAGCTACCTGATAGAGCACCCCTAAAAATTCACACTTATTGTTAAGTGTTCAATTTTGGTCAAAATACCCCTAATTTAGCATTCAATTAGACCATCTAACCAATTAATTTTACAATTTTTAGATAAGATATGAATTTTAGCCCAATTGACTATCCAACCATTGATTTGCTAAATTTAACAGTTAGATGATCATCAAAGCTAATCAGAAGTGTAATGTACGGTTTATATAACTCTAATCTAGTCTTTCATTTTGCAGATTAACCAGATCATGGCTTGGATGGCTTAGATCAAAATCAAAGGTGGCAAACCATCTTAAAGAACATCACAAAGTAAGATGGATCATGAGAGAATTGAGAAACAAATTAAATAGGAAACCAAGGAGAGAAGGAAACAAACAAAATTGAGAAGGGGAAGAAACTAAAATAGAAAGCTGATTGAAGGAAAGTAGGAGGTGAGTGAAAATTAGAAGGTGGAGATAGTTTATAAGAAGGTGTAAGGCAGCCAAAGATCTTCTCTTCCTCTTGACCGTACTGGGCAGGACACACCTCCCCTCTTTCTCCCACCATCTCCCCTTCTTCATCGCACCCTTCCCCTTCCCATCTCTTTCTCTCTCACGTTCTCTCTTTCCCATCACTGCCTCCTCTCCTCTCCCGCACTACAACTTCTCTCATTGCTCTTCTTTCTTTTTCAGTTTCCCCTTATTTCTCCTCTCTTTCACACACCACAACCACCCTCTAACGAGCTGCCAGGAGAGACCAGTCCCAGCACCGCGCATTTCTCGGCACCACACTACCCTCATCCACCGCCCGACACTGCACAGCCCAACGATCTCTCTCTTTCTTGGACTGGCAGCATGATCTCTGCCCAGCTCCTCCACCAGGCAGTTTCCTGCCACTGTCGCACCACACGCCTATCGCTGGCAAGAACCTATCGGAGACCCTCCACCTCTGCGCAGCTCAGCCAGAACCTCCTCTGTCTACCCCCCCCTTTGTTCTCCTCTTCTGTTTCTCACCTCCATCTCTGTTCTTCTCTTTTTCATTCTCTCATCCACCGGTCGGCACCATCTTCTCAGTTTCTCCACCTTCTCTCTGTGACGCCGGTAGAACCGCACCCCTCTTCCTTCTCCCAACGTAGAACAAGTAACCAGCCAGTATCTTCGCTGTCAACGATTGGCTCCATCAATGACACTCATTAACCAACCCCATAGCTCTTGTTCTCTCCTCCTTTCCCGGTTCTTCTCTCTCTATTCACCAGCATCACCATCCAGCAGGCTGCTCTTCACCGCCTCTCTGCTCCCCTCTGTCTCCCTCACCCACACTGGCAGCACCCTGCCTCTGCACTGCAGGAAGCCGCTGATCATCACCCTCTCTTCTCTTCTCTGCTCACTCACAACGCCCAGCTCCGCTCTCTCTCACGCCAGTAGCACCCTACCCCAGCACCCGCACTCTTCTCTCTGCTCTCTTCTCCTCTCTGTTCACCAGCAGCCCAGCTCACACAAAGCCGACAGACCCCCACGATCAAAAGGAGAAAACCTAATCCGGGTTTTCACCTGTTCTTCCCTTCCTCATCAATTCTCCTCCTACTCTCCTTCTCATCCCCTTGTTTCATCTTCTTCTCCTCCTCCGCACAATTTCCTGTTTTTTGTTTTAAACCAATTTTTTTCTTTAATTCTAATTTTGCCCCTTAGATAATAATTCCAATTACATTTTCATCCCTTTCAGCTTATTCCAATTTTTCTTGATCTCTGTTCTGCTTATTTAGGGATTGTATAGTCGATCAGATTTGATTAAGGTTACCCTAATCAATAGTTAGCCTAAACAAATACGATCTCTCTATTTCATGATCTATTTCTCATCAGAATTTCAATTAATCTTCAGATTTTGTTCTTAAGACATCTCTTAGCTTATTCAACGTCTTTGATCTTCAATCTGAAATCCAAAAATTGATCTAAATTGTCCAAAACCCAAAATCATTATATAGTCCAAATCATCAAAATTTTGGGAAATCTGAATAATCCAGCCATTGGATCTTTAATCAAGGTTGGAAAGATTGACGAAGGCCGATCGATGTTGATGATATCAGATTTGAAGAAATTGGATGTCATCAGTTAAATAGATCTGAATTTTTATTTCACTATTAGTTAATTTCTGTTATTTTTTTTAGTTTTTGGACAATTAAATTTTTTTTAAACATCTTTTCAAGTCGAGCCCCCGTGGAATCAACCCGTACTTACATCAACCACACTACAATAACCCGTGCACTTGCAGTAAAAGAATCAACACTTATCCAGAATCTTTAATCCTCACACATACCAGAAATCTTCCCAACGGCAAACAACAAGGTTCTTTCAGAAATTGTATTTCAAACAACCAATAATAAGTCCTCTGACCTTCTAATGGTGTTTGAAAAACAAAGTCCAAACAACCATATTAGATGGGCACAGTTCTTGAAATTCACCATAAGAGGCAAGGGAAAATTCAACTGCTTGGATGGGACAAGGAAGAAACTTGACAGTGATGTGGCAACCGTGGCAAAGTTGGAAGAAGAAAATGCGTTTGTGATGGCTTGGTTGATTCAAACTAGGCAGTCAAACATTGGAAGGAATTATTTGTTCATGGAGAGTGTTAATGAGATTTGGAAAGAGGTGAAGGAAGCTTACTCGAAGGTACCAACAATGGACAGATGTATGAAATGGAGAATAAAATTGGAGACACCAAACAAGGAGAATCTGATATGAACACCTATTATAGCATCTTGAGAGGATTATAGTTGGAGTTGGACTACTATCAAAGCCTTGAACTAGGTGCAACTCAAGTTCTTCTAGAAGTCACAAAGATGTTGGAAAGGCAAGAACTTGCAAATTATTAGCTGGACTGAAACCAGAATTTGATGCAATTTGCTAATTAGCTATTGGTAAGTCCCTTCCCTACTTTAAGTAAAGCTTTCCCTATGGTCAGTGAAGAAAGCAGAAAGAAGGCAAATGATAGGAGGAGATCCTTCTAGAGCTAAGAAAGATTGGATGAAAGACAGTAAACACAAAGGTAAAGATCCTAAGGCAGATTTATAGTGCACTCATTGTGGGAAGCCAAGACACGACATATCTACATGTTGGAATTTACATGGAAAGAATTCAAAGGAGAAGGCACTATCAGCAAATGCTGGCAGTGCAGAACCTGAAGGTAATGAGGTGGGATTCAGTGTCAAATAGATTGCAGAAATCACAAAACTACTGAATGAAGAGAAACCTGATGTAGTATTGCAAATGCTGGTAAATTCTTCTCTACTTTAGCTGTTATTTCAGGTTCGAAAAAGGATTCTTGATTATAGAGCCTCAAATCACATGACAGGAACTACGAAATTATTTCTTACTTACACTCCTTGTCCTCGAAACCAGAAAATTGAAATTGCAGATGTTAGTCTCTCAGCTGTAGCAGGGAGAGGTTATATAAGAATTTCTGATAAAATGCTGCTGAAATCTGTTTTAAATGTCTCAAAATTATTAGTGAGTTAGATTTTGTTCATAAATTGGCTAAGGAATCTAATAACTTGAGTTTCTTCTAATGATTGCTTCTTTTAAGACCCAAACTCATTGAAGAAGAGTGGTCTCGTTAAGGAATCAAGAGGATTATACCTACGTAAACCACAGGCAGTAGAAAATAAAACATTATCTGCATTCCAAGGTACTCAAGTAGATCCAATTGAAGATGTCTGGTTGTGGCATAGGAGACTCAGTAATCCTTCATTTCAAATTCTTTGTCACATGTCTTCCAGTTTAGCTAGAAGAGTTAGATCTATGAATTTAACTGTGAAACTTATGAAATGGCTAAACATTACCAAATGTCCTATCCTTGAGTAATAATAAAATATCAGTTCCTCTTTCTATTTGGGGGCCATGTCTGGTTACTAGTACATTTGGTTATAAATCGTTTGTTGTATTCGTTAATGAAAGCACACGACAAACATGGATATATCTTCTAAAAGAAAATTCTGATGTACCAAGAATCTTTATTAGTCTTCTGTTTGTGTATAACATCCCTCAACATTTTTGAGGAGATGTTGTTTTGACAACAGCTCATTTAAGAAATCAATTCCTAGCAGAATGCTCAACTATCAGTCTCCTCATGACATGCTAAATCAGCACTTTTCCCTCAGTAAAATTCTCAGCTGATTTGCCTTTACATGTCTTTGGATGTGTATCATTTGTTCATTACTCATTTATCCAAGAAGGAAACTAGATCCTAGAGTTATTAAATGTTTGTTTCTTGAGTATTCTACTGTACACAAAGGTTATAAATGCTACTCATCTCAAACCAGAAAAGTTTATATCCACAGGGATGTCACATTCCATGAAAACATCTATTTCTTTTCCATTGTTGGTTATTAGGGGGAGAGCATATATTCCCACCCTTTCTGGCAGCCACAACTAAATATGAAACAATTGGAACTGCAGGAACAGTAACCTCATCAGCATCCAGAGCCATCTCAGACATAACCTGGCCTGCACCAGGAACTGCTTACAACAAGACAAGTGTCAACACACCGACCTGAATCTGAATCCAACTAACCGTCTGGACTTCCATCTCAACCCCTAAGACATGAATCACCGAAAAAAGAGAAAATGAACCAATATATCAACACCTGAAGAACCTATCTAAGACCTGCAAGACCACTCTCCTTTATCTGAGACACAAATTTCTGAAAGTAAGCATTCTGACCCAGAGCAACCTTCTGATTCTGACGTTCTTATGGCTAAATCAGACTTGGAGGTACTGGTGACTTTGAGGAAAGGAGTAAGGGCATGTACAAAGCATCCACTGTAACATTATGTCTCATCTCACAAACTTAATCCCTAGCTTAAAGTCTTCACATCAAGTTTGATTGATGTAACTATACCAAAGATATACATGAGGCAATTACAAAGAAACTGTGAAGACAAGCTGTCCATGAAGAATTTTGTGCATTAGAGAAGAATCAAACTTGGAAATTGGTTGATCTTCCAAAAGGAAAAAGGACTGTGGAATGCAAATGAGTGTTCAAGTGTAAGTTAGATGGGACTATTAAACGCTATAAAGCAAGACTAGTAGCCAAGAGATATACACATGCTCAGGGTATTGACTACTTTGAGACATTTGCATCTGGGGCTAAAATTAACACTGTTTGGATTTTGTTATCTCTTGTAGTTAACAGGGATTAACAACTTTATCAATATGACATTCAAAAAGCACTCTTGCATGGAGACCTAAAGGAGGAAGTGTATATGGAAGTTCCACACAAGTTGAAGAGTGAAGGAAACCAACACAAAGTGTTTTATCTGCAAAGGGCATTAAATGGGCTGAAACAGTCGCCTAGAGCCTAGTTTGGGAGATTTGTAGATTTATGCTGAAAAATGGCTATTGCCTAAGCCAAGGGGACCACACCTTATTTGTCGAGCACAATAAGGATAGAAAAATGGTTATGCTAATAGTGTGTGTTGATGACATTATAGTTGCCACTGCCTTCAGGATTGCAATGCGAAAAGAGAAGATGGACCTAGAATTTCACATTAAGGGCTTGGGATCCTTGACGTATTTCTTGAGCATTGAGGTAGTAAGATCCAAGCAAGGTATATTTATATCTCAACAGAAATATGTGCTTGATCTCCTAAAGGAAACGGGTCTCTTGGGAGGCAGTCCGATAAATAGACCAATAGAAGAAAATCTCAAACTTGGAGCATGCAAGGGTGATGAAGGGATAGATAAAGAAAGATATGAAAGGCTGGTAGGAAAACTGATATACCTATCCCACACAAGTTGTGGTTAGCTTGGTGAATCAATTCTTCCAATGTCTAGGGAAAGAACATGTAGAAGCAGTTCATAGGATATTAAGATATTTGAAATCCTGTCCGGGAAAAGGAATCTCTTACTCAAGGCATAATTGAGGTATATAGAGACTCAGATAGGCTGGGTCAGTTGTTGATCAGAGATCTACTGCCAGGTATTTCAAATTTCTTGGAGGAAACCTGATTACTTGGAAAAGCAAGAAGCAAAAGGTGGTATCTTAGTCTAGTGCAGAGGCTGAACTTAGAGCTTTAGCTGTCAAAATTAGTAAGGTAGTTTGAAAAGAAATTATATTACAAGATCTGAAGATCAAGGTAAGTGGACCTATAAAGCTTTATTATGATAACAAAGCTGCTATTTCTACAGCCCACAATATTGTCCAACACGACTGCACCAAACATATTGAGGTAGATTGACACTTTGTCAAAGAGAAGATTGAATCTGGAGAGGCATGCACATCATATATTCCGACAAAGGAGCAGCTGGCAGACATATTTACAAAAGGGGTGACTAGGAGCTCCTATGAATCTCTTGTAAGCAAGTTGGGAATGATTGTATCTACTCACCAACTTGAGGGGGAGAATTGAAAAGCTGCGAGATTTGGTCTAATCTGAGTGATGTTAGTTATCATATTAGTAGGAAGTTTGAATTATTCAAATCCCTATAATTGCAGGGATCTACTTCAGGAAGTTTTGGGACTTTAACTATAGCAGATTCTGTCAACATTTTACTAACATGTATTAACTTTCATTCCATATTTTGAATTTCAGAATTCCTGTCTAAAGTTGTACCAATCTTACAAAGGAATACAATACAATTATTTAACTCAATTTCAATTAAGCTAAGCATGACAGTCACCCAATGATTAGGTTGAGGGTAGGTTAAGAATTATACCCTTCATAGTTATTGACTACACATAGCTTGGGAAATGTATACTGCTACCTTTCAAATGTAAATATGAGTATGAGAGACAAGGATCACAAGGAGATATTCATTTGTTGGTGTTTCAAAGGCCTGAAAATAGGCCTTTCAATTTCCATTTGTAACCATACTGTCGCTACAGGTCAGAGGAAAGACTCTCAAAGCTCACGTTTGAGGGATCTAGGACTGAAATTCCACATGATTTCATCTGTCTCTGGTTATCTGTTATTTAGTTATGTACTTCTTTATAATGATGAATCCCTATTGATGCATAGTCAAAAGACCAAGTCATTGAAGCTATGAAGAAGTAACTTAAATAAAATTTAACTGAGTCGTAAATCATAATAGATGTATGTTTGACTGCTACTTCAAACTCTGAATTGTCAATACCCAATTTGTTAGCTGCCAGTGGTCAAATGTCAGTATGAGATAATCATTCACTAGGAGATACTCACTTGTTGGTGTTTCAAAGCTCTGGAAAAAAAAACCTTTCCATTTCAAAAAATACCTTCCACTACAGGCATAAGGACAGACTTTCAAAGTTCACATTTGAAGGTTTAGGGCTGAAATTCCACTTGACTGCATTTTTCTTTAGTTACTTGTGATATAGCCATGTACTTTCTTATAATAGTTGTTCTCTTTCAATGGACAATCTGTAGGCAAGTCATGAACGTTTAGAGAAGTAAAATATCAAATATATGATAACTTTGAGCCGTATATCACAGTAGATATATGTTTAAATATAACTTAAAACTGTGAATTGTCAATATCCAACTGTTTAGAGTTCTGATGGAATGATGGGATGAAGTTTGATGTACTTTACAGTCCATGATCCAATTCTATGATTTGATTCAACCACTCGAACCAGATACTCAAGTGCAATTCTCGACTCCAGTACTATATGTTTTTCTATCTGTTTTTCTTGGTAGGCATATATTATCAATCTTACATACAGTAAAACATTTGTAACAAATACAATTCGGTAAATTATGAACACTAACTCAACTGAAGAGAATCAAGCAATTTGATCCAACCAGCAAAGTATGATCATTATTCCTCTCTCTCTAATCATTGATTGGCATTGTAATCCCTCAGACCACCTAGGTCTGTAGGTAAATTTTTTCTTTCCTTGATAAAATTTTTTAGAAGAAGAATCATTATTGTGAAATACAACCTCCACAAAGAACTTTAGTAAAATTTTAAAGTTATATTTTGTTCTAGGAATGGGTAACACCTACTACAGCAGGTGAAACAACAAAATAGATCTTGAGAGTCATTTGATGGGGATAGATAAAAATTCATTTACAAAAAAACAAAAACTTAGCAATAAATTTAATGCAAAGGTATATTACAAGTGCACTAACTGCATTGAAAATTCACAAATAGCAGATGTAATGGCTTGAGATTTTATGAACCTGCGTTTTTGTATGATGGCCAGTAAAAAGAAGACCCGATGAAATACTGGTTCTCGATGTAAATAAAATGCTGGGCAGATCTTATTGCCTTCACGTAAGCCACATGTATGCTCTTGTCAATTTTCAAGTTCTTTGCGCAAACAAGATTCTGTGGAAAATGGGATCCATATAGAATACAATAGTATTATATCTACATAGTTAGCAATCCTTCAACTGAAAGTAGATCTTTCCAGGAGAACTCAAAACTTAAACATAGAAAGTACATAATGAATGGGGATATGGTGCGTAAGAATCTTCTTCCAAACCTTTGCCTGAGCTTCTTGAACAGTTTTTGGGAATCCTTTAACTGATCCAGAATCAATTGACCGGAACACCTAGCAAAGCAGGAGAAACTAAAAGTTCAAAATTCATAATGGATCTTCATTCAGAAAAAAACAAAGAACGATCGCCTAGTGCTACCTAGAGAATTTCTATTTCCAACCTGCACATGCCAATTTTCTTCAGGATCTTCTTCACTATTATCATGTGAATTATAATCATCAGAAGAGGGAGTTAGTATCCATGAAATGCGTTCTAGCTTTATCAAAGCATCGTCATGCCAACGTGTAACTTTTCTCCCAAGATCTTGCCACTTTGTAGCTTTTCTCCACCTTTGCTCAAAATTTATCATTATATCATATGCAGCAGGCCCGTCTATTTTACAATGTAAATCATGCCATGGCTGCCTTGGACCTTTGCAACAAGACTGTACATAGCATTAGAGATAAAGAGTAGTCAAGAGTCAATCACATAAGGTAATCCAACCGCACAGAATTAGTTCTTTCTTTATTGGTTGGGGGGTGGTTAAACTTCACCAATTTAGTTCACAAGCTGTGGGATGCACACATCACCTTGGCCAAGAAGAATATAAGAAAATTGACATACTGAAGAGTTGGTCAATTCATAATAAATGAAACAATTACAAGTAACAACATAATAACATGGACCATCTTCCTATTCAGTTGATGTGATACTGAACATAATAGCCAATAGTAATGTACACCCATTCCCAAGGCATTTCACATAAATTCCATGTTGGAGAAACATATCTCTCCATCTTTTTCTGTCAATCTATCTATTCATCTCAGTCTGCTACACATGTTTGAACCCAGAAACAAATTCAGAACAAGAATGTAAAGTGGCAAAGGAATAGTCTTAAATCTAGATGACAGAAAACGATAAGATAGATATACTCACACAAAGGATTTGAAATAAAATCCATTTTCTCCCAGATCTTATACAACATATATAATAAACCTTTGATTAGTTTAAATAATTGTTTCGTTTCGCACCCTAAAACCATACTAGTTGAAACCATTCAATTAGTGGATTTTTGGGGGGCACGGTCATTCAAGATGAGGTGCAACATATGAGCAGTTTGGATGATCAAAGTAATAAGGTAGAGAAAATTTGTAGTCAACTCATAAAGAAAAGAGGTAGCAGTATTAGAGTGGTTACCTAAATTAAAGCAATTAAGGTGGAGAAGATCGGAACAAATAGGGTAGGAAAGAAGTAAAAGAAAAAGGTCTTATAAATGGCAAAAGTGCCACCTGTCAGAAGGATGAAGAGTGAAGGTGCCTAACACGTTTGCTTTAGTGTATAGCAGATTGTTGCCCACTGTATAGTCAATTGAGCAACACTGCAGGAGATGCAATTCCTGTATGACTGACTATATCAAATTATGTCTCAACTCCAACTACTGATGATGACATTTCAGTTCATTTGGTTGCTACTAAAGCACTAGTACCAATTTTTCATACTACACATTCCTAGCAAGAAAACAACTCCTACAAGCCTTATAAATTCTTAAAACCCTACACCATTGTTATTTCCATACCTTCGCCTATCTCAGCTAGGTTTTCCTATTACCACTGCTATGACAATATAGCTTTCATGTCTATGGAAATCCTCTGAAAACCAGGGTCTGCAGATTAGGCTGAATGTGATCTGATATTAGAAATTCCAAGGAATGAAAAGTACCAAGATTGCATGTTTCCATTAGTAAAGATTCAAGATAATTATGAAAAATGGATAGATAAGTGCACAGAACGCACAAGAACTGAGATTGTTTCATGAGATACAAAACACATCAAGCTGAAGAGGCTCTGATCTAAGTCAAATGGAATATGGATCTAGAACCATGCAAACTCTAAAACATTGAGGATGACAACTATCTAGAAGGTAATGTTCTATATGAAAAATAACCAACAAGATCCTAGGTATCATGTTTAAGAGGTAAAACCTCCTCTAGAGTGACAAGAGCCTCAAAGGGGAGGAGAGAGTTGAGATAAGCTTCTAGATGTGATAACATCTTTGGAAAATTTAGTAAGAACATGTCAAGAATCATAACATGAAAAAAGTTACTATCACCAAATTGATTTACTCCATGTGGAACTTAAGGGAAAATGTAACCCATCAATTAATTCCTAACAAATTTAGAACCAACAACAAGAGAATAGCATCAACTGCCTCTGACATTCTTTTCTCAAAACATCTGCTTCCTTGGTTACCCATGATTGCCAGAATTGAGTTGCTCATGTGAGTTCGCCTTTTTCAAAATACCACTTCATTACAGAAAGAAAAGATTCAAGGAGATTCCAGAATTTTGTTTTGCGAAGTGTTATTAAGATAGACCAATGATTATAAGTCAGGAGAAGAGAAGACTTGCTGTTCAAAAAATCTAAACACTATTGAGGTTTCTAGTGTTAAAAGAAATGAAAAGTTTGAGAACTTAAAAAAATAAAAATCTTCAGAATTATTAAAAATTACTATCAGAAATTCTCCTAACCTACAGGAATTATCATGGATTAATATGATTAATCTCACAAATGAACCAGGGTCACCCATTAAAACATGAGAGCAAAAAATCATAAAATGATGACAAAAGCTGTAAACCTTGGGTCTAACTGGAATTGAAGGATTGTGAAAGTCATCCGCAAAGATGCTGTCTAGATCACAAAAAAGCCTGTGCTCAGGGATTAAGATGATTAACCTCATAAATGAACCAGGGTCACCCATTAAAACATGACAGCAAAAATCATAAAATGATGACAAAAGCTGTAAACCTTGGGTCTAACTGCAATCGAAGGATTGTGAAAGTCATCTGCAAAGATGCTGTCTAGATCACGAAAAAGCCTGTGCTCAGGTGTGTCATATCGGCCATCACACAGGTCAAGACCACCAAGAAAAGCAGTTACTTTTCGGTTATTTCCCTGAGCTTGGGTATCAACAAGCACACACTTTTGATGGTGCGTAAACAATGTCCCCACAACCTGGATGGATACACACAGAGGAGCATCAGGACAGAAATACTTCTAATATGAACGAAATAATCTAATGAGCAGGAGTCTGTGAGTAAATTTTTAATATGCACAGAGAAACCTCAATACTGATGAATGTCCTTGTTACTACATGGTAAGATCTCATGGAGGAATAAGAATTTATGCCAAAGCAGTGAAATAGTCTGCCCCTACTGCAGTCTAATGTTATGTAGCTAATATAAATAAATCAAAATGCAGACAGACAAGATAGTTTTGGGGCTTCCTACTGGGTTAAGAAAGCTCACTATATCCAAGACCAATGCATAACAGTTAATATCAAACATAATGTGATTTTTCTATTGGTACAAGCAAGGAATTACAAAGGAAAACCACTTGCACAGTGTCGGATATGTTAGGAAACTTTCTCTCAAAATGAGTTCCTAGTTTCTAGGGATTAGTTTGATCTTATCTTAGTTTGTTTCCATAAATAATGGAGATTAGGATCAGATTTGAATCTGAAAATCTCCTTTCCTTTTATTCCTAGTTTGACCCTTATGTTAAGGGATTTCCTTTAGCCTAATCCGTGGGATTCAATGGCAGGTCTGTTTCCATGCTTCCCTATATATATTAGTGTAATATATTCTCTACGTGTGATAGAAGAATACATACTTTCTCTTCTAAACTTTCATGGTATCAGAGCTTAGGCCCTTGATCTGCTTTTAAATGGTTAAAACAGCTATCACTGGGGCTAGGAGAACTTCTAATTCATTAGAAACAATTGCTGGAAGTTTCTCATCAGGGACAGCCATGTCAAACAGTGGTACAAACCACTTTTCCCCAAATACTTCATTCCAGTTAACTTCTCACAAGTTAAATGGGAAAAACTACCTGGAATGGGCTCAATCAGTGAAGCTGGCGATTGATGGCAGGGGAAAACTTGGGCATTTGACAAGAGAAGTGAAGCAACCAGAGGCTGGAGATCCGAATATGAGTGCATGGAGGTCAAAAAACTCACTAATCATGGCCTAGCTTAGCAACTCAATGGAGTAGACCACAGGTAAACCTTATCTTTTTCTCCCCACTGCAAAAGATGTGTGGGAGGCTGTAAGGGAGACCTATTCTGACTTAGAAAATTCATCTCAGATCTTTGATCTAAAAACAAAACTATGGCAATCAAAATAAGGAGAAAGGGAAGTCACAGTATACTATAATCAGATGGTTTCATTATGGCAAGAATTGGACCAGTGCTATAATGATGAATGAGACTGCCCTATTGATAGTGTAAAAATTATAAAGGAGGAGAATGATTGTGTGTATCTATTCTTGGCTGGCCTCAATCGTGATTTGGATGAAGTTAGGGGTCGGATCCTTGGAAAAAAACCTCTGCCATCCCTCCGAGAAATCTTTTCTGAGATTAGAAGAGAAGAAACTAGGAGGAAGGTTATGTTAACCAGGAACACAAATCTATGGTGGAAAATGATAATTTTGCCCTTATTTCTAAAAGTGATGATCCCGATGGTGAAAGAAGGAAGAAACCCTAGTGTGAACACTGCAATAAGTCATGGCACACAAAGGAAACTTGCTGGAAACTCCATGGAAAGCCTCCAAATTGGAAGAAGAAACCTAGAAACGACAACCGACCATTCCAAACCTCACATGAAGAGAACCAGGGGCAGTTAAGTCAATTCAAAAACATCTCCATTCACAAAGGAACAGCTAGAGCACTAGTACATACTCTTCCATTCCCCACAATTCAATGTTAATCCCTCTTGTTCTTTGGCCCAAAAAGGTAACTTCATTACTGCCCTTCTTAGTGTCAATCCCAGCCAAAGCAACTCTTGGATCATAGATTCAGGAGCAACTGATCATATGACAAGTTACTCCAATCTTTTCTCAACTTACCATCCATGTGCAAGGAACAAAAAAAATCAAGATAGCAAATGGATCTCTCTCGGCAATTGCTGGGACAAGATCCATTGTTATATCACCTTCCTTAACTTTGCATAATGTTCTGCATGTGCCTAACCTTTCTTGCAACCTTTTGTCAATTAGCAAGTTAACCAATGATATCAAGTGTCAAGCTAATTTCTATCCCTCTAGGTGTGAGTTTCAGGAACTAGCCTCGGGGAGGATGACTGGCAGTGCTCGAGAAAGTGGTGGTCTCTATTTCCTTGAAGATGGAACTAACTCGAGAAGACAAGTTCAAAGTACCTATTTTGTTTCTGATTCTAATGAATGTAATGTTATGTTATGGCATTATAGATTAGGGCATCCAAGTTTTCATTATTTAAAACACTTGTTTCCTAGTTTGCTTAAAAATAAAAGTCCCTCTTCATTTCAATGTGAAATTTGTGAGTTAGCCAAGCACCACCGTGCCTTTTTTCCTGCAAGATCATATCAAGCGTCAAAACCTTTTATGTTAATCCATAGTGATATATGAGGGCCATATAAGGTTTCAACACTTTCGGGAAAATTTTGGTTTGTTAATTTTATTGATGACCACACAAGGATAAGTTGGGTATACCTTTTTTATAAATAAAAAATCTGAAGTTGAAGAAGTTTTCAAAAAAATAAAATAAAATTCCATGGCAGAAACACAATTTCAAGAGAAAATAAGGATTTTTCTAAGTGACAATGGCAAGGAATATTTCAATAAGATCCTAGGTAATTTTTTTCTTGGAAAAAGGTGTAATACATCAAAGTTATTGCACTGACACACCCCAACAAAATTGGGTAGCTGAGCAAAAAAACAAGCATCTTTTGGAAGTTGCTAGGGCATTATTGCTCACACATAAAGTTCCTAAGTATCTTTGGAGTGAAGCTATACTTATAGCAACATATCTTATAAATCGAATGCCTACAAAGATTTTAAAATTTCAAACTCCCCTAAGTGTCTTTCAAAAAAACGTGTGATAGAAGAATGCATTCTTTTTCTTCTAAACTTTCACACTGTCTTCAAGATCTATCCATCCATTAATGTGATGGAAAGTGCCTGCCTCAAACCCATGACCTAGCGTCAATGGGAGATCCGCCTCTTTTTGCCAAGCCATTGGGCTACTAGGCTTTTTGGCAAGCACAATGTGATCACATCAACAAAAGAAGTACATAATCAAGCACTCGCAAAAAGCAAAAAATGCAATTGACTCATCATTTGCACCATCAGCTGGCAGAACCATTACAAGAAACACTAGCAGTTTTTTTTCAAAGATAACCTTACACAGATCATTAATATGGTGTTAACTAAAACTCAATAGTGTTCAAGTAAATATTCAAAGATCCAGTTGATAGCCTCAAATCTGTTCTAAAGTTCATAACAATCAGTAACGTGCTTATACAGGTCAATTTTTTTCTGATATTTCAAATAAATGGAATCCAAGGATGTGGAACCAAAGGATAAATTTCACTTATTTTTGTAAGGCAAATGAACAGCATCGGTAGGTGCAATAACTGCATCAGCTAATCAGCTAAATTTGAGAATCAAGTCAGATGTTGAGGAAAGAAAACAGAAAAGACCAATAACGTGCTCAGGATAGAGTTGCTAGTGATAATGCACAGATGCGGGTAAACTTTGGAGTGTTCCAAACAAAAGGTTCAGCTATGGACAATAAACAGGACTGCCACCAAACACTTGGCTAGAAAACTGCAAGCAACTCTAATAGTATTGTTGTGCTGTCCAACAATACTATTAGAGTGAACTTGTTCCAGATAACATATTGATTGCATGAATAGATTCTCAATTTCCAAATCTGCAGGACTTAACCTATAATACTTTGCTGATGTTAGCATGACTTCGAAACAACCACTTACTGTCAACTCTTTTCTTAGCGGGACAAGTTTGGTTCCAAGGATGGAATTTAACATATCTATTAGCGTAATCTAATAAATCTATTACAAAGAAGAAAAGATGAGAGATGAGAGAGATTTGGTAGACTATATAGGAGATTCTACATTTATTGAGTTACTTGGTGTAAAAGATATGGTTCTCTATTCGAAATTACCTGGTGTGAAGATATTGGTTTAGGAAATTACTTGGCACAGAGATGTGGTATAATTATAAATATAATTTTGGGATCTTACTAGGAGCAGATTGTAAGAAGGATTTGCCTCCTCAAAGTAACATAAATGGAGGTTTAGACCCCTTGAAGTGGCTATCAATGAAATAAGTTTCTAACAGTTCAAACACTACAGTAGAAGTTTTGTTGTACAACAATGCAACATGCTAAACAAATGCTACAAAAGTCCTTAATAGCCTTGTAAATAAAATGCAAGATATAAAACAAAAGCATGACAAAACTTCTACGGTAGTGTTTGAACTGTTAGAAACTTATTTCATTGATGGCCACCTCAAGGGGTCTAAACCTTCATTGATGCTACTTTGAGGGGGCGAATTCTTCTTACAAGACTCAACTTTTCTCTCTGCTCCAAGTAAAAGGGCAGCCCCAGTGCACGAAGCTCCCGCCTATGCAGGGTCCAAGGAAGGGGCAGACCACAAGGGCCTATAGTAGGCAGCCTTACCTTGCGTTTTCCAAGAGGCTGATTTCACGCCTTGAACCCCACATGACGACAACTTTTACCATTGTGCCAAGGCTCCCCTTCTTCTCTCTGCTCCAGGTAAGGTCCTAAAATCATATTTATAATTATACTAATATCTCCTTACCAAGTAATTTCCTAATCCAATATCTTCACTCCAGGAAACTTTCTAAGAGAGAACCATATCTTTTACATTAAATATAGAATCTCCTATCTAATCACACAAATCCCTCTCATGTTTCTTCTTTTCTTCTTCATACTATATTTATTAGATTAAGCTAATAGATATGTTAAATTCAATCCTTTGGAACCACAATTTTCCCTCTAAGAAAAGGGTTGAAAATAGGGGGCAGCCGAGTGCACGAAGTTCCTACGTATGCCGGGTCCAGGGAAGGGGCGGACTACTATGCAGCTTTAACTGGCATTTTTGCAATAGGCTGTTTCCAGGCCTCGTACCAGTGGCAACAACTCTACCATTGCACCAAGAAAAGGGTTGAAAATAATTGGTTGTTTTCCAAGTCATGCTAACATCAGCAAAGTATTATAGGTTAAAACCTGCAGATTTGGCAATTGAGAATCTATTCAGGCAACGAATATGTTGAAGGAATAAGTTCACTGACCATTCAAATTCCAAAAAGAAAAAGAAAAAAACAAAAACTCTACATTTACACATCCCTAACCCTTCTCTCTCTCTCTCTCTCTCTCTCTCTCTCTCTCTCTCTCTCTCTCTCTCTCTCTCTCTCTCTCTCTCTCTCTCTCTCTCTCTCTCTCTCTCTCTCTCTCTCTCTCTCTCTCTCTCTCGCCCGCGAATAACCCCAACCATTCTCATTCTTTCTCTCCCTCAGTTCTTTGTATTAGTATTTGCCTTCTCCCAACACATCTCACTCTCAATTTATCTTCCACACTCATCATCTCTTAGGTGGTTGATGATTGCATGATGCCACTTAATCCACTACATACACTACTGCCATCTCCATACCTCTGTTCTTTCCTACACAAAACCCCCCATCCCTTACTATTTCCTATTGCACCTCTGAACCAGATGCACAAATAGCAACTGCAATATTCAACCAAAATCTAAGAAACAATGACAATAAACCTTGCTCATTTTCAACTCCTATCAGACCAAAAAACTCACAACAACAATGAAACATGTCATCTTCCTCTTACTTTCTCTTCCATTTCAGCCAGAAAAGTTCCTCTGTCAACAATTCTCCAACCCCATCTCATTGATTTTGTGGAGCAATAACTCAAAAAATACATTGAGAATGCAAGGGAATGCACTTGTTCAGAAATCGATAGAAAATGAGTGTATGTGTGAAAGAGAGAGAGGCAGTTTGGGGCGAGGGGAGAGAAACTCTTACATCTGAGACAGTGAGAAAATGTGGGAGTTGCTGAGCAACTTGTAGTGGCGTCTTCTGCCATAGTGAAACCAGAGAGAGGAGGCAGAAGGGAGGAAGAGAGATACAGGCAACGAAAAGTTTACAGAAGAGACAAGGAGGTGCAAGGATAGGGAGAGGATTTACCATTTCTCCAAAAAGAATGGAGAAGAAGAGAAGAAAAGTCCCACAAATTCTGATAGGACGCAAAATTAAGAAAAATTATTCACCTTTCATTTCTGGAGATAATTTCTGACTTTTATCTGAAAATTTGAAAGGATTAAGCTTCTCTTAGTATAATGAACTTCTTTCAGGCTGGAAGTTTCTAGACCAAAATATAGTCACAAGTTAATGTAGCAGTCTTTTCCACAGTATGCTGTGGGAGTATGTTCAGGATTAAAAGACATTGCAATTGCAATAAAGCAAGTACATAGTCCTCATGTGGCAATTTTGGACTGGTTTAACATCTGCACAAAATTTAAATTTGTGCAGGATAGTCTCATTATTCTTTGTTATTTTCTTTGGAATAACACTACTTCCCACTCTCTGCCATGTCATTAGAGTTATGTGCATGGTTTAAGGTCTTGAGTTTTGATTTAGTTAGCAACTTGTCATTAGTGCTTTGTTCTGGTGTACCAACCAGTGATGTCTTTAAACATGTCAAACAACTCAAACCAGAACACCAAAGCTGCTGTAGTATGAAAGGTACCATAAAGAAGTACCACATGGGGAGCAGTAGCAAATAACAAGTCTAGATGACACAGTTATGTCTCTACCTTGAAAAGGAATTGCCATATGACGCTGCTAGAACCACTCACTTGACTAAAATACCTAGCAAGCAGCAGCGAAGGCAGAAGCAATTAACTCATTCAATTAATGATCATATTCATGCTCTCAACATACATGCCATGCTGCATGCCTCCTTTTGATCTTCATATCTCCCCCATCATCACCCTCATTTGTGTAAGTTATAGAACCTGGATTTTATTGTCCACTGAGCTGAACTTTCAAGAAAAGCAAGCACCTCATCGTCACCAATTACTCAAGAACGCTGTATCTTCTCTGGATGCAGTCCTTCGACCATAGCATGCAACTATATCCGTACAGTAACAGATAACCAAATATCCTTACTTTAGTTGAATTTTCACTATAGATGGTTAGGCACATAGAATGGTTCATTGTGAGACAGATTGTCATTATGGCCTATTTAAGCTGTGCAGAGAGGAATATCCTTAGACTCAGCAGTTCCAATGCTTTTTGAAAGAGAAACTTGTGTAAAATCAATCAGTTCTAGATACTATTAAAGGAACCCTGCTCCTCAGAAGTAGTGGTAGTTGTAGGACAAATATGAGAGCACTTCTAATGTTCCTTATGTATTCAGCAAAACTGTCAAAGAAAATATGCAAAACACTTAGTGAAGCATGATCACTTAGAGCTCTGAGCTTAGGACTCTATATCAAATAAAACAGACAGAAAGCTAGAACCATCAACAAAGTTAAGACATTGAATTCAAAGGAAACCTATGAACAAATGCTATCAAATAAAATATGTAATCTGTCAAAATATCCCATTCGATGTGCATAAGGGACAGGATTTGATGCATCTCATTTGTACTGCTAAATGCTTTATTATCTAACTGGATGGTGAAGCTCACCTGCTGCTTGAAGATACTAAGCTTTGTGCTAGCATAACGAGGACATAGCACGCAGTGGACAGATGAATTTTTGAAGAACTTTCGAGTTTCTTCATCGTGGGTTTGCATGACACCTTCCTGCATCCAGAGCACTGTTTAATTAAGTAACACTATGCTTTTAATATGAATGGTAATCAGCAACACCATCTTCAAGGCCAGTGTGGCTCCACTGTCAGACTGATCTTAAAAAAATAACTGGGGCCTCTTACCACCAGAAAACAGGTCCTCGGTTACTACTTCCTCCAAAAAATGGAAATGAAGAAAATTGAAAAGGTAAGGGTTATTTATATCTAAGCTCTTAGCTCGTTTGATATTCACAAAAAAAGGGCAGCCCAGTGCACGAAGTTCCCGCACATGCAGGGGCCAGAGAAGGGGCGGACCACGAAGGATCAATAGTACGCAGCCTTACTTTGCGTTGCAAGAGGCTGTTTCCACACCTTGAACCCATAACCTCAAGCTCATTTGATATTCATAAGAGAGAAAAATGGAAAGTACAAGATAAGTGTCTTTACTTTCTTCATCAGCTGATTGAAACAGATTCAACCTCAAGAGCATGCACAATCCAAGGGTTCTCCAACCTTACATAGATAAGTTTAAATTGTTAGATTAGTTTGTTGATCAAACATTTGCAACTCGACCACAAATCCAGGATGATCGGCAGTTCCACCTTTTGTATCAGACTTTAACGCAAGGTGAATGCTTTAAAACTTTCAGCAGAAAAATGGACGTAAAGCAGAGTTGCTGGTTGACCTGAATTGCAGAAGCTATTGGGAAAATGGAAACAAGAAGCAAGGACGGGGAAAATGATCAACTGTGGAAACCAAAAAGCACTATGAAAGCTAGACGGAAGTGAAGAGAGAATGTATGGAAGAATCATGAAAATGCAAGGCATGTAGGAAACCGCATTCAAAGTGAATAGAAGAATTATTTAGAGACGTGAAGGTATTATTCATGATTAATTAGATTATCCATAACGTTTAGGCATTATATTTAATGTTATTATTCTTGGAAACAGCCTCTTGCAAAAATGCAAGGTAACACTGCACATTATAGACCCTTTGGGTTCAACCCCTTCCCCGAACCCTGCATATGTGGGAGCTTCATGCACTGGGCTGCCCTTTTATTTATGTTAAACTGAATCTAGCTCTTAGGAGTTGCAAGTTTCTCAAGAAAAGTTCACATAAGCTCTATTTGAAACTTAAAATGAGCTTTTGTACTTTTAAATTTAATTTGCTCCTCTGGCATCAAGAGGTAAAGGATAAGCATTCATGAGAGTATCACTTCAACAGGAAGCATCATCTTAATAAGGAAATGCAAACAGGAGGCTTTCTGCCAAATTTTGGAAGCGATAAGAACTTAGTTTGCAAAGCAAGAAAGAGAGCTTTCAACAGTATTAGGAAGCTTCCATGACTTCAACTTAAAGCATAAACAGAAGACAGCATGATCGCTAAGGAACCAATACCATTTTCAAGAGGACATTGTCATGTGAGGTTTTGTCATCCCAAATCAGCATAACCACACGAACGCCTTCTTGTGTCTTATACTTCAACAAATCCCCAAGGCACATCTCTCCAGAATTGGGTAGCGGCCTTGTTGGCTCTCTTACAAGCTTAATGCGGTGAAAAACTGACCAGCCAACAATATAGATAAGGTGATGAGCTTCCAACAATGCGTGGCAGATGTCTTCCCAACATTTATTATGCTGAAAAATCTTTCCTCCATCAAGCATAATTTCGGGAAGCATTTCATCAGGCAAATGAGCATCTTGATACAAGGTAATATTCCCTCTTTTGTGAAGTGGAAAGTATGTATTGGGCACTCCCAGATAGTCTGGCCCAACACCAACACCATCTTTATATAAAGGGTTGCTTTCAATAGGCCTAAACTGCAAAAAGAGATGCAACTCTGGACGTGGTTTTGAACTATTTCCATATGGACCATCCAATCGGAACCACCCTTCAATTTTGTTTCCTGATAGGACATCCTCTACAGGTATTCCAACTACTCCAATCAGCTGTGCCCCAAGAATGTCATTATCCTTAACCTGAAACTCCACTTTTGCAACTGGGTGAGCCACTGGTATAGAGAAATGTTCATTCCATTCTGGGTCCTCACAGTTGGCAATGACTCTAGTTTGGCCCACCGTTGCCCCTGCTAGACAAACAGATACATAAGGGTCACTGGTTATTATCTTATGCTTGGTCCAATGTTTATCTTTTTTCCCAAAGGGTGACATACAAGATCCAAACATAGTAAAACACCTTCTCATCCTCTCTGATGCCAAGTCCATATTTGGAAGGAATTTGGCTTCCAAAATCCACAAATCCAAGTCACCATGCAAGAATGCTATCCTCTGTGACGACCCACATGTGTTCCCAAAAGTCTCTGACACATGAATGGAGCCACCAGCCATGGGGACCTACCAACAGTAGAGACTATGCCAGAATAACAATGACTATGCATATAGTTCTCCCTGATAACATACACGTGGCAGTTTTAAGTCTAAGTGGTAAACCCATAGTAAGATTCATCATGCTCCTTCATCACCCTTCATGCATGAAACAACAACAAATGGATCTGCAACTCTTTCACATCAAATGTGATGTTTGCAATCATATCCTGTCCAATATCACAAGCACGGGATTCAGTGAGCCTACAGGAACACTACCTTCTTAGAAAAATCCATGATTGTACACTTCAAAAGGATTAAATATTAATAAACAAACCTTTCTACCATCGACCAGTTTTAGAATGAAGGATCCTATATTAAAATAATAGAGATCCAAGAAGTACATGAAATATCTTCTACCCATCAAACATCCCCCAGATATTTAAATGAGATATAACTGCATTGCTTAGAGTCCGCTGCCCCACATTTAAAACCTTGGAGTGTCATCTGCCATTACATTTCTCAAAAACAATAAAGCAGAGCAGAAGCCAAAAACACAAGTCTAGTCTTTTCTTTGCATCAGTGCCAACCCCAAGTAATGATCCTCACTAACTGCCTAAAGATAATGTCACCATCCACAACATGTTCAGAGAAACAGTGATATTGAGATATTTGAATCCAGACTACATTTTACTTGAAAATTGGTGCGAAAATAATTCCAAATGTCTGTACCCAAAGTCTGCTAAAGACTCCATTTCCATGTGTGCAAATGCTGATCCAAAAACTGCATCTGCAATGAAATATCCAAATAGAAAGAAATCATCATTAAAGAAAAAACAACACATGCACATTATCTGCAAGTCTAAATTCCATCTAAAACATCCACAACGATGCATACTTCAGAGAATGTATTTCCTAACCAGGTCCTGTAACAAGTCTTCTACTAAAACAAGATAACAACTAGAATCTGCAACAAAATCCACTTTCTGATGCTCAAGTGTTGATTAGAAAAGAAAAGCATTAATGACATATTAATTTAACCCAAAGCAAGAAAAAGTTAAGAACCAAAACCAAGAAAAGCAATATTTCTAGAAAGGTTTAACTCAATCATTGACACCAAATGTGAGACTGAGAAAGTATATGACCTCAGAACCCAGTTCTAAAGTATCCATGCTCACTCACATACATACCGGTCAATCTCTGACCCAAATCAAGCACAATAGAGAAAAATATGAAAACAGGAAGATAAAAGAAGTGTCTAGTAACACGAAACCATCCACTAAACCAATCATTTAAGACTCCACCAGATTTGTAACAGCATAAGTTTCAAGGACACAGCAATAAGATGCCATAAAGCCCCATTATGCACCAAGCCAACTATAGCAACAAGCAGAATAATAACTAAAACACGATTTTTTGCAGCATACTCTGTCCTCATTTTTTATGATTATAAGTCTGTTCTTACTTAGCCATTAAACTCAATCCAAATGGAACACAAACCCAAGGCTGAGACGAAAGGTGCGACTTCATAGATCATTCAATAAAAGTCAAATGAAAGCACAGTAGCAGCCGCCTGCAATGAACCTCCTTGGAGGAACCCAAATCATAGAGCACGTCAAAGAGGTCCAACCAAGCATGAATGATAGCAGAAAACCATAAAATCTATCAAAAAGAGAAGAAATCAAGGTCCCAGAACAACCCCAGTATCAAAATTCTAAGTCGCATTAGCAAGGCGTTCTTTAATATAATCCAACAACTAAAAGCCAACCAACCAACCACGAAAATTACTCAGCACAGCAAGCCAATGGTCTAAAAACCATACAATGGAAAACCATGAAGAAGCAGAGATTCTAAACAACAATAAGAAAACTGAGGATCATAGAATGTCTTGAAGAAAACGGAGAAAATAACAGAAAAGAAAACCAAATTCTTCAGCCACTTAATGCCATGGATTATCAAAACGAACAGAATAAACCAGCTTACAAGGCAGATAAATCGTTGAAATGGGGACTTCAAAACAACCCAAATCGCTAAACCTCAACCAAAAATAATAATAATTAGAATTTTCAGAGTATCTCAGATCTAATTTCTGTTCCATTAGACTAAACCCGTAACAAAGAGAGGAAAAATACCAAAAATTTGGAAATAACAACTTTAAAGAAATGTCACTTGGGTTGAGCAGTCTCTACCTGAGGAATGGATGAGTCCACAGATCAAAAGCCAGGAAGCAGTACGGGTTGGGCGGAGTGGAAGAAAAAGAAGAAAATGTCAGAAAGAAGGAGAGAAATGGGAATGGCAGGAGATGAGACGGTTGGGAGAATACAGGTGTTGCCATGGCCGATGAACTGGGCGGTTACGTTGCCGACCTCATTGCACGGGGGAATTTAACTAAATTATAACGCACGCCGTCCATGTTACTTTGAAGAACCTACGGCTATATACAAATGTTGGCAATATAGACATGGCGGGAAAGTGCTAAAAGATGGTGACAGTTCATAAGTTCCACTCTAGTTGATAGCACGCGCGGTCGGACGGGAAGGCAGCAATGCTATTTATCTCTTAGGCACGTTGCTGTTGCGAGGAATGTTAAATGGACGCTTAATATAAGCCATTCTAAAAGGAGCAGACCCGTGCACGAAGCTCCCGCCTATGCAGGTTCAGAAAAGTGGCGGACCACAAAGGTCTATAGTAGGCAGTTTTACCTTGCATTTTATAAGAGACTGATTCCACACCTTGAACCCGTAACTTTAAGGTCACACGATGACAATTTTTACCGTTGCGCCAAGGCTCTCCTTCATAATATAAGCCATCCTATTGACTCTAATTCTTGGATGGACATCCTAGACCTTCTATCCAAACAGCCCTGGTTAAGCTTTTGCTAGAAAAAAGTGAATTGTTAGTTTTAGGGAGTTAAAGTGTGTCTATAAATTAATATCCATTTGCTATGGACCAGGGTCATGTATTTAGCTGTTAATATTGTGGAAGTTTATTGGCATGGATCTACACGTAGATCTCTTCATATTGTCCAAAAAGTGTACTTTTTTACTAGGAAAGGACCTTTTTTGGTGTTCGGACTCTAAATTTCATGTGGATTAGATGATTTAGTATCATGAAAGTTGTACTTGAAAATGGATGGGTTTGAAACTTCGATCACCAATGGTTCGTGACTCTCTTACGTGGAGGGACCATTTAGTCCCTCTTTCATTGGCAAGAAAATGATAGAAACTGATTTTCATGGAAAAAAAAATTATCTATGCAAAGTGTTTTACACCTTCAGATTTCTCTTAAATACATACCATTCTTCACATATTCTCTAGCCAGATTATGGTTAAGTACAAGTGGAAATGTGAGAGAAAGTCTAGATCACAACTAAAACTACAAGTGGGGCCACTTTTAGGTCGACCAAGTGATCACGTTGGGGCATTTGTATAACATTTTTTTCTTCCATTACAATGTATTTTTCATGAACCAATAAATCATACTGTTTATAGCATTTGAGAAAAAAAAAAAATTATAGCCCTTTGGAGCCAAATTTCAAGTCTATGCAATATTATCAATTTTTGTCTTAAAGCCTTGCCGCCTATCTTTCTTTGCAAGTTAACATTAAGATAGATCAAGACCTTATCCCAATTAGGTGTCGGCCACATAAATCTTGTTCCTCCACTCCCCTCTATTAAGTATCATCGCTTAATTTAGTCTCAAAGTTCTTAAATATTTTCTCACCACTTTTATCATTGCTCTTTTGGGCCTTTCCTTCTCTTTTAAAGCCATCTACTTGCATTGACTCACTCCTTCTAACTAGTGTTATTTTCGGTCTTCATTTGATATGTCCAAACTATCTAAATCTAATATCTCGCATCTTGTTACCTATTGGCGTTATCCCTAAGTTTTCTCTGATGTTTTCATGCCTAATTCTATCATTTCTTGTCTTACCACTCATCCATCTCAGCATTCTCATTTGTCCTATGCTCATCCTATGAATATGATGTTCTTTAACTGCCCAACACTCTTATTTACAGAGCATAGCCGACCTTAGAGCCATCCTATAGAATTTTTATTTTAGTTTAATTAGCACCTGTCAATCACACAAAACTCCAGATGCACATCTCCGTTTGTTCCAACCCACTTGGATCCTTTAGATAACCTCCCTCTCAATTTCTCCATTCTCATAAATCATTGATCCTAAGTACCCAATGTGGTCTTTTATAGGGACTTCTTGGTTATCAATCTTTACTGGTGCTCCACTCCCGTTCCTTGCTATAAGTGCATTCCACAGACTTTGTTTTAGTTCAATTGATTTTAAATCCTTTAAGTTCTAATGCTTCTCTCTATAACTTTAGCTTTGTGTTTATGCCCTCTCTTATCTTATCAATTAAAACTATATCATCTGCAAATAGCATACACCATGGAATCTCCTAGTGTAGATATTTTGTTAACTCATCCATAACCAACATGAAAAGGTATGGCCTTAATGTCGATCATTGGTGCAATCTTCCAATGATAGAAAAATCACCAGTCTCTCTACTAGTGGTCACGACATTTGTTACCGCCCCGTCATACATATCTTTACTTATATATATTTAGCCCTGTGAAATTCCTTTCTCGCCCAACACCCTAAATAGATGGGACACCATACAACCACCTTTTTAGGTTTCTTATATTTCTAGCAAGTAAATCACTAAAAAAATCATTATAACACATGTTATTTTCTAGTTAACAAATCCCATAATATATGCGGGCCCATCGACTACAAAAACTATAAACAATAGAAGCATATGTTGGCACGATATTCTACTAGGGAAGACAATAGAGTGAGCTGTAAGAAAATTATGACCTATACCCAGTATGAAGCAAATTAATGTGACTTGGGGTGGGTACAATGTAACTCATGATGGTGAGGGAAAAATATATAAATACCTAAAGTGCTTATGCCTTTAATTTTGTTTAGTATATCAATTCACATGTACAAGGGTATCATTAACTACCAAGCTATTAGGTATATCTATTTGTTTTCTTTCTCAATCACCTATTTTCTAGTACAATAAAATGGTGGTTAAGATCATCCTAAGGAGATTTTTAAAACTTGCTAATCTTCCACTCTTCAAACACCCTCATTAAATGCTAGCACCCTTTTTGAATTTCTTACAACAAAAATAACAGGAAAAATATATGCTTATAAAGAAAAAATATATATCATTAGAGGTGTCATATGGGCAGGGCATGCATAAGTGTGTGTGTGTGTGTGTGTGTGTGTGTGTGTGTGTGTGTGAGAGAGAGAGAGAGAGAGAGAGAGAGAGAGAGAGAGAGAGAGAGAGAGAGAGAGAGAGAGAGAGAGAGAGAGAGAGAGAGAGTTTTCAATTTGCTAATGCTTGTCATGACTACAAAATAATCCTTGCATATATTTAGGCCTTCTCATACATCATATAGGTTCAATAATAACATAGATTGGATAATCTTAAGCCCTCTTAAGTCAAGGCCTTACAATAAACAGTTAGAATGTAGAACAAGAGGTGTTACATTACATACTTATTAGACTTTGAATCATCCAAATGCTTAATGGGCCCTTGCTAGGTTTCTTGAACTCTCTATATACTTATTTTAGATTTCTTTGGATGGCTTTTTCCAACGAAGTTATCGTAAGACCACAATACAAGTCTAAATATATAACTAAGATAAGGGATCATCTAGGAAGACAATATCATCGAGCATTACTTGATATTTGACTTTTGGGGCACATGTGGAAAGATGTATATGATCAAGACCATTGAATTTATACATCATCAAAAGTTAGCATGCTGGAAGTAATAGTCATTAAAAACATAGGAGATCAAATGATTTACATGTTGCTAAGGGCTATGTAGAGTTTTGAAATTTGCATTAGAATTTAGAATTTGTAAGGAGAAATTTGTGATAAAAAAATCATGTTGAAGAAGTATAGTTTTGGCATTAACTTTTTCAAAATTTAAGGAGAAATTAGAAGTCAAAATTTGCCATAATGTAAAAAGACATTGTTTTTGTGCATGTGGAATGATGATGCTTATTATTGTGTCAAGGAATTCACAAGAAAGCAACAAGATTGAACCCTAACAGCCATCCCACAGTCTTCTTTGGCCTTCTCCAACCAAACTCTAGCTGATCTCTCCATGAAGAAGGGTAAGATCCATCCCCATACTCTATTGTTTCTTTTGTTCTCCTCTTCTATTATCTCTCTTCTTCTCCTATGATCTCTTCATCTTATTGTATCTCTAGTTCATGTAGCACCTTTTCTCTGGTTGCATCCCAACAAACCATGATTCCATATTGGTTTATCCATGCAATCCCTTTATAGTTTATCCATGAAATTCATTTCATATTAACCCATATAAAATGGAAGATAAACAAAGCATAAGCTATCAATACTAGAAGGTACTGCATTGACCTATTTACTTTATTTTGCTTCATTGTTGTTCATTTTTCTAGTCTAATGTGAATCAATTTTAATATCAAGCTAAAAGTGTCTTTCGGCTCCCTCACAAGAGCTACCTTGTAGCAGAGGTTTGAAATAATTGGAATAGTTCATTGTTAAATATGCAAATTATAGTTAATTGGGATGGTTTAAAATATGTAGAAACGTGTAATTTGATATTTTTTATTAATATTTTATCTTCATAGGTAGATAACTTTGGGGCTTCGGAAGACCCATTTAGATTTCTATACTATAAAAACCTTTAGAGCAATCAGCTATATAATTTATACGGTAATCATCACTTAGAAAATGTCTGTAAAGATTGCTTATATTGTGAACTACATATGCGAGAATCCAGTACGTCTCATAGTTCTACAACTTTCTATTTACAATAAGGGTCTTGCCATTGAATTATTTGACCCATTCATCTTATTGCTTTCCTTCAAATGTCAAGTAGCTTAAAAAGTATATTATTTGGATGATTATATCAACTAAAGGGTTTAAATTTTGATCACATTAAATGAACAACTTATAATAGACATTGGCCTAATGAATTCCATCTAGTAAACTCAAATATTTCTGTTTCAAATTCTAAAATCCAAATTCTCAATATTAATTTCAAAACTCTAAAATCTCAAAATAAGTGTTTCAATGTTAAATTAGTGAGTACAATCATGTCAGTAGCACATATGCCCCACCAAAAAGTTCTTGTTAATGGAGATAGCAAAAGGTGTTGAAATTCAAGAGTCCCCATTTATCCATAAATATTAAGCATAATGGATCATCATATTTGGTTATGATTAATAAACAAGTAGAAACAATTAAATCTGTTTAATCTACAACTCGTATGGATTTACACACAGGTACCTATGGATACATTTTAGGGAGGGTACATTGGTAATTAAATGGCAAAAAGGAACGAGAAAGAGAAAGAGAAAGAGAGAAACCCTAAGTGAACCTATCTTAAGTCTCAACCGATCTCTCTAGCTCTTTGTGCTTGCCGGCTTTCCTCTCTGAATCTCTGATCTCTCTCTAACTCTCTGGCTATCTCTCTTTAGTAGTTTGGCAATCTCTCTCTCTCTCTCTCTCTCTCTCTCTCTCTCTCTCTCTCTCTCTCTCTGATCTTGCCATCTACATTTTCTTCATTATATATATATGTGTGTGTGTGTGTGTGTGTGTTGATGTATTTTACCGCAAGTGCACTAGCTATTGTAGTATAGCTAATGCAAGTATGGGTCGATCCTACGGGGACTCGTCTTAAAAAGTAGGAGTTTAAATAAAATTTAATTGATAAAAATTTAAAAAAAAAAATAAAAAATTACTAAAATTATTAGAATTAGAATTAGAGTTCACATCTACTCAATTACTAAAAATTACAGAATTTTCAGTTCAAAAAGAAAGAAAATAAACCAAATAACATGAAAGAAAACTACTTCCCGGTCTTAATAACTATCAATTTCTTCAAATCTGGTCCTCTAAAAGTTGATCGGCCTTCACAAACATCTTCAACATATCCCTAATTAGAGATATACTGGTTGGATTCGTCAAATTCCTCAAAATTGTAAAAATCTGGATTTATTTGTGATTTTGGGATTTGGACAGTCTAGATCAAGTTATTGATTTCAGATTAAAAATCATAGCCATTAATTAAGTCTAGGGATGTCCTAATAATGAAATTGGAAAGTTAATTAAAAAACAGAGGAGAAATTGAAGTTTTTTGATTGATTAAGGCTAACCTATTGATTGGGTTAAGCCTTAATTAATCTGGTATGGATTGGACAGTTCCTGGATAAGCAAAATATAGATAAATTAAAACTAAAATAAGCAAGGCCACAAAGGGAATTAAAATAGGGACATAAATGAGATTTTAATTAAAGGGCTAAGGGTAAAACTAGAATTTCTCCATTTTTTTTTATTTAAAAAAAAAAAAAACAAAAAACAAAAACCCGACGAGGAGGAGGAGAGGGAGCTCGAGATGGGGAAAAAGGAAGAAAAAGAGAAGAAAGGAGGGAAAGGCAAAGGAAAACCCAACTTGGGTATTGCCTCTAGGTTAGCCGGTGAATAGAGATATGCCGGAGGAGGAGTGGGCACACAATCTGGCCAATGAAGACGCAGGGAATGGAGATAGCATGAGAGGGGAAAATGAAGAATAGTGTTGGGCCATTGGGTGCAGTGCGGTCCCTGGTGCGGTCCCGGTTGGTGAACAGGGAGGAGAGCAGTGGGTTTCTGTGTGATGTTGTCGGAACGGTGAAGGGTATTGATGTGTGAAACAGAGGGAAATAAAAAGGAGGGATGGGGTAGTGTGATGAAAACTGGATTGCGGTTAGTGGAGGACGGCAGTACGAGGAGGGATGGGTGGTGGAGGCTTTGGGTCTGTGCGGTGGAGTAGTGAGCAAAGGTGGAGTTGGGATGGAGAAAAGTGCTGGGAAAATAGAGTATGCTAGCTGGAAAGAAAGGAGATGTCGGAGTGAGGTGATGAGCAAGGTGTTGCGTTAGAGATGAAGAAGGAAGCATTAGAAGTGGAGCAGAGAGAGAATGACGGAAAGAGGAATTGGGGTTGGATTGTCCGTGGATTGTCGAGTAGGGGAGGAGATAGAGCCGAGGGAGACGTTGGGAGAGAAATGCAAAGTAGTGTGTGTCGGGTACTGTGGAGAAGCAGAGAGAGATAGGGATTAGGAGAAAGAGGGGAGAGAGAGAGAGAAACATTGTAGAGGATGGGGAGAGTAAGAAAGAGGAATAAGGAGAAGATGAGAGAAGAAGGGGGTCTTGTCTGCCTACCACGGTTCAGCCAAGGAGGGTTAGAAGAGGAGAAAGAAGAGAGAGAGGGGTATGAAGAGGAAAGAGGGGTGTTTGAGAGAGATCTACTACAGTTACCCTTTACCTCTTATAACTTTTCTTTCTTTCTAATTTGGTCCCCCTCCCCCGCCCCCCCCCCCCCCTTTATGTTTGAAACTTCTCCAAAGTGCAACTTGCCTGCTCCATGTTATTTTCCTTTTGTCCATGATTCTCAATTGAGCTCAATTATCTTTTAGGAAGCTATCCTATCCATCTTTGTGAGTGATATGGCCCATCCAATGCTCTTTAGGATAATCCGCATGTTAACTTTTGATCTTAGCCATCCATGCCTCTTTTGGTTAATCTACAAAATAAAAGACTCTGAACCATACGCTAATTATCTAATAAGCTTTAATGATCATCTGACTGTTAATTTTGACAAATTAATGATCAAATGATCAATTGGAGCTAAATTCAAAATCAAGCTAAAATTTGCAAATTTGAACGGTTAAATGATCTAATTGAAGCTAAATTAGGGGTATTTTGACCAAAATTGAACACTTAACATACCCTCCAACCAACATTTTGCTAGTTCCGAGCAAAACATATGAAAAATCAATTTTTAAATCTTCAATAAATCATCAACTTTAGCATACTAATAAAAATGATTGAAGAATTCAAAACCCTACCCATCTGCTAAAGTCACTCCACTTAAGCTCAGATCTTAGAGTGAGTGTGTGAGTGTACAGTCTACATATAGTACAATCTTTGTCTATAAGTAGACTTCTAAATTTTTAACTCCATCTGAAATATGTTTTGACCTCAATCCTCATTAATAGACATACGCTCAGAAATAAAATCTCTCAAATAGAGGGTTCAAATCATATCTCTCTTTTAATTAAAGCAAATTTATCTCACACATACTCATGAAGAACAAGAGTTACTAAGGAATTTTATTTTTGTTTTGATCCCTTTAGAATGGATGCCATTACCTTTGAATATTTAGAAATACTACTCTTTTAGATCACATTCATTCATATCCTCATCAAGACTATATTCATCATAGAATTAGTAGGTATTTAACTGGGATGAAATGTAGGCTTAGGATAAGGTACCAAAGAAAGGGTATAATGGTATTTAAAGTTTCTTTAAAAATAGGTAGAGGTCTTCTAAAGTTGACAATCCTTTCTTTTCTTTGCATGTACTAAAGTGAATATTTCTTTTTCCACTTTTCTTTGAATTCTTCAAACTCTTCTTTCTTCTTTTTTTGAATCACTTTGAAGAATATTTCTTTTCTTGATATCCACTTTTATACTTTCATTGCCACTAAAAGGTATATCTTCATTCATCTCTAACTTATTTTTCAAAAAAAAATGAGTAATGGATATATTATTACTAGGTTAATATGGGTAAAGGTAATTTGGGTGAGAAAAGAAAAAGGCTTATATAAAAGGCTCAAGTTGGCTAACTAGTGGTAAAAATACTTTGTAGGGTAGGCTTTATGTCTTTAGGTTAACAACAATGATGACCTAAATCATTTTCTATGTTTCCTATAATCTATTAGATTCAATGAACTTTTAGAATTTTAAAGGTAATAATCTAATAATTCAAGTAATTAGCCAAATTTAAGGATTGATGGGATCAATTTTCTTGAAGTGCGCTGAAGAAACTTAGGAATATTTATAACCTCTCAAAAAGAATGAATGGCTCTAAAACTCACTAAGGTTATAGGTCTCCCTTGAAATTCTTCAGAAAATCTAAGTTATAGCTACTTAACAATTTAGACTATCTATATGCAACTACGTGTACATGTGTGATCTAAGACTTTACTTTCATGGAATACTTTAGAAAATAAGTAAAATGATGAATTAATCATGTTCAGTTGCATTAATAATCCAAAGTTATCTTAATTATACTTTAGAAAATCCAATTCTCATCATAATGTAGGAATTGACCTAAAAAAATTTCAAAAAATTTCTCTCTACTTTTTTTTTGTTGAAAAAACAAGAAAATCACCTACAAACCCAAAAAAAAGAAGAAGAATTTGCTAGAATTCTATACCCCCTAACCTGATAGAATTATTGTCCTCAATGTTTAAAAAGTAGGACCTAAAATGAATATGGGTGATGTAGAAAACAACAAAAAGGAAAAAGTTTAGGTTGCCTCTTAGTGAACGCTAAGCTTAACATCTTCAGCCGGACATATCCTAATGTATCCTAATCTAGACCTAACTAGTACTGAGTTTTCCTAATCCTAGCAATGAAATGGCAAGATTTCTCATGCCACTTCAAAATCTTGCGATAGTCAATATTTTTCCTCCACCATGAAATTCTTAGTGATGGTAGCATTAGAACAAAGCAGATTACAACAAATGTAAATTGAGTGAGACCACTCTGATGATATCCCATCTTCAAAATTTCACGGTAATCAATATATTTCCTCCACCTTGAAAATTTAGGTGGTGCAATCTTTATAACAATGCAAACTACAGCGAATTTGAATTCTATTGAACCGTATGGAGATTGATGGTTCTCCTTTTCCCTTACATTGTCTTGAAATTGGGGTATAAGCTGACTATGCCCCTTCCGAAAAGGTTGTTCTTATATTAATAGAGAAGGAAATATGGTTTTGCTTAAACCTTGAGTACCTTCTTGTGTGTACCCTATAGTTAGTTGATGTATGACTAGTACATCATTGGACTCTTTCTCCTTTTGTTTTATTGGCATAGTTAAGATTTCAGGTGGTCCCAATTTCTTATCTAATGGTTGTTCAATTAAGGTATGTAGGTCCCATTTAGGCAGATCTTCTACATTACAAGGCTCGATTAGGATATCAGGCTTTGCAGGGGGTGCTACTGATGATGGAAGGGGAGTGGATTCCCTCGATAGAATGTCCTTAAATTGAGGTTTTCATTTTTCTATATCCATGATAGGAATAGAATCAAGGAGGGCATTAACTTTTTCTATTAATGCATCCTTATTAAACTCATTAGAATAGACCAAACAGGCTCGAGTGGGTCTGACAAAGAAGATGAGTGGTAATGATCTTGCACTACTGAATTGATCATGTTTACATTGTGCAAGTCATTAGTGGTTTCACCAAGTTCTTACAAATGTTAAAGATGTTTAGATCTAATGTCATATTGCCAAAGAAAATTTTCATGACACCATTTCTATAGTTACTTAAGGTAGTGGACGTAGCCCAAAATGGTCGTCCCAAGGTGACTGGTATTTCATTCTTCTCATTCACCGCCGGTTGTGTATCCAAAACTAGAAAATTTACATGGAAGTAAAATTGTTCTACTTGGACTAACACATCCTCTACTACCCCTCTCAGTATTTTTACAGAACGATAAGCTAATTGGAGTGTAGTAGATGTAGGTTTCAGTTCACTCAGACCTAATCGTTCATATACCGAGTATGATAATAGGTTCATAATAGATCCTAAATCAAGAAGAGCTTGGTTGATCTTGTGGTTTCCAATAATGCAAGTAAGAGTGGGGCGACTAGGATCTTTGCATTTTGGTGGTGTATGATGTTGAAGAATAGAACTCACCTGTTGGATTAAGGTCAAGTATTTTGGAGGGTTTACTAAATGCATATTAGTTACCACTAGGTTGCAAGGGAGAGAGGCATTATTAAGTGTGTATTGCTTTTTCTTGATTGCAAGGGAGAGAATACAAAATCTATGGTTTGAATACGAGAATTTCTCAATCTTATTAGTAGAGATTTAAAAAATTATAAATAATGATATAATTAAGTGCATAAATTTCTCAAAAAATTAAAAAAAGAGTGCTGCAAGCAGTAAAGACATTGGTGTATTTATTAGAAGATGATAGTTACATTGATTTTTTCCGAATGTTCCAATGGACAACGAAGGAGACAAGGGCAAGAATCAGAAGATAAATCAAAATTTTCCATACATGGATGAATAAAGAGGGGAAGAAGAATAGAAGTTACTTCTACAATGAATCCCTTTAGTCTATACTATATTCCTAAGAAAACTCCCCTCCTATTTTTAAGTGGGGGTTACATAACTAAAATCTCTTACATTAACAAAAAATATTTTATTTTGACAGTTCTACTTATTGTAGTATGCTACCCAATCAAGTAAATATTATTTTGAATTGCTTTTTTTCATCTCTCTGTGCAATAGCTAAATAGATAAGATCGATATAGTGTTAATCGCTTATGAAAAGTACTTTTAAAGCTATGGCTCTTATTACTTCTTCTTCTTCCTCTCTCTCTCTCTCTCTCTCTCTCTCTCTCTCTCTCTCTCTCTCTCTCTCTCTCTCTCTCTCTCTCCATATATATATATATATATATATATATAGACACACACACATACCTAGTGCAATAAAATAAAGTTTGATCATGACCATCACAAGGTATGCATCTTCTTCTTCTTCTTCATAAAAAAATGTCTAACTACAAATATGGTTATGCATGTTATCAACTCCCTCTCTCTTTTTACAAAAACATACTCTCTCCTACTTTTGCACATGTGAAATGTCCTATGTAATCTTACTAGTTAGATTACTAATCAAAGTAAAAGTAGGGTGTGAAATTTTCATTTTTATTATAAAGTTAATTTTGATTTTAGCTAGTACAATCAAAAAGGGCAAAATTGGAAATTTGACCAAAATAAAAAGGTGGGCTTTTGCATTTTGTTTTTAACTAAAATTTTCTGCTAAAACAATGGGTAAAATAATGATTTATCAAAGCACCATCACTAATAGTAAGAAGCATAAAAGGGGCAGCTCGTTGCATGAAGCTCTCCTATATGTGGGACTGAGGAAGGGATGAACCACAAGGGAGAATAGTATGCAGCTTTACCTTACATTTTGCAAGAGGTTGTTTCCATGCTTTGAATATGTGACCTCAAGGTCACACAACCTCAAGCATATGCATGCAAAATTGGAAGTTATTTAAGATTTCAAGTTAGCTAAAGGTTTACTTTTTCCTTAATGGAGAGATTTCAAGTATATATAGGAACTAAAACATGCTTATAAGTGGTTAGATTCATAACTCTTTTTTGTATAATATATATTTATATAACTAAATAATAATATTATTATAAATATACAATGAAATATTATTATTATAAATATACAACTAAATAATATTCTAAAAGACTATATTGCGGCTACCATAACAAATATAAATAAAAATACAAGAGCATTATTGTCTTATTAAAAACTACTATTGGATTAGATAATTCACACATTCTTATTGAGTTTGTATCCAATCTATTTGAAATTAGATTTTAAGAAATAAATTCAAACCAATCCATAGTTAGAATTTTGTAGTCCATATTAGGTTGAATTGGTATAAAATGCAAATAATCCAATTCAATTGCTAGCCTAGTATAGATAACTGACATTATGCATAATGAATTAGATATAATGATTTAACAAGAGGAGGAATGTTGCTATTCCACACAACAAGACAAGTACTTATCATGCATGCCCTTGCTTATACATGGTGGGTGGGGCTACACACGATCTAACAAACAATATACACCACTCTTGTAGACAATCAATGATGTGAGTCCACAATTTGATGAATTGCTTTCTCTTTTAATAATCAACCAATTTGTTTATGAAGGCCATGTGAAGTCTGAGGGAGAAAGTGCTTCAAATAGAGTGCCTAAGGAGGGCACTCTGGAGAAAGCTAGTAGCTAATAGGGCAATTTCCTGAACTAAGTTTTTACTTAACCAAACTAAATGTGGGAGGAGGATATCATCCACCCTAGTCATTGGACCTTGCTGATCCTTCACATCACCAATAGCCGCAAGTGAATGATTAGAGAAATGAATTAATGAGGCCTCAATTAGTTTGATGTAAACAGAAATCATTTTTAGAAACTCTAGGAAACAAAATTGGTCTAATAGAGTGTGTTTGATTGTATCATCATGAATCAAATGAAGAAGAGTTATTATTAGGAATCTTTAGTAAGTAACCCAACACAATGCTAAATTTGACCATGTTGACTTTCTTAAAGGTTTAGAGAAGTGGGACATCAAAAGTGGTGGATAGGATTGTTTCTAAATAATATATAATAAAGAAGGCCAAGTAATTATAACATCTAAAGGTTGATTTAAAGATTATTGATTTGGGATGAGTTTTTTTTTTTTTCCTTTGAGTTATTAAATCAAGGAGATTACATTAATGTGATTAGCAATGGTCCATGCATTATTGGAAATTTCTACTTAGTGTTGAAAAATGGACTCCCACCTTCTCTTTAGTAAAGGACCGAATTACAAAAAATCCAGTTTGGGTGATGCTAGAGGCCTCCCAATGGGATGTTAAATGGCATAGGCTCTTTATATACCATTGCCAATAAGGCTGGAAAACCTTTGTTGATTGATAATATTTCCATTTAGATGATTGAGGACAATCCAAAGACTACTTATGGATCTTTTTACTAGGTTTTGTGTAGAAATAGATATGTTGCCTCTATAGATTTAGGCACTTTCATTGGGGAATCAAAATATGTTGTGTGGCAACCATTTGGTCAGAAGTGGATTCCTTGGTCAAGCCTAAAATGTAGTATTGTATATGGTAGAGACTTGTGAATTTTAGGGCCCTCCATTGAATGATGAAGTTGAGCAAAAAATGCGATGATCCAATCACACACCATAAGATAAGTATTGTCTGCTTTGGCCAAAGTCTCACTATTTTTGTTTTCTCATAACTAAAGCGTCTCAAAATGCATCTATACTGAGGCAACCAAAATCCTTATAACTATCCTAGAATCCCTACTCCCAGATGATGTGGGAGTAAACTATGAGCACTTAAAAAGCCTGTCAGAGCCTCATAGCACCCACCCCATCAATTCCACCCTCCTTGAGGAACACATGTCCTCACGTGCACCCATACACACCTCGGATCACATGCCCTACTTGTGAAAGAATTCGGCTCTGATACCAATTGTAACAACCTAGGTCCCACACTATAGTATAGATATTGTTAGTTTTTACCAAAGCCTCATGATTTTGTTTTCTCAGGACGATAGACTCTCAAAATGCTTCTATACTTATGAGGCAATCATAAGTCTTATAACTAGCACAAAATCACTACTCTCAAGTGATGTAGGACTAAATCATGAGCACTTAAAAGCCTACCAGTGCCTTACTATATCCGCCCTCATTGATCATGATTATTAAAATCACATCTCATAAGAACAAACATGACACATGATCCAGATCCCTCCACATGTGGGATAGACTAGAATGATCTATGTTGTTACAATCGATATCCGAGCTAGATCCCTTCACGAGTGGGACAAATTGCACATGGACCAAGGTGTGTATGGGCACACATGAGGACATGTGTCTCTTAAGGAGATTTACGATTAAAGAGGACGGGTGCAGTAAGACACTAGTAGGCTTCTAAGTGCTCATGGTTTAGTCCCACATCACTTGGGAGTAGGGATTATGTGCTAGTTATAAGGCTTATAGTTGCCTCATGCAGTATATATAATGACTCAAATTTTGAAGATATTTTGTTAAAGTGGTTTATTTTGAAAATTAATATATGTTTTAGATGTTTAATATTAATAAAAATATGAAATGCATGAATTTGTGAGAAAAATTAGTATCATTAGATTCTAAACTCAAAATGGAATCCAACACCTCAAAGAATGTTGAAAATGGAGCTCCTATGACCAAGTTATGGACATTTAAAGATCAAGGGCATTTTTGGAATTTACCTTTAAAATGAAAAAGGTTTGAAAACACAAGGGGTCGTTCTGATAACGACACCCCCTGTGTCATCTCCTTCCTCAAGCCAGGTGGTGCACAACATCGCCATACCTGTATGGAGCCGCAAAAAAACGGCGGCACCGCCTTCCCCTCCTATAAATTCCCTCCATCCCCTCTTCCTAGATCAAGCTTCCTCCACTCCAATCACTCCCAAAAATGGATCCAGCAACAAGGGTTTGTAGCTCCGTTTGAGGCCTCTGATTGGGTGACAAAGAGAGCTTCCCAGGTACGATTCTCTCCCCACTCCACTTCTCTCTCCTTCCTCTCCCTTTTCCCTTAGATCCTGACCAGATCTGGTAGGTTTTCTAGCCGAAAATTGCTAGATTTTTGAGGAAAAGCCAGATGGGTGGGTAACCCATCGCATTGTCAAAAATGACGTGTCCCAGGGACGCATGGGCGCTCCCTAGGGCGACTGTCACACGCACGTCACATGCGGTCGGATTCCCAACTTGACTGGGACGCACAAGATGTCCTGGGAGCCAAGACACTCCACGCCGCATCAAAGACGCATCCGCACGACACCATCTAGGACGCAGCTACAGTGCATCGCTCGAGCGTGCGCACGCATTCGAACGCGGTCGTGATTCGACTAGGACGTGCACGCGTCCTAGGAACCATGACGCGCAGGCCCTACGCGGACAATTCTGGTTCGTCATTTGTTGCACAACACAAAAACTACAATTAAGGAGGCTATATAACTCCAATCAACGATTTGAAAGATCCGTTGAGTTTGTAATTACGACTCAGACCTAATTATACAATAACATTTAGGTCAAGAGACTATTTAAGGCAACTATAACCTAAAAACCATAAAGATCTCATGCACCCACGAGATCAACTGTGATTAAACCTCATGGATTGATTTAATAAAGGCCTTATGACATTCTTAGTCCAAGATCGACCCAAGAATTACATATATCAATCCCTAGAAACCCCCAAATCATATATAGATCTAGCCGTTGATCTATAAAGCTAGAAAATAATGCTTGACTTTTATGTCCTAAGGCCCGAAATCAGTCATGGGAGGTCTTTTATAGCAAATTTGACTGTGAAATCTACTATTAATGAAAAAGTTAAATATATGCAAAAAGATGACGTTGACATACAAGCATTAGTTGGGAAACTAGGATTTGTCAAGGAAGCAGATGATAGTGTTCGCATGCAAGGGAGATTAGTAGTACCAACCAATGATGAAATAAGACAAGAAATCTTGAAAGAAGCACATCAATCTAAGTACACTATTCATCCAGGTGGAACAAAGATGTATTAAGATTTGGAGCGACATTTCTGGTGGAATGGTATGAAAAGAGATATAGGAAAATTTGTAGCAAGGTGTTTGACTTGTTAACAAGTTAAGGCAGAACACCAATGTAACACCCCGGGTTTTTATAACATTTTTTTTTCTTTTTTCTATTTATATAATAATATTCGGATTCGGGATCCCATGTTAAAAAGATTCTAGTAATTATTTTACTACAACATTTCTTGAAAATCTTCGGGTGTTATTTTCTGTTTCCAAACATCAAAATTGTAATTTAAAACATAACATAGTTTCGTGATAATAGATTTGAAAACAATACACATGTCTATCAATGTTAAATGAATCGGTGCCTTTATTTTCAAAACAATAAATATCCAAAACACTATCATAATATGGCCCAGGGTTTATCCATCATAACATCCCATTAAATATCCATCATATGTATTACTATCTTAATCAAATCCATAATTAAAAGTATATAGTCCATAAAGAAAATCAAATGATAGTCCTGTTTATTAACTCACATCACTGTCTATCAATCAAGTAAAGGAATCCTCCACTGCTATCACGCTTTCTCAACGGTCTTGCCCTTCCTGATGTCGCGCTCGCCTCAGCAAGCTATTGCTTGTGTAAATACATAGACAATTAATGTAATAAATATGAAATAATAATAACAACAAAATTAACAGAACTAAAATCATTATAACCCATGCCAACATAGTATCAATTTCTCAAGTATGCTAAAACATGCATTTCACGGATTTAAAACATGATATGATCAATGTAATTGAGCATACAATAATAATAAGGGCACCCTAAGGTAATGGGTCCCACACGCGTCGTATATCTAGCATCTTTGATCATGAGTACTCATATCTAACCTCTAAGTGTCGTCACACCCAGGCATACCATCCCATCACCATGTTCATCATGCAAGCACACATAATAAGAGTATGGATCGTCATGCCGCAGTGGCAACCCTCTATGGGTCTCAACCACTGCCGCTCCCCGTCGACACCATAATGGGAGACTTAGCGTCCGTCCCCATGGAAAGGCCCAGACCGGTAGTGTGGACTATCCACATTACCAAACCCCTACCGAATGCCATCTACAGGCAGGTGTCTATCATATCACAATCTCATCACATCACAAATCTCGGAGGGTGGGTGGCCGGCCCTATCCCTCCTAGCATGATGCCCACCAGGTGAGAGCACCCGTCATAAAACACAAAACACGAAAATCATATATATGCCAAAACTCAAGAGTATTCGTAGCTTGCAATCCCCAAGGCACGCCCCTCATCCCGGGGTTAGCCAATAAAAGGACCATCCACCAAGTCTCCACTTTTTTTTCTTATGCAAATCCATCAATTTCAGTGATGTAATAAAGAAAAGAAATTTCTAATTAGGCATAATAGATAATATCATGCTCATAAAATCATTTATAATAAATCCATTTAATACAAAATCAAGTAACGATCCTAGTATTGAATTATAAACCTAGCAAAATCAACAATTACTATTAAGTGCAATTTAAATTCACAATAAATTATGATGCTATAATCATGTAGAGTTTAAAAGTCAAAATAAAACATTAATTTTCGTCACCTACCTCAATGTGAGATCACTCAGTTCGTTCGTAAAATCCCCTTAACTTATATGTTCGGATGCACCTGTCAATGCCACATCACTATTTTATAATTTTTTTCTAAATTAAAAGTGGTCATTTATAAGTTTTTAAGTTAAATCTAGGTTCGCATCATTAATATGGTCGCAACTCCTCTTTCGGATCACGATTTAAACCTCTGTAGCTCTCAAAATCAAGTTTTTTGTGAAAATACTTCATAAATTAATACTATTAATTTATAGGGTGTCGGGCGGTGCACTGGTTTACACCGGCGGCCCCAATTTGCACCGATTTACACCTGCGCCACGCGGGAACTGGCGCCAGAGAAGACGATCGGCTTTTGGCCGTCGCCGGTGACCCCATAGGTGCCAAAATCATGCCATTTTTTCACCATTTTGCTTAGAATTTCATGTAGTTTTCATTTCTACCATTATTTTGACTTGATTTTTCCAAAAGCTAAGGTTTTTATGTGATTTTTTTCCATATTTCTAAAACTTCCATAGGTACTATTTTTCACGATTTTTGGCATCTTTCACCGTCGAATTTTCCTAAAACTTAAAGGGTTTGTTTGTGGTTCCCTTATGCACTAGATAAATGGTTGATGTCTGTTTTAATGAGGTTTTATATGCCTATTGACTCTCCAACGGTAGCTTGTACATGTTTCAAGAAAAATGATGTTTTTCCACCCTTTTCCCAAATTTTCATGCATGCTACTGATGCCTCTACACACATGCAATTAGGGAAATTACAAGGTTGGGGCTTACCTCAAATGGCTGATCACTCATTGATGTTGTCGAATCCCCAATCTCCGAAAAACTTAAGTTTTTGTAGAAGCTAGAGTTTAGAGGAAAACTCGATGGAAACGAGAGAGAAGGTGATGATTAAGGCTAACTGAGGAAGATATAGATCATGCTGGAAAGGGGGAAGGGAAACTCTTCCCTTACACGTCTCCCTCCGATGATTTCTCTAACAAAATCATTGGATCTGATAAGGTAAGGTGGAAAGGGGTGCCGTTATTAAAACTGCCCCCCTCTATTTTGTGATTTGCCAATTTACCAAAATGCCCTTCTTGTTCAATGGCTCATAACTTCTTTCTTTATGGCGCTGGAATTCTATCGACGTGTACTTTCTAGTTTCTAATTGTTTAGAACCAAATTCTATACATAAATTTTTTAATTTAATTTAATTATTTTATCACTAATTTAGGATTAAAATTGAGGATATTACATCCTTCCCACCTTATAAAAATTTCATCCTCGAAATTTTTCCACATGCCTCTATGTAAATAACTCTGGGTGGATCCTTCGCATCTCCTCTTCTGCCTCCCATGTGGCCTATTGTAGTAAATGATGCTGCCAAAGGATTTTAACTAATGTAATAGTTTTAGTCCTCAACTCCTTAACTTTCGTATCTAGTATGCACACCGGTCTCTCCTCGAACGTCATATCAGGCTATAACTCTTCTGGGATTTGCTCCAACACGTGTGAGGGATCTAGCACATATTTCCTCAGCATAAAAACATGGAAAACGTCATGTACATTTGCCAATTGTGGTGGTAAGGCTAGCTGGTATGCTACTGACCAAACTCTACATATGATCTCGAAAGGTCCAATATACATGGGGCTAAGCTTCCCTTTATTTCCAAACCTCAACACTCCTTTCATAGGAGAAATCTTCAAGAATACATGCTCACCTTCAAAGAACTCTAAGTCTTTTTACCTCCTATTTGCATAACTTTTCTGTCGACTGTGAGCTGTCAACAATCTCTTTCGAATGAGTCGGACTTTTTCTGCACACTCTTCCACTAACTCAGACTTCACCACGCGTCTTTCTTCTACATCACTCCAACATAAGGGTGACCGACAAGGTCTGCCATAAAGTGCCTCATATGGAGCCATGCCAATACTTGCGTGATGACAATTATTATTGGCAAATTCTACCAATGGTAAGTGATCTTCCCATCTACCCTTCCAATCCATAACACAAGCTTGCAACATATCCTCAATAGTCTGGATGGTCCTCTTGCTTTGACCGTCTGTCTGAGGATGGAATGCTATGATAAACTTCAGTCTCGATCCTAACGCCTCTTGCACACTCCTCCAGTATTTTGAGGTAAACCGAGTATCTCGATCCGATATAATTATCAAGGGAACTCCATGTAGATTCATGATCTCCTTAACATATAATTTTGCTAAGCAGTCCATTGTCTGATTCTATCTTATAGGAAGGAAATGAGTGAACTTGGTCAACCTGTCCACAACAACCTATATCATGTCGTGGCCACTGATGGTCCTCGGAAGACCCACAATAAAGTCCATGGTGATATGATCCCACTTCCATTCAGGAAGATCCAGTGTCTGGAGTAGTCCTGATGGACGCTGATGCTCAGCATTGACCTATTGACACGTCAGACACCGTGCAACACACTCTCAAACATCCTTCTTCATACCATTCCACCAGAAATGCCTCTTGAGATCCTGATAGATCTTCGTACCTCTAGGATGAATTGTATATGGGGACTGGTGTGCTTCCTGAAGTAACGCACGCCTCAATTCATCATTTGCCGGCACTACCAATCTACCCTTGAATCTAACCCCTCCATCAGGTCCCCTCACAAAGTCTGTTGTATCTACTAGATCCTATGTCTCTTTATCTTTATCCTGTGCCTCTAAGATCCTGTTGAAGAACTTAGATAAAGTCGACAAATTGGCAATCATTACTCCAGACTTCCTACTCAGGGAATCTGCAACGACGTTAGCCTTCCTAGGATGGTACTGTATGGTGAAGTCAAAGTCCTTAAGATATTCCATCCATCTGCACTGCCTCATGTTCAAATCACTATGAGTAAAGAAGTACTTGAGGCTCTTATGATCAGTGAATACCTCAAACTTCTCACCATAAAGATAATGTCACCAAGACTTCAACGCAAATACCACCGCTGCTAACTCCAAATCATGTGTTGGGCAATTTACCTCATGTGTCTTCAATTGTCTCGATGCATAGGTAATTACCTTCCCATGTTGCATCAACACTGCTTCTAATCCTTTGCTAGAGGCATCGCAATAAATCGCATAACTGCCTGCACCTGATGGTAAAGTCAATACTGGAGCAGTAGTAAGTCTCCTCTTGAGCTCCTGGAAGCTCTCCTAGCAAGCCTCTGTCCATACAAATTGAGTGTCTTTCCTGGTCAGGGTGGCCAATGGTAATGCGATTTTAGAGAATCCCTCTATAAAACGATGATAATATCCTGCCAATCCAAGAAAACTACGTATCTCAGTCACTGTCTTAGGCCTCTCCCAATGTAGTACTGCCTCAACCTTCGTTGGATCCACGACCACTCCATCTTTAGATATGACATGGCCTAAAAACTGCACCTGATCTAACCAAAAGTCACACTTACTGAACTTGGCATACAATTGATGTCGACAAAGTGTGTCCAATATCGTGTGGAGATGTTCTCTGTGTGCCTCATGACTAGGCGAATAAATCAAGATGTCATCAACGAAGACAATCACAAACTTGTCTAAGTAAGCACGAAAGACACGGTTCATTAGGTCCATGAACACTGCAGGTGTATTCGTCAATCCAAACGGCATCACCAAGAACTCATAGTGGCCATAGCGACTTCTAAAAGCAGTCTTTGAGATATCCTCTTCTCTAACCCTCAGTTGATGATACCCTGAACTCAGGTCTATCTTGGAGAACACTCATATTGATTGGAGCTGATCAAATAAATTATCTATGCGTGGCAAAGGGTATCAGTTCTTTATAGTAACGTTGTTCAACAACCGATAATCGATGCATAGTCTTAATGATCCGTCCTACTTCACAAAAAGGACTCGTGCTCCCCGTGGTGATCCACTCGACCTGATGAAACCCTTATCTAATAACTCTTGTAACTCTACTTTAAGCTCTCTCAACTCTGCTGGAGCCATTCGGTATGGTGCCTTAGAGATAGGAAATGTACCCGGCACCAAGTCAATGGTAAAGTCAATCTCCCTACTTGGTGGCAATCCTAGTAACTCCTTAGGGAAAACATCAACAAATTCATGGACAACATCAATATCATCAAGCCGTGGTTGCTCCTTGTCCTCAACAGTCACATACACGAGGAACGCGCTACACCCTCGTGAATAAAATCATGCTACCTTCATAGCAGAAATGATGCATGTACCCGACTGATCTTTCTTACCCTGGAACACTATTTCTGGTTGCCCAGGTATAAGAAAAGTGATCTGTGTCTTTCGACAATCTACAGTAGCCCAATAGTTGGCTAACCAATCCATTCCAAAAATAACATCGTAGTCTGCCATGTCTAGTAAAATAAAGTCAGAGTCCATCCTCACACCTGATATTTCTACAGGTATCTCTCAAAGATACTCGGTCGTCTCTATTGTCTCTCCCACAAGTGTCATAATATCTAACTCAAATGCTAATTTATGCACACATACATCAAGGCAAGATGCAAAAATGCATGATATAAAAGAATGAGTGGACCCTGTGTCAAAAAGGGCCTTGACATGTCTATATGAGACTAGAAGAGTACCTTCAATGACCTGGTGTGATGCCTGTGCCTGTCCTGATGTGATGGCAAATACTCGTCCCTGGCTACGTGGCTCGGTAGCTGTCTCTGTACCCACCTCGGTCTGCCTCTCTCTCTGCCCCTTAGGACAGTCCTTAATGAAGTGGCCTACGTCTCCATAGTTGAAACACCTGTATGGTTGTCTCTGGAAAGGTGCATGGTGCTGTCGCTGTGGTTAGGGCTGCCTCTGATGCTGTGGCCTGTTGGATCTATTGCACCCTCGCCCAGGGTGCCAACCCTTACACCTATCACATCTCTTCCTCTCTGTGTCTCTCTTAAACTTGGCCTGTGGTTGGTGACCTGATGCACCATGTGTCTGCATAGTACCAAATGGTCTCTTGCCCTTAGGGGGCTGGTACGCACCCCCTCTAGTCCTAAGAGAGTTATTCTCTAACATGGAAGCCATGTTAGTTGCATCTCGCACGGAAGTGGGTCGCGAAGTAATCACTCGATCTCTCAGCCAAGGTGTCAACCCATCCACAAATCTATCTGTTGCCTCCTTGTCTGAGGCAAATGCGTGAGGTGCAAACCTCCTCAGTAGGGTAAATCAGTTTAGATACTGTTGAATCGTCATGTCTCTCTGCTCCAAGGTGGCAAACTATTTCTTTAATGATTGTAGTGCATGGGGTGGAAAGTACTGAGTGTCGAAAGCCTGTTTAAAGGCTGCCTATGTCATTGTATCAGTAGGATATGGTCGTGTAAGTGTAAAGGTTTGCCACCAAAAGACTGCCGCACCCTTCAATAGGTAGGCGGCTACTCTAACTTGATCCTCTGGTGCAATCTTCATAGCGTCAAATGTCCTTTCAACCTCAAATAATCATTGCTCGGCCTCCTCAGTGTCACCATCGCCATAAAAGGGTTGCACCATCTTTTGGAATCTGTCTAATAGTTTATTTGTCTTCTTAGGATCACCAGAGCATCACCCTCAGTGGCCTTAGATGCTGGTGGGTCCTGCACTAGCTGGGTGGAATGAATAGACAAGTCCACAGGTGCCACTAGACGCGGTGTGACAGGGTTAGGTTTTGCAGCTTGAATAGTAGTCTTCACCTACTGCTATATGAGCGGTACTAGCCCTGACATTACTGGGTTCAATAACTCGGCATCTCGATCCCCTTGATCAGAGGACTCAGTAGGTGGGGCAACTGGTGTAGCAGGGGTAGACCTTGTCCTTCTTCGAGGAGCCATTTGTCAAAATTTTAAATACCACTAAGTGTAAGTTTCACTCTCCTAGTTCCTCTTTAACTACAATTTATGAACTGTTTCCAACACATAATGGACATTTGTAAAGATTATGATGGACTAGACTGGGCTCTGATACCAACTGTAACACCTCGGGATTTTATAACATTTTTTTTCTTTTTTCTTTTTATATAATAATATTCGTATTCAAGATCCCATGTTAAAAAGATTCTATTAATTATTTTACTACAACATTTCTTAAAAATCTTCGGGTGTTATTTTCTGTTTCCAAACATCAAAATTGTAATATAAAACATAACATAGTTTTGTGATAATAAATTTGAAAACAATACACATGTCTATCAATGTTAAATGCATCGGTTTCTTTATTTTCAAAATAATAAATATCCAAAACACTATCATAATATGGCCCATGGTCTATCCATCATAACATCCCATTCAATATCCATCATATGTATAACTATCTTAATCAAATCCATAATTAAAAGTATACAGTCCATAAAGAAAATCAAATGATAGTCCTATTTATTAACTCACATCACTGTCTATCAATCAAGTAAAGGAATCCCCCACTGCTATCACGGTTTCTCAACGGTCTTGCCCTTCCTGATGTCGCGCTCGAGATACATAGATAATTAAAGTAATAAAGATGAAATAACAGTAACGACAAAATTAACATAACAAAAATCATTATAACTCATGCCAACATAATATCAATTTCTCAAGTATGCTAAAACATGCATTTCACAGATTTAAAACATGATATGATCAATGTAATTGAGTATACAATAATAATAAGGGCACCCTAAGGTAATGGGTCCCATACGCGTCATATACACTAGCATCTCTGATCATAAGTACTCATATCCAACCTCTGACTGTCGTCACACCCAAGCATACCATCCCATCCCCATGCTCATCATGTAAGCACACATAATAAGAGTATGGATCATCATGCCGTAGTGGCAACCCTCTATGGGTCTCAACCATCGCCGCTCCCCGTGGACACCATAATGGGAGACTTAGCGACCGTCCCCATGGAAAGTCCTGGACCGATAGTGTGAACTATCCATGTTACCAAATCCCTACCGAATGCCATCTACGGGCAGGTGTCTATCATATTATAATCTCATCACATCACAAATCTCGGAGGGTGGGTGGCTGGCCCTATGCCTCCTAGCATGACGCCCACCAGGTGAGAGCACCGGTCATAAAACACAAAACACGAAAATCATATATATGCCAAAACTCAAGAGTACTTGTAGCTCGCAATCCCCAAGGCATGCCCCTCATCCTGGGGTTAGCCTATAAAAGGACCAGCCACCAAGTCTCCACTTTTTTTCTCATGCAAATCCATCAATTTCAGTGATGTAATAAAGAAAAGGAATTTCTAATTAGGCATAATAGATAATATCATGCTCATGAAATCATTTGTAATAAATCCATTTAATACATGATTGAAAATCAAGTAATGATCCTAGTATTGAATTCTAAACCTAGCAAAATCAACGATTACTATTAAGTGCAATTTAAATTCACAATCAATTATGATGTTATAATCATGTAGAGTTTGAAAATCAAAATAAAACAATAATTTTCGTCACCTACCTCAATGTGAGATCACTCAATTCGCTCGTAAAATCCCCTAAACTTATATGTTCAGATGCACTTGTCAATGCCACATCACTATTTTATAATTTTTTCTAAACTAAAAGTGGTCATTTATAAGTTTTTAAGTTAAATCTAGGTTCGCGTCGTCAATACGGTCGCAACGCCTCTTTCAGATCACGATTTGGACCTTTGTAACTCTCAAAATCAAGTTTTCTGTGAAAATACTTCATAAATTAATAATATTAATTTATAGGGTGTCGGGTGGTTCACTAGGTTACACCGGCGCCACGCGAGAACCTGCGCCGGAGAAGACGATCGGCTTTTGGCCGTCGCTGGTGACCCCACAAGTGCCCAAATCATACCATTTTTTCACCATTTTGTTCAGAAATTCATGTAGTTTTCATTTGTACCATTATTTTGACTTGATTTTTCCAAAAACTAAGGTTTTTATGCAATTTTTTCTATGTTCCTATAACTTCCACATACTGTTTTTCATGATTTCCAGCATCTTCCAGTGTTGGATTTCCCCAAAACATAAAGGGCTTGTTTGTGGTTCCCTTATACACTAGATGAATGGTTGATCTCTGTTTTAATGAGGTTTTATATACCTATTAACGCTCCAATGGTAGCGTGTACATGTTTCAGGAAAAATGATGTTTTTCCACCGTTTTCCCAATTTTTCATGCATGCTACTAATGCCTCTACACACATGCAACTAGGGAAATTACAGGGTTGCGGCTTACCTCAAATGGCTGATCACTCGTTGATGCTGTCGAATCCCCAGTCTCTGAAAAACTTGAGTTTTTGCAGAAGCTAGAGTTTAGAGGAAAACTTGATGGAAATGAAAGAGAAGGTGATGATTAAGGCTAACTGAGGAAGATATAGATCATGTTGGAAAGGGGGAAGGGAAACTCTTCCCTTGCACGTCTCCCTCCGATGATTTCTCCGACAAAATCGTCGGATCTGATAAGGTAAGGTGGAAAGGGGTGCCGTTATCAAAACTATCCCCCTCTATTTCGTGATCTGCCAATTTACCAAAATGCCCTTCTTGTTCAATGACTCATAACTTCTTCGTTTGAGCTTCGTTTTCCGCGTTCTTTATGGCGTTGGAATTCTATCAACTTGTAATTTCTAGTTTCCAAGTTTTTGGAACCAAATTCTATACATAAAAATTTTAATTTAATTTAATTATTTTATCACTAATTTAGGATTAAAATTGAGGATATTATAACCAGAGACCGGCAGGCTTATTACAACCACTTGAGCTACCAGAATGGAAGTGGGATCATATCACAATGGACTTCAGCTTAGGACTACTTTAGACATCCAAGGGACATGATATGATATGGGTGATCATCAATCGACTAACCAAGATGGCACATTTTCTCCCTATTCAACAAAATCAATCCACTGATAGCCTATCTCAGTTGTATATTAAGGAAATAGTTAGTTTGCATGGGATACCACTCAGCATTATTTTCGATAGAGATAGACGTTTTACCTCGCAATTATGGAAGTTAGTGCAAAAATCATTAGGAGCCTCATTAAGTTTCAGCACGGCCTTTCACCCTCAGACTGATGGTCAATCCGAGTGTATGATTCAGGTATTGGAAGATATGTTAAGAGCATGTGCAATTGACTGGAAAGAACGTTGGGATGAAATTTTACCCTTAATTGAATTTGCATATAACAATAGTTTCTAGTCAAGCATCGGCATGGCTCCCTACGAAGCACTTTATGGAAGGCCTTGTTGATCACCTGTGTATTGGAATGAAGTGGGTGAAAATAGAATCGTGAAGTCAGAGTTAGTAGAACAATGCACAAACAAGGTGAAGCTTATTCGAAGACGGCTTCTCGCAGCTTAGAGTTGACAAAAGAGTTACGCTGATGAGCGGCACAGACAGTTGGAATTTGAAGTTGGGGACCATGTTTTCTTGAAAATATCTCCGACCAAAGGTGTTATGAGATTTGGCATGAAAGGTAAACTTAGTCCTCGATTCATTGGACTATTCGACATCCTAGACAAAGTGGGAAAGACTACCTACAGGATAGCGCTACCACCGCAGTTATCAGAAGTCCGCAATGTGTTTCACATATCCATGTTGAGGAGGTATATTCCTGACCCCACACATGTACTTGAACAGGTACCAACCGAGCTACAACCAGACTTGACCTTGGAAACAAAACTGGTACAGATTCTGGACAAAAAGATCAAGACGCTACAATGTAAGGACATTCTATTAGTTAGAGTTTTGTGGAGGAACGCGTCTATCAAAGAAGAAACCTGGGAGGTCGAATTTGAAATGAGAAAGAATTACCCTAAAATCTTTTCTAGTAATGGATTGTAGAATTTTGAGGACGAAATTCCTTGAAGGGGGTAATGATGTAATGACTCAAAATTTAAAGATATTTTGTAAAAGTGGTTTATTTTGAAATTTAATATATGTTTTAGATGTTTAATATTAATAAAAATATGAAACAAAAGAATTTGTGAGAAAAATTAGCATCATTAGATTTTACACTCAAAATGGAATCCAACGCCTCAAAGAACGCTGAAAACGAAGCTCGTATGACCTAGTTATGGACATTTAAAAATCAAGGGCATCTTTGGAATTTACCTTTAAAACGAAAAAGGTTTGAAAACATAGGGGGTCGTTTTGATAACAACACCCCCTGTGTCATCTCCTTCCTCAGGCTAGGTGGTGCACAGCACCGCCATACATGTACGGAGCCACAAAAAAATGGCAGCACCGCCTTCCCCTCTAATAAATTCCCTCCATCCCCTCTTCCCAGATCAAGCTTCCTCCACTCCAATCACTCCCAAAAATGGATTCGACAATAAGGGTTTGCAACTCCGTTTGAGTCCTCTGATTGGGTGACAAAGAGAGCTTCCTAGGTACAATTCTCTCCCCACTCCACTTCTCTCTCCTCCCTCTCCCTTTTCCCCTAGATCCTGACCAGATTTGGTAGGTTTTCCAACAAAAAATTGCCCAATTTTTGGGGAAAACCCAAACGGGTGGGTAACCCGTTGCACCGTAAAAAACAATGCGTCCCAGGGATGCATGGGCGGGGTGCGCGCTCGTGACGTGCTCCCTGGGGCGACTGTCACACGCGCGTCTTGTGTGGATGAATTCTCGAGTTGATTGGGACGCATGGGGTGTCTTGGGAGCCAAGACACTCCGTGTCGCACTGAAGACGCGTTCGCACGACATCGTCTAGGACGTGGCTCTAGAGCGTCGCTCAAGCGTGCGCACACGGTTGTGGTTCGATCTAGACGTGCATGAGTCCTGAGAACAGTGACACGTGGGGCCTACGTGGACAATTCTAGTTCGTCCGCTGCTACGCAACACAAAAACTACAATTAAGGAAGCTATATAACTTTGATCAATGATTCAAAAGAACCGTTGAGTTCATAATTATGACGCAGACCTAATTATACAATAACATTTAAGAGAAAGAGACTATTTAAGATGACTATAGCCTAAAAACCATAGAGATCTCATGCACCCATGAGATCAACTGTGATGAAACCTCATGGATTGATTTAATAGAGGCCTTAGGACATTCTTAGTCCAAGATCGACCCAAGAATTACATATATCAACCCCTATAGACCCCAAATCATATATAGATCTAGCCGTCGATCTGTAAAGCTAGAAAAGAATGCTTGACTTTTATGTCCAAATAACATCCAGGACCTCACCAAGGTACTCTAGGGTTTGAATTGAAGAAGGACACAAACTAAGTGACAATGATAGAGGTAGGTAGTCTGATACTACTACACTTTTATTACATTTCCAAATATACTTGCCTTATTTCACTCCTATTATCAAATTGTCTTCATGCCTTCTAATCTTGAATGACATAACTTACATTACGTTGATTCTTATGTATACATTGCTTGCATGTTTGCAATTCATTACATACATGGCATGTTTACGATGATTAAGATTGGGAATTTCGTATATTTATCTTTTTCAGCTAAGGAGCTTGGTGGGCACTATGTTGAGAGATTGTACGAGGTTGGCCTCTTGGCCTCTACTGCCAAAAATGTGGATAGTATCGCTGCCAAAAAGGCTTGTCCCTTCCTCGACTACTGTGATAAATAGGGACGACCACTGGAGGTGTCCACAGCACCCTTTTCGAGGATAGCCATAATCGCCTTGGAGGCTATGGTGGGTTGGTCTCTAGATACCGGAGACACACGATTCCAGTTGTGTGCTGATCGTGAGCACAGTGACCTTGATATTCATGGAAATGTCCTTATCTATTTTGATTGATTAGTATTTTAAGAATTTCATAGCTATGGTTATCATTGATTAGTTCGCTTGATGTGTTTTTTCGAGATTATGCATGCATGAGTTAATTTACTACACTTGCATTTTATATTCTTCATCTTGCTAATTTATGAGTTTTCGAAGTTTACGCATATATACCCGTGATTACCCAAAAATAGAAGTGCATGCCTTTATGAATGTGTTCAGTATAACCCCTCTTGCATGTCGTATTTTTAAACTAGTCGTAACAGGTTATCTACTGAGTATGATGAATACTCAATCCAATCCATCATTTTTCCAGATCAAACAAAGTACAATTAGAAGGAGCATCTAAGAGCGTAAGGGACAAAATCAAGTAATCACTGGTAAGGCTGAATGAGGACTTAACCCTTTTGTATTTTGATGTACACTTGGTTGTAGGTGCTTATTTGTAACTTAGGCTGTGATTAACAATCTTGGGATTAGTAATTATTCATTTATATGTTTTGCCTAAAAAGTGTCATGGCCTTATGCATTATTTGATCACCACTATTTGTTAATGACACTCGGGGTTTTTATACAAAAGTTTTAATTAAAATAAAACTTTCACTGCATTCTTTTAGCAGAAATTGTTTTAAAACAGAGATCGATCTCGCTGTATTTATAAAATTGCATCATAAAAACCCAGGTTGTCTCAGTATATATATGTTTTGAAGGGCTTCAATTATAAGAAAACAAAATCATAAGTCTTTGGCCAAAGTAGACAATATATATACCATAGTGTGGGACTAGAGTTGTTACAAGAAAAAGAGGATAATTTTCCATAGCAAAGGAGTTGGAGGATATGGAGTAGAAGTACAACGAGTGAAAAGGTTAAAACATAGTAGCAAACTATTAACCAGTTTAGCCCTCTGTTGGAGGAAGATGATGTAGAAACTAAGGTTGTTGAGTCATGAGGTAAGGACTCAGTCAACAACTCGACTGAGAAAAGAAGAAATGAATTTGTTAGAAGAAAGTTTCTCTAAAGAGGCATCCATTGAAACAAAAAGTAGGTAATGATAGTGAGGGAAAGTCTAAGTCTAGTCAACCATCTTCCAGGATTCTTCTTAAGAAAAATTGTCCTACCTATGCAAGTTTCTATAGACCCTCATTATTTGGTTAGCATGGGTGCTTGTCCTATATGAATGATATTAATTTTGATGATGCTAGTAGTGGAGTCAAGAACTCTCAATCTAGTATTCATCTAAGTTGTCATTTGTTAGGTAATGTAAAAGGAAAGAATACTATGGAAACTTATCATTCTTCTTAGAATTTTGAATGTGTCATGGTGGCTCATCAAATTTTGGACCTTGATATATCAAAATTTGAGTCTTGTGACATGGCTTTTCATGCCTTGTTAGTTTAGGAGTTATTGAGTCATAATCACGCCCCTTTCGATGCAATAACATTAACTGTATGTACCTCTTCTTCTCCTTTTTCTACAAACCTTTATTCATCAACCTTGAAATTAACCTTTCGCAAGTTCTTTACCTCTACAAAGATAGATCCTATCACCATCAACCTTTTCACCTCTCCCCTTTTGTACATTCCTAAAGGCAATGAAGAGCTATTTTAAGCATGTGATTATCTATTCCTTAGACTCTGACCCAAACATGCAGCATGGAGAAGTTAATCAGCCAGGTCTTATTCTGAACCCTGAGTTTGACCCCAAGTTTAATTCTTCGGGTGAGTTAGACTTCAACTAGCCAGTCTTATTTGAACCCTGATTTTGACCTAAAATTTGATTCTTTAAATAAGCCAAACTCTGAGGATTTTAACCTAAGCTCAGTCTCTAAGGATAACAATGACTAATTAGACTCATCATTTCCAAAGTGGTCAAACATGACTGCTGAGGAGGATGAGGGGGAGGAAACGAGTGATGAAAGAGAGAAGAGTGAGGAAGTGGTTCAGCAAGCTGTCCCAATAAGTCCTTCGATCTCCTATGGGCCATGAATGTCTAATCTATAAAGAAAAGGGGAAGCCCTAGTGCATGAAGCTCCCGCCTATGTGGGGTCTAGGGAAGGGGTGGACCACAAGGGCCTATGGGCCATGAATGTCTAATCTATAACTCTCTTTAATATTTCGGCCATATTTGTTCGTTAACCTCCTCAATATTATAGGGGCTTATTACTTCTCAAGGATCTGTCACCTTATAAATGAGAAGGAAATGATTATCCTTTAAATGAAAACTATTATTTTTACGTTGAGTATACTAAAGAATCATCAGTGAGGAGATCAAAACATCTTGTGAAGAAATAGTTAAGGGGGTATTGAATGAAAAAAGGAAAAATGATGGCTAGGCAAAGATTTGGATCCTAAGCAAGTTTATTCTTACCTTGCACATAACTCCCCTGTGTAGTTCCCATCTAATTTTCTATTAAGAATTATATCATGCAATGTAAGAGCTGCCCATTGCTCAATTTTTTAGCATGCAAGGATGAGCATGATTCTTGATAAGAAATCAAATGTTCTTTTTTTGTTCAAAACAAAGATTTTTTATCCAAGACAATAGAATGAAATCTCACTTTTTAGGCCTTTTTAATTTTCCCTTTGGAGGGTCTTTTTGGGAGTTTGCCCCTTCCCTAGTCAGTACATATGCAGGAGCTTCATGCACTAGGCTGCCCTATAGGGTCTTTTTGCTTTTGTGGAAAAATAACATTTCTGTTAGGATTGAAACTTTTTCTTCATCTCATATCAAAGTTATTTATAGTTTAAAAATTATAAGGGTTTTTCCTATTTTGGATCTTTTGTTGCAACAACTCTGATTTTGATAATACAAATATTTATTTTTGAAAAAATTATTACCATAAACAAGCTAGCTCAACTGGTTGTAGAGTGAGTACTAATGATTAGAGTTCATGCAAAAGAGAGAGAAGGAAAAGATATGCATGTGAATAAAATGGTGAGAGGGTAAGTAGATGGAAGGCTAAGTTGATGTGTGCGAGTGAGGGAAGAGAAATATGATGCGTGCATGAGAAAAGATGTGCATGCCATGAAGTTTCCATGTAACCAAAATGGCTAAAGTGCAACTAATGATCATTGAAAATAATCTAAGGCACCCCCAAAGTACCAAATTAAATAACTATTTGAAGAAGAATCCTCATCCATGTGCTAAGAGATGTCTAGGTTCAACAAACTTTCCTAGTTTGGACATCCACTCATAGTTAGGAAACCAACATGAAATTAGAATAAGAAGGGAATGAAATAAATTAAGAAAAATCTAGAGAATTTTGGAAAATATGAAAGTCAATCTATGATTGTGATATAGAGTATAATGAGATGGAAGGGTAGGATCATGTGGATCTAAGGAAATAATAAGGTAAAGATCTATGGAGCACAAGGACAGTCTGAGCAAACCATCTAAACCCTTGAAGATATGCTCAAGGGTTGTGCTTTAAGGTGGAAAGGTAAATGGACATCTTTCATTGATAGAGTTTGTATATAATAATAGTTAGCACTCTAGCATTAGCATTGCACTGTACGAGGCATTGTATAGTAGACGATGTTGAACATCGAATTTTTAAAGCGATATTAGTGAACTACAGTTTGTGAAGCTAAAATTGATCAAACAAAGTGTAGAGAAGGTACAAATTATCTAGAACCTATTACTGGTAGCTTATAGTAGACAAAAGAGCTACGTGAACAAAAGACATAGAGATCTAGAGTTTGTAGTGGGGGACCATGTATTCATGAACGTCCCATCGGCGATTGGGGTGGGGAGGCATGGAATTAAGGGCGAATTAAGTCCAAGATTCATAGGACCATTTGAAATCTTAGAGAGAATTGGACAGATGGCATACTAGGTAACACTTCCATTGCAATTACCAAAGGTATATAACTTATTTCGAATGTCAATGCTTTGGAAATACATTCCAATCTACCCATGTATTGGAGCAAGTGCCAAGTGAATTACAACCTGATTTGACTTTTGTGACCAAATTGGTGCGAATCCTAAATTGGAAGGAGAAGACATTGAGAAACAAGACACCATTAGTCAAGGTCTTGTGGCAGCATCAAATGACTGAAGAAACCACCTAGGAGGTACAAAGCAATAAGAGACATAAATTTCCTGAGTTGTTTGTTGAATTATCTTGAAATTTTGAGTATGAAATTTTTATAAGGAGGGTAGAATGTAACAACTCTATTTTTGATAATACAAATATTTATTTTTATGAAAGTTATCACTCAAAGCAAGCTAGCTCAGTTGGTTGTGGAGTAAGTGCTAATGACTTAAGTATAATGGAATTGCATGGTTTGGACATCCACTCCAGGTTAGGAAAGTAAGATGAAATTAGAATAAGAAGAGAATGGAAGAGATTAAGAAAAATCTTGAGAATTTTGTGAAATCATGAAAGTCAACCTAGGATAGTAATATAGAATATAATGAGATGGAAGACTAGGATTAGGTGGATTTAAGGAAAGAATAAGATAAAGATTTGTTGAGCATGAGATAAGAATGGAATTGAGATACATAATATGGACTATAATAATATCAAAATCAAAGATAGTATAGGATTGAAAAGAAGAGCATTGGGAGATAAATGAGATAACACCAATTAGTAAAGAGGAACAAGCCCAATTGGCAACTATTCAAGACATCCCACGTATAGTGGAGGACGTATTGTCTAGGCTATAAACACAAACAATCATGGAAGAGAGAGAGAGAGAGAGAGAGAGAGAGAGAGAGAGAGAGAGAGAGAGAGAGAGAGAGAGAGAGAGAGAGAGAGAGAGAGAGAGAGAGAGAGAGAGAGATTACATTAGGAGCTTTTTTCCCCAGACTATCCTTTTGTTGGACAAAAAGACTCTGGAAGAGCAGTTTCGTCAACAAGGTAGGGGATTGTGGTTTAAGAACTTGTCTAAGCAAGCTAGATTTCTAACTAATGTGGCTTTAATTTATACGTTTTTGGATCTGTCAATGCACTTGGATGCATGATGTTTTATTTATCAAATCATTTTATTTAGTGAATCATTTGATCTTGTCTAGTGTTACTTAGTGTATGTATGCTTATACTCAAAGTAGATTTCTGATTTGTTGAATGATCTTGAGTTGATGATCTATATATGCGTCCAAGCATGGGGCACACAAGCCATTTCATTTAAGATTGATTTTCTCATAAGTTTGTATTGGCAATGACACTTGCAAGGGATTTATATTGAGCGCATCTTACCTTTTTACCTAAGGTTATTTTGTCGTGAATTTTTCAATTGAAAGTAGCACATGCATCTAATCACATATTAGGTTTTATATGGGGCACATCATCTTTTATGGGTTAATTTTATTTTTCTCTTTAAAGACCCAACCATTAGTGCATGGTGCCCATTGTTGGCATGCAAGAATGGTTTGGGACAGTTGGATCATCAAGAGTGTAAGAGGCGCACACCCCTAGTGTAGTGAGGATCCAATCTCTACCTTCATTCATGATAGGAAGTGGCACATGGTCCCATGAGTTTTAACATGACCCAATATATCTCAATGGCACAATATGTGCACTTCTAGCCATTCTATCGATTCAGGAAGCGCCTATCATTTTTCCATTGCATAGTCTTATACCATGCCCATGAGACTCCTATGGATGAGTAAAACCTAAATTTTCATTTCACCTTAGAGTTGGCACATCCTTTTATAAATCCATTTAAAACTATAAGAATCCACTCATTAATCCTTTGAAAGAGGCAAACATTTCTAAAGCGGATCTGATTGATCTTGACTGTCAATCCCTCTAATAAGTGGCACACATGTTTTGCTTTAAAATGATTTACTTTGAAGATCCTTGTATAGTATTTCTTTCAATTATTTTAAGCATAATCTCAACAGTTGATTTATATGACGGTGGGGCAAGATTTTGGAAACTGAATATTTGAATAGATGTTCCATAGTTGTGACACCCCAGATTTTTATAACAAATTTTTTATAATATAATAATAATAGTCATAGTCGGGATCCCATGTTAAAAGGATTCTATTAATTATTTTATTAAAACATTTATTGAAACCTCTGGGTGTTATTTTCTTTTTTCAAAACATCACAATTATAGTTTAAAACATAATTAAATTTTTGCGATGACACAATTGAAACAATACACATGTTAAACCAATGTCAAAATTACCTGCGCATTTATTTTCAAAATAATAAATATCCAAAATACAATAATAATGTGGCCCAGGGTCTATCCATCATAACATCCCGCCTAAATGTCCATCATATGTATAGCTATCATAATCAAATACATAAAACAAAAGGATACAGTCTATAAAGAAAGTCACATGGTACTCCGTTTATTAACCCACGTCACTGTCTATCAGTCAAAGTAAAGAAATCTCCCACTGTTATCACGGTCTCTCAACGGTCTTGCCCTTCCTATTGTTGCGCTCGAGATCTAAGGCATTGTAAAACAAAACAATACCTTAGCAAGCTATTGCTTGTGTAGGTACATAGACATTTAATGTAATAAAGATGGAACAATTCGAATAACCGTGCTAATATAATGAGAAGTTCTATCATCTATGAAAATAAAATCATTATAATCAATACCAACATAATCTCAAAACATCATGTACGATAAAATATGCATCTCATGGATTTAAAATATGATATGAGCTAATGTAAATGAGCATACAATAATAATAGGCACCCTAAGGTACATGGGTCTCATGAGTGTCCCATACACTCATATAAACAGATTATAAGTACTCATATCACTCCTTTGAGTGTCATCATACACAGGTATACAACAATATCTTCATGCTCATCATGCAAGCATACAGAACAAGAGTATGGATCATCATGTCACAGTGGCAACCCTCCAAGGTCTCAACCACCGCTGCTCCCGATCGACATCATAATGAGAGACTTAACGTCCGTCCCCATGGAAAGGCCCCGACCAGTAGTATGGACTATCCATGTTACCAAACCCCTACCGAAAGCCATATGTGGGAAGGTGGCTATCATATCACAATCACATCACAAATCTCGGTGGGTGGGTGGGCGGCCCTACTCCCTCTTAGCATGACATCCACCGGGTGAAAGCACCTGTCATAAAACCCAAAATACGAAAAACACGTATCTCGAAAACTAGGAGCACCTATGGCATGCAATCCCCAAGGCACGTTCCTCATCTCGGGGTTAGCCTCTAAAAGGACCATCTACCAAGCCTCCACTTTCCTTTCTCATGAAAACCCATCAGTTTCAATGATGCAATAAGGAAAGAAATTTTCTAATTATGCATAAATATGTAATATCGATCTCATGAAATCATCAATCACAATCCATTCAATATATTGTCGAAATCAAATATCAATCATAATATATAAAATTCTGAGTTTCACAAATTTTTTAACTAATTTAAACAATGCAATTTAAATTACAGTCAATCATGATGTTATGATGATGAAAGGTTTTAAAATCAAAACAAAACATTAAATGTCGTTACCTACCTTGAGGTGAGATCACTTAACTCGAATGTATAATCCCCTTATCTTGTACGTTCCGATGTACCTGTCAATACCACAATACTATTTATTGTTATTTATTTTATCATAAGAAAATCTATGGTGATCCAACCATTGGATCATCCTTTAAGATCTTTAATTATGATTTGGTTCTTAACTTTAGTCCCATCTCATTTTCATCTATTCATTTTTGTGTGTATCTAATGCTTTTTCCTAAATTTGACGGTCAGATCATCCTCAAATCAACAATTTCCCAAGATCTTGGGTAGATCAATGGTCTAGATCAATTTATAGAGTAATTACATCTAACTTACTCTTCTTGCTAGTATCATATATTTTCTATTTGTTCAAGTTCTAAGGCTTGATCGCCCTTTGATCGACTGGATCTAAGTTATTGGAAACTATTTTATAATTTTTCTAAATTAAAAGTGGTCAATGGTAAGTTTTTAAGTTAAATCTAGGTCCACGTTGTCAAGATGATCACAACGGATATTTTCGAGCGTGATTTGGACCTCTGTAACTCTCAAAATCAAGTTTTTTGTGAAAATACTTCAAAAATTATTAATTTATAGGAGGTCAGGCAGTGCGTTTGCACCGGTTTACGCCAGGTTAAACCGACACCCCAGTTTATACTGGGTTACACCGGCGGCCCCGGTTTATATTAGGTTACACCAGCGCCCCAGTTTACACCATGTTACATCGGTGGCCCCAGTTTACACAGGGTTACACCGGCGCCAAGCAGGAACCAGCGCTGGCGAAGATGACCGCAGTTTGGTCATCGCTGGTGACCCCACAGGTGCCCAAATTTAGTAATTTTTGTGCCTTTTTGCTCAGAATTTCATGTATTTTCCATTTTCAACACTCCTTTGGCTTGATTTTGCCAAAAACTAAAGTTTTTGCTCGATTTTTCTCATGTTCCTAAAATTTTCCTACGTACTGTTCTTTGCGATTTTTGGCTTCGTCTATCGTCGAATTTTCCTCAAACTTAAAGGGTTTGTTCTTAGGTTCCTTATGCACTAGATGGACGGTCCGACCTCTGTTTTAATGATGTTTTATCAACATATTTGCGTTCCAACAGTAGCATATACAGATTTTCAAGAAAAAAAAAACGAACCGTCGTCGTTTTTGTCGACTTTCATGCATGTCATTGCTGTATACACTACACATGCAAAAGGGGATTAGAGGGTTGGGGCTCACCTCATTAGCTAGATGGTTGTTGACGTTGCCAGATCCCTAGTTGCCAAAAAAACACAATTTTTGCATATGTTAGGGTTTAAGGAAAGGGCGCGATGGAGAAGATGATGATGGGAGCAGACTAGGGAAGAGAGATCGTGCTTGGGACAGAGGAAGGGAAACTCTTCCCTTATACGCCTTCCTTCTGACGATTTTTCCAGAGAAATTGTCAAATCTAATAAGGGAAGATGGAAAGGGGGTGCTATTATCAAAATTGCCCCTGTATTTCTGGCCCCCTCCAAATTACCAAACTGCCTTTACAAATTCAATGGCCCGACTTCTTATGTTTCAATCTCTCCTATTGCTTCATTGGGCTTGTCCATGACTGATTGTGGCAAGCTTAACTTCACAATCCACTAGGTGAATCACTCACACCAACAGGTCACTATTTTAGAATCATTTGGCTTAATGGACAGTAGCCTTCTGCTTCCATCTAATTCCTCTTGAGTATTGTCTCCCTCACCTACCCCTATTGCAGAATTCTCAAAATCATCCTCAGAAGGAGGGCTATCTTCTTCCTGTCTATCCAGGGTCATGAATGAATATCCTTTTGCATTTTCCTTGGTTTTACAATCCTTGTCTTGAATCTGAATTCTCAAGTCTCTTTACAAGCAAAGTTTACTTGAGAATCTTTGAATTGGATTACTGCTAAGGCTTCGAACCACAATTCTTGGAGCAATATGACCATCTTTTGAACTGTTGAACCTCAAACCTGAAAGGAACTGCAGCCATGAATCTAAGATAGACGTAGGAAGAACTATACAATGATCTGACCCGGTTCTTTGTAAAGTATCTGCAAAGCTTGGAGCCCTGCTAACCAAACTGCTGCAAACTAAAAACTCGTCCAATGTACTCAAGGGGAGAGAAGATTTGTGATTGGCCATGCAAAACCCATTCTAGACAAGAGGAAACCAATAGATACTGATGATTAACGAATTTAGATGATGGAGACATTCTCAGTGGTTATTCTTGCCATAGATCTGCATTCATGCACAAACTGGATTCTAGCAGACTCACAGACCACATGCCAAGCTAGATCTTGTCTGGTTACATCTCATCAACATCAAAGATCTTATCTAGGTTACTTCTCATCAAATTCCTTCTGCAGCTGCTCTCTCCAATAATCATCATTCAGACTACTTAGAAACAGTTGAAGTAGAAAGGGGATAGAAAATGCCCAATACACATTTTATGACGTTAGACTTCACTTTTGGCCAGGGGTTTACTAAATCACTAACTTTGCATGAAATATGCTAAAACAAAAAACTCATGCACAGACCCTCTCCATCACTGCCCTCATATTTTTTACATGGACCAGAGGACAACCCAACACTCCTAACTGATCTCAAGTAAGACACTGCTGTCAACTCCTGCGAATTCTTCTCCATTTTCATTTCTTGAGAAGAAAAGACCATTCCTCACCCCCCTAAATTTCAAGATCCTATATGCATTGATGGAATCTGAAACCCTTCCCTCCCCACCTGCCTCATGCAGTTGGAATGTAACAGTAACACCATGACTTCAGCTGCCATTCAATCTTTAATTTTTTGCAGAGGCAAAGTTGACCATATCTATCTTCTTCAGCCACTGAATGATTAACACAAGAGACATGCTTTTCTGAGCTGATATGTCCTTTGGGTAAGAAAGGTGAACAGTTCCATTGCTTCATTCTGCGTAGCTTTGATAATGTGACTAAGAAGTAGGTATACTTGTGTTCTCCACCTCTGATCCTACCATATGCTCATCATTGACCAACCACATTTCATCTCGGCAGTCTTATGTGCAGCCGCCACTTGATCTGGGAGACATATTCATCCAAGAAGTTTAGGGTGGGTGTAGTCCTCTTAATCTGATCGTTGACTGGCATATTAGTGGACACCAATTCAGGACCTAAATAACATAAACACTGAAAATTTCCTACACAAAACAGTTATTTACTAATTGTCACCAACACCACAGCCATCAGTTCTGGACTATCTGAGGGCCAATGTCTCACTCCAGATGCGGAGGCAAGTCAGGATCTGAACCACCATTTGCACTGCAGCCACTTCCACCTGTAAGCCTAAAACACACCCACGCAAACCCACGTCTTGTGTTCCCATGACAAAGAAGATAACATCTCACTCACATTGTGATAGAGCAATTTTAATCAAGTGCAATTTACCAAGTTTAAATCTCAATAGAACAAAGGAAACCTTAGGGAGAAACCATAGAAAAGCCCTACAAAACCAAGAGAAGTTTTTTCTTCTTTCACTTAAGTTATATAGAAATTCTTGAACCCAAGAATTAAGATGACAAGTTCTACATTACTCAAAATAGAATAACTGCTTAGAATAGTGAAATAGAGTGGTTGACCAAAATGAGGATACAAATTGCATGGGCAATCGATCATACATGTAAGGGTCCTGCACCCATGATTAAAAATTTTAAATAGCGAGAGGTTTGTGATGATTTTAAAATCTTTTCTTCTAGGTAATCTATTATCCTTATGCATGAAGATAATAAAATCGGTCATTGTGGTCATTTTTTATATTTTATATTTGTAAGAAAAAACTGTGAGAAAACTGTGTAGAATGAGTTCTAATTCATTAGAATTAGAGAATGAGACATCTATTCCATGATTGGAATGAACGGGGATACATGTTATAGCATGATTTTGAATTAGAAGAGAGATTTCAAAAAATGACAGATAAATGTAAGTCAGTTATTTACACGTTGATGGGATAACACAAGGACTCATATTGACCTGAATCAATCCCTTACGCAACAACTTCTCAACGTGACCTTGAAGGATCTCATGTTCCTTAGGGCTCATCTTGTAACGTTCAAGGCTCAGCAAACTTGCACCTAACACTAGATCAATGGCATGCTGAATATCTTACATGGGTAGCAACTTATCAGCAAACACTGCTACAAATTCCTCAAAAGGAGGCCTCAAACTCTCTGGTATCTGAGTGGGTTGTGGTCCTTCTCCTTTTGCTACCATGAAATAAATTTCTCCTGTTCTCCTACAATCCTCCATAAATTTCTGTGAGAAGAAGGACACGTCCCTCCACTTGAGAAGCTTTAGATTGGTCGTTCATGCCATAACAACAAGAGCAATTTTCTTTCCATCTTTGTAAAGTATCGATAGGTTGTCCTTCTCATTATGAGTAACATCATAATCATACTATCAGGGATGCTCCAAAATAATGTGACTAATATCCATATCCACAACGTCAAATAAAACCTCACCAAAACAAACATTGCCCATTGAAAAGGGAACCTTACATTGGTGTGTCATGTGCTGCTGATGGCCATTCTGAATCCACCTAGCTTGGTATGGTGCTAGATGTATGTCATGTGTAGTCCCAACTTTTCAACCACCACTTTTGCTACAATATTTTCTTCACAGAGGCTGTCCACAATTATGTTGCAAACTTGCCCTTTCACTGTGCGCTTGGTGAGAAACATTGTATGGTGTTGTGACCTAAGTGTAATATGTTTTGTCATACTTAAAAGCCGTTTTACCACCCCAAAGCTTCTGCTCTCATCTACTTATTCCCTTTGTGCATCTTCTAAATCTCTTGCACCATGGCCATCATCAATATACACGTGTAGTTGCAGATCAGGTTGCTTGTCATCCTGTTTAACCAGTGCATTAACACCCTTAGTACATGCTTGTGGGCAATTAGAAGAGATGCCCGTGTTCTCTACAACGATAACATTTGTTTTCCTTCAAAAAAGCATATCGATTTGCTTGCTGGTTAGATTGCGTGCCTTGGCGAATTAATTGCCTGTGAGACACTAAATTCTTCTTCTGATTGGCCTGTTTGACAAGAGGATGTTCCCCAAAGACTCTGTTCGAAGAAGTAAGCTGCTAGTCACGTATTGTAACTTCTTTTCTCTTTCGCTGTCTCCCATCAAAACATGAAGATTGTACTCCATACATCTGCCCTGATGATTGGCCCTGGAAAGAAAATTTTTCTAATTGCATCTCTGCTTTAATGGTCAATTGAATAGCTTCACTCAAAACTCCAAATCTCTTACATTTCTACCTTCTCTTGTAAAATGGGTTTCAGACCACTACTAATATAGTAGGCTTCATGGAATCAGTCTCCATCTACCCATTGCACGCGGAAAGTCTAAAAAATTCTGTGGGATATTCTTGAACACTTTGCATACCTTATTTACAGCTTTGATAATGCATACACAACATTTACTCGTAATCACGTGGAATGAATTGGCCTCATACAAGCCATTTTATACGCAGCCAGGACCCCATTGATGCTTTTTCTGTCCTTATGCGCGTCCTCTGTAACTACTCCTGCCATACACACGTGCCTCCTTTCATTTGTAGGCCACAAACTTCACCTTCTTTTGTTCTGGGTTCTCTGCATAGTCAAATAATCATTTACCCTCTGCGAACTAGTCCAAAAAATCCTTAAAGTGCTTCATTTTGTAATATGTTTCCTAGTAATTTCCTCCTTGGAATTCTTGTCGATCCCCCATAGAAAGGCCTATATCCTTCAAATCGTTCCTTCCAAGCATCCGTAACATCCTCTTCATCGCTAGAATCCTCTGGAGGAATAAAACTTTCCTGTCGTTTGATTTCTAAAATTGGTTCAACACGATCAATTGGTTGAACAACATGGTTTTCCGGTCATGCCCTGGGGTTTTGTGTACAACCCTTTTCGGAATTACTCCACCATGAGCCCCATCGTTTATGGGAATAGTTCCTCGCTGTTGGATTTGCAGATTCGTCATTGCCTTGTTCATTTGATGCATAGATGCCTATAAAACCTGGAGTTTTCAAGATAACGCCCATCATGTTATTGTTATCTTGTAGAACAGCGGCACCTTCATCTCTGTTGGAACCCATTGCAGTGATCTTGCTGCTCTGATACCACCTTGAGGGAGCCATTTCGATGAAGAGGAGATTTACCAAGCTAAAATCTTAAAAGAACAAAGGCAAGCCCTAGGGAGAAATCTTAGATAATTCAAGAGAAGTCTTTTTTTCTTTTAATAAGATGTAAATAACTTTTATATAACTAGTCCCCGATTTAAAACCCAAAATATAATGGAAAGACGTAAATATCCTCACTTAAAGTTATTTATGAGGGGTGTAATGATCCTAACAACTTAAAACGTAAAATAAAAGAGCAAAATAGAGTTAAATGACACCTAAACTATGCCAAAAGATGCTAGCTACTCCTAAGTGCTTCTAGGCTTGGAAATACGCTCTTTCTTTGTGAATTTGGCATGATCACTGCCACCAAGGAAAGTATGTGTGTGTTCCTCTAAATCATATTGACTCTAACAAAAGGTGCTGCTGTCTGCTGCTGCTATGGCATGCTCCTCCAAACAGCCTAGTCTGCTAACAACGGCTAAGAGATCATTCCTGCCTCTATTCTTATTTTTTGTAAGGTATTGGAGTGCCCCTCCTTACAATATGATAGAGTGAAAATTTGCTGTATGCAAAACTTCTCCCCTGGTGGCCCTTCTAGTTGAGTTTTATGACTGCCCCATTATTATCTTTCCACCTTCAATTGATAATAAATGGCATATGCTTCTAAAGCAACTCTCATTTCTAGATCTACATTCACCACTATTAATGTCTTCTATTTTCTAAAATGTGAATAATCTTGCATTGGCAATTTGATGCTCTCTAAAGTATATTTATATCTGATACATGGACTTTCTGTATGACATCTACCTCTCTTATTTTATTGTATATATGTCGTTGGCTCTAAATAAACTATACAAATAACCACAGGATACTTTCATGCTTCAAATTGAATCCTTTTGAGCATCTCAATCTACCTTTTGATTCATCACCCGATGATGTGAAAAAGCAATATCAAAAGGTAAATTTCCATATCTTAAGTTGGCTTTCTATCACTTTTTTCTACCTGCAAGTAAATTCATATGTGCTGGTTTTGTGTTGCTCAATCTTGTAGTTATCTTTGATGGTTCACCCTGATAAGTGCAAGCATCCACAAGCAAAGGAGGCATTTGGAGGTATGAGAGCTACACACAAACATTTTTCCTGTGTTGGATGAAATAAAGTTCTTGTACGTTTGCTTTCTAAATTTTATTATTGTTTTGTTAAAGCACCATATCTAGCCTTTAGATAATTGCTTTACAATTTTTTTCATATATTGTGTGAGGATATATGTCGAACATGTTAGGTACTACAGACAGTGCTTTATTCTTATTTGTTAAATATAGTATATTTGCCTTCTGAATCCAGTTGTATGATGACCTACTGAATGGAAACAAAAATGAACACTTATGGAACCACTGTGTTTGTGAATCTTGGGGAACCAACATAAGGAACACTAGTCAGTACTGGTCATTTCACATCTCACATAGTTGGAAAACTCTTGATTCCCTAAATTGCCTCCATTAACCTCAGGTTCATGTTTTAGATTCACATGCTTTCCTGCTTCAGATCATAATCCATGTTTTCTTCTCATGTCAATTCTAAATCCTTAGAAAAAAACAAATATCCAACTCTACAGTTTTTAAATACATTTACTTGTAGTGGCTTTGCTTCATTTGAAGGTAATTGTTGGCTACATAAAAACATTATGGAAAAGTAAGGTCACTGGATTCTTCTACTTGACCTCGAATTCCTCCTTCCGCTTCAAGGGAGCTAGATTTAAGATTCGATCGCTTCCTAAAAAGGGATTTTGGTGCATTGGACTTGAGATTTGCCACTTCCTATTTAATCAGGCTCTCGAATCCGATCCGATCCATCCAAAAGGCAAATCCAATTAAATCGGATTAACCAATTTGTTTCTCTTTTAATGTCTTCTTTTTCATTACTAAAATTCCCATGTATTTGTGTTTATTTACGAAATACCCTTGATGGTTTATTCTTGAATAAGAGATAATTCAATGACATTTTGTATAGTGTAACTAGGTTTAGGGGAGAAAACATTCAATTTTCCCCCAAATCTGATTTCTTTCTCCCCTTGGTGCTCTCTTTGGTGAAAACCCTATTTCCTCTTCCCCTTTAGCCAACATCCTCCACTTTCAGGAAGTTTTTCCACTAAATCTGTTGGATTTTATCGTATTTGGTTCTCCATGTTTCCTACTCTCTATATTTCACTAAAAAAATGTCAATTGTTCTAATGAAATCCATTTCTTGTGAGCTACTATTTTTTATGAGCTCCTTTATGAAAATCAGTCTTACCCACCACTTGTGGAATTGATTTATAATAGGATGGCTTCTAGAGTCTTTTATAAATATGAAACTATTTGATGTCACTAGTTTTGAAATTTGATAGTGAAATGAGTAACTAATAGGTGTGATTTGTGTTTCACAATTATGTTGTGTTATTTATGTGAATGTTGAATTGTGATTCGCGTGCATTCTTGCACAGGGTGTTTGTAGATGAGGTTATGGCATTGTCCAAGCTGTTGTTCATGGACTTTGGACATCCATTCCAAAAGTGTATATCCATGGACATCTAGTTTTGTCCATATGTGGACATCACGCTATATCCATAGACATTTAGTTACGTCTTTATGTGGACACCATATTATTATTTTGGAAAATGATTCTCTATCATGGCAAAGGATGTCGGAAAGGGCACTACCTACATAGGCCTTTTGTTTAATAATTGGATCCATTAACCATGTTTGCCTTGCCTTAGATTGGCTAGTACCAAATATCATAATAAATTGATGATTATAACCATGAAGGGGAGCCTTGATGCAACGGTTGAGTTGTCGCCATGTGCTTGGATATCATGGGTTTGAGGTATGGAAATAGCCTTTTGCAAAAATGCAAGCTAAGGTTGCATACTATAGACCATTTGTGGTCTATCTCTTCCCCAGACCCCACATAGCTGGAGCTTCATGCACTCAGCTACCCATTGAAATTTTTATTAAAAAGCTACTATCTAGAAGGCTCTGATGGGAATGGTTTTTGGTATGCAGCCTAAATAGGGAGGCTGGACATTATGCAATTTGGAATTAGTTATAATATTTTTAGGGTGATGATACATATATCCATTTTCTAATTTCGAATATCCATTCTATCTCTCTAGTTGTGTCTATCTCTCTACAAAAAGGGGTGGCCTAGTTAAGAAAAAGGGGTGTATATTATTAGCACCCTATTTTTATAGTAAAGTACACTAATGGTATTAAGCATGGCCTACCTATGCAGAATGAAATAAATTATAATATTTTTTATAGTAAAGTAATATTTTCACCTATGATATTAAGTATGACCTGCATAAAATTAATATGTAATTTAGAATAAATTATAGTATTTTTATTGTAAAGTAATATTTCCACCAATGGTATTAAACATGGCCTATATAATAAATTTATAAATTATTGTACAATGTGAGAAAGACAGAGAAAAGAAGAAAAAGTTGGATATCGTTATCCAACTATCTACATGGACGATTGAATGTCTAAAATTGAGCCCAATTTGCCTAACTTCTCAAGAGATTTTATTAGCTTGACATCCATTGTGTGGATTTCCCAATGACCATGCACTAATTTCATAAACATGGACTTTCTATGTCCAAAAGTGTTGTAAATCCACTAAAGGTTAGCAGGATTAACAGCCAAGCTGATCCTTTCCTAGATCTAAAGCTAAGGCCCCATCAGCCTTTGCCTATGCTGGAAGATTGTTCATAGTTCCATCTTCATTTTTGTTGATTTTAACCATAATTTTGCCCTTGGAATTCCAACCATTCTCAGTCCAGTTTCTGACCTCCTCCTCTCCCATCCTGGTTTAAGAGAGTATCCAAAGATTGATCCAGCAACCGAACTCAAAGTTATGATTAACTCTTTCCTCCAGTATAACTGGGTGTAGATAGATATCCAATCCCTTCACAATTTTTGACCCTCTGCCCAACATAACTTCCTGGTAAGATCTATTTGCGTCGAAGTTTTGGCCTTTGAACTTCGATCCATTCCCATATTGCCGACCTACAGTGGATCTTCATCCCCATGCTGTGAATCAAATTCCCCTTTACATTCTTCCTTGCGTTGTTTTAGTTTTGTAAATTTTGCATCTTCAAACTTTTTCTTCTTGATCTCGGCCTCTTGCCTATCATCATTTTCCAAATATTTCAAACATCTTCTACACTGATGTCTTGATTCGAAATTCGCATATCCACATTTTCTGCATTTCCAGTCCACCAATTTCTCTTTGTTTCTCTCAATAATCGTCTCTATCAGGTTTCTGTTTTTCTTCCTAATCATTTGTTTCCACTCTAATGAGTTCGAGCCACCACTTGCCTCTTGCACTAATCAACAAAGAATCTGACCAAACCAACCAAGCAACACCTCTCTCAGATTCTCTGCTAACCCAGAAAACTAAAGCTGATCCAGAGCTTTGAAGTTACCATGACTAACAATTAGAAACTGGTCCAGTATACGTATCTAATTGCTAAAGCCACCACCTCAGACCAAATGATCCAACTTCGGAGAAGAATATGTTCTTTATATTACTGTATTACATGGATAAAGAACTCTAACTGATTAAAATGTGGCGTCAATGGAGCCGTGGAATGATCTTTCTTTGAGAAGATAATGGTATCAAGGGACCGAGTCAGCAAATCTAGTATATCACTTTAATTAATATATCACCACCCCACCAATTGTCTCATTTCCAGTTGGTTCATTAATTATACGACAACTACAACCTTTTAGAAGTAGAAGTGAGATACTCCACCAAAGCAACCATCAATCCAACAAGAAAATCATAACCAGTAAACCAAATTTGGGCATGGCAACACAAACACAATCAGCATCCAACCAAGGAAAAAAGAAAGAATTAGCCCTGATGTAAGTTATTACATACATTTATCAAGTTGTGATTGAATCTTACAGTATGCATGTGAAGTCTTTAAATTCTCGGTTTGTTTGCAATAGTTTTCATTGGAACTTGTAAATGTGTACATGAGCCAATAGTTATTAATTGGACAATTGAAGCATTAAAGTTATAGTTTAATCTTCCACTGTGGGCTACTATTGCACATTGGAAGTTCCTGATCATCCACTCCATTGATCATAGTAGTCTTCTACGGCTGTGGCACATGAGTGTGCTTTCTAGTGTCCTAAACGGAAGATCCAAGACCCATGGCTAGTTCAAGGTTACTCTAGCAAAATGTGAACTAGTAATTTTGGATGTACCCATCTCAAAGATGAGATATCAGTTTGGCATGGGGCCATGTCCATGTGGGTTGCCTTTTGATGGCAGTCTACAAGTTCATGGATGAGTACATGGACTATCTCGAGCTCGTCCAATGGTTGTACTTCTTAGCAGTTTAGGATTTATCTATAGAGATTAATAGAAAGATATATAACGTACCAAAGAATGCTTCCAATCTTGCAACTTCTTCTGAAACTCCCACTCTAGCTATATACTTTAGAGGTGCTTGACGATGTTGTACTATCCACTCTCAATTTCTATTTTATTTTGAAGCCTGATTTGATTTGGTTTAGTAAAGCTTTACAATTCTAACCAATTGCTTTCACTTTTCAACTAATTATATGAGAGAGAGAGAGAGAGAGAGAGAGAGAGAGAGAGAGAGAGAGAGAGAGAGAGAGAGAGAGAGAGAGAGAGAGAGTTGAAGTTTCTTTGTCCACTCATCCAAGTAATTGTATAACATTATATAATAGATTAAAATTGGAAGAAGATAAATAGAAAAGACTTGAAAGAAAGATAAAGCTTAGGAATTCAAATGGGACCTACTTATGTGAAAAATAAAAATTGGAGCTTAATATTGTAAAATGAAGATAAGTGAGAAGGGATAAAGTGAGAAAGATTTTAGGGATTTATGGTAAATAGAAACAAAAAGAAAAGAACCTTTTAAAACTCAACTAAATGAGGATAAAAATAAATGGCAAAGTGTCTTTTGTCACAATAATAGAGAGTTTGGGTGAAAACCTATATTGCTTAAATGTTTCTATGTATGGGATGAAAAAGGGAAGGATAAGAATGTGGATGTGTTAGTTACACCTTGCATAAGAATAAAAATGATGAAAGAGGAAGGAAATAAGAGTTGGAAAGATGAGAATGTATATCTAGTTAAGTGATGCCTAACAAGATCAATGGTCAAATCATCCAAGGTGGGTCCTAGATGGGCTCATCATATAAATCAATACACAAATGAACATCTTGCATTAATAGTCCATATTTGCATGATCTAAGCCATTTATCTCATTCATCCTCCATTATGTAGACTATTTGCAAAAATTGATTCCAATTAGATGCTTCTAATTACTAATATTTTCAATATAAAACTAATGGTCACACTTGAAGGATTCAAAATTGTAAAACTAAAGCCATCAAACAGCCACAAGTTTTAGTAGTTTGTTAATCTAGGGCATACCAAACAAGTTGAATGGGCTAGATCATTCAAAAGTGGGTCCTAAGTAAGGAAAGCATGGAAATCAATGTGGAAGATATAGGCCAAATAGCATTTCTATTAGGTTATGAGAAAAACTATCTTAGATGAATCTTGTTCATTAGTTACTAAGACCCACCTTTGGATGATGTGTCCAATTAATCTAGTTCTTCACTACATGCAAAAAATCATGTTAAGATGATTCCAGTTGCCAATAGTGTCATTGAAAAATCCAATGGTCACAATTAAACAACACAAATAGAATGGCTATAATCATCTAGCGACAATGGATTTTGGTATTTAGCATTCAAAGATAGGTCCTATATAAGGTGATCATAGAAATCGATATAGAAGATTCAGCCCAAATAGCATTTCTCAAAAGTTAAGAGAAAAGCTTCACATTGATAGGACCCCTATCTAGGCCCCACATTTGTATTATTTGACACATTCCTTTTTTTCATTTTTCTCTATTTAGGCCACTTGCAAAAAAAAGATGCCAATTGGATGATTCTAGTTACAAATATTTTTTGTTTAAAAATCTAATGGTCACAATTTAAAAACTAAAATTGCATTACTAAAATAATCCAAAAGTAATGAATTTTGATATCTATTTAATCTAAAAGACACCAAATAAGATGAATGGATTAGAAGATCCCAAGGTGGGTTTTAGATAGGGAAATCATGGAGATCAGTTCGGAAGATTTAGCCTAAATAGCACTTTTAAAAAGTTAAGAGATTTCTGGTCTCTTTTAAATGTAAGTGACACCAAGCAAAGTGCATGAATAAGAATGAGTTCATCTCAAATAGGTGATCATGGAATCAATCTAGAAGATTAGTACAGATAGTGTTTTCAAAGGTTAATAGAAAGTTATCATAATCGAATCTTTCCCGCTGACAAGACCCCAAGCTAGGCCTCACATTTGGATGATCTATCCCATTCAACTTTGTCCTCCCCTATTTTGGCTTCCTAATATTATCAGTTGATAAATCTATGGTCATGATTTAAAAACTTCTAGTGCATGGTTAATATTATCCAACAAACATGAATTTTGGAATCTAGTTAGTTTAGGACATACCAAACAAGTTGAAATGGTATCTAAAGGTGGCTCATAGATAAGGTATTTGCTAAAACTAGTAATAGAATTCTTTCTTATTAGTAGAGTTGTCATAGATAACAAATAAGCCATTGTAGATGTTTCATGTGTAATTAGAAATTGTGTACAAACTGAATGCGACAAGGTGTGTGTGTGTGTGTGTGTGTGTGTGTGTGTGTTTATCCCGTAGTATGTGCTATGGTGTATATACTATTGTAGATGGTTATAATATATTCGCAGATAACGATATTTGTTATAATCTATTTGTTATCGGTAGAATGCGCTAGAGTTGTCGTAGATAGCCAATAGGCGATTGCAAATGTGTAGTATTTGTTGGGGTCAACTCTCCCTCATAGTAGTCATATAGTTGCAACTATGACAATTTTTATCTTTTGTATATTATTTGAAAATTTCTGATTATACAGGGAAGCGCTATGTCAGATCCTGGGTGTAGTGGAAAATAAGTAAGGGCTGATAGAGTGTCTCCTTGGAAGTGACGTGCTGCATCAGAATCCAAGTGTAGTGGAAAGTAAGCATGGGTTTTTGTCATGGGGGTCCAGAATGCATGAGTAAATAGGTTATCTCAATAGCATAAGATTTGTATCAGCATTTAGAACATAAGGACATTGACAGGTAAGAGTCTGGAGTTAGTAGGAACGATGAAACATAGGAGAGTCAACATTGCTTATATCCAAGAAACCAAGTGGAAAGGGGCTAAAACTAGAGAAATTGATGGGAATAAGCTCCGGTATGTAAGAAAGGATAATAAAAGAAATGTCATAGGAATAGTGGTGCATAAATTAAAAGAATTAGTGATAGAATTATAATAATAAAACTTGTTCTACGAGAGCATATCATAAATGTTATAAGTGTATACACATCACAAGTAGGGTTAGAAGATATAATCAAGAGATAGTTTTGGGAAGATATGGAGGGAGTCATGCAAGAAATTCCCAACACACAGGGGATATTTATAAGGGCAGACTTAAATAACTATGTAGAAAAAGAAAAGGAGGGATATGATAAGGCACATGAAGGGTATGGTAGCAGAGAACGAAATGAGATAGGGGAAGCTATCCTCTATTTTGCTTTGGCATATAACTTGGACCTTGCAAACACATTCTTTAGAAAGAGCGATAAAACCTTAATAAGCTTTAAAAGTGGACTCCATAAAAGTCAAATAGAATTTCTTTTACTTAGGAATACCAAAAGATCAATATATAAGGATTGTAAGGTGATACCTGGAGAGAGTTTAACCTCACAACACATGTTAGTGGTTATGGATATTTATATTAAAAGATGAAAGAAAGAAAATGAACTTAATAGGTATCCAAAAACTAAGTGATGGAACTTAAAAGGGGAGAAAATAACATCACTCACAAATAAGTTGACGGTAGAAGGAACTTACAATAATGAAATAGAAGTAAACACCATGTGAATTAATATAGCCGAGTCCATTAAGAAAGTAATAAAAGATGTCTTATGAGTATCTAACAGTAAAAGGCAATTAGTAATGTAAACTTGGTGGTGGCGTGAAACAATGCAAAAAGTTATTAAAAAAAAAAGAGTGTGTATTTTAAAGCATGGTAGAAGACTAAAAATATTAAAAACTATGAACAATATAAGAATGCTAAAAAGGTTGCTAAGAGAATGGTAAGTGAAGCTAAACTCAAGGTATATGATGATCTCTATAATAGACTAAGATTAAGAGAAGGTGAGAAAGATGTATTTAAACTTGCAAAAATAAGATAATAGAAGGGTAAGGACTCAGACCATATTAAGTACATTAGAAATGATGATAAAATGATACTAGTCAAAGATGGTGAGATCAAATAAAGGTAGAAAAGTTACTTTAAAATTTGTTAAATGATAATTGCCCTGGAAATATAGGGATTGAAAGTACTGTAAACCTAAATAACATTGGACATTATAGATACGACTATAGGATTAGAATACCTAAAGTGAAAGAGTCCTTAAAAAGGACAAAATCAGAAAAGGTCTTGGGGCCCGATGGTATACCAATAGAGGTTTGGAAGCATATGGGAGATACTAGAGAAAATAGGTTTCATTAGAGTGGTGGATGATAGTGTTAGAATTCAGGAAAACTTAATGGTGCCTTTAGATGCTGAATTAAGATAAGAGGTCCTCAGGGAGACATACCAATCACAATACACTATCTATCAAGGAGGGACAAAGATGTGCTAAGACTTGAAGGGATAGTTTTGGTGAAACAGCACGAAGAGGAATGTGGGAGAATTTGTGGAAAGGTGCCTTACTTGTCAGGATGTTAAGGTCGAACATCAAAGGTCAGTTGGATTATTATAGTATCTTGGGCTTCCTAAGCGAAAGTGAGATCGTGTCACTATGAATTTCATAGCAAGGTTGCCCAAGACATGGAGCGTATATGATATGATATGGGTGATCATCAATCGGCTAATAAAGTTAGATTATTTTTCTCCTAAGTGACAAAATTAGCCTACAAATAGTTGTTCCCATTGCACATCAAGGAGATAGTAAGTCTGCATGGTATACCCTTGACCATCACTTAGACCGATATAGAAGATTCACTTCCAAGTTTTGGAGGAGCTTATAGGAGTCCTTGGGATCAGTGTTGAGATTTAGTACTACTTTCATCCACAAACTGATGTTAAGTTAGAGTAGATGATCTAGACTTTATAGGACATGTACGATCAATTGGAAAGGGAGTTGAGATGAGATATTACATTTGATAAAGTTTGCCTATAAAAGTAGCTTTCACTTGAGTATAAGCATGGCCTCCTATGAGGCATTATATAGAAGATATAGTCATTCATCGACCTATTGGAGTGAGGTTAGCAAGAATAGATCATTAAATTTGAGATTGTGTAATAGTGTGATGACCCGGGTTTTATATGATGCAATTTCATAAAAAGGCAAGATCTCTTGTTTTAGAAATATGAAATGCATGAAAATCTTTTGTTTTGGAAAGAAATCTTTTGTATAAAACCCCGAGTGTCAAAACACATTTTCAAATCATATAGCCATGGCATAGTTTTAAATCAACTCTATTCCCAAGAAAGTGTTAGTCACAGCCCCAACTATAGAGAGTAACTACAATCAAGTAACATTCACTGAAAGATAAGGTAGAGGTTTACTTACTTGTACTTAATTTGGGTGTCTTCTGTCACGGGCGTATCCTGTCCTTAAGTGTTTACTTGTGTCTGAAAAATGTTAAGGATTGGGTGAGTATACACTATACTCAGTAGGAGTCTATTGCTACTAGTTTTACAATGCATGCTATGTTTTAAAATCATATGTCCTTTTAAAACATGTGCATGTTTGATCACTCATGTTCAATATTGATATTAAAAACCATTGTCGAATTAGAATACTGACGACTTAAAGAATCGCATAATCCAAGTCGAAAGTAACATAGATATCATAAACATAATGATATGCATAAGATGCTCAATTGAATCCAACTCATGGATATATGGTATGGTATAGTCGACTATCCTCATGTCATGCCATATGCAAGTAAATCCTCAAAAACATAGGGCCCACTATGCCCATGACCTCATCGCGTGTGGTCCCCGGGTACCTACGGACTCTTGGTCATAGCCTCCACGAGGCATATGACACTTTGAACCAGTGCCGTTACACCAGTGGTAGTCCTCTGTACCACATGCAATCGAAGTAAGGACATGCCTTTTTAGCGTGGTACCCTTTCTACCTAATAGTGGTAGAGGCTGGAAGGCCACCCCGAACCTCTCAGCATAGCGCCCACGAGCTTACTAGCCCAAATCATATACGAGCAAACAGGCAAAAACCTCTTTTTCAAAATATGTCTTCTTTGGGTCCCTCACAACTGCCTGGCCCTCACAACTGCCTACCCAGCGTCTTTTGGGCACTCCAGCATCTTTTGGTAACCCTCAAGGATATGCATTTATTCAAAACTCAATAATCACAAATCATGTAATTTATGCACTTATTTATTGTAAATAATGCAATTTATGCAATCATTTGCAAAACATGCATGCAATGCATAAAATCTGCTCATGCTAATATCGCATTCAAAGTCATAACCCTGCCTAGAAGCTTGCCAGCCTAGAAGCCTGTCAGCTCTCTCTGGCCCGCCCTCATTGGCTAAGGCTACACTTATCATGCAGACAAGAATCCTTTTTCAAAACATGTCTATGCATGTAACACATGTCTCGGCAATATATGCGCAATGTATTTTTCATATACATGATAAGTTCATTTATGAAATCAATTCATGCTATACATAAAACATGCATTAGAAAAGCAACCATGACTCAAAACATGTAGTCTCAAAGCATCATGAGTTCTTTTTAAAAGTCTAGTAGTAATAGAACACCTACCTCAAAACAACATGGGTTCTTTTTAAAAGTCTAGTAGTGATAGGACACCTACTTGGTTTGATCGCGCTAGTCCTCTTGTCCTCGTACATTCCTGGTCATGGTTTAGGAAAAAAGGTTAGCTTGACCTATTTCTATAGGTTCTAAAATAGTTTACCCCACTACTTAGGCATTACGGGTTCATTCCCATGCCTAAGGGCCTCCTAAGGTCCCTAACTGGGCCATGGTATAGTCAGGTTTGCAAAGGTTTAGTGGCCCCGCGCCACTATCATAGTTTAAGGGTCATACCATCCTTATATAGGGTCTTGATCAGGTATTTTATAGTTTGGGTGTGTCCGCGCCGTCGATACGGACACAACGCCTCTCGCGGCACCTCAATTGAAGTCCTAGAACTCAAGTTATATGCATTTTAGTGTTAAGAGTACGTAGAAGGCCCACAAGGCGCGTCCTCTGACGCACCGGGCCTTCCGCCCATTCTTTCGTCTGCGAGCGCGTCCATGGACGCGCCTAGTTCAACCCTATCGAACCAGTATGCCCTAGGCACTTGCCCTGGGTCTGTTGTGGCTCCCTAGAGCCCCATTTTGTATGGTTTTGCATACAAAAACTTAGAGGAATTCAACTTAAGACTGAGGGGGAGATGGGTTTCGAGGGTTTAAGACGTACCTGTTTCGTGGCCAGGTATTTTTCCACGGTTTTCTCCTCTTGCACACTGCTTCCAGATGGGTTTTTTCCAAGGTTTTGGGCTGCCATTGGAGGCGCCCAAGAGCTCTATTTATAGAGCTTGAAGAGGGTTCTAGAGGGGGTTTCTACCGCCATGGAATGGCGGTGGAGAAACCTCCAGAATGGCGGTGGTTTCTCCCTTGCACACCACTATTCTAGAAAGCTCCAATAGGTTTGGGAAGAAGGGGGTGCCCATATCAAAACAGGTCCCCATTTTCTTAGGCCAAATTCGTTTTTAAATTAAATTACAATTTTGCCCTTGAACTTCAAAAGGCTATAACTTGCTCATTTTAACTCCGTTTTGGGTGATTCTGGTCTTGTTGGATTTATTTTTCTAAGACACACCTAAGGGTACCATTCTAAGGACCAAATTTCTAGGTCTAGTCAGGGTAAACAGTGAAATGACCAAAATACCCTTATATCAAAAAGTGAATTGCTCATTACCAACATGGGATTTCAAGATTACCAAAAATGGAGTCATTACAAATAGTGTGCTTAGAAAGAAAAACTCATTCCAGAGTGACTACATGTGGCTCAAAGCAAGTAGATGAGTTTTGTCAACAAGAGGTATAAAAATCTAGAATTCAAGGTTGGTGATCATGTGTTCCTCAAAATTTCACTAAGAGAATCATGTGATTCAGTTTAAAGGGAAGTTGAGCCCCTAATACATTGGCAATTTTAAGATTTTGGACCGAATCAGTGCTGCAGAAGTATATCCCTGACTCCTCACATATACTGAAGTAGGTGCTAAAAGAGATATAGTCAAATATGTGACTTGAGATCAAGCCAATCCAACTCCTAAATCAGAATAATCAAAGACTAAGAAACAAAGAGATGACCCTAGTCTAGGTCCTGTAGTTGAACTAGTCGGCTGAAGAAGGAACATGGTAACTAGACTCAGATATGAAAATGAGATATCTTGAGTTGTTAGATGATCAGAAGAAGAGAAATTTCAGGAACAAAATTCTTTGAAGGGGGTAACCAATGTAATGCACCAAATATTTTGTACTATATTTGCAACTTAATGAAAGTCAAATATTTATTCAGGGTTCAAAAATTAAAATTTTGAGATCTAAACAATCTGATTATGAGACCTTTGTTAATGGATAAAGCTCAAAAAGAGTAATCCAATGACTTTGAGATACCGAAAATTTGACCGTGAAGATCAAAGTTATTAGCACATAGTTGTTTTATATTGATAATGACACCCACTATAAAAAAGATTAAGTAGAAAAATGAGTAAATGTTTGACCCATGATAGGCAGCTAATTAGCTAACGCCCAAATACGACTAATTCACTTAATTAAACATTTTATAAATGAATTGGGAAAGTTAGAGGAGAAAATGACTAGGTACATTGAACCTAGAGTGAGACATACTAGAAAGAAGGGATTCCTACCATTTGGAGAGAATCCCAACCCTTATCTAAACTAATCAGAGATGAAGAAAATCTCTAAAAATAAGAGACTTGTGAGGTTTATAAAAGTAGATGTTTTGAGCCTCATAAGGAAGAGGAAAACCAATGTAGAAGAGAAAAGAAGAAGAAAGCATCAGATCTACTACGGGGTAAGTAGATCTAGACTACTAAGTTTTCTATTTTTCAAAACTTGGATACGATTCTTTTTAATAATTTTTCTACCTTTCTATTATTTAGTTAGTAAACAGTGATAATCTTGATGCATGCGTTATTGCTACAACTTTTGGGTCATTGATAATCTTGACGTTATATGCTTATGGTTATAGTTTTTGGGTTGTTGATGATCTTGATGTTATGCATCTTTTGCTATGGTTTTTGGATCATTGATGATCTTGATGTTATGCATCTTTTGATATGGTTTTTGGATCGTTGATAATCTTGATATACATGCACATGATCCACCTTTTTAGACAGTCAATTTATACACATGAATCCCATCTCATTTGGTTGATTATTCATATGTGCATGACTCCTCCTATTTGGACCGTCGATGTATATGCTTCGATCCTCTTATTTGGACCATTAATCCAATGCATAGATCCATATTAGTTTACTAATGGTAATGCACATAGATCCATGCTAGTTGACTAATGGCCCATGTACAAGACCCTTGTATTTGATTATTGATTTCATGTGCATAACTCACTTGGATCATTGATTTCATGTATATGACTAACTCCTTTTGATTGCATGATGTATGATTTGTCAAATATTTTGCTATGATCACATGATTTATGATTACATGTAATGTACATGTTTCTTCTTATATAAGATCTATAGCCAATAGTTGTATAAAAAAGACTCAATATAAAAAGGAATAATCATTGATGTTCATATGCAGCATAGAGTCAATGGTTGAAATTTAATAAGATGAGAATGGATAAAATTTTGTTTGGTTTTCATTATAGATTTGTTGACCTAATCTTGCATGTAAGTGCAAGATATATTATGGTTTGCATTGTTACTATATTTTTTTGATGGTTTGGACTTACCTCATATTATTATTTTAAAATCATACTATTGATTTTACCTTGCGGTGATAATCTTGCATGTAAGTGCAAGATATATTATGGTTTGCATTGTTACTATATTTTTTTGATGGTTTGGACTTACCTCATATTATTATTTTAAAATCATACTATTGATTTTACCTTGTGGTGATGAGTATGAGATACCAGAATATGAAATTAGATAGACTAGAAGGCCTAAGGAGAACTATGCTAGGGGTTAGTGTGGGTTTGACCTCCTGGCCTCCGACCACCTATAATGGGATGATAGCCAATGCCCAAAAAAGGGCATATTTCTCAATTGGTGGAAGAGAACATAATATATAACTCACGACACTCTTTCGAGAAAGCACAAGATGCAGTGATCTAGTCATGAAGATAGTGACTCCTAGGACACTTTTTGCTTTTTTTATTTGTTCTTAGGGAACCTAATTTCTGGTTCTAAGTTAGGACCTTCAATGAGTGCACATTACTTACTAGCATGGATACATGCCAATGTGTGAAAGTGCACATGATTTTATCTGTTGGATGCATAGATGTTGTAGTTTCTTTATTGATTTTTAAATAACTCTTGATGATCTTATTTACTTCTTGGAAGTATGATTATTTGGTCCCATATTTGGATAATACTATGATATATTGTGGCTGCTTGATATGTGCTCTGCAAGGAAAGACTCATGTAATAGAGCTGTGAGATTTTATTACATTAATAAATTGTTTTCAAGTCATGTGTGTTTTGGTTATCATTGCTTTTAAGTGTTGTGGTTCATGTTTATCTATTGGATATATGTGCATAATCAACCTACAATATTAGTGCAAATCCTTATACCAAGGTTAAGATCAAGGAATAGAGGACTAGACATGCACCATAGAGGAAAAAAGTGAGGAGATGTCTCACTAGGACTTGAAAAAAAAGTGTGATTATGATTATCCATAAATTTATGGCTTAAGTTACAGAACAAGTTATTTCCATTTGTGATTCATTATTAATATGGTTGTGATAGATTTTATCTTGAGAACATATTTTTCATGTGTGAGATTTTGATAGGCTTAGATGTGGGCCAATTATTTTAATTATATAAGTGTTTTTAGAAAGAAGGCTAAGAGTTTTTGAAAGAGATGATAAAAAAGAAAAAGAAAAAGAAGTGATGTTTTATTTTTGAAAAAGAGGCTTTTAAAAGTTTTGGAATGTTTCCCATATTTCGAAAAAATCCCCCCCCCCGCCTCCCCCTCTCTTGTTGGTGCTATTGTAAATTTGGTGAGCAAATAGACGATTGATCTTTTGTTTTGTTTTCTTTATAGATTTAGGTTTTTATTTTTTACTATTTTTTCTTTAATTAAAATGAAAATAAAAAACCAATAAATTACTATAGCACAGGCCCAAAGATTATGGAAGGGATCCAAGTGATTAGAAAATGGTAGTAGGTCCAATGATTAAAATCATAAAGTGGTCAATGTGATTTATAGTGGTAGTTGGGTGGCATCCTTACTAGTTACTCTTGCTTATAAGGTATGAGATAACCTTATTGTGGATTAACTACTTAGATTCTATGTAAAATGTTGGATCTCTTAGGATTGATCTCATTAGATGGAATAGATATTCCTTTAGTAATATTGATAAGAGAGTGAAAATGTTGGCTTAATATTTCTTATTTAATAAGAGAGTGAGCACTTTTACCAAATATTGTGGTTTCAACTCTTGATAAGAGGGAAATGCCAACACATTGAGTTCTTCTAATAGGATGCCCAAAATGAACATGGAAAAGGACAACAATTTAGTGTCATGGGCTTAGTTTCTCAGACTCTTGTGTAGCACTTAGCTTGACTTCTCACTTTATATAAACTAAGTAAGCCTGACTAATTTCTCTAAGGAGAAGAACAACTGAAGAAAAACGTAAAGAGACCTCTAACTTTATTACTCACAAGATGTTTATAGCTCTTGGGGATGGCATATATGGGTGCTCCCCTATTTATGGGCACTTTCCCACTTTCACCTCCTGTATGGATGGTGTAGATCGTTACATGTATTAACCATTCAATGGTTGAGGATCATTCTAGAATTCTCTACCCAAATATCTAGTTCCATTATATTCCAAGATGTTTTTAGAGTATTATCGAAACAAGACATTTACATGATGTATTTGTATCTTCTAAATTGTAGACTACAAAGTATAGGCCTTGGGTTAAGGTTTACGAAATGAACATGGGCTAAACCCATAGATTTGGGCTAAGTTGGATTGACCCATTTCACTATATAAGTCCTAAACTGTCTATCATTTTCAGGTTGGGCTGTGTACCAAAAAATTGATGACCATCGAAAGCTTCCAGCTAGTAGCTCTGACAAAAATTGACAGTGAAAATGGCATTGCCAATGGTCGTCAGGCTTGGTGGTTAGCATTCAAAGACAAGCCAAAATGTTGAATGGATCCGATCATTAAAGACGGGCCTCGTCTGAGTTTTCTCCGCCTGGAAAGCATTTTCCCAACACATCAGCTCGGGTAATAGGTTACAAGCATAGTTAAAGTGCTTCACTGCCATTTGTTCAACTGAAGGAAGATCAACCAACTGACATTTTCACCCAAACCAAACAAAAGACCTACGCAAAGAAAACAATGGACACGCACCAATGCATAGCAAGAAACATAACTCAATCATCAAATTGAAACAAGTCAATCATGTTGGCGTCTGTGGTCATTGAGATACCCAACGAAATCATCCAAGTATTTATCATGGTTTCCATTCGGACCAAAAATCTCCTTCATCTCCCCAGCTTTGGCTTTCAGTGCTTCCTTCTCAGCTTCGACCATCACCATCTTCGTTGATTTAGCGATATCATATCTTGTGAAAGAACCATCCCTATCGTTCCTCGGCACCTCAATACCAACCTTCTTCTCTACCACCCTTCTAGTATTTAAACCTTGATCTGCTATTAAAGGCATTAGCAAAAGTGGCTTACCAGCCGCAAGACCCTCAACCACGGATCCCCAACCACCATGTGTGAAAAATGCACCAACCGATGTATGAGCCAAGAGCATTGGCTGCGGGACCCAACCCTTACAAACAATTCCACGCCCCTTGATGCGATCCTCAAACCCCACAGGCAGAAGTTCTTCATCTGCGGTAGCCATCCGAAGCGCCCAAACAAATGGCAGTCCCGATAACTCCAACCCATGTCCTAACTCGTGTATGTGTTCTTTACTGAGAATTAGCTCGCTGCCGAACGCAACATAAACCACTGATCCCTCTGGCTTTTGATCCAGCCAATGCTTCTCCACCCACTCTCCATTAATAGGATTCAGGGGTGGAGGAAGCATGCCAATTGGAAAAACTGGTTTACGGTAAATCTGATGAAGCAGATTCAACCATTCCGATGAATATTCGGGACAGCTCCGGACAGCCACGACCTCTGCGTCCCGGATCGTGACCCCAGAAATATAATTCATGGACACACCCGTAACATTCTTCTTGGTGAAATGACATGTTTGCACGGCTTCATGGTAACGAAAGGCAACATTGGTAGGGAATGGGACCCATGGCGGGACTACAGTGAAATGTTCCGGCTGTTTCCGCCAATCATCACCGAGCAGAATTTCCGGTGGACCAATGAATGTAAGACATTCCGCACTGAATACGCTGAAGTAAGCACAACGGACGCCAAATTGGTTTCCTACACGCACGGCCCAGTAAGGCCCAAAGTCTGCAATTATCCAATCTGGTAATGGGGAGGTTTGTTTAATGAATGCAGCAAAGGGCTCTTCTAGTTGGGCTTGTGCTTTATGGAGATATTCTCCTTTCTCTACTGGAATATCTCTCGTAGCTTCTGCTCCTGGGGGCAATTCTTCGATCTGAGGCAAGGGGAGTCCTACAAGATGTAAGTTCTGAGACAGTTCCAACGGAACTTTTGGGAGTCTTTCAATGTTTCCTGGGGTGCAAACGAAGGAGACTTTGTGACCTCTTTTGGCTATGGACTTCGCCAGTTCGAAGAAGGGTATCATGTGACCAAAGGCCAGCCATGGCACCATCACCAAGTGAAGTCCTTCATCACCTCCCATTTTTGTGGTTTCAGGAACTCGACAGCAAGAACCTGATGGACTGTAAAGCATTCATCGCATTATATGTAGGCATATACAGAGGTGAAGTTGAATGTGTGGTTGTTTGGATTACTTCATTGCTTGCTTTTCATGACAATAGACGTGGACTTCTCATAATCACACACCCTCGCTGGCTTTGGTAGCTGTCGCCAAACCAGACCTATCAATCTTACGCGGGTAGTTGTTGGGATAATAAATTTTAAAAAAAATATATTAATCTATTATATTGATTTTATAGAAACATTTAACTTTTTGGGTAGATATAGAATGTAAGTGTAGAAATTGATGACCGATCTAGTCTAGCGCCCAAGCTCAGATTCCTTGCTCAGAGAAAGCTAAAGCCGATCTAGAGCTCTGAGGTGATTATGACTTGGATTCTGAAATTGGTCGAATGGACGTATATATTTCTGTTTTACGTGGATAAAGAGCCCTACCAGATAAGACGTAGCAACAACCAACCTTATGAATGATCTTTCTTTGATATGTAAAATACGTTATGACTAAAATTCAACTGCAATGATTATTAACGGAAGCCAATGATCACCTTTAAGATGAACTCTATCCTCAAACATCCTCTTCTTAAGGCATAAATCATCTAGAAACTTTGAAGATTAAATTAATGCCTAAATTTGATCATAGAAACTGGTTTAGTCAAAATATCTGCAATATTATCTTTTATTAAGATCTTTTCTAAATCAATTATGCCATCATCATCAGCAAATTCCCCAAGTTTATGACATCGGATGTTAATATATTTGGTCCTTTCACGGTAAACTGAAATTTTAGAAAGACAAATTACACTTTGGCTATCATAGATAATGCATACCTTGTCCTGAACTACACTAAGTTCACTCACCAAATTCTTCAATTAAATTGCCTCCTTAGCTGCCTCAAGTGCTCCCATATACTCTGCCTCATTAGTAATAAGACTATAGTATGTTTCAGAGTAGACTTCCAACTTATTGGTCCACCACTTATACTAAACACATAAGCTGTCATTGACCTTCTCTTACTAAGGTCACCTACAAAATCAGAATCTACATAGCCTTCCACTTGCATAACTCTATTATCTCTTTCATACACAATGCCTATATCAACAGCACCTTTCAGGTAAGAAAGAATCCATTTCATTGCCTCCCAATGTCTCTTACTTGGATGAGCCATAAACCTGCTAATAACACTGACTGTGTATGAAATATCTAGCCTAGTACATACCATAGCATTCATCAAACACTCAACTGCATTTGAATATGGAACTTTGGCTATATATTCTTTCTCTTCCTTAGTCTTTGGGCAACACTCATGAGATAACTTAAAATGGTAAGTTAAAGGTATACTTACCATTTTAGCCTCTAATATGTGAAAACGAGTCAAGACCTTCTCTAAGTAGTTTCTTTGAGACAATCATAGCTTTTCATATTTGTAGTCTCTCCCGATCTCTATGCCAGGAATTTTCTTTGCAACACCTAGGTTTTTCATATCAAACTCTTAGCTCAATTAACATATCATCTACATAAATCACAAGAAAAACATGAGAACTATCCTCAAGTGTGACGACCCAGGTTTTCCCATGCAATATTAAATGCAATATTTAATTCCTACTGCGGGATGCATCCTTATTTGAAAACCATTTTATAAAAACAATGCAATGCAGCAAAAAATCTTTTGTTTTAAACTCATTTTGAAAACTCGGAGTGTCATTTGCTTTCACAACAACCAAAGTAGTTTTTGAAAATTTCAGAAATCATAAATGTCTTCCCAAGTCTATCCAGTCATAGCTCACATCCCAACTGTAAATAAATATAAATACATGTCCAAAAGGTAGAGTGTTTACTTACATTCATGCTTATCTTCTCATCAGTCACTTAATCGTTGCACTAACATGTTCCTGATGCTTCTTCTAATTCAGTGTGGAGCTAATATGGAAAAATAATGATTGATGCGATTTCAATCATAGAATCCGTATACAAATCACGTCATATGAATACGACTAAAATAGAAATCAATAGGTCTATATATGAAGATTTCGACAAATGCATCAAACCAACGAGTCGCATAGAATACTCATGAAAATCTTAAAATAGTCATCATTTAAACATATGCTAGTATCATGCACATGAGTCTCTCAGCGTACATGTCACGCCAACTGGTCACAAGTGCTCATATACGACCATCTCAATGCTATATGCATATCAATCACACCAAAATCATAGGGTCACTATGCTCACGACCAGAACTACTATAAATCGTGTGTCTCCGGTATCTAGAGACCAATCCACCATAGACTCCGCGGCGACTATGGATATGTCTCCAAAAGGGTGCCATGAATACCTCCAGTGGTCGTCCCTATCTACCACAGTAGTCAGGGAAGGGACAATGCCGTTTTTGGTAGCGATACCATCTACCTTTTTTGTGGTAGAGGTCGGGAGGCCAAACCCGTACCCCTCAGCATAGTGCCCACTAGGCTCAATAGCCCACAAACATACATAATCCAAATCTCAAATCAACATAAATCATGCAATTTATGCATTTGTTTTCAAAGTATGCCAGCATGTCATGCAAAGTCATAACCCTGCCTAGAAGCCTGACAGCCTACCAGCCTAGAAGCCTAGAAGCTCTCTCTAACCCGCCCTCATCGGCCCGCCCTCATTGGCCAAGGCTACACTTCTCAAAACATGCTTGTATAAGAACATCATAAAATCATACTAAATGCAATGATAGGTTCAAATGCTTTAATGTTATAAATCATGCAGACAATTCCATATGCTCGTATGAGAATATCATATTTCAAAAGCATCATAAAGGCAAGTAAATCACTTAGAGTTTGGGATGTATTTAAAACATAGCAGTATTAGATTTCCAAAAAATTAAGTATATTTGGAAAAACATAGTAGCATCAGACTACCTACCTCGATGTTCCTTGAATTGCGTTCTTTACTTCTTGTCCCTAAATCATCTTATGACATCCTGGATGTTAATGGATAACAAGGATTCAAATATTATTTTCTATTCATTTGCAGATCAGTATTTAAATCTTTAAATTACAGCTAGATCTCTATGATTTGTGGGTCCATAGGTCCTTGCCTAATACAGTGTCAGGCTAGATCCTATGATATGGATCTACTATTAAATGGTTAGACTCTATAATTTGTCCTCTGATCCTAATTTTATAGTCTCATTAGGTCTGCGTCGTTCATACAGACGCAATGGTTCTTTTGGATCGTCAATTGAAGTCCTACAGCTCCTAAAATTGCATTTTTAGCATTGCACGATCACAGACGAACCATATTCGTCTTATGTGTAGGGCCCGCACATCATGGTTTCCAAGACGTGTGAGCACCCTGGTCGAACCAGGACCCATGCTTGCATGTCGTGCGTGCCCAAAGGCTATGCCAGGGACCGCGTTCGCACGCGCACATGCATGCCCAAGTGACGCGCTATGACGCGCGTCTTGGATGGCATCGCGCGGACGTGTCTTTGGCGTAGCATGGCGCGTCTCAGCTCCCAGGGCACCTCGTGCATCCTGGTCGAGCTAGGACCCGTGCCCCACGTCGCGCATGCGAGGACCGCCCCAGGGAGCGCGTCCCGCATGTGCGTCATGCAATGCGTCCCCGTGACAATTTTGCTTTGACGGGTTTCGAAGGAAACCTGTCTTCCTTGGTTTTCTCCAGTGGTTTCCCCAGCCGGGAAAGCCTAGATCCAGCGTGGATCTAGACCGGGAAAAGAGGAACCTATAGAGGAAAGGGTGGGGCTTACCTGGGTGGTCTGGGAGAGTGCCCATCGCTAGTGGGTGCGCCCTTTCCTGCTCTGAAACTCCATATCACAGGAAAACTCGAAGATGGGAGAAAACCCCAACTTCCGATGAGGCCAGAGGAAGAAGAGGGGAGGTGGAGAGATGGGAATGGCTGGCCTGTAGGGATGACTTGGGCCTGGCCGGAATTTGCAGGGAAAACCGAGTGAGGATTTTTCGATTTTTGCTGGAAACCCCAGCCGCAAATAGCTGGAAAAATCTGATTCGAAGAGGAGGGAATAAGGCTTTTTATAGCCATACCATGGCAGTGCTGCCAATGGCGATGCCACCATTGGCGGTGGCAGAAACCTCTGGAAACTGGGGGTTTCTGAAGAAATCGAGAGGAAGAAGACAGGGGATGCCATTATCAAAACGGTCCCCTGCGATTTTCGTCCTTTTTCGTTTTTTAAATGTAAATTACAAAATTGCCTTTAATCTTTAAACGGCCGTAACTTCTTCATATGAACTCCGTTTTGGGCATTCTTTGAGGCGTTGGATTTCATTTTTCGAGTAGAATCTAATGGTACCAAGTTTTTGCAAATTCCTTCATTTAATATTTTAAATAAAGTAAAACATTTAACATGGTCATTTCCTATAGAATGTCCAATTCATTTTTTGTTAAATGGATGCAAAAATAGCGTAAATTGCTTGGGGCATTACATCAAGTATTCAGTAGCACACACAAATATCATAGTTGTTCCTCTTGAAACCTTGTCTTATCATAAATCCATCAAACTGCTTATACCATTATTTAGGAGATTGTTTCAAGCTATATAACGACTTCTTAAGTCGACAAACCCAATCTTCCTTACCAAACATAGTGAACCCCTCTGGTTGAGCCATAAATATCTCCTCTTCAAGCTCACCATGTAAAAATGCGGTCTTCACATCAAGTTGCTCAAGCTCCATATTATGCATAGCAACCATAGCAAGAAGGACCCTTATAGAAGTGTGTTTTACAACAGGTGAGAAAATTTCATTAAAATCCACCTCTTCTTGTTGCGCATAGCCTTTAGCTACTAACATTGCTTTGTACTTTTCTAATTCTCCATTTAAGACTTCTTTCCTTTTATAGACACATTTGCAACCAATGGCCTTTTGGGAGTGGAACTAAATCCCATATCTTATTCTTCTCAAGAGACTCCATCTCTTCCCTCATGGCATTCAACCAATTATCACGATCTTTTGCTTTAATTGCTTCCTCATATGTGACTAGATCATTGTATTCAACTAACAAAGCATATGAAACGATTGATATCATCTTGATATCTTAATGGTACTTACCCTTGCCGCTTTCTTTTTCTTTCAATAGAGGAGGGCTCCTTTGTGGTGGTTTCATGAGCCAAGTCATGTGAAGTATCTGAAACAACCTCCTCGTGAGACTCTTCAACTAGTCTCTTTTCTAACTTCGTCTCCACCTCAATTGATATAATCTTTTCTACTTCATCATGCTAAGATTTCTTTTCAACTCTTTCAAACATACTACTTTCCCTAAAGACTACATTTCTGCCAACTATCTTCCTTTTAGAGATAGGATCTCATAATTTGTAACCTTTCACTCCCTTCTCATATCCCAAAAATATGCAAGGCTTGGATTTTGCATTTAACTTTGACCTTTGACCATCTTGCGCATGCACATCCAAATATCCTCATACGAGAATAATCAATTGCTTTCCCATCCAATTTATATATATATATATATATATATCTTGAGTTCAATTGCTGTTGAGGGAGATCTATTAACAACATAACAAGCCATATCAACTGCCTTAGCCCAAACTCCTTAGGAAGATTGGCAAAGAGACGCATGCACCTTGCCCTTTCTAGCAAAGTTCCATTCATCCTCTCATCTACCCATTTTGTTGAGCAGTTTCGGGTGAAGTGTAATGACAGACAATGCCTTCTTCCTCATAGAACATTTTGAACTCTCTAGATGTGAACTCACCATCATTATCAGACCTCAAAATCTTAACATGTTTTTTCGTTTGCTTCTTCATCTCTTTCTTCCATAATTTGGAAATGGTAAACACTTCAAAATTTTCCCTCATGAAGAACACCCATACCTTCCTAAGAAGTCATTAATGAAAGACACAAACCACCTTGCACCACCTTTAGAAATCACCAGAGTCGGTCCCCACACATCAGCATGTATGTACTCTAGGATTCTCCTGCTTCTATGGTTAAAAAGACTAAACTTCATTTCCACTGCTTACCTAGTAAACAATATTTGTAAAAGTTTAGTTTAGAAGACTTAATACCCTTGAGTACACCCCTTTTGTGTAATTATAACATCCCCCCTCACTCATGTGGCCCAACCTCAGATGCCATAGGGTTGTATCATCCATGTCATCACTTAAAGAGGGTATGATCACTACACTATTTGTAACTGTCTCACCAATCAACTGGTATAAGTTTCTTTTCTTCTCACCCTTCACCACAACTAATGCCCCCTTTTTAACCTTCATGATTCCATTTGTCACACTAATGCAACACCCAATAGAATCTAGGGACCCCAGTGAGATCAAATTCATTCTTAAATCTTGTACATGTTGCACATCCATCAAAGTTCTCACTATTCCAGGGTATATTTTGATTTTGATTTTACCAACGCCTACAGACTTGCACGTAGAACTATTGCCCATTAATACACTTCCACCATCACAAGAGCTATAAGTGTCAAAGATCTTCTTATGAGGAGTCATATAATAAGAACAATCGAAATCAAGAACCCAATCAAGTGTAGATGCAATACCTAAAGAAGTTGTGAGAACATCCACCTCTTCTTCCGATTGAGTGGCTATACTATCTTGCTCTCCCTCTTAAAGCTTTTTTTTCTTCAACCACTCCTCTCTCTTTTCACAGTCCTTTTTGTAGTGACATTCAAGCTTACAAAAGTGACATTTACCTTTCTTATCTTTGGACTTTGATCGAGATCTCTCATTCCATTGATCACACTATTTTGATCTTCCTCTTCCTTTTCTCAAGCTGCTTTTGACCAATCCATCACTCTCTTCCTCTAGGGTTGGCAAATTCCTCACCTCATTGGCTAGAAGAGTTGATGGAACCTCCTCCATGTCAAGAATTTCTTTTTCATATAAGATAACTGTCCTTAAATGCTCATAAGAAGACAAAAGTGACATAAGAAGAATGAGAGCCTTGTCTTCATCATCCAATTCCACTTCAATGCTAAAGAAATAACTCACAATCTTGTTAAATGTGTTCAAATGCTCCAAAAGTGGTGTACTTTCTTTCATACGAAGTGAGTATAAATTTTGCTTCATGTAGAGCTTATTTATTAGACCTTTTGTCATATATAATTTCTTAAGCTTCAATCACAAACTGGGAGACGTTTCCTTATTGAAAATATTGTACATAATCTCATCCGCTAAACACAAGTGAATTTTGCTAACTGCCTTGAGCTTTGTATCATCTCAATCTTCTTTACTCATTTCCAATGGCTTTGGAGATTTTCCATCAAGACCTTGTTGTATCAAGAAGTCTTTCACTCTCCTTTGCCATAATCCAAAGTTTCTCTTACCATCAAATTTCTCTACCTTGAACTTAGCACTTGAAACCTTTGACAGTTTACTCACCTTAGTCCTAAAACCTCACTTGGGAATTTCACTAAACACCTTATGTGCACTATAGCTACGATACCATTTTTTATGAATAAAACCCACCTTGATGATTATTAATGGAAGCCAATGATCACCTTATGACACAGAAGAATGTTTGCACTCAATGCATTGAAAGAAATCAAAGAAAAATAATATAGAGAAAGAGGAACATACACAATTAAGGAGAGACACAAGATGTACGTGGTTTGACAAGTTTGCCTATGTCCACTAGAAGAGCAACTAGAGAGAAATCTACTAATAATGAGTGATTACAAAGACCTTTAAAGGTTAACCACCAATCTTCTTCACCTTTGCCATCACAGGAAAAAACCAATAGTTCTTCTCACACTCATTGCCATAAAAAACATAGGTTTACATATATCATATAACATTTCTTAAAATGCTCATTAACTAATAAACCCAAAATTACACCAATGCCATCATAGATGTGAGATACTAAATAACAAAATAATGGTACCAAAGAACCAATAGAGTAGGCAAATATAGTATATCAATTTATTTAGTAATATATGATCACTCCACCAGACATCCCATTTTCAGTTGGTTCATTAAGCATACAACAATTACAACCATTTAGAAGTATAAGTGGGATACTTGACCAAAGAGACCATCAATCTAGTAAGAAAATCATAACCAATAAACCAAAATTGGGCATATCAACATAACACAATCAATATCCAACCAAGGAAGATAGATATAATTAGCCCTAATATAAAACTATTATATATATTTATAAAATTGTAATTTAATCTTTATAACAATACCAGTTTCTAAATTTGTATTTCATAAATTTTCTACAATATTTTTTCAAGTATGTACAAAATTGAATCTACTTGTTTTAAAATTAAGGAAATTAAATTTTGAAGGACACTTAGTTGGCCTTTGAAACCTTGCTAATTGAATTGTTTTAAAAAATAATTTCAACAGCATGAAATCAAAGTTTGAATGAAGAAGTTATGATATTTTGAATATGAATGACATTTTACTAAAAAAATAAAAAAGAGAGAGAGAAAATATATTTACTTAAAAGAGAGAGGCTCTTTTGGTAACGGCATCCCTTTCATGGTTGAAGTCAACTATCACCCAACATCAACATTGAATCCATAGCAATAGAGTAGAAAGGAAGGGAGGAGGAAGGAGAGAAAGAGGGAGAGCACAAGAGAGGATGGCTGCTGGAAATAGGTCATTGACGCTGGCGAGGAGAGAAAAGCACAGCGAGATGACGTGCAATAGAGATGTGGATCAGAGGAGAAAATGGTGGCTCAGATCGATAATCCAAACCTATGATCTTGCTTATCGTGGAGAAACAACCAAGTCCCACCAGCCATCAGGGGTGTGCATAGTTCGGTTCAGTTTGGTTTGAGGGCTCAAAGTGAACCGTACCGATACCACTGGGACCAAGATTGGACCGAACTAATTTAGCTCAGGTGAAGACTGACCGATAGGTCTTCGATCCAGACCAAAACCAGCCCCTACAGCAAGGACATCACAACCCATTTGCAGAAAAATGATTTCAAAATCATCTGTAACAGGAGTTTGAAGAAATCCACATACGAAGAAGCTTATTATTGTTGAATGAGGATTAGGTTACAGAGAAATGGGTCCAATAATTCAACAATAAAATGAAAAATAATGATAATAGTTACTTGAAGCTCCCACCCAACAGAGGAAAAATCAAATCTAGTAATAAAAATGAATGGTTTTGCACAACACATCTCAATGTAATTAAATAAAAAATTTATGAAAACATTCATTATCCAATGTTCTTCAGAACAAGAAAGAAAAAAAGAACAGCAATCTCCTCATTGTATAATAAAGAATCCACATGTGAAACCGAAAAATAGAATATATCGAACAAATCAAAGCAGTGTCAGAGAGAGAGAGAAGTTAATTTCGTCTGCATCGGGTGATGGAACTGTATCCGTGACTGTAGGGATTAGCTTGGGTCCCAGGTTGGCAATTGTAGTAGGAGGCTCCACGGCCAGAGCATCGGACTCTGTTGGCTAAAGAGCTCATCAGCAGCTTACGTAGTTATTTGTGGTCAGGATACGGCAGTTGATCTCGGTGTCCATGGCAAATTTGTCGTCTTTGAAAAAGCTTTCTCCGGAGGGGTTAGTGCAGGTGGAAGCAGTCGAGATGCAACCCAGATAGTGGTCCTCCGTGAGGGCCCTACCAGAGAAAGAGATAAAGATGCAGAGGAAGATGAAGAAAGGAAGGAGAGAGGGAACTGCCATAGCTTGTTTTCTTTCTTCAGTTCTGGATATGGTTTCTTCTTTTTTCATTTTTCTTCCTCTGTGAGAAACGAAGAAATGCTTCTCTGTTCCTGTCTATGTTGGGGGTGTGTTGGATGCATGTGGTACAGGCAAGGGAGAAAAGAGTGGTTGTTGAGGCATATGATTCGCTACAGCACCACAAGAATATGATCCCGCAGTGGCCAACACCATGAGGTTCCTTTTTCATCTATTTCAAACAATAGAATGACAAAGACTCAGAGAGAGGGGGGTCAAATGAGAATGGGAGAGGGGGGTTTGTCAAACGAGAATGAGAGAGGGGGCAGCGACATTGAGAGAGACAAAGAGGAGAACGAGAGAAGGAGATGGAGCGAGGGGAGTGAGAGGCATACTTATAGAAGGAGACGAGAGAGAGGGATATGGCATTCTCACTGGGTGGAAGGAGACGGTTACCGTAGATATCACCAGTAATCAGCGACATGAAAGAGGAGTTGCAGAGGACATCGACGGAGAGATGCTGAACGTTTCCTTGGCCACCGGAGGAAACTGATTTGTGGCCATCTCTGTGATAGGTTTAGGGCTAGGGTTTGGTTTCGAGAAATCATGCGTTAGGGGTTGATTCTGTATCTATGGAACCAGTGCTGCTTGTATCGGCACCGGAGTTGGGTTTACTATTATGCAGAGGCCGGAGAGCTCGGCGTTGAAGGAGAGCAAGTGTTGGGAGAAACAACGTGGGATGGATTACATGCTTGCTGAGAGTGAACTGTGCAGGGAAAAATAGTTTATATATATCGTGTTCGGTTTTGTCTAGTCGGGTTTCATGATTTCCAAGTGGAAAGATAGTTTACATGAAGGGAAAAATAGTTTACATATGTATAATCCATTTTAAGTTGTTCTCAGCTATTGATCTTGCCATTTGATTTACATGATTTCCAAGTAGAAGGATAGTTTATGCATGTAGCATTCAATTGTGATTTCCTGCAAGAAAAATGTGGAATTTTCTATAATCTACTACTCTATGTATGTGAAGCATGTTACTTAGTAATTCTAATCCATTATGGAAAGATAGATGAATGATGCATATTCAATGTATATGTTTGTATAAGACTGATAAATCATAGCCGTTGATATTTAGTAAATGCTGTGTAACACCCCGGATTTTTAAGATATTTTTTTATAATAATAATAATAACAACATTTTTAATAAAAGCATTTGAGATCCCATGAGAAAAGTTTTATTTATCATTTTACTAAAACAATTCTTAAAAACTTTGGGTGTTATTTTTCCTTTCTCAAAACGGCATACATATAATTTAAATACAAATAAAACAATACGCGTATCAATCAATGTCAAATAAATCGGCGCCTTTATTTTATATCAAATAAATGTCCAAAACACAATAATAATATGGCCAAGGATCTATCCATCATAACATCCTATATAAATGTCCAACATATGTCTAAACATCTCAATCAAATTCAAAATATAAAGTATACAGTCCATAATTAAATTCAAATGATAATCCTGTTTATTGACTCACATCACCATCTAAAATTCTAGGAAAAAGGATCTTCTATAGCTCTCACGGTTTCTCAACAGCCTGCCTTTCCTGTTATCGCGCTCGAGATCTAAAGCATTGCAAAACAAAGCAATGCATCAGCAAGCTATCGCTTGTGTAAGTACATAGACAATTAATGTAATAAAATAAAATAAATGAATAAAAGTCTATCATCTATGAAAATAGCAGTATCATAAGTCACGCCAACATAAATGCCAATTTATTCCATATGCTAAAATATGCATTTCATAGAGTTAAAACATGACATTAATCAATGTAAATGAGCATACAATAATAATAAGGGCACCCTAAGGTAATGGGTCCCGTGACATCGCACTAATATCACTGATCATGAGTACTCATAGCCAACCTCTGAGTATCATCACACCCAAGCATACCATCCATAACTATGCTTATCATACACGCACATATAATAAGAATATGGGTCATCATGCCGCAGTGACAACCCTCCATGGGTATCAACCACCGCCACTCTCTATCGACACCATAACGGGAGACTTAGCGTATGTCCCCATGGAAAGGCTCAAACCAGTAGTGTGGACTATCCATGTTACCAAAACCCCACCGAATGTCATCTATGGGCAGGTGTCTATTATATCATAATATCATCACATCACAATCTCGGAGGGTGGGTGGCCGGCCCTATCCCTCCTAGCATAACACCCACCGAGTAAGAGCACCCGTCATCAAATAGAAAAATACGGAAATCATATGTATATGCTAAAACTCAAGAGCACTCATAGCTCGCAATTCCCAAGACATGTCCCTCATTCTGGGATTGGCCTATAAAAGGACCAACTAATAAGCCTCTATTCTTATTTCCATGTCAATCCATGCATTTCCAATATATAATAATAGATAAGTCTCTATTTAAGCATAATTAATTATCATCATCCTCATAAAAACATTTGTCATGAGTTTATTCAATAAAAGATTTCAAATTGTAATAATCATAATGTACTCAAAGTCGCATGAAATCCATGGTAAATAATAATTGCAATTTAAAACACAATCACACATGATGCTATGTTTATGCATGGTTTAAAAATTAAGGCAAAGCATTAATTGTCGTCACCTACCTTAATGTGAGACCACTTAGCTTGCTAATAATCCCCTTAATTGGTATATTCAAGTGCACCTGTACATGTCACATCACTATTTTAAAAATTTTCTAAATTAAAAGTGGTCATTTATAAGTTTTAAGTTAAAACTAGGTCCGCGTTGTCAATACAGTCACAACGCCTCTTTCGGATCATGATTTGGACTCCTCTAACTCCCAAAAATCAAGTTTTAGTGAGAATATACTCAAAATGGGGTTGACCGACCACCATGAGGTGGTCTATACCGGCGGCGCTGGTTTCCGCCTGTTTATACCGGCGTAAACCGGCGTCACGAAGACGCCTACCCTCAAAACGCTCCTTGGGGACGCGTCGTGTGCATCCTCGTGATTGTGATGCACGCGGCAGTGCGTTGCGATCGCCAGGATGCCGTGCGTCTTGATGTCCCGAGACAACCCACGTGGGGGCTCCCGCGCAATCGCCGCGTGCGCGCGTGATGACTGCTAGTCGTGCGCTGTTCCCCTTGGTGCGTCATGCAATGCGTCCCGACGTCAGCACCAGGGTGTCGACGCCGTCGCCGTTTTGCGCCATTTTTCTCAGAATTTCCTCTAGAATTCATTTATGCCCTCCTTTTGCACTGATTTTTTCAAAAACCATATGTTTTTAAATGATTTTTTCCAAGTTCTTAAAAACTTTCCTAGGTACTGGTTTTCATGTTTTCTGGAGAAACCCACCGTTGAATCTCTCCCAAATTTAAAGGGTTTGATCTTGGGTCTCTTGTGCACTAGTTGGACGGTGCGATTTTCAAATAAATGTGGTTTCATCCATGAAATCATACTCCAACAGTAGCGTGCACAGAGTTCCCAGGAAAAACGTGATTTTTCCTGATTTTAATTATATTTCTAATTTATATTTCCTATTTAATAAATACATAAATTAGGGTTTAAGGCTTACCTCGTCTGGCTGGGGTTGATAGTCGTTGTCGGAGCTCCATTCATCGAAAAAGTTCAAGTTTTTCAAAGCTAGGGTTACTGAGTGAAACGCTCAAAGTGGAGCGTTTTGACTCTTGGGGAAGGGTAGATAGAGACTTAGAGTCTTAGGGGAAGAGAAACTCTTCCCTTCACGCCTCTTTCCATGGTTTCTCCAGCGATTTTGCTGGATCCAGGTAGAGGCGTGTGGAAGACGGGAGTGCCATTATCAATTTGGGCCCCTGTGTAATACGTCTCTGTCAAATGATTAAAATGCCCCTATAACTTCAACGGCTCCTAACTCCCTCGTTTGAGCTCCGTTTTTCACGTTCTTTGTGGCGTTGGACTTGTATCGATGAGCATTTTCAAATTCTTAGGTTTTCAGGAAAAATTTCTATCTATAAATTTTTAATTTAATTTATTTAGTAAATTCTTAATTTATACTAAAAAATTAAGGATATTACATGCTATACATGAGATTTCTTCAATTTTGATTGTGAATGGATGGCTACATATATTGTTGCCACTTATTTTGGGCATATATCAATTGAAAGTATGCTTTATGGCATTTTATGTGAACGATTATGGAAAGTTTTTTATGATGAATGAATTTAGAAGAGTGGCTATATGGATTGTTTACAATGATGATATGGACTTGAAAAGGTCAAATGTAGGCTTGATTAAGTTGAGTCGAGTATTATTGGGGGTAAAATCCCTTGGTTGTTATGCTAATAAGACCAATTGGCCACTAGCTTTTGAAATAAGATACCTGCCCTAAGAGTCATATTGACGGGAGTATTGTATCACGGGGAGACTACTCTCTTGTGACCTAGTGCCCCATGAGGACTGTTCTAGCTTGTGTTATATTCATGGCTAAATGTAGTTGGATGCGAGTCATTTACGTATGTAGTATACGGTATAGTCATTGGGCATGGTCCGACATGTCGCTCGTCGTCAAGGATATTGACCATTACTTAGATGGGCATGTGGTGGGATCTACCACTCACTGATGAGACAAATTGTGATATGTCATTCTTTGACTGAAGTCCTAATAGGTTTATATGTGAGATTTGAAAGAAATAGTAAATGTCCTTTTTTAGAAATAGTTGATTTTTGTAAAAGTATAAATGTTTATATTATTTATATGACGCTTGTGATTTAAGTTGTGGTTTTCAAATTACTTGTTTAGGATTGTTTCTATTGAGTCTTTGAACTCATCCCTATAAAAAATCTAAGCTAAAGCACAAGAGGACTAGGAGTCAACTAGAAGAAGTTGCACAAGGAGAAGTAGAAGAAGAAAAGTTTGGATAAAAGTAGTTAGTTCAACTTATTATTATTTTAATTTTTCAAACTACGAACACTTAAGATGAATGTGATAAGACAGGCGACATCAATATATTTAATATAAAATATGACTTGAATTTAAATTCCTTATCATTTAGACTTTGACCAAGGAATCCTAAAATGATATGATTTTTATTCCTTATTATATGTGAAGGATTTTGTTTAAATGACATCGGGCTGAAGGGTTTAATTGAGAAAATATGTATGTATTGTATATTTTGCATATGAAAAAAAAAATCCTCCATGAAAGTTTCCTTTCCAATTTTTATTTCAAAATTTTTTTTTTAATAACTGGGTCTCCATATTTGTCTACATCCCCAATTGTTATGTTGGAAGATGGCTTCTTTGGTTTGAGTATAGTTTATTAAGTTTCCTCATCCTTGGAAACAAATCAAATTGTTTAATGGAGCTTGGTCACTTTGTCTATGATTGAGTCTCATGGACACTGGTTTTGAAGGATCAAAATTCACATGGACAAATTTGAGGTAAGGAAATGTAAATGGTAGAGAATGTCTATGATTGTGCTCTTGTTAATATTCGTAGCAATGGTACTTTTCTCAAAGGTTAACCTAATTCATCTACTAAGAATGAGTTTGTATTATCACCCCCTCTTTTTCAAATTCGGGTTGGATGAGAATCAAAAGGTCTTCGTCCCTTTCATTTTGAAAATATGTGAGTTGATCAAAATATTCTTGAGGAATAATGGAATGCCCAAAGGAGATCCCCTAGTTTTGCCTTTTGTAGAAATTTGGAATCCCTTAGATAGGCCTTGAGAAAATGGAAGCATCACGCATTCAAAAATTTTAAGGCAAATATAGATGCATTATACAATGAATTGGATGTGGTCCAAACCCTGAGCTCAAGTAGTCCTTTTAATGCCCTAGATGAACGGGAGATTCATATCCTTGCCCATCTTCATGAGCCATTAATCACGTAAGAAAAACATTAGGCTCAAAAGCCTAGGATTTAATAGCTAACTCATGGTGATATTGACACTTGGTTTTTTTCATTTAGTTACCAACACCTATACAGGTAAGTAAAAAATTTGCACTATTCAAAATCATTTGGGATACAATCTCAAAACTTAGAAGGAAATATCTTCCTTTATTTTCTCCCATTTCTAAAATTGTTTTGAAGATCTTTCGAAGGCTGAAAATTTTCTTCCTCCCAGCTTATTAGATCAAATATTTTTCATCAATAGGCAAAAGTTCTTTTTATCCTAGTCTCTTTCTTAGAATGTAGAAAAGTTCTCTTCCCTAGAAAATAATACATATATGTACTTGACTTGATGGATTTAACACAAACTTCTTTAAAGCTGTGTGGGATAAGATTAGATCATGTGGCGGATTTGGTAAATTTATCTTTTGAATCTGGTCATATCCTTAGGAAAATCAACCAGTCTTATTCTCAAGGAACATGGGGCATATCACATTTTCAAATTCTGCCCTATTAGTTTATGTAAAGTGCTATATCAGATCCTTACATAAGTTTTTGTTAATAGGCTTGGGCCCTTTTAAAGTGTATTATTAGCAAATTAGGCCAAAGTATTTGGGACAATGTATTCCTCATCCATGAAAATTTTACCTAATTTAGATTAAGAAAGAAGCAAAGAGGTGGAAACATTGGTGTTAAAATGTACCTCCATAAAGCTTTGATAGCTTAAAATGGAGTTTTCTTGAGGAAGCACTCTCAATTTTGGGTTCCATCGTAGGTGAATCTCTTTAATTATGAGTTATGTTTCTAGTGTCTCCTTCTATGTTCTTATCATGGCGAACCATTCAAAATTTTCACATAGAGCAAGGTTCTTTGCCTAGACGACCCTTTATTGTCTTATCTTTTTGTCCTTTGTCCGATATTCTCTCACTTAGCCTTCGTGGTGCTATATCTAGAAAATAATTGGATCCACCTAGATTGTTTTATAATAATCTAGTAGTTTCCCATCTTCTTTGTGTGGATGATCTCTTGATTTTTGTAGCAGCTTCTATGGTGAATTTGTTGCCAATCAGACATATTTCAAAAGCTTTTGGTAATGAGTTGCGATTGGTTGGAAACCCATCCAAATCTTTGCTAGTTTTTTTGCTAATGTATCATATATTGCTTAGAGGTTTCTCAAGAAAATTTTAAAAGTTCTTAAATAGTTGTTCTTTGATAAATACTCAAGATTTCCCCTACTGAATTCGAGGCCTTCCAAAATGCCTTTCTTTATTGCAAAGGATCATGTTTTGTCCCATCTTGATAATTGGAAAGCCAGACTCTTGTCGAGAGCTAGGAAGGTTCAACTTGTTAAATAGTACAGGAAGCATAGCAAACTATACCATTTTTGTTTTAGGTTTCTTATGTTTGTCATTTTGGAAGGGGAGCCTTGGCGCAACAGTAAAAGTTGTTGTCATGTGATCTTGAGGTCACGGGTTCAAGGCGTGGAATCAGCCTTTTGCAAAAATGCAAGGTAAGGCTGCCTACTTTAGGCCATTGTGGCCCACTCCTTCCCCGGACCCCGCATAGGTGGGAGCTTCGTGCACTAGGGCTGCCCCTTTATGTTTGTCATTTTCTAATATGGACAGATTCAATGAAATTTAATATGGAGATCCAGGGAGATGATAGGAGAAACCATCTAGAAGCTTGATTTGATGTTTGTCAACCAAAAAGAGTGGGAAGTTTGGTTTAAGAAGACTTAAGGAGGTGAATAAAGCCTTTTCATGTAAAGTTGGTTGAAAATTTGTGGTTAACTAGGAGTTGATTTGGACACATTTTATTTAGGCCAAATACATTTCTAAGTACAGTTTTTAGGACTATTGAAGAAAAGGAACGATTTGACTCCATTGCATGGAAATCCATTCTACAAGTTAGGGATTTACTCTGTCTTGGAATAAAAATGGTGTTGAGAGTGGGGGATAGAATTCAAGTTTGGAACAATGAGTGGATTGGCCAATAACCATTGGCCTCTTCAGTCAACGAGGAGTTTCTTGCCTCCCTAAACAAAAATATGTGTTTTAGTACTCTGTTAGGCCAAACCATGATTGGAAATTTAGAATAGAGATATACTTAGCTCATGGCTAAAACACATTAGACATCTCATCCTAAGGGAAGGCTTGTCATCCAAAATCTTCGATTGAGTTGATTTGGGCCTTAAACAATATTGGCTATTTTACTATTAAACCATCATACATTTAGCCAAAAACCAACAAATCCAAAACATGTCCCTTGTATGAAATCCATTTGGTTGCCTCCTTGCTAGCCTTGAGTTAAAACTTTCTTATGGCTTTGAGTGAGGGGAAGGCTTCCTACGCCAAATTTAAGCTCTTGGGGTCCAAATGTTGTTTAACGTTGGATGCCCTTTTTGTCTTTCTGAGCAGGAGACAAATTTCAATGTCATCTTCTATTGTTTCAAAGTTCTTCCTATTTAGAACATGCTTTGGAGTATATTTCATTTTGCTCCAAATTCCCCCTTCACCTTTTCCCAAGTTAACTTTTTTATTTCTTAAAAAAAACCCTTTCTTTGGTAGGCAAGGCCTTCTTTTCACTCTTGCCAACTCATACCCTGCTTGGAAGATATGGAATGCCTAAGATTTTTTGCTTCACTCCTCTTAGATCTACGTTGAGAGGATTCATTGTCATTAGTAACCCTAGTTCAAAAAATTGGAAATTTTGGTCACAATCCAAAATTTTTAGTCGAGATTAGGAGGAAGTCCTCTCTAGGTAGAATCAAGTTAGACTAACACTAAAACTTGCGTTGGTCATCTAAGTTATTGCTAGTCGCAAAAAATTTGTTCTTTTAAGCTAAATTTTGATGTGGTGATTAGGGGAAATCCAAGTACATGGATAATTATTCATGACAATTACGAGAATATAGTTGTGGCTTTTAGTGTTTCTCTGGGTCACAAAATGAATAATTATACCAAATGATTTGCCCTGTTATTCAAACTTACCCTGCTATTGATTTTCAAGTTTGCAACTTACAAGTGGAAAGGGATTTGCTCTTGGTTATGAGCTTATTGAAATCTCTTGGGGAGAGAAAATGGTGCAGGACCAGGATATGACATTACAATGGGAGATTCGGATGATGTTTGGAGCAACAATGGCAATGCTCCATCGGGTTTCTTTGCAGAAAATTAATCACACCTTTTTGGGAGGGAAATGATGTGACTAACAAATAGGCCAATTTTACTTTTTCTATTGTTAGTATTGCTATTTGAAAGGATAATGCTCCAAGTTATTAGAGACGTTTTATTTGATGATGCAAGGGGGATAGCATACCCCACAATTTTGAGTCCTTTTATTTTAATTTTGTGTTTTATGTTAAGAGGATAATATACATTTATCCCTAAAACTATTCACTTATGGCACTTTAGTCCTTAGTTCCAAAAAAATAGTTTATTCCTTGGAACCATTAGTTTGGATTGCATTTTAGTTCTTCTGTTAACTTTCCATCAGTAGAAGTAACTATTGAGTCTCACCGATAACGTGTCTTGCAAAAATGCAAGGTAAGGTTGCATACTATAAACCCTTGTGGTCCACTGCTTCCCTAGACTGAGCATATGCGGGAGCTTGGTGCATTGGGCTGCTCTTTTTTTATTTTCTTAAAATGATAAAAGTACACTTTAGTCCTTAAAGCTCCAAAACAACAATTTAGTTATGAGCTTAAAGTGTTGCTTCTAGAGCTCAATTGTTAGTTCTCCTGAAGGAAAATTTAAACCAATAATTACAGAGACTAAATTAATTTTCTAGAACTTTGAAGACAAAAGGGTCTTAAATTAATAATTTCAGGCACGAAAGTTATTTGTCCCATGGATCGTCTCGGATGGGGCTGCTATTAGTGGGATCTCGACTACAAATGGAGATAATCTTTACCATCCAAGGCCTAGTAGCCCACTTGAAACTGCCCATCTCTTGGGCTTGTACCTATGACGGGTTCTCAAACCTAAAGAAACAGTCTTTCCAATAGTAATATGCGCCTAGAGTTTGGTGGCGTAATTTGTTTGCCTCCGTTTCGCTGTCTTTCCGAGAAGAAGAAGGCGAAAGGAGGGATTGGAAGAGAAACGAAAAAACATGGGCTCGGAAGAGGATTTACTTCTCAAAAGCTTCTTGGCCGAAGTCAGCGAAGTTGAGAGGGACAACGAGGTCGCAAGGTCATTTCTCTCGCTATCTCAAAACTGGCATTTCTTTAATTCTTCTGGCCTTTCTTCATGTTCGACCAACCGTGTTGAATTTGTGGTTTGTCAGATTACATGAATGTTTTTTTTCGTATTTAAACGTCATTCACCCGTACTCCATGTATATTCGTTATAGAATACTGGTGTTACCCTGATTTTGTGTGGAAAAATTGCGTAGCTACCTTCTACCTTCTTCTTCATGCCCTTGAGGTATATGTCAATGTTTAACGTAATGGAAATGGCAGAATTGGTACAGTAATTTCTGGGTTTTATGTTTTCCAGTGTACAGTTCGTATGGAGGCAAATATTAAGTAACTAGAAAAGAAGTCAGGTATTGAATTACTATTACCATTCATGAGGCGGACTGCTGAATCTCCATTTATACTGCTTTATGAGACATAAATATGAATTTTCTTTTTGAGAGAAGGCGTGAATTCATTGAATTGTAAAGATGGAAATGGTTCGCGAAGGATACGAAATGCCCAACATAACAGGGCAGAAACAATAATTAATCCTTAGTACCACCATCTTTAGGTTAAGCACAAGCTTTGTTGGTAACTGACTGGAGACTGTGCGAAATAGAGACTGAGACTTTATGGTAAGCATGAACTGTTTCAATTCTCAGAAAGATCGATCATGGGATGGTGCATTGTATAGTTGACTACCTGTTGAAAAAATATTGGCATCCTTATTGGGTTGATTCTCTAGCATTTGAAATGCATTTGCAGGAATCCTGTGCTAAGCCCTCCAAAAAATGAGTGCCCAAACAATTTTGGCGTCTTTATAGTATAAATTGCTTGGGTCTACTTGAGAGATGACCGGAAGAGCTGTTTAGTTGGAGGATTTTGGCAAATATTTTGGTGAAGTAGAAAGAAGACGAAAGTTGGACTATGGATTGATAGTTTATTTTGAAAGGGTTGAGATATGAAGATTTTGGAGATTGTTTGGATTGTCTATGATTGATGTCATTACTTTGGGTAACATGAACTTTTAGGAATACTTTATTTCTGTTTCCATTTTCTAATTACCGTAAATTCCTTGGGATTAAAAGTTGAGTATTTGACGTTGAGAATTTGATACTATGCATTATTTATGAGCAAGAAGTGTCGCAGCTCTCTCATTGCTAGCTGTATGTTTCCATTCATTGTTAACATGAGATGCGTTGACTAGAATTTCAATGCTTGATATTCATCCAAAAAATCTAGGGTTCTTGTCAGGAATTATTTCATTGATCCGTCTAGCCTGCTTTCTTTGGCCCTTTCTTTCAGTCGCAAGGCTTGTACTTCAGCTTCCTCTTCTTCCTGCGTAGCTGATAGCTAGCATTTTGCTACCTTGCTGGCCATTGTTCTGGTTGCCTCTTACCAATTTGTTTTCTTTGGAGTGGAACGTTTTGCTGTTATGGACATTCCAAGGGTTCCACGTTGGAAAAGACAGTAGAAATATTGGGATAAAAGTTAGAACTTGAGAAAAACAAAAGGGTAAACATCTGGAAAGTCTTAAAATCATTGGAACAACCTAGTGTAGGAATTATACATGCAGTTGTTGTTTATGGCATTCACCTCATGCAACAACCATAGAGTTGTTTATTCATGAGCATAACCAGATCTGCAGTTCTCAAATAACCTGAAGTTAGTAAGAAACTAAAGCCTTCAGTGTAATATGCAATACATATATCATAAACAGAAGTAAAAATTGGATAATTATTTCAAATGTTTTCAGTCTTAATTATCTTAATCTTTGTCTCTTCATCATTTCAAGAAATTATCAGCTTTGAATCCATCCTCTTCTGCGAAGAGGAGCCTTGGTACAACAGTAGAGTTGTCGTCGTGTGACCTTGAGGTCATGGGTTCAAAGCATGGAAACAGTCTCTTGCAAAAATGTAAGGTAAGGCTGTGTACAATAGACCCTCGTGGTCTGCCTCCCTGGACCCTGAATACGCTAGAACTTTGTGCACTGAGCTGCCCTTTTTATCCATCCTCTTCTGCCCGCCCCTATTTTGCACCAAAACTTGGTCTAGTGAAGTGCCCATTAAGGTCATCCTTGCTTAAACACATGGGATTGTCTATTTGCTATCTACTCCTGCAGGACATTTCTGTCTGAAGATGATTAGGTAAATGTTATTGATCTATATTCTACATGCATAATGGTACTCATATTCGAATTGGTATTTTTTACATATAAATTAAGTAAAACATGAGAACAGGAAAAGATCAATTGCACTTGGTCAATATACGTTTCTTGAAATTGAGGTTCTTGTGGGTGAAAACCAGATTATCTTGCCACTGTAACTACAAATCTTCTGTACACATAAGTGAAATAAACTCTGCGTAGGAAACAAATTTCACTACAAAGAAAAATTGCTGTAGTTGGCTTCACTTGTGGTTCCAAATAGTCATGGTCAAATTGAAATGACATGATACTGAGAAAACTCATTAATTTGAGGATTTAGTATCCTGTGTGGAAAGGTGTAGCAGCAGCCTAGCAAAGGCATCTAATGAGCCTTTTGTAGTCTCTAGATTGCTTGAGAAATTGTAGCTGGAAAATAAGGCCTACTTAAGGAAGTACCTGTGAGCAGCTGATCCTCTTTATCCTCAATCATGCTTGGCATGGGCATGTCTGGCCCGACTTCTTACGTTTCAACCTCTCCTATTGCTTCACTGGGCTTGTCCATGACTGATTGTAGCAGGCTTAACTTCACAATCCACTAGGTGAATCACTCACACCAACAGGTCACTATTTTAGAATCATTTGACTTAGTGGACAGTAGCCTTCTGCTTCCATCTAATTCCTCTTGAGTATTGTCTCCCTCACCTACCCCTATTGCAGAATTCTCAAAATCATCCTCAGAAGGAGGGCTATCTTCTTCCTGTCTATCCAGGGTCATGAATGAATATCCCTTTGCATTTTCCTTGGTTTTACAATCCTTGTCTTGAATCTGAATTCTCAAGTCTCTTTACAAGCAAGTTTACTTGAGAATCTCTGAATTGGATTACTGCTAAGGCTTCGAACCACAATTCATGGAGCAATATGACCATCTTTTGAACTGTTGAACCTCAAACCTGAAAGGAACTGCAGCCATGAATCTAAGATAGACATAGGAAGAACTATACAATGATCTGACCCGGTTCTTGGTAAAGTATCTGCAAAGCTTGGAGCCCTGCTAACCAAACTGCTGCAAACTAAAAACTCGTCCAATGTACTCAAGGGGAGAGAAGATTTCTGATTGGCCATGCAAAACCCATTCTAGACAAGGGGAGACCAAATAGATACTGATGATTAACGAATTTAGATGATGAAGACATTCTCAGTGGTTATTCTTGCCATAGATCTGAATTCATGCACAAACTGGATTCTAGCAGACTCACAGACCACATGCCAAGGTAGATCTTGTCTGGGTTACATCTCATCAACATCAAAGATCTTATCTAGGTTACTTCTCATCAAATTCTTTCTGCAGCTGCTCTCTCCAATAATCATCATTCAGACTATTTAGAAACAGTTGAAGTAGAAAGGGGATAAAAAATGCCCAATACACATTTCCTCACGTTAGACTTCACTTTTGGCTAGGGGTTTACTAAATCACTAACTTTGCATGAAATATGCTGAAACAAAAAACTCATGCACAGACCCTCTCCATCACTGCTCTTATATTTGTTACATGGACCAGAGGACAACCCAACACTCCTAACCAATCTCAAGTAAGACACTGCTGTCAACTCCTGCGAATTCTTCTCCATTTTCATTTCTTGAGAAGAAAAAACCATTCCTCACCCCCCTAAATTTCAAGATCCTATCTGTGTTGATGGAATCTGAAACCCTTCCCTCCCCACTTGCCTCATGCAGTTGGAATGTAACAGTAACACCATGACTTCAGCTGCCATTCAATCTTTAATTTTTTGCAGAGGCAAAGTTGACCATATCTATCTTCTTCAGCCACTGAATGATTCACACAAGAGACATGCTTTTCTGAGCTGATCTGTCCTTTGGGTAAGAAAGGTGAACAGTTCCATTGCTTCATTCTGCGTAGCTTTGATAATGTGACTAAGAAGTAGGTATACTTGTGTTCTCCACCTATGATCCTACCATATGCTCATCATTGACCAACCACATTTCATATCGGCTGTCTTATGTGCAGCCGCCACTTGATCTGGGAGACATATTCATCCAAGAAGTTCTGGGTGGGTGTAGTCCTCTTAATCTGATTGTTGACTGGCATATTAGTGGACACCACTTCAGGACCTAAATAACATAAACACTAAAAATTTCCTTCACAGAACAGTTATTTACTAATTGTCACCAACACCACAGCCATCAGTTCTGGACTATCCGAGGGCCAATGTCTCACTCCAGATGCGGAGGCAAGTCAGGATCTGAACCACCATTTGCACTGCAGCCACTCCCCCTGTAAGCCTAAAACACACCCACCCAAACCCACGTCTTGTGTTCCCATGACAAAGAAGATAACATCTCACTCACATTGTGATGGAGCAATTTTAATCAAGTGCAATTTACCAAGTTTAAATCTCAATAGAACAAAGGAAACCTTAGGGAGAAACCATAGAAAAGCCCTACAAAACCAAGAGAAGTTTTTTCTTCTTTCACTTAAGTTATATAGAAATTCTTGAACCCAAGAATTAAGATGACAAGTTCTTTATTACTCAAAATAGAATAAGTGCTTAGAATAGTGAAATAGTGTGGTTGGCCAAAATGAGGATCCAAATTGCATGGGCAATCGGTCATACATGTAAAGGGTTCTGCACCCATGATTAAAAATTTAAAATAGCGAGAGGTTTGTGATGATTTTAAAATCTTTTCTACTAGGTAATCTATTATCCTTATGCATGAAGATAATAAATTCGGTCATTGTGGTCATTTTTTTATTTTATATTTGTAAGAAAAAACTGTGAGAAAACCTTGTAGAATGAGTTCTAATTCATTGGAATTAGAGAATGAGACATCTATTCCATGATTGGAATGAAGGGGGATACATGTTGTAGCATGATTTTGAATTAGAAGAGAGATTTCAAGAAATGACAGATAAATGTAAGTCAGTTATTTACACGTTGACGTAGTCCCCCTATTTAAAAGCCTACATAAATACTCTCACTTAAAATCACCTATGAGGAGTATAATGGTCCTAATAACTTAAAACATAATAAAACAGCAAAATAGATTTAAATAACACCCAAACTATGCCAAAAGATGCTAACTACTCCTAAGTGCTTCTAGGCTTGGAAATGCACTCTTCCTGGCTTTGGCATGATCAATGCCCTCAAGGAAAGTATATGTGCGTTCTTGTACTGGTACATCAGTCCCCTCTACTTCTAGAGAACTCATCCTTGAATTTGCCGGTGTTAGAGTAGACGGATGGTACCCAAACAAATCTAGCACGTTAAAAGTTTTGGAGATCCCCATCGAGTCTGGAATGTTGATGATATAAGCATTTTTGTTGAGCTTCTTGAGGATGTGGTTTAGCCCCATCTTCCTTGGTTTTAACTCATTGTATTTACCCACTGGAAAATGCCATTTTGATAAGAATACCATCACTTCATTGCCGACCTCAAATGTCTTGGACCTATGATGTTGATTTGTAGTTGCCTTATACTTTGCATTACACAACTCCAAATGTTTCTTGACCTCATGAACAGAGACAATAAATCAGTAAAATGGTTTGCTGCTACTTTATAACCAGGAATGGAGGAAGGTGGACAAGGTCACTAGTCTACTTTAGAGTCCTTCCATAAACCACCTCAAATGAAGTCTTTACTGTGGAGTGGTTCTGCATGTTGTTGCAGGCAAACCTAGCTTGTGCTAGTGCAACATCCCACTGTTTGGGCCGATGATTCCAAATGTGCGATGGACAGCCTCTGTCTGCCATCTGTGGGTGGATGAGAAGTATTTCTAAATTGGAGTGGCAAGTTGAAATGACGCCCTAAATTTTTTCTAAAGTGACTCAAAAACTTTGAGTTGCGATCAGATGTAATGGACTTTGTAATTCCATGTAAATGCACCACTTCTTTAAAGATTATATTGACAATAAAAGTCGCATTAGCAGTCTTACAACATGGTACAATGTGTGCCATCTTTGAAAATGTGTTTACCATTACTAAAACTGAATTGTGCTGCCTTTGGTGCGTGAAAACCCTAAAACGAGGTCCATGGGCGGATCCTCCCAAAGACCATTAAGAATTGGTGATGGCATATACAAACTGGTATTCTGCACGTGCCGTTTGCTGGTTGCCCAGTGGCACAACCTTGTACAAATCTGACGACATTACGTTTAAGGTGTGGTCAGAAATAATGCTTCTCAACCATCTCTGTGGTCTTACCTCATCCAAGATGGCCACCTAATCCTTCACTGCAGAATTCTTTAAGGATTTGGTTGCATAGTGAACTTGCAGAACAAACATGAAGCCAAAAATAAAAAGCCATCATGTAGCAAATACTCACTTGGTTGATTAGAGTTGCAAACCTCCTAGATTTGCTGAAAATCCAGATATGTGGCATATATTTTTTCAAGCGTTTGAAACTAGTAACCTTTGTAGTTAAAGTTTTCAGCAAAGTAACTCTCGTTCTCAAGAAGTCAGCTACCTTATTCAACTCACTTGACTTATTCTTGAGGACAAGCATGAATTAATCCAACGAGCACGTAGATGATTAAAATTTGTTGGATTGTCAATGTATTTAAGTGCCTCATGATCAATATAGAGCACAGGCTCTCACTGAACTAAGTAATGCTTCCAGTATTTCAATGCTTGCTCCACAGTATACAACTTGTGAACATAGGTGGACCATTTGTTGCGAGCATCACTAAGCTTCTCACTATAAAATGCAACTGGTTGACCCTCTTGAGAAAGTATGGCTCCAATCTGGAGGCAAAAAAATCACACTCCACTTCGAACAACTTATCAAAGCTTGAAACGGCAAGAACTGAAGCAGTAGCAAATCTGTCCTTGATGATCTGAAAGTGCTTTTCTGTCTCTAGAGTCCAAAGGAATGTGCCTTTCTTCAAGCAATTAGTCATAGGACTAACTATGGTGCTGAAATTTCGTACAAAACAATGTGTAAAATGGTGGCTAAACCATGAAAAGACTTCACCTCATGAATGTTCTTTGGAGAAAGCCATTCCCGTATAGCTTTTATCTTCTCTTCATCAACTTTGATATCCCCATTGTTGATCACATAACCTACAATACTGGCTGATTTGTCAGAAAATTGCACCTTTTCAAGTTCATATGTAACTCATGCTCTTGCAAGATGGAGAAGGTCGTGCGTAAATCAGCAAAGTGGTCGGATACATATATGTTATAAATGAGTATGTTGTCAAAATATACCATGACACATTTTCCAGTTAGCAGCTTCAGTGCATGGGTAATAGGGTGCATAAAGGTGCTTGGTGCCCAAATGGCATAACCAACCACTCATACAATCCTTCTTTAATTTTAAATGCAATTTTCTACTCATGTCATGGGCGTATTCTGATTTGGTGATAGCCACTTCGCAAGTCAATTTTTGAGAACACTCGTGCACCACCTAGCATGTTTAGCATGCCATCTAAACGAGGAATGGGAAACTTGTATTTCATGATGATCTTGTTTATTGCCTTGCCGTCCACACACATGCCTCAGCTACCATCCTACTTGTTGTTAATAAGCTGGGACAACACAAGGACTCATATTGACCTGAATCAATCCCTTACGCAACAACTTCTCAACGTGACCTTGAAGGATCTCATGTTCCTTAGGGCTTATCTTGTAACGTTCAAGGCTCAGCAAACTTGCACCTGACACTAGATCAATGGCATGCCGAATATCTTACATGGGTAGCAACTTATCAGCAAACACTGCTACAAAATCCTCAAAAGGAGGCCTCAAACTCTCTGGTATCTGAGTGGGTTGTGGTCCTTCTCCTTTTGCTACCATGAAATAAATTTCTCCTGTTCTCCTACAATCCTCCACAAGTTTCTGTGAGAAGAAGGACACGTCCCTCCACTTGAGAAGCTTTAGATTGGTCGTTCATGCCATAACAACAAGAGCAATTTTCTTTCCATCTTTGCAAAGTATGGATAGGTTGTCCTTCTCATTATGAGTAACATCATAATCATACTATCAGGGATGCTCCAAAATAATGTGACTAATATCCATATCCACAACGTCAAATAAAACCTCACCAAAACAAACATTGCCCATTGAAAAGGGAACCTTACATTGGTGTGTGATGTGCTGCTGATGGCCATTCTGAATCCACCTAGCTTGGTATGGTGCTAGATGTATGTCATGTGTAGTCCCAACTTTTCAACCACCACCTTTGCTACGATATTTTCTTCACAGAGGCTGTCCACAATTATGTTGCAAACTGGCCCTTTCACTGTGCGCTTGGTGAGAAACATTGTATGGTGTTGTGACCTAAGTGTAATATGTTTTGTCATATTTAAAAGCCGTTTTAACACCCCAAAGCTTCTTCTCTCATCTACTTATTCCCATTGTGCATCTTCTAAATCTCTTGCACCATGGCCATCATCAATATACACGTGTAGTTGCAGATCAGGTTGCTTGTCATCCTGTTTAACCAGTGCATTAACACCCTTAGTACGTGCTTGTGGGCAATTAGAAGAGATGCCCGTGTTCTCTACAACGATAACATTTGTTTTCCTTCAAAAAAGCATATCGATTTGCTTGCTGGTTAGATTGCGTGCCTTGGCGAATTAATTGCCTGTGAGATACTAAATTCTTCTTCTCATTGGCCTGTTTGACAAGAGGATGTTCCCCAAAGACTCTCTTCAAAGAAGTAAGCTGCTAGTCACGTATTGTAACTTCTTTTCTCTTTTGCTGTCTCCCATCAAAACATGAAGATTGTACTCCATACATCTGCCCTGATGATTGGCCCTGGAAAGAAATTTTTTCTAATTGCATCTCTGCTTTAATGGTCAATTGAATAGCTTCACTCAAAACTCCAAATCTCTTACATTTCTACCTTCTCTTGTAAAATGGGTTTCAGACCACCACTAAAATAGTAGGCTTCATGGAATCAGTCTCCATGTACCCATTGCACGCAGAAAGTCTAAAAAATTCTGTGGGATATTCTTGAACACTTTGCATACCTTATTTACAGCTTTGATAATGCATACACAACATTTACTCGTAATCAAGTGGAATGAATTGGCCTCATACAAGCCATTTTATACGCAGCCAGGACCTCATTGATGCTTTTTCTGTCCTTATTCGCGTCCTCTGTAACTACTCCCGCCATACACACGTGCCTCCTTTCAATTTGTAGGCCACAAACTTCACCTTCTTTTGTTCTGGGTTCTCTGCATAGTGAAATAATCATTTACCCTCTGTGAACTAGTCCAAAAAATCCTTAAAGTGCAACTTCCTATTAAAAAATTAAAGATTTATCTTCATCTTGCAATATGTTTCCTAGTAATTTCCTCCTTGGAATTCTTGTCGATCCCCCATAGAAAGGCCTATATCCTTCAAATCGTTCCTTCTAAGCATCCATAACATCCTCTTCATCGCTAGAATCCTCTGGAGGAATAAAACTTTCCTGTCGTTTGATTTCAAAAATTGGTTCAACACGATCAATTGGTTGAACAACATGGTTTTCCAGTCATGCCCTGGGGTTTTGTGTACAACCCTTCTCGGAATTACTCCACCATGAGCCCCATCTTTTATGGGAATAGTTCCTCGCTGTTGGATTTGCAGATTCGTCATTGCCTTGTTCATTTGATGCATAGATGCCTATAAACCCTGGAGTTTTCAAGATAACGCCCATCATGCTATTGTTATCTTGTAGAACAGCGGCACCTCCATCTCTGTTGGAACCCATTGCAGTGATCTTGCTGCTCTGATACCACCTTGAGGGAGCCATTTCGATGAAGAGGGGATTTACCAAGCTAAAATCTTAAAAGAACAAAGGCAAGTCCTAGGGAGAAATCTTAGATAACTCAAGAGAAGTCTTATTTTCTTTTAATAAGATGTAAATCACTTTTATATAACTAGTCCCCGATTTAAAACCCAAAATATAATAGAAAGACGTAAATATCCTCACTTAAAGTTATTTATGAGGGTGTAATGATCCTAACAACTTAAAACGTAAAATGAAACAGAAAAATAGACTTAAATGACACCTAAACTATGCCAAAAGATGCTAGCTACTCCTAAGTGTTTCTAGGCTTGGAAATACTCTCTTTCTTTGTGGATTTGGCATGATCACTGCCATCAAGGAAAGTATGTGTGTGTTCCTCTAAATCTTATTGACTCTAACAAAAGGTGCTGCTGTCTGCTGCTGCTATGGCATGGTCCTCCAAACAGCCTAGTCTGCTAACAACGGCTAAGAGATCATTCCTGCCTCTATTCTTATTTTTTGTAAATAGGGTATTGGAGTGGCCCCTCCTCACAATATGATAGAGTGAAAATTTGCTGTATGCAAAATTTCTCCCCTCGTGGCCCTTCTAGATGAGTTTTATGACTGCCCCATTATTATCTTTCCACCTTCAATTGATAATAAATGGCATATGCTTCTAAAGCAACTCTCATTTCCAGATCTACATTCACCACTATTAATGTCTTCTATTAATCTTGCATTGGCAATTTCATGCTCTCTAAAGTGTATTTATATCTGATACATGGACTTTCTGTATGATATCTACCTCTCTTATTTTATTGTCTATATGTCGTTGGCTCTAAATAAACTATACAAATAACCACAGGATACTTTCATGCTTCAAATTGAATCCTTTTGAGCATCTCAATCTACCTTTTGATTCATCACCCGATGATGTGAAAAAGCAATATCGAAAGGTACATTTCCATATCTTAAGTTGGCTTTCTATCACTCTTTTCTACCAGCAAGTAAATTCTTATGTGCTGGTTTTGTGTTTCTCAATCTTGTAGTTATCTTTGATGGTTCACCCTGATAAGTGCAAGCATCCACAAGCAAAGGAGGCATTTGGAGGTATGAGAGCTACACACAAACATTTTTCCTGTGTTGGATGAAATAAAGTTCTTGTACATTAGTTTGCTTTCTAAATTTTATTGTTGTTTTGTTAAAGCACCATATCTAGCCTTTAGATAATTGCTTTACAAATTTTTTCATATATTGTGTGAGGATATATGTCGAACATGTTAGGTACTGCATACAGTGCTCTATTGTTATTTGTTAAATATAGTATATTTGCCTTCAATGTACGAATCCAGTTGTATGATGACCTACTGAATGGAAACAAAAATGAACACTTATGGAACCACCATAAGGAACACTAGTCAGTACTGGTCATTTCACATCTCACATAGTTGGAAAACTCTTGACTCCCTAAATTGCCTCCATTAACCTCAGGTTCATGTTTTAGATTCACATGGTTTCCTGCTTCAGATCATAATCCATGTTTTCTTCTCATGTCAAATCTAAATCCTCAGAAAAAGACAAATATCCAACTCTACAGTTTTTAAATACATTTACTTGTAGTGGCTTTGCTTCATTTGAAGGTAATTATTGGTTACATAAAAACATTATGGAAAAGTAAGGTCACTGGATTCTTCTACTTGACCTCGAATTCCTCCTTCCGCTTCAGGGGAGCTAGATTTAAGATTCGATCGCTTCCTAAAAAGGGATTCTGGTGCGTTGGACTTGAGATATGCCACTTCCTATTTAATCAGGTTCTCGAATCCGATCCATCCAAAAGGCAAATCCAATTAAATTGGATTAACCAATTTGTTTCTCTTTTAATGTCTTCTTTTTCATTACTGAAATTCCCATGTATTTGTGTTTATTTACGAAATACCCTTGCTGGTTTCTTCTTGAGTAAGAGATAATTCAATGACATTTTGTATAGTGTAACTAGGTTTAGGGGAGAAAACATTCAATTTTCCCCCAAATCTGATTTCTTTCTCCCCTCGGTGCTCTCTTTGGTGAAAACCCTATTTCCTCTTCCCCTCTAGCCAAAATCCTCCATTTTCGGGAAGTTTTTCCACTAAATCTATTGGATTTTATTGTATTTGGTTCTCGATGTTTCCTACTCTCTATATTTCACTAAAAAAATGTTAATTGTTCTAATGAAATCCATTTCTAGTGAGCTACTATTTTTGACGAGCTTCTTTATGAAAATCAATCTTACCCACCACTCGTGGAATTGATTTATAATAGGATGGCTTCTAGAGTCTTTTATAAATATGAAACTATTTGATGTCCCTAGTTTTAAAATTTGATAGTGAAATGAGTAACTAATAGGTGTGATTTGTGTTTCACAATTATGTTGTGTTATTTATGTGAACGTTGAATTGTGATTCACGTGCATTCTTGCACAGGGTGTTTGTGGATGAGGTTATGGCATTGTCCAAGCTGTTGTTCATGGACTTTGGACATCCATTCCAAAAGTGTATGTCCATGGACATCTAGTTTTGTCCATATGTGGACATCACGCTACATCCACAGACATTTAGTTACGTCTTTATGTGGACACCAGATTATTATTTTGGAAAATGATTCTCTATCATGGCAAAGGATGTCGGAAAGGGCACTACCTACGTAAGCTTTCGTTGAATAATTGGATCCATTAACCATGTTTGCCCTGCCTTAGATTGGCTAGTACCAAATATCATAATAATTGGATGATTATAGCCATGAAGGGGAGCCTTGACGCAACGGTTGAGTTGTCGCCATGTGCTTGGATGTCATGGGTTTGAGGTGTGGAAATAGCATTTTGCAAAAATGCAAGCTAAGGCTGCATACTATAGACCCTTTGTGGTCTGTCTCTTCCCCAGACCCCACATAGCTGGAGCTTCATGCCCTCAGCTGCCCATTGAAATTTTTATTAAAAAGCTACTATCTAGAAGGCTCTGATGGGCATGGTTTTTGGTATGCAGCCTAAATAGGGAGGCTGGACATTATCACTGAAATCATGGGCCTATCTTGGTTGCTTCCTTTTCAATGTCTGGGTAGAAGAACCCTCTTATTTTGACATTTTCTGACGTTGCATTGTCCATATTTTGGAATAAATTATAATATTTTTTGGGCAATGATATATGTGTCTCTTGCTTTTCCTCACGAGCCCTGTAATAAAAGATAACAGCTATAAATTCAGGTTAGGCCCAAAATTTTGAAGATCAGAACTTTTTACAATGTTTCTGTAGCTTTGACAGCTCATACTCCAAAATTCTCTTCCACTGGATGATCCTATCTGCTGTTTTCACGGTTGAAAAATGAATCATAGAATGTTTTGTCCTTCATTTTACAACTGAAGCTTGTAGTTGCTAGGATAATCCAATGAATGAGAACTTTAGATCATAGCTAATCTAATCCAATCGAATATTGTAAACGGTACAGATCTTCAAAATATTCGTGCATCCATGGTTATAGCTGTTTGTAACCATTTATTGAGGGGCTCATGAGGAAAAACAAGAGGTGGATATATTGCTATCCTATTTTTTTATTGTAAACTAATATTTTCATATAATAAATTATTATGCAATTTGGAATTAGTTATAATATTTTTAGGGCGATGATGCATATATCCATTTTCTAATTTCAGATATCCCTTCTATTTCTCTAGTTGTCTCTCTCTCTACAAAAAGGGATGGCCTAGTTAAGAAAAAAGGGGTGTATATTATTAGCACCCTATTTTTATAGTAAAGTACACTAATGGTATTAAGCATGGCCTACCTATGCAAATTGAAATAAATTATAATATTTTTTATTATAGTAAAGTAATATTTTCACCTATGATATTAAGTATGACCTGCATAATAAATTAATATGTAATTTAGAATAAATTATAGTATTTTTATTGTAAAGTAATATTTCCACCAATGGTATTAAACATGGCCTATATATATAATTTATAAATTATTATACAATGTGAGAAAGAGGGAGAAAAGAAGAAAAAGTTGGATATCGTTATCCAACTATCTACATGGATGATTGAATGTCTAAAATTGAGCCCAAATTGCCTAACTTCTCAAGAGATTTTATTAGCTTGACATCCATTGTGTGGATTTCCCAATGACCATGCACTAATTTCATAAACATGGACTTTCTATGTCGAAAAGTGATATCCTCATTTATTAACAAGGATGTTTGATCATATATTACAACATATTGATTCACAAACATGGATGTTGTGGATGTCCATGGACATTAGCTTTGGCAAGCCTATATCCTCATCCATAAACACCCTAGTAGTTTCTTGTTGTGAATCTCTAGTTTGTGGTTCCATTAGGATTCTAGTTATGTGTGTTTGCTTAAAAAATGAGCTTTTATTAGGCTATTTGTGATTCTCTAATATTTTGTTAATTTTTGTATTTTTACATATTTTTGTCATTTCTAATATTTTTGTTGCTTCCTTGCTTCTTGTAAAAAATATCAGCTGAATTCTGTTTTCCCTTCTTGCACTGGTGACCTTGGGAAAAAATGTAGTTTACCACCTTAAACTATCGGTTTATTACATGTTAGTCCTTAAACATTTTTTTTTTTTGCATATTAGTCCCTGGACTATTCAATAAATTTTCACTGCAAGCTCTTCCATCCAAGATCTGCTGACAGACATCTACAGATATCTGATGTGGGCCTCACGTGTATTATAATATTTTTTTGACAGAAGTCTAACAAGCATTCACGGAAAAAAGTGAAAAACAGTAATGTTTAACTGTTATTTTTATTTATGTATTTTATCTCTCTCTCCCCCTCTCTTAAGGTTGCCCAGCCATCTTCTCCAACAAGATACAAATAGCATTTATGGGTTTTAAACTTGCTTGTGAAAAGCTTCGGTCATCTTCTCTAATGAGATACAAAACTATCAAGAACAGCACTTTAGTTCCTACACTATTGCGTTTTTCACTTTAGTCCCTAAACTATAATATAAGTTGTGGGCCATATTAGGCATTCATCAACTCTGTTGACATTCGTCGACAGACATTGGACGGAAGGACTTATGGTTCAAAATTATTGAATAGTTCAGGTACGGAGCTACAAAAAATAGTTTAAGAGCTAAAGTCTAACAAATCGATAGTTTGGGGTAGTAAACTATACTTTTTCAAGAAGTTACTGCATCACACAATTAAAGAAAGTGCCAAGAATAAGATAGAATTCTTTATTTGGTTTAGTTCAACTGGTCCCAAACCTCCTACCTAGACACTTACTACGAGCTTGCCATGGCAGAAAACACATATAAGTTGTAAATTTAGTAGGTTCTGTAAAAATTTGGGAAATCAAAAGAGTTTGGTATCTTATAAAACTGTGTCATCTTAGAGCTTGTCAAGTGGAAGATCAGATTCTGCTGTTAAGGCAGCACATTAATGAGATCTCTTGTATTAAAGCTAGGACTTTCACATATAAATAGTATCAAAGTGAATTAGATGGTTACATTGGGAAAATGATACCTAGAAAGTTAGTAGGCACAAGCCGGCTTACCAGGATAAAGTTGGATATGTGTAAAGTTGAAAAGTCAAACATCAACAAGGTGGAGAATGGAGATGACAGGTTGAATGGACAGCCAATAGAGCCATGTTAAGTTGTTCTTGTTGTGAAGTTGTAAAATTCAGTTGTTAATGTTATATGGATCGATTGGCTCTTTGAAGGAAATCTTTTGAGTTGTCTAGATTAATAGGTACGAAGGATGTCTCTCTTAACGAGTAACTTGAAGAAGAAATCATTCAACAATTTAGAAAATTTAGGATGGCATGGATTGTCCATGAACTCAAGACATTGTTGTTTTCCTTCTCTTCATGTAAATACTAACCTTTTCTTACGAAACAAAAAAGTGCTTGGAGGGTAAGACTAGCTGGCCAAGGTTAATTACAAGATCCAATATATCTTGGTTGCCTGTTTATTGTCTGCTAAGAACGTCCTAGCATCATTGGATTACTTTGTTTGTTGATGGCATCACTTTAAATTGTTCGAATAAGAAAAGGGGAAAACTGGAAGGTTCAAGCTAGGAAAGCTCTTCTATGGGTTTCCTTACCAAGAGAGGCCTTGAAAAAGATGAAATCAGGATTCCATGGTGCATGTTATTTGTCGATGATATAATTTTGATTGATAAGACAAGGGAGGGCGTAAATACAAAGAGTTATGAAGAGATGCACTAAAATCTAAAGGATTTAAAATTAGCCGAAATAAGATGGAGTATATGGAATGCAATTTTAGTAAGGAGAGGAGCAAGAGTGGAGCAACAGTAAAGATTGATAACCAAGAAGTCCCCTAAAAGAACACTTTTGATACTTGGGATCGATAATTCATGAGAGTGAAGAGATTGAGAGGGAGGTTATGCAAAGAATCTGGGCAAGTTGGAACAAATGGAGATGAACCTTTGGAGTTCTATGTGATTAGAGGATGCTACTAAAATTGAAAGGAAAATTCTATTGGATGGCTGTTAAGGCCGGCCATGCTCTATAGATTAGAGTGTCAGGTAGTTAAGGAACAACATGTATATATCACGAGTATTGCCGAAATGCAGATGTTGAGATAGATGAGGGGCAAGATAAGAAAGGATAGAATTAGAAATGAAAACATTAGAGGAAACTTAGGAGTAGCACCTATGGGTAACAAGATGAGGGAGATTAGACTTAGATGGTTTGGACATATCCAATGCAGACCAAAAAGGGCACTGGTTGGAAGGAGTGAGGTGATCCAAGTCGAAGATTCTAAGGGCAAGGGGAAGGCCCAAAAGAACGTGGATAGAAGTGGTAAGAAAAGATTTAAAAACTTTGGGACTAAATGAAGTTATGACACTTAATAGAGGAGAATGGAGGAACAAGATTAATGTGACCGCCCCCCAATTGGGATAGGTCTTGATGGTGATGATGATACATAGTTGCAAAATGAAACGTGATCATCCACTGCTTAAATATCTTAGCAGAAATTTGAAAAATTTCAGCACATTTAGCACCATATGAATGAAGAAAAAAGAAAAAACCTTTTTACCATGTCTACCATCTTGCTTATGTGTAGTCACATAAGCCATTTGTGAAATATGTTTATCTAATTTCACTCACCTGCTTTTTCGCTTGATTTATGCTTCATCGAATGATGTGGTTTCATTGCTTTCCTGAAGCTCTGCTGCTAAAACTTGAGATATAGGTGCTGCTACTATATGAGAAACGTAATATGTTTGTAGGTTAATTTCTGAATATTAGCATCACCTTTGCACATCTCATAGTTTCCTTCCTAATTGGACTATAGCTTTATCTTTCCTCCAAAAGGAAAAAAATGACTATAGTTTATCAATGTCATACTGAGGTGAAACAATGGTTACTATTTCTTTTGAAAATTCTAGTTTTCTTACTATTTTATTGGGCAGTATACATGCTATGGAATATTGGTCATTTTCAAATGTTTTTTGGCAACTGACAATTAATAATCGACATGTAAGCAGCATTAGCAAAGGCACAACAACTATTACTTGATCCCCAAGAAAGAGAATATATCATTAGTCAAGTTAATGCAGCCAAAGGTATGTACTAAGACTTGAATACTTCTTTAATTGACTTCAGAGAAAGCTTCCATTTCATGCAAATTTCTTACAGTCTTGGGTTTTGTGCCGTAGGTTAGTCTGATTTAATGCTAGAAAGAATGTCTTGCTGTTGAAAAATGACATGCTTAAATTCATCAAATCCCATGTGGAAGGTTTATTTATGGCATAATTAGAATATGTACTACTATTTGTAGGGCTTAGGGCTTATTGGTGTTTCTTGTGTTTCTAGGATACTTCAGGTTCTGAAAATAGCTACATTGAATATGCATGCTGCAATGCTGCCTTCCTGTCATGCATTTGGAAATTACTACTAAGTATAATCTGTCTTACTTTATGTTCTTTCTTTCTGATTATTAATGTTGTTTGTATAATTGTTATATACATCATGTTTGGATTTTGATGTAGTTGTTCATATCCAAAATACTTTTCCATTATACTATATATTCGCTAACATGTTGTCCTGGGAGTTTTATCTATGGTTCCAGCCATTGATATTAAGACTGTAAGAGGTAATTGATGCCTATGATTTTGTAAAAAGGTTTTTAAGTTATCTAAAGTCTCCAGTGTGGTTGTTCTAGGAGATTCTTCCTAGTCCTTTTTCCTTGTTTTATGTTTAAGAACTACTTAGTTTTAGTGGATTCTCCTTATTTTTGAGTAATTCTCCACATCACTAGGTGGATATGCCAGATCTTTGTGCTGATTTTACCTTTAGCTCTCTTATATGCTTCTTCCCTTCTTCTTCTTCTTCTTCTCGTCTTCTTCCTCCTCCTCCTCCTAAAGTCTGCATTATGGTTGTTCTAGGAGATTCTTTCTCATCCTTTTTTCTTGTTTCAGTGGATTCTCCTTTCTTTAGAGTGATTCTCCATATCACCAGGGTGGATACACGAGATCTTTGTTCTGATCTTCCCTTCAACTCTCTTATATGCTTCTTCTTCTTGTTTAAGATTTGCATCAGAATAATGCTATGTGAGACACTGATCTGGCTAAGAAGAAGGAAAATGAGGTTACTGCTATATGTAGGTGAGCCACATCACCTAGTTGGATTAGGTTCGCTTTACCCATGATTGATATCTAAGAAGGTTGAAGCACTAGAGGGACACTTAATGTGTGCCTAACAAGCTAGACACAGGCAATGAGGAAGAGCTGACAACGATATGATCAAAGAAGAAGTTATGAAGAAAGTAGTTCAACAAATGTATACAAAATAAGGGGTTGATTGAGGTCCAAAAGTAGTCTAAAAGTGTTCGAGTCATCAGCCAACCCCAACAGATGCCTCTATGGAGCTCTTTTCATAACAAAAAATTGCATACAACCTTTATTTAGAGTTTTAAATTTCTTACTTGATTTTTTTGAGTTGTATGTGTTGGTGTGTGCTTTTTGAAGAACATTTATCAGATTTTAGGACATTGAAAAGACTTTCTTTTTTTGTTTTGAACTTCTGGAAAATATAAATTAAGGTTTTTGGAGGTCGATAAGGGTGAGACATATTTTCTAACAATCTTATGATTAATTGATGTTTTTAAGATGTTTCTAATCAACATATGAAGTTTTGATATTCTTTGCAGGAAAGTAAATAAATACTTCTAAGTTTTCCCATCTACTTTAAGCTTTTTCTAAGTCAATAAATACCATGTGGAGGTCCTTCATTCTCTCTCTATATTTCTCCATCAATTATCTGAAAAGGAAATAGCTTCCATTGTAGGCCTCCCAGGCATGAAACAAAATTGGTTTTTCGATACATACATCTCATGTCAAAGCCTCGTCTCAACTACTCTTTCTCAAAATTTCATGGTATGGCTTATAAGTTCGATCCCATGATAATTAGTGCAACTCTATATATCTCCTTTAGTCTTATAAATTGGTACCATAGAGTATTTCCTCCATTCATCTGGAATTTTCTTCGACTCTATAATCTTATTAAACTACTTTGTCAGCCAAACTACTCAAATATCTCCCATATAGTTCCAAACCTCTATTGGCATACCATTGTGGCCCAGGGCCTTTCTTGGTTTCATCTTTTTCAAGGCCTCTTTCACTTTAGGTATTTTGATCCGATGGTTGTATCTATATAGTCTAACATTATTTGGGTTTACTATTCTTTCAATCTCTATATTCTCAGTACATTTGTCATTTAGCAATTTTTGAAAGTAACTTTCCCACACTTGATTGATCTTGTCATCTTTGATGTGGTCTAAGTTCTTACTCTTATTTTTGCAAGTTTGAACACATCTTTCTCACCTTCTCTTGATCCTAATCTATTATAGATATTATCATATGTCTTGAGTTTAGCTTCACTCACTTCTCTTTTAACAATTGTTTTAGCATTCTTATACTGTTGAAAGTCTTCGTTACTTTTAGTCTTTTGCCATACTTTAGAACACACCTGCTTCTCTAATGTAAGATAGCCTGCCAAATGAGCTAATCTATATGCTGAGATCATATCAGAATTGACTTAAATAAGATAACAAAAATTAAACTAAGATGAACACTTCAACATGCTGAAAATAAGTCTTAATTAGCATGAATAGCCTGCAATGAGTTACAGGATTTGTAGACTGCCCCAGATGTCTACCAATTAAGGTAACATTGAAGTTTCAATCTAGATTGTCCCCCTAATTGACGAACGGTCATAATTAAGCATCTAACGTTTAGGAATTTTATTCAGGATAAGAATTTTAGGTCATTATCGATGCAAATCACGTAAGCACACGCAGCTTAGAAATTGTCCTTTAAAAGACAAGGTAGAAAAGTATTGACTTACAGAACAGGATGAAACAAAAGTAATTCGGCCTTGTACGAAATGCGGTTTCATGCCCATGGGAAGGAAGCTAGATGAGGAATCCACCAAGTCTAATGAAATTTTCATTCATTATTTATTAACAACTATGAAGGGGAGCCTTGGTGCAACAGTAAAAGTTGTCGTCGTATGACCTTGAGTTACGAGTTCAAGGCGTGGAAACAACCTCTTGCAAAATGCAAGGTAAGGCTATGTACTTTAGGCTCTTGTGGTTTGCCCCTTCCTTGGACCCCGCATAGGCGGGAGCTTCATGCACCGGGGCTGCTCTTTATTTATTAAAAACTACTTATACAAAAGAGAAAAAGATCTTAAGTTGGGGACATCCAACCCTAATCTAAAAAAAGACAAAATTGCCTACTTAAGTCATAACACACTAAGAAACCTAATAATCTTAGTGATAAATGTCTCAAGTAAACTAAACTATAACATAACATAAAAAAAAAAGTGGGATGATGGTCCTCGTCAATCTCCCTAGCTGAAAAGACTTTGGCCTTGTTGAAGTAGGAATATTGAACCTCCCATGTATGTGTGCACCCAATGTGGGGTCTTCAAATGCATATACATACACTTGGCTCATTAGTAAAAATCCTCAATGTATGTAGCTTCCCAATGTGGGGTCTTCAAATAGTGCCTTCACACATGGGTCTTCAATCATCTCTCATATGTACATCTTCCCAGGGTGGGGACCTCATTGTAGTATATATGTACGTGTAATAGGTCTTTCGCTCTTAAGGACCCGACAAAATAGGGGCCCTCCTCTGGTGCCTCTAATATGTCTTGAAGTTATGACTAGGGTGGTGATCATCATCATGATTGCCTCGTAGTGAAGGTAGGGGGCTCTTGGTGTAGTAAATTGTTGATAGTAATTCAGAAGGTGTGGATCTAGGCGTCAAAGCTCGTCCTATGTGATTCAAGTATAATCAAAAGCAGGCCTGTCCTTCAACTTGACAAGGAATATTCGATAACTCCATTGTCTAGTGGACACTATTTGATCCTCAAGTATGTCCTCTACCTGCTCTTTTGTGGGATGACCCTATGGCTGCGGAGGTAATGGTTGCATGCGTGGGATATGGGGCCAAGGGCTCTGGATAGGCTGGTTGGGATCAATGCTCAGGTTCGGGTTAGGGTTAAGACTAGGATCAATGGGTGAACTGGTGAGGTAACAAAACAGAACTAGATCCTCCACATTAAACGTTGAACTAATCCTCCAATCAGGAGGAAGATCCAAGATATAAATGTTCTTCTCTACCCTCCTTAGTACTCGAAAGGGACGGGCACTGCGAGCCTGTAATTTTTGAGCGACTCCATGTGGAAATCGTTCAGATCTCATGCGGACCATGATATGATAATCTGGCTGAAATTCCTTATATCGTCTCTATGCAAGTCACCAATAAATTTATATTTATTGTTACTTAAACTAATCCTCTGTCTGATCTCAGAATGCAAACCATGTATATGCTGCGCAAAGGACTAGGCTGACTTAGATGGCCTATGTGATGTAGACAAGCATTGTAGGCTTGTAATCATGAACGACCTCAAAAGGACTCATACCAGTTATCCTATTAATAGAATTATTATATGCGAACTCAGCAACCGCAAAAATGGTATCCTAGCTCCTATTGTGATCTCCCACTAAGCATCTCAACAAATTTCCTACGCTTCGATTTACAACTTTTGTTTGACCATCCATCTGTGGGTGGTAAGCGGGAGAAAATTGAAGCCTAGTGCCCATTATGTGCCATAGTATCTTGCAAAAATAGCTAACAAACTTACAACCCTATCAGACTCTATGGACTTTGATAACCCATGTAACTGGACTACTAATTAAAAAAAAATACTGGCAATCCTAGACGCATAAGCAATCTTAGAGCAAGGAATGAAGTGGGCTATTTTAGAAAAATAGTCCATAACAACAAATATGGAATTGTGCTTCTTGATAGTCTTGGGTAGTTCTAGTACAAAGTCCATGCTCAAATCTTGCTATAGGGCATGTGGCACTGGAAAAGGGGTGTACAATCTTGTATTCTGTTTTCGCTGCTTTGCCAGTTGACAAGTACAACATTGCCCAATGATATTGGCAACATCCCGTTGGGCTCTAGGCCAATAGAACCTATTAGAGACGAGCAATCATCTTGTCACGACCGAAATGGCAAGCGACCCCACTCGCATGGAGCTCTCAAATGAGAAAATCTCTCAAGAAAGCACGGGGAATATATCAATAAAGGACTCTAAATAAATATCCATCTTGTAAGAGATAGTCCCTAGTACTCCATATCTGACCCTCAGGTAATGATGTGTAAGCCTCCAAAATTTGGGCATGATGGATAGTTCTCAAATGCTCAAACCTGAGGACCTCAACTTGTAAGGTGTGTAGTAAAGCCACCTTATGACTCAATGAATCTATAGGTTTGTTCTCGATCCTTGCCTTTTGCTTAAGCACAAATGAATATTTTTGAACAAATTCAACCCATTTGGCATGTCGTGGATTTAATTTCTTTTGAGAGTTGAGGTATCGCAGGGCCTCATGGTTAGAGAACAAGACAAATTCGTTCGGCAATAAGTAATTCCTCCAATATTGTAATGCTTGAACGACTGCATAGAAGTCCTTGTCATAGGTGGAGTATTTTTTGTCATGCATCATTTAATTTCTCACTGAAAAATGCCACGGGGTGACTCTCTTGACCAAGAACTCCTATACTTAAACTAGATGCATCGCACGCTACTTCAAAAATCTTTGAGAAGTTTCGTAGGTGCATTACCGGAGCTTCAGTCATCCGCTCTTTGATTTCTTTGAATGCAACGTTTGTTCATTTAAACTCCCCCTTTTTCATGTGCTTAATAATGGGAGCCATAATGGAACTGAACCTACGGATGAAGCTACGATAGAAGGTCGCTAATCCATGAAAACTGTAGATCTCGTGAATATTTTATGGCTCACTCCACTTCACGATGGACCTCACCTTCTTTAGGTTTGTAGAGATGCTCAGAGAAGAAACTACAAATCCTAAGAAGAGAACCCGCTGGGAAGCAATTGAACATTTCTTAAGATTTGAGTATAACTTCTCTGTCCTCAGCGTCTCATTTATTTGCCTCAAGTGGATGAGGTGTTGTTCCTGGGTTTGACTACAGATCAAGATGTTGTCAAAGTATATTACTAGGAACTTGCCAATAAATGGCCTCAGCATGTGTGTCATGATCCTCATGAATGTACTAAGGCCATTTGAAAGCTTAAAAGGCATGACCATCCACTCATATAAACCATCCTTCATCTTGAAAACGGTCTTCCACTCATCCCTTGGATGAATACGGATCTGGTGATAGCTGCTCTCAAGGTCAATCTTTGAAAAGATTGTGGCACCCCTTATCATGTTCAGCATATCTTTGAGCCTCGGTATAAGAAATCAATACTTGACCATGATTTTATTGATAGCTCGACTATCCACACACATCATCCATGACCCATCTTTCTTGGGTGTGAGCATTGCGGATATAGCACAAGAACTCAAGCTCTCTTTAATAATTCATCCACTTATTTCTTCAAATCAGCATGCTTGGTGGGATTCATTCTATAGTGAGGAAGGTTTGGAAGACTCGAGCATGGCATCAATCAATATGTTGCTGAATATCCCTTATGGGAGGTAACTCATTTGGTAAATTATGGGTAAAAATATCTTGACACTCATGTAGAATGGGTGCTACCTCGCTAGGTACTCAAGAGCTAGCAGTGATGGGATCTCTTTTGCCACTAGGGCATAGAAGAAAAGCTCATCTCTAGTGTCCCTCACAAAGCAGTAGTGCTGACAATGTGTAGGCCTTTAGCTTTTGCCTTGTTCTCCATGACTGCTTTGGGTGGTAGAGGATTGAGTCGGATCCTCTTGCCGTCATGCAATAAAGAGCACATATTAGATTGGCCATAAATAGTAACATCCATATCATAAAGCCATGGCCCGCCTAAAATAATGTGACATGCATCCATAGGTACCACATCACACTACAAGGTGTCTTTTTATGTTAGAAATTCAATGGGAAACTGACACCTCTGAATAACTGAGAGTGATGAAGAAGCATCAACCCACTCAATTCTGTAAGGTCTAGGGTGGGGAAGGGGCGAAAAATCCTAAGCAGGAGATAGTATGCATGGAAATTATATTTGTGTAGTTCCCACTATTGATGACAACTTTACAATTCTTTTTACCACTTTTGACATATGTATGAAAAATGTTCGTCCTATGCTAATCATCACTACCCTTTGGGTGCCCAAGAGCACACCTAACTATTGTTACATATGGGGTATTGCCTTCCTTGTCGGGCCTACAGGTCTCTCGCACTATGGCAACTCTCTAATTGTTCGTCTCGTGGGCTTTCTCATCTCTGGTCTCACAAAAGTGCTCATAATCCTCCTCGGGCCATCCTTCATACCCATTGTCTACATCCTTGCCTTTTATAAACAGGGAGTTAGAAGGGGTCCTAGAAGGGCATTTTGCAGTAATATGTCTAAATCCTTGACATCGATAACACCTACTGTTGTTGTTTACCCTTGAATTCTCTCATGACACAACCTTTCCTTTATTGACATCAGACATTGCAGTCGCTTGAGTTCTAGGTTGTTGATTCCCAAATATAGATTTAGCCCCGGATTCATATTGCTTAGTGGGTTGCAGTTTGAGATATCGCTCTAATTCTTGCACTATCCTATAGGCGTGATCTAAGAAATTTATATCATGGGGAATGAGTTCTTTCTGAAGCTCAGGGAAAAGGTCTATCCTAAACCTAAACAAGGTCACAGAGGGATCCTCCCTTACATTGCACCTCATCATAAACTCATTGAACCGAGCAATGTATTAAGTGATAGACAGACTTCCTTGGCATAAGTTCTACCACTGATCTAGTAACCTAGAGTGGTAGGACAAGGGAATAAATTTCTCTGTCAGCCTGTCCTTTATGTTCTCTCAAGTGGAAATGGGTGAATGCATGGTTGTAGCTTGTTGACGCTCCAAATTGATCCAATAGAACCTTGCTTGACCAATCAGTTTAATCTTAGCAAACTGGACCCTCTACCCTTCAAACATTTTATACCAGTCAAAGTAATGATCCATGTCTAAAAGTCAGTCAAGAAATCGCTTTGGATTCAGTTTGCCATCATAGGTAGGGGCCTCAAGCTTGACAAATTTTAGGGCCCAATTTTCAGCAATATGTGGCTCATAATCGCGATGATGGTGATTACCACCTTCTCTGTGGGTACCTCGCTCCTGTATGGCCAGTTTAGCACGCGCATTACCTATGAGATGTTTGGATTGCTACTCTAAGGCCTCAATGTGGGAATTTGAGCATCTAATTGCTTTGTCAGTTCAACATACTGGTTGAGTAGATGATCATTCAACTCAGCCATCTAGGCCTGAATTTTTGGAAGGATTTTGCTAAGTGAATCCATTGGCTGGTAGGATTGACCATTACGGGTGGACATATATTAGGATGTCTTGATACTTGACAACTAAACACATCACATCTCTATGGTAAGTGCTCTAAACCTATTTGCAATGCTCTAAATTTAAATGGAATGAGCACAACAAGACCTCTAGAATGCAACTAAATATAACAACCTATAATGTGCTTTGTAGAGTTTGTCCCGGGTCGAGCTATGTGATTAGCTCGCCGGGGGTGCAGGAGGGGTGTGCCCCTACTGAGGGTTTAGGAGCGGAGCCCTCGAAAGGTAAACAAAATTCATGTTCTATGATGCGCACAAAACACGAAAAAATCTAAGGCAAATACTTGGGGAGGGGTACGAATGCAAACTAATGTAGATCCTAAGTAACCTTATGCTTTGATACCAAACTTGATGTAGGATACCATGCAAAATGATCTAATCTATATGCTAAGATCTGATCAGAATTAACTTAAATAAGAAAACATAAATTAAACTACAACGAACACTTCAACATGCAGAAAATTAGTCTTAATTAGCATGAATAGCTTACAATGAGTTATAGGATCTACATATTGCCCCAGATCTCTACCGATTAAGGTAAGATTGAAGTTTCAATCCGGATTGCCCCTCTAATTGATGAATGGTTCTGATTAAGCTTCGGATCTAAGGTTTAGGAGTTTTATGTTGGATAAGAATTCTAGGTTATTACTGATGCAAATCACGTAACCACACGTAGCTCAGAAATCGTCATTCAAAAGATAAGGTAGAAAATACTGACTTACAGAATAGGATGAAACATAAGTGATTTGGCTTTGTATTGAATGCAGCTTTACACCCACGGGAAGGAAGCTAGAATGAGGAATCCACCAAATTTGACAAAATTTTCATTCATTATTCATTAAAAACTACTTACACGAGAGAAAAAGATCTTATGTTGGAGACATCCAACCTTAATTGAGAAAAAGACAAAATTGCCCCTACTTAAGTAACAACACATTATAAGAAACCTAATACCCTTAGTGGTAAATATCTCAAGTAAACTAAACTATAACATAACATAAAATAAAAACGTGGGATGGTGGTCCCCATTATTCTCTTTAATAATTTTTTGCATTTCTTCACTCCACCAAATTTCCCATAGCGGTTGCCCTTTACCTTTAGATACTCCTAGAATATCTTTGCCACTTTTTTTAGTAGACTGGGCTATATCAGTCTACATGGTGTTTACTCTGTTTCATTGTTCCACTTTCCTTCGACCATCAATATGTCTGTGAATGATGTTATCTTCACTCCTTTTAAATTCCACCACTTAGTTTTTTGGGCACCTTTTAAGTTTATTTCCTTTCCTCCATCTTTTAATGTAAATATCCATTACCATTAATCTATGTTGTGTGGTTACACTCTCATCGGGTAGCACCTTACAATCCTTATATATTGATCTCTTGGTTTTCCTAAGTAGAAAAAAGTCTATTTGGCTTTTATACAATGCACTTCTAAAGGCTAGTAAGTGTTATCCCTCTTCTTAAAAGTATGTGTTTGCTAGAGGTAGGTTATATGCCAAAGAAAAATGGAGGATAGCTTCCCTTATTTCATTGCTTTCTCCAATACCATACTCTCCATGTGCCTTATCACATCCTTTTCTTTCCCTACATGACCATTTAAGTCTGCTTCTACAAATATGCCCTGTGTTGGGAATTTCTTGCATTACTCCCTCCATATCTTCCCAGAATTGTCTCTTAATTCTATCTTCTAACCTAACTTGTGGGGCATATGCACTTCTAACATTTATGATCTTTTTTCCTAAATCAAGTTTTATTAGTAAAATTCTATCACTGGTTTTTCTAACGTCTACAACTTTATCCTTTAATTTTTTATCCATTACCATCACTACATGAAAAAATTTATGCTGGGTCTGAAAAAAAAATCTGCGCGTGAATATCCATGTTAACAACCACTGTTTACCATAAAAAACCATCAAAATCTGGCTTCCACAAAAAACCATGAAAATAGGGTGCTGGGCTGAGTGCCTCTAATATTGTGCTGAATAATTTGATCAGAGTATGATGCTGATGCTTATAATTTGACAAGCTTAGGTTGGGAAGCATAATTATGATAGTTCATCTATGAGGTTGAATCATTTGGTTTCTAAGGACCTGCCTGAAGTAATGGAGCCAAATTGTTGATTAAATTTGGGGCTAGTTTCAAGCATCTGTAGTATGAGAGAATCAGAAATGATGTCACAATCTTTCCGTTGGTCAATGATGGTAGTGAGCTTAGACAAAATTGTTTGGTGAATAAGTAACATTAACTGCAGGAATTATTGTTATGAACTATGTTGGACCTAATTAAGTGAAGGTCTAGTGATTAAGTCCTTTGAAGACATAATTTTGGAGGGACTAAAGGAGTTGTTCATTTTATTAGCAGGAACAAGGCATGATCTATTAAGACTTTTAGACTATATACATCGCGAACAATTCTAGTGTCATATTTTAGTATAAATAAGTTTATTGTGTCTAACCTTTCAAAAAAGGGTTTAGCATGTCTATTGTTTGTTTTCCTCTTTTAATTTCCTTTGTCAATGACATTCTGTGTGTTTCTGTACAAGTCATGTTTTTTATTTCTCTCATTTTTTTTCTTGTTCTCTTCTAGTCCTCTCATCCATCTCAACATGGTAAAAGCATGTCTTGGACACGAGAATAGAACACCACTCTCACTACTTTCTATTCCATTCTTGATCTTATTTCCTTCTCTTCTTCTGCTTCTCTTCCCCCATATCAAGTCAAGTCTGAGACCTTTTAAGTTCAAAAGCAAACTATTCTTGCAAGGTACCTCTGAACCTTTTCTCTTTTATGCTGGGCTCTTCAATTGGATAGAAAATATCTTGTTTCCTCTAGAGCCAGTTTGATTTTGAATGTTCTTCTGTAAGACCATGCATTTAATATCAATCATAGATGACATGTTCATGTTTGATTAATAAAGAGAGAGAGGAGAAAAATAGATGTCATGTGGTTACGAGTTGAAACTCCTCCCTGTTCTGTATTGATTAAATCTCTTTAAGTGAATTGGATAAAACTTATTTGAAAGAAAAAAGTTTACAACTCTTTTGGAAAATATTGATGCTCGATTGATGAAGAGAGAGAAGGAAGAGAAGAAAGATAAGTCATGCTGTGAGGAACTTCTGTGTGTACTATATACAAATAAATGGAAAGAAGAATTACAGTTATGGTATGATACATGATTTCTGTACTCTTTACCCTTCCCCTCAAGCTGTAAGGTTCTTTTGAACATGGATATTTGGCAGCTAAATATGAGTTATGGTCACTGGCAATTCCCTTGGCTGGAATATCTAGAAGTTAACTCTTAGTGATAGCAAAATATTGCTGGCGGTACTTATACATGTGAGAATGGATATCCTCTTGTTTCATCGGCATTCTAGGATAGTTTTCTTTCCAATCCAGTGCCAGCTTTGGATTTTCATTTAGGTGAATCTCCTTTAGTAAATACGAGACACATGTTAATTCAGTTTAATTTTTGTTTTTTTATCACTGATCTCGCAACTGTTCATTGCATTTTGCTACTTGAAGAACGACCATACTGTTTATCAATATCACTACCGATCTCCTTGGGTAGCACCACCCATTGATCTCCTTGGGTAGCAATAAATCTTTGTTTATCATTACACAAAATCCACTCTAGCAGTTTGTGTTGGCTGAGATCTAGAACTATCCTCGATGATTTGTGTAGCCATAAATCTTATTGCATTGGTTCAGTTGTCATTTTACAATATTTGGTTGTAGATAAGAATGTCATGCAAATACTTTCATGATATTTGTTTATTGTAATGAACTGCAGAAGAACTCAGGGCCAAAAGGAAGAAACAGTTGAAGAAAGACAATGCTTCTAAGATAAAGTCATTGGTTGATGAGGTAATAAGAAAATGTACATCTTTTCTTTCCATGTACCTTTGTCTACATTGACATGAAAATTAGATAGTCATTTTTAGGGAGCATCGGTGACTGATACCTGATTTAAGATATATCAACAGAACTAGATACTAAACAAATTTAGAACTCTGGTACAGGGAAAATATGAGCAGCACTATGAGCGGTCAGATGAGTTCCTGCAGCAACTGAAACTGAAAGTTCGAGAAATATTAACAGAACAAGAGTGGCGACGAAGAAAGATGCAAATGAGGGTCAGAAACTTATAAAGTTCATGCTCTCCTTTTAGTTCCAACTAGTCTGATGCTTCAATACTTAAATATCTCATTGTCTTGTTCATAGATTTCTGAAGAGGAAGGTAGATTGAAGAAGGATGAAGAAGAAACAAAGGAAATGTGGAAAAGAAAACGTGAGCATGAGGAGCAATGGGAAGGAACAAGAGAGGAGAGGGTAAGTAATTCTTCCATTGTAATCTGTTTCTTTTACATTTAATTGTTATCCGTTGTACTGTCTGCTATAATATATCTTTTTTCTGGACTGCATGGTTACATGTGACTGAAACTTAATGTTCTTAGAAAAACTGAGTCGTTTCTGTTTCATGGAAACTTTTATTTAGATTTTGATACATATTTTGATTGAAATACACTGGAATCAGGTCAAGAAATCAATCACCAAATAAAGAGATAGAAAACCCATAAAATGATCAATCAATTCTCAGCTTGAGCTGATGCTCCATAGGTCATTCAGTAGAGAAACATATAGAATCTTGCAGTCCAGAAAATACTTCATTAAGTCTATTCTAAACCTAGTCTTGGTCTCCATCATTCATTATCATCTGACCTCAACCCTTATAAACAAAGAAGAATAATTTACTAATGATTTGTTAGAACTAATTTTTGAAACAGAGATGCATATAAGCAAAAAAGCCTTTTTTCAAATGTCTAAATTAGGAGCTCTCAGATCTACTAAAACTAAATTGACAAATTGTCATACTTTTGACTAATTAACTGTGGCCTGCTTTTGAATTCTAAAATCAAGATGTTGGAAATATATGGAAAGTGGCTTTAATCTCCAGATGAGTTCTGATGCAAGTGCTAGTTTGCTTACAAGAGATAACCCAAGTATTAAGAGTTTTCTTTCACACATCAATTTTCCTTTATGCCACTTAAGGTCAGGACATCAAGCAGCTTTGATGAGTGTCCAAAACTTGTATTTTGACAAGTTATATAAGGTCAAGACCAAGTTGGCTTGGGTTAGTGAATAATTGATTCCTCAAGTTTGCTCTTGGCTCTGGCTAGTCAAAGGGAGTCGTCAATTTTGAGAAGGAGAATTCATGAGAAAAGATACAATCTTGGAAGCATATATTAAGAAAAAAGAAGAGGGGAAGAGGAACATGAAGAGAAATATGGAATGGAGAGTTCATGAGATGGGAACTCACTATCAGGCCTCTTATTGATCTTTATCTTAGCTCACTGAACGGAAATTACACTGCTGGGACAAGAATTCCATGAAGGAAAGAAAAACCAACTAAATAAAGACGTCAGAGATAGTTCCTATAAATAAAGACATCAGAGATAGTTCCTACATAGTTGTATGTATGTCTAGTACTCAAGCTACCACTGCATGTCGTCCAGCTCAGCTTGGAGTCTAGACTGATATATGAAACTGGTTTAACAGCTGCTGTTTTTGTTAGATATTCTCTCTCCTGGCATCCAATCTGCATTATTAGATATTGTTATTTCTTGTTGCAATGCTTTGGGCTTGTGACACTCGCACTTTTTGGAGGTATAGTTTCAGGGACCTTTTTCTTTTGGTAATCTGTTCTTGTCTGGCTAGTGTTTCATGATTACAATTTTATCAGTACTTTGACTCGTCATTACAAACAGGAATTTTTTTTTGTTTTTAAGAAACACATTTCCAATTACTTTTGAGAACAGAGAAGATGGAATGAACTTCCTTATCCTAAACCCATCAATTATGGAAAGGGATGCATGTAAAAAATAGCTCTTAGTAAAACTAGAGTCCCTTGCAGGTTGTTGCAATAAGTCTTTCTTCTTTTTCATTTCTCTTTGGAGAGGTTAGGAAACTCAATGGACTTTGAACCTGCAACCATTTACTCGGGTAGCAATGTAAAATATTATGCCCATCTTTTTGCTTCTTAGCCCTAGTGTTGTTGAATGTGCAGGTCTCCAGCTGGAGAGATTTCATGAAGACGGGAAAAAAGGTAATACTGCTAATGAGTGTTTATTTATCTTCTCACCATCATCAAAGCCTCGCTTGTCCTACGAGTGAGATCAGGGAAGCCAACATTGTTGTTTATCCATTCTTGCAGGGTAAGAAAGGAGAGATCCGACCACCCAAACTCAAAACAGAAGACCCCAACAAATCTTATGTGCAGAGGCCCGTGAAACGAGGGTAAGGCTCACGGGTCCTTCCCCACCCCCCACACCCCCACTTGAGGAAGTAACAACTTTACCAAAATTAAACCCTGGGGATATTGCAGAAGATTGTGCAGTAAAATGTAGTTTGTATCAAATTCTTTGTGTAAAGAGATTAGCTTATCTAGCAAAAAATGAAGAAGGAAAAAGTTCTATCCGGTTTTTGAAACTTTGTACTTGGACTGCGTTTGTTCTTCCACTACTCGTGGCCAAGAAAGCTCTATATAGTTTGAGACGATAATAAGTTATAGACAGAAAATTTAAACATGATAAATGTAAACGACAGGACTGAAAGGAACAAATCACTGTCCTCTTCTTCTTAATGTTGACGCATAGACTCGCTTGGAGCCTTCAAGCCCTCCTCCAAGCGGGCTTGGGCTTCTTGTTGCACTCGTAAGAAGCCTTAGACTGCATGGAATGGACTTGCCATCATTGGCCAGATAAACGATTGCTGGTGTAGCACATGTGGGCTCAAAAAGTGTGCTCCCACGAGCAAGCCAGTGTACTTCTCTTTACCATTCTTCTACTAAAAGGGCAGCCTTGGTGCGTGAAGCTCCTGCCTCTGCTGGGTCCAGGGAAGGGGCGGTCTGTAGTATCACTGTCACTGTCAAAATTAAGCACACTTATGGTTCCTGCCTGTGGTGAGGCTGCTGTCTCTCTAAAGTTGAAATCATTTTTGTCCGTGTTCGGCTGCAAAACCCAAAGTGTGCCTGTACTCATGTTCACTAGTATGTGTTTACTAATTGGTCGAACATGCCGACACCATGGCTGCTAAGTCGGCTAACTGGTAAGCATCAATACATGGTAAGCGCCAGAAGGAGCTTGTTGTGGAGTATTGCTTTTGATCGATTACTTCATCAAGGGTCCAGGAGCAATTAACCACGTCTAAGGTGACTAGCTTGATCAACTCACCTCCCTTATTCATGGCCTATTTCAAAGCCAAATAAACCACAATTTGTAAGTGGAAACAATATTTAGAGCTTGCCCATATATTGGGTCCGAACATCAACAGGCCAGAATCCACAACGATCTCAATCACTTGTCAATTTCACACCGGCATGAAAATCAACTGACCAGTCAAGATAGTCCGTTGAATTGAATGATGCTTTTAGGTAAGGAATATCAATAGGTTCGGGCCCATCAGATTACGATGTTGATTTCACACGTGCACCATCTGTGCGGTTCTAGATAGAGTAACCCTTTAAAGACACAAAAAGACTTTCCAATGACTCAAAAGGAAGAACGAACAAAAACTAAAATCGAAATTAAAGGCAGAATAATTGGTTCTCAGTGATGACGTGGCACGTGTAAGCACTAGCCTGGTTCCCCAAAAAAGACCAAAATGCTTGTCAAAAAGGTCACACCTTTTCCTCCTCTACGCTAAGCACATTTTGCACACGTAGCCTGGTTCTGTCTAGCTGCACTCCACATTTCTCTAATTCCACATCCACAAACTGGGCCCTCTCTATACTACACTGAGACTCCGAAATGCATCACTTTCATGGGTCGGCATTTCACTTTTCACCAAAAAAAAAAAAAAAAAAACTATGATTGCGTTTTCCTTACAGTTCTTTTGGGAAGTGGCCGACCTTTTGATTGATCCTCACCATCAATCTTAGATGCCATTGCCTTTGAACAAGCAAAATATTCTTGAATATCTGCATTTAACTATGGAACATAAATCATTGGCGATAGCTAGTCTTGCTCGTCCATGTCATGAATCAAAACTGTAGCCATCTTGATGCTGAAGCTGTACGGCCTTCGACGATCTGCAACTTAAGATCCATGGTCTGGGGCCATTGTGGGAATCGGCTTTAGCAGAACGTTGGAACTGTCCCAATAGCATGACGTTTGGGCAACGAGAGATCCAACAAAGGAGCATCGGACAGAGTTCACATCAACTATGATATGAGTCCGTCCGTTGTGTAGAACTCGGTGTACCTCATTGTTGTTGCCTCCTATCTCACCCTGCGGATTCATCGGCCTGTCATTTCTAGTCCTTTGTCACACTGCATCGCCCCCTGTACCCCACTTCTGCGCTCACAAAACAAAGATACCAGCACAGGGTCCACTTGATCGACGTGTCGGCCCCGTCCAACAAGTGACAATCGGCCACGTTAAAGGAACCAGTATCCTTAACAACCAAACAGGGCCCGACCACGGCGACACCAACGTTGCAGCATATGCCCGCCCAAAGAAAGCCCAAGCCTGTCTCCACCACCCACTCCCAGAAAGGTTCCTCCTACCGTCCGAAGTAACAAAGGATAGAGACACCAGAGCATGATTGAGCCACGAGTCAGTCGGGAGGCCCCGCACACCCCTAGTCCTTGTTCCCATCCAGGAATTCTGTGCGCATATTTCATTGGCGGTGGTGTTCATTCTTCTCTATGATTCAAACCGTCCATCTCTTAAGGCATGATCTGCAGGAAGTATGTAACGAAAGTCCAACCCATCTCAACATAACATTAATTGTGTCACAATTTTTCATTGACTTTCAACAGATGATCAGAAATTTTGAATTCAAGTGTATCCCACACAAATCCTGATTTCCATTCAAATGCTTAGAATAATCCAACGGTGGCATTCCAACTTTATATATGACTCATCCATAGCAAGGTCCACCAGGAGCGTTAAAACAGTGATCCTACAACAACTCTCAGGAGAAAGGACAAAGTGTGTGTCTGGGTAGAGATTACGGTGGGCCTATTTCTTTAGCACGCTATAACTCATCTTTTTTTGGGAGATCCAAACCATACTTCCAAATGGAAGGGGAGTTGATCTATGGTCGATTTCATAACAGATAAATAGGAATTACTAGTTCTACCTCATAAAAAAAAGATTCATAATATCGGCCATAACTAGGTTGCTTGTGCCCGAAGATCTCTTCCATAGAACTGCTTCTCGTTGTAAATTGGAAAATCAAAGTGTCAGGTGTATATTTTACAGGTAAAGATATTGAGGCGTTACTAGGGTCTTCCAGTGGATGAGATTTTCTGCACATGGTCCATCCAAGTCAGAGCCAAGACTGTGAACGGTTTGAATCGCCAGACACATAGTCCTGCCGTAGTCTCGGACCTACCATATGATTTGTCAAGAGAGAGCAAAAGAGAGAGGGAGAGGGAGGGAGGAATATACGGAGATTCTGCTGGCTGGCCACTAGCGAAAGGCGAAGGAAGAAGCAACGCAGCTCGCACCATGGCGGGGTAGCCCCGAGGACCACGACGTAGTTGTTGATTCTCCCTTGCCATGGTGACAAAGCCCTGAGGTAGACGTGAATGTCGTCTGCTTGGGACGAAACGTGGCCTTCTCGCATTCGCAAAACTGCTCTAAAACCTGATTGGTCCATCCCTTGTTACTTTATCCACCCACAAGATTCGCATGTGGTTCCCTGCCACTCCTCCCTCTTGGGGCGATATTCTTTTATCCATTTAATCACGCCACCAAACACTAAGTAAAGCAAAGCAGCAGCAATTCACTTCCCTTTCTTTTTCATGGATTTTTCTTTTGGTTGATACTCCCATTAGAAAGTTAAAGGGATGGCGATGACGTCGCCAAGTCTAAAAGCGCTTTGCAGCCGATCTAAAAGGACGGCAGGACGCACAAGGAGGAAGAATATTATTTTAGGAGGCGAATCCACGGCGACCCTGGTGGATGCCTTCCCATAATAGCAAGTACGTCTACGGCCCACTGACATCACCGTATGGCCCTCCTTGTACAGGATTGGAATCGGTAAAACATAAACTAATTATCTTAATGTCAAACTTTCTTCTTCATTTCCACAATCTAGTTAGCTAGGATATAGATGCACCACCCATCTAAGGAATGGAATTGATCCAATGCGTTTATATAATGGGATCATAAGTCAAATGTTACATTGTTTATGTGACATCTACCCTTCGTCTGATTGGCAGACTTTCGAGAATTGATTCGGTCAAAAAACTGAGAGGAAAAAGATTCTGGGGAACAAACTTCATTCAAATGGTAAAATCTGATGAATGGATGAAAAAAGTTCCACACCGCATTCAAATAGTAGAATAACATCTTCAGAATGATTATTATGTTATAAATCATCTCCAGTGTTCAATTGTTACCTCAAATATTGCATTGTTTAGATCATATCTAGTCTGGGATTGGAGGACATTTAAGATTGTTCTTCACGGATCAAACCGCATTCAAATAGTAATACTGTCGTCTTTAAAATGATTTCCCATTTGTAGATCATCTACGCGGGATAGATGGGCCACAGATCAAATGTTACATTGTTTACAATCATATCTACCTTCCGATTGGAAGACTTTTAAGAATTATTCTCGCAAGAAAAGGGAAATCATAGCTTAAATATTATATTTTTAGATGATATCTACCTTCGGATAGCAGAACTTTTAGTAACTATTCTCAGAAGGGAAGGGAAATGTGCCGCGGATCAGACCGACTTCAACGAGTAAAATAACATGTTGGAATTAAATGGTTTCCTATTTTAGAGAATTTGAGTTGGGCCCACCAAATGAACGGTCCGTATTGTGTGGAGATGAGCCAAGTTAGTGGAATTAGATTTCTTGGTAAAATTGGAAGCCCTTGCACTAGTAAACAGATTCTTCTATTCATTTAATGTCTTTCTTTTTATGGTAAATTTCCATTTCCTTTAATAGCCCGAACAATTCTAGTGAGATAACAATGCGAACAGATCAATATTAGCTTGATATTCGTTGCTGTAAGGGTAACCTTCCCTTACATGGCAAACACAAGAATCTTAGCTGCAAGACATTCCGATTTAAGTTCCCTCCAGAGATCCTTAAATAGGAAACACAATCCAACTTATACTAGCTTTTGGGTCTAGGATAACGCTCTAATTAGGCAATTGTTACGCCACAAAGACATCTTTTAATTCTTATATCTCCTCCATCAGGAAAGGGACATGAAGCTAGCTTTGTGTGTAAGTTGCTCAGAGGAGATCTGCACCAGCTTCATCTACATTACCACTTCCAACTCTTACAGGTTATGATTGGCTCCATGCAATAGTCTCTGTCACTTTATTTGAATTTTTGTGCAAGGTAAAGATAAGGCTGCTGCTAAAATTAAGAAAAGTCTAGCTAGCCGGAGAAAGGGTATTTTTCTATGTATGTAATGAATAGTCAATTGCAGAGACTGACAAGGCAATCATGTAGAGGGGAAAGATTTTAATGGAGTAGGGGTGGCAGTATAAGAGCTTCTGGATGAAGTGATAGAAGGGATATATTTTTGGGTAGAGTAGAGGAGCAAGTGGGAATCGTTAGTGTTTATAGTGCACAAGGCATTAGCTAGCGGCAATAAGTAAAAAGGTGAGCAGAACCATATGCTTCTCTTTCCATAACGTCCTCAACCTTTCTCTTTACTACTCTCTCTCTCTCTCTCTCTCTCTCTCTGCTCCAGTAGTTTCTCTTGGGTGGTGGTTTCGCTTTCTTGGCAGACTGGCGCATCTGGGTCTATTTTCTCTTGGTTTCCTGGGCTAAAAGCAGCAGGACCTCGTCTTTATACGTGCATGCCTACTTGGATCCACTTTTCAGAAGAGAATTTCCAACCCTCGACAGCAAGTGAGAGAGAGATTTTCTTGTTACTGTTACGGTCGGTTAGAGATTGAGAGAGATGAGGTTGCATCTGCTATATTTATCAACGTCACCAACTTTTCGTTTAATGGGGCAATGTATAGTATTATTTTAAACATGTAGCATTATCCCAATTAGGGGTCGGCTACATGAATCTTGTTCTTTAATTTTCTTCTATTAAGTATTATAACTTTATTTAGTCTCAAAGTTTTAAAATTTTTCTCACCATTTCTATTCACTTTTTTTTGGGACTTTTCCTTGCTCTTTTAGAACTTTCTACTTGCATTGCCTTACTTCTTCTAATTCATGCCATTTTGGGTCTACTTTGGACATGTCCAAACTATATCATGATTCTCTTCATTGTGCTCCTGTCCACACTCTCATAACTTGATTGGTTCTACTCACCTAATCAATATTTGTGCTCCCCTAAACATCCCTCCATTCTTTGCTTCCAGTTTAAGCAAATTTTCTTTTTACTGCTCTGATTATGATAGCCAAACTGCTACCGTCACACTCTCATTTCTATCCGTTTCTAGTCCAGAAGTGGGTCCATGTATTAAATGATGAGAAATAATCACCTGACTTTTACATCAGAAGTGGACCTACAATGGATAAATGGCACATATATCTAGATATCAGTGCAATAGATCATAGAACACTATCGTACAAATTTGATCCTAAGGGTATGTAGTACAACTGTGGAAGGTTTTATCCAACTCACCTGCACATATTAGTGACTAATTTAATTAGTGTTGCTTGCATGGTGGGGCGAATCGAGTCGAGAGAACTATATGGGGAGCGAGTTTTAGTAGGTCTGATAATTTGGAGGGAAATGATGTTATGAGTAACATAGTAAGTTGCCGCACCTAAATGACAGCGGCATGATCTAGAGTATCTCTTAATGGCCCCACATGTGGACACTTTCACCCGAAAACCACACTTACCTAACCCTCCGACTACAATCCATTCAACGAAAACCTAGCTAATAGTTAGGACTATCCAGTAAGAATGATATTTAGTCTATGGAATCTCAAAATAGTCCAACACTTAAGTGCTTTTGCAGGAGTATATTTACTTAATTAAATCAGGAGGGGAACCGGGAAAAAAGTGGCTCCTTTGGTCAGAGTGGAGGGGCCCGTGTCCCCGTTTCCTAAGGCTTTTTTACAGACTACAAATGCCTCCCCATCCCTTCCCCTTCTTATCCGCCGTGGTCTCCTCAAACATACTTCATCTACACACGAGCTTAGTGAGAGAGAGAGAGAGAGAGAAGATCAGCTCTTCAACTCCTCTCTTGCTCTATCTCATCGTTGGATGACTTTGTTGTTTGAGGTAATTTTTACACATACATTTGTCTTTTCTTTCACTCACATATTGTTTCTACTATGTTAAACTCTCATTGGTTACATATTCAAGTCCGCTCAACATGGTTCGCCTTTATTATAACAAAGAGATAGCGGCAATCTTTCCCATGTTCCTGATTGATTTTGCTGTATATGTGCAGTGATTATTTTCTGCTTTAGTCCACCTCCTTCCAAGGATGTCGACTGTTTGCAGGGGAATTCGATCACTTATCCTACAAGAAGAGGCAAAAATCAACGAGAAACAAGGGATCGGATCTATACTCAAGAGAAGTGAAACTGCCAAAGTTGCTTCTCTAAGGAGGACTTTTTCTGCGGATATGTCTTCCAAGCAATGGTTAGCCTTTCAGCACCTCAAAAAGGTATCATCTTCTGAAGAATTCTCAACCATTGCCACGAAAGCTTCTTCTTCATCTTCCTCATCTGATGATGAAGATGAAGAACGAAGGAAGGAGATGGAGAAGCCCACACATTTCGATATTTGGAGTTCAATCTTATCACAGAAATCAATGGAACCAAAGGCCCAAGAAGTTCCTTATATTCACCCGCTAGTGAAAAGATCTTCAAACTGTTTGAGTGAAAAGAGCTTGGAGATTTGCACCGAAAGTCTTGGATCTGAGACTGGGTCCGATGGGTTCTCACATTCTGTTGAAGATGAATATTCTGCTTCTGAAGTTGATGAAGAGGAGAAACAAGAACAAGAAAGGATGCCTGTAAAAGAAATGGGTAGTGGGATTTATTTGAGTAGGAAGATCTCGACCCCGCGATCATTCCCTCCTCCTCTTTCCTCTCGCTCTCGCCAAGACGGAAGAAGCTTCCAAATGAGGCCCCATAGGAAAGAAGGCCGTCTTGTTCTTGAAGCAGTCCCAATTGTGGCACACAAGTATCTTCATGCTCAGCGTCAGGGTGGGCGATTAGTTCTCACTTGGGTAAATCCACCCCCGCAACAAGATCAAAAGAAAGAAAAAATCGAGGTAGTAGAAGAAACCCACGATGGGAATGAATCTGCCCATGAAGAAAACAAAGCAGGAAATGAAGGAGAAGGAGAAGTGGAAAGGGAAATTGTGTTGGAAATGAAGCTGCACCAATCAGGGTTGATGGTGAACAGACTGATGAAAACTGGTACTGAAGGTGTTCTTACTTTAACAAACAGGACCAGGAATCGAAATCCGAATCCAAATCCGTGGCCAGGTGAAAAGAAGATTGTCGATGAAGTGGTGGACCCCAGGAGTGGCAGATTGCTGCCAAAAATAGCTCGTGTCAATGTTTACGAGACTTACTGGAGGAACAGCACATCTCCCACGGCTGCAGGCCGTCTGCCAAGCCCACCACATAGTCAGAACAATAGCAAGAATAAGTTGCAAGTGTTGAAGAAACAGCCTTTGTTGCTAAAAACGGCCAATGATTTTGGGTCACTTGTGCCCGTCAGAAGGTGCAAAGAATCTCGAAGGCCATTGTTGATATGGGAACCATACTGCATCCCCACGTCCTAATTAATTATTCCGTCTATTGATCTTACTATTTCCATCATTAATAACTCAATTAATCAATAACCAATCTCGTCATCATCGTCTCCAGTCCAGTCTATCGTAGTCATGTAGTAATGTATTTTGGTAGTGAAGATGAGAGAGAGATGGCTGAGTTGAAGATGAGATGTTTTTTGCCCTTATTACTTGTCATAATAAGGGTTTCTTCTGTTCTTAATCTTTTTTTTTGGCCCTTATAAATGGCCGAGCTAGTATAAAATCGAGTTTTTGGATCTTGATTTGACTAGTTGCTACAGTCTGCTCTCTGGCCGCCCTTGTGGATTGAATGTAGATCTGCTTTTGCAATGTCTATTTGAATGTTGTTGGGTGGGTGAGAAATGAGAGAGACCTACGCATGCATGCATGACTCCTTTCCAACTGCATGACTTCGTGTCCATTTGTGTCTCATTTGCCTTTCTTTTCAGTCAATCAACGAAAGAACAAGCAGACAGCCACTATTCAGGGAGTGATTAAGATGGATTTAATTTTGTCTTGAATATCTTCTTAAACAAAATGAGACGATAATAGAGAGGTAAAAGTAGTGCATGCATGTCGGTTCTTGGCGCTTATCAAGATCGGCCAGGCAAAAAATCTTTGTAATTGGAAGGTCTTAATCATATTGTGGAATAACATAAAGCTGTCTTGCCCAGATGGTCGCAGACAACAAAGCACCTTGCTTCGCCGCCGGTTCGCAGTGGCGCTTTTCCGTTTGCTGGTGAGATTTCAACATAGATTTAGAATTTGGACGACACTTTAGCTAATCGTTTGCTATGTAATTCTTCACTATACCAGAAAAAAGAAATAGATTGTGAAATAATATAAAAGAAATGGTTGATGAAACAATAAGAGACTACTAAGAGGCAATGGCGTATATCTCTACAAATCATAAAATTGGGATTTTTGGATTTTGGAGGTTTTGGTCACACGAGACATCCATGATAAAGCCTATCATGGGATTAATGACTTAGATCACCGACGGGTGCAGCCCAAATAAATTCTTGTCCTCATATTTTCCTTTCGAAAAACATGCGCCTTGATTACTTATGGTGTGTCCATTGGGTTCAAAAGTTTCATTTTCCAACTTACCTCCAAATTAGTTAAGTTTTGGGGACTAGTCCTATGATAAGGACACTGATAATTAGATCCCAAATTGGTTGACCCCACTTCCATATATTCTTGTACTTTATTTTCCCTTTGATAAAATGTGCACTGTACAGAGTGTGTGTGGGTGACAAGTTTGAACTTCCAACTAAGTCCCCCTTATTAATTAACTTTGGGAGATTAATAATCTGATACGGACACTATTAGAAGAATGATCTCAATGACCAAACTGGTGGACCCCACCTTACAACATTATTATTATTATTATTATTATTATTATTATTATTATTATTATTATTATTATTATTATTATTATTATTATTATTATTATTCACTCTTTTGAAAAACTATGCCTAAGACTCGTTGCTGAATGTTGACTAGTGAGTGAACAAGTTTGAACTGTCAACTTGGCTTTAATTTATTCAAGTTTAGAAGACTAATGAACTACGCTAGTGGCCAAAGGTGGAACCATCCAAGACACATTAGATGTGAATAACGATCACAAACAAATTGTACGATCGAGTGGATAGAAAAGGAACAAGTGGGCATATGAAGATTTCTTAGTCAGTGAAACATGGAAGTGGATGTAGAGAAGCCAAGTTTTCTCAAGAGTTGAATTGGGGAGTGGATCCTGTAAATTCTGCCAACCTCTTTTCTTGTACAACATCAATGTTGCCAGGATGAGAATCTCTGAATGTCCTCATCCGTACGTCCGGATGTACTTGTCGCCTCACCAATTTGCTCGTTCACTCATCTACTAGGATCTACCCATAACCTTACAAATTCAGTTGTTATATATTAAAAAATATTAAGAATTTTATGTGAGGCTGCGACTGCATAGTGTGGCACCTCACTTGTATATAATGGCCTCTTTTGTGTTGATCTGACCCATTCATCTCATTTATCTAACATCGGTTACTTTCTAGCCCCAAAACTATTTTAATTGATTGTCTTCTTAATTTTGGGTCTATTATTTTGATTATTCAACTTTGTCAATCCAACTCTCAAAGTGGACATCTGTAGATACCTAAATTTGCTTTATAAAGATAATCAAATGAGGTTTAGATGTTTTATGATATTCTTCACATATTTTACTTGTTTAAATCATTTGCCCAATGATAAATATTGCCAATCAATGAAGAACTTCAAAGAAGTGAATTACTTTTCAATTTACCAAAAAAAATCATTCAATTGCACACTCATAGCATTGCACATATCTTCATAACTAAGCATTAGGTTATTCTGCAACTTGATGATACTAGCAAATTATAATTATTCTTTGTCTCAATTCTTTCTTATTTGAGAGTTTATTCCCACATTGATTTGACAAGTTAGAACCCTAAGATTTTAGCACCATAAAAAAAGTAGCTAACAACAAAAATAAAAACAACACATTAATTTGATAGTAAATACATTTGAAAGACATGTGAGCTTGAAATATTATTTAAACTACTTTATGAAAGTGGTTATACTCTCTTCTTAGCTAATTGTTGTTTTAAGAACTTCTTGAGGAATCGTTTGGAATTTGAAAAAAGCTTGAAGATCCACAAGTGAGGGCATTGATTTATTAGCAATCTTAGTGGTAATTATTGTCACTTTGCATAGTTTAGTTTGATTTAGCTTAAAGAACATTTATATGTCTATTACTTATATGACTTCTACATGTTTGAATTTTGGATTCTATTTTGACATTACCATTTCACACTTCTCCTTTGAGATTATTAAAGCAGTGCTAATATATTTTAGTTTCTTGAATTGATTCCCTTTAAATTTACTCAAAATTTTATGTTCAATCTTCAATGCTAGTAGCTTTTGTGGCAGACTTAATTGATTCATTTTGGAGAGAATAAGAACCTTAGAAATCTAATTATTAATGTTGAGAAGTTAGGGCTTGTAACCTTAGAAATCCACAAGTAGTAACTCTATGTTAAATGCTCTTTGTAGTAATAAAAAATATTTTCTACTATAATTAACATTGCTTGTGCTATTAAACAGTAGATTCCTAATTGTCATTGTATTATGGCCTTGTTTTCTATGAAGTTTTACATAAGTTTTTAGGCTTTCTGGAAAGCACCTAAAAAGGCTTACGCATGCGTAATTCTTCGTTGTTTCTACTACTCCACCAAATTGAATATATAACATTTTACCGGCCTTGATGAAATACTTTTGATCGTTAGATAATTCCATTTTGGAAAGAGATTTTTTACTTTCCTCTTTTCCTTCATTTGTATGTTCCCTTAACTGTCATGTCCTTCATTTGTATGTTCCCTTAATTGTCATGAACATCTGCTTCTATGCTCTTTAGTTAAGATTTTGCCTAAATCTTAATCATCATACTAGATTCACCTTCCTGGACCAAACGCCTTTTCTCATTATCCTCTTGTGTGTGCTTTTGACCATTGGGCTTATGTCTCTTAAGTCCATTTTACCAATTCTGACTGTAAAAATTTGGTGGGCAAGATGGGTCTAAATTTCGGCCCAATTGTTGATAATCGTCATCAAAGCATGGGCAACTTTTTTTGAATTTTTCAATTGAAAATATTTCTTTTTTGTGTATTCAAAGGTTGATATGACTACTTTTTGTTGGACCTCACAAAAGGTATTTTCAGAACAAACATATTTCCTTTGAAGGGGAGCCTTGGTGCAACGGTAAAGTTATCGTCGCGTGACCTTGAGGTCATGGGTTCAAAGTGTAGAAACAACCTCTTGCAAAAATCCATAAGATAAGGCTGCATACTATAGACCTTTGTAGTCCACCACTTCTCTGGACCCTGCATAGGTAGGAGCTTTGTGCATCGGGGCTGCCCTTTAAATATATTTCGTTTAATTATGATCCACAAACAATCTGTTTGCAAACCATTGATTTGAACTAGAATCTGTGCCTCAGAGAATGGACTTTCAACTTCACATGAGTCATCCAACTATGCAATTTCCCGAAACAACATACCCATTTCTCACACCGTGTGGCAATCCCATCCATGAGGTGGAAGACTCTTGATGTGAATCCACTAAAGGTTAGCAAGATTAACAGCCAAGCTGATCCTTTCCCAGATCTAAAGATAAGGCCCCATCAGCCTTTGCCTATGCTAGAAGAGTGTTCATAGTTCCATCTTCAATTTTGTTGATTTTAACCATAATTTTTCCCTTGGGATTCCAACCATTCTCAATCCAGTTTCTAACCTCCTCTCCCATCTTGGTTTAAGAGAGTATCCAAAGATTGATCTAGCGACCGAACTCAAAGTTATGATTAACTCTCTCCTCCAGTATAACTGGGTGTAGATAGACATCCAACCCCTTCACAATTTTTTATCACAAATTTTGACCCTCTGCCCAACATAACTTCTTGGTAAGATCTATTTGCGTCGAAGTTTTGGCCTTCGAAATTCGATCTATTCCCATATTGCCGACCTACAATGGATCTTCATCCCATGCTGTGAATCAAATGCCCCTTTACATTGTTCCTTGCATTGTTTTAGTTTTGCAAAATTTGCATCGTCAAACTTTTTCTTCTTGATCTCAGCCTCTTGCCTATCATCATTTTCCAAATATTTCAAACATCTTCTACACTAATGTCTTGATTTGAAATTCGCATATCCACATTTTCTGCATTTCCAGTCCACCAATCTCTCTTTGTTTCTATCAATAATCATCTCCATCAAGTTTCTGTTTTTCTTCCTAATTGTTTGTTTCCACTCCAACGAGTTCGAGCCACCACTTGCCTCTTGCACTAATCAACAAGAGGTATAAAAATCTAGAATTCAAGGTTGGTGATCATGTGTTTCTCAAAATTTCACTAAGAGAATCATGTGATTCAGTTTAAAGGGAAGTTGAGCCCCTAATACATTGGCAATTTTAAGATTTTGGACCGAATCAATGCTGCAGAAGTATATCCCTGACTCCTCACATATACTGAAGTAGGTGCTAAATAGGATATAGTCAAATATGTGACTTGAGATATCCTGAGTTGTTAGATGATTAGAAGAAGAGAAATTTCAAGGACAAAATTCTTTGAAGGGGGTAACCAATGTAATGCGCCAAATATTTTGTAATATATTTGCAACTTAATGAAAGTCAAATATTTATTCAGGGTTCAAAAATTAAAATTTTGATATCTAAACAATCTGATTATGAGACCTTTGTTAATGGATAAAGCTCAGAAAGAGTAATCCAATGACTTTGAGATACCGAAAATTTGATGGTGAAGATCAAAGTTATTAGCAAATAGTTGTTTTATGTTGATAATGACACCCACTATAAAAAAGATTAAAAAATTGAGTAAATGTTTGACCCATGATAGGCAGCTAATTAGCTGACGCCCAAATACGACTAGTTCACTTAATTAAACATTTTATAAATGAATTGGGAAAGTTAGAGGTGAACATGACTAGGTACATTGAACCTAGAGTGAGACATACCAGAAACAAGGGATTCCTACCATTTTGGAGAGAATCCCAACCCTTATCTAGACTAATCAGAGATGAAGAAAATCTTTAAAAATAAGAGACTTGTGAGGTTTATATTAGCATATTCTATATATTATATTTTTGGAAACACGTGTAATCAGCTAAAGATTAACTTTATTTAGGTGGCTGTGATTAAGGAGACAGCTCTTCTAAATCTGTATATAATCCTTCTTCAAGGTTCAATATCGAAGAAGAGTTTTTCCCATCTCAAAACCTGCTTTTGACATGGTATCAAAGTCAATCTAGGTCACTAACCTTCTGCTGCCATGGCTGAAGAAGAAAGCAAGGGCAAAGACATTGGTAATGCAGTGATACACAGAAAGATGATATCGCCATATGACATTACTGCGAATGATAATCTTGGAAGTTTGATAACACATGTTCAATTGAAAGGTGAAAACTATGATGAATGGGCTCGTTCTTTGCGGACGGCGCTATGAGCAAGAAAGAAATTTGGTTTTTTAGATGGAACCATCAAGCAACCGGATGAACGTCGCAAGATCTTGAAGATTGGTGGACTAATAATTCGTTATTGGTCTCTTGGATTATGAATACCATCGAACCTTCTTTGCATTTTACAATTTCCCACATGGAGGTGGCACAGGATCTTTGGGAAGACATAAAAGAACGATTCTCGGTAGCTAATGGACCACGTATACAGCAACTGAAAGCTGAACTTGCAGAGTGTAAATAGAAGGGCATGAGTATCATTGCCTATTATGGAAAGTTGAAGAAGTTATGGGAAGAATTGGCTAATTACGAACAAATGCCAACATGCAAGTGTGGGTTATGCAAGTGGAAACTCGAATATGCATTGGAGAAGAAGCAGGAAGAAGAAAAGGTCCATCAATTTCTCATGGGTCGCGATGAGACGCTTTATGGAACAGTGAGATCCAATATGCTTGCCCAGGATCCTTTGCCAAGTTTGAATAGAGTTTATTCGATCCTGGTGCAAGAGGAGCGTGTGAGAACCATTGCTCGTGGGAAGGCGGAACGTGGTGAAGTAATGAGCTTTGTTGTTCAGGCCGGATCGAGATCTCATGGATGAGGTGAAGGAAAAGACAAAAATGTAGTTTGCAACAATTGCAACTATACTGGGCATGAATTTGATAATTGTTTTGAGTTAATTAGCTATCTTGAATGGTGGGGAGATCACCCTCGGGGAACAGGATGAGGAATTGGACGGAATATGAGAGGACAACAATTTGTGAATTCTGGGAGTAAAGGACATGGAGGAGTCAAGGCAAATGTAGTTCAAGCCTTGACATCAAGAGCAATGGGTAATTCTGTGGTCTCAGACATTGACAAAGTTGCTGTTACTAGACTTAATAATGAGGAGTGGGAAACATTGAAGAATCTCTTGAATGCTGCGAAGACATGAGCAAATGAAAAACTAAGTGGTAAGCATTCTTCCATACAATGGATAATTCACTCGGGAGCTTCTCATCATATGACGGGATCTTTGGAATATTTAAGTGATGTTCGAGATGTATTAGAATGTCTTGTGGGACTTCCAAATGGGAAACAAACTACTGCCACAAAGGAGGGAACAATGGTGCTTAGCAATAAATTAAAGTTGAACAATGTCCTTTATGTGCCAAGTTTGATGTGCAGTTTGATTTCTCTATCCCAGCTACTCTATGAATATGATTATATCGCTGCGTTCACAAACAAATTTTGTGTTATACAGGACCGCACTTCAAGGATGATGATTGGTGCGGGTGAGCAATGAGAGGGGCTCTACTTCTTTCGTAGAATGGTGACTACAGTGGCTATGAAGACGAGTGGTGAGAGCTCCTTCGATCTGTGGCACAAGCGGCTAGGACATCCATCATCAAGGTTATAGAATTGATTCCTAATGCTGGTTCTAGTAAGAATAGTAGTTTGTGGAATAAAGCATGCGATGTTTGCCTTAGAGCAAAACAATTTCCTGTGAGTGGTAATAAAACACAAGAAATATTTCAATTGAATCATTGTGATTTGTGGGGACCTTATCGAGTTCCAGCCTTTTGTGGTGCAAGATATTTCTTAACCATTGTTGATGATTATTCAAGGGCAACATGGATTTACATGTTAATTGACAAGGAGGTGTCAAAGAATTTGTGTAATTTCATTGCTATGGCGGAGAGTCAGTTTAACAAGCAAGTGAAGGTTATACGTAGCGATAATGGTATGAAGTTTACATACATGGATAATTATTTTAGTGAACATGGCATTGTACATGAAACATCTTGTAAAGGAACTCCACAACAAAATGGACGGGTAGAGCGCAAGCATAGGCATATACTTAATGTAGCTCAGGCATTACGTTTCTAAGCTAACCTTCCTATAGAATTTTGGGGGGAATGTGTTTTGGCTGTTAGATATTTGATCAACCGAATACCCTCAGTTCTCTTGCATGGTAAAACACCATATGAAATTTTGTATGGTAACCCACCCTCGCTTGAACATTTGCATGTGTTTGGATGCTTATGTTATGTGCATAATCAAGATCATAGAGGGGACAAGTTTACTAATCGTAGTCAAAAATGTATTTTTGTGGGCTATCCTTATGGCAAAAAGGGTTGGAGAGTGTATAACCCAAAGTCCGGTGCATTCTTGATCTCGAGGGATGTAGTATTTTGTGAGAGTGCGTTCCCTTACTTAAAAAATGATTTTAGAGCCTTACTTCATGCAAAAGATCATGATGATGGACCTAGTCATATGGAGAATTGGTCTAGTGCGGATGAGGATGAGGATGGTGATGTGGTTGTTGTGAGACCAATCAAGTGTCTCAGGAGATTGAGCAATCTACACGTCAATGGAAATAGTGCACCTATTGAAGTGATGTGGAATAATGAGGATGTGGTCTCCTCAGGAGATGGAGGGACTGAAGATGTAGGAGTCATGGATTCTAGAGGTTGTGAGAGTATTGAAGTAAGGGAGGGTTCAGGTGATGCCGTGAATGAGGAGTCTTTGGGTTGTGGACATCGAAACAAAATACCATCCACCCGTTTGCGAGATGTTGTGACGAATACTATTTGTAAGCTGAGCCCCTTTACGAGTTCACTCAGTCAATCGCACTCCTTAGGTACGCCTTATCCCATAGCACATTATGTGAATTGTAATAATTTTTCTATATGACATTGGATTTTTTTGGCAGCCATTACTATAGGAAATGAACCTCAAACTTTTTCTAAGGCTGTTAAAGATAAAAGGTGGAGGAATGCCATGCAACAAGAAATACAGGCATTAGAAAATAATGGCACCTGGACTGTGGAAACACTTCCCCCAGGGAAGAAGGCTATCAGGTGAAAGTGGGTTTATAAAATTAAGTATAATTCTGATGGATCAATTGAGAGGTATAAAGCAAGGCTTGTGATTTTGGGAAACAATCAAGTTGAAGGGCTTGATTATAATGAGACCTTTACACCCGTAGCAAAGATGGTGACTGTTCGCACTTTACTTGCAGTTGTAGCAGTTAAAAATTGGAAACTTCATCAGATGGACGTTCACAATGCATTTTTACATGGTGACCTTGAGGAAGAAGTCTACATGAAGTTGCCTCCTAGTTTTCGTTCTCAGGTCCCAGGCAAAATTTGTCGACTCTTGAAATCATTATACGGGTTGAGACAAGCTCCAAGATGTTGGTTTGCTAAGCTGGTTGCTGCTTTGAAACGGTATGGTTTCATTCAATCGTATTCTGACTACTCTCTATTTACATTACAACGTTGCAGTCTCCAACTTAACGTGTTGGTCTATGTTGATGATCTCATTATTTCGGGAAATGATGGTGCTATGATTCAGACTTTCAAAGACTATTTGAGTAGCTGTTTTCATATGAAAGATCTTGGGGTTTTGAAATATTTTTTGGGGATTGAGATGGCCCGAAATCAAATTGGTATTTTTCTATGCCAACGAAAATATACATTGGACATTATTTTTGAAGTGGGTTTGTTGGGAGCAAAACCTGTTGGTTTTCCTTTAGATCAGAATCACAATCTTCCTTTTCCCAAAGGACAACCCCTTCCAGATCCTGAGCGTTATCGCAGGTTGGTCGAACGATTGATTTACCTTTCAGTTATGAGACCTGAACTTTCTTACTGTGTGCATATGCTTGCACAGTTTATGCAAAGGCCAGTGCAAGAGCATTGGGATGCAGCACTTCATGTGGTGCGTTATTTGAAAGGTAATCCGGGTCAAGGAATTTTGTTACGTGCTGACTGTGATTTGCAGCTATATGGCTGGTGTGATTCAGATTGGGCAAGTTGCCCTTTGACTCGGCGATCCCTTACCGGATGGTTTATTTCCCTTGGAAATTCTCCCATTTCTTGGAAAACTAAGAAACAACATATAGTGTCTTGCTCTTCTGCTGAGGCAGAGTATCGGTCTATGGCCACTACTACCTGTGAGTTAAAATGGTTAAAGGCATTATTATTATCTCTTGGAGTCACACATCCTCGCCCTATGAAGCTTTATTGTGATAGTCAGGTTGCTTTGCATATTGCAGCTAACCCAGTTTTTCATGAATGTACGAAGCACATTGAAGTTGACTGTCATTTTCTGCGTGACGAGGTCTTGAAGGGAAACATTGTTACAACATACGTGCCTACTCATGTTCAACTTGCAGATATCTTCACCAAAGCATTGGGGAAGAAACAAATCGATTTCTTTCTTCGCAAGTTGGGCATCCAGAATCCGCATGCTCCAACTTGAGGGGGGGTATTAGCATATTCTGTATATTATATTTTTGGAAACACGTGTAATCAGCTGAAGATTAGCTTTATTTAGGTAGCTGTTATTAAGGAGATAGCTCTTAGACAGCTCTTGTAAATCTGTATATAATCCTTCTTCAAGGTTCAATATCGAAGAAGAGTTTTTCCCATCTCAAAACCTGCTTCTGATAGTTTATAAAAGTAGATGTTTTGAGCCTCACAAGGAAGAGGAAAACTAATGCAGAAGAGAAAAGAGGAAGAAAGCATCAGATCTACTACGAGGTAAGTATATCTAGGCTACTAAGTTTTCTATTTTTCAAAACTTGGATATGATTCTTTTTAATAATTTTTCTGCCTTTCTATGATTTAGTTAGTAAACAGTGATAATCTTGATGTATGCGCTATTGCTACAATTTTTGGGTCATTGATAATCTTGATGTTATAGGCTTATGGTTATAGTTTTTGGGTTGTTGATGATCTTTATGTTATGCATCTTTTGCTATGGTTTTTGGATCATTGATGATCTTGATGTTATGCATCTTTTGATATGGTTTTTGGATCGTTGATAATCTTGATATACATGCACATGATCCACCTTTTTAGATAGTCAATTTATACACATGAATCCCATCTCGTTTGGTTGATGATTCATATGTGCATGACTCCTCCTATTTGGACCGTCGATGTATATGCTTGAATCCTCTTATTTGGACCATTAATCCAATGCATAGATCCATATTAGTTGACTAATGGTAATGCACATAGATCCATGCTAGTTGACTAATGGCCCATGTACACGACCCTTGTATTTGACTATTGATTTCATGCGCATAACTCACTTGGATCATTGATTTCATGTATATGACTAACTCCTTTTGATTGCATGATGTATGATTTGTCAAATATTTTGCTATGATCACATGATTTATGATTACATGTAATGTACATATTTCTTCTTATTTAAGATCTATAGCCAATAGTTGTATAAAAAAGACTCAATATAAAAAGGAATAATCATTGATGTTCATATGCAACATAGAGTCAATGGTTGAAATTTAATAAGATGAGAATGGATAAAATTTTGTTTGGTTTTCATTATAGATTTGTTGACCTCATCTTGCATGTAAGTGCAAGACATATTATGGTTTTCATTGTTACTATATTTTTTTGATGGTTTGGACTTACCTCATATTATTATTTTAAAATCATAGTATTGATTTTACCTTGAGGTGATGAGTATGAGATACCAGAATATGAAATTAGATAGACTAGAAGGCCTAAGGAGAACTATGCTAGGGGTTAGTGTGGGTTTGACCTCCCGGCCTCCGACCACCTATAATGGGATGATAGCCAATGCCCAAAAAAGGGCATATTTCTCAATTAGTGGAAGAGAACATAGTACGTAACTCATGGAACTCTTTCGAGAAAGCACAAGATGCAGTGATCTAGTAGTGAAGATAGTGACTCCTATGACACTTTCTACTTTTTTGATTTGTTCTTAGGGAACCTAATTTCTGGTTCTAAGTTAGGACCTTCAATGAGTGCACATTACTTACTAGCATGAATACATGCCAATGTGTGAAAGTGCATATGATTTTATCTGTTGGATGCATCGATGCTGTAGTTTCTTTATTGATTTTTAAATAACTCTTGATGATCTTATTTACTTCTTGGAAGTATGATTATTTGGTCCGATTTTTGGATAATACTGTGATATATTGTGGCTACTTAATATGTGCTCTGCAAGGAAAGACTCATGCAATAGAGCCATGAGATTTTATTACATTAATAAATTGTTTTCAAGCCATGTGTGTGTTGGTTATCATTGCTTTTAAGTAAGTTTATCTATTGGATATATGTGCATAATCAACCTACAATATTAGTGCAAATCCTTATAGCAAGGTTAAGATCAAGGAATAGAGGATCAAACATGCACCATAGAGGAAAAAAGTGAGGAGATGTCTCACTAAGACTTGAAAAAAATGTGTGATTATGAGTATCCATAAATTTATGGCTTAAGCTGCAGAACAAGTTATTTCCATTTGCGATTCATTATTAATATGGTTGTGATAGATTTTATCTTGAGAACGTATTTTTCATGTGTGAGATTTTGATAGGCTTAGATGTGGACCAATTATTTTAATTATATATGTGTTTTTAGAAAGAAGTGCTAAGAGTTTTAGAAAGAGACGATAAAAAGAAGAAGAAGAAGTGATGTTTTATTTTTGAAAAAGAGGCTTTTAAAAGTTTTGGAACATTTCCCATTTCGAAATTCCCTCCTTCTCCCGGCCCCCGCCCCCCTCCCCCCCCCCCCACTCTTGTTGGTGCTATTGTATATTTGGTAAGCAGATAGACGGGTTGATCGTTTGTTTTGTTTTCTTTATCGATTTAAGTTTTTATTTTTTACCATTTTTTCTTTAATTAAAATGAAAATAAAAAACAAATAAATTACTATAGCACAGGCCCAAAGATGATGAAAGGGGTCCAAGTGATTAGAAAATGGTAGTAGGTCCAATGATTAAAATCATAAAGTGGTCAAAGTGATTTATAGTGGTAGTTGGGGGGGCATCCTTACTAGTTACTCTTGCTTATAAGGTATGAGATAACCTTCTTGTGGATTAACTACTTACATTCTATGTAAAATGTTGGATCTCTTAGGATTGATCTCATTAGATGGAATAGATATTCCTTTAGTAATATTGATAAGAGAGTGAAAATGTTGGCTTAATATTTCTTGTTTGATTATAACAAAACAAATATTAAGTGTTCCTAACATCTTTGATGAATATGCAAGACAATCAAAATGAAGTTAGAAACTATTCATGAAAGAATTGAGCAAGTTGCAAGCATTAAAGTATTGAAAGTTCAAATGTTGAGCAACATAGACATTAAGAAGAAAAGGAAGTGAATGATACTTCTCTAAAGTATTGATAGGCACACCATGCATTCATAGTTAAGGGGGACCAAGAAGAAATTGAAATGAAGAAAGGGAAGTGGAGGAAAGGGGAACTATAAATTGATCTCCACTTACCATTGACTCAAACTTGTTGTGGCTTCCTCTGCACAGGATTTTTAAGCAAGTTAGAAGGCTATCACTTCTATTCTCTTGTCTCCTTTACCATATGTACTTTTTTCTTTATGTCTTTTCATCTCTATTAGAAGTGGAAGAGAGATTTTAAACAATAGGCAAGAGAGGGGTACTTGACTAATTACCTCCATCCCATGGTAGTTTTGCTTTGGGTACATAGTTTAGATGTAGTAGTCAAAGGAATATAGAGATGGAAAAGGAGTAATAGTAGAAACGGAAGAGAGTGAGCCCTCTTTGTGGAAGGTACATGATAGAGAAAGAGAGAAGGGGGCTTGGAAGGAGGTTAAACCCATTTTCTCTATGTATTGTTCAAGAGAGGTTAGAAAGAAATTAGATGGGCTCGCTCTTCTAGAAAAATGATAAAAGGAAGTGGGATGAGGCTCAAGGACATTCACTCTCACATTTTGTTTAAGAAGTAACTCATGAAGGGTCTTAAGTGGGCTCCTCTTTTTCAGAGGTTTACAGCCATTCTCTCTTGAAAATTAATGTGAAGGAAGGGGAGGAATGTTAAGCCCCCTCCCTCTTTGTGTTTTCCAAAGAAAGTGAGCTTTCCTTTTAAACCTTCATGAAAAGATATGATAGGAGGGCCAAGGATAGGAAAGAAGACAAATAATGATATTGTAGGGGTAGTGGACCCTTTTTTGTCTTAAAAATGTTAAGCAATAAGAGAAAGGATCCCCTTTTCCCTTTACTTTTATGAGCACTTTTACCAAATATTGTGGTTTCCACTCTTGATAAGAGGGAAATGCTAACACATTGAGTTCTTCTAATAGGATGCCCAAAATGTACATGGAAAAGGACAACAACTTAGTGTCATGGGCTTAGTTTCTTAGACTCTTGTGTAGCACTTAGCTTGACTTCTCACTTTATATAAACTAAGTAAGCCTAACTAATTTCTCTAAGGAGAAGAACAACTGAAGGAAAACCTAAAGATACCTCTAACTTTATTACTCACAAGATGTTTATAGCTCTTAGATGGATGGCATATATGGGAGCTCCCCTATATATGGGCACTTTCCCACTTTCACCTCCTATATGGATGGTGTAGATCGTTACATGTATTAACCATTCAATGGTTGAGGATCATTCTAGAATTCTTTACACAAATATCTAGTTCCACAATATTCCAAGATGTTTTTAGAGTATTATAGAAACAAGACATTTACATGATGTATTTATATCTTCTAAATTGTAGACCACAAAGTATAGGCCTTGGGTTAAGGTTTACGAAATGAACATGGGCTAAACCCATAGATTTGGGCTAAGTTGGATTGACCTATTTCCCTATATAAGTCCTAAACTGTCCATCATTTTCAGGTTGGGCTGTGTACCAAAAAATTGATGACCATCGAAAGCTTCCAGCTAGTAGCTCTGACAAAAATTGGAGATGAAAATGGCATTGCTAATGGTCGTCAGGCTTCGTGGTTAGCATTCAAAGACAAGCCAAAATGTTGAATGGATCCGATCATTAAAGACGGGCCTCGTCTGAGTTTTCTCGGCCTGGAAAGCATTTTCCCAACACATCAGCTCGGGTAATAAGTAACAAGCATAGTTAGAGTGCTTCACTGCCATTGCGTTCAAATTGACATTTTCACCCAAACCAAACAAAAGACCTACGCAAAGAAAACAATGGACACGCACCAATGCATAGCAAGAAACATAACTCAATCATCAAATTGAAACAAGTCAATCATGTTGGCGTCTGTGGTCATTGAGATACCCAACGAAATCATCCAAGGTATTTATCATGGTTTCCATTCGGACCAAAAATCTCTTTCATCTCCCCAGCTTTGGCTTTCAGTGCTTCCTTCTCAGCTTCGACCATCACCATCTTCGTTGATTTAGCGACATCATATCTTGTGAAAGAACAATCCCTATTGTTCCTCGGCACCTCATCACCAACCTTCTTCTCTACCACCCTTCTACTATTTAAACCTTGATCTGCTATCAAAGGCATTAACAAAAGTGGCTTACCAGCCGCAAGACCCTCAACCACCGATCCCCAACCACCATGTGTGAAAAATGCACCAACCGATGTATGAGCCAAGAGCATTGGCTGCGGGACCCAACCCTTACAAACAATTCCACGCCCCTGGATGCGATCCTCAAACCGCACAGGCAGAAGTTCTTCATCTGCGGTAGCCATCCGAAGCGCCCAAACAAATGGCAGTCCCGATAACTCCAACCCGTGTGCTAACTCGTGTATGTGTTCTTTACTGAGAATTAGCTCGCTGCCGAACGCAACATAAACCACTGATCCCTCTGGCTTTTGATCCAGCCAATGCTTCCCCACCCACTCTCCATCAATAGGATCCAGGGGTGGAGGAAGCATGCCAATTGGAAAAACTGGTTTACGGTAAATCTGATGAAGCAGATGCAACTATTCCAATGAATATTCGGCACAGCTCCGAACAGCCACGACCTCTGCGTCCCGGATCGTGACCCCACAACTATAATGCATGGACACACCAGTAACATTCTTCTTGGTGAAATGACATGTTTGCACGGCTTCATGGTAACGAAAGGCAACATTGGTAGGGAATGGGACCCATGGCGGGGCTACAGTGAAATGTTCCGGCTGTTTCCGCCAATCATCACCGAGCAGAATTTCCGGTGGACCAATATATGTAGACAGAATTATCAAATTATGTAACTAATAATGATAATTTGATATTCTATCCCGAACTTTATGATAAAACTATTAAATCATAATCCATAATTCCTGTGGGTAAATCATTAAAAAAATCATTTAATACTTTATTGTAATTAACTATATAAATATAATAAAAATTCTTGTGGGATAAAATTTATTATATTAAATATAATTAATTACAACTAATGTCTATAATTCCTTATGTGATCATTGACATAGTATAACATAATTATATTTAATTAGAGATTAGCCACAACATCTCTAATTAAATAAAATTATATGGACTACTAGACATTATTTTAGTAAAAAATTATGAGAATAATTATCCATTACATAATTGGACTATAATCTTGAAGTATAGCATTTCATGCATTCATATATAATCCCATATATAATCAACAGGTTAGAAGATGATGAAAAGAAAGTTCTTAGGTAGCCACTATGAATGCTTGAGAAACAAGCCTTAAGATGTCTCATCATCGACAACTGGCGATGCTTGCAACCAACTGCCAATGATCCGGCAGTCACGCCAAGGTAGCATCACTGGTTTGGGAAGGCCATCACCATTATGCAGATTCGAAATGAATCAGATCAGGCGATCATCACCATCGGCAGTGCCGAATGAGGAGAAACAATGTGGAAAGAAGAGGTTCTGTAACCGTTCCAGCATGGTTAACTATTTTGTCTGCTATGTAGGAAAAATCAGACATCGATGAAGAGGAGATCAGGTGCGGCTAGTCAAAATACGCAATGATATGTCGACTGGCTCCCATGGAGGTTAAAATCGATGTGAGAAGGAGAAAGAAGAAAGGGGTTCCAGCAAGATTGTCTTTTGTATGATTGTTGATTGCAATTAACTTTTCTATATGAATCTCTGTCTGCATCTTAGAATTAGATCAAGGGGTTCCAGCATGTTAGCCGATGAATCTCAAACTTGTATGAATCAACAGTCCAATTGCAAATTACAAATGGGGATCAACATGTTATACAGAGATTCGACAACAACAACAAAATTTTCCGGAAAGAAAAAGTCATGCGGAATTTGAAGCTTCCATAATGAAGGCAGTAGCCAAAACATATGTGCTCCTTGTTCTGGACAATAGGGATGCTACTGTTTATATTCTCCAACCTAATCAGGCAATAAGCATGTGATCAAGTGGCTTAGTACTGCAGAGTAAGCAGCACCCTGGCCAACTAGTATGCGTCCCTTGTTGATAGGATGGTCTTTTGGTTAGCCAGGATTAACTTCAATTATGCTACCCCTGCCGCTGTACTATACCGACCAATCCTGAATCCATCTTGAAGGATCTACGTCTCTATCTCCAACAGACTACTAACCAAGTAAAGCCCACTTTAGGCATCATTATGCTCTAAAGTTTTTCTTGATCTGTTTTCTGCATCAGTTTAGTTTCTATTACATAATCTGAAACTAAACTAACATAAAACTGCTAGGTAGAGGTGTAATCTCGCTCTGATACCAAAGGTAAGAGATTTTTCTCTAATGTTTACAGCAAATCAGAAGCATATTAGCGGAAGCAAATTAAACAAGAATGGATAGGCACTTACCTCTAGCCATAGCAGTGAAGATCCAAGGCAGTTTAACAGATTTTCTAATCATCTTCAATTCCTTATGATGGAAAACCAGAAAATGTAGTAATTGTTGCACGAATTGGAATGGTTGGGGACCCTTAAAAGATGAATGTTTATGGTAGTTATCCTTCCATCAAGGATAACTGCCATGGGCAGTTATGACACATGTTCATGTGTCAATTTTGAATTCCAAATGTTCAGGACTATAACCTTTTTTCTAACAGCCTACTTATGTGAAGAATAAAATTTGAAGCTTAATATTATACGCGAAGATAATAAAAATTTGAAGAAGCTAAAGTAGGAAAGGATAAAGTAAGAAAGATTTTATGAATTTACGGTTGATAGAAAAAGAGAGGAAAAACCTTTAAAAACTAAAATAAATCAGGGTAAAGATGTATGGTAAAAGTGCCACATGTCAAAATAATAGAGTTTGGGTGAAAAACTCCTTGTTGGGGGGGAGGAGGTATGACAAAAAATTGAGTTCTTGTAGCACAATACCTGAAATGAACATTGAAAAGGATGCGACTAGTTAGGTCGCAGATTCAAGTGATCTAAATTATTCATCTTGTTCGCCTTATGCTATTTGGGCAGTTTTCCAAAAATTTCATTCTTGTTGAAAGTTTTCAATGGACATGAAAATGACGTGCCGACGGTCATGAGGTCTGGGAGTTGGCATCAAAGACAAGCCAAAATGACGAACGGATCAGATAATTCAAAAAAGGGTCTCATCTGGGTTTTCTCCGCCTGTAGAGCATTTTCCCAACACATCTGCACGGGTTCTAATGCTTCAAAGCCATTGCCTTCCCTTCAACTGAAAGGAAGATCAATCTAACAACACTTTCACAACAAGAAAAATAAATAAACAGAGAAGGACAAAACACGAACAAGATCTGCACAAAGAAAACAAAGCACATACATCAATGAATAGCAAGAAATTAATATTATTCGATCCTCATATTGAAACAAGTCAATCATGTTGTTGTCTATGGTCTTTAAGATACCCAACGAAGTCATCTAGGTATTTACCATGGTTTCCATTCGGACCAAAAATCTCTTTCATCCCCCCAGCTCAGGCTTTCAATGCATCCCACTCAGCTTTGAACATTACCATCCTCATTGATTTACCAACATCATCTCTTGTGAAAGAACCATCCCTATCGTTCCTCGGCACCTCAACCCCGATCTTCTTCTCTGCCACCCTCCTCGTATTCAACCCTTGATCTGCTATCAAAGGCATTAATACAAGCGGCTTGCCAGCCGCAAGGCCCTCAACCACCGATCCCCAACCACAATGTGTCAAAAAATGCGCCAACCGATGTATGAGCCAAGAGCATTGGCTGCGAGACCCTATCCTTACAAACAATTCCACGCCCCTTGATGAGATCCTCAAACCCCACAGGCAGAAGTTCTTCATCTGTGGTCGCCCTCTGAAGCGCCCAAACAAATGGCAATCCGGATAACTCCAACCCATATGCTAACTCGTGTATGTGTTCTCTACTGAGAATGAGCTCACTGACAAATGCAACATAAACCACCGATCCCTATGGCTTTTGATCCAGCCAATGCTTCTCCACCCACTCTCCATCAATAGTATCTAGAGGTGGAGGAAGCATGCCAATTGGAAAAACTGGTTTACGGTAAATCCGATGAAGCAGATTCAACCATTCCGATGAATAATTGGGACAGCTCCGGCTAGCCACTATTTCCAGATCCCGGATCGTGATCCCACAATTAGAATTCATGGACACAGCAGCAGCGTTCTTCTTGGTGAAATAACTGGCTTGCACGGTTTAACGAAAGTCTAGGAAATGGGACCCATGGCGGGACCACAGTGAATCTTCCAGCTGTTTCTGCGAATCATCACCGAGCAGAATTTCAGTGGCCCGATGAATGCAAGACTTTTTGCACTGAATAGTTCGAACTTGCTTGATCTGTTCAATTGCGACCAGTAGAACAACTCAAAAAGATAAAGAAGTATCGTTACACCAAAGTAAGCACAAGTGACGCCAAATTTGGTTCTGACACGTATGGCCCAGTAAGGCTAATGTCTGCAATAATCCAATCCGGTCATCGGGTAGCTTGTTTAATGAATGCAGCAAAGGACTTCTAGTTGGGCTTGTGCTTTATGGAGATAGTCTCCTTCTCTTCTGGAATATCTCTCGTAGCTTCTACTCCTGGGGGCAGTTCTTCAATCTGAGGCATGGGGAGTCCCACGAGATGTAGGTTTTTGGTAATGGAACTTTTGGGAGGCTATCCATGTTTCTTTGGTGCAAATAATGAGTCTTTGTGACCCCTACTGGCTAAGGACGTTTGCCAGTTCCATGAAGGGGATCGTGTGACCAAAGGCCAGCCATGGTAGCATCACCAAGTGAGTCCTTCATCACCTCCCATTTTTGTGTTTCGAGGAACTCAGCGGCATCATTGGCGTTCGCTTAAAACTCCTGGTACCGTAAAGCATTCATCGTATCATCTGTAGGCACATACAAGATGCAGTTAAATATGATTAAATGTGTCGTTGTTTGGAGACCTCCTTGCTGGATAGATCCGGGCTTATCAAAATCACACACGTCTTTTTGGGTGTGGTAACTGTCGCGAGAATCACTGTTATCCGTACAGTCGGAAGCGAATGTCTTTGTTATCCGTAGATCTAGACGCGACTGTCATTATTATCCCCGCCTGGACGGAGAACACACCTAACCACATTACGGGAACTTGTGATCTTACCGCGGAAAACCGTCCATTCTGTCGTACATAATAGGTGCCTCTTTTGGTTACGCTTGGCTGGATCGAGGTGACACTTTCCTGTCATTGGGAAGATTTAAATCAATACCGATGAATTTGCATCTTATTGAGAAGGGAGAAAAAACAAAAAAAACAACAACCTAGTAATCTTAGCCGTGTATATGCTGGGATAATAATTTCACCAAAAACATATTAATCACAGAATCAATTATAATATTTTTTTTACAAAAATATATAAGATTTTTATAAATACTGAGAGTGGAGACACTCGATAACGGTCCCAAGCTTAGATCAAGGAGGAGGTTGTATCATTGCTTGCTAGCCTAATACCCTTTGGCAAACTCAATAACATGATATTGATATTTTCTCAGGCTAGGGTGGTCTCCGTAAGTGACACACTAAATGAGATCCCAGGTGCAGTGAAAAATGGACAAGGGCCATTAGGATATTTCGTTGTAAATACTACATCATATCCTGAGTGCATAGGAAATAGACAAGTGTTACTAAGGCATGTACTCATAAGCAATGTTTTGCATCAGAACCCAGATACAGTAAAAAGTAGGAATGATTTCCTGCACCATTTGAGATGTGTGCTAGTAAAGAGACAACCTCAAGAGGATAACATTTGTTTTGCCACATGAAATATAGTCACACTAATAGGTAAAAGTATGGAGTTATTAGATATGATGATACTCAAGAGAGACAAAATAGCTTGTGTCTAAGAGGAAGATGTCAAAATTATAGAAATCGATGGGTATAAGCTCTACTACGTAGGAAGGGACAACATTAGAAATGATGTAGGGATAGTGGTAGATAAAAAATTAAAAGATAAAGTTGAAGACATTAAAAGAAACAATGACAAATGTTTACCAATAAAACTTATTATATGAGGGATGGTCATAAATGTTATAAGTATATGTGCCAACGAGTAGGGTTAAAAGTAGAATTAAAAGACAATTTTGAAAAGATATGGAGGGATTAATGCAAAAAAAATTCTAATATAGAGGAAATATTTAGTGAGTAGACTTAAATAATCATGTAGTAAAAGAAAAGGAAGGACCTGATAGGGTACATAGAGAGTATGGTGTTGGAGAAAGAAATGAGATGTGGGAAGCTATACTTAATTTTGCTTTAGTATATAACCTAGCCCTAGGAAATACAGATTTTAAGAAGATGGATAAACACTTATTAACTTTTAAAAGTGGATTATATAAAAGTCAAATCGACCTTGTTTTACTAGACATATCAAAAGATCAATGTATAAGGATTGTAAGTCAATACCTAGTGAGAGTTTAACCACACAATATTAGTTATGGTTAAGAATATTTATATTAAGAGATGAAAAAAAGAAATAAACTTAATAGGTGCTCAAAAACTAAGTGGTAGAACCTAAAAGGAGTGAAGATGTCATCATTAACAAATAAGTTGATGGTAGAAGGAAAGTGAAATAATGACATAGTAGTAAGCACCATGTTGACTAATATGGTCGAGTCCATCAAAAAAGTGATAAAAGATGTTCTAGGAGTATCTAAAGGTAAAAGATAACCAATAAAGGACATTAGGTACTAGAGTGAAAAAGTGTAAAAAGTTTATTAAAGAAAAAGGAATGTGTTTTAAAGTATGACATAGGATTAGAAATAACAAAAACTTTGAGTAATATAAGAATGCTAAAAAGGTTACTAAGAGAATAATGAGTAAGGCTAACCTCAAGATATATGATGAGCTCTATAATATATTAGGATTGAGAGAAGGTGAGAAAGATGTATTAAACTTGCAAATATTAGAGAACAGAAGAGTAAGGACTTAAATTACTTTAAATGCATTAAAAGTGATGACCAAAGAGTAGTCATCAAAGATGTTGAGATTAATCAAAGGTAAAAAAGTTGATTCCAAAAATTGTTAAATGATATGTCTTGAGAATATATAGATTGAAAGAATCATAAACCCAAATAATGTTGGACCATATAGATACCACCATAGGATTATGATACCTTAAGTGAAACAAGCATGAAAAAGATGAAATCAGGAAAAGCCCTAGGGCACGATGGCATACTTATAAAGGTCTACAAGTATATGAGAGATACTAACATAGTTTAATTAGTAAAGTGATTTAATAAGGTGCTAAAATCAAAGAAAATGTTAGATAAACAAAGAAAAAGCTTTATTGTACCAATTTATAAGAGCAAAGAAAACATACTTAGTTGCATTAATTATTGTGGGATCAACTTATGAGACATATCATTAATCATTGGGAAAGAGTAACTCAAAAGAGGCTATTGTATGAGACGAGTGTATTGAAAAATCAATTTGGTTTCATACCTGGCAAGTCTACTATGGAAGCTATTTTCTTACCTAGACAATTGATAGAAAAATATAGGGAGAGGAGGAAGGACCTCCACATGTTTTTTATTGACTTAGAAAAGGCTTATAGCAGGGCCCCTAGAGAATTAATATGATTGGTGTTGGGTGAAAAAAGGGTTTCACGGTGGTATATAGACACAATTAAGGATCTGTATGAGGAAGTAGTAACAAATGTCAAGACATCACTAGCACAGAGTTCGACAATTTCCCTATCACTAGAGGATTGTACCAAGGTTCGAATTGAGGCCCTACCTTTTTACATTGTTTATGAATGAGTTAATAAAACATCTATACAAAGAGATGTCATGGTGCATATATTATTTGCAAATGATATAGTTTTGATTGATAGGACAAGGGAGAGAATGAACACAAGGCTAGAGTTATGAAGAGATATTATAGAGCCTAAAGGATTTAAAATTACTCTGTCGAATTAAGATAAACTATATGGAATGCAATTTAAGCAAGAAGAGGAGTAAGAATGAAGCACCTATAAAGATTGTTAACAAAGATGTTTCCTAAAAAGACCACTTTCGATACTTGGTATTGATAATTCATGAGAATAGAGAGATTGAGAGGGATGTTACCTAGAGAATCCAAGTGGCTTAACATTAGGATATGTGCCTTTGGAGTTTTGTGTGATTGATATGTGTCATTCAAACTAAAAGGAAAATCCTATAGGATGGTTGTAAAGTTGATCATTCTCTATGGATTAGAATGTTGGGCAGTCAACAAACAACATGTACACAGGATGAGTATAGCCGAAATAAAGATGTTGAGATAGATAAGTGCTAAGACAACAAAGAATCGATGAAAACATCAGAGGAAACTTATGAGTAGCACCAATAGATAACAAGATGAGGGAGGGTAGATTTATATTATTTGGACATGTCCAATAGAGACTGAAAATTGCACCAGTAAGAAGAAGTCAGTCAATCCTAGTTGAAGGCTCTAAAAGGGCAAGGGAAAGGCCCATAAAAACATGAATAGAAGTAGTGAGAAAAGATTTAAAAACTTTTGTACTAAATGAAGCCATGAAACTTAATAGAGGGGAATGGAGGAACAAGATTTGTGTGGCTAACTCCTAATCGGGATAAGGCCTAGGTGATGATTATGAGACACTTATATAATAGTGATGATTTTTTATTTTTTTTTTATCAAAGCCATTCATCACATTTGAAATGGTTTAGATAGGCTACATTTCATATTTCATGCCCTTTTGATGGTATTAGTTTATGCTTTTCTGAGTGAATATCAAAACCATAAAAAAAAAAAAATTTCAAAGGCTCAAAACTAGTGGTTTAGATAATCCAAATGCATCGATTTATTAGGGTTTACCTAATTTTTATACCCTTAACATGATGAATGGCTTCAATCTTTCATAAATAGACTCTAGGAAAAAATTCTACATTATTTAAAGCTCATAAATGTTTACCTTCAAAAGATGGGGAATGCTATATCAAAAGTACACCTACTTTTGAATAATGGGTTCCACCTAGAGATAATCTACCTAGTTCATTTAATCGCTTTGGCTTTGTATCTTTGTAGATTAAATGACTTTAACATTTAAAGAAATCTGTTTTTCATAGATGCTTAGAAACTTTCTCAACAATGGCCTATATTTCAAAAGCAAAAAACATGATGTTGTGATACGACAATTTGCATGATTTTGGAACTATGAGACATCTAAAGCCAATGAAAAAATTAGATGAAATAAGTAGATCATATATAGGTAAATCCCATCATCACTACTATGATGAGTGATTTTTAAGGCGCTTAAAAATATACAAAAAAGACGCTTAAAAACCATCTTATACCAAGCCATTTTATAAAATATGTATAAATATAAGACAATTAAAAAACCATCTTATATTATAAATTACTATAGGACAGTTAATGAAAAATTGTCTTATATATTTAGTCAAATATAGGATGGTTTTTGAAAAATCATCCTTTCATGGTTTTTCAGAGATTGTTTTAAAAAAAGGATGATTTTTCAAAAACTATCCTATATTCTTATACTAATATAGGGAAGTTACTAAAAATTGTCTTATGTTAGCAATAAGATAAGAAGATTTTTGAAAGCCATCCTATATTATAACTAATATAAGATTATTTTTGAAAAATCATCCTATATTACTATAAGAATATAAGATGATTTTTCAAAAATTATCCTATATTACGACTAATACAAGATGGTTTTGAAAAATCATCCTATATTCTTATAACAATACAGGACAGTTTTTGACAAACCATCCTATATTCTAATAGTAATAAAGGATGATTTTTCAAAAATCGTCTTATATTAGTTATAATATATGACAGTTTTTCAATAACCATCTTATATTTTGAAAAGTTCATAAGACAATTTTTTGAGAATCGTCCTTTATTTATCGTAATATAGGATGGTTATTTTAGAAACCATCCTATGTTGTATATCTTCTTAACCAATTTCTATATTTTTTTGTTATTTTCTATTTGTACACTCTTTCTGCAATTATATTTTTCAAAATACATGAATTCAACAGTCATTATGAGATGAAATAATGCATTTACTTCACTTCTGTAGGCTACAATATTTTTAGACAATCACTTTCAACATTTCATATTTAATTTCTCCATACACTTTATATTGAAATAAGGAAAGTATACCCATACATTCACACTTCTCTATAGACAACCGTGTGTTTGGTTCAACACATCAACTTTCCCTTATTGAAATAAAGAAAACACATGCATACTTCAATCAAAGAAACATAGAATACACCCATAAAAATGAAGTTATGTTTTGTATTTTATTTGAGTAAAAATTGTTTACATTCATTAACGTCAGTGAACTACAAATTAAAATTCATAATACATTTTGGCCATTCCATTCTAATGTCATTTAAATCTAATTTGAGGTAACTCTTGCTTTCCAAATCTATCTGCAACAAACATATAATAAATTAGTTCAGACATGCAATCTCGGAGTTAGTTAGGAAATGAAGAAAACTATAGCAATGATCGGTATTTGTCTTAACTTTCTCAATTATGAGATTGTAAATCCTTTATGAATGAGGGTTATCATGTATCTGAGAACATAATAACCACACTCCTAATCAGATTGTTGTTTAGGGTACTACACACCAAAGACAATAGAAAAGGTTCAAATATCATGTGAAATAAGTTTAGGTTATAAATTATGGTTAAGAACTAGTAAACCTAACCTTACCTTAACCTTTTTTCAGTTGAGTTTTACTAGGTAGTCAATACCTTCCAACTCAACCCATTTATACTATGCATTGCACATATATAATTGAAAAACATTAGATTATGAATAATATGATAATTATTAGGTGTCTAGTTATTATAGTGAATGAAATAATAAAGGTTTGCATGTTAATAATTTTCATCAACTGTCCTTGAATGTGCACTCGACAAGAATAGAAAAACATTGCATGCCCACTATACCCATCCAAAGCTAGTAGCATCAAATGGCACCTATAAACACAATAATTCAATTATAAGTTTCAAATCATAACTTATATAGATATTCATCTATATGAAATGACATAATTTAGCAACATATATTATAACTTACCCACTATTGTAGGGAATCAGTAAGGCATATCCCTTTGTACAATGCAAGAGCTCAGGTATCATATCTTCTATTTGCTTCTCCATGGGCAAATGCTCATTTGGTCCAGAGACAATAGGGTCAAGGAATTTGTAAACGTCCTTGACCTCTATTTTTTGCAATTTATTATGCAAAGACCTGCGTTGGGTTGATGACAAATAATTATTACATCTTATTAACAAAACAAATAATGTCATTTTGATTTTTAATAGAGAAATTACATGACATACCCAATATAGACGATGTGTGTGTATTCTAGATGAGCTATATTACACATGGTTAAGAGGTCCTCCATCACAAGTGGAGTATTAACCATGTCGTTGGCAAGTACACCTACCTATATCCTTACAGGGTTGATTTCCTTATCTTTATTGACTAGTCAATACAGTCCCCTTAGGAATGAAGGTGTGCTAGGTGGAAGCTCCACTTGATCCCTACACTATGGATGTAATGTTCTAGAAATTAGTAATAAATATATGTATGTATGTATAAGAAGAGAGATAGAGATATTAAATTTTATCATACAAGTAGATATAAATACCTAGGATGGGGAAATCGCTATACCAAAATTTGCTGTCGGGGAGGGGGGCATGCTCAATGGCAGGTTGCTTTTGGTGAACCCGCATGTTGCAAACAATATCAATTTAAGAGAGGATTTAAAAAATGCAGATGAAAATGATGCTATGACATCATATACATACCTTGAAAATCATTGGTTCAATATATTTCTCTGACCAAGCCACATGATATCTAATTTTATCCCCAATAGCTTCAATATCATCTTCTTGTATCAAAGATGGTGGAGGGCATTTGGTTGAATGGCAATAGTAATGCAAACATGCTTAGTGTGTGGATGCATCAACTTGCTGTGCAATGTGGGAATAAACCTTGTACAATGTAGCCACTCGACATAGTTCTCAGACATATGTATGCATTGACCCACCTACAATTGATAAATAACATATATGTAAACATGAAAATATTACTAAATAATTTAGCATTGTAAAAGTAAACATGTCAATAAATACCTCCACGATCAGGATATCTCCTTTAAAGATTTACTCAGCCACCTCTTCTTTAAATGGAGAAGTGCAACTATTGTTAGATTATGGTTGAGGGACAATGCCCTGACATGTACTTCTGCAACTCCAAAAGCTCTTAAACAAATCATTCTTCATCCTCTTATATATCCTCTCAAAGGTTTTGTCCTTCCATGCTTTCTAGTCTTCTACTAGAGGATTCTTTGATTTAGGTAAGAACTTAGAAGTAACCACACTACAGCCTTGGCTACTTACTTTACCAGGATGCTCATCCTTGTTACCCATAGCCCTATATAGGATGTCCTCCTTTGCAATAGTGATTCTTAGAGTCCCTGTAGTTGCACTTTCTTCGGTCGACTCTTCTTGCACATGTAGTTATTAGAATACAATCAAATCCATATATGCAATATAATCTAAGAGATACAAAGGTAGGCACATAAAATCACTTACAATTTGTGATGAAACTATTGTAGTATTTTTTTAGTGAAGGTATAGGGGTTATGCCCTTTCAAATGTGTCATTTTTCAAAGAAGAGTGCAATTGATGGGCTTCGTGGTCTTAGCCTTCTTTTGGTGTTAAGAGAAATACTAAGTCAGAGTTAATGAAATATAAATCTAGTATATTTATATAGAAATGAATTATCACATACACCTTCTTCTTCTTCCCCTAATCATGCATAGCCAACCTTGGAATGTTGGTTCTGCATATGATTAGTTGCATGCACCATTTGTCCTTTTATACGCTTTTCCTGCACATCAAAGGAATGTAACCAAAATACAATCAACTTTAATAATTAGAGGAATCAAATTTTGGGCTAGTTGTAATTACCTCAAAATCAAATGAGAGCTTAAACTGTACAAATCCTTCTTGCTGGAATACAACTTGGGGACAATGTTAATCCTGGATAAATCATTGGCATTTGAAACTATGTACATTTTTGTAAGCTTACTCTTCCATTTCCTCTATTATTCACCAGCCTTCTATAATGCATTCTTCTTGCACTCATTAGAGATGGCAAAGGAAGATTACAACTAAAAATGAGCATAGTAGTCTATGTGAAGAAAAATAAGATAAGGGACAAATTATGTTACATGTAAGAAGAATTTACATACCTTGACCATTTTCCATATTGTACTTTTGATTAATGGTGACACATGTCTCCAATTAGTCACTGAGACTGACACCATGCTTTTGACTGTTTAGCATATAAACCTAGCTTAAGAATGTGCATTGGCACCTATCGCCTACCCTCTAGTGTTAAATTGTATCATCACTTTTCTTGCCTTTGACTTTCTCTTAATTATATGTTCAATTTTTATCAGCCCTTTCTCTTGACAGGTGTACATGGGCATGTTGTTCATATTCTTTATGTTTCTTGTTTCGTTCACAAGTGAAAACACTACAAATAGATGAGTTGGAAATAATGGAAATTCAAAGAAACAACAACAAAATTCTTTTTAAGGAGAAACCAGCTAATATTTATAATGTAAAGATTAATACCATGAGGTCTAATCAAAGAGGTTACATTTCAAAATGGTTCTATTAAGCAAAAGAACTGAACATTAGTTGAGATGGTCAGTTCCATGTTCACTAGTCTAGGGTTATCTAAAAGTCATGTGAGAAAGGTACTATTTTCACTATGTTGCATTTTAAACAAAGTTCTTTATAATAATAAAGTTGAGATTACTCCATATGAGATATGAAAATGGAGGGGAGAGAGAGAGAGAGAGAGAGAGAGAGAGAGAGAGAGAGAGAGAGAGAGAGAGAGAGAGAGAGAGAGAGAGAGAGAGAGAGAGAGAGAGAGAGAGAGAGAGAGAGAGAGAGAGAATAAGATTTGGTAATATAGGATTTCTAACATTTAAGGGCAATTACAATATTTTTTGTTAAAATATTAAGTTTCCATGAGTCATGTGATAGTAAGCTTGTTCTTACCATCTTCCAACTACAAACCTCTCTTGCTAATAATAATAAAAAATAAAAAAAATCAAGCCTTATTTTTCAAATAGTTCAAAGTAAAGGTCTAAATATCCCAAAAAAATTAAGATAACATACACATACACATTCACTAGTCATTATTTATTGAGCTTGTTAGTGAAGGCTATAAACCCCATGGTTTCTAAATTTGAAGAATGCTTATCAACACAAAGTGATGAAGGATACACAATGGTAAAAAGCATAAAAAAAAGATTGGGTTATTGAACTAGAGAAGACTAAAACATCAAAGAGAAGGACTTAAGTCTTGAGTGTGGAATTGTTAAATACAATTAGCTTGCCATGACACATCATGTTCTATTTTCGAAGTACGCTATTTTGGTTAGAAGTGGATCCTTATAGAAAATGTCAAAGATGATACCATTGAAGAGTACAAGATAAGGTTGATTGATAGCCTGTTACATGGTTGTTAACCAAGTGCTATAGACTGTAACATGCTATGTCAACAACACTTCTGAATGAAGAGAAGACTTCAATCTTCACTAAACAAATGTTGACTATATAATTAGAATCTGATAACTACCTAGGCCACATCTTTGGATAAATGTTTGCACACATATAATTACAGGGGTTGACTTGAAGCATGTTGGAAGCATGGTTATTCAATTTAAGTTCTTGGGGTACTTGGTAGTCTAATAAACAAGATATTCGACTTGTTTCCAGAGCTCCATTAAGAGCTGGGCTATGTTTCTAGAGTAGATTGTTTATAATTATTTTCATAGACATGCATTTGGGTGATGCAAGAGACTCCATGCAAGCAATGACATTGGACAAATAAGCTAATTAGATACCTAAGATGTACTGTAATTTTTTTTTCCATTTTCCATTCTTATGATGTTTGTGCTATAACCTATAGTGACGAGGTTGACTTTATGTCTTAATGAGTTTATAGATTATCATATTGTAGCGTACATAAGCATACCATTGATATATTCATCTATTTTAAATCTTGGAGGTGAGGCTAGCTTCCATTGGACTAAGGTTGGTCTCTGGAGCACTTGGTGAAATACAGGATTAGCACATGACTAGCAACAAAAGTGCTGAGCTTAAGTACATCTAACGTCTTAAGACAAGTGTGTGTTATAATTCACCTTCAGATTTATTAAATTGTATACACAAGGAGAAAGTTCAAGACTTTATTAAGTTTCTTTGATACATTGATCTTGTTGAATGCTTAAGTTAATCTCTTTTTTTTTACATAACAAAAAAAGGGGCAAGAAATGGTGAGATAGAAATTCCAAGAGCACTTATCTTCTTCTATTTCCTTGTATCCTTTTTCTTCTCTTCTTCTTATTCTCTCTCCTTATGTTTAGTAGCACAAGTGGTTAGGGTCTCTCTCTCTCTCTCTCTCTCTCTCTCTCTCTCTCTCTCTCTCTCTCTCTCTCTCTCTCTCTCTCTCTCTCTCTCTCTCTCTCTCTCTCTCTCTCTCTCAAGAAATGGTGAGATAGAAATTCCAAGAGCACTTATCTTCTTCTATTTCCTTGTATCCTTTTTCTTCTCTTCTTCTTCTTCTCTCTCCTTATGTTTAGTAGCACAAGTGGTTAGGGTCTCTCTCTCTCTCTCTCTCTCTCTCTCTCTCTCTCTCTCTCTCTCTCTCTCTCTCTCTCTCTCTCTCTGTTCTTCTTCTTGCTTCAGGTAGCATAGGTGGGCTTGGTCGATTCTCACTCCCTCTCTCTATCTCTATCTCTCTCCTTCTTCTTCTTCTTCTTCTTCTTCTTCTTCTTCTTCTTCTTCTTCTTCTTCTTCTCTCTCCTTATGTTGGGTAGCACGTTTCTCTCTCTCTCTCTCTCTCTCTCTCTCTCTCTCTCTCTCTCTCTCTCTCTCTCTCTCTCTCTCTCTCTCTCTCTCTCTCTCTCTCTCACCTTCTTCTTCCTCTTCATCTGGGTTTTTTCTCTGGGTGAGGGAGAGTATTTCAAAAATTCGGTCGAGTGTGGGGTGGGAGGGGCTTATAAAGGAAGACAAATATAGGATGGTTCAAGGAGAATCATCTTATATTTGTGCTAATATAGAATGGTTCTGCTAGAACTTTGTTATATTAGTGATAATACAAGACGATTCTGGGGGAAACATCCTAAATTCTTTCTTATAAACTGCACTAGCCACGAACCAATTATATACGATGAATAGTGGATGGTTCTTTGGGAACCTACCTACATTCACCATAAATATAGGACGGTTTAATCTTAACCGTCTTATATTTAGTAGCATATATAGGACAGTTTTTAATAACTGTCATCTATTTACTATTATAAGCGACAGTAGTAAAAAACCATCCTATATTTAACTTAAATATTTCTTGTCTATGTTCTTCATAATAACAAAATTTCCATGTTTTCTAAATCTTAGTAACCTAGGAAGGGGAGATGGGGCCCCCATCTCTTACTTCCTTAATCCTATGATTGGCAAGTAGACACATGATGACTATCTTGATTAATTATATAATTCGTTTAATGCAATACCTTGAATGTTACAAATAATTTAACATCTCCCCTTATATGCAATCTAAACCAACCTAAGCACCCTCCTCCTCTCTAGCATCATGCACATAATCCAATTCATTCTCCCCGAATAGATCAATTGATGGCATGGTTGTACCAATATGAGGGTAATTAATTATCGTACCACCTAGGTCATCTTCATCATAGAAGTCCTTTGGGGAGGTTGATAAAATAGTTGACCATCTCATATCATGTCCATCTTGAACATAAAATAACTATTTCACTTAAGATGTCAAAATAAATGATCATTTTGATAGCCGATCATATTAAGGTCAACCAATGTCAATTCAAGAGCATCAATTTTGATGCTATCTTTATCATGTTCCACCCAATCATACTAAAACACAACCACAATTCTATAGGTATAATCTAGCTCCCATATCTCGCATATAACTCCATACTATGTATCATTCACTACAGTGGGATTTTTATCATTTGAACTAGAAAAGAAAGTAGCTTTAGCAACTAAGCTAATACTACTACCTTGTTGTGCTCTTGAGTTATCACAGTCTTTTATGTGAAATCGATAACCAATGATGGCATAACCAGAACAAACTTTATGATCTAAAACATGTGTATAATATTAATTAAATTAAGTGAGATGCATAATGTATATGTGCATATGCAATTACAAATCAATTAAGTCAAATGACACGTTAATTCATTGTAATGTAATTAAGTACCATTTGACTAAGCTAACTATTGAAGGAGAGATAATGTTCATCTTGCATCCACTTGTGTTTCTTTGCATCTTTTTTATACCTCTCTTTTAAAAAGTCCATGTGACTCACTACAATGAAGTGATGAAAATTATAGATAACATGCATGCAATTAATTACTACATTACATTTCAACACGCACAAGAAAATGCAAATTAAAGAAACCTCGGAGAGAGTGAGCATTTACTCAATGTATGGCTGCACTTCATTGATGTTAATATTTTGTAAGACATAAAGGTGTGTCTAGTGTCTTTCCTTATGGTCAATGGTCGATGCATGACCAATCAATAGAGGTTCATCGTCTTTTGGATCATTTAATCTACCCAATCATTTGTTTCTCAGGATTCCAATAGCATCCACTCTTGATAAATACTTAGTGCAAAACATCACTACTTCTGCAATGTAACATTCGGCGATACACCACTCTAATCGATTATGATTTAGTGCATACCCTTTTAATACCTTCATGTACCTCTCAAACAGGTACATCCATCTCAAATAGACTGGTTCACAAAGCCTAACCTCATCAATGATGTGCACTGTTAAGTGTACCATGATATCAAATAAGGATAATGGGAAGATTATCTCAAGCTCGAATAAGGCATAACTAGATGCTCTTGTATTGCTTGTAATTTGAAGTTATCCACCACCTTGCACAAAGCATTAAAAAAGTAGCAAAATTTAATAATAGATCCTCTAAGTTTATTTGGAAGCACTAAATGTATTGCTACAAGTTGGAGTTGTTGCATCAATTCATGCAACTTTATCCCTAACAATTTCAGCTCTTCCATGGAGACAATGTTTCTAAAGCTTGAAGAATATCTGTCTGGGACTTAGACTTCTGAAAGGGTTTAACGTACTTTTCTTCTCTCCTCTCTGCCAAGTGTATAATTTGCTTTAGGCAAGTAATTTCCTCAGCTGCCCCTATCTTGTGGATCTAACTTTCTCTTCAAACCCATTGTCATAAGATCCATTCAAGCTGCAAGTCCATGCTTTGTTTTTCTAAGCATGTCGAGCAATGTACAAGTCAAGCTTTCACATGTGTTCTTCTCAATGTACATGACATCAAGCACATGGCATACGTATAAGGATTTTTAGTACACAAGTTCAAAGAATATTGACTTCTTCTTGTAATAACTTTTAGAAATGCTGCTATACGTAGGCTTAGTTGCCTTCTTCTTCCCCATGAGACAGTAACATTCTTAACCTATTCCAGTACTTGTCATCCAGTCAAGCTCTTTAGAGGTGTCCTAGTCTTACTACCATTTAATTCCCCCTTCTTAAAACTATGTGGGTGGTTTTTATGCAACCATCTTCTATGCCCTAAGAATGCCATTTTCTTGCCATGTTGAAGCTGTATGACACACTTTTGGTCACTATAAATAGGACAGTCATTATATCCCTTCGCAATGCATCCCGCCAAATTACCGTGTACAAGAAAGTCATTTATTACCCATAGTAGTACATCCTTAAGGGTGAATGTTTCTTTCTTTTATGCATCATAAGCTTCAACCTCTCCTTCCCACAATGTCCTAAGATTATCAATCAAAGAAGCCAAGTACACGTTAATGTTATTCATAGGTTGCTTGGGACTTGATATTAATATAGTTAACATCATGAACTTCCTCTTCATGCACAACAAAGGCAAAAGGATGTAACAAACTATTATAATAGGGCAACAACTATATCCATTGCTTATAGAACCATGAGGATTAATTCTGTTTGCAAATATTTCAAGTCATATATTTTTGGGTTCTTCTCTAAAATAGGGCTCTATGGAGTCTACAAGCTTCTACGTTGGACTATCCACTAGATAGCGCAAATAATTATCACCTACTCTCTCCTCGTAATGCCATACTAGTTACTTCACTGTTTCTTGAACACGAAACATTATTTGAAACCTTGAAATAGGTAGAAAATACCGTAGTACCTTTGTAGGAACATCTTTCACTTGTCGACCAATTAAATTCTTCTTTTGCTTCCATCTTGAGCGTCCACAAGTTGGGCAAACAATGTTTTCTTGGTGCTCCTTCTAGTATAAGATGCAGTCATTGGGATAGGCATGTATCTTTTCATACTTCAACCCTAGTGCAGTCAAGATTTTCTCTGTCTCCCATATTGAACTAACTAGTTTGTTCTCTTTCAGTAGCATTTTATCAATCAATTTCAACATTTCTATAAAACCTTGATTTGAAAAACCAAATCTTGATTTCACATTGTAAAGTTTTACAACTGCAGACAACTTCGTATAATCTATACACCCAATGTAGTATGGAATTGTTCAGGATCATTCTAAAAGTCAGCGTCTCAAAACATAGGTGCAGTTGTACTATTTGCAACACTTCCTACAGTGTGTTCATGGTCACATACACATTCCGCCCCTATTGATGGCCTAAGAGGAATTCCCTCTCCATGCAACATCTAGAGGTGATAGCTTTCATCAACTTCATTAAAGCATGAATGTTCTCTCAACTCAACTACAGTAACCTTTTTTAAGTTTCCACATCTCAAGCACATATATTGCATCCAATCAAAATCACCACCTGCCCAAATCGTAAACTCTATTAACTTTTCTATTCCGTCCTCATACTCTCTTGATGATCTTTTTGCAATCATCTACGCATATTTGTCCATTTTGTCAAAAAGTTGGAAGTTCAAATACATGCAAAGACTTTCTGGACATGAAAAGATTAAGAATATTGGGTTAGGCATTTAACCAAACACTTGATGTGTAAAAAAAAATGTATATATAGTTGAAAAAAAAATGTATAGTGTGTGTGTGTGTGTGTGTGTGTGCGTGTGTGTGCGCGTGTGTGCGTGTGCGTGTGTGCATGTGTGTAGGGGAGAGGTAATTTTAGCAAGTAGCTTCAGGTGTAAAGTGCAGGTGACATTTGATTGGCTGAGAAAGTTTCTAACTACCATTTCCTCTAACTTTTTTTGCTTTCTCCTTTTTTCTAGCCAATCAAATATCACCTGCTCCTTGCACCTACATTAATTAGCTGAAATAAATACATCCCATATATATATATATATATATATTAGAGGACATTAATATTTAACTCTTGATTTTGAACAAGAAAGAATTATGCAAAAACATTACTAATCAATATACACATAAATGATCAACCTACTGATTCATACACATGAATATTAATCCACACATATAGCAGGGAAATTTTTTAGGAAAGTGAATTTATATCCTTAAACATCAATTCAATTAATCATATACCAAAAACAAGAAAGAATTCATACTCAAACTAACACCAACCGAGAAAATACAATTTTGGGACCAAATGTATGAGTTTTTCACTAAAGTAGCCAAGAGTAAAAAACTAAAGGATTGACTTAATGTTTTAAAAAGACAATTTAAAGGTTGGTTTTGGAAAACCATCTTATGAAACGAACTTAATAAGACAATTTCCAAAAACCATCTTATAAAATCAACTTTATAAGACGATTCCACAAACCATCTTATAAAACTAGATTTTATAGGAGGGTTTGGAAAAATGTCCTACAAAAATGTGAGTAATATAATATAGTTTCAGAAATCGTCCCTTTTATACCTGAATAATGTAATACGGTTTTCTTAAACTGTCTTATATAATCATACATTATAAGACGGTTTTGACAAAATCATCTTATATTTTAAATCTTTATAGGACGGTTTCTGAAACCATCCTATATATATATATAAGATGATTTTTCAAACCCATCTTAAAAAGCATGAATATAAAAGATGATTGTGTTAAACTGTATTTTATTTGCCCTCTTATAAACCCCCAATTTTACTAGTGCACGTAAGAATGTAGGAGCACTATGATAAAAAGCTCCTACAAGAACTTTGATTTAGTATTCCTTCAAAAGATTTGTACCATCCTTTATAAGGTGTAAAAATATTTGTTTGGTACTTCAACAATTTTGAGGAAAAGGTACTAAAAACATATGTACATTTTGAACCCAAGACTTGAAATATTTTACTTTTAACTTTGTTTCCTAATTGACGTGTGTTTATGAAATAAACTTTTTTAGTTATGCACCAATTGACAATGAGGCCAAGTGCCCCACTTCTTGAACACCCATCAATATTCTAATGCAAAGCACACTCTGCATTGGATTATATCTTATTAAGCATTTTATTGATTTTGATTTACTTCTTAAATGACCATTCCCTTTAATTGAAAAGTCAATTGTAGAAGATATTGTGGTGTATCCGTATATCATCTACCTTTGAAGATGTCCAATTAAAATAGCCAAAAGAATCTCCAAAAGAAATTTGACTCAAACAGTAAAAGTATATGCCCTACCTCTATGACTAAATTTTTTATGAACATATAATATTAGAGTTACATTTTATTAATTACATATAATTGAAAATGATAATATGTTTTAGAAAAAATATATGATAAATAGAAAGGAGCCTATAATATTGGTCTACACTCCAGCAAGAGTCCTTATTTAAGCTATCTATTTACAAAATGTATGTCTACATCAACCACCTTTAATAGCAAAAGATACTGCCTATTCTATTGAAGAAAATCTTGGTACATCTTTTGTATACACATTTTCATTGCTATATAAATCAATGGTTGTAATGAGATGATCTACTCAACTGTAGCACCTAGGTACCTCCAAATTGGAAAATCTCACTTGGTGTAAAGAAAATTGAAAGTGATTATAGGAAGATATTTATGTTCTATTTAAACAAAAAAAATACATTTATTTGTAATATATATATATATATATATGTTTTATCATATATTAAATAGTGAGAATTAAAAATGTGCTGTGTCATAAAAGCATGATAAAATCCTAATAAAAAGGTGCACATAAAATTCCTATAAAAAAGAAGTGAAAGGAATTTCTTAAATAAAAAAGGCCTAAATACAAAGAAACTTCAACTACTAAAAGTAAAGTATGTGGATATTAGGAATCCGCAAAAATCTCAGGAAAACAAAACATAGAGAAGTCCTAAGAAATGGGTGCATACATAAATCCTAAAAAGAAAGGCACAAGTAGAAATATTTTACAAAACTTAAAATTTTAGTGGAATATACTAATTTGACAACAAATATCTGTACAAAAATTCACACTAGATGAAGACAAAATAGTATGATTCACTTAAAAATTTAGGAAAAGAACTTGAGAAAATTGGATTTTAGGAGACTGCTTATCACTAAAGGAAATTAAAAGACAAAATAATAAGATTCAAAGAATAAAGGAAAAGAATAAAAATTGCAATAGATGAAGGAGAATTAGGGATAAAACATGAACACAAGTAGAGAGGAAAGAAAAAAAAAGCACGAACAAGACCTGCGCAAAGAAGACAAAGCACATGATGCATCAATGAACAGCAAGATACACTGTTCGATCTTCGAACTGAAAAAAGTCAATCGTGTTGGAGCCTATGGCCTTTGAGATACCCAACGAATTCATCTAGGTAGAAATCATGGTTTCCATTTGGACCAAAAAAGGAGAAAAAAAGAGAAGCACGAACAAGACCTGCGCAAAGAAGACAAAGCACATGATGCATCAATGAACAGCAAGAAACACTGTTCGATCTTCGAACTGAAACAAGTCAATCGTGTTGGAGCCTATGGCCTTTGAGGTACCCAACGAATTCATCTAGGTAGCAATCATGGTTTCCATTTGGACCAAAAATCTCTTTCATCTCCCTGGCTTTGGCTTTCAAAGCTTCCCCCTCAGCTTCCAACATCACCATCCTCATTAATTTAGCAAAATCATCTCTTGTGAAAGAACCATCCCTGTCGTTCCTGGTCACCTCAACCCCAACCTTCTTCTCTACCACCCTCCTAGTATTCAACCCTTGATCTGCTACGAAAGGTATTAATACAAGGGGTTTACCAGCTGCAAGACCCTCAACCACCGATCCCCACCCACCATGTGTCAAAAAAGCGCCAACCGATGCATGAGCTAAGAACATTGGCTGCGGGACCCAACCCTTACAAACAATTCCACGCCCCATGATGCAATCCTCGAACCCTACAGGCAGAAGTTCCTCATCCTCGGTCGCCATCCGAAGTGCCCAAACAAATGATAGTCCGGATAACTCCAGACCATATGCTAACTCGTGTATGTGTTCTCCACTCAGAATTAGTTCACTGCCAAATGCAACATAAATCACCGATCCCTCTGGCTTTTGATCCAGCCAATGCTTCTCCGCCCACTCTCCATCAGGAATATTTCGGGGTGGAGGAAGCATGCCAATTGGAAAAACTGGTTTACGATAAATCTGATGAAGCAGATTCAGATATTCCGATGAATATTCGGGACAGCTCCGAACAGCCACGATCTCCACATCCCGGATCGTGACCCCATAATTATACTTCATGGACACACCAGTAGCGTTCGTCTTGGTGAAATAACATACTCGCAAGGCCTCATGGTAACGGAAGGCAACAGTGGAAGGAAATGGGACCCATGGTGGGACCACAGTGAAATGTTCCGGCTGTTCCCGGGAATCATCACCGAGCAGAATTTCCGGTGGACCAATGAATGTAAGACATTCCACACTGACAACGCCGAAGTAAGCACAACGGACGCCAAACTGGTTTCCTACACGTATGGCCCAGTAAGGCCCAAATTCTGCCACAATCCAATCTGGTAACGGGGAAGTTTGTTTAATGAATGCAGCAAAGGGCTCTTCTAGTTGGGCTTGTGCTTTGTGGAGATATTCTGCTTTCTCTACTGGAATATCTCTTGTAGATTCTGCTCCCGGGGGCAGTTCTTCAATCTGAGGCATGGGGAGCGCTATGAGATGCAAGTTCTGGGACAGTTCCAAGGGAACTTTTGGGAGTCTCTCGATGTTTCTTTGGGTGCAAATGAAGGAGACTTTGTGACCCCTTTTGGCTATGGACTTCGCCAGTTCCATGAAGGGTATCAAGTGACCAAAGGCCAGCCATGGCACCATCACCAAGTGAAGTCCTTCATCACCTCCCATTTTTGGGGTTTTGAGGGACTCAGCGGCCAGATGGGCGTTTGGTGAAGACTCCTGACAGACTGCAAAGGGTTGATCGAATTAAATGTAGTCACATACAGTCGGGCAGCTAATGTGACCACGTGGTGTTGACTTCATTGCTGATTTTCATTAGAGATAGATGGGGGCTTGCTCACCTCACACATCCTTTTCGGTTTTGGAAAATTAATATATAAATCATTATTGTTCAGTTATCCGAACCGCACACTTCCATTTCAGATTTGGTAACTGTCGCAAGAATCATTCTTATCCGTCCATATTCGGAGAGCAGATGTAACGTCATTATCGCATCCACGTCACTGTGACCTCTTTATCTTACCGCCTAAAGCCGTCTAGTCGGTCGCAGACAATAGGCGACTCACGTGGTTTCGCTTGCCTGGAAGGTGGCACTCATTTAGAAATTTTGAGTATGCCTCTGGCTAGTTTGCTTCTTACCTTATTGAATGACAAGAGAGAAAAAAAATTAACCCCGTATAGAGACAAGGAGAATAATTTCTTCAAAAATATCTTAAATATAATATTTTATTGTTATGAAAACATATAACTTTTGTATAAATTTGGAGGCCTTGTAAGTGTAGACGTTCAAGAGCGTCTAGCGACCAATCTCAGATTTCCTGATTAACGAGAAGGCAAAGCTCCGAAGTGATTATGACTCAGAACTAGAAATTGGTCCGGTGGACGCATCTAGTCGCCAGAGTCACCACCTCAAACCAAATGATCCAACTTCAATATCTCCCTAGCTGCAGAAGCTTCGGTCCTCTTCCTTAGTCCGTTCTGCAGCGCAGCAAGCGAGGAATTAACACTATTGAGCGGGCCCATGCATTTATAAGATCGCGCCATCCACAACGACGATTTCTGTGCTGAGATTGATGAAATCCGCGTAATCGCGATTCATTAACTAGAATGTGTTAGATTTTCAGGGATGAAAGATGGGATCTGATTTCGGATCGGAGGTTTTTGAAAGGGACAATCGAAGACTCGAAGTTAAGAGATGTAGGATTTAGAGTCGAATTTGGGTTGGAGGAAGGAGGATTTTTTGAACTACCGCAGCTCAAAGTCGACAGTATTAGAAATATAAACTTGATTTGAGCCAAAATAAATTGGGCTTAAGATTAGATAGAAGCACATATTCTAGGAAGCTCACATTGAAGAGATAAAAGTCTACTTTCTAGGAAATCCATATTCTAGAATCTCTTTCTAGACAGTGTGGCTATAGAAGTCTATTATAAATATCTAGATACTTTGAAAATAGAGCAAGATATTTCTGAAGAGTAATCTAGATAACAAATTATAACCACAAGATTAAAAGTGTGATGACACAATCCTAGCCATTGGTTAAAGATGTGCTACTAATATAAATAGGTGTGGTTAGTCACAAGTTATATTAAGCAAAAATTTGATAATCAGTACAAACTCTCTCTTTCATTCAAGCCTTCAAGTCCCTTCTTCATTTGTAAATCCCATTCAAGCCTCTAAGGCCTTCCTTGAAACCTTGTAAAATACCAGCATCTTTCAACAAAATGGTATCAAAGCTACAAGATTGTTGAAAAGTTATGGCTAGTGGTGGCGTGGTTCCTTTCCAAGTTCCTATACTCAACAAGAACAAGTATGACAATTGAAGCATCAAGATGAAGGATCTTTTGGGAGCACAAGGTGCATGAGATATTGTAATAAAAGGGTAAAATGAACCTGAAGATAATGCTACTCTATCTCAAACCTAAAGGGATAGTTTTGAAAGATTCATGAAAGAAAGACGAAGGCTTTCTGCCTTATCTATTAAGCTCTTGACGAAGATGACTTCAAGAAAATTTGAAGCACAACATTGACCAAGAATGTTGGGAGAAACTTGAGACATATTATAAGGGAGCCAAGCAAGTAAAAATGGTATGTCTTCAAACATTAAGGCAAGAATTTGAATCCTTAGTAACAGAAAAGGCAAGACTTTTTTTTATATATACTTTTCTAGTGTTTCAGCCTTTTTTAATCAATTAAAAAGAAATGGTGAGAAGTTAGATGTGTGAGGATAATAGAGAAGATATTACACTCCTTAGATCCAAAGTTCATCCATATTGTTGTAACATATGGAAAACAAAGAATCTAAAAGAAATGACTATAAAGCAACTCATGAGCACATTACAAGCTTATAAAGAAAAACATAAAAGGCAAGAAGAAATTGGGGAATAACTTCTTAAGATGCAACTCAACTCAAAGCAAGAGAGCTTTGGAAATGGAAGAGGTCATAGCCAAGGACTATATTTTGGAGAGTTGAATTTAGACCACAGTTTATAAAAGTTTTTAACCTACTGTTCCTTGTGATACAATGTATAGTATTTTAGATGGCAGAAATATTCAGTTAGCAAATTGTGTGATCTACTGGCTATCCAAAGCCAAAACAGTGAAATGAACATGCTAGATCATCCAAAGGTGAGCCCATTCATGCCAAATGTATGGTGCTTCTAGAGAAGGTCCTTATTAGAGCTTATCGTGCAATCTAGGACATTAAGCAATCAAGGAGTTAAAGCCTAAAAAAATCCATGAGTACATAGAAAATAGTCAAACAACTAAATAAATGATATCCCATTCATGATCTAATGGATGGTATCAAAATTGAGGACATCATCAACTAAATCATTTTTCATGACCCATCTTACAAGCACCTTCAAGGAAGAAGTAGTAGAAAACAGAGAGGAGGAGAGAGAGAGTTTCTTGCTTTTTATTCCTTGCCCAATTTGAGTGTTCCGATGGAGACCAAAAGTAGAAAGCAGGCCTATCTTTGGAGGTTTTCCCATGATCCATCTATATAATGGGTCCCCCATAGCTGAAATGTGAATGATGTTTACTCTCTCTTTTAAAACATTGTTCATATTTCAACTATTGGAGGCCACTATAGAGATGCCTAAATTAGTCCCATTTTTAATTTTTTGGTCTCCACTTGGTACACTTAAACCATGCATGGGTGCACCCAAAAAAATAAATAATTGTTTTGGTTTCTTTTGAGAATTTTCGGTTAAACTTTCGTACTTGCATTTTAAATTTTTACTGATTATATTTGACATAGTTATCATGCACTTTTTCTAATGAAAGTTAACCACTATTGAGATTGCCGTAAAAAATTTAGTGGCAAGTGCTATTTGAAACTTATCTTAAAATGTGAAGAGGCAATCTCATTTTTGCTAAACGGTAGGGGTACTTGGTAATTATTTAAAAAGACAAGGGGTATTAGAAAGTTTCATTTAAGTAAAAGAAAAATAAAGAAAGAAAGCTTGATCTAGCCCACTATATCATGCCATCATTCTTTCTTCCTCTGTTTATATTTGGGAGACTTCTCCCTTCCCCTTTCCTTTTTCCACAAAAAAGACACTTCAGTGCACTTTGTCCGGTTTCTACCATGGAAGGGCCCTAATTTGCTTTCAACTGGTTTTATGATAATAATGCCCATGCTAACCCAAAATTTGGACAAAATTGTCTCGCAACATCAAAAGAAAAATGTCCACCAGAAATTTCTTGGCACTACACTGCAACACCAACAAAATTTTAGCCAAAACAGCAATGGTGAAGGATTAAATTAATGATTTTAATCCAAATCTTTGAATCAAAATAAAATTCCTCTCATAACTAATTCACATCTTTTGTTACAATCACTATTTTGATTTCTAAGAAGGTAAAGCTTGGAATTCCTCCTTGTTATAAAGATGCGCTTCACGTTTCACCACCTCTTGACTATTCATCTTTGACGGATTCAATTTTGGAAGATGAAGGTGATCCTGATAAAAGTGACGAAGATCAACCAAAGCACAAGGGTGGTCATCATCATGGACCCATTACGGTTGTTCTTGAAGTAGCAATTGGGTTTTCTTTTGTTCTTTTCCCCTTCATTTCCTTGTTCAGGACTTGCCTAGACGTGAAGCGCTTGAGAAAATTTTTACATATTCTAACGGTTCACATGAAGCTGAATGTTGCCGGAACAGGATTCACTGGCTGTATAGTGTTTTGGCAGAAGAGAGGGACAAGAAGTCCTATTTGATAGCTATATTAGCAAGGAAGTTTGACTTTGGTATCTAGTGTTTTCAAGTGGCTACTTCCCGAGAATAACTACAAGTGGTAATTTTTCTTCATTTTTTCATTCTAGTACAAGTAAATAATTACCAAGCAATCACCTGCATACTCACCTAAATGTAATCCCCCGCCAAAGGAAAAAACGGCAACTCAAACCTGCCAGCAAGCATACTCTAGTGAGAGAGACCGTGACCACTGCGCTAGACATTCTACCCAAAAGAAAGTACTTGACCAAAGAATGCGTTCTATTTGCTAACACTTGATACTGGCAAATCTGTGTCGGCAACAATTGTGTTCGATGCAGTCTCTAGTGTTGGCTTGTTGGTCCTCTTGTAAGATCCATAGAAGTAAGAAGTGAAGCCCCAGAGGCATAGGGCTAGAGCCAGACCCTTTTCTCCAGTGAAAGTCTCTTGGAAAAAAATTACACCACCAACCTCTGTTAGAGGGAGCAAAGCAGCAGCAACAACACAAGCGAAGAGCGACGAGGTGCAGAATATGAGGCCCAAGCTCCCAATGTAGACCATCTGGAACACCACCGCCGTCGAAACAAGCACGACATAATAGTTGGCCTCCCCAAGCCCAAACTCTCTCGCCTCTCTGGGAATAGCCTGCATAGAATGATATATAGCTGCAAGTTGTCAGCTTACAACATTTATGCAAACGTCAGTGTAAAAACTCTCTCTCTCTCTCTCTCTCTCTCTCTCTCTCTCTCTCTCTCTCTCTCTCTCTCTCTCTCTCTCTCAACAAAATTTTCGTGCTTGCTTACCGCGAAATCTTTGTTAATCAGCATACCAACAGTGCTGAAAACTGTGGCAGACAAGGTAAGGCCAACCTGAAATTGCATCACCACACTATAGGTTATAGCTTTGGTAGCCTTTGAATAAATAAGCTCGATCCAAGGCAAGGAGAGTCCTAAAACTGCAGCTGCTCCTAGAGTTAGGATAAAACCCAACAAATACTGAGCAGTGGAAACACTAGATGATGTGTCACTGCTCTTCCCTATCCCTAACAATATGGACCCAAGGGTCATCAGCACCACCGCATTGATGGAGTAATGGTTGAACTTCTGCCCAACAATCACAAATGAAAAAAATGCAGTGAAAGCAAGCTGAGTTGAGAAGAGAATAGAGGAGGTAGAGACAGGAAGATATGATGCCCCTTCTGAATACATGAAGTCATCTAGTCCTATAGCGAGGCCCACCATTATACTTGAGATTAGGAGCTTGGGCTCCGCCAAGAACGAGATCCTCCGGCTGTGATCGCGCACATAGAGGATCAATAGGGGAATGAGAAGGATGGGGAATCCAGCTGTTTGTAAACAGCTAGATAACCATTTTCTACTTCCTCCATGCAAGTAATAGAGCCTCAGAAGCAAGGGCCCGCCAATGGTTCCCACCGCTAAGAAAGTGCTGTTTAGTGAGACGAGCCACCAATTGATTTTGCCCGTTTTAGTCTCTTCTGGGAGCTTGTGATGGCCGCTTTCAATCAGAGGAGTCTCCATCTGTTCTCCTTCTATGTCGATTGCAATAGCTTTCTCCCTTTCTTGTTTTCCTTTTGTTCCTGCAATTTGTTGGGCAGATTTATAAGGATGCTCTTCGATTCTTACGAGGAAATTTGATATAAAGAACAGCAGTTGCAACTACTAGTCCAGCCCGTTTGATCGTTAGCCCCCCATGACCATGGGTCTCGACTTAAATTTATTAGTTGCAAAGGTATGATAGAGACAGTTTTAGCTAAGTAACGGGGATTATAATTAATTAGTCTGCTTGAGTTACGCGTTTGTGTTTCGCACCCGGAATTATTCAGTAGCACTGGTTGAGTATACTGGACGAGGGTCTTAACCCATCTGTAAGATTGTCACACGTAAAGAGTCAACCAATGAGGAGCCTCGTGATCTTAAAAACTAATAGCTTCCGAGAAAAGATCTCAATATAGTATTTTCTTCATCAATTCTCCATAGAGAGAAAGGTTCTTTGAATTTCGTGTGTGTGAATTCTGATTGAGAAGTTAAATATTTGGTATAAAATTTTAATAGATTAAGGAGTCTTTATGTCTTGCTTACAGAGGTTACTTTGGCACGGATAGGTAGGAAGTATTTGAATCCGATTAAATTTCATTAAAAGGAATATATTTGTGATTTTCTCTTCTATAAATAAAAAAGGACTTGTTGCTGGCAATATTTTCCGACTCTTGATACCATTCAGTGCCCAGCCTCCAAAACCTGGTCACCAGAAACCACTCGCTACCCCACTACCCTAGAAGGAACTAGGTGAGATTCGACGTTGTGCATTAGCATTTGTGTTTATCATACTTTAGAAAGAGAAGGAAAAAGGATAAAGTATGGCTATTTTTTAATGTAAAATAAAATAAAATAAAATATTTAATGGGCATGAAATTTGGTACTAGTTTATCTAACTCATTTCGGACAATACTGAGAACTACAAAAGAGGCAAGCATGGGCAAGTAAAGTGCATTTGTTCTAATTAAGATCCAAGTGTACAGTTGGATTTATTCCTCTAAATAAATGTATGAGTTATGCTCAATAGCATGGGAGAAGTCCATGCCACTTTTTATGGTTGGTGAAATGTTCTTTTGAGATTTAAGCCGTTCATCCTATTCCAAAAATAGAAAATCTACGAAATCAAGGCATTTGGATGATTCTAACCAATTGTTCAAGGCATTTGGATGATCCTAACCAGTTGTTTTAGGTTATTGAAAAACAAATAAAAATGGATGATTGTGATTTTTAATCCAAAAAAACATAGGGTAAAAGCATTTAATGGGAAATGAAATATGCTATCCCGACTAACTCTCTAACCCTTCTCTCTAGGCCTCACCTCCAGATAATTTAATCTATTCATTTTCTTTACCTTCCCTAATTTAGGCCAGCTGCAAAATTTTATATTCATTCTATGCTTTTAGGATTTTCACTACTAGTTATTTGGTTGAATAGTATTTTAATCATGATCATTAGAGAGGAAATTACAGAAAATTGGATATGAGTTTTTGCAAATAGTCTATGTAGGGAAGAATCAAGAAAATAAATGGATCATACATCCAAAAGTGGAGTTTTGATAGAGGAGTCAAGGACTCTCAGAAGCTAAGTCGAGTATCATTTCTCTTTCTTTAATGAGTTCTTCTAAAAGGGGACGCGGACATGGTCAAGCCTGTATTTAGGGTATCTACCAAAATCGTGACCATGAGAATTTCTAGCTACTATCTATTTCAGTTAAAAGAATTCAATGACATGATTTAAAAACAAAATTAGGCATGGCTCAATGTTTATGAGGTTTGTAGTTAATATCTTCAGAACATGAGCGATCAAATCATCCAAACGAGTGCCCATCTAAAGATCTTTCTTGAACAGGAACTGTTCTATGGGCTCTTACTTCTGTATCCTTTGAGTTCTAAGAGACAGGTTCCCCAAGTCTGGTTGATGAATCATGGCCATATGACCAGAGTGAGATAGATGGCTCAGATTCCTGTTGGAATTTCTGAGCATTAGAGGATCGTTCTTTGCTAGTTTCGACTAGCTGGGCCCCGTCGCAAGGCTGTCTAATGGACCAAACCCAATTTCGTACCTTTTATCAGAAGAAAAAAAGGTTGCCCATCTATGTAGCGTCCTTTTTACGGCGTGCCGGAAAGCATTTTCCTTGGACAAATATTGAAAATTTCTCATTTTTCTGGCCTGTTCGTCTGATTTCCTTATGCCACTAGGGAAAAGAAATCAGGGAAGAAAATCTGACTTGTAGGTAGTAAACAGCAGTCAATTTCCGCAACCTAGCGAGTAGCGCTCCTTAACAGAGAAAATTAAATTGCAAACTTTCTCCTTCATACCAAACAAAAGCATAGTACAAAAACGAGATTACCCAGATTATTCAGATTTGTGTGTCCCCATCAATATAAATGCTATGAAAATGGAGAGAACATGAATTTGAGTTGCAGATAAGCCATCGTTGTTTGACATATACATACCAATCGCTTGATTCTCAAATTTGGTCATCCATGAGCGACCGCCGCCTGCTGGTTTTCCAAGTTACGTGTTGGACTGGATAGAATTGGTGCATAGAACTTAAAACCTTAGAATGGTCATAGTTTCTTGTAGCAATCAAGGCTTGCGGGAACTTTACAGTCCATAATATATAATCAAGGATTGATCACTTTCTCTTTTCCTTGAACATTGACAAAGATGTTATTTGAGTAGAATTCTCAATGATGTTTATTTGACGTTGATGTCATGATTTTCCCCAAAAAATAAAAGAATGTGACGTTAAGATGGGAGGTCACTTATACGGAGATATCGCATTCCACGGCAGTGGCACTATTAAAAAAAAAAAAAAAGCTTGCCTACTTTCAAGCTCTATAATTCGATTTGAGATTAAGTTCTATGTTCTTAGATACTTGTACTCATATCAGTTAGTACTTGCCTAGTATTAGACAAGGACAAACTTATATGGTGGCAACGCTAGTCCCCTCCAAGGAAAAATCCCTTCCTAACTATCCCACGAGATCAGGGTGGCTAGGCAAGGACAAAATTATAAGGAAAAATCCCTTCCTGATTATCCCACGAGACTTGAGTGGTCGCTGGTTTTGGCTTTCTTTGTAGAGAAAGAGAGAGACAGACAGCCTGCCCAATGCTCGTGGGATAATGCCACTTGTTCTGTGGTGACTTCCTTTTTCACTTGGAAGTCTCTCTCCCTCTCTTTTTTTAATATGTAGTCTACTTGGTCTGAAGCTCCAGCAACAGACAAAACATTGATCAAACCACTAAAATAATAAGATGACTAATTTCTCATATTAGTCTCACCAAGTTCATTACTTAAACAGCAGTTTCTCGTCTACTTGTCTGATGATCTCACCCCGAATCCACACTTCCACGTACATGCTTCAACACGATCATGTTTTCGTTCCCAAACACTTCATCTACAAGACTATATAAGATAATCAATTACGTCTCATATCCCTGTGATGTAAAGACATGATCAATGTTATATATTTGAACAATAAGTAAAGAGATAACTAAGACTAGAAATTCCACTATAAAAGCGGAAGTCTGCATGGTCTTTTTCGTAGCAAGGCGTCCTAAGTCGAAGAGAAGAACGAATATATGGGGGTTCAGGAACTCAATGGTGTTCCAATGGCAACGTTGAATTGAGGATGGGAACTGCATCCTTTTTCGTGCCTCCTGATGAAGATTTCAAGAATCCAATCTTGAAGCTACAGAAGTGGTTATCACTAATTTGATATGTCAGCACTCTACCAAAGTGAGGAAGGGCTCATAGTCGTCATAGTTGTAGCAGCATCTTGAAGATAGTTCAAGCCTCCTAAAGCACCTCTATCTTCAGTTCAATCAAGCTAGATTCAAGCTATACCTCAACTAATTTGCACGATTTGAGTTGGTTATACTTTAGTCTCTTGAAATTGAATGACTTTAAATAGTCTTGTAAATTATAAATGTATTGTAAAGCCTGGAATGAAATATAGGCCAACACTCATGAGTGATTATGGATATGGACCGCAAATGCGTGCCAAGTAAATATCTGATAAACTTCAAATAAGTTGAAAAGGCCTCAAACTTGGGTTGCAAAATGTGCACCTGATAAACCTCTAAATCCTAACATCTAAAAGACATTACAGATGTAAATTGCAAAATGCACACCCAATAAATACCTAACAACTTTTGAATAAGCTAAAGAATCCTCAAACTAGAGAGCTGTGGGAGAAGAGAGGATTTAGTGCAAGCAATGAACTAGAGGGTCTCTCATAGATAGGACTCCCTCTCCTCTAGTCCATCTTTCATAAGCCATGTAGGATTATTAATCCCTTCAACATTGATATTTTAAATAACCAATATGTGTCCCCTTAACTTAAAACAAAACCAAGAATTCTCCACTTCTTTGAAGTTAAAAACAACTCTAAATATCATTCCACCACTTGTTTTAAATTTAAAAACAATAAAAGAAATAAATGAAGATCTTCCTTTTGTAGCAGGGCAAGTAGTTTGAGTAGTAACCCTTAAGGACTAACCTTTCACTAATTTGTAATGAATTTCTAGTGAGATAAGCTTAGACATTTTGGGTTGTATTTATAGTGTCATGCCAAACCTTTCATGTGGTACTAACATATACTTCCATCTAGCAGGGGTCATCCACTTGGATAAGCCTAGATATGGCTAATTTGTAAAAGTATAAAATACAAGAAACAATAAGAAGAAAACAAAAATAACAGTAGAAATAGTAAATATATCCATAGAAAATTAAGCATTCGACAAGATCTTCGCATTTGAAAAAGTGAATAGAGTTTTGAATTTCCTCCTAGTGTATACAAGAAGTATCAGGCAACTAATGAAATAAATCTTGAACTGTTGTCTCCAAGAAAGAAATGTAACATGCACTTCTCTTCAAGGAGACATGTATAGTTAAACTGATCGCTTTTACTAATGGCCATGTGCTATTTCTATATGTCACCAAGTGCTCTAGAGATCAAAACCTGGGCCCCATAGGAGGCAACCAAGCCCCCAGACACAAGATAGATAAGTCCCTCAATGGTGTGCTTGTGTACACTACAATTTAAATTTGGAGGATCTATCAACTCATTAAAACATAAATCGTACTTAATACTACAAGTCATATTGCATGCACATAGGAATTGGAATGAAATAAACTTGCAATTCATCAATAGATCCAAATAGTTAGTTTGCCATTTGGAACCTAGTCAATGACACTGGGTAAGATTGATGCTACTGGCAATTGTAGGTCTTTACGCCCATTTTTCTCAATGTCATATCCACTAGCTATCTTCCTAGGCCTTTGGAGTGGAGGTTAGATAACTTGTGTCTGAGTTATATAGAGTTGGTATGTCTAGCATAATGCATTCTACTTGAACAATGGATTCAAGCTCTCAAATAACTACCTCTCTACGTAGCCAATACCCAAGGCAATCAATGGAGTACAACTCCTAAACAAAGCTCTTCCCAAATGGCCTCATCTAATCAATAGAGTATAGCTCCTAAATGAAGGGCATTGTCCTTTGTTTAAGGAGATTTTCACAATCCACCAAAAAGTAAATGTGTTTACCACCAATCTTGACTAAGTGGTTGATAATCTACTAAACAAAACTCTACTTATAGCAGATTCTCATATGCATGATTTTTTCTAAAATTTTCCATTCAAGGGTTCATAATCTTTCTAAGTCGAAATCCATGCTACCATTAACTCAGTTTATTCCTAGTCTTAAAGCTCATAACATAGAGTCATTGAAGACACCTTCTATTTCTCACAAAAGTATCTAGTGTTTACCACTTTTATTAAATATTCAACTTCTATTATATTTTCAAAATCATCTTTTATCATACTACCATGTACTCATAGTGCTTTAGCTGATTAAATGGGTGCTCAATTATACTTTATAACAATGATCCATTCAAAAAATCAAGGTGGCTGTCATAAGTCAAATAAATCAACTAAGAATCTTTCGCAATAGCTAGACAAAGCAAGAACTGGCCATATTGATTCCTATAATCACAGTAGTCACACCCAAATTCACATATTAAACTATACAATATGAAAGATATTTATTAAATCCTTTCCCAATGATAAAAAAATCATATATAGAAGGTCAAAACCCATCATGACTATTAAACACTCAAATATTTTCATTATCTACTTTACTTAGCTAAATATACTCCCAACTATCAATTTTTCAAGCTATTGTGTTGAAATGCAACATTTTGATTTTGACATAATTGGATAGAAAATATATTCATGTGTCATAGATGTCTATACAAACCTTGTCAATAGAAGTTGTTTGAACATCACAAAATTTTCAAAAATGTTGACCAATTAGAAATAATCGATAACTATTGGTTAATGGTCTTGTCAGTTTGTGTAAAAACCTACTATTTAGAAACCATGTAACCAATGTGCTCATCAGTAGCACCGCAGTAGTCATTGCTTATAGTTGTCAATTTCCCTATAAGAAAAAAACCATCTTATAATGGTAACTGAAAAAATATAACATTTAGGATCAAAACCCTTTTGCATTCAACTACGAGTGGCTCAACGAAATTTAATTAGAGATTTCTTCATTTGTATGCAATCTTTTCAGTATTTCCACAACCTTATTTGTATGGGGAGTATCCAAATTTAGAATCTTCGTGACTTAAAATCATTATCAAAGAAAGCAAAATCTATTATCTGAAATCACAAAACCAATTCTCTTACCTGCATCATTATGTGGAGAGTATATCTACAATTTCAAAGTCAATGGCACAATAATCTTCTGAAGTATTGCAAATGTCTCTTGAATAAGACTTTGATGCTTAATTGTTCATCTATGAAGCACCAACATCCCAATCAATTCAGATCAAATTCTTGTCAGATGCGAGTGTTAGAAATAATTCATATTTCATGTTCATATGTCCTTAATAGATCTCACTACTTGAAAACATAGATACTAAGTTTGTAGTAGCACAATTAAACTTAGATAACTAGAGAACAACTAAACTAATATTTGGACCCATTTCATTCTTTAGTTGTAGTTTGATGTTGAATATGATTCATAACACTTTCTACCAAATATGTACTTGTCTATATATAAATAAAGCCAACTAAACTTATAAAGTTTGAAATATCAAGTTCATTTGCTCATTTGCTTATAGAATGCAAAATATAATTTTAGAAGAGAATTTTCTTATTCAAATCAATAGATTTCTCATATCTACAATAGACACTCACAGTATGTATCTGATTAAGTACTTAAACTCAACTAAGCTTATCAAATAATATTCATATGTGGGGTCTTTCTCTGTCATAATTTAGTAACATCAATCCATGAATAGTTCATCCTTTCATTAGATAAAGGAAACTTTCTACTTTATTTCAAACAGATTTTTAAAGGAGCCATCATACTGGATGAAGGAATGCTTCTTCTTCATCCTAGCTAATTTTGAAAGGAAATGAACTCTTGACAAAACTAGCATCAGCTGTTTTCACAAAAATTTTAAATATTAACATCTAGAAACCTTACTAGTCAAATGATAGCCAAAATAAGTGCAATTAGTTCCTCGATATACCACAAGGAATCTTTATATCCAAGAGATATGACCTTCTTATTATTCAAGAAAAGATTTATTATCTAGCTATGCTGCTATCTCTAAGTTCTCTCATTAGAAAACTATATTTGATACTAGAATCTCTATAATTAGCTTGTATACTTACCACTACAATAAGAATCCCTGAAACCTAGGTTGTTGAACTGTCATGGCTGTATTCCAGTTCCTTCAAAAATTCAATAACTTCCTTTATTGCTTTAAATCTAACTATTTTGTAAATGTGGAACATTGATTGCATGTTGGCACATTGGTTTGAAATAACACAATATAGATCAATCACCTCACATAGTCATGTTTCATAAGTAGTAAGTAAGATTTCCATTTTAGCATTCATTATATGCCTTATTATGGTAGTATTGTTGTCACACAAATGGTAATGGCAAGCACATGCTTTAAATTCACAAATCAATATCTAGTATCTTTTGTTTTTTTAGCCAAACCTTCTATCCTTTTACAAAGTAGTGTTCTAATCTTGAAAATAGATTCCAAACAACAAGAACTATTTGAGAGACAGAAACTTCTATTTGCATTGAAGAAGTAATCTTGGAACCATTCTCAATTCATATCTTGTATCAAAGAGTCTCATACATTTTTCTCATAATAAATTAAGTCCTTGTGTTAAGAGTCTAGCATTGGTTCTTTTGAACCTCATAAACTTTCTCAAATTAAGTCTATCTGAATGTTTAGTCTTCAATCTGAAAGGAAACAATGTTTACAAATTGTGTCCTTGTTTATTCTAGTCAATATGTGAAAATTTTAAAATTCAAAATTGCAAATCCATTTTAGGAGATTGAAAGAAGTCAAATATGATTCAACAAGTTACCGATTCATCCAAATAACTTCATAGAGTAATTCTTTTGATTTTCTCTCTAGTATAATCATTTTTATTACTTGTACTACTTATTGGTTTAGAGCTCAAATTTGTATAAGTTTCTTTCATCCTTTGGATTTGATTGTAAGAGGGGATTTCTCTTGTTAAGGAATGGGAAGTTCTCTTTTAGAATTTGAGTGGGTTGTACTCAAATTAGTTTGAACCTTCCATCAAGTGAAAGTCTTGGCATTGTAACTTGAGAAGTTAATGAAGCCTCAAGGTGTAGATCCTTAAGAGAGAGGATGTTGGTGCCACATAGGCCAGCTAAACCCCTCAAAAAATCTTTGTCTTTTTTATATTGTTTCTCTTCTTTTTTATTTTATGTTTTCAATTGTACATCTTGTTTCTCTTCTTTTTTAAAATTTTGAAAGGCCCAATCCACCCCCCTCTTGGGATCAAAGCTGCTTCCTATGAGAATTTGGTCTTTTTCTTTACAACACTCATGAAAACAAGATCAGCACATGACCAAAATGTGCTACACAATAGAACACAATCACTGATAATATTGTGCATGTAGTATTTCAAAGTCTACTACAAAAAAATTCATAGTTCATGAATTTTACTAAAACATTATTAGAGTTGAAAATATTTATGCTACGTAAAAGGTTCAAGTCCACAAGACACCTTTGCCTACTACACAATGTCTCTTATTTGCCCTCTAGTTTCAAATTTTGATTCATGTGGGGGATAATACCCAAATTTGACTTAAATTTTGATTCATGTGGGGGATTATTATATATTTATTTTATTTTTCATCTAGTATTTGACCATAGTGAATCAAGTTTTGATTCATAATGTTTTTATGCATGTCATGGCTGAGCGACTCATGTTCTTAAAATTTTAGTCATTTTCTATTCAATCCATGGGGCAATGTTGAGATTGAGCATGACTATATAATGGAGACATTTCCGCCTTGGTTAGACATGATGCTTCTCTCTTAATTCTCAAGCTCTTTCACCATATTTCGTTCTCTTTTGGCTATAGCCACAAGTTCTCTTTCTCTATTCATTTATTTTGCTTTTCTTCTTGAAATATTGTGAGCATTTATAGACATCTTTTTGGGAAAATTCATCGACATAAATCACATCCTCGAGTATGAACCAATGCAAGCATACTATCAAAGGTTAAGTGGTGGTTATACTTGGCAACCCAACTTCACACATATACTGGAAGGGAGATAATCTATCTCAAGGATATCAATATAACAATAACATGCATATACTATACTATTTCACATCTTAGTTTTTGTGCTTACTATTGATTTTTTTTGCAAGTGCACGGGCTATTGTAGTGTAGTTGATACAAGTATGGGTCGATCTCACATGGACTCGACTTAATAATTTGGAGTTTAAATAAAATTTAAGTATAAAAAATTTAAATAAAATAACAAAAATTAACTAACAATGAAATAAAAATTCAAATCTATTTAACTGATAAATTTTATAGAATTTCAAATTCAAAACGACAGAAAATTAACTAAAAAATACATAAAATCTACTTACCTAGCTTGATCATAGCCAATTTCTTCAAATCTGATATCATCAACATTAATTGGCCTTCACCTCTCTCACTGATAGTTTTGATTAGAGATCCAACAACTGGATTATGCAAATTCTCCAAAATTTTGATGATCTAGACTAAATAATGATTTTGAGTTTTGGATGGCTTAGATTGATTTTTGGATTTTTTAGATTGAAGATCACAGATGTTGGAAAGCTAAGAGATGTTTTAAAAATAAAATATAGAAGCTAATTTGAATTCTAATGTGAAATAGATTAGGAAATATATAGATCTTATTTGTTAAGGCTAACCTTTAATTAGTGTAAGCCTTATTCAAATCAAATATGGATTATACAATTCTTGGATAGGCAGAATAGGGGTAAAGAAAATTGGAATAAGCTAAAAGGGATGAAAATGTAATTCCAATTAAAAACCTAAGGGCAAAAATGGAATTTAAGAAAAAAAAATTAAACAAAAATAGGAAACTACTGGAGGAGGAAGAAGATGCAGGGGGACTAGGGAAGAAGAGGAGGGGAAGAACTTGGGGAAAAACCTTGAAGTAGTAGCAAAGGTCTGCTAGCATTACTGGTGGAAAAATGAATAAGAGGGAAGAGCAAATCGACTGGCTTGATGCAAGGTATAGACAGCAAAGATCTGCCAACTTCATGTGGATGACTAGGAATGGTTGTGGTTGGGTTGGTGATGGCAGTTAGGTGGAAAGAGAGGATCGGGTGAGATAGGACTCGCTGGCAAAGATAGATAGAGGTGGGTACTAGCTATTTGGGCGGTGATGAAGAACAAAGAACGACAGAGGTGAGGGAGAAACTAGGTGATCGGTGAGTGTCTGGAAAGAGAAGAAGTGGGAGATACATGGAGAATGACAAAAAAAGAGACGGTGCAATATATAAACAGAGGGCAATTAACAAAGGGAGAAAGAGCAATGGGTTTTCTTCAGATGGTTTGCAAAACTAAAGGGAAGAATGAGAGGGAATGTTAATGTTTTTCGTAAGTACATGGCTGTTGTAGAATAGCAAGTGCACGGCTGTTGTAGAATAGCTAGTACATAAATTTTAATTATAAATTAACAGCAAAAATAAAATTTCACATTAAGCAGCACATGAGTGCACAGTTTTGAAACTAATCAGCAAGAAATGAAAGAAATTTGCATTTAACTACAACTTTACTATTTCGACTACTGTGTCACTCAGGAGATTATACCAGCTTCTACTTAATAACAAGACAAAATAAGCTAAATAAGTAATCTCCTTTATTTATACAGTCCTCGGATAAACTAAACAAGGATAAACTAAATTAAGCTAAGGTAGGACACAACGGGAATTAAATATGGGACACAAATGTAATCAGAATTAAAGTTCAATGGACATAAACGAAAATTTTTCATTTTATGCTTCTTCACTCGAGAAAGAGGGATGGCTGCGATGGAGGAACCAATGTAGAGAGAAGAAGATGAAGAAAAAGAAGCTAGTGCTACTGAAGATGGGTTTGGCTTTAGGATGGGGTGCGGATCAAAGAGAGACAGTAATGGGTTGCCGTGAAAGAGAAAGAGGAGGGGGGAAATGGAGGAAACCCGTTTTGGGTGTACTCCTTTGAGCCATCCGATGATGGAAAATCTGACCAGCCGGTTAAAGACAATGGCGTGTAAGCAGAGAAGGACGCCGCACTGGTGAAGCAGAGAGGACTAAAGAAAGAACGAGATGGGAAGAGAGAGTGAGAGAGAAGGAGAAGAGAGGAAAGGGAGAGGGTTTGTGTGCGGATAGCCAGTGGTGGGTGGCTATTTCAGTCACTAGCAAAAGAATCTGACTGAAAGAGGGTTTTGGCTAGATCAAAGAAGAAAGAACAAGGGGTTTCTCGCAAGGGTACGAGGCCAGAGAGGCATCGCGCTAGTGAAAGATTAGGTTGGAAGGGAGCACGCCAATATCAAATCCTAGCAGGGGTTTGTCGTGGGTGGCTAAAAAGATGCTGGAGAATGGGGTTTTCTGATTTCCTTGTGGCCATTGAAGGGATGGAGTGGTCGGGGAGAAGGGAAGATGGGTTTTCTTCTATGGGCCAGTGGGCAACCGAAGAGACCAAGTGAGAGGTTTGCCGGTGATCAGAGGTCACCTGTTCTGGGTAGAGGAGTGGTGGGGCTTGCCAACTAGTTAGGCATCTCTGGTGAAGAGATTTGGCTAGATGGGGAGAAAAGGTTAGGCTGGTGAGGGCTGATTGGTGGAACAGAGATGCCAGAGAGAAGGGGGTTGTGAGAAAAAGAAAGCTCGCCTTGACTTACCTTCCACAAAGGGGTTGCGTTGAGTAGGGATCGACAAGCTCAAGTGATGACGCCAGTGATTGTGGTGGAAAATTCACTGGCAAGTGATGAGATATTCGACCAGACAAATGAAGATAGAGGAAGGCGCCGACTAGTGGAGCTAGCAGCGTGTGTAGGTGGGTTGTGGTGAATAGGGAGATAAGAGAATAAGCGAGAGAGAGATATGGGTGACAAGATTACAGTCTCCCACTGGACAGGTGCAAAGAGAGAGAAGGGGGAGGAGAAGGAAAGGAGGACCAAAGAGGACAGTTACAAATAGGGGTTCAGTGCTGGTTCGGGTACGGTGGAGAAGTAGAGAAGATAGGGAAGGAGGGTGTGAGGTGGTTAAGCGGTGAAGTAGAAAGAGGGAAACATGAGAGAGGAGTGTGATAAATGAAGTAGGTTGGAAATGAGAAGGAGATGGGACACTGGGTTTTGTAGACAAAACAGGGAGTAAGAGAGAGCAGAGGTTGGTGCAACAAGTTGCCTACGGTGGAGACAAGAGAGGGTGAGAGAGATGGGATTTCAAGAGAGGAAGAGAGTGTGGAAAGTAAGAGATTGGGGAGAGGGAGCCTACCTTCTGTTCAGCCTAAGGAGAAGAAGAGAAGAGAGCATGAGAGGTGGAGAGGAACCGTCCTTCCACCTCCTCTGTCTGTCCAAACCTAGTAGAAAAAAAACTCTCAAGTCATTCCTCTCTCATCTGTTTTTAACATCCTAACTTTCCAACTTGCATTTATTTTTTTAGATTCCTTTTAGCCCCATGTTTCCTTCTCCATTATTTCTTCCTTATTTCCCTCTTCATTTTTTGCAACCCACTTATATACTTAATTCAAGCAATAATCTCTTGTGATGTGGGTTCATATAGTCACTTCAATGATCTACACTGATTAAGTTAATCTGGACCATCCAAATTACTTTGGATTATCTGCAAAACAAAATACAAAATTAGGATTATCTAACTTATGCATGTAATTAACTATAATTATCATCCGATCGTTAACTTTTCAAATTAACGGTTGGATGACCGATTATAGCTAAAATTGATTTAAAATCACAAAATTACCTAATTAAATGATCTAATAAAATGTTAATCTAAGGTTATTTTAAGCAAAATTAAGCACTCAACAGGGAACAAGGGATAGAAAAATTCGACATAGAGAGATATAAAGATGGGTGGCTGACAACAACAGAGAAGAAGAGAGATGCGGGTCTAAGAATTCCAATTTCCAGTTGGAAACCAAGAGAGAAAAAAAAAGAAGAAACAAAGACAAAGATGAGAGTGGTGGAAGAGAAGAGAAGAGGTTGGTGAGAGAGATTGGGAAAGAGAATGGGTGTGAGAGAAGAAGAAGAAGAAGAAGAAGAAGAAGAAGAAGAAGAAGAAGAAGAAGAGAGGGGCAACATAGAGAGAAAGAGATGGGAAGGGAAAGGGGAAGGGTGTGGTCAGTTTCCTTCTAACTGCCACATCCGTGAAGATCCATGGTTTAGAGAGAAGAGGAGAAGAGAGGGGGTGGTAGAGGAGTACGATAAAGGGAAGCCAGCTACCTCCCTTCTTTGCCTAGTGTAGATCGAGCCCCACAGAGATGTCTTCTTTTGTTTTTATAACATACCCAAACTTCCTCTTTGCATCTCTCACCTAACTCATCATACTTGTAATTTTGTTTTTTCCCCAATTTTCTTCTTTTTATATTATGCAATGCCTACCTTATTGGATATTTCCTTTTACTAGGTTTCCTATTCCCTCTTTGCTTGTGAGTGATCTGGTTTATTGATTTGATCCTAACCATTCAATGCTCTTTAGGATGATATGCACCACTGAATCTTAATCTGAGCTATCCAAGCCTATTTTGGTTGATCTGCAAAACACAAGACCAAATTAGAGTCATCTAAACTGTACATTACACATTTGGTTAGCTCTGATGATCATCTTACTGTTAAATTTTACAAATCAATGGTTGGATGATCAATTGAAGCTAAAATTCATATTTTAGCTAAAAATTATAAAATTAATTGATTAGATGATCTAATTAAATGCTAAACTAGTGGTATTTTGACTAAAATTGAAACACTTAATACTTACTTTCTAGCTCACTTAGGTATTTGGTTGATCCTTGTAAGTGCCGATTACCACAAGTTTTATTTTTATCTTAGCTAAATTATTTGAACCACATTTTCACAACCTATCCAACAAATCAAACAAAAAAAAGAAAAGAGAAAAAATTGTTCCTTACAATTATCCTATCAATCACAAACCCCCAGTTAGTGAAGAGAAAAGATTAAAACATGTGTAAAAAGAGAGAGCAAGGGAGAAAAACTAAAAGGGTGGGAAAATCCTATATTTTATGGCTAAAAACATAGCAGATCGTTGAGTTAAAACTTTGGAAGTGGCTAGGGAAGCTAAAGAACTAAATGGAATTGCTTTGATCAATATTTGTAGTAGAGCTAGTTTCTTAAGTGGGCTTATTTTTGGAACTTCTAAAGTTCTTACATGGGGAAAACTTTCCCTATTGGGTTGGGAACTATGGGAAGTCACAAGTACTCAAACTTTATTCCTTTCTCACTTATAATTTTTACTTACAAGAAATTTGAAGTATCCAAACTCTACATCTGCCTCAACCATGACTCTTTAGAATTTGTAAAAGATATAAATATCACTAGCCCACTTCGTATCAACTTAAGCTTTTAGGTCAAATGTTAATCCAATATGGTATAAGAGCTTTGTTGACTTAGAGGCTTTGAGTATGAATCCTGAAACATCCCATTTGTCAAATTCACATGCAAGAGCCCAAAAATGACCTCCCACATGAGGGGCTATGGTAGAGATATAAAAAAGGCCGAATGATAATATAACATAATTGATTAGCTTTAAGATAGCAAGAAATATAAATCATTAAGATCTTATACCTATTGGACTGAAACAATTAATGATTTTTCTTTGCTCAAGGTCAAATTCTAGTAAGTTACCCGGTTGACTAATCATTCTTCCTCATCTACCCCAGTCCCCCTACTTTTGTAAAAACACTCTCTCACCCCCACACCAATCACCCTAACACAGGAATAGGTCCTACTTTTCACACCTCTTCTCTAGTTCCCTCTAGGTCGTGAACATACATCCAATGCTACTTCTAGACCGTTTTCCAATCATGCACTTGAAAACTAGGAAACTCCATTAAGTAGGATGAATCGAATATATGAACAATGGTAGGAGCTTGATATGGCTAAAATATGTGAAGTCCTTGGTGTCTCCTTGGAAAGCAAAGAAGTAAAAGTCATTGCTTCTATCTCTTCTCTGAGAAAATCTAGACCTTTCAATCCTCCTTGCAAGAATAAAAAGGAAATAAAGCAAAAGAAGCTAAAGGTTAGAGATTTCATTATTTGCTTTGTTTCCAAATGAGATACATCACACAGAACATTAGAGTAGTGAATTGCCCAAGGAAAAGAGCATTTATTAAGCAAAGAATCTTATTTCTAAAACCAAAAGCCCTTTTTCTAAAGGGACCAAAATGAGAAAAATTTATAATTAATTTATCTCTTCTCTCAGGCTCAACAATGGATTTAGGTGGATTCATGAAAAAGCATTTGGGCCATTTGGTGGTATCTTAATAGTCTGGAGAGAATCAATTATTCCAATTTGTTAAATCATAGATTGGAGAATGGTCAATTTGCATTAATTATATTTTCCTATGTGATGGCCATGTTTGGGCAAGAACCAACACCTATGGCCCAATTGCATAAAATCTTAGGACAACTTATCTCATTGAGCTTTGGTCTATTTCATCTAAGTATAATCTCCCTTGGGTATTTGGAGAGGATTTCAACTCATGAAAACCCCTTAAGAAAGAAATATAATAGCACAAATGACTGGTCCATGAAAGAATTCTCAGATTTCATTGATAAATAAGAACTTATGGACTTACCTCTCAATGGTGGACATCTTACAAGATCAAACAATCAAACACCACCTACTCTCAGTCTCCTGCACAATTTTGTTCTTTTGAATGGAAGATTGGACCATTCCCCAAATGCCACTTGCATGGCTGTAGAATCTCTTATCACAAACCAGTCCTTATTACTACAGAGGGGTCACAATTATTTCAAATTTGAACTTTCATGGCCACAAGATAAGACCTTTTTGCTTCATATTGAAAATTAGTGAAAACAAGCTCCAATTTATCTTTACTTCAAAGCTTCAATTCCTAAAAGCTAAACTCAAATCTTAAAGCAAAACAAGAGGTAACCAAAAGAGAGAGACACTAGTTAAAATCACAAAAATCTTTAAAAATATTGATAGGAAGGAGGAATCACAACCTCTCTATGATCAAGATTTAGTTATCAAAACTCAAGCTAAAGAAGCTCTTCAATCCTTTGCAAGAGAAGAGAAAATCAAATGGAAACAAAGTACAAAACTAGAGTAGCAGGTGGAGGAAGATATAAAGTCAACTTATTTTTGCAAAATTGCAAGCTTCAAATCAAAAGCATATAGAACCTTGGCCTTAAACATTGATGGTTCTATCATGGAGGATAAGGATATCATTTTTGCATAAATTTTGAGGTACTTCTCTTTTCTCTTCAGTAAAGATACATCTTTTAACACACCTCTACGAGCTTATATTTTGAATCTCTCTCAGATTCTCAAAGCACTTTCCTAAAATTCTCATTTACATTTGAGCAAATTGAGAAAACAATCCTCATTCGTTGCACTTATTCCTAAAAAATAGGTACCTTTGTTATTAATGAATTTAGACCCATCAGCCTTGTGTCTTGCTCCTACAAAATCCTTTCCAAACTCCTTTCTAATAGGTTGTCAAAAGTTATTAGCACTCTTATCTCTCTATCCTAGCTAGCATTCATTTGCGGTAGACAAACATTGGATGGTCCTTTGATAGCTCAAATAATTCATTCACTTAAAGTTCAAGGATCTAGCAAGCTGCTTCACAAACTAGACCTCTAAAATGCCTATGACCTTGTTGACTAGCAAGTCTTAGACTATTTGATGTCTACAATGAACTTTAGTACCTTATGGAGATTGTGGATTCATGAGTGCCTTTCCTCTTCCTGAATCCCTCTTCTCATTAATGGCTACCCCTCTAGCTTCTTTAAATCATCTAAAGGTCTCAAACAAGGGGATCCTATTGCTCCCTTATTGTTCACCAGAATTGGTGAACTTCTTTCTAAACTCTTTTCAAAGCATTTGATTACTATCTCTTTGTTGGTTTGAAAGCTACAGAATCCTTTCCTACCTTCTTTCACTTATTATTTATTGATGACACCCTTGTCCTGTGTGGTATTTCCTTTGCACAAATCAATAACCTCAGAAAACTTATTCATGTCTTCCAAGCCACATATGGCCTCAACTTCAACCTTGAAAAATCTTTAACTCATAGGATCAATGCCTTTGATTCTAATATTTTCCTTTTTGAATTTGTTATTGGTGCTCACACCATCCTCTATCATTTAATTACTTAGGCCTCCCACTTTGCGCTTTAAAACCCAAACCATTTGCTTGGGACTTTATCATTGAGAGAGTTAAGTCAAAGCTTGTTGGTTGGAGAAAGAGTTATCTCTATTTAGGCTGAAGGATTACACTCATCATGTTAGTGCTTGTTAACCTCCCCATCTATCTACTCCATTTGTTTTCTTGCCCTAGCTTTGTCTATAACAAGTTAGAGAATTTTTCCTTGGGGAGAGACAATTAAGAAGAAGAAAATACAGTTGGTGAATAGATTTATTATCTATCCTTCTAAATAAAAGGGTGGAATGGGAATCAAACGTATTATACACATTAATAAAGCCCTTATGGACAAGTGGCTATAGAGATTTCATGTTGAAAATTTGTGTATTTAAAGGATCATAATTGTTGGAAAATATGGACATCAAAGAAGATAGTGTCACCTCTTAGCAATTCTCAATAGGTTTCTTTTATTTGGAGGGATATTCTTAAGCTAACCGATGATTTCTATTATCACACTAATTGCATGGTCGAATCTGGTTCATCAACTAGATTCTGGATAGATCTTTGAAAGATGATGTTCTTCTAAGCATAAAATATGAGAGATTGTTGTCATTGTCTGTTGGCATCAAAAAATTTATACTTTAAGTGGTCAATAAAATATAGTTTCCACCATACTCTAGATGTCTATGAAATATGCAATGGTATGTCGACGTGGTCTTTAAACTTATGCTTTAAAATTCTAAAGTGCTTTAAACCAATTTCATAAAGTTTTAAAAGAAAATAAGGTAATTTAAGCATATTGTTTGGCTATCGAACTCTTTTGGAAAATTATGAAAATGACACTAGCTAAAAAAATTAATTTTCAAAGGACCTAAACTTGGTGTTTCTTACCAAAATTTTAATTTTTAAAAATAATATCTCATTTTATAATTTTTGAGAATTTAAAATCAAAGAAATGTCCTTGGCATTTGAGTTTTAGAAATTTGACCTAAGCTTTAAAAAATCTAATTTTGTACTAGAGATGTTAGAGTTCTCAGATTATTTGAAAGTTAAGAGACTTAAGAGTCCTTGAATGATTGAAATTTTGGAAGCATTGGAGTCCTTGATCCCATTGTAAGTCATGAGACCTAAGAGACTTAAATCAACAAAAACTTTAATGACCTTAGAGTACTAAGATAACTAAGAATCTGATAACCTAATAATCTAAGAAAATGACAACCCTATCCAAATGGGCTCCACAGCTCAAATAATTCTAGAAATCAATGACACTGGCTAGATAGGCCCCATAATGAAAGAGTCCTAAAATTTGAGGACTCTAGCCAAATGGGCCTTGCCAGCTCAAAGAGTCCCAAATTCAAGGACTTTGACTAGACATGCCTTATCAACATGAAGAACCTAAAATACAACAACTTAACTTTTATTGATTGTTTTATCTCAAGTACACGAGTTGTTATAGTATAGCTTATGCAAGTATGAGTCAATCCTACGAGGACTCGACTAAGAAGATGGAGTTTAAATAAAATTTAATTGTCTATAAATTAAAATAAGTGATAAAAATTAACTAACAATGAATTATAAACTGAAATCTATTTAACCCATGAAAATTACAAAAATCCAAATTCAAAAGGATAGAAAATTAACTAGAAAACAACTAAAATCTACTTCCCTAGCTTAATTATGAAAAATTCTTCAAATATGATTTCAAAAACTTCAATCGATCTTCATCAATCTCTCAATGGTACTTCTTTTAAATATCTAATGGCTAGATTGAGCAAATTTCCCAAAATTTAGAAGATCTAGGCTTAAGAGTGTTTTTGGGCTTTGGACGTCTTAGATCTAATTTTTGGATTTTAGACTGAAGATCAAAGATTATGAATCAATTAGGAATTATCCTAAAAAGAAGATTTATGAATTGATTGAAAATCTGATATGGAATAGATGAAGAAATAAAGAGATCTTGCGTATTAAAGCAAAATTGTTGATTAGGTTAAGCCTTAAACAAACAAGGTCTGGATTAAACAATTCCTAGAATTAACCGAGGACAAGCAGAATCTGGATAACACAAAATGGGATAAAGAAAAAGACAAAAATGGAGATGTATGAGGAATTAAAATCAAAGACTAAAGGGTAGAAATGGAATTTTCATAGAAAATTCTTTGCTTTCTTCTTCCCATAGCTGAGAGAGAGAAAGACTCAAAAAACTCAGAGATGGTGCCGCAAGGAGAAGGGAAAGAAGAGAAAGAAGGGATGGGAGAAAAACCACACTTAGGCTTTTTCCATAACAGTGCAAGGAAGGGAAACTTGTGAGAAAAAGATTGAAAAATGGGAGATATCAGAAGCAAAAGAAGGAAGTAATATAAGAGAGAGAGAGAGAGAGAGAGAGAGAGAGAGAGAGAGAGAGAGAGAGAGAGAGAGAGAGAGAGAGAGAGAGAGAGAGAGATTGGTTCAGTTTGTCCTTCCTCTAGGTTCTTCAATTCTACGGTGCACTGTTGAAAATATAGAGAGTGAGTCCATCAGAGCTAGCTGGTGAAGATGAGATGGGTTGGTGGTGATGAAACAGAGAGGGAGAATCTGAGAGACTGAAAGAAGCACTGGAGGAGGGGACAATGGTCAAAGAGAATGCATGAAGGAGATGAGTGACTAGGGATTGGGAAGGAACGAGAAAGACTAAAAACAAGAGGGAGAACAGCAAGAGAGAAATAAAGAGGGAGTGCGGGTTAAGTTCGGGGCTTCTGTCCTTAAAGTGGACAATGCGAGAGAGGGGGAGTAGGAGAAGGAATGGTGCAGCTAGCTAGAGGAGAAGGAGAACAAGGGAGGAGCCACCTAGCAGGTCTAGATATTTTATTTTCCAGCTAAAAACCGAGAAAAGCATATAGAGAGAGAGAGAGAGAGAGAGAGAGAGAGAGAGAGAGAGAGAGAGAGAGAGAGAGAGAGAGAGAGAGAGAGAGAGATCCAGCTTCCAACCCTTTTTTGTTCAAAGTTCTATCACTTTTATAGATCTTCCAGAGGACTTTGATTTTAATTCAAACTCCTCTTTTTCTTTCTTATCAAGCTTTGTTTCCTTAACCCTAATCATGAACCCTTTATTTCCTGATTATCTCAAGGCTCTTTTCTTTCCATACAATTTTCTTATTTTCAATCCAGTTTATCTAATTTCAATTTGGCTAATCTACATAATATAAGACTAGATTAGAATCATCTAACTGTACATTATACCTATAATTAGCTCTGATGATTATCTAACCATTAAATTTAATAAATCAATGGTTGGATGGTTAATTAGAGCCAAAATGCAAAATTTTTGTAAAATTAATTGCTTAGATGTTTTAGTTAAATGCTAGATTAAGAGTATTTTGGTTAAAATTGAACACTTATAGGTTTCATCAACTTAGAAGCTCTGAATATTAAAAATCCAAATTACACATTATTTATCATGTTTGAAAAGATATTCTACAACTCTAGTAGAGTTAGGACTAGTGCCATCTTGATGTAGATCAATCAATGGTAATATATACATTCTCCTTTAATATCGAATGACTAAAGGGATCCAAAATCTATTTCGAATGCTATTACACATCTCTTACACATAAATAAATAGATACTCTACGCACTTGAGGCCTACCCTAAATGATCAAAGAAAGAACATGTTAATACTATACCTAAATACTAGACATCACCAAATGCCATAAGACTATTACCAAGTTTATGCTACACTTTGGAAACACACAAATATTAGTTATTGACAAGCTCACATTGTAAAACTAAGTCAACAAACTAATCACCCTTTAAAACTAATTCATCCAAGCTATTGATTATTGTACTTTGTCTGTACATAGTCAACCTCTAATCGAGCATGTTTTTCTTGTGTAATTATATAGGTCCACTTACCAAAGATTGTCTACATGTATTTAGTAGTCGAAAAGGTTGTCTATATATATTCAATTGTGAAGAGAATGTAATTAATGGCCATAGATAACTATAAATGTAAATGAACACTTGATATAATTGAAAGAATGTATCCGACAATAATTTAATGAATATGAAAACACCTTTCTCTCAAGGAAAATTAGACATGTTGTTTCCTTTGGGTAACAACATGAACTAACATGAAAATCTAGAGCGAACATTGTTGACAAAAAAAGATGCAATAATTTCAGCATTCTACTCATTGCTCAATAATGTCATTTCTTATAATGTCAACTTCTAGTGGCCTCAAATCTTTATCCATGAATAAGAATCCTATGCTAAGTTCCTACAAGAACTATAAATAGTGTGTATTTTTCCTCAAAAAGAAGATCGCTTTGTTTAGATCCCACATTCCTCTCGACATTATAGTGTTAAATCCTTCTTTCTTCATCTCACAACCAATGAAATGTGAGCCTCATCTCAATCCCACCTTTGGTCATGCAAGGCACACCCCAAGAATTGTTGCATTTTAATGGATTCTCTCAAAAGAGAAATCCCTTACTTGTGGAAAAAAAAAAAGGAAGAAGAGGAGAAGATTGTTCATCACATCTTCATACACAAACAATTCCCACAAGAATTTTGGTCTTTCATTCTTCAACTTTTTCAAAAATGTTGGGTTTTCCCACAAGCAATTTTGAAGAATGGCTCTTCCAGCCACTTTATGGATCATTTGAAGATAGAAGAATAGTAAAGTCTTTGACAACATTCACAAATCACATTCTAGACTTTGTAATCTTATTAAAGCTTCTCTCATTACTTAGTCTATTGCCCTCAAATTTTACACAATTTACACTCTATCTGAGTTCAAAAAAGGTAGTCTAACATCATTATCTCTACCTATAGGTCCTCTCCACCTGCTAATAGACTAAAACATAACATAGATAGATCTAGTCTCAAAAATTCCAAACTAGTAGACATTGGAGGTGTTCTTAAAAGTTGATCTTGGTTCCTTTCTTCTATCATTTTTTGACTACATTGTCATTCATGACTCCACGTATGCATAATTTTGTGCACTCCACCATGGAATAAAGCTTTGTAGCTCCTTCAGAGAAAAAGAAAAATCTATTGCCAAAAGGAGACTCATCAACTATCATTTGCTAGATGAAGAATTTCCTAAATTTTCTTTGAAACTTGACCACTATGGACTGGAGATTACGGACTACATAAGCCACATGAACATCACATTTCTACATAATCCAAGATCGACCAATCATGTCGCTAATCTTGTAGCTAAAAAGCAAGCACAAGGGGCCCCTCTATGGGTCAAGATATATAATCCTCCAATTGTGGAGCTACAAGAACCACAAAAAGACATTGAAGCTGTAGAATATCCAGACTAGATGCAACAATTTGCAAATTCTCAATGACTAGCATCGGCAATGCAAATTCACGAGTGAATCATAGTGGATACCTTCACTTCATCCCTATCTTGGATTGCTTAGCTACTAATATGGAAGATTGGATGCTGCTTTTTGTTGTAGAAATCTATGCAAAAAGTGTTCATGTTCCTAATTTCTTGAGGACTTCATGTTTAGCAAGGCTAGATGGATTGAGATGTAAAGTGGCTTGATTTATGCCTTCTGAGCTAACACCCTACTTTTCTTCCCATATCCTTTACTTATCTCATGAACTCTTTTATTCCTTCTTTTGTTTGTAACATTGAGATGTCCAATATTTATGTTTGGGATCTCTAAGGTATTTTTTGGGGGATACCTTGTTCTTCATCTCTTTTGTATATGGTGGTCCTTTGATGTATTCTCATTCTCACTAATACATATTCGATAAAAATAAAAATGAAATGAAAGAAAAAACACAAATGAAAAGAGAGAAACATATGTGGGGGTTTAGTTCTCCACCACAAAATCTTGTTCTTTCAAGAGAGATTACTCGTTGGGACCTTGCAAACAATAATTATTTCAGTTTCACCAAAAAAATATAGATATAGCTTCTTCTTCTTTTTTGTTACAACTGAAGACTTATGTAGGAAACATTTACACACTCTCCTAGATCTATCCATCCCCCAATGAGATGGGGGGCTACGAGCTTGAATGCTCGACCTAGTGTCAGCAAGAGATGTGCCTCTTTTAGCCAATTCACAAGGCTTCTAGGCTTATTGGCACCGATAAGATTGTTTTAGCCACGTGTAACTATGAACAAGCCTCTCCAAGACAGAGAGAAAAAAACAAAAAACAAAACAAAACAAAACGAAGTTGAACAAACATGGATGCCATGTCTAGGACAATTCACACTTACTATATTTAATTTTGTTAACCAGATTCCGTCTCGACCTTCTGTTTCTTATCAGCCTTATAGGAGCCATAGAAGTAGGAGATGAAACCCCACAGACATAGGGCTAGAGCCATGCCCTTCTCTCCATTGAACTTCTCGTGGTAGAAAATTACACCAGCAATCTCAGTTAGCGGGAGCAGGCTAGCCGTAATAATGCCAGCGAAGAGCGACGAAGTGCAGAAAATGAGACCCAAGCTTCCAATGTAAATCAACTGAAATACAATGGCAGTTGAAACGAGGACCATATAGTATTTGGCCTCCCCAATTCCATACTCTCTTGCCTCCTTAGGAATAGCCTGCATATGTGATAGAATGACGACATCAAGAGTGTTTAATGTATTTATCTCTCTAGAGCTTTCTTAATGAAATCGTTAGAAGCCTTATTAGTTTTAATATATTTGTGGCTTTCTTTTTCTTTTCTTTTCTTTTTCTTTTTTCCTTTCTTTCTTTTTTTTTCGAAATGGTGTACACACGCACCCTTGAACAGCCGAAAACCCGGGACCTTCACGATTAAGTCCCACTGATGCACCCTTGTGTCCCACTGCAAAGCAAGTAAAGTCGGGGGAAAGTGGAGAAATAAGCATGATTGGCATCTGATTCAATCTTTTTAATTTGAATGAATAACTGGTTTCACACATAGTATGAGAATTGGACGAATTATTGATGAAGTTGACATAAATTTGGCAATTCATGTTTAATTTTATAAACTCACAAAAATTCATAATTTTTTAATTACTTGCCCAATACTCTAAAAGTGTAATTTGGGGAAAAAAAAAAAAAAAAAAAAACTCAAATTGAATGGTGTCGCAGATATCAAAACTAATGGTTCAAAGATCTATTCGCAGTTAGTTGGCTGTGCTTTCTCACCTGAAAATCTTTGTTTATCAGCATCCCTACAGTGGAGAAAATTGTAGCGAAGAAGGTCGCTCCTAGCTGAAATTGCACCACCACAGTGTAAGTGATAGCATTGTTGGCCTTAGAATAGGTGAGTTCCACGCAAGGCATAATAAATCCTAGCACTGCAGCTGCACCAAGAGTTAGAATGAACCCCAACATGTACTCCCCGTTAGAGACACCAGGAGGTCTGTCACCACTCTTCCGAATTCCGAGCAAGATCGCTCCAAGTGTCATCAAGATCACAGAGTTGATTGAATAAGGGGTGAATTTCTGCCGGACGATAATGAAAGCAAAGAATGCGGTGAAGGCGAGTTGAGAGGAGAAGAGTAGGGAGGAAGTTGACACCGGAAGGAACGATACACCTTGTGAATACATGAAATTATCAAGGCCGGACAGGATTCCGATCACCGCACTAGAAACCAACATCTTGGGCTCGCCCATGATTGACATTCCTCGACTACGGTCCCGTATGTAGAGAATGAAGAGAGGAAAAAAAAGCATGGGAAAACCAGCCGTTTGTAACCAGCTTGTTAACCATTTCCGGTTCCCTCCATGAAGATAATAGAGCCTCATAACTAGGGGACCTCCAATGGTTCCTACACTCAGGCATATGCAATTCACTATAAGGAGGCACCAATTGATGGACCGTCTTTTCCTCTCCGGAGGTGTTTGGTTCTCGCCGTTTGCAACCGGGACTCCTCGCTGCATCATCTCTCCGTCGATCGCCATGTCTCTTTCAGTGAGATTATTGATTAGAAGGGTGAGTGACTCCGGGTTTCTCCCTCTAGCAGTTATTGATACGACCAACTTAGAAGCAATTTACAGTGACAGCCATCACTTCCCCATGTCATTTACCACGAAAATTCGGACAGTTCGAATTCTAAACAGCAGCTTTTGAAAATATCTGCCCACAGGGTGGATCGCTGTCGTTATCCAAAAAGAGCAGTAACATAGAATTTCTTTAATGTTCACCCACCGCATAATCAAATGGAATAAATATTAAGGGAGGAACCCGTTTTGACTAGCCGTTGTGACAAATCCAACTAGCTTTCCCGTGCTACCTAATTTCTTGAGTCGTGAACAAGAACCATGGCCACAAAGGAGGTTGTCAAATGCAGATCAGGAGAAAGTTCACGAGGATAGTGCTGGCATTTGTCACATGATGATTCGATCTTAAGGGTCCCAAATGATGAACTGCTTAGATGATCAAATTGTTGTGCAATGTTGCCAACATTTTGCTTTGTCAAACCTAACATCTCTGCATTTGTGGGGACGAATATTCTCATCAATTCTGCCTCTTGGATATTTGCAGGCATGGTGGGGAATTTTTAGGAATTGTTTCTGGGTAAACTTGCTCGTGATTTCCGGATGGTAGACTTGTCCAATGAGAGGATCTTTGGGCTCTGGAGTAATCCGATGAACAGGCTGGATCAACAAAAGGATGGTCACCAATGACCATTCCTCGTCTACAGAAAGGCTCAGTAGGTCGTGAATAGTGGCAAGTTACCATCAGATACCCCACTTTTAGTTACGGACTCTTACCAGATGATTCTGTCATCAGAACAGGATGTACCATTGCATATGCAAACTTTCTAACCACCCGGCTTGTCGAATGCAAACAAGATGTATTGTTTCTCCAGCTTGTCCAATGACCACTTTACACTTCCGAAGTTAATTCCATCTAATCGGCAGGATCTATCAACCAATTAGATCCCCAGTCGAGAAGATCAAATGAGTGGAGCTAAACAGTAACTTACAGGGATTAGGACATTGAGAAAATTTGGGAACTTTATAAAGTTAGCAGTTTTAAAAATTCAATTGGATTATTCAATATTGGACATGTTTTTGAATATTTAATACTAGTATATTTGCCCATGTGATGCACAAGGTAACAGATTTATTTATTGATCCAAACTATTGGTTTAGTCAAGCCCATCTTTTAAAATAATTGCTCGTTTAAGTGGGGTTTACTTCTTTTAGAATAAGATAAGTGAATTTAATGTATAAGAAAGATAGATAAGATAAAAAGGGGGGGGGGGGCAGCCCCGGTAAACGAAGCTCCCGCCTATGCGGGGTCCCGGAAAGGGGTGGATCACAAGGCTCTAAAGTACACAGCCTTACCTTGCATTTTGCAAAAAGCTGTTTCCACACCTTGAACCCATGACCTCAAGGTCACACGACGACAACTTTTACCATTGCACCAATGCTCCCCTTCAAGAAAGATAGATAAGATATAAGAATAAATAGATGTAGGGAGAGAAAGTTGGGTGCGAGAGACAAAGAGAGCATAAGAAGAAGAAAATGTTTGATAATATAATGGAAGAGTGAGGAGTTAATGATTCTTAAGTTACTTATGGAAGAAATTATTTCTAGAAGCAGAAAAGGGTGCTGGACAAGGACACTTTACCTCCACCCTTCCCTTTCATGATTGGATCCACCAATCATATTCTCTCTCCCTTAAAATGGCTTGTTACCAAATGTCACTAAAAAATAGGATAATTTTATCTATCCTTAAATCATATCTATTGAAAACTTTAATTAACAAAAAATATCTAGAAGGCTCCAATGGGCATATATTTAGTCTACAACCAAAATTTTGCAGGCCAAACATGATGAATAGTTTAAATCACCCAAATCTAGGGCCTAACTTGGTTGCGTCGTTTTCAATGTCCTTTTTCTATGTTCAATTGGAAAAACTCATAAGATTATAATATAAGAAGATTATTGAATTAGAATGAAAAGTTAAACAGAAAATATGAGAGAATAAGAAAGGGATTTTAGAAGTGGATAATAGGAGGAAGTATTCATCAAAATTAAAAGTTTAATAAATTGAAATGAAAATGATATATGCTAAAAAAAGGGAGGCACATAAAGCAAATTCAAAGGGGCCGCTCATTAGAGTAAAAATAAAAATAATTTAAAATTTTAAAAATGCCTATATGGCACCCAAAAAAAAAAACAAAAGAGTTTCAAGGAAAATTGTCTTATGGCACAAGTAGAAGCAAGTTGCAAAGAGCTAAAAAAACCATATTTGCTCAATACATAATAGAGTTTATAATATTTTAGTCTTTGTTAGCAAATATTATTAATTAATTTAATTACATGTAGGCCCAGTACCAATTGGCAATGCATAATATGAGGACCCACATGAAATTACAAACAGAGAAGCTTGCTCCTTTCATGTATCATGGGCCAACCTTAATGCAAAAGTAGAATATAACCTACATGGGGCTCAATTAGGGTAAAAGAATTTGTGGCAGCACTTTCAAATAAGGCACAGAATAGTAATCATTGAGATATGTACATGCCTATTTTCCATACAAAGTAGAACATTTTTGAAAAAATCTAAGCAGCTCATCATGTTTACATTATGTAGCACGTAAGAAATCAATGCATTTGAAAGGGGAGAGTCAGATAGTCACCATCTATCAATGAATTGAGGCCATTCAAAAAGAAAAACATAATTCTCATCTCAAATAAACTTTATCAATCAAAACTTGCTACCAATTTAACATTTCATTCCCAATACAAAAAATGTTACTGAAAGTTTACTTGCAAATTCTACAAACTGGATTACAGCGATTGTTTATGAGTATAGGATGTCCCAATGAGGTCAAGACCAAGAATACATTGGCAACATTCAAGTCAGTAATGCTACCGTGGGGTGTGATAACATGATAAGTTTCCTTGGTGCCCCATTTTTACATTTAACCAAAAAAAAAAAAAAAAACCAACTTTGGTGATCTATCTGGTAGAGCAAAAATCATGGCAAGTAGGCAATTCTAGCAACCATAAAATTGTACTTTTGGTCATAGAATGTGGATTAATATTTCACATAGCATTAACCATCCAATTTCTATAATCAAAAGTGTATTTCTTCATATGCCAGGTTTGTCCAAAGCCTACATCTTCTAGATTGGTAGACATCCATAGTAGGAAGATCAGATGAATGGGTTGGAGTAACCAAAGGTGAGGCTCTTTCACATAAAAGTCATTAACTAATAGACCATTATTGACAAGTTTCTACAAGCTGAAATACCAAAATTGTTTATGAGTATGGTGTGTGCTTGTGGAGTCCATGGCTAGCAACGCCAAGCAATAATTCATGTAAAGAAGTACTAACACAATGACTAAGAGACTCACCCACCAGCAGCGACAAAAGAAATAGTTTAAAAAGAGAAATGTGACTCTTATTTGATTGGTTGTTTAGAGTGGATGAACTTGAGATTTCCAACACCGTTCCTAATGTCAACTTAGAAAATACAAAAATGTGAAATTTCTTAGTCCACGGCACAAAAAAGACCTAACCAAGTGCAACAAACACAAGTGCTAATGGAAAACAACCTTACCATCACTATTTAATCTTCTAGGAATGAAGAGTGATAATTTTGGACTTTGTATATTTGGAAACAAAAGTCACAATGGAGTGTGCTATAGTTGGATGGTAAATGGTAACTGATGCTTTAGCCACTATAAGCCTTGTCTTCTAACTGAAATATGTTTGGATGAAGAAACCTACTATGGAGATCCTAATGTCCTAATAGTCAATTAAACCGCAGGGTTGAACAATGGCTCAATAGATTTTGTGCTGATCAACTTATTAGATGATCTGAATGGTTTGTATTAAAGTCATACATTCAGCTTAATATGAATGAGCCTTATATTACTTGATTAACTTAGAGTTATAGGCAAACTAATTCTTCCTATTTATTTAAAACTCTTGAGATCACTATAAAGCATTGGATGGCTAGGAATAGGCTACCTGAAGTTTGCTTAATAAGAGCTATAATTAGAGATATATTCTAATTAAGAAAGAAAACAAGAAAATCGTGATTTATATATAGATGAACAATAGAAAAATCAACAACTTTTTCTCTTCTATTTCTCTCTATTATATGGTATATTGTGTGGCTTTCTCTTTCCTTTGTGCAATTTCTATTGAAGAAGAAAAGAGAGTTGGAAGATGTAGTTGTGATCAATTCAACTTTGTGTTACTAGGAATTAAATCCTAGCATTTGTTTGGATAGTTAATGAGGAAGGAATTCTATGCATATTTCCTTTATTTTGCCTATAAATTTATTAGTGCACTCTTTCTTGTAGTTGATCTGGTTGCTTGATGGAAGCGATCTAAGGAAGACTTTGATTGTTGATGGGGGTAAATATTCAAACATTTCTAATTTGTGTTATTGTTTGTTATTCTAGCACTATAGCAGTTTGATTTTTTCCATGTAATTGTTTATTTCTTTTTGCACGAACTATACAATCTGGAGTGTCTAGGACTAGCACTAGTATTAGTGCCCTAGGTTTAATGCACTAGATCAATTGAATTTGATCTATTTTAACAAGATTTATGTGTAAAAATTTTGTCCAATAAATAGGGCAATAATATGGCATTATTTTTTGAAATTTTCTATGAACATTTTCAATAAAAAAAAATGATATCTTTTATGATTTGGGTGTCTATTTTCTACCAAAATTTTTAAGAGATCAATTGGCTAATTTTAACACAATTTATCTCTGCTTTTAGATGTAATTTTTCACACCTATCTCACTTACATACTTAAGTTCTTTTGGCATGATTTATTTTATATTTTCATAAGTGATTTGTTGCATGTTTTATTTGTTATTTTTGTGATGGTTTTAAACATTGATTTTATGCCTATGTGAAGCAATCTTATGGACTAAAATATAAAAGTGGCTTATTCCTTTATTTTACGTAAAAAAAGTCAATCTAATTTGAGCCAATGGGTTATTATAAATCATGGTTTTAGATCTTATTTGATTTTTCTTAAAAGATAATATTTTCACAACAATATGATTTTCTAAAAATCAGTTGATATTTAATATTATTAATATAGATGAAAATTCTAATTTTTCAAATATTACTTCTCTAATTTTTATGTAACTTCTAAGACTGACAAATCTCTAGTTTTCTAGTTTTGATCACATATTAGGATCATCAATTAGTGCTAGAATTGGGACAGCTTTTATCTCAATATTTAGTTTATGATTGTCACCTAAATAGTGAATCTTCTAAGACCATTTTAGGTGCTAATTCATGTTATTATTTCATACATTATTTTAGTTGTCCTTAAATATTTAGCATCATTAATTTGCATGCTGAGATTACTTTATAATCTTCTCTATTACAAATTGATTGATACTGATATTTGTTAAGTATTCAATTTTGGTCAAAATACCCTTAGTTTAGCATTTAATTACATCATCTAACCTATCAATTTTATAATTTTTAGGTAAAATATGAATTTTAGCTTCAATTGATCATCCAGCCATTGATTTATAAAATTTAATGGTCAAATGATTATCAAAGCTAGTCACAGATATAATGTATAGTTTAGATGATTCTAATCTAGTCTTTTATATTGCAGAATAACCATATTATAGTTTGGATAGCTCAAATTAAATTTAACGTAGCAGATCATCCTAAAAAACATCACAAAGTAAGACAGATCATGAGAGAATTTCTTAATTGGGAAACAAATTAAAGAGAAAACCAAGCAAAGAAATTGGAAGTTAGCAAAGCGAGGGAATTTGGAAAGATAATATGCTCCTAAGTAAGGAAAGGAGGCCAAATTTAGAAGGATCTTAAATTTAAAAAGACCTCACAATGGTGGATTTGCATTAAGGACCTAAAGAGGGTAGCCGCAGGCCCCTTTACTGCACTTCTCCCCCTTCTCTCTCTTGCCATTCCCTCTGTTCTCCTCTTCTTTTCCTTCATAGCACCACCCCCAACTAGCCTCATTCCCCTCTCTGCTTCGTTCTCTCACCCTTTCTTTCTCTGCTCCCTCATATCTATCTTACTATCTTACATTATTCTTTCTCTCCCTTTCACTATTTCTTTTCCCCCTCTATAGGGCTCTCTTTGCACTACAGAGAACTCAATCCTCTGTCTTCATCTCTTTCTCACATAGGAATATCCAACCCATTATCCTTTCTCTTCATCTCATTCCTCCTCTTTCTCTTTTCTGTTGGGAAGGCTGTCGCAGGTTCCTATCTCCTTCCCTTTCTTTCTCGTTCACATTCGCTCTCAGCTACTAGTAGAGACAAGAACCGTAATCTCTTTTCATCCCCATCTCACACCCTGTTCAATTGTTTCTCTTAGTCCCTGCATCAACCATTTTTTCTTTCTCTTCCTTTTGTTTTCCATCGTGATTTTCTCTATTTCATCTGTTGTTCCAGTTCTAATATCTAATTTTGTTTGATCGTTCCTTGTTACCTGTTTTCCTAACCACCATCCCATCGATCCCTTCTTTGTTTCTCCACTGCTAGCAACTCCATTCATTTGCAGTCAGCTCATCTCTGTTTTCATTGATTTACCCAAAACCCACTTCAGGTTTCATCAGGAATCACCAATTTTTTCCTCTGTTTTTATACTTCAAAATAATGCAGGAAGGAGCTTCCTGCACCTTATTGGGATAAGGTCTTGATGATGATGATGAGGATTTTAAACTAACTTTTAAAAGTCATTTTTTAAAAGTTGATTTTCAACCTACTTTAAAAGTCATTGGTTTTTAAGTCATTTTTAGAACAACTTTTGAAGTCATTTCTTAACTAACTTCTATTAGTGTCTTTAACCAACTTTAAAAGTATCCTATGTATTAGTGAACACATGCAAATTGGATAATCCTATAATCAAAAGTATCAAAGTTTTGATGAAAGTAACATGTCATATCTTCAAAAGTATGCCATAATAATGTAGAATGTGGACACTTGTAAAGTTCATTCATTGGATATTTCTCAAATTTACAATCTAATTGAGCTCACAAATGGCTGTGTTATATCACGCTTTAAGTGGGTCAAAAGTATCTTTCTCATGGCATTTAGAAGGTGGCCCTATATTATAACCACATAGATTTAGAATGAAGAAACAAATTGTATAATTGTTACTATATTGTTCCAAAAACTATATAATTATTATTGATATTATTTTGTATGAAACTTATAAAAGTCTTAGTAAGAGCCATGCTCCTTTATTCATACATGGTGAGACTTTTTTTTTTTTTTTTCTATAGATCTAAGATGTTCATCATGTTTACCACACCAAATATAGGTAACCACAAGAAATTAATATAGTTGAGTGATCCTAACTACTTGCTGTGGGCTTTAAAATTTTAATAAAGATAAATGGTTGTGATTTTTAACCCAAAAAAACATAGGTAAAAGGGAAAATTGTATGGATGCCCCATGAACTAGCAACATTTTGCACAAAGACCACTTATTTTCTCATACCAAACCAACCATAAGTTCCACATGCTAGCTCCTTCCATTAGCATCCTATCCATTAATGTTGATAGAAGCTACCTTAGCCATTTCTTCTATGTTTTTCCATTTTTTCTATTGGTAAGAAATACTATAAAATATAAAATATAAACATAAAACCCCCTTTTACTTTACCTTCTTCCCTCAAATGAAACCCAATTTTTACTTTCTTAGTTGTTTTCTATCACTACAATAATTATTGGATGAAAAATCGGAACTGAGGTCCATTTTTGCATTTTCAAACCAAAGATGTCTCATGTTAGACAATGAGAAGCATAGATATGTGAATCAATGGCAGCTAAAAAATGAAAGCATAACTAAAATGGGAAATCAAAGCTGAGCTTTGAGTATTCATAAATCAAATATTTTATTTTTAATTATTTACAATATGCATAATTAAAACCAATTTCTTCAAGCTGAAATGAATGGGAAAATCTAATGAACCATACTCTCTTCTACATAAAACACAAAAAAATTTGCAATGAAACCAAACTTATATTATGCAAGGAAAAAAAATGAAATGAATGAAGAGATCCAAAAGGTACTTAGAATAAAAATAAAAACCTCAAATACACAAATGTAGTAATCATTGCCATATGAGTGAAGGCCTTAGATTGGCTTATTCTCAAGATGACATAGCTTACTTGTAATGACTCAAAAATTTAAGATATTCTTGTCAAATAATAGTAACCCTCTTTCAATCACAATCAATCATAGTATTTGTAATTTACAAATTTTTTATATCTTATCTATTTTGAAAAAATAATTATATTGGACGGGTGGGTAAATGTTATATTTTATTTAAAATATGTAAAGAGAGAATTTGTTGAAAATATCTCTATAACTAGATTCTACTCGAGAAATGAAATTGAATGCCTCAAAGAACACTAAAAAAGGAGTTCGTATGAAAAAGTTATAAGCGTTGGAAGATAAAGGGTATTTTGACTTAAGAGTTAAAAAAAAAAAAAAAAAACCGCATGGGGCTGTTTTGTTAACGGCACCCCCATTATGTCATAACCATGTCATCCATGCGTCATCACCTACATCAGCTTCGCCATCGCCGCGTCATCATCCGTGTTTGCGTAGAAAATCTAGCAAACGCCAACCTTCTACGGTCTTCTTCCTTTGTGGCGTGGGGAAAAATGGCAGCACCGCCACAAGGACAGCATCGCCCTTCAACTCTATAAATCTCCCCTACGTCATCATCCGTGTTTGCGTAGAAAATCTAGCAAACGCCAACCTTCTACGGTCTTCTTCCTTTGTGGCGTGGGGAAAAATGGCAGCACCGCCACAAGGACAGCATCGCCCTTCAACTCTATAAATCTCCCCTACTCCTTCCCCCATTGCACCTCTCTCCCTCCACTCCGACAATCTCCAGCCTCTAGGGTTCTAGTGATGTGGAAGACCTCGCACCACTAAGAAAAACCCAGATCTCCTCTCTCTCCGGCCACCCAAGTAAGCCCTTTTCCCTCTACTCTTCTCTTTTTTTGGTGAAGTTTCCTTCAAATCTAAGTTGGATTTGTCATCACCTAGTCGGCAATATGCCAGTGAAAACAGGTCTATCTAATCATCTCTAAGGCAACTCGAATGGATGATCTAAGCTGCCAGATGAAACCAGGGGACCCCAAAACCCTAGGATCCGTAAAGATAGGAAAATTTTGGGCAATCTTTGGCATTGATCAGGATCTACATGAACGGACGGTCTAGATCAGGTTGTTCCTTCCTGGTCCACTTGATCTGCTACTAGGACGATGCTCATGCAGGAGTGCCCTTGTGCATGTGCCATGCATGTTGTCATTGTCTCGGTTCAACCAGGACACATGCGTGTCCTGGGAACCATGACGCATCAAGGCCCTATTTTCAATCCAGACTGTTGGATCAATCCGAATTACAAAAACTCAAATTCTAGTATACAACTCTGATTAACGATCCAAAAAGTCTGTTAGAATTGCATCGATGATGTGGGCCTCATTATGGAATAGAATTTAGGATTAAAGAATAATTTTATTTGTGTATGACCTAAAAACCATAGGAATCTCATAGATTAACGAGATCAAAGATGATCTGGACTTAATAAGTGGTTTATTGGATAACTTAGAAGCTTTAGGTATCCAATTCAACCCTGAATTAAGGATGATCACCCTTAGATCATATATCCGACCATTTATGGATGGGATCGGAGTCTAAATAGATGATCTAGACTATTAATCTATGAACTTGATTAATGATTGGGAAATAATAGTTAGATTTTTATATACAAGATACCATAAAGACCTTGAAGAAGATCCAGGATTTAAACTAAAGGAGGACATAAATTGAGTGACATCTTTCAAGGTAGGTAATCTAATGTTACTAAGTTTTCAAATGCATTCCAAAATCTAAATGATTTACTTGACTCTATTACCATGTTTAGTATGCTTTTTGAGATATGATATTCTTATAACGAGCATGAGAATTGTCTTTATGATTTATGGTCTTTAATGTGATTGCTTGCATTGAACAAATTTTATGTATGCATTGCTCGCATGTGTTTGAAACTAATTGCATAAATTGCATGATTTACAATAATTGAGATTTAGATTATATATATATATATATTTGGGCTATTGAGCCTGGTGGGTACTATGCTGAGAGGTTGTTTATGTACGGGGTTGGCCTCTCGGCCTCTAACCACCAAAGGTGGTATATCACTGCCCAAAGCGGCATTGTCCCTTCCTCGACTACTGTGGTAAATAGGGACGACTACTAGAGACGTTCATGACACTCTTTTAGAGGACATATCCATAGTTGCCGTAGAGGCTATGGTGGGATGGTATATAAATACCAGAGACACACAATTTCAGAATAGGTTCTGGTAGTGAGCATAGTTGACCCTATGATTTAGGTTTTGATATCGATATGCATATTGCATTCAGATGGTCGGAGACGAGTACTCGTGACCAATCGGCTTGATGTGTTCGCCGACCTGTCGCCTTGATGTGTTTGTCGAGATACCCACATGCATGATATTTATCATGGGGTTAAGATTCTATCAGCTGATTCGATTGATTACTACTTTAAGATTTTTATGAATTACTATTATACGAATTATTACTATTATACGAATTATACGAATTACTGATTATACGAATTACTGATTTTGAGCAGTTGGCTTGATGTGTTCGTCGAAATTCTCATATATGGATTGATTTACTGCTACTATTTTCATAATGTTTATATTGCTAATTAATGAATTCGATAAAAGTTTCCATGGTTTGGAAATGTGTAAATGAGTTTTATAATTTATGCATAAATACCCATGGTTACACAAAACAGAATTGCATGATATGACACCCCGAGTTTTCATAACACTTTTTAAATCCAAAAGACATTAACTTAGCGAGCTCAATTTCTAATAAAATCATTTTTAAAGAGTAAACAAATGCGGAAGAATCATTTCTTTTAAATTCGCTTTGAAAAACCCTGAGTGTCATTTTACTTTTATAAAAAACAAGGATTCTCGGTGAAATGAGCGCTCATTTCTATCGACAATCCGGCAAAGTTTCCTTTGTTTTTCGGACATATGACATTTAATGAATGTCATTGCGAAGTACCTGATAAATATTTTTAACAATTTTAAAATATAAGTGGAGACTATGTCTCCTTTTCATACATCTGCTCAAATAGAGTCAAATCAGATCCAACAAAAACACAACCAGGAACTTCACACCACAACCAAATCACATAAGTTATCCATCTCTCCAAAATTACATATATATGGTAGTCTCTTTCTCATCTCAAATAAAAAGACTTCAAGCATAAACCAATCATTACATGTCTAAGTCAAGAGCTTTTCGTAGGTGTACTCCTGTCAACAAGCTCCTACTTCTTAGGAATCCTTTGCTCTGAGATATTGTAAACAAATACAATGTCTCAGCAAACTTGCGTTTGTGTAGGTGGAATAAGAATCAATTATATATATACAAAATCATGATATTCTACATAATTTAACTTGTCCATGTTGAAACATGCAACTAGTATTCAATTATCATTTAGCTTGAAATAATTCAACATTCACCAACATCATAAATTTATGCCAAGATGAAAAAAAAAATCAATGCATTAGTACTAAAACATATTCTTGAAATGCAAGTATGCAGTCACATGTTAACTCATTGATCATTTTCATCTCTTGATACCAGCCTTTGCTCATATGAGTCATTTCACATTACCAACCACCAACGCATTATCATGTGTATCAAGTACACAGTAGACGATATTATCCTCTTTGGCGCAATGAGTTAGCGCAATGGGTTAAACCCAAAGACATACTAACTCAAAGACACACCTCAAGGCTTTACTCTTGAAAGACCCAGCTAGGAACAGGTAGCTTATCCAGCCCGATAGCCCACCCACGTCATAACGACTCCTTAGCCCGCCCACATCATAACGACCCCCTTTCGCTCTTACGAGCTAAACAATTTTCTGGTATCAGTCTTATGTTTTCTCACATAATTCATAATAATGTATAGCTTTTGTATGAACAGTTTAATCATGGTTAAATTTTATCATGCACATTCATCTTGCCTTTCATATAAATTGAAAAGACTTGTTTCAATGCTCAAATTTCATATACAAATACATATATAACAAAAATCTTAGCAATCTCAATTCCACCTACCTCAAATGGTGCTCTTCTAGTTCACTGACTCGAATACTTTCCTCAATTCGCGTACGAGCTCCCAAATCAATCACACCTCTGTAAAGTACACAAAAACATGTTCAGATATACAACTTTGGGGTTTCTCTTAGCTTTTCTAGTATGAAAGCTCCCTCTAAGTTAATCACTGACACTAGTCGTCACAAGGTAAAGTGATAGTGCTTAATTCTATGGTAAGGGTGTTTCATTAGCTATTGATTGATAGCTAGTTGAATGACCTATGGTTACTAGATTGCCAATCCATACCATTGGTTCTAGACTGGCTATTCACCACTTTTCTTAAGTGGCTGTAAGTTGTTTTCATCGTTAAATGGTCTCATCTTGAATTTTCCAAGTATCTTAACTTATTAAAGGTTAGGGTACACCATGGTAGTGTCTAACCACCAATCAAAAGTGTCAGATCATTATTTTCCTATTGTCCAATCAAATAATTTAGATTTTTAGATCAATTTCAGTCTAAAACTTTCAATTTGTGCCATATCCTAGCAATTCAAGTGCTCTAGAACTCGTTTGTGGTGTCTAATCATCGATTAGACGTCAAAAGGTTACTGTGTGAACAGTACCCTATCAGATGGCTGAGATCATCCGATCAAAATTCAGCCTAGATCTGACATTTTTGTATGATCAAAGCTACATCATGCACTAATTTACCTATCCCTACACTTGGATTGGGGATTGGATGGTTGGATTATCCAAAATTCTAGATCTAGGGTAAAAAAGCATGGATTTTGCAAAACACCACAAATCAAAAGTTGGGTTTTGTAGATCTTACCTTCCCAGTGTCTTTCCGTGTTTTTTCCTCTCTAGAATGGGCTAGATGGGCTCCGATTCATCGAAAAACCCTCCAACATACGTGTGAGACATTTCCCTTTTCAATCCGACGTTCCGCAACGCTCGGATCGTTCCAAAACCTTAGGGTTTTGGTTCCTGGTAGTGTGCTGAGGAGATTGGTTGGCTCGATTGATGATCGGAGCTATCGTCTTCTTTGATGAGGTTTGTGAACTCCGGTACCCGAAAAGCCCTAACCCCCGTTTCCCTGCTCGCTGGAGTGGCACACTTCTCCAGCGGCTCTCTCCTTCCTCTCTTCCCTCTCTCTCCTTTCCTTCTTCCCTTTCTCTTCTTCTCGTCCTGTTTCTCCCTCTTGTTGGGTTTTTTTTTTTATTTATTGGGTTTTTGGGAAAAAATAGACCCAATGGGTCTCTTATGTGGGGGGGGTGGGGCAGTATCAATTCTGGCCCCCCTTCATTTAAGTGTTTTTTCTTCTTTTTTTTCTGTTGTTATATTAAGATGTGAAGCCTTGGGCTCGATGAGGGCGGGCCAAGAGAAGGCTGGGGTAAGGGACAGAGAGTTAGTCCCACATTACCTGGGGAGAGGAAACTCGGCTGTTTATAAGACTTCGGAGAACTCTAACGGTCACAACGCGTTTCTCCTAGAAAACTTAGGAAAAACAAAACTATGAGGGGTATATGGGGCACCCCAAAGTGGACAATATTGTGACTGTTGGAACCCCGAGGCATTACAAATGGTATCAGAGCTAGTTCCCCTTATGGTGTAGTGGCTAGCTGCACGTGGGCACCTGGTCATGGCTATCACATGGGGACGCGTGTTTCCTAAGAGGGGAAGATGTGAAGCCCTGAGGCGATGAAGGTGGGCCAAGAGAAGGCTGGCATGCTTCTAGGATAGGGTAAGGGACAGAGAGTTAGTCCCACATTGCTTGGGGAGAGGAAACTGGGTTGTTTATAAGAGTTTATGGAACTCTAACGGTCACAATGTGTTTTTCCTAGGAAACTTAGGAAGAATAAAACTGTGAGGGGTGTATGGGCGCCCCAAAGCAGACAATATTGTGATTGTTGGAACCCCGGGGTGTTACACATGATCTTATTACTTCTTTTTGCATGTCGTGTTTTCAAATTAATAGTATCAGGTCACCTATTGAGTATGATGAATACTCAACCAAATTCATTATTTTTCAGATCAGACGGAGTACGTTTAGAAGGAACTTCAAAAAGTGATTAGTACTACAATCAAGTGAACGAAGGTAAGGCCAAGTGAGGATATAGTTGTACTAGATTTCATACTAAGTGATCCTTTTAGTATTTGATGTAAAATTGATTGTAAGTGATTATTTGTAGTTTGGGCTGTAATTAACAATCTTAGGAATGGTAATAATTCATTTTTATATTTTGCCCAGAAGTTGCCATGGCATGGTTCATTTATCGATGATGACAAATTATCTATTTATTGAGATTAATTAATGACACTAGGGGATTTCGTGAAAAAGTTTCAAATAAAAGAAATTTTTTGCTGCATTCATTTAAAAAAAAATGTTTTAAAAATAGAGATCGATCTCGCAAGTAAAAGTTTGTTATTTTAAAATTGCATTATAAAAACCCGGGTTGTCTCATTGCTAGCGAAGCTTAGATTGACCAGAGCCCTTACATTGTCTGGCCTAAATAAACCAAGATGCCAAAGCGACAATGGCACCCAAATCATGCCCAACCATGTAAACTTGCTCCAATCAAAAAGCTAAAATGATGAAAGGGAGACAAAATGGAAGCAAGAGATTTTCATTTTGGGTGCTTGTTTGCTCTTGGCCAAGGGAGTCTACGTGACTAATAACATCGCCAACCAAGTGAAAGACGGTATAGTTAATGTGAGAAAGACTGGTGTCCCTTAACCATGAAGATCAAGAGCAACATCCCTATAACAATGCCCTGCCAGTCCCGGGATATTCTCTCTCTGAGTCTTTGCAATTTTGGATTGTTAGTTTGTGGTTTGGTTTTGATTCACAGGCTTTTAATAGAAGCTACAGAGAGGGGAATAAGAGTGTGAATAACTGTCTCATCCAAGATGAACGCACATGATTTGTTTTCCTACTGCAACCGCTGTTGTAATTCCTGCCCTTAGAATGGGCTTTGATGTCTGAAACTAGTAAGCAGTAGCTCTGGATGGTGGTGGAACTTGACAAATCCACTTTTCCAACAATGCAATTTGATTTCCTAGCTACCATTGATGCACATATCTATGTTTCTTACTGTCTAATATGAGGCATCTTGGGTGTGAAAAGCATAGAGATGGATTCGGGTTACAATTTTCTGTGCTATAATTGTCACAAAGATAGAAAATTGCAGAGAGAGAAAACGAAGAAGAAATTTTGTTTTCTATTTTACCGCATCTCTAAAAAAAAAAAACAAGAAGAAATGGCTAATGTAGCTTCCGTTAGCATTTTGGACAGAATGCTAACAGAAGGCCCTTGTGGGAATTATGGTAGGTTTGGTGTCGACATTGTTTGAAAAAAAAGAAAGAGTGAGGGGTCTCTCTGCAAAATATCAATAGTTCAAGGAGCGCCTATAATTAACCCTAAGTAAAATTCATTCAATGACGTGGAGTTGGTCTCTAGCCAATGTAAGCCTTTCTGAACATGATGAGTGGCTTACTTCTAGAAATAAAAGTCGCAACATGCATGAAAAGAAAGGGCTTGGTCTCTTACTGTCATTTAAATTACAAATATATGGTTATCTTTTAGGAAATAATAAATCTGCCCCTTAAAGTAAATTACTCCCTACCTCCCTTTGGTTTTTATGCACATGTAGTTCATTTGAACATCATTGTAGTGGCTCCTTATATAATTGACAATTTTTCTTAAGCAACATTGGTGTGACTTTCACGGTTAAGAACTCACTCTTCCCACTCAAATAATTGCAGACCTAACACCCTAGGGGTAGCCTTGGTGCACAAAGCTCCTGCCTATGCAGGGTCCGGGGAAGGGGCGGACCACAAGGGCCTATAGTAGGCAGCCCTACCTTGCATTTGCAAAAGGCTGTTTCCATGCCTTGAATCCTTGACCATAAGGTCACACGACGATAACCTAACACCTTAATAGATGAAAACCAGTTGAGGAATTAGAACTAGGAGAATACAAACAACATGTGAAACCAAAGAAATATCAAATAAATCCTCTATTGTTCAAATGTAGTGCTACGTATTTTTCTTGGCTCAAGATCCATGAGAATTGCGTGAGGAACAAATCCCTGCAGGAAGCTTCATTGTCGTAAACATTAAACCTCTCTACCTGATGATCTAGATCTCTAGGATCTCTTTTAATTGCATCGCACCCTGTGCTCTGCATAGACATTCGATCCTTGAACATGTCTGGTTTTGTTGTATGGTCTGGGAGATTGGGTTTAGATTTTGAGTTTAGGAACCTTTTATGTTTCGCAAGAGAGAGAGAAGGGGAGCCTTGGCGCAACGGTAAAAGTTGTCGTCATGTGACCTTGAAGTCACGGGTTTAAGGCGTGGAATCAGCTTTTTGCAAAATGCAACGTAAGGCTGCCTACTATAAGCCCTTATGGTCTGCCCCTTTCTCGGACCCTGCATAGGTGGGAGCTTCGTGCACTGCTGCTGCCCAGAGAGATCCTTCTAAAATCTCTATCTTTATGTTACTAGCAATCGTTTTGCTATTTATTGACCCTAATGGAATAAGGTCTTGATGACGATGAATCATTTTGCTATTTCCTTTTTGTCTATTTATTCCCTTTTCTCTCTTCCTGTTTTGCTTGATGTACTAATGCTGAGCATATAGGAAACACCCCGGGATGAGAAACTAAATAGAAAAAATAAAGGTTACCCCTTTTAACTTTTTCTACACCCAAGTTGGTCTCTCAATAGCTTGAAAGAAGCGTGGGCACATCCCTTCCCTACCCTGCAGTCGAAGTAGGCAATCATCGTGGTCATCGCGACCTTATCCCAATTAGGGGTCAGTACTAGAATAATTTAGTAAATCCTCAAGTAAATTGAGATGCATTGGGATGGTTCAACACACATTTTCTACAATTTCTTTTTTATTTTCTTAACCATAGTTTGATACTAGATAACAAATGACCGTTACCTCCTAGAAAAATTTTAACTAGTAATTTGCACCTCTAACCATTGTTGTCATGTGACCTGAAGGTTACAGGATCAAGGCGTGGAAATAGTCTCTTGCAAAAAATGCAAGGTAAAGCTGCCTACTATAGGCCTTTGTGGTCTGCCCCTTCTCCGGACCCCACATAGGCAGTAGCATCATGCATCGGGACTGCCTTATAATTTGCTCCTCTAAACGTGCTTTTCAAGGGTCGCCGTGTTGAAGTTGGGAGGCAAAAATCTTCTGGCATAGAAGGAAGCAACAATACGAGCCGTTATTGGTTTCATGTTCATGGGGATCATCGGATTGTGACCAATTTCCTCTCTGCCAATCACCAATGCCACGTGTAACCCCTTCTAAGTTTGGAAAAAGGGGATGGCCCACCTAAGACCATCTTAGTGAATAGGGATATCCTTCCACCAATACAAAAAGTACACTACGATCACACACCGTTAGATGATGAGAAGTAGAGATGATTTCAAGATCTTGATCTTCTAAATAAGAAGGTTTGCCGTTGATAGCTGCCTTGCTACAATCCCAGATCAAGTGCGGGCCATACTTGCTTTGGTTGATCGGCCACTGCACAAAATAAACCCTACCTCCTCTCTCCCTTCTCTCAAACCAGCGAAAGAAACACGCGAGTTGCAAAAACCCCTCCTTTCTGAGATATGAATCTGTGACACGAGTCAATTTCCTCTGTTCTAGTTAGATTTTGAGGGACAGCTCTCTCTCTCTAGCCAATCTTCCGTTTGCAGCTTCTGCCATCTTCTCCACTGCGAGCATGGCATTCTAGAAGGCCAAACAGAAGAAAATGGGTCGCCCTGAGCCCTGTGTCTTGTTCGCACAGTCTTTTGTTCATCCCCACCTAGATGAGTATGTTGACGAGGTAATGCTTTCTCTCTCCCCTTTTCCTAAATTATTTGTAAACTGTAATTCCTTCTTCACTCTTTCTTCTACGCTTTCTACTTGTTCAGGCATTTGATTTCAGTGTTTCAGTTGAAAAAATTCCCTTTTGTTTTTTTGCTGGGTACAGTAGTTCTGTATATTACCTATCGATAAACAAACTCTTAAGAACCCTAATCGGTTTGAGAACGTTTGATATCTATGTGTCAGCTAAGTAGTGAGTCAATCAAGTTCAGGACCCAAATTTTCGTTTCTGCGAACCAATGAAGGAAGAAGAATTAAGTGCTTTAGTTTATATTGTGTATAGCGCCAAACTGAGAGAAAGGCATATGAGGTGAAAATGAGAAGTGAATCCCATTGTGGTTGTCAACATTTTTGTCTTTGATGAGTGGATTGTTTGGAAGAAGATCTTTTATTCCTTTTTGATCCTCATCGGCTTGATTATGATAATTTGCAACAATCATTTAACTGAAAGTAGTTTTCATTCAGCTTTTCCGCCGCGACTCCTCAAAGTGATACATTTCTTTATCATACAAGCTTGTTATTAATTATGCATTGTGTGATCTAGATTGAAGTATCCCTCTAGATGTTTGATGTTTCCTCTTGTATTATTCGTGGGTGATGATTTATGTGCTAAAAATGGAGCAAATATTCCTTTTGGAAAATTTTGTATTTTTTAAGAACTTTTTCATTGATTGTCTATGTCCTTCATTTTTCAAAACTTCCTTAGCTTTTGTTAATGGAAATTGACCTTTTTCCCCTTTAAGAACACCGACACTAACAACATATGCATACTAGGCTCATATATGGCATTTCAGGACTTATGTCCAACACCATTCATTCCATTGAGAAAGTAATAGATTTATTGAAGAAAGATCAAGTAGAAAACAACTAATTGATGAGGTTCCTTTTGTTGTTACAATTGAAGAACTAGAAAGGAAACCACTCACTCACTCTCTCACACAAACACACTCCGAAATCTAATGCCGCCAAAGGGGGAAGTGGCAACTTGAACTTGTGGCCAAGCATATTCCAGGGAGATGCCAGGTTGTCTTTGACTGACAGTGCTAGACATTTGTTGGCCTCCACTAGTTAATGTTACTTTTTAATGAATGAGTCTTTACTTAACCTGATTTAGTGAAGCTGTCCAGTAGATCATTAACTGCTCTTAGGACGTAATGAGGGCAAACGTCTAATCCTTCCTTTGTCAATAATCTCATAAAGTACCTTTTCAAACCTCCATGATTGGGGACTTCCGACAAGCTCACGCATTGTTGCTTCTTTTATTCCTTTCTTCATATAGTTGACCTCCTAATTCTCTTTTAAAGTTAGATACCTGTAAGCTACATCTTCTCTTCAGCTAGGATCATTTTTGGAGGGCTTCTACTCGAGGCTTCTTAAGAAAAAAAATGTAAATATATATTATAACATAAGGTAAGATAGTAAGTGGAATCACCTTACAAATGGGATCAAACTTGATTTTGATGATTGTTCAAAGGGTACTTGGCACAAGCAGGATTTGTTGGTCTAGTTGGATGAGGAGGAGGTGCTAATCCATTCTTATTAGGTAGACATAGACCAGTTGTTGGTCTCGACATAGTAAAGGTCAATAAGATCTTTGAAACAAGTATTCCCAATTAACATTGCTAAGAAGTTACTTTGTGCTGGTGCTTGTAGCATACCTGGCAACCTAGAGGTCCAATTTGCGGAACCCTGTAATTTTTGTGTTGAACTGTTGAAAGATTCCCTTTTGGATATCAAGTACTGATTTCCACCCTTGTAGCAAATATCTTTGAACCCCCTGTAGAGCACAAGCATTGGCTTGTGAAGCTGTCTCCCCATGTGTACTGTATTGTGAATTTTCTATTAATAAATGTGCAATTTTCTTTTAAATCATTCTTCAGTACTACTTTTTGTTTTCTCATACTAGTTATCCTTAATTTTCTTAGGGTTATTTATTTATTTATTTTTCTCCCTGTAGAAGTTGCTTATGCTTTTCTTGCAAGGTTTGATATGCATGCTTATGAATTGTTTTAAATCATACTAGTCTTGATTTTCTCTTTCTAATAAATGTATTTCCTAATGGAGAATTTGGAAATATTGTGGTTCCTTCTCTCGTTTCTTGTGCATGTGATATGATTCCTTTTACTTAAGGAAATTTACCATGCCTTTTATCCTATGTTCCCAGGTAATATTTGCAGAACCAATTGTAATAACTGGTTGTGAGTTCCTTGAGCAGAATACATCATCATCATCGCCTCTGGTAACACTTATTGGGTACGGTGTCTGGTTCTTTATAGCTAAGTCAATTCCTTTGTTTCCCTTTTTTTTTTTTTTTTTTTCGTTCCATGTTCTTGATTTCATTTTACTCAACTATATAAGTGCAACGGAATAGAAATTGTAAGATATTAATATGTTCAAGTAATTAGAGTTCGTCATTGTGGAGCCACACTTTTATTCCTTTTCTGATTCTATTCATGTTTGAATCATTATAGTCAGTGTAAGGTCTTCCATTGTCTTTACTGTGCCATTTTGGTCAAAGAATACTTGCTTGGTCGTTAGTTTGTCTTGTTACTGAAACCATCTTTTGACCTGGTTGGCAAAACATTCAGTCGGTAGCTTCTACTGGTGATTCATGAGTTGACAGAACTCATGTGGGAGTCATAAGTTCTAAGTCAAATGATTTGTTTCCAGATAGATCCTCATTCCATTGTGGTGAATTTTCATGAGCAAACAAGGAGTTGGCACTTGAAGAAAGAGTGAGATAGACTCGATTAACATGGAAAAGAACATATCGAAGTTAATGACCCTATGGGGGTAGTGAAAATCATGGACGGAAATCTAACTTTGACACAAGACGGGGAGACATGTTTATTGGCTCATCAATAACTTCGACTAGAGTTTGCCTGGAGATCTAGGGTTTAACTTCTGTTGAAAAGTGAAAGTGAGATTTTTTGTTGCTCCTATTACAGTTGTTTATCATTTCTAGTGAGAACAATAACCCAAATGAGACAAAAGGCACGGGATCTTTTAGAAGATTTTCAGATTTTCTAAGAACCTCTGTAACTTTCATAGTTGAAGTGTTTTCAAGCAGGGCAATCTGTTAGGCCTTGAGGAAAAACATGAGAATCTGGAGTAGGTGTGGGGCATCATATAGCTTCTAACTTTTTGCTTCCTCCTTTCTTCAATTGGTTTAACTATTTCTTGTGTGATCTTTGTTTTTCTGGAGCGATGATACATGTACTTGAATGACCTGTAGCCATTGATGTTGCTGTTAATGCGATCCATATGCATGCAGAGCTTCATCCCTCATAATGGTTGCTCTTGCCCTTAGCAACAGATTTCTTTTCCATTGAAGTTTTTTAGATGTAGAAATAAAGAGAAAAAGTCCACAAGTTTGTTCAATTTTTTTGTGGATTCTGTTTGTCATATTCGAGAGGAACAAATGATGTAATCTAAAGTTTCAGCAAATTTACTGTTGATCCTTTAGTTACATGTTGAGCACTCTCTACCCCTTGTAGTAGTTTCTATTGATGTATCACAAAAATAAATTAATGGTTGTCATGGAGGTATTTTGACAACTTCTTAGTACTACAATTGGATGGTTCTTATTCTGATTTTAGGTTAGTCATTTCCTTTTGTTTTTTTTTGTTTTTTTTTTCTATTATTTGTTTCTATGGAGAAATGATATTCAGAGATGCTGGGATGGAGTCTCCATGGAAGACTCTCCTTTCTCATGGGATAGACGTGATCTTTGGAAGATCTGAACCATTCATCTTCCTAGGTTTCCTTAGCTTACGTACAAACCAAAATCATGGTGTTTAGATGATCCAAATCTATATCCTCATTGGGGTGAAAATCATGATTATTGATTTTTTAAAACTGGAGAAAAACTGCTTACGATCATGCAGTTGTTGGTGATTTTTCAAGAGAAACTGCATACGCAAGGTGGGGCAAACATCATGAATGGCCTGGATCTGGAGAAAAAAATATCCTAGGGAGGTATCGGTCATGGAGACTCCCTTTGCACGTCTCTGAATATCATTTCTCTGTCTCCTTGAAGTTGACCAAGCTAAGCATCACTCCATTGAACTTGAGTGAGTAAAATATGGTCATACTTTTCTTGTTCTAATGCACTAACCTCAATATCTAGTTTGGTGTGTGTCAAAATTTGAAGCCTCAAAATGCTAGTGTAACTATTTTTGTGCTGTGATCTTATCCTGGATATTGCTTTGCGCAGGGCCACTTCACCCCCTTCATTTGCTGTGGAGGTATTTGTTCAGTGTGAGGGAGATCCGCGGTTTAGGCGTCTGTGCCAGCCTTTCCTATATTCTCATTCTTCATCAAATGTTTTGGACGTTGAGGTATTCATCCCATTCTTGTGCTTCATTTTTATACATTCTTTTCATATCATTGAACTAAGCTCTTTCTTTGGACATCTGGTGGAATAAATCCTTTCCTAGCACAGTTTGCTGTTATTGACCCATAAGACAGCACGTGCTTAGTTTTTTTGACTCTGTGTGTTCCTTCGTGAAAATGATCATTGAATTTTGATATCTTAACATTTTCCAGACCTGTATCTGGAGAAGCTTGAAAACTGGAATTTTATTTTATTATTTTATTATCTTTTGCTTTTAGTTGTGTTTTTCCTTCTCTTAATCATTGGTTGAATAATTCTTATGTTCCAAAGTTAGGAGCTCACTTCCTAGATGCTTCTTCTTGATTGGGGACATACTTCCTGAATTAGACAATGACCTTTTTTAAAGGAATTTCCCCCTCTGGTTATGCTGTGCAAGTTAATACCATACTTCAAATGCTCCTAAATATACTCTATAAAAAAGGGCAGCCCGATGCACGAAGCTCTCGCATATGTGGGGTCAGGCGAAGGGGCTGATCACAAGCGTCTATATTATGCAGCCTTACCTTGCATTTTGCAAGAGGCTGTTTCTACGCCTCAAACCCGTGACCTCAAGGTCACATAACGACAACTCTACCGTTGCGCCAAGGCTTCCCATCTTTCTAAATATACTCTATAAGAACATAATTCTGGCTCTAATATGGACATATGAATCTTGAGTGAGTTGTGGGTATCATATAGTTTTTTTCTAACTCTTTGGTTCCTTTTTCTTTTATTGGGTAATTTGTTGCCTTATGTGATCCTTATTTTTCTTTTGCAGTGTTACATGTACCTGAATAATCCTTACTTGTTTTTATGACTTTATTTTAAGTTATAATCTTAGGTAAAATTTCTCGAAATTATGTTGTAATTCCCGACATTAATTTTGGATTCAATTTAACATTAAATCTAGAGCCTACAAGTTAACTTGAATAATGACTATAATCACAACATGCAACCCTTTTTCCCCCCTTTTTTTAAAATGCTAAGTGGATTCGAACCCACAACCTTTAGGTTGTGAGACATGGAAGTTAACTAACCTGGCTAAGTGCTCAAACCCTACATTTACTCAGTAATAATGAAACCCCTTCAAGGGACCATTAAATGTAACCTACATGAGCCTCCTTCCTTAACCTACATCAACACTGACCTTGAGTCATCTTCTGGTTCACACTTAGTGACATTTCCCTCAGCTTTCATGCTTTATACTTGAGACCTTTCATATGTTCTTCTTTGCTTTCTCATCCTTCCAATACTGATATTGGCTTCCATTCCCTCTACTTTCCAGAGCCCTCATTTCCTGCTTCTTCTTTCTGCTTTGCTTCTTGCATGCTTTCAGCTCTGTATCTCTGGTTCCTACTGCTCAGCTAACATAATTTTGTACTATTTGGTTTTGCACGCTGACTGTATCACATAAACAACATTTGCTAGTTTCCTTGTTTTCCATGTTTAGGCTACTTCTTGTGCTGATGAACTCTCTAGATAGACCCATTTACTTAGGTACTTGATGTTCATACTTTACACTAGTTTCACTCTTGAACTGGAGAGTTTTATCTGTTACCTGTTTTCCATCGGTTGCTATTATTGTGGTCCCTGCCTGTTTCATTCATTAACTCAGTTCTTATGCTTCATCAGTCAAGGGGGCTAGGAAATATATATGAGAATATTGCCGTTTACCAGGTTTCACTCCCTTGCGGCTGAAAAAAGGAAAAAGAAAAGAAAATGTTCTATTGATTTCAAATGCACCCTCACATTGTTCCAACTTTGCTCCCCTGCTGTTAGTCCAAAACATTGTTCTATTGAGTATTTCTTTCTTGTTTCTCCGTCTGGCCTGGAACCTGTATTCTAACCTGGTAGCATGTTGTCGACATTTCAAAATCTTAATGCAGGCTGTAGTTACAAGCCATTTGGTAGTAAGAGGCAGCTATCGGAGCCTTACACTGGTAATATACGGAAACACTGCAGAGGACCTGGGGCAATTCAACATAGATTTTGATTTGGATAATTCTCTGGCAAATTTGGTTAGTTCACCCTCAGAAGGAAAGCTTGAGGATCTGCCTCCTGCACTGCATTCAACGAAGTTGACATTTGAAGAGTCAATATCTGCCCAAAAGTCATTATCTCTTCCAGTTGCTGAGCTAGATCTATCTCTTGAAGTTAAGCAGTTCTTATGTATGATTCTTAAGATTTTCCAATCCTCCAATCTTGAGGACAAAGTTCGTAAGGCTGCAAGTATTATTGCATCAGCTGCAACTTCATATGTCACTAGTGATTTGTGTAGCTCAGAGAAAACTTGGAACCAGTACAAGCAGGTTAGCTTTGTAAATTGCAAAGAAAAATCAGCACGTGGTCTTACTGAGGCTACAAATGAACTTCTTGAACTCTATAATATGCTTCAACGTGCATCAGGCAATCTGTCTGCTGAAATATTAGCTGACAGCATCATTCCGGCATCTGAGGGTGAATTGGCTACTACTGAGCTGCTGGTAGATGTGTTAAAGTACTGCTGTCTTCCCAACAGGACATCGACAACTGTTGGTCTTTCATTGCTTTCTCAGGTGGTCTCTATATATAAATTCCGCATGTCATATGGTTGTCATGTTTTTCCACTGGTTAGTTTGTCATACTTGACTTTCTTCTTTGTCTTTCAGAGTGAAACCACAATCGTTGGATTAAGTATGGTCCTGCTATTGTGCTCTGGGAGAGAAAGTTGCTTTCACTTTGTTAATGCCGGTGGAATGGAGCAACTTGCTCATAATTTTTGTTGTGAGATACCAAAATCAACAGCCATTACGCTGATGCTGCTTGGGGTTATCGAGCGTGCTACGCGACATGCCATAGGGTGTGAAGGGTTTCTGGGATGGTGGCACCGAGAAGATGAGAATGTACCAATTCATACTAGTGAAGGTTATAGCTATTTATTGAAGTTGTTATTGCTAGAGCAGCGACATGATATTGCATCTCTTGCAACCTATGTCCTCCATCGATTGCGTACCTATGAAATTGCAGCTAGATATGAGGTATGTAGTCCTAGTAATAGCTCACGTTCTTGGTTTATATTCATTGCTTCTTTAGTGACATTCTTATTATCATTCTATATTGGCAGGCTGCAGTAGTATCCCTTTTGGGAGGCCAGGTTACAAATACTAGTTTAAACTCTCTAGTCAGTGCCAATTCTCAGCTCCAAAAGCTTTTGGTCAGTTGCTGCATTCACAATCTTTTACTGAAATCTTATTAATGAAGGTTATTTGCTATGTAATGCATGTGACAATTAGTTCTTAGTATTTGTTTGTTGACAAGTATCTGTGCAGAAATTGTTAGATATGCGTGGACCAATTGAGGATCCTTCACCAGTAGCTACTGCAACCAGATCATTCATTCTTGGCCAATCAGAAGGATTGTTATCTTACAGAGCAACAAATAACTTGATCGCATCATCTAAATATTGTTTTTCTAACTGGGATATTGACACTCATTTGTTGTCCCTTCTTAAGGTATGGTGCTTTCTATGGTCCTAGTTCTTGGTGTTGGATGGTTTTCCAATGCATATAAACAAATGCATGTTCATCTGATTAGACCATATTACCTGGGTAGGGTGGAAATAAAGTGTGGATTGCTAAGTGATGTTTGTTCCTCCCTTAATGCATAGAAAACTTGTGTTAGGAAAACCACACCACTGGGTCCTCATTTTGGAAAGGAGAGGGAAAGCGATGAGGAAAGAAATTTATCATGTATGGCAATAGTGACCTTATTTCTGCATTAAATCTTCAACGAATACCCCTATCTCTGAAGCCTTTTACATGAATAGCTCTAGTGAAAGTGCTAGATCTATATCAGATCTGAAAAATCTACCAGTGGAAATCAAATACAATGCTTAATGGACTGGTTGTAATGGAAGTGCTTGATCAAGATATTTGTAAGTTCTAATGTGGTAGAGGCCCCCCAGTTGCAAAATCTAAAACCCACCAATCCACTTTCAGGAAGCCAGCATCCATAAAATAGAAAGCTGCAAATCCTTGTGACTGGAAGCGCTTATTTAAAAGATGTCTGGAAACGTTTCTTTCGTTTTGGAAGTAGGATTTGAGGAAGCATGAAGCTGACATTCAAGGGGTTCTTCCTGTGGTGGTTTCCGCTGCACTATTGTAAGAACAATACAAAAAATTAGGTCAGTGGCAGGGTTTAGGAAATAACAATTAGAACTGGGAACTACTATTTCCGTATAAATGTTTACCAATTATTGTTTCTTTAACCGAATACCTTTTGGCATAATTTGGCCAATCATAAACAGATCCTACGTGGTAGGTAATTGGGGTTGTTGATTTGGTATGCTCTAGTTTGGTTTTCCTATTTTGTTTCCTTGATGTTGAGATGCTATTGGTCAACGTTGAGAGAAAAAAAAAGGCGCTTTAGAGTTTTAAATGGTCCTGCGACTCTCAAGATTTGATTGTGGCTTTTATCTTCCAAGTGAGACCTCTGCTGGACATCCTTTAGTTCATGTGGCAGCTTGTTGCTTTATTGTCCAATTCATGGGTAATGGTATGCCATGTCTCTTGTGGTTACCTGCAAATAAAACTCAGATTGTGCTTGTCTTTCCCAATGGACTTGTCCATATATTTTTCACATATCTTTCTATTGTTGAGTCAGGTTGAGGATACTGATCCTTTCCGTAGTTAGAACTGAATCTATGGTTAAAAGTTCAATTTTGGCCTTCATGTCTGGTCTCAATTGATTGATCATCGACAATCTTTTATACATTTGTAAATTCTTAGAAACTATGATCATCGATGTTTGCAAGGTTCTATTATAGTTTTGTTCAAATTTTCCTGCATTTGTCATTTATTTCTCTTGGAGGTGACATGAAATATCAAGTCTTGGACTGTTACCGGCTGATGTCTGCCTGGTTCTAGTAGACTTATAAGTTGTTCATTTCCCCCCTTCATAATTGATTTATGTTAGAGATGATATGATATGTATCTTTATTGATGTTATTCTTGGTAAACATGCTTGCTTACGCGTGTTTAAGATATGAAAAACTATACCCTGGGGCACAATAACTATTTTTTTGGGGTAGGCCTTTTGTTGGATACAAAGTGATAGCGGTATTTACACTCACTTAGATGAACATGGATTGAAAAAGCAAACTTGGAAACAGTTCAATCCAAAAGATTGTTGATAAGAATCCTGGTAGGAGATGCTGCCTCCAGAGCTCTGTTTTGGAAGATCTGAGACATCCATCATGCATAATGTACAGAAATTAAGTAACCCACCAGAAATCATTGCATTTAGACAATCCTAGCCACTTGTTTTGGGTCTTTTGAAAAATTAAATATAAATGAATGGCCTTGATTTCTGACCTGAAGAAACAAAAGCTAAACGTAGTTAATGATTGTGAAAAATGATTTCTAGCCTATAGAAGCCATTCCAAACATGCTGAATGGCTTAGATCTACTAAACATAATTACCATGAGTGAGAAAAGGTAGTGTCTACTCCTGAGGATGCGTGTGTCTACTCTCACTGGGACTCTATTGATAATACTGAATTTTATCATTATCAACCATGGATCAAGAGTTTTGATCATGCATCTAGGGTCAAATATGAGCCTTTTATTGTTGATCCACCACTTAAAGTTGAGCTTAAAATCTTCTTCTTTCTTCTTCTCTTGGAGGTGGCCCCTTCAAGCTTCAAATTTTAAGAGCTTTGAGTGAGGAAGAAAACTTTAGGGAAAAACATCCAGTGTGGATGATCTATGGTTTCTTTCCAATATGATATATTTATAGAGAAACCTGGATTCCAAGTTTGACTCGTACAAGGTGTATGGTTCGATCCCATAGGTTTCTATCTTTGGTAGGATCTCTCTTACACTCTTTATTAAAGAGTTGTTTCCAAATCTGAAGTGAACATACCCTGGACCTTTAGTTGCAAGAGTGGGAAGCAGGAAGCATATGTTTTTCTTAGTGGTGGGTATCGCAAAATTTTCCTTTTAAGTCATTTATTATGTTGAATTTATGGAAGTTCTAAAAATTTTAAAACAAGAGAGGAGTGTCATTGTCAAGCAAGAGGGGTCTGAGAAGGGAAATAAAGACATTGTTGTCCCAAAAGAAGTAATGGGCTGTCATTGAAGAATCAAGATATTTATATAAGTTGTAAAAGGAAACAAACTGTAAGTTTTACCCTATGAGAGAGATAAGGGTTCGAAAAAAAGGTTTCTTAGCTTTTGAGAGAACAAGGGTTTCAATGAAAGGGGCTCATTTGAAGAAACCTCCATCATTGATTGGAAAAATGACAAAGCAGACATGACTGTGAAGTAGAAGAAGTAGGACGAGGAGAAGAATTGCAGGAAGCACAGATAATTGTTTTGGGGAAGTGAAACACTTTAGGCTTCCTAATCGCACTTTGGGAAGAGCTTCTTCCCAACTTAGGGGCGCTTTCCAAGGACCAGCAATTATGCCCAAGACCGTATTAAATTTTACCATCAGATAAAAAGGCTAATGTTGTAGTGAGTTATGCATGCTAGTAACTAGATATGGCCAATTGAGCTGGAATCTACATTTGCAATTGCAAACCCTTAGGGGCGGGGGGTTAGATTTTCATCATTGGCCAATTGTGAGGCATGAAATTTGTAAATTTGCATAAGAATGGCAGACTTTCAAAATTGGGAAGGAACTTTGTGACGACCCCTTGTCGTTTGGGAATTGGAATTATGTAACAACCTAGTAAATAAATTTCCTTCAATTTTAGCAAATTTGAATGCTAGAATCGGTGGAATTGTGTAAATAGTGTCAAAATTGGTTCGTTTGGTGCTGATTGAGTTCTTGCCTACCAGCTACAAATTAACAAATGTTCCATGTTCTTGGTACTCTAGTGAAAACTCTTCAAGCTCAAATACCGGACCATATGCTGTGTCCAACATCCTGTCTAGTGAGAGTCAGAGTGATGGTGACGGTTTTCATATTCCTGCAATTGTATTCTGGCATGTGCTTGTGTTGCAATGGCAGATAATGCTAGTGAGCTAGCTGCGCATGTCTGGTCGGATTGTTTAGCAGTCTCTCTCTCTCTCTCTCTCTCTCTCTCTCTCTCTCTCTCTCTCTCTCTCTCTCTCTCTCTCTCTCTCTCTCTCCTCCATTACAGTTGCTGTCATTCATGGGCCAGCGACTATTAACTCCAAATATGCAACATGCTCGCCGAACTTGAGATCTTTGCATTTCTTTACATTCCCTTGCTTCCTTTTACTTCTCGAACCATTTGTGCAATTGTTTACTCTTTTCATGCAGAAAACATTGCCTCTCCCAATTGGGTTTTGTTCTAAAGATTGCTTGTGAGAAAGTCCCCTCTTGTTTCAGAAAGAAACTTCATTTTTGCATCGAGGTTGGTTTGTAAATTGATGATCTTTTGTGGTTTGGTTCTTTAGCATGTGTGTTTGATGCACGAGGTTGGAAATGTGGGATTTTGTGATGATTTGGGCCAAATGATTAGTTTCACGAATTGGGTTCTTGAAAGAATTGGTAGAGGATTTTGTTGCTGGAGATTGGGCAATTAGGATGACAAATTGTGGAAGAGGCAAGGAGATGGTAATGGGGCTTTTTTTTTTTTTTTTTTTCCCAAATACTATGAACAACAACAACGGTAACGATAATAATATAAATTTGAGAAATAATATTCATATAGAATTTCGAGTTCAAACCTATGAATTAAGAAATGTAAAAACTTTGTCATTCCTAAATGATAGAATTGCTTTATGACACCCAACATTTAATAATGAGGTTGGCACTTGATAAATGCATTGTTATTTTGGAATGAAGAAACTCTACACTCCCTAAAGAGCTTCCATTATGCCTTCCCATGATTCTATGTTGTGATGTATATCTTAATAGGGCGTGTGGATTTATTTAACTGGACACCCTTAGGAAACAAAATAGTATACTTAAGTACAATAAGCCTATCACAAGTGACGAACTCAACTTTTATTTTTATTTTGTAAAAACACTTATTGGACCTTTTAATCCTAATAGATTAATTAAAGCAACTTGATATACCTTTTATCAATCATTACCGAGGCCATAGGTTTTTCACTAGTTCATCTAAGTGGTGGTCCCTATTAGATATCTTTCCCCTTGAGGGCATGGGACCACTATTGGGCATCCCATGTTCTTTATGAGCTTAATACTTGTCAGTGTATTTTAATTGAATTTTGGTGGACACCATCTTTTAATACACTAGAGATAAGTACCAGATTACTCATGAATGTACATTTCCTCAGGTCTAAGGGTATTGACATGGTCATGCCGATCCTGTTATCCTCATCTAGTCTTGTCTACGGAGCTTTTCTGAGTACGATGAGATCATGTCCCATGTGCAAAATACTTCTACAGATCTCAGTGTATGTTCCGAGTCTTTATGTAAAATGACTGAGAATACATCATCACCATCAAATGGCAACATCACATTTGGCAAGTATGTCATAATAAGCGTTCCTAGCCAATTCCATCGAAGGTTTATTTCAGGTTCAGAAGGAATTGCAACTCCTTTTCTTAGTTTGTGATTCTTAATCACCTTGACATGGAGTTTGTCCAATGTTATCTAAGGTTCTATTTTTTATCTCATGACTGCAGGAACCTAGTTATGTGACATTGGAAAACCATGATAAAACAAAGTGCGTAAATTTATTGATATAATGAACGAAACATGATGCAATCCTTTGAGGTAGAACATGAATTGAACAAAACAAGGTGATCTGGAACACACATGGCAGATTCATTCTCTAAAATAATACATTGTTACAGCTTACACAAGGAAAGCTTAAGAAAAACAAGGAAATAAAACAGAAAAGTTACGCAGCCATTTGAGGGAGCTGCTGCCTGGAGTCACTCTCCAACGTCTTTGCCTCCCCTCTCCTCCTCTTTCTTGCTTTTATTGCAATTTCCTCAGTAACACTCTAACTAACTACCTACTGGAAAACTAATCAGGACCTGCCATGTCTAGGGATTGACTACCTGTTGTATATTGTAGCTGTATCAATAAGCCCCCCAACGCAAAAATCTTCTAAAAGTTTCACCTTGTCCTCATGGTAAAATTCTGAGAACTAATAACTGCTGCTTCCTCCCAAAGTATTTTCAAATTCAGGCAAGTCTTGCCCATTTAATCAAAACTTCTAAAGTCCCATTGAGTGATTTGCAGACTTGTCCTTACTGCTTTTGGTTGCACTTGAAGTTGTAGTTCATCAGAAAGAAAGGGTGGGATTTCTTGATAGGGGGAAGATATGTGAGCTGCACATTTGAGTTAGGATACATGGAAAATAGGGTGAATTTTAGTAGAGGGAGGTAATTGCAAATGGAATGCAGTAGGACCAATCTGTTCTAGTATTTTATAGGGACTATAAAACCTGGGACTGAGGTTCTCATCGAGTTTCTAGGCTAAGGATTTCCATCGGTATGGCTGAACCTTGAGGAAGACTAGTTTGCCAGGTTGTAACTGCAGTTCACGTATCTTTGAATCAGCGTATTTTTTTCATCCGTGATTGTGTTTTGCAGATATTGTCCTTGAGCACCTATAGTATTGAATTCCTATGTTGAATAAGGAGATTAATATCTTCAACGATGGAGGGTTCTTCAGTTAAATGAAGTAGAAAATGGGGATCTCTGCCATAGGATGCCCTGAAAGGTGTCATTCCTGCTCCTCCTTGCAAGGTTGTGTTAAACCACTATTCAGCCCGAGCTATCCACTTAGGCCAAGGTTTGGGTTTGCCCGCAATGAAGCATCATAAGTAAATTTCTAGGCACCAGTTTATTACCTCTGCCTGGTCAATCCCCATTTGAGGATGATATGCCGAACTCATCTTTAAGATAGTTCTAGCCTGCTTGAATAGTTTGGTCCAAAAATTGCTGATGAAAACCCTGTTTCGATCAGAGACAATAAAACGAGGAAACTCATGGAGATGTGCAATCTCCTTGATGAAGAGTATGGCTACTGCCTTGGCTGAGAACAGTTGACATAGTGGAATGAAGGGAGAGAACTTTGTAAGCCTATCAACGACTGCTAAAATAATATCAAAGCCACGTGTCTTCGGGAGCCTCCCAATGAAATTCATGAAAATGTCTTCTCAAACTTGTTGGGGAATTGGTAATGTTTGCAACAATCTTGCTGGCGACAGGGCTGAAAATTTGTTTTTCTGGCAGGTAGTACAAGCTACGACAAATGATTTGACATCCTTAGGTAACCCCTCCCAAAATAGTAATGCAGAAATCCGCTTGTAAGTTCTGTAAAAACCTGAGTGACTCGCACTTGGAGTAGAGTGGAGAACTCATGTAGGAGTGGGGGAATGAGCTTAGAATTCCTAGGCAAACCAGTTAACCCTTGCAAGTGAGGCAATCATGCTTCAGCTGTTGTTCGGGCTGGCTGCTGGAGTCAATCATCAAGTCATGCATAAGGTGCGCAATGCTGGAGCCTGCTGCAATTCCTGTTCTAATTTGTCCCATCCCATGAACTTGTTAATAGATATACCGAGGAACTACAAGGGCTGAGGTGTTTTGGATAATGCATCAACCTTTCGGTTATCGTAATTGGGTTTATATTGTATTTCAAAATCATAGCCGATCAAGTTCATCACCCATTTCTGCTGGTTTTCCTCTAATAACCGCTGTTGCATCAGGAATTTTAGGCTCTTTTGACCCTTCCGAATGATAAAATGGCCCCCATCAAGTAGTGCTTCCATTTTTGTACGTCAAATGCAAATGCATGAGTTCCCCTTTATATGCTGTCTTGAGTTGTGCTTGTGCTGACAGCCCTTGACTGAGGAATGCTATGGGTTGGCCTTCCTACATCAGAACACCCCAATACCTGTGCTAAATGCGTTAGTTTCAATAACAACGTTTTTGTAAAATTCGGCATGGCTAGAACAGGAACCATAGTCATGGCTGTTTTTAGAATCTCAAATACTTCCGTGGCTTAATCTTTCCATTGAAAACAATCCTTTTTGAGTAATTGAGTGAGAGGATTAGCAATTATACCATATCCATTCACAAATCTGCGGTAATAGTCCGAGGAAGCCTAGCAAGTCCTTGAGATTTTGAGGAATGGGCCATCTTAACTTATGCTCAATTTTAGAGAGATCTGCAACTACCCCTTGAGAAGAGATAATATGGACTAAGTAGGCGAGTTGGGGTTGCTCAAAAGAACATTTCTTTCGGTTTAACACCTTGTCAGCCAAAATCCGAAGAGTAATTTCCAACTGTTTCACATGAGTGGTTAGATCCGATGATGTACTAATATATCATCAAAGAATACCAAAATAAATTTTCATAGATGAGGGCGGAATATGGAGTTCATAAGCTCTTGAAAAGTAGGAGCATTGGTTAACTCGAATGGCATTATCTTGAACTTGTAGTGTCCTTCTTGCGTTCAGAAAGATGTCTTATAGGTGTCTTGCTCTTGGACTCTGATTTGGTGGTACCCAAATTTTAGGTCTAGGTTTGAAAAAATTGTAGCCCCCCTGAGCTCATCCAACAATTCATTAACGGCAGAGTTGGGAATTTATCCAGTATGGTAGCTTGATGCAGTGCCCAATAATCGACGCACATCTGCCAACTCCCATCCTCTTTTTTTGATAAGCAAAATAGGACTTGAAAATGTGTTGACACTCAGTTGGTTGACCCCTGCTGTCAGCAATTCCTTGATGCTTATTTTGATCTGAGATTTTTGATAATAAGGATATCTGTATGGGCGAATGTTGGGTGATTGGGTTCCCTCCTTTAGAACAATCGCGCGATCCTGTGGACATTAAGGTGGTAGTCTGATGGGAGCATCAAAGAGGCCAGGAAATTTGTGTAACACCGATGAAATCTCTGGAACGACTGACATGGAAGAGTATTGAGGATCATCACCGACAGTAGACAGTTCCAAACAATAGGCATCGTCTATTGTTTGGAGAGTTTTCATTATATGTTTGAGTGAGATTGGGGATTTGACTAAGGACTGATCCCCTTGCAAATAGACCTATTTGCCTTCCTACTGAAATTTCATAGTGAGTTGCTTCCAATTGGAGCATACGTCACCAAGGAACTCTAACCAGGCAACACCCAAGATGATATCTGCACTGGCTAGATCGAAGGGGAAAAAGTTCTGTATGATGGTGATCCCTTGGAAATTGAAAATGATGTTCTTACAAACCCCTTGGCTGTGGATTACATGGCCGTCCCCTACCTAAACAGTGAAGGATCTGGTGGGGGTGGCTGTCAAATGTAGTTCCTCAATTAAATCATTGGAAATGAAATTATGAGTCGCCCTAGAATTGATCAAGATTAACACCTCATGGGACCCAATAATCCCTTCAGTTTCATAGCTTTGGTAGGGTTCATATCTAGGAAACTAAGGGAGAGTTTGATCGAGTTACCTGCAACTGTTAGGTCGACCGTCTATTTTTTCATCTTGGTCAGCTTTGGTCATCTCATCTTTCATCGGCGGACACCATGAAAACTTGCAAGGTTTGACTTCGACAACAATAACTTGGATGGAACTTCTTGTCACATGTAAAGCACAAACTCTTTTCCCGTTTGTATCGTATCTCATCCTCCCTCATCCTTCTAACCCTAGAATCTCTCTTTCTAGTCTCTGAGAAATCAGATTTTGTTTTCTTGTCTGGTCAGGTAGTTGGTAGTACTCGTCCCTGCTGTTTTAGTGGGCTAGTAGTTGTTGTGCTTCTAGGTGCGTCATTGGTGAACAATCGTGAAGAGGTGAGATCCATTGGGCCAGGAGGATGGACCGACCCACTTCCTTTATGTAGTAACTTCTTCTCTCGGGCCCGATTTAAGACCCAGTTGCATTCCTCGATTCGGTGCATCTACTCCATTGTCGTCATTAGGGTCACTGTGCGATTTAACCCAGTTCCGCTAGGATCTCTACCTGTAATCCGTGAATGGACACTCCAATCAGTAGCTCGGCAGAAGCTTCGACCACGGGTGTAGTGATCATCTTAAATTTCTCAATGTACCGTCACCGATTCTTGTTGGTGGAGATCCGTCAATGATTTGTAAGAATTGCCTTGCTAAGATGGCTTGTAGTCATGTTAAACTTCGGCCAGTTACCGATCGGTGCCCATGTTTCAACCCACTGATACCACAACAAGGCACTTCCCTCTTGGCAGACCATCGCGGTAGCAATTTTCTCATCTTCTGTCCCACCAATTGCCTATATATACCGACCCATTTTGAACACCCACCCATAGGGATCTTCCCCACTAAAAATGAGTAGTTCTAGTTTCTGGCCTCTGGATTCCACTCTTTGAGCATCCTCACTGGAGGTTGGATGGTCTTTGTTCAAGCGGTAGGAAGGGCCTGTGCTGGAGATCCTGCTGCCTCCAGTTACTCTCCAACTTCGCCTCCCCTCTCCTCCTTCTCTTTCTTGCTTTTATTACAATTTCCTCTGTAACAGACTAACTAACTGCCTGCTGGAAAACTAATCAGGACCTTCCATGTGTAAGGATTAATCTTCTTCACATGCTCTGTTGCTAACCTATCAATTCTGTTACTAGTATGTTGTAGCTGTATCAAAACATAGCACTAAATATCCAATAATGGCATTGTACGGTATCATTTCTAATAGATAGATCATGTCATACAAGTGAGTGTGGACATAGAGGTGGATTTGGTGGTTGGCCATTTAGTGAGCGTGGACATAGAGGCAAAACCTATATATTTTCTACAATAAAGGACAGAAATAGAATATGATCACATCTTGGAAAGGAAAGATGTAGGACACATACCTATTTCTGCTGATATAAATATGAATTGCTGATTGGTGATCTCATTTATGCCTCTATTGGATTGAAGCCTCTTCTTACCAGAATTGTCTAGTACATCAACTAAATATCAGTCTTTCACCTATATTATATATTTTATCATCATCATCAAGACCTTATCTCAATTAGGGGTCGGCCACATGAATTTTATTCCTCCATTCCACTCTATTAAATACTATGGTTTCATTTAGTCCCAAAGTTTTTAAATCTTTCCTCACCACTTCTATCCACGTTTTTTTGGGCCTTCCCCTTGCCCTTTTAGAACCTTCTACTTGTATTGCCTCACTCCTAACTGGTGCCTTTGTTGGTTTCCTTTGGACACGTCTAAACCATCTAAGTCTAATCTCCCTCATATTATTACCTATTGGCGCTACTCCTAAATTTCCTCTAATATTTTTATTTCTAATTCTGTCCTTTGTTGTCTTACCATTCATCTATTTCAACATCTTCATTTCTGCGACACTCATCCTATGAGTATCATGCTCCTTAACTGGCCAACACTCTGATCCATAGAGCATGGCCAGCCTTATAGCCATCCTATAGAATTTTTCTTTTAGCTTGAGTGGCACCCGCCGATCACATAAAACTTCAGATGCACATCTCCATTTATTCCAACCTGCTTGGATTCTCAATCTCTTAATCTTTCCACTCTCATGGATCATTCTGGGTGACCTCCCTCTCAATCTCTTCACTCTCATGGATCAATGATCCTAAGTACCGAAAGAGGTCTTTCACGGGGACTTCTTGGTTATCAATGTTGAATGGTGTTCCACTCCTACTCTCCTTGCTAAAATTACATTCCATATATTATGTCTTAGTTCGGCTAATTTTAAATCCTTCAGATTCTAATGCTTCTCTCCATAACTCTAGCTTTATGTTTACACCCTCCCTTGTCTCATCAAGTAAGACTATATCATCTGCAAATAGCATGCACCAGGGGATCTCCTCGTGTAAATGTTTTGTTAACTCATCTATAACTAATGTGAAGAGGTATGGATTCAATGCCGATCTTTGGTGCAATCCTACAGTGACAGGAAAATCACCAGTCACGCTACTAGTGGTCTTAACATTTGTTACCGCTCCCTCATACATATCCTTAATTATGTCTATATACTCCTGAGAAACCCCCATACCACCCAACACTCTCCATATTAACTCTATAGGGACTCTATCATAAGCTTTCTCTAAATCGACAAAGACCATATGTAGGTCTTTCCTCCTCTCCCCATATTTCTCTACTAATTGTCTTAGCAAGAAAATAGCTTCCATGGTAGACCTCCCACGCATGAAACCAAATTGATTCTCTGATACACTTGTTTCATGTCGTAGCCTCTTCTCAATCACCTTTCAAAAAGTTTCATGGTTTGGCTCATAAGTTTGATCCCTCGATAATTAGTGCAGCTCTGAATGTCACCTTTATTCTTATAGATTGGTACAATAGAGCTTTTCCTCCACTCATCAGGCATTTTCTTTGATTTTATAATCTTGTTAAACAGCTTGGTCAACCAAACTACTCAATATCTCCCATATGCTTCCAAACCTCTATTGGTACACGATCAGGCCCCATGGCCTTTCCTGATTTCATCTTTTTCAAGGCATCTTTTACTTCAGGTATTATAATCCTACGTTCATATCTATAATATCCAATGTTATTTAGATTTATATTATTTTCAATCCCTATATTCTCAGAGCCATTGTCATTTAATAATTTTTGAAAGTATGTGTCCCACCTTTGTTTGATCTCATCTTCTTTGACTAATACCCTTTGATCATCGCTTCTAATACACCTAACATGATTTAAGTCCTTACCCTTCTGTTCTCTTACTTTTGTAAGTTTAAACACATCCTTCTCACCTTCTCTTGTTCCTAATTTATTATAGAGCTCATCATATGCTTTAAGTTTAGCCTCACTTATTATTCTCTTAGCAGCATTTTTAGCATTCTCATATTGTTCATAGTTTTTATTATTTCTAATCTTTTGCCAAGCTTTAAAACACATCCGTTTTTCTTTAATAACTTTTTGCACTGTTTCACTCCACCACCATGTTTCCTTTGCTAATAGCCTTTTACCTTTAGATACTCCTAAGACATCTTTTGTCACTTTCTTAATGGATTCAGCCATATTAGTCCACATGGTATTTACTTCTGTTTCATAGTTCTAATTTCCTTCTACCATCAACTTATTTTTGAATGAGGTTATTTTCTCTCCTTTTAAGTTCCACCACTTAGTTTTTGGATGTGTATTAAGTTCAGTTCTTTTACTCTAGCTTTTAATATGGATATCCATAACCATTAACCTATGTTGTGAGGTTAAACTCTCACCAGGTATCACCTTACAATCCTTGCATGTAGATCGTTCATTATTCCTAAGTAGAAAAAAGTCTATTTGGCTTTTATGAAGTCCACTTTTAAAGGTTATTAAGTGTTCATCCCTCTTCTTAAAGAGTGTATTTGCAATGGACATGTTATATGACAAAGTAAACTCGAGGATATTCTCCCCCATCTCATTTCATTCACTTATACCATACCCTCCGTGTATTCTATCATATCCTTTCTTATCTTTTCCTACATGGCCATTTAAGTCTACTCCTATAAATATCCCCTAAGTGTTGGGAATTTCTTGTATGACTTCCTCCATATCTTTTCCAAAACTGTCTCTTGATTATATCTTGCAACCCTACTTGTGGTGCGTATGCACTTATAACATTTATAATCTGCTCTCCTAGAACAATTATTATTATTATAATTCTATCACTGATTCTTTCAACGTTCACAACTTTATCCTTTAATTCCTTATCCACTATTATTCCTACGCCATTCTTGTTATTTTCCTTTCCTACATACCATAATTTATACCCATCTATTTCTCTAGCTTTAGCCCCTTTCCACTTGGTTTCTTGGATACAAGCAATGTTGACTCTTCTATGTTTCATTGCGTCTACTAACTCCAAACTCTTACCTGTCAATGTCCCTATATTCCATGTAGCGATGCGAATCTTATGTTCTGGAGATACCCTATTTACTACCAACTTTCTCAACCTCCATGGTATGAACCCATGTCCACTTTTCACTGCACCTGGGTTTTGATGCAGCGCATCGCTTCCGAGGGGACGCTCTAGCAGCCCTTGCCCACTTTTCACTACACCCAGGATCTGATGTAGCGCGTCGCTTCTGGGATAACGCCCTAGCAACCCTTGCCTATTTTTCACCGCACCCGGGATCCGATGCAGCGCGTGGCTTATGGGGAACACCCTAGCTTGAGGGAATGTCTGTTTTTGATTCATGTCATGTTTGGGTTGTCGTAGTTTTAAAAAGCTGAAGATGATTTTCATTTCTTCCTTACAAACTAATATACAAATGCATATTCATTTGCAAGCATAAAAGAAATAACAAAAATCATCTTCAGCTAAACCCTTGCCGGCTGGCAACTTGACGCAAGGGTGACCGTATTTTAAGAAGCTAGAGATGATTTTCATTTCTTCCTCACAAATTAATATATAAATGCATATTCATTTGTAAGAAAGAAATAACATAATCATCTTCAACTTCCCTTTTGCCGGCTGGCACTTGACGCAAGACCCTGTCCTTTTTTATCAACTTATATAAATACTGAGCCATGAATTCATGACCATCTTCCTGTATAATGGTGAAAGATATAATTCCTTCTCACCTTCTTTGCATTTGTCATATCTATTGAAGATTCTAGTTTATAATCTAACACCTTCTCCATAAGAAGGCCAATGGAAAGGTCGAAGTTTTTCAATTAGAAACAAGTTAGGTCTTGAAGTTGGTTTAGTTATTAGTGTGAAGCATTTCGTCATGTGGCATTCTTTGACTAATGTCTACAGTGAATGTGTTATTCGTGGTAAACACATCTCGGTCACTCGTTCTAGTTTCCTTTACATACCACATACTTTACTCTAGTAAATTAGTAATATTTATGAACTACATGTTGCAGTTTGTATTATGTCTACATTAAAGAAATTCGTAATATTTACTCGTCAGCAGAACACAATAAGAAAATAACACTCCTTTGGCCTTGAAAGGCTTCCTGTATGGTGAGTCCTTTCCAGATTTTCTCCTCTTTTCTCCATTGTATCAAGTTTGAACTTAGGAGTCTTCTCTACTTGCAAGCAAATATTGCTTCTTTCATATGTCCAGAGGTTAAAGTATTTCTTGTTTTTGGTCGATTTGGCATTAATGAAAACATAGATTTTACTTATCCAAGCACAAATTAGGGAAGCTTCAACCGTAGATGGATGTTTTGCAAAATTTGGTTGTTTGACAGATTTCCATAATTGAATCTTCTATCCTGTATAGAGATTTTAATGAAATTTGGGCAGTTTTCTAAAATTAGCTTCAATCTGGAGGTGCTGCCCATGATTTGACAATTTGGTCCACACATGTACACAGGTAGGTTTAGTGTACGTGGAAACCCTAAATTCTGATTTGCACAAATGGTTGGATATTTGAGCGGGAAACGCCAGTTTCTTTGCCCATTGCATGCACACCTTGAAATGTGCTTGTATGGCTAGTTCCAAACTTGATTTTCCTTTAAACCCATTTTCTTTGAAACTCTGATAAATTTCTTTACTTGGTTGACTTACTGTATATATTTATAAAATCCAAAGATCTCAGGATGGAGGGGGTATCATCATCCAGTGATTGGCCCCCGTTGGTTAGGTAGGTCAAAATTGGGTTTCTACAGTGCCCTTGAAAGTTGGTAGAACTGAAGGATCCTGAAAGAAAGGTAATTCAATGCCCTATCAGTGGGAGATATGTGGAGTCTGTAATTCACATGGCAAACCAGCAATAAAATGAAAAGGAAAACCCAAGTATCAGTCAGTCCATGCTGGTAATGAATGATTTGACATAAGTTATGATGAGATATTAAATAGTTTCGCAAACTAGAAATGCTGGAACTTCCCTTTGCATAGTAAAGTGTTGTCTTTGTTTGCAAACCAGGTTGCCTAACTTGAACAACTTATTACCAAGAGCTAGCTACTTGTCTTGTTGAAGGCAACGTTGAAAGGATGGCTGGTTTAACTGCATTCTTCTCTGAAACAAAAAGGAAGGAAACGGATTGACCTTAGCTACTTGTATGAAAGCAATCATTTGAAGTGCCATAACTTTTTATTTAGAATTTATGCCTTCATTCTTGACATTCTACTATTAATAATTCCAGAGATGACACTAATAGCATTCCCGTTCTTCAATAGAGAATGATAACAGGGTAAAAATCATAATTAGATGCATGAAGTGCACTGTAACAACAAAGATGGACCCTTTGCTGACGGGCTTGTTAGCTGAGGTTGCATTGAAACTGTGAATTCTGCCTGTCTCCTTCGGGAACTTAGTTGCTGAATTACATAACATAGGAACATCCATGTAGTTAGGAAATAAATGGATTTGTCACATAGCTGCCAGGAAGCGTGCCCAACGATGGGGATGTGTGAATCCACAGTGAAGTTGTTTCACTCTCCATCTTTGGAGAGATGCTTCCCATCTGCAATGATCGGCACGTGGTTCTTTGACTTTGGGGTTAGTGCTTCTTCTTCCTTCTTCACCATTGCTTCTTGAGTCCCTAACTGTCGCTTTTTCACCATCATGCCATTCGATGATGAAGTTTTGATGTAATGAAGTCTAGAAAACTCCCAAGTTTAGTTGTTTTTTTTTTTGCTTGAAAACTATAAAATTTTAGGTCGCCTTCCTCTTTTCCCTTTGAAACCCCTTTCCTTTTTTGAAGCCTGAACATTAACATTATCAGTTATCTGAACTGAGGCTTACTTAACAAGCCTCATTCTTGTGAAAAATTATAAGAAGAAGAAAAATGTGCTGACATATGGCACACTTTTTATTCCTGGGCCGCCCTGTATCTCATCATAGAAAATTGGCTAGTGTAAGGAGAACCAGTTATTTTCATATATCTGACACCATATGGACCACCTTAGTTAATTTCTCTTTGATACTCGATTGCTGCACTTCCATGTTCACAAATACCTGAAGTTTATCCATTCTCTAAGAAACCTTCTCAATGTTCTCTTTCTCCACAGAGAGAACCCATCATGATATTTGACAATTCCTCGTGTCGATTTTCCACTGCATCAAGGCATTTTAGGCATAGATTCAAGCTCCATCACTGTTGCCTTTTTATCATTTTTATTCACTTGTGCCTTTGTTGAATATCTCTGCTCATTTGTTTAGTTTCCCTGTCCGACCTGGGGTTTGGAGGTTAGGTTCAGGTAGAAGATCTGTTCCACCTGCTTTCCTTTACCTTATTTTGAAAATCTAGGTTAGGAATTGGGTTATGTAATTGGCTTTTTTGGAAAGATTTTGGAGAAGATAGTGCAACATCTTTCAAGAAAAAGGAAAAAAGAAGATACTGAAAATCAAAATTGGGATTTGGGTTTTCATGGAAGTTGAGTTTTGAAGATGATATCAGAAGAAAACTAGAGGGCAAGAGAAAACAAAATTTTCCTTTCCTTCAAGAGAAAGAATCTCTCTTGCAACCCCTTCCAGAACGTTCCAAAGTCTCTGTATTAGCACCCAGATTTGCACAGATACAAAGTCTCTTTTTTAGCACACAGATGCAGGCACGCTCAGAGAGATTATTAAGTTAAAGGGCTTTTTCATTATCTTATCATTCTTTTGTTATTTGTCATACTAGAAAGCATTTCAAGGTTTTTGCTAATTGGGCGTCCTAGAAGGTACTTACACCATGAGCAGTGGAAGGTGGGCTGGTGACTGAAAAGGGGCATATATATCAGCACCTAAGAAATATTCAAATAAACATCTTCTTTATTTTCTTAGTGATATCTCCCTTTTCTTTTCCTGGACACCACCCTTCTTACTTGCTGGACAATTGTCTTGTTCCCTTGAGAATTTTAAAAAATCCAAAATAAAAGAGAAAAATATGGAAGGAAAAATGCCTCCAAATTTCATCCTTAAAAAATCACTCACCTCCTGCTCACTCTGTCAAAATGTTCTGTCCGATGTTATCTTACTGTTGAGCTCTTACTCAAAATCATTCAAAATTTCACTATCAGGTTTTTGAAGTTCTGGTAGTACTGCCCTGATTTCCCCAAACATGTTTTTTCAAAAAGATTGTTGGATAGGAATGAGAAGAAAGGCCATGCTAGTGTTGAAGATGATAAACAAGCAGAAAACATGAATAGATTACATGAAGTTACCAAACCACAAAGTCTAATGGTTTGTTATAATGCTTGTTTCAATTAGGAAATATATAACATTATATGATATATTCTAGTCATGGTAATGGAGTTATTAATCAAAGTAGTGATTTACCATCCATACAAAATGCTGTATACTAGCAACTTATGTCGGTATGCTACAATTTCAAAACCTGTGGAAGGTTTTATGTTCACTATTTGGATTTTCTGTTGTTGTGGTTCTTTGTCTTGATATTCGTCATCATTATTGTGATGACGGCAGCCTTTTACAGTTGTATGTGATTACCTTGGAAACAGGAAAGAGGATTTCTTCCTTTATCAGCTGCTTTGTTGTCATCTCCTCTTTTACGTTCAGAAATTGGCCATAGCATGGACATTTTTCTGGAGGTTGCTGCATCAATTGAAGCCGTACTTCTAACACTTCTCTCTTGTCGCTCAGGTTTTGTTAATGGGACCAAGATTATATGTTTCTCTAACTCAGCAATGGTCTTCATGGTTCCTATTTACCTGTGTTTATGTTTTGCAGGCTTAATTTTTTTTCTGCATCAGCCTGAAGTAACTGCAGCTCTTGTTCATTCACTTCAAGGCTCTGGAGATATTGATAAGGCAGCTTGTGCTCCTATTAGATATGCAGCTGTTTTATTATCAAAAGGTTTCTATTGTCATACAAAGGAAGTTGGAGTCATCACTGAGCTCCATCTTAGAGTGGTTAGTTTTTTCCTCCTTCCCTACTTTGTTTGTTGAAAGTGTTACCATTTCATTTAAATTTTTTTTGCTATTCCCTTCAGTTAGCTTCATGATTCTTTGCTGCAGGTTAGTGCCATTGACCGCTTACTTGCAGCACCTCTTAACTCTGAACAACTTTTGTGGATTTTGTGGGAGCTTTGTGCTCTTTCAAGGTATAAAAGGTTCTGTAGTTATTCTTCAATATATTTCGGAATGAGTTTTAAGAGATGCATTTTATAATTTGCAGGTCAGATGCTGGACGTCAGGCTTTGTTGGTTCTTGGGCATTTTCCAGAGGTAATGTAATTGCTAATGTGCCAATGTCTATGTTCCCACTTTTTCATACTAGTTGATGTTTTAAGCTATAGGAGTATAGTTTCAAAAATCTCTCCAGTTGTTTCAATAGATATATAATCTTTCATCCTGCTCTATAATCCTAACTATGATGCTGTTGGGATGGCGTAGGCTGTATCAGTTCTGATGGAAGCCTTACGTTCTGTCAAGGAGTTGCAGCCAGTGACTTCAAATTCTGGTTGGTAATGCATTATCAATTTGTTTTGCTGAAATACTTGAATTCACCCGTGACTAATAGTCATCTGAGATCTTGAATTTCAGGAACATCACCATCATGTCTTGCAATCTTTCACTCGGCAGCTGAACTTTTTGAAGTTATGGTTACTGATTCGGCCGCATCTTCTCTGATTTCTTGGATTGGACATGCTGTGGAGCTTCATAAAGCCCTACATTCATCTTCCCCTGGATCCAATAGAAAGGATGCTCCTACAAGGTTATTAGAATGGATAGATGCTGGTGTAGTTTATCACAGAAATGGAGTTGTCGGACTTCTTAGGTATGCTGCAGTTTTGGCATCTGGAGGAGATGCTCACCTTACTTCAGCAAGTGTTCTAGTATCAGACTCAGTGGATGTTGAAAATGTTGTTGGAGATTCAGCCAGTGGTTCAGATATTCAGGTTATTGAGAATCTGCTGGGGAAGCTCATTTCTGATAAATACTTTAATGGGGTCACCCTTCGTGATTCTTCTATTGTGCAACTGACCACAACTTTTCGAATTTTGGCATCCATTTCCGAAAACTCGGTAGGAAAGTTTTGCAACTTTAATTTTTTTTAGCTGTTGATATTAATAAGCTTCTGTCTCAGTTTTCTTTCTTTTGCGAAGGCTGTAGCTGCTTCTCTCTATGAAGAAGGTGCAGTTACTCTTATATTTGTGGTCTTGGTCAACTGTAGGTTCATGCTTGAGCAGTCCTCCAACACTTATGGTATGTTCCATGCTTACCTATTTACTTTAATGGACTAGCTTCCATGGATTTACTGTAGGATACCGGGAGTTCATGTAATGCTTTATCAATCTCATACCAACACAATGAACTAATTTTCTACCACAGATAATTTCTTCATGTGTTTTGATGAATCCTCTTATGTTTTAATTGCTGAAAACTTGTTACTTGATACTGGAAATGTTCCTTGTTTCTTAGAATAAATAGTGAATAACACTTTCTGTTGAAATTGATCTGCAATTCTGTTTGAAATTCAAAAACCTGCTGAATCAATTACATTAAACAATCTTGACTTTGCAGAGATGTATGGCTGCGTAGACAACCTATGAGAAACTAAACTTGTTTGTCATGGACTGTATATCACCGGATGGATAATGCAGAATTTTAGACCTTTGTAGTCCGTAGTTCAAACCTTTTTTTTTTGGTATGTATATTAAATTAATCTTACATATTTAAGGACTGAAGAGAAAACAATAATATTTGTATCAAATGGTGAAAGAGATGTGAAATTAATTGAACATTCATGAATTTATATTATTAGGGTACAGTCACTCCAGTACTAACGCACTGGTTACCATAAGAACTCAGCAGTTAAGTGTCCTTGTGTTTCACCTCTAGTTTTGCCCCTAAAAGAAAGAATTCATATTATTTCTTAACTTGGAAGTTATAAAAAACAATGAAAAAGTGTTCATAAAGAACATTACAATCTAATGTATCCTTTCCACTTAATCGTGGTAAATATTCCAGTGAGGTGCTGACCATTTAAGTTGCTGACGCCTGTCACTCATGCTCAAGCAAAAGTTTGTGTGCAATCTACTTGTCAAAAGAAAATATGTGAAGAAAGTAACCTCTAAAATTCAATTGCTTGTGGCACATACTTTATTGTTAAGGCAATGGCAAGATGGTAATGGAAGCACTATAGTGCGTTGGTGTCTTTTTTCTTTGTCTTTTAGATAAATGATTTTATGTTTATTATAATGTCTACTTACTGTAGGCTGTTGGCATGTGTTTTGCCACGTGTCATGGACCCATATATGGCCTAAACATGGCCTTAAATTGTCTACATATGGCTTAAGCATGCCACCTGGTATTTAGCTATGAATGGATTATGGACACTGGAGTATGAAGTGGGAGCAGATCTTTGAGCAAATTCTGCCCTATTATGAACTTGATATAAAACATGTCTTTGGTTTTTTGGTTACATTTTCTTCCAAAAGAAGAAACAAGACTTAACCAATAGTGTTGCTCCTGGATAGTTAATCTACACACATATGTATTTGGTTGGAAACTAAGGAAAGTATTATTCTACACACATATGTATTTCTGGTCCGCCCCTTCTCTAGACATCACGCGGGAGCTTCGTGCACTGGGGCTGCTCCCCCCCTTTTAGTGTTATTTTGCTCCAAGAACCTTTTGCATTATTTCATTATTTTTTTCTTCTGAGCTATTTTTGGTGATAATGCAATTTAAACATGGTCATGCTTAATTTGTTTTTTTTATCATGATCATGCATAGTTAGGACTCAATGATAGAATTTGAGTCAAATAACTTGAACTGCTTGTTCTATATAGCTTCTTACTAAAGCTGTTGTATGTTACTGGCATCAGGCTAGCATAAATCTTTCTGCGACAAAGAATTTATAGCAAATTAATAACCACAATATTCTGAAACTATTGCTGCATGTCAATATGCCCTGTCAATTCTGTTTGTATGACATGCTTCCCTCATGTCTAGTCCTAGTCATTCATTTTTAGAGATTTGTGTTTGAATTGGTTTCTTGTGCAGATTACCTTGTTGACGAAGGTGCGGAATGCAACTCTACATCAGATTTACTTTTGGAACGCAGTCGTGAGCAGAGCCTGCTTGATCTTATGATTCCATGTCTTGTACTGCTTGTTACTCTCCTGCAGAAATTACAGGTGCATGATATTTTTTAGGCCTTACTAGTTTTTCCTTCACCAGTGGGATGATCATTGATGGATTGCCTTCTGTAAAATTCTCTATCATCTTTTTCCTCTTTTGACTAGAAAATCAAACATCACCAACCTAACATCTTAAGAGATATACAAGAAGGCCCTAAAAACATGTAATGGATAGCTTAGATTAAGTCTCCATGGAGATGAAGATATTTTTGATTTGTTCTGTTCCCCTGAAGATCCCCATCACTATTGATCTACTTAATCTGTGTTAAGTTTCTTTTTCAAACTTCCCTGCACTATGTTTTGATATACAACCCTTGATAAATATCTCTGAATAGAGTAGCGAATGGCACATCACTCTTCATGAGTTGGCCAGCCTAGAAATGAAGATTATACTATTGTGATAAGTCAAATCTGCACGTCAAACTATAGAGGGTGTGCTTGGCTATTGTATTCTAGGGGACTGAACAAAATTCTTTTAAGGTGGGATCAAGGGGCTTCCCCCGTTCACTTTACATTCCTTTTTAATTTCGTTATTCATTATGTTTCATCCAACTGGTTGTCTCCTTTGTCATCATGACAAGTGAAGTCCTTAGATCTGTTCCAAATTGGTTGCTGATTCAATATGACTTTTATTTTTTTGTTTGTAAATGTGCTTTTGTTTGCACAAAACATATGACACTAACAGCCACAATTTCTTATTGCATCTATTGAGTTCATAATATCATTGTATTTGCAGGAATCAAGAGAGCAGCATCGGAATACAAAGCTATTGAATGCTCTTCTGAGATTGCATCGAGAAGTAAGGTGATTGAAAATCCTTCCAGTCTGTTTATTTTGTTTGGAAGGGATTTCTGTATTAGCTTGTAATGCTTCCTTCTTTGATTGCAGTCCCAAATTAGCAGCACGTGCAGCAGATCTATCTTCTTCATACCCTGGTTCTGCACTTGGTTTAGGAACTATTTGCCATCTTATAGTATCTGCACTTGCTTGTTGGCCGGTATTTGGTTGGACACCAGGTCTATTTCACTGTCTTCTTGAAAGTGTTCAAGTTACATCCTCGTTGGCCTTGGGTCCAAAAGAAGCCTGCAGTCTTCTGTGTCTCTTGGTATGCAATTTCTCTTCTATGGTGTATCTGTAAGCACAGACCCAAGGTTCTTTTGTGATCTAGATATTAAAATTAATTATATATTTTATGCTTGACTTGTCCAGATGGAACTACCATAATTTGTGTCTCTAGGTTGAAACCAATCCAGATGGAACTTGAATTTCTACATGAAATGATGCTGAATTTAGAATTAGAAGTTTCTTCACCTTACAAATCTCAACTATGGAAAAGACTAACATTTGTTATTTATTTGTGCCACAAGGGCGATTTATTCCCAGAAGAAGATGTATGGCTTTGGAAGAATGGAATGCCGTCGTTAAGTGCTCTTAGAACTTTGAGTGTTGGGACATTATTAGGGCCTGAAAAGGAGAGAGATGTAGACTGGTACTTGCGGCCTATGCACCTGTCGATGCTGCTAAATCGGTTGACACCACTTCTGGATAAAGTTGCACAAATTATCCTGCATTTTGGTTTTACTGTATGTACTTCATCCAAGATAATGTTTTCTCATTTTGCTTGCTCTTCCTCTTGTGAAGAGCCATCGTTTGAATCTATCATTTTCAAATAGGTATTTGCTTTTGAATTATAGCTGCCTCTGCCACTGATACTGTTACTCATTCACAGGATTTGGTTGTCATCCAAGACATGCTTAGAATTTTCATAATCCGTATTGCATGCCAAAAAAGTGAAAGTGCTATGGTCCTGCTGAGGCCAATCGTTTCATGGATCAGTGATCATGTCTTTGATTCATCTTTCTTGTCTGAAACCGATATTTTCAAGGTAATGTATCTAGCTGCTCTTTTGTTTAATTTGTTGTCGGAGATCTGACATTGCATACTTCTTTTGTGTCCAGGTGCACAGATTGCTTGATTTTGTTGCTATCCTGCTGGAGCATCCACATGCTAAGGTTGTGTATGGCATTTTTACAAAAATCAGAATCTCTTGTTGTTTGGCCTAACCTTTCTATTTGCCTCCTTACTTTCGTTGCTTTTTCTCACCAGGCATTGTTGTTGAAGGAGGGAGCTGTCGGGATACTAATAAAAGCCCTTGAGAGATGTAGTGATGCGATCACTTCTGATGGGAAGCAAACATCAGAAAGCCAAGTGCCATTTAAGAGCGGCTTAAGTTTGCTTTGCTGGTGCCTTCCTGTATTGAAGTCCTTGGCTTTGATCTGTGATCCCCATTCTGGAGTATATGATAAGTCAGTAAATCCATTGTTGAATGTTGGTTTCAATTTATTTTTTGTAATATAATCTTTTTTATGGATCACAATTTTGAGTGGTTCCATCTTTGTCATTATGTAGGTTGTCTTCTGAAGACTTGACTACTGAAGATTTTTCCTTGATTGGACTTCATATTCTTAGGTTATGTCAGGTAAGCCTTATCCATCATGCTGTAACATTTTAAAGTCCCTTTGTTTATCTCTGTGAGTTTTCACCTCATCTAAAAGTGAACTGAATTGCAAATTGTTTAGAAATGAAAATGCATAGCAGAAGTGTCAGAATGTGTTTTGTAACTTCTCCTTGATGTTTTAGCATTAAGTCCTTCTGAGGATCCAGCAAGTGACTCAGCACTAGAAACAATGCAGAGAAATAGATGGAAAATGCAGATGTGAATCATCCGAAGATATCGGATGTAGTAAAAGTCAGAGTTCTACACCTGACATTTTCTTATGGTTCTCTTAATATTTCCAAGGAAATGACTTACCATGGAATATTTTTTTTGGTGAACTATCATTGATTCTTCTTTCTGTTTGCTGTGCTTGTGATTAATCATTACTATCATGTTCATTCTTAGTTTTACATGTTAGTTGCTATTGTCTATTTGTCTTTATCAACAGCATTATTTTCCTGTAAAGTTTCCTGATGATGTCATAAGAAGAACACATCTTGGTTGCAAGAATCCCCGAGATCAGTGAATTACCAAGAATGATATTTGGCAATGAACTCCGAGTAAGCTTATCAGCTGTCTTTTTGTCGCACTCTTGAAAATCTTAAAGCAAAGTATCTTATGTTGCACTCAACTTCCAATTGAGTACAATATTTTTTAAATATTTTATTTTAATCATCATCATCATCATCATCATTATCAAGACCTTATCTTGATTAGGGGTCGGTCACATGAATCTTGTTACTCCATTCCTCTCTATTAAGTGCCATAGCTTGATATAGTCCTAAAGTTTTAATATCTTTTCTCACCACTTCTATCCATGTTATTTTGGGCCTATCCCTTGCCCTTTTAGAACCTTCGACTTAGATCGCCTCACTCCTTCTAACTGGTGCAATTTTCGGTCTCCGTTGGACATGTCGAAACCATCTAAATCCAAACCATTTATTTTAATATGAAATGATTATGTTATTTCAATATGCTCATTGTAATGGCTAATAATGATGCCTCTTTCTACATAATTCTTGATTACTGTTTATACAAGTAAGTTGGGAGATTTTGCTGAGTGCTTGAATTTCTATTGGAATGAAAGATGTTTCTCATCTATAGGTTAATTATGGTCTTTATTGCGGAGAATTATGTGAGTGATTAGCTTACTAATCTAATTATAAACTTTCATTACTTTAGGTTGGTATTATCTGGGATTGTAAGACCAAGGAGTTAGTATGTATCCAACATATAAGGTCTAAATCCAACTCAAGTCTTGGCTAGAATGCTTCATCATTATCAAGACCTTATCTCGATTAGAGGTTCACCACATAAATCTTGTTCCTCCATTCCCCTCTATTAAGCATCATGGCTTCATTTAGTCCTAAGTCTTAAAATCTTTTCTCACCACTTTTATCCACATTCTTTTGGGTCTTTCCTTTGCCCTTTTAGAACCTTTGACTTGCATTGCCTCACTCCTAGTCGTTGTCGTTTTCAGCCTTCGTTGGACATGTCCAAACCATCTAAGTCTAATCTCCATCATGTTGTTATCTATTGGCACTACTCCTAAGTTCTCTCTAATGTTTTCATTCCAAATTCTATCCTCTCATTTCTTACCGCTCATTCATCTTAACATCCTCATTTCCGTTACACTCATCCTCTGAACATGATGATCCTTAATTGCCCAACACTTTGATCCATAGAGCATGGCCGGTCTTATTGTCATCCTTTACAATTTTCCTTTTAGTTTGAGTGGCACCTGCTGATCACACAAAACTTCAAAGACGTATCTCTATTTGTTCCAACCCTCTTGGATTCTTTGGATAACCTCCCTCTCAATCTCCACTCTCATGAATCATCGATCATAAGTATCAGAAGTGGTCTTTTACGTGGACTTTTTGGTTATCAATCTTTACTGGTGCTCTACTCTTGCTCCTCTCCTTGCTAAAATTGCATTCCCTATATTCTGCCTTAGTTTGGCTGATTTTACATGCTTTAGGTTCTAATGCTTCTCTATAACTCTAGCTTTGTGTTTACACTCTCTGTTTCATCAATTAAAACTATATCATCTGCAAATAGCATGTACTATGAAATCTCCTTGTGTAGATGTTTTGTTAACTCATCTATAACCAATTTGAAAAAGTACGAGCTCAATGCTGATCCTTGGTGCAATCCTACAGTGATAGAAAAATCACTGGTCTCTTTGCTAGTAGTCTTAACATTTGTTAATGCTCCCTGATACATATATTTAATTATGTCTATATATCCCTGTGAAACCCCTTTGTCTCCCAATGCCCTCCACATTAACTCTTGTGGGACCCTATAGTAAGCTTTTTCTAGGTCAATAAAGACCATGTGGAGTTCTTTCCTCCTTTCCCTATATTTCTTTATCAATTGTCTTACTAAGAAAATAGCTTTTATGGTAGACCTCCCAGGCATGAAACCAAACTAGTTCTCCGATACACTTGTCTCATGTCGCAGTCTCTTCTCTATCACTCTCTCAAAAAGTTTCATAATGTGGCTCATATGTTTGATCATGCTACAATTGGTGCAGCTTTGTATGTCTCTTTATTCTTATAAATTGGTACAATAGAGCTCTTCCTCAATTTAGTTAGCATTTTCTTTGATTTTATAATCTTGTTAAACAACTTTGTCAACCAAACTACTTTAGTATCTCTCATATGCTTCCAAACCTCTATTGGTATACCATCAGGCCCCAGGGCCTTTCCTAATTTCATCTTTTTCAAGGCCTCTTTTTCTTTAGGTATTCTAATCCTACTGTCGTATCTATAATATCCAATGTTATTTAGGTTTGTAGTACTTACAATCTCTATACTCTCTTGGCAATTGTCATTTAGCAAATTTCACTTTCCCACCATTGTTTGATCTTGTCATCTTTGACTAGTACCCTTTGATCATTACTTTTAATGCACTTAATGTGGTCTAAGTCCTTATCCTTTGTTCTCTTATTTTTGCAAGTTTAAACACATCTTTCTCATGTTCTCTTCATCCTAGTCTATTATAGAGATCATCATTCGCCTTGAGTTTAGCCTCATTATTCTCTTAGCTACCATTTTAGCATTCTTATACTGTTCATAGTTTTCATTATTTCTAGTCTTTTTCCATGCTTTAAAACACACTTGTTTTCTTTAATAACTTTTTACACTATTTCACTTCACCCCCAAGTTTCCTTTATTAATTGCCTTTTACCTTTATATACTCCTAAGATATCTTTTGCAACTTTCTTAATGGACTGGGCCATATTAATCCACACAATGTTTACTTCTGTTTCATTGTTATAGTTTCCTTCTACCATCAACTTATTTGTAAGTGAGGTTATTTTCTTCCCTTTTAAGTTTCACAACATAGTTTTTGGATGCCTATTAAGTTAAATTCCTTTCTTCCATCTTTTAATATAGATATCCATAAACATTAACTTATGTTGTGAGGTTAAACTCTCATCGAGTGTCACTTTACTATCCTTACACATTGATCCTTCGGTATTTCTAAGTTAAAAAAAAAAAGTTTGTGGATTTTGTGGAGTCCATTTTTGAAGATTATTAAGTGTTCATCCCTTTCTAAAAAGAATGTGTTTGTCAGAGCTAGGTTATATCCCAAAAGTAAAAATCGAGGATGGCTTCCTCCATTTCATTTCTTTCTTTGACACCATACTCTCATTGAACCTTGTCATGTCTTTCCTTTTCTTTTTCTAAGGGCCATTTAGTCTGCTCCTATAAATATCTCCTCTGTGTTGGGGATTTTTTGCATGACTCCCTCCATATCTTCCCAAAATTGTCTCTTGAACCTATCTTCTAATGCTACTTGCAGTGTGTATGCACTTATAACATTTATAATCTTCTCTCATAGAACAAGTTTTATTATTATAATTTTATTACTAGTTCTTTTAACGTCTACAACTTTATCTTATAATTCATTTTTGTTACTATCCTTTCCTATGTACCAAAGCTTATACACATCAATTTCTCTAGTTTTAGCTCCTTTTCTCTTGGTTTCTTGGATACAAGCGATGTTGACTCTCCCATGTTTCATCTTATCTACTAACTTTAGACTCTTACTTGTCAATGTTCATATATTTCATGTGGTGTTATGAATCTTATGCTCTTGAGCTAGCTCCACGCACTTCTCAACCTCCATGATATGAACCCATGCCTACTTTCCACTGCACTTGGGTTCTGATGTAGCGCATTGCTTCCGAGGGGACGCTCTAGCAACTTTTTGTCCGTTTTCCACCACATCCGGGATTTGATGCAGCGGGTCGCTTTTGGGAGAATGCCTTAGCAACCCTTGCCCATTTTTTAGTGCACCTATGATCCGCTGCAGCACGCTGGTTATGGGGAATGCCCTAGCTTGTGCAAATATCAGTGATCGATTCATGTCATGTTAGGGTTGCCATATGTGAAGAAGTTAAAGATGATTTCATTATTTTCTCTTCTTACTTACAAATTAATATACATATGCATATTTATTTGTAAATAAGAAGAGAAAATAACGAAATCATCTTCAACTTCTTCAAAAGGTTTTACTTGCCAGTAGGCATCTAACCCTAAACCCTTCTCTTTTATCTGGGCTTGGGACCGGCATCGGTAGAGTTGGCTAGAATGCTTTAGTTAAAGATAAAAACAGATCCTATGGGAGGCGATAGAGGGGTTGGTTAGATATCTGATAGATATTGCCAATGAACAAATTGCTAGTGATGCTATGAGCCAGGTTGACAATGGCTACCTCAACCATCCTGTTGTTGACCTTTCGAGCATCAGTTGCAGCCCTTAAAGGACATCAGAGGTTTGGAGGATGGGTCTGGACTGGGAGGATGAGATCTTGAAGTCTGCGGCAAATAGCAAGACTCTTGAACTTTAACTTTTAGGGGGTCTGAAAAGGGAAGGTGGCTTGCTCCTGATGTGGTGGGATAGAAGGGGTTATCTTGGTTAAATACAGGGCAATAAGGAGGTTTTTTGCTGGGGTAAGGGATGAGTTGGCTGACAAGATTGAGGATTTTACTTCTCTTTGTTTTTGCGCAGTTATATTGGGTGTGTGGTCTTTCTTTTATTGTGCAGTTACAACTGCAGCAACCCTGACAACAAACAGTTTGGACCTGTTGCTTTTTGGTGTGCAGATAAAAATCACCTTTATGTGTTGTGTGTGTTTCTTCTTCTTTTTTATCTTTTCAGTATTATTAATGGAGTAGACTTTCTTTTGTTAAACAACTGTCACAACCCATTTTTCGTTTCAAAATGTCAAAAACACAAACAAGGTGCAAGGCTATTGGTTACTCTGTGTTTGTGTATTTGCATAGGGTGTAATTCCTACTTACACTATCCTATGGTGCTGTTTACTATGATGAAAACAAAAACCATTACCAGATATTATCCGAAAGTGATAGGTTATAAGTTCCTGGTGTTACACTTCAAAAAAGAAAGATGCAGAATGTTCCTAGTGTCATGGAACATTACTTATATATATATTTTATATCTATGAGAACTTTAAAATTGGTCCACCCCTTCCTCAGACCCCGCATACGCAGGAGCTTGGTGCACCTGGGCTGCCCTTTATCTATGAGAACTTTAACATTGCATTTGAGATTATCATTCATGTTGACTGGATTTGCATAAAATGTTCCATTTTCTTTGTGGAGTTTATCAAATGTTCATTTTCCTCATTTTGGAGCTTAGTTAATCAAACTTGATTACCTTTCCCTTGGTTTTCATTGATGATGGCAATTAAGGATATTGGTCTTTTCCTTTTAGGTACTACGAGTTGGAAGGGAATTGGAAGCTTGTCTGGTTGTTTTTAAACAATTATCTTCCTGCGATCAGGGTAGAAGTGCCTTTGCCTCCATTTTGGGGATTCAGGCGTCTGCTCTTGAGGACGAAGAAGCAGCAGAAGAAAAGGACAAGGATGGAAATGGTAATATCCAAAATGAATGTGACCTGAAGAATTGCTCTCCTTTCCGAAGTTGCTGGAAAAAATTATTGCAGTCGATTGAGGTGAAGGATGATGTTTCCATCTATGCCATTGAGGCTGTCAATGCATTGTGTCTGGGTGCTCTGTATCTTTCTTCTGAAGGTAAAAGGTGAGTTCTCTTCTTGATTTTTTTTTTACTAGTTCTTGTCTCTTCTCTCAGCTTCACGGTCATTGTGAAAAAATTGAATAATGCATAAGATGTCAGATCACCAGTGAATGAGAAACAATCTTGCTATTCTAATTAGTTCAGATGCATTTATCCATCCATTCCTGGTAAGTATGAGATTCCCCATCCCAAAATTCCTCTTTCTCCAGTGTAATGATATGCTCCAAAAGATTTAAAGAAGTGCTCTAAAAGATTCCTGGTTTTGTAGCGTGTTTAAGTCAAATAAGACCTAATTTCTTTAAGAGAAAAATTTCTCAAAGTCATAGTCTACATATCCTGATTACTGGTTAAATTGTTGTCATCATTGTTACTTATTCTTACTCTATAATATGCTCATGTCCAGAGTACCATGTTCAGATAGTTTGCTTTTGCCGTAATTCCAAGTCTAAGCTACAGATTATCTCTCTCTTTAATACATTTGCCTATTCATACAGCTGGGGTTTATAGCTTGCACAGTATCAGGATTCTGTTGTTATCATGGGAATGACCAGGATGGTTTACAGTTTGGACAGACATAGTATGCTTGCAGTGCAGCGCAATTTTTTATAGCTTGCACAGCATATGGCAAATGGGCATGTGCTTATTCTTGATAATGTGGACATAGTGTTAAGTTGTTATAAACATTTTTTTTATTAATTTATTATCCCCTGTCTGTGTTTATTGATCTAGTTGACTATTTTGAATGTAAATTTGTAATATTCATTTTTTTCATCATGCCATGGCTATGATAATGTGAACATACTAATTTCTCCTCATCCTTCAGAAAATTTTCACATGGATATCCTCTTAATGCTTTCCATTGAGATTGTTTGATTCTCTCTCTTGGAATCAAATATTATCATTTAATTTCCTTTTCTAGTTCACAGTTTTTTGGTCCACTTGCCGAATCCCCCGTCAGACCCTTCAAGCTGCTCAAAAAATATGTTGCACGCTCAGTTTGACACTGGGGAGCCATATTTCCAGCCTGAATATCCACCATGTCCTTCCATGTGTACTAGTACAAATGGATTTTCTATTTCTTCAAGAAAAGATAAAAGGGAAAGTAAGCTAAGAAAGAGAGAAAATGAAGAGTTGGATAGAATGAATGATTGGAAAATAGTAGCTTATTCATTATTTGTTCATCGAGAAAAGTGATAGAACATATTCCAAATCTTGCTCTGAGTTTTGCTTTTCAAGAATGTTGTACATGCATTAGATAGCACCATTGAGTTTTATACTTAACTTTTGCTAATGTTCTGGATGGTTGTGTGAAGGTGGTTTCTAGCCATACCATTTACAGGATGCGTGCCATTCTTGTATTGTGTCCAGGCATATGTTTTTCACATTGTGCTTGACATGGTTGTTGGATCCATCATTTTGCCTGGTGAAGATGGTGTAAGAGGCATACTTACTTTTTGGATTTTCATCTCGTGTGCCTTCTGATTGGAGTTGAAAAAGATTAGTTCTTCCACCGCCGCTTAATTTTGAAACCACCAGCGAGTGTTTGGTTGCTTAGGTGTTCTCAGTCCAATCTTTTACTTTGAGAATCTCTTCTACTGAGATTTTCTAAGATGGCATGTGAATGTTCTCTTTGATACCTTATCTTCGTAGGTCCTTCTGTCTTTGTCAATTGGTTTCAGTACTCTCTAGCTGAATTATCTTGACTTGGATGCCATGGTTTGCCACGTTGGCCCCTAGAGACTTCCATAAGATGGTTCCTTAACAATTAATAAGTATCTCTCCTCTTCAGGAATGTCACCTCCACCACTTTGTTCTTAAAGGCTGAATCCATATCCACTTTAAACTTTTGATGATTGTTTAATCTTTCCTAGTTTTGACTTCCAGCCTTTCTGCATGCCCTGTTAGATGAAAGAACTACTTGAAATTAATGCATGGCAATCTTGTAGATTTTCTGCTTCCAGCTTTCTGTATGTGCTCTCTGATGAAGTATTATGAATTTAATGCTTGGTTAATCTACTAGAGTTTCAGCCGCTCGCATAACTTGATTGGAGGTTCTGCTTTTTATGGCTTTGAAGTTTCCATATGGACATGCATATTATGTGTGATATACTAATGTTTCCCAAGTCATCTGCTATTCTGAATATCTGGTCCTGTTTTTGTCTGCTGAGCAGTTCAGAGGGGATTTGGGTGCTGAAATGTCTTTTTGGGCTTCCATCCAATTCGAATGGTACATATGATAGCCATGAAGAAAAATTGAAGGATGTCCAAGAATTGTTAGCACTGGTGGAGCTGAGGATCAGTATGGATGAAAATTCAATATCTTCAAATGTACATATCTCTTTATATCAGGTACAACATTTGTTTTATCCTTCCATATTGTAAAACAGCTGTTTCTGCTCTTTGCTGGCTCCAACTTCCTTAGAATTGTTGTTCATAATATGTACAGGTTAAGGAATCTGTGGAATCTATCCTTCTGCTGCTGCAGAAGCCTGCAGCTTCTGGTAAAGTGGAAGATGTGATTTTAGGTGATGGTTTTCCTTCTTCAAATGAAGTTTTAATTCCTTCGAAGACATTGCCACCTCATATGTTGATTCAATCTCGAACCATGAGTAACATTCGCAAAGATGGTGGATTATCTCTCTCTAGGATCAGGAAATCAGATATTGATGAGAAAGCTGGCAGTTATTTTTCCTTTGAAGGTCTGGCAGACAAATTTTTGTGGGATTGTCCTGATTCTTCACCTGACAGACTTTTGATGCCAGTTCTCGCTGGAAAGAGAAAAATGCCATCAGTAGAAGGGTCAAGTAGGCGTTCGAGAGGGGATAATGCAGGTGTTGAGACTGTGGGCTCTGGTGCATTTTCTCGAGGGTTGGGGACCCCAACTGTTTCTTCTGGTTCTACTCGTAGGGATACCTTTCGACAGCGCAAGCCTAATACAAGTAGACCTCCTTCTATGCATGTGGATGATTATGTTGCAAGGGAAAGAAATGTCGATGGTCCTAGTAGTGGCTCAAACATTGTAAGTTCTGTACAGCGTGGAGGATCTACTGGAGGGAGACCTCCATCTATACATGTCGATGAATTTATGGCTAGACAAAGAGAGCGTCAAAATCCTGTGGCTGTGACAGTTGGAGAGGTGGCACAAGTTAGAAACCCAGCCCTTGATAGTGAGAATGTCTCAGATAAGCTTGATAAATCTAAGAAACTGAAAGCTGATCTTGATGATGATCTTCAGGAAATTGATATCGTGTTTGATGAGGAGGCAGAGTATGATGATAAACTGCCCTTTCCTCAGCCTGATGAGAATCTCTCACCTGCTCCTGTCATCACAGGGGAAAGTTCTCCACATTCTATTGTCGAAGAGACTGAAAATGATATTAATGAAAGTACTCAGTTTTCTCACTTAAATAACCCCCAGGGATCTGTAGTTGAAGGGACATCTAATGCTGAGTTTCCTTTAAGAAGGTCAACATCCCGGCCTGAGATTTCAGTAACACGGGAAGGTAGTTTTTCTACAGAGAGAAAATATCCTGTGACAAACAGTGACCAAGTGTTCTTCCATGACCAAACTGATGACAAAAAGCATGTTTCTCCACTTAGAACCACTAAGGGATTTGATGCCACCACAACAACAAAAATGTCAGCATTTCCTTCTCACTTCTATAACAAGTCTTCTGTAGCATCACCTGTACAGTCAATAGGAGATGGTAGGCTTCCGCATCCTACTTTTTATCAGAGGGACAGTCTGCCACAGGCAAATAATGTTGCTGTAGGTTTTGGATCTCAAGGCTTTTATGACCAGAAATTCCCAGTTAACCAGCCACCTCTACCACCGTTGCCCCCTCCACCTACAGTCTCATCTGTATCCCAGGCTGCCGAGCCTGTTCAAAGTCATGCATCTCCCTATGGTCAATCCATGAGAGATGTGCAGCCACCACTTCCTTTGGCTTATACCTCAAGACCGTTTGATCTCAGTGGCTCTAGTATGGTGTCCGCTCACCATGTGAGGGAAGATAGATCTCTGGTTCAAAATTCTGCTGCAGCTTTGTTATTGCCTCCATCTGGTTCATCTGCATTATCAGAATCATTGAATCACCCTCTTACTCAGCAGATTCATACGGAATATTTTTCTTCTGTTAGCAGCAGTTCTGCAACTTCATTAGCTACTCCTTATGCTGCACTGGATCCCAAGTATTCATGGGCAACTGTTTCTCCAGGCAGTAGATTGCATGATGAAACCAACCCTTCAAGTGGATCTGGAAGACCTCCTCCACCACTTCCTCCAACGCCCCCGCCGTACTCAGCTCCTCCAGTTGCACAAGCATCCTTGGTAAACTCTAGTTCTCAAACATCATTGTATGGTCAAACCAGTGTTGGAATGCCACTTTCTCTCCCTTCTACATCCTTAAGTGATGTCAGGTTGGGAACATTTTCTGCATCTGGAAGCAATCTATCTTCTTATTCCTTGCCTCCATTTGCACCACCCTTGCTTCTTGGTCGGTCCACATCTGTTCCTGGAAGTCCTTTTAGTTCTACTCCCATGCAGCAGCAGGGCCAGACACCAGCAAGTGTCTCACTTCCTCTCCCTAGTCCTCAACCTTCTGTTCAGTCACTGCAACCTCATCCACCACCACAACCTCCCCAGCCTCCTCGTCATCCTCATCCTCCTCAGCACCCTAGGCCACTTATTCAAGTTTCACAACCACCTTCTGAACCAGGGGTCTCATTGCAACAGAGCCCTATTCAGCTGCAGATGCACCCATTACAAATTCAGCAACAATTGCATATTCCACAGATGCATGTCTATTATCCAACCCAACAGCAAGAACAACCTTCACAACCCCCACAACAACAGGTAGAACATGGTCAACCACCTTTGCAGCAACAAGTAGATAATTCATCCCAGCAACAACAAGATTCAGGGGTGACACTGCAGCAATATTTCACTTCTCCGGAAGCCATTCAGGTATGCATTGCATTACATTTGCTGCATGAATCTTCTTGTAATGAAATTGACCATGCAACACAATTATTTCTTTTGCAGTCTTTATTGAGTGACAAGGAGAAACTCTGCCAGCTTCTGGAGCAGCATCCAAAATTGATGCAGATGCTTCAGGTTTGACACTTTGATTTGTTTTTTATATTTCCTTTTTGTTTTATCTATTAGTTTTCCTTGCCATTGCATCTTCAAAGATGGATAAAAGTGAGTATATGAGAGACCCTATTAAAAAATGGTATGTGAGAGAGGCTAAAGCTGTTGTGAGGAAACAAATTTTGCTGCACTTACATCAATTAAATTGGAGTTCATCTGATTTTGACAGCCTTTTTTTGACCATTGGAGCCAAACAGCGTTGGGTGTCCAATCTAATGCATGTAAAATTTCAAGGAGATATGAGCACTTTTGCTGGTTCAGTTAATGTGTCACTGTGTCAGTCTTGCTTCAACCCAGTTGAAAAATCCAAGTGACTTCTTCAACTTTTTCTGGTCCAGTTTATGTGTCACTGTCCTCAGCCATGCATGATTTCTGATCAGGATCACACCTTAATCCAAATGATAGAGAAGAAAATAGTTGGACAACTTCAAGAGAAAATTATCGAGAGGCTGATAGCAGCCATCTCTACGTTTAACACCCCCATCTCCTGCGTGTTTGTTGATCTTAACCAAAAATCTATTCTGCTGAAAGTCAGTTGTGTTCCGCATTTGATTGTTACATTTGAAGGAGGATCGGTAATTGAAGAATGTCTTATTTCGGGAGTTGGAAAAGTTTTCTTTTCCTGGAGGCCCCTAATCATGGAGAAGGAAAATAGCTGTATAGCTTTCAGAGAAAATATCTAGAGGCTGGTAGCAACCCTCTCTATGCTTAACACCCCTATCTCCTGCATGTTTTATTGACCTGAACCAAAAATATTGTCTGCTGAAAGTCTGTTGTGTTCTGAATTTGATTGTTACATTTGAAGGAGGATATGCTGGTTCAAGGCATAGAAACAGCCTCTTGCAAAATGCAAGGTAAGGCTGCATACAATAGACCCTTGTTGTCTGGCCCTACCTTGGACCTCTCATATGTGGGAGCTTCGTGCACCAGGCTACCCTTTTTATTTGAAGGAGGATTGGTAATTGAAGAATGTCTTGTTTTGGGAGTTAGAAAAATCGAGTTTTCTATTCCTGGAGGGCCCTAGACATAGTAAGGCCTAACCCTGGGAACCGGGGCCTGGCGAACCTTCATATGCTGTGCTTCTTTGGTTCTTTTCCCTGTGCCGTTTACCAGGGTTCCATTCATAGCATGTGAATTATTTTATCTAGCTCTCTTGTATCCAAAAATATCGCTTGCAAGTTGAATGATATTGAAATAATTGTATCCTGGGAACAGAAGAATCTGCTAATGCTAGCGTTCTGCTTTTGTTGTCCATCAGGAGCTTAACGTTGCATGTTTTCTTATGGTTAACCAGGAAAGATTGCGTGAACTTTAGCAAAGTATGAGAAGAATGGAGCATCATTTTTGCAGCCATTCTCGGCTTACATAATCTTAGCTTCTTGTTTCCAAGGCAGACCTTGTAGTCAACGTGAAGATTCATGTTGGTGGCGAGGAGCTGGAAATAGTCAACAGCTACTGTGCCTCCGTGTATCAATGTATTTTAATATGTGAAATTTTGTTCCATGTATTTTATATGTGAAATTTTGTTCCATGTATTTTATATGTGAATAGTTACTAAATTAGGTCCTTATTTTGGGAAATTTTGCCAATTTCCTGGTGTTGCTGTTATCTCGACACATCCATGGTGATGATAGTGATTGTGATGGTGTTGTGGCTGACGAGAAAAGGGTGTTCCATTATTTCCGAGTAAGATCACAGGAGAACCCGAGCTTTGCTACAAAAATTTGGCAAAGTCCGACAGCAAGGGAAGTAGAGTATATTTTGATTTCTATGAAAAAAAGGAGTATATATTTTGATAGCTTAAAGCTTTCATGTTGATTCTTCTGTGGATAAAAATAGGATGGATTGTTTGTGGCATCTGCATGGAAGTGCAGCTGTCCTGTCCGGCGATCCACAGTCGAACTGATTGTGCAAATGTGCAAGCCATTCAACAACTGTGGCTGCTCCTCATTTAGTCGTTTAGCAAGCAAGCTCTCTGCAAAACGGGGGAGACTTGATTGTATCCTGTAAATTTCGCCGGCTCCCGTTCTTGAAGGTGTGTTAAGAATGAGTTAGGAAAGCTACCGGTGACACTCCTGCGTGCCTATTAGTTTCATTAATGTTCACATTTTGGGCCAGGAAGATAAACTGCAATAAGTATACCTGGGGTTCGATTGCCAAGGTTGTATCGCTGGCTTATGCAATTTATGCCGGATATAGCCCCATATTGCTCTATGTTGACAAGAAAGGCTTAACATATTCGGAAAAGGTGCGCTGCACTAAAAGGTGGGTTGCTTCACATGAACGTACTCTCTCAACGTTGGCAGTACTTGAGGACTGGTAGTCTGGCAGATGCCATGTAACAACTCAATGGACACGATCTATCAATGTAATGTTATGCTGTTTTGTTGTATGGGATTAATTATTTTGCCTTTTCATCCTAGATCTCATCGAATGGGGTGGTTTTAACAACCAATGGAAGCTAATAAATATCCTTCATCCTCCGCATCTCTCAAAAGCAGGGGGATAACATTAGCTCGTCGTTGTTCCTATCCCCAGCTTCCCATTTAGACACGGATAAAGAACAGAAAATAAAGAAAAACAAGCGATTGATCAACCAAAACTTCACAAAATGCTACCGATCCCCTCCTGTTTCCCATTGAAATGCCCTTTTTTCCTACTTATTTTCCGACCTAGAGCAAAAACCTTGGACAACCAACACCAACATTAGCAGCAACCCTTTTCAACCCCCACTCACGAAGCCTTGCATCCAACTCTGCAACAGCAATCAAGAAATGAGCAGACTGCAAAGGCTCAAGTAGTTCAATCACCCCCTAAAGCGTTGTTAACCGGAGATCGTTACCCATCTCCAGGACATCCTCCAGACCATCTTTCTTCGTCGTCTGCCACCCACTCATTATCTCCGGCCTCCAACTTCTTCCTTTGCCTCTTCATCTCCTGAAGCTCATGTGACAACTACGCCATCTTCGTATTTGTCAAAGTTTACTGCAGCTTAGCCGTTTGCTTACCTAAATCCTTCTTTTCTACAATGGTTTTCTTTGCAAAGCATCCACTTTTTCCAGTTGGGTCGACAATAAATCGCCCAAGTCCTTAGTGGTTAATCCACTGATGTGTTCTTCAAGCTGAGCTTTCAGTTGTAGACCGGCTTTTGAAGAGAGAAGCTGGAAAGCCTTACTGGGTCTCCATCCACCGATCCAAAGAAAAGCGTCCTCCATGGTACTTGTCCATGTTGGAGAAAACATTGGGAAATGTTGGGCTTTGCCGTCTCTGATTTATTCCTGTGGTAGCACACATAATGTTTATCAAGAGTCGAAGGTTTTTTTTCTTGGTTGTTATCATTCTTGAGATCTCTGGAAGCTGGAAGCAGTTCTTGAAGGTACTGATCTCGCTGCACCATCCACTCGTCGAAGAATATATTAAAGTTTTCATCGTCTTGATCTTGGTCACACGACATTTATGTTGATAAACAGCTGAAGATGAACTAGCGGCGTTTTTGGTGGATTCAATCCGACTAAAAGTGCAAGGAGACTGTTGGCAAAGTTGTTGAGAATTTTCTTCTCAGTGTTAGGAAGGAGCTCTACAAATTTGAGAGAATTTTCAGCTCAAATAACTGACGTGGGAACAGATTCTTTCTAGAATGAGATCTTTTTTTGGGTGAGAACGAGGGCCAACATGAAAAACAAAAAATTAAGGGGGGTGTTATTCCCACACACCTTTGAACTAATGCCACGCCCTATTTAGGAGTTTTGTGGTAAAATAACATATAGGTCCTCTCTTTTGTGCGATCAAACTGTTCATCTTAGACCATGTCTCAAAAATCACTTAGTTTAAATAAGAAACATTCATTTTCTTTGACCTATTTATAATACAACTAATTGTTCTACAGTCCATTTTAGAATCTAAAAAAGTGAAGATACAATCATCCAATGTATGCAACTTTTGGGTCAGGTCTCATCTATTGCCAAACAATTAAGATCAATGGTTAAGATTACTATGAAAGTGTGGCATTAGTTCCAAAGTCATATAGGAATATCATCACTGTGTGTTAGTCCCAAAAAGGTAAGATTTTCTTGGTCATTGCATTAAAAATGGTTGAATGGAAAAGAATTGAAAATACTGTGAAGGCGGTGGGTCTCAGTTTAGATGAGAAGTCGGCCTTCATTTAGCTCACTAGCTCCAACTTTGTATACTTATAACTTTAGTCATAAAGTTCAGATTCAGGAAAAAGTTGACAAGATAAGTCTTAAAATTATTATTATTATTTTAGAATATATATAGCAAAGTGATCACCAAAATTCAAAAGACTTTTGAGAAAATTTTAAAATATCACTGAAGAAAAAATAAAATATTCAAAAAAATACAAGTTGAAAGAGAATTTTTTAAATAAAAAAGGAAAGAGTAAATATGCAATCTACTTGATTGTAATTGTAAAAAAGAATTAATTTTTTTACAATATAAAAGTTAGTGATTGTAATTGTAGAGATAAGAGACTTGAAGCCTAAGGTGGAACTGTTGACTATTTGTCCAACACAGGAGTGAGTAATTAAAAAAAAAAAAAAGGTTAAAGATAAAAATTCATAAGAAAAATGGTATAAGTGAACGAAGCTCCTGTAGATGCATGGTCTAGGGATAGGGTAGACCACAGAGGCTTATTTTTGGTAGAGGTTATAGTTGTAAAAGCATGCGATTATAAAAAGAAAAAGAAACTTAAAAATAGAAAGTTGGAAAATGTAAAGCCAACGAGAGAAAAAGTAGTAAAAAGACGGGTCTTTTGAAAGTATTACACAACTTAATAAAAAATACTGGTTTTAAAAAAAGAAAAAGAAAAAAGAACTATTTTGCTACTATGCTTATAACCAAGGAATTCAAGCCAATTAGATGACTCTAAATTTGGCCTAAGAGATGAATGGTAACATCACCAATCACTTGGAGCTCACAAATTTGGTGCTCAAAACTTGTCACTTTCATTAGGCAATGCATTAAATGTTATTTTTATTGCGTGATCCAAGTAATTAGGGTTAAAAAAGGAAACTACACACCCCTATGCAATCTTATGGCTCTCCTTGTATTTTAAGCTGTAGTTGTCCTATCTTAGAAAGGGCCTAGTTGATAAATGGCTTAGATCACAAAATTTAGAACCTACCTATACTTTTAATTTTTTATGGTAATGTTTGCATCACAAATATTTGGACCCCACTTTTAGTTTTAGCTGCTGACGTAAATACATCTTGAAAAATAGCAAAGAGTGGATGAGTGGTTTGGACTTAAAAATAAAAAAGGATAGTAGATGTGAAATTTAGTGCTAAATGCATGCACACTTAGGAAGTAGCAATATAAATGGAATATTGTATAAGTAGAGTTAGCAAGTGCATGCTCAAAAGGGTGGAAAGATTATATGCCACCTTTTCTTCATGCAAAGTGATATCTAAGCTATCTATCATATAGGTTTTGAAAACATTACATAGTTACATGTTCCTTTAAAAACCTAAGGCATCCAACCATGTGGTGCTTAAAGGGCCTCTCCTGTACTTAGTAACGGGTTTGAGGCACTCATGTGATATTGTTATGCAACAAAAACTAGTCGTTGGAGAGCAAAAGATTCATTGTGATATAGTTACCTCCTAAAGAAGTTGACTACTTTTGACTAATTTTCTATAGGTAGTCAAATGGATTCTAAATAAATTGAATCAAACTTGAGCATTGAATTTAGGTAGTTGACTGTTCATCTAGCAGTTGACTTCATATGAAACCTAGAAATAAAATTCATTTGGTTTTGATGGCAGTTGAATGCTCTTCAAGAGTCAATCAACCAGTTTTCTAAGCATGAACTTCTCCAAGATACAAGTGCATTCAAGAAAGCTGAATTGTCTAAGGAAGTTGACCTAACAAAAATGATACTAGCTCATAGAAAAAAAAAACTTAATTTAAAAGTTAGTGAAAGTTTGTTTGGAGGATACTCAACCTAATATATATATATATATATATATATATTGTGTTTGTGTGACCTAGTAGTCACAGGTTTGAGGCGTGGAAACATCTTCTTGCAAAACTACAAGATAAGGCTACACCCTCTATGGTCCACCTCTTCCCTAGATCCTGCACACGTGGGAGCTTTGTGCATCAGGCTGTCCTTATATATGTGTGTGTGTGTGTGTGTGTGTGTGTGTGTGTGTGTGTGTGTGTGTATGTATGTGTGTATATATATATATATATATATATATACACACACATATATATATATATACACATATATCTATATATAAAACTTGATAGAGAGGAATGAAGGAACAAGATTTGTGTAGTTGACCCTTAATCAAGATGAGGCCTTGATGATGGGGTGTGTGTGTGTATGTGAAGGATGTGCCACAAAAGTTTTTGGTTGCTTTTGAAACAAAACAAAAACATTCCAGAAGGTCTCAAGTTGGTGAAGAAAATCATTTTGAGTTTATCATTTTCTCTACTAGTTGGATCCACCCTACTTGAAGGAGAAGATCATGTTTTTAGAAAAAGCTTGGGATCATAAGAAGGGTGATTGAAGAGGGCTTTCATGTGCTCGAAATGTAAGATCATGTCCATTCATTTCTAATATGACTGGGTTTATAATGTCACATAAAGCAATGTTTGTGATTAATTCAAATTGATCATAGATCTAAGATTGGACACTAATATTTTTTCAAGACCCAATAAATTCAATATGAAATACACATATATAATGTCCCATCCCCATCCCTTGGACAGATTCTTTCTTAAGTATAGTCTACCACATTCATGTACATAAAGGTCATTTATGTGGAATGCACCTTTTTTTATTTTCTTTAGTTTTGTGCATCTTTAATTAAAATAACAATGAGATTTTTTGTTCACAACAATAAGGTTTCTTATTTAAAGATAAAGAAGGAAATGTAGTCAAAGGTCCAAAGATCAATAAATTATACAGTAGTTAACAAGCCATCAATTGAATTATAATCCAACATCAACAATCTCAATTTTCTAAAAAGCCAATGTTATAAAACACACATAATTGTTAGAAAAGGATGTCAAGCCCACATAGATCTTAGTTCATGTTCCATCTTGGTGTGTGTGTGTGTGTGTGTATTGTTAGGTGTAAGACAACCCAACTCAGTTAAATGAGGAGAGAGAAAGGGATGATCTTGAGGATCTCAATGAGAATCCCTTGACAAGATAAGTTTAGAATCTTATGAAATAATTAAAGATAAATACAAAGAGATGAGATAATAATATATATTACTCATAAATGACCACTTACACAAGTAAGATACAATAACTATACATTGTCAAAATCATAGTTTAATCATAAGTAACTTAAACAACATTCTTTTCATAATTCAATTTCAAACATATATAATTCATCATTGTGTCAGATTGCATGTATCATGATCACCCATTCTCTAGACCCCATCTCTATCAATCTTAATTTCCCTGTCATAATACTTCCATCATTACTGACATACAACATGTCAACATATTGCTTGAGCCTCATTGGGACTATAGTCTATATCATCTGAGCCTCAAGAAAGTTATATGAACCTCATCCTTGCCTCATGCATCTGTAGAGAAAATTCAATATTCTTTGAGCCTCATTTGGGTCTCAATAATCTACAAGGATGATTAAATAAATGCATAGCCTGTTCTGAATGCTTATCCAATTCGAAAGTTCTAACGATGAAGAGAATAAGATACTGCTCCCCCTCTTTTGAGCCTCATCTGGACATTGGGAGTTGGTAGGGATAATATAGTACTCTTATGCCTATAAGGTCTACACGTGTGATATAATAATCTTTGAGCCTTAGGAGTTTGTCATGATATCTAAACATGCGAAACTCAATGAATCTTCCTCAAACTATAAATCATTTGCTCTTACCATTCATGAGACTTACACAAGTGCCACTTCCACCAATCATTGTGGTACATATCCAAATGACATCCCAAAACTATAATTCGCCATTTTATATCATTTTCATCATCACAAAACATTTAAATAATAGCCACAAAGCAACATTAGTGATAAGCAAATCACATTTTTCACTAACACATTCTAAGGAACACAATTTCATACATTTAGTGCATTTAATGTTCTCCTACATTAAAACTCAGAGTAAAACATGCCATTAACATTTAAATATATCAATCAATGCTTCTAGTACAAATTTAACAATATAGGAACTTCTTGTAAGATACTCATCACAAACTAGCTTATGAATATGTTCCCATTTCACTTACCAAAAGGGCAAAAGTATGATAATTCTAACATCATAAGATCCATTCTATTATTTAGTCAATTTTTACATGTAAAATTTAAGGAAAAAGCACATTCTCATTATTCAAATGTGTCCAATAAGGCCTCTTGCCGAGGACAACTATTAACTACCAAATAGTCTAGTTAAACTTGTCTGACAACAACTATTCAAATGAAAAAGTGAGCCAATAATCTCTCTCTCTCTCTCTCTCTCTCTCTCTCTCTCTCTCTCTCTCTCTCTATATATATATATATATATATATATATATATATATATAACACATAGTGCTAGTCAGTTGAACTTGACTCAGATATGGAATTGGACACACCAAGGGGGTGTCGGTCAATAATGTTAGAAGGTGGAATTGACCACCTTTCATTGCTTTAGAATGGCATTTGTCACTCTTATGCCTTAAGAATGAAAATGATTTAAAACATCATATGCCACTTCATTCCTTGAAGTTGGCACCAGTCAAAGTCTTGCCTTTCCCATGCGGTGTCAGTAAAGTTTTAATGGGAGAAAAGTCGCACTAAATGGTCTCATCCTAAAGGTAGTGCTAACTCATTCTTGACCTTGCCCTAAGTGGTGTTGTTTGATTTTAATTCAATTTGGATTGCGACCTAGCAAATGAGAGCATCTGGTATCTCTCACCCCTAGTGACAGCTATTTAATTACAAATAATGACTTGTCACTATGCCCTTGACTAGTACCACTTAACTTTTGTGAATTTGGATGCCTATCCATTACAAGGGTATTTTTTTCGATATTGAAGACAAGATGGCTACCATTTTGGTGTGTTGGCCTCATTGGTCTCCCAAAATAACTATTTAGGCTCCTAAGACCATAAATAGGGATTCTTCTCTCCATTCTAGGCATCTATAATCACTTTTATTTTAAAGTTAGTTCTAGATTCAAGAAACTCTCTCAAGAAGTCTAGTTCTCTTACTCCCTGCTCAAAAGGTGAAGAAATTTCTACTTTTCTTACTGACTCAAGGTATTCATGAGAGATATGAGGGTAGGTCTAGCTAGTCTATATCTCAAGTTTCCACCCATGACCAATTTCAGTCTATGCTTCCTAAAAGTATGACTTGGCTTTAGTCCCTTGGTGACAAAGCCATGACCCATTGGTCTATGTTCCCTAGGACCCTAGCTTAGATCTCTTGGTCCTTGTTCACTAATGTGATGCTTATAGCTAACCATCATGAGCACTAGACTATCCTGGTCTTAGCATGAATATAAGGGATGTACTAATCAAACTTAAACAATTCAAGTGTAAGCTAGCCATTGGAAAAATATTAAGTCGTGATTTATGTTGGCATATTGTCCTCATAACCTAGCTTAGGAATTAGCCTTATGCCTCATCATCATCATCAAAGCCTTATCCTGATGAGGGGTTGACCACACGAATCTTGTTCCTCCATTCTCCTCTATCAAGGTCATGGCCTCATTTAGTACTAAACATTTTAGATCTTTTTCCTAGGACTTCTATCCATGCCCTTTTAGGCCTTCCCCTTACCAGAGCCTTCAACTTGGACTGACTCACTCCTTCTAATTGAAGTAGTTTTTGGTCTTCGTTGGACATGTCCAAACCATCTATGTCTACCCTCCCTCATCTTATTACCTATTGGTGCACTCCTAAGTTTCCTCTAATGTTCTCATTTCTAAGACCATCCTTTCTTGTCTTGCCACTCATCCATTTCAACATCCTCATTTTGGCTATGCTTATCTTTTGTATATGGTGTTCCTTAATTGCCCAACACTCTCATATATAGAGCATGATGGCCTTATAGCCACCTTATAGAATTTTCTTTCACTTTGAGTGGCACTGGCTGATCACACAAAACTATAGAGGCACATCCCCATTTGTTCCAATCCATTTAGATTCTTTGGGCAACATCTCCATTTGTTCCAACCTATCTACATATATTATCTTTAAAAGACATAAGTCATAGTCCCTAAGACATTATTGGCTAAGGTATGTGCATGCTTATGGCCTTGCCATTTTGGGAGCCTTATAACATGTCATCAATAGATCTTTGAATTTTAGTGTATACATGACTACTAATGGATTCACCTATTCCTAGTATGAAAGTGTGGCACTTCCTATGGCATTATATGTTTTGTCTCTAACATGGCCCTAATAGGTGCTGTACTTAAAGAATAGATTAAAGCCTCCTAAAGAGAAGTATGCATTACAATTCTAACTTATCTATGGTTAGATTTTATTTTGTTATGCATGCATGAACGCACGGACGCACGCGCGCCCACGCACACACACACACACACACACACACACACACACAATCTTCCTTTCTTGTCTTGGATCATTTGTAATTAATGGATTTCAAAAAGTACTTTGTCTTTTAAGAATGATACTATGTTCTTGTTATCTTGGTCTAATTTTGTTGCTTGTATATAGTTTTCCATGGATGTATAAGTTATATTAATAAAATAAACCTAACTAATTATATAAGTTAAAGTGGCCCACTATTATATAATAAATTAGTATGATACATTAGGCTTTCTTTTAGCCTCCATTCCTTACGTGAATCCTATTTATCTTAGTTAAGAGGCTATATATGTCTAAGCCTTCACTTGTAGATGTATTGTTATGGCCCATAACTCTTTATAAGCTAGTAATAAGAAATCCCTAATCTTAGCCTTTTAGCCAAATGCTACACCATGTAAGAACATATCTAATCTTAGATATCCAACGTGGTGTAAACTATATCCTAGATTAACAACTATCAAATGTTCAACAATGTAAGCTTAAGATTATCTCTAATCTTAACTGCCTAACATGCTATAAATCATCCTAGATTAGTATATGCCAACTTTATAAGATATCTCTAATCTTGGCCATCCAACATGCTATAAATTATCCTAGATTAACATTTGTGAAATGCATAATATTATCTCTAATCTTAGTCATCCAACATGGTATAAATTATCCTAAGTCAACAATTGTTAAATCCTAAACTATGTAAGTGTAAGATTATCTCTAATCCTAGCCATCCAACATGGTATAAAGCATTGTACTTTGACATTTGCCAAATGCTAAACAATGTATACATAACATCATCTCCAATCTTAATTGTCTTGGTAAAATGATAAAAATAGGCAAATAACAGAGTGAATAAACTTATTTCATAGATAAAAAATGGATCCAATCAATCAGATCCTTAAAATCTATCATCCACATGGACATTTTTGTGGATATCAATTAAAAATAGCATTCTGAAAAATTAAATAGAAAAATGATATAAATAGTGGATAATGACTTCTTTTGAATGATATAAACCATTAATCTTCTTTGGCATTCCCAAAATAGGTGATCTATGAAAAATCATTGATTTGTTTTATTTCTCTATGTAAAAACAAAATCAATGGATGTGATTTTCAGCATATATATTTTAAGCTATAAGAATATGCTCTTGTAAATTGTTACCTAGACTATCTAAAGTATGTTGAACAAGAATAGAGTTTTATATCTTTTGAAAGAAGTCTACATATACAATTCTATATGACTTATATGGGATGGATAGGTAATCTACAAATTAGTGATCTTCACCCAAATTGGGTTTCTTAATCTACAATCTATGTGGGTAAAAAACGCTAATTAGTATTGGTTCCATGCTTAGATTAGATTGGATTCAATCCACTTATCTGTCTTGCCAGCACTAGTTGTCCAACATAGTATAAATATCCTTGATTTTCATTCGTAAGGGATGGCAATGGGTTAGGTTGGCTAGATTTTTGGCCAATCCTGGCCATGGCATTAGTTACTTTCTCTTGCCCTAACTCAACCCTAGCCCTACTCGGTCAAATAATTTTTTACCCTCGCCTTGTTCGGGTCACAATCTAGCCCTAAGCCTACTCTTTATGGGTCATTGGGGTTGGGTTCCCTACTTGACCCAAGCTTGCTACAAAACTTAAAGACTTTTTCCAAACCATAATGTACTTATAATGTTTAAAAAGAGCTTCTAACCCTATATTATATTATACTTCTACATGTATCTTTTAGAATTTTATCAATATTTTCTTGTTATTGTAAATTACAATTATCATAATGCCCTCATATTCCCATTTTGGAAAAATCTCATGTGAGGGCATTTTTATCATTTGAAATCAAGTATATAAGTTATTCAGACCTCTCTGCTTTTTCACCACTTATCCTAACACGACCTTGGTTCTCCTTGGGTCATAGACTTTTTGACCCTAGTTTTGCGCGGTCATAAATATCCTAGCCAAACCCCTTAATTGACCCGTCTCCTTTGAATATTCTTCTTTGGTTGGATTATTACAACTCATTTGGCCAATACTGAAAAGAAACGTTTCCACAGCGCACAAGAAGCCAAATTCATTTCACTCATTTATACATAAGTTGAATTAATTAGGGTCATGTATCTCTGCCACACCGCAACCTCTAACCAGGGAGGAAAGACATCTACATTTCCACCCTTTTTATCTTTTACAGAAAGTCTGTGAATGAATCCCACAGGAAGTCTCAAACAGCCTACAGCCAAACATGTCGCTGGAAATTCCCACTGACAAGCTAGGAGTGGAGAACTTTGACAAGTTCTTCAAAGAGTGGATATCCCACCAAGATCGCCACCTCCAAGAACTCAAAGCTGTTTCCAAAGAACTCATCAATGATGACAGTCAGGAAGGACGCCACAGTGCCTTGATATACAGTGTTTTGCAGCATTATTAGTATTGCTACCAGATAAAGTTCCAAGCAGCAAAATGTAACATCTTCGCTGTATAGATTCTCTCCCACATGGACCTGCACTCTCAAAGATGCTGTTCTATGGGCCCTGCGGTTGGAAGCCAACCATGGCTTTCCATCTTCTATATTCAAAAGTTGGCGAACATCTCCAATTCCAACTTGAACAGTTTGTCCAGGACTTAAATACTAGAGATTTGGGCGATTTGTCCCCGACCCAAGTGGCAAAATTTGACTAACCAGAGAAAAATGTTATTATGGAGGAGAAGGAGATAACCGAGACGATGGAACAGCTTCAGGTAGTAGTGGCGGATTCAGAAATGATGTACGAAGGAGGTGGATTTGGTCTTTAATAGTAAGAAAAAAGGCATTGGAGAATGTTAGGTTTGAAAAGATCTCTCACTGTTGATGACAGTCATGCATGCATTTATAGCATATTGAATGGGTACGAGGATAACCTTAAGAAGGATAAAAATGGGAAAATATAATACTGGAAACAATATTCAGTATCTATCAATAATACACCTCTTCAAGTTGAGTGTTCTCTGTAGTGTACCTTCAACTCACTTTGGTACCAAGAAATTCAAACCTGTCCCTGGGCCGCGGCCTTGTCAGAATGTCCACAATTTGGTCCTCGGCCGAGATGAATTGGACGGGTAACAATTGTTTCGAAACATGATCATGTCCAAAGTGGAAATCGACCTCCATATGTTTTGTATGGGCATGAAATACATGATTTGCAGCTAGGTAAGTGGCGCCTAAATTGTCACACCATGGAATTGGTGTGGCCGCAGTCAGACCGCCAAGTTCACAAAGAAGAGATCTGATCCTAGTGATCTTAACTGCGCAATTAGCAAAGGCCCTGTATTCGGATTCTGTTGATCAAATTTGAGCCAAGATAAACCCCAAAATGATGCAGCCTAATTTGCGTCACTAAATGCATGTCATAGCTGTTTTAGTGATCTTAAATGAATAATCCAATGGAGATGATATGAGGGTGATAACACAAAATGCGTTTAATAGCCATCCAATGTATGTCACTAGGATCTTGCATAAACTGACATACCTTATTGATGGAGAAGGCAAGATGTGGCCATGTGTTAGTACTGTAGAGAACCTACTATAGCACGGTATTATTCAGGATGTAGATATGAAATGCCAACAAAACGAGAAACTTTAGTACTGATTGCCATGGGAGTCGAGCACGGTTTCGAACTATCCATGTGGGACTTTTTTAGCGAATCACTGATATACTTTTGTGGCGATAAAAGATTCCGCCTGATCTTCAGTTTACTTCAATCCCCAGCAGTAACGTTAAGATCACCCATGTCTCTGACGGCCAACTCCATACATAATTCATCAATGATGTCGTTGATTATAGGAACAAGAATCCTTGTAAATCAGCTAGCAAAAACCCATTTGAAAGATCCAATTGATGTAGGGGCCCTCCATTTGAAACAGCCAAGGAAAGTACAGTGCAAATTGTAGTCGGTTTAATTACTACACTAAGTGTGTCTGTATACTCGATACCCTTTTCTTAAGAATATCCCTTGGCGAATAATTGAGCTTTCGGGCGTTCAATAGTGTCATCTGGTCGTAATTTAAACTGTAAACGCATTTGTTGCCAACCACATCCATGACTGGTTCATATTGCACAAGAACCCTGGTCCAGGGCTAGGATCTCTCTCCATTACAGTGCACCAAGACCCAATTTTCTAAGCTTTCATGTATCATGTAGGTTTAGCTTTAAGCCGATCTTCCATTTTAGCAACAAGATTGGCGTGTATAGAGTCAGACATGTGTCTGATGCATGGGATGAGTGTGACCAGTAGGTGGAGCCCTGATGGTTGCGTCCTTTAGATGCTACTGCTGCTGTGAGAATATAGGATCAGTAGAGACAAAAGGAATGCATATCAAACTCAAAATCAGCGTTATTATGTAAGCAAAATTTCTGAACAGATAATAGGTTCTTAGTGATGCTAGGAACATGTAAAATGTCAGCCATGTGAAGAGAACGAGATTTGGAAGGAAAAACTGAAGATACAAAATGGGAAATTGCAAACCTTGTCTTTTACCAGTCCTTACTTGATCTGGCCCTTGGTAATCTCCATGGATCGTGAGATTTTCCTAATCTTTGGTGATATGATGGTTGGCTCCAGAATCTGGAAATCACTGCTCATAATCACTGGATGTGGATGCAGCACATACAAAGTGAGCACTAGAACTAGGATTACGTTGGGTAGCATTATGTCGATGATAGCACTGAGCATGGTTTGTCGGATGGCAAATTTTGCACCACCGTCAATTGGTGGTGAGCATTGATGATGAACCATGGTGAGAATAAGAGGAGCCTCTGCCATGCCCTTGATAAGAATTGAAATTGGGCGAGCTGTTGTAATGAGATTTAGGAGGCGTATAGGGTTAGAGCCTTTAGCACGCCCCTTGAATTCCATGTAAGCAACATGGGCAGATGGGACGGGCTGAAGAGAATTTTTAATTCGCAGTTCATTGCATACCACTATACTATGCAGATAGTAGAAATTGGGAGATGGGGATTTAACTGATAAAGCAGCAAACATATCGTTGAAATCTCATTCAAGATTCGCATAAACAATGGAGTTGAATTGACCATTGGGAGTAGGACGGCCTGCAGCACTCAATTGATCCGCCCAAAGCTTGACTTTTTGAAGATAGGGGTCAGGGTTGTTGTAGTTGCATTTGAATTTTGAGTATGCGTTCTCATTAACCATGACAAATGCTTGCTCAAATGCAAGCCAAACAGATGTAGAAGATTTTGCACCCGACTAAATAAGTGAGAACTTCTTCCAAGCAGGATGTAATATCCAACTAAGGAGTTGATCCCTCTCAAGCAACATACTGCACTCCGGATTGAGAATTTCTTTACGGTTCGCATCCTTAATTGTGAGAGGCAGGCAAGATTAGTGCCAAAAGCTAGTCCTTGGACTCCATGAGTTAGAAGAATAGGATCCAAATGAGTTTTCCATAACGAGTAGTTACTGGACGTGAGTTGGATTGATGGATGATGGGTAGCATTATCAAGGCTCAGTTACATAATAACATTGATGGCAGGTGATGATGTAGGGGTCAATGAGACAGAGTATGCATGAGAAGACATGCTTGTGAAGATGAATAATGGGTGGGAATGGGTAAAAAGGGCAGCCCTGGTGCACAAAGCTCCCGCATATGCAGGGTCTGAGGAAGGTGCGGACCACAAGGGTCAATAGTATTCAGCTTTATCATGCATTTTGTAAGAGACTATTGCCATGCCTTGAACCCGTGACCTCAAGGTCACATGATGAGAATGGGTGATATGAAAAAAAGCTTGAGAGTTGAACTGGGAAAGATCACACAATTAGAAAAGTGGGGAGGATCTTCAACGCTGCTCTGATACCATGATAGGTATGAAATGATCTCTCAATGTTCTTGAGAGTCATGCATGTATTTACACCATATTTAATATGTAGAAGAATAATCCTCACAAGGGTAGAAAAGAAAAAATATAATACATGGAAACAATATTTAGTCTATATTGCAAATAGAGAATATACTGGCTAAGGTAGATGATCTGAATGGTGGTAATACTTAGGCCCCTACAGTCAGTGCAGTTCTTGATTGCCGCTGCCAAGTTGCATCTATGGCTTCATGAATGGGGGATGAGAAAGGATGCTGCTTAGGGCGCCATGGCTACTGCTTCGCTGCCTCTAGGAAAAGGAAAAGAGGCAACTAATCATATTTAAACACAAAGCAAGGCCATGAAACCATAATTTAAAAGCTCATAAGTGTTAGTTGCGGTTTATGCTACATTAAGAAATATGAACTAAATCAAACTAAACTAAGCTAAAATGAACTAGACTAGACTAGAACTAAAGAAGTGATTACCTTAGAGGTTGCCATTGAACCCCTACCCTTAGTTGAGATCCTTTCAAGCTTTTCCTTAGTTCCAAGAATCTCCTCAAAAGGCATTAGATACATAACTACTTTCTATAAAGTAGTTGTACTAGTTTTACTTTGGTCATGTGTACTTGAGTGTGCTTATTGTACTTGTTGTTAGGTACTTTCCTTTTATAGTGCAGAAATTTAGAAAGTTTAGCTAGGTTGATATGGGACTAAATTTCTTAGGTAGAAAAGGACATAAGTGGAAAGAATTTGTTCTATTGATATCATCAAGGTTGAAGATGGCTCCACACCAAAATATGGACCATTAAATTGCGATGCTATAATACTATGTTACATAAGATCAAGTTGATTCTATTGATGACTTGGGAAGATCTTGTGAGGTATTTTGCTTCCTTTCAAGTTCTTTGATTGATTGATAATATTCAAAGCTTTGATCATCAATGGGTAAAAGGTTTAAAACAAAATAACACTAAAGTTACTAACACATTAGACAAATTCAAGAAAAAGGCGTGAAAAGCGGCAAAAGATTTTATGTGAAATGCGAAAATTTAGTGCATCACATATTTTTAGAATATAGCATGAGTTAATTAATGCCATAGTTATGATTTAGTTTAATGCCATGATTTAGTTTATACACTAAACCTTTTGAAGAAAGATAGGATGAAACCATCCAATGAGTAGGAATTTGATAACCAGACAATATAAGACACTCAAAACATGATGAATAACTTAGATCTAGATAATTTATAAAATGAAAAAGAAAAAGGGGCGAGGTATACTTCTTCTCTAGCTCTAAACGGTGGAAGACATTAGCCATCCATGCCTTTGATTTGTAGAGCTTAGTTGGGGGTAACCCATTGGATTTTTTTCTTCTAATTGTTTGTTGGGCACATAGCGTAGTAATTACTCAAGTCTTTAAGATAGACGACTTCGATCATCATCATTTGGCCTCATGAGAAATTGCGTATCCATAATAAGTTTCTAACTGAAAGATAGATTGCTTGGGTCTTCCATAAGTTTCTAACCAGTCTTATATCATATTTCTGAATCGAATTTTCAAAGTTTCACATAGTTTTCACCTTGTTTAAAAACATGGTATCATACTCGTTTGTGAAACCCATTTTTTGTACCCAACCAATATATTCGATAATATAAGCTAAACAACAAATAAACAAGTAGGGCAAGGTTAACCCTCACTTCATTGTTGTAAGACAAATTTGGGTATGGAGCTCAGTTGATTGCTATTTTTCTATTAGTTTCCTTTTCTTTTTTCTTTTTTGGCCCTTTTGGGAGTGATGGCTATATTGATACCCTGTCGAGATTTATTTTTAATTTTATTATCTTTTACAGCAATGAGTTTGTTTGTTTTTTTTAAAGTTAATTTTATTGCAAGAAAGATCTTATAGCACGGCACTAAAAGGGCTAGACCTAAATCACATTCACAGCGAAGTCTCCATACAAAAACTAAAACAAACAGGTGTAGCACCATGATCCCATGTCAGACAATCTTATCAGGGCACTTCCAAATCCAAACTTTCATTTTAGCAAGTTCATTCGCATTATCGTTTGCAGATTGAGGAACCAGTCTGAAAGAGTCATTGTTGACTCCAATAGACTTAATCTCATCTAAAGCGTCCCAGAGTAACCAAGGTCCCGTATCAGGGCATGCAAGCCATCAATGAACATTGGCAGAGTCACCCTTGATCATGAGTGTTTGAAAACCATACTCCTGTTAAAATTTAGTTATTTAAAAGATAGTGGTTTGAGTGGCTTTGAAAGTTGGTTAGTGGTAGTTTTATAGGTTTTAGTGCTAAAAGTTAGTGGCAACTTTATGGGAGCTAGTGGTAAAAGTGATGGTTGTTTTATGGGAGTTAGTGGTAGAAGTTAGTAGTTATTTTATAAGAGTTAGTGGTAAAAGTTGTAGTTGTTTTATGGGAAGTTAGTGGGTAAAATTAGTTTGTTGTAATGTCTATTTATAGACTTTTACCAATTAAAGGAAGTGTGCTTCATGGTTTGCTTTTCATTTTGTTATTTTTCCTTCTATTATTCCTTTTGTTTTGCAACAGTGGTATTAGAGCCACCGTGAGGGAAAAGAGTGCTTGAGTGCAAAGAAAAAAAATTATGAGTGTCAAAATAGAAGTGAGATCCGTGAGTGAAGAAAAAGGTGAGAAAGTACAGCAGTAACTTTCTTCCATTGCAGTAGCAACGATTCATTCATGGCTTCAGAAAACTTTATGCAACCAGCTATTCCTCGCTTTGATGGTCATTATGACCATTAGAGCATGCTAATGGAGAACTTCTTAAGGTCCAAAGAATATTGGCAGGTTGTTGATGGCGGTGTAGCAGAGTCAGCGGCTGGTACAGTTTTGATAGATGCACAAAAAGCAGAGTTAGAAGCTTTGAAGCTAAAGGATTTGAAGGCAAAGAATTATCTTTTTCAAGCAATTGACCGATCTATCTTGGAAACAATTCTCAGCAAAGAAACTTCTAAGCAGATTTGGGATTCAATGAAGAAAAAATATCAAGGCTCGTCAAGGGTGAAGTGTGCATAGCTTCAAGCTTTGAGGAGGGATTTTGAGACTCTAAGATGAAAGATGGTGAGTCTATTACCAATTATTGTGCAAGGACCATAGGGATAGCAAAAAAAATGCGATTTCATGGTGAGAAAATAGAAGACATTGCTATTGTTGAAAAGATACTATGTTCTTTATCATCAAAGTATGATTATCTTATTTGCTCAATTGAAGAATCTAAAGATATAGATAAACTCTCACTTGATGAACTCCAGAGCTCCTTATTGGTCAATGAACAAAAGATGAACCGAATTTCAACTACAGATGAGCAAGCTCTAAAGGATTCTACCTTTACTCAATTCTCAAATTCTAGAGGAAGGGGTAGAGGTAGAGGTAAAGGAAGAGGAGGTCGATGCAACAGAGATGGAAGTAGGCAATATCAAAATTTCAAAGCTAATGATGACCAATTTCATGGCAAAGGCAAAGGACGAGATCAACGATTTGACAAATCCAAGGTAGAGTGCTTCAGATGTCATAAATTTGGTCATTATTGTTCCAAATGTTATACTAAATTGCCTAACGACAAAGAAAAAGGAGAGAAATTGAATTTTGTAGAAAATAAGGAAGTAGATACTTTATTGATGGCTTACCATGCCAACGAGGAGCCTGAATTAGATGTTTGGTACGTGGATATAGGTTGCAGTAATCACATGTATGGCAGTAAGTCTTCTTTTTCTTATTTAAATGAAGGCTTTCATTTTACTGTGAGTTTTGGTGATTGCTTTACTATGAATGTAATGGGAAAAGGTGATATCAACATAAGAACGAAGAATGGTTTTATAGAAGCAATTTCCAATGTTTTTTATGTTCCTGACTTAAAAAGTAACTTGTTAAGTGCTGGTCAATTGCAAGAAAAGTTTATGTAATAACTATTCAGAAGGATGCCTATGAGATATATAATCCTTTAAGAGGAGCTATTTCTATTTTTCAAATGAATTCAAACAGATTGTTTCCATTGAAGATAAAAAAATGCCCAATCTTGCTTAATGGTTGAAGTGAAAGATCCTTCATGACTTTGACATTTTCGCTATGGCCACTTGAACTTTGGCGGATTAAAAACTCTCCAACAGAAAAATATGGTGTTAGGACTTCCTCAAATTATCATTCCTTCTCAAGTTTGCGAAGAATGTGTTGTTGGCAAATAACATCGTTCACAATTCTCTCAAGGAAAGTCATGGAGAGCAAAGAATGTCTTGAAATTGGTTCATTCCGACATTTGTGGGCTGATAAATCCATCTTCTAATGGAGGTAAAAGATATTTAATTACCTTCATTGATGATTATACTCGAAAAACTTGGGTTTATTTTTTGCAGGAGAAATCAGAAGCTTTTAGTGCATTCAAAAGCTTCAAAGCACATGTGGAAAAGGAAAAAAGAAAAAGCATTAAAACTATTTGTACTGATTGTGGTGGAGAATATTGTTCAAAAGAATTTGAAGTATTCTATGATGAAAGAGGTATTCGAAGGGAGCTCACAACTGCTTATACACCTCAGCAGAATGGTGTATCTGAGAGAAAAAATAGAACCATCCTCAACATGGTGAGAAGCCTGCTAGAAAAAGGAAACATTCCAAAGAACTTCTAGCCGGAAGCAGTGAATTGGAGCATTCATGTGTTAAACAGAAGTCCTACTTTTTCTGTTCAAAGCATGACACCTGAGAAGGCTTGGAGTGGGCGCAAACCAAGTGTGGATCACTTCAGAATTTTTGGTTGCATTGCTTATGCACATCTTCTAGATGAGAAAACGAAGAAGCTTGACGATAAGGGTGAAAAGTGCGTCTTTCTTGGCATAAGTGAAGCTTCCAAAGCATATAAATTATACAATCCAATCACACAAAAGATTATAATCAGCAGAGATGTTGTCTTTAATGAGGAGAATACATGGAACTGGAACAAAAATGCTTCAAGGCAGCAGCCTATTTCAATCACTTTTGATGAAGGTGAAGACAAAATTGAACAGCAAGAGCAATCCCCTGTTGCAGACCAGCAACCTCAATCTTCTGGTGAAAATTCAACAGCAGTTGAGCATATTGATGATGTTCAGCCATGCCCAAGAAAAAGGCCAAACTAGATGATGGATTATGTAAGTGGAGATGACTTATCTGATGATGATTCAATTGCTCATTTTTCTTTGTTTGTAGATTGTGATCCTTTAACATTCCATGAAGCTGTCAAAGATGAAAAATGGCAAAAATCCATGAATGAGGAGATTCAATCAATCGAAAAAAATAATACTTGGGAGTTGTCATATCTTCCAAGTGGGCAAAAGTCCATTGGTGTGAAATGGGTTTATAAAACTAAGCTTAATAAGGATGGTGGAATTCATAGGTATAAGCTTGTCTCGTTGTAAAATTATACAAGCAAGAATTTGACATTGATTACAAAGAGGTGTTTGCTCTAGTTGCGAGGCTTGACACTATTCGATTGGTATTATCTATGGTGGCCCAAAACTCATGGTCCATTTATCAATTAGATGTGAAGTCGGCATTTTTGCATGGTGAGTTGCAAGAAGAGGTGTATGTTGATCAACCTCTTGGATATGTGAAACCAGGTAGTGAGAATAAGGTATACAAACTAAAAAAGGCATTATATAGACTAAAACAAGCATCAAAAGCTTGGTATAGTTGTATAGATGCTTATTTTTCTAAAGAGGGTTTTGATAAATGTCCTTATGAGCATACACTTTTTACAAAACATGGTAGTAATGGAAAAATGCTTATTGTATGTTTATATGTAGATGATCTGATATATACTGGTAATGATAAAGTCATGATTGATGCTTTTAAGAAGAATATGATCGCTGAATTTGATATGTCAGATTTGGGCTTGATGCATTTTTTCCTTGGTATTGAAGTGTGCAATCATCAGGTAGTATTTTTATTTTACAAAAAAAATATGTTCTTGAGATTTTGGACAGGTCCAAAATGAAGGATAGCAATTTAGTTTGTACCCCAACTAAATGTGGCTTAAAGTTGATAAGAGATGATGGAGGGAAGAAGATAAATGCTACTCTTTACAAGCAGATAGTTAGAAGCTTGATGTATCTAACTTCAACAAGGCTAAACATCATGCATGTTGTTAGTTTAATAAGTCGATATATGGAGAATCCAACAAAGAATTATCTCTTACCTGCAAAAAGGATCTTTCGTTATTTGAAAGGTACAATTGACTTTGGAATTTTGTATAAAACAGGATCAAAAGAAAATTTGTTTGCTTTTTCTAATAGTGACTATGCTGGAGATCTTGATGATAGAAAAAGCACATCTGGTTTTGTTTTTATGATGAGTTCTGGAGCTGTATCATGGTCATCAAAGAAACAACAAATTGTTACTTTGTCAACTACAGAGGCCGAATTTGTTGCAGCAACATCTTGTTCATGTCAAGCTATCTAGTTAAGGAGATTGCTTGAAACACTTCAAAACCACCAGCAAGGTCCAACAACAATCCATTGTGACAATGTTTCAACAATCAAGATTTCAAAAAATTTAGTTTTACACGGAAGGAGCAAGCACATAGATGTTATATATCATTTTTTGCGTGATCTTTGCAATGCTGGTATAATTGATTTGGTATTCTGTAAAAGTGAAAATCAAGTAGTTGACATTATGACTAAACCACTCAAGAAAGTTGTGTTTGTGAAGCTTCAAAGGATGCTAGGAGTATGCTCTTCAAATGATGTTGTTTAAGGGAGGGCATAACAGAATTGTCAAAGTTTTTTTTTTTTTTCATAAACTGATTTCTGTAGATATCAGTTTAAGGGAGGATGTTAAGATTTAGTTATTTGAAAGATAGTGGTTTGAGTGGCTTTGAAAGTTAGTTAGTGGTAGTTTTATAGGTTTTAGTGGTAAAAGTTAGTGGCAACTTTATGGGAGCTAGTGGTAAAAGTGGTGGTTGTTTTATGAGAGTTAGTGGTAGAAGTTAGTAGTTATTTTATAAGAGTTAGTGGTAAAAGTGGTAGTTGTTTTATGAGAAGTTAGTGGTTGTTTTATGGAAGTTAGTGGGTAAAATTAGTTTGTTGTAATGTCTATTTATAGACTTTTACCAATTAATGGAAGTGTGCTTCATGGTTTGCTTTTTATTTTGTTATTTTGCCTTCTATTATTTCTCTTGTTTTGCAACAACTCCTTACATAATTTCACCCCAGCTAACACGACCAAGATCTCCATTGTTTGCATTACAGACACCAACAAGAGCTGCAGGGTCAAAAATTGTTTTGGCATTGGAATCCCTAAGGAGTCCTAATCCAACAAGATCAGGGTTGACAATTGAAGCCCACCTGTATTGAGTTTAAACTCACCGACAGAGGTGGATTCCACATGTTTTTCTTTCCTCGATATCCCAAACCCAAGAATGACAGGCCAGTTTCTACTTGTTTCCTTTGTGGAAGTTACTTCAAACTCTATTAGTGAGAGCCCAACCTACAACATAATATTTCAATCATCTATGTTTAATATAAACGAAGGTGTCTTCTGGTTCTGGAAAATTCTTTTGTTTCTTTCTAACCAACCATTCCACAATAGTGTCAAGAAGTAAAGCTACGAGCAAATCTTAGGTCATTTTTTCTTTTTTTTCACACTTGAGGATTTGCCATTGGTCCAGAAGCTGATCAAAGGAGCCTAGCAACACCAATTGACTTGAAATTTATCAGGAGCTATTTGGTATGGTTGCATAAAAACTAAAGCCCAGCTAAAAGCAGCCATTTTAAGAACAACGGGGAATGAAACATAATGAAAACATTGTCTTGCTTCCATTGACCTTGGGAGCACCCTAGCTGAGTAGGTAGGGGCAACAGAAAAATTTCCCAAAGATTCCCACAATATTCTATCATTTTGGGAAGGGACGATGAAATTTTGCTCTAAAAGCTTCATTAGCGGATCAAGCATGAGGGTTTTAAACTGGTACAGAGGTCTTGGAAGTTTCAGGTCCCACTCGAGCTAATTCCAATTAAGATTCATCTTACTTTTGGCATTGCAGACCCTGCTTACTGCTGCTTTAAATATACTTGGGAACCAAACTTTGGGCATGTTATCCCCACACCACAATTGGCTCTAGAAATGTGAAGCCCTAGGCTGATGAGGGCAGGCCAAGAGAAGGCTGGCAGGCTTCTAGGCCGGGGTGAGGGACAGAGAGTTAGTCCCACATTGCCTGGGGAGAGGAAATTGGGCTGTTTATAAGAGTTTGGGGAACTCTAATGGTCACAACGCATTTTTTCCTAGAAAACTTAGGAAGAACAAAACTGTGAGGGGTGTATGGGCACCCCAAAGCAGACAATATTGTGATTGTTGGAACCCCGGGTGTTACAAGAAATCCACCAAATCCCATTCCTAACTTTGAATATAACAAATTCCTTGAAAGAATCTAGCTCTTCCAGAATGTTTCTACACAGAGCAGAGCCATTTTGAGCTTCCTGTCTTTTAGCTGACCAATGGCAATCAGGCTAATATGTAGCCATAATTAGTTGGTGCAAAGTCCACCACTATTATCAGCTGTAAATCTCCAAAACCACTTGGTTAGCAACGCCCCATTCAATGTAGCTAACTTCCTGACTCCCACACCACCAAACTTCTTCGGCTAACACTGTTTCCCAGTTGATCAGATGAAACTTCTTTACATCAGATGATCCGTCCCACAAAAAGGTCCATTCTCTCTAGCTCCCCAACAATCTTAGCAGGACATCTAAAGAGATAAGGAAGTAAACCAGCAGGTTAGAGACGGTGGCCTTAAGAAGCACAATTCTTCCCCCAAGTGCAAGGTAGCTCTTCTTGTCCCCTACCAATTTCTTGTGAAATCTATCAATCGCCGGAGCACAAAGTGGGGCAACAAGTTGATCAACAAACAAAGGTAACCCCAGGTATGAATTACTAAGGTAACAATAGGGAAGCTCAGTCGCTCAGCCACCATTCCTACCGGACTTTCCTCCATGTTTAACCTAATAACCACATACTTGTTCCAAATGACCCACTGTCTAGTAATCATTTTAAGCATCTCAAAATCCTTAATCCTCACACCTTGGCCCTCACTATTGGCTCCAATAATAAAGTGTAACGTCAACATATTGAAGGTGTGACACCTTCAGCAAGGTCCCTCTAGGAGAAAAAAGTACAAAACAATTTACTAACACAGCACTCTCCATTATCAGGTGGAACACCTCATCCATCAGTGTAAACAAGGTCATATTGCATCACCTTGCCTACGGCCCCTTGAACCTTTAAAGAAGCCACAGGGGGTCCCATTCACGAGTACAGAGAATTATGGAGAGCTCATGCCTTTGCATCCATTTCACTGTTTGTTAGGAAATTTCATCCTTTTCGGCACTTTAAGAACAACCTTCCACTCCACTCCATCAGAAGCTTTCTTCGTATCCAATTTGCATAACAACCCCCAAGTTTCACTTCTTCATACTGTCCATACATTCATTAGCCACAAAAGGACCATTCAGAATGTTCCTGCCAATTACAAAAGCTGTTTGCTCATGAGAGACAACAAAGGCATACTAATCTTCAGCCTATTAGCAAGGACTTCAGATAGAATTTTGAAATAGATACCAGTCAAAGAAATAAGCCTAAAATAGCTAGATCCTCAACTTCCTGTTTCTTAGGAATAAGAAAAACGAAAGAGCCTCCAATATGGTGATTAATATGAGAACCTTGGCGAAAATGTTTAGAGAAATTCAAAAGTCATTGGTCATGAAATCTCAACACTCCTACGTGACTTTCATGCCAAAACCATCATGTTCACATGCCTTTAATCCATCACTCTCAAAAATAGCTTTCTCAAAGAATTATGAAGGGAACTACCTAGGAATATTATCTTAATTCCCAAATCTACTAGAAATTCCCCCAATAAGTAACACCTCAATCCCATATTAAACTTTGGCATTGAAAAAAAAAAGATATAATAGCCTCAATTTTTAATCTTAAATTAGTGATAAAATTAAATAAATTAAATTAAAAATTTTATTCATAGAATTTGGTCTGAAAACTGAAAAACTAGAAAGTATGCGTCAATAGGATTCCAACGACATAAAGAACGCAGAAACGGAGCTCAAACGGAAAAGTTATGAGCCATTAAAGATAGAGGGGCAAATTAGTAATTTAGAGGGGTGAAACACAAGGGGCTGTTTTGATAACGGCACCCCTTCCATCCTCCCCTATCAGATCCGATGATTTCGTCGAAAAAATAGTTGGAGGCAAGGTGTATGAGGGAAGAGTCCCCTTCCTCCTCCCAACACATTTCCTTCTCCAGTTGCCCCTGCTCCGTTTAATCTCCACTAGACAGGGGCGTTGGCATGGACGGTGCAGTGGCGACCACTGGCAACCCAGATCCAACTCCCCATCGGCAGACCCAGGTAATGTCCCCCATCCTCTTGTCTTTCTAAACATTTCCTAGCACCTTGTCCTCAGATCCAGACCGAGTCTGATTCCATCGGCCTGCTAAACGACGGTGAAAATAGGAACTTCATGTACCCTACAGAGATTATGAAAATAGGTTGATGAAACATTGTTAGATTAGGGATCAGACCGTACATCTACATAAGAAACCTACAAACAAACCCTTTAACTTTGAGGTGGATTCAACGGTGGACAACACCGAAAATCACGAAGAACAGTATGTAGGAGATATTTAGGAACGTGAGAAAAATTGAGAAAAAACCTTAGTTTTTGTCAAAATTAATCAAAAGGGATGATAAAAATGGAAACTACATAAAATTTTGAGCAAAATGGTGTAAAAATCCCGATGATTGCTAGTACCAGCTCCTGCGTTGGCGCCCTGGCACTGACGTTGGGATGTCGAGCAGGACGCAGCATAGGCTGTGCCTTCGTGCACTCACATGGTGCATGTGGGCCCTATCACTGACGGCTGGGATGCCCGGCGTCTTGGCGACTGAGACGCACACGGGAGTGCGTCCCAATAACTAGAATGTACACGACGCATCCCACTGCATGTCCTGGGGTTGTTGCGTCTTGGTGAAGCTGGTTTATGCCAATGTAAACCAGACCTAGATTTAACTTAAAAACTTACAATTGACCATGTTTAATTTAGAAAAATTATAAAATAGTATTATGGTATTGACAGGTACATCTGAACGTTTAAGATAAGGAGATTATACGCTCGAGTTGAGTGACCTTACATTAAGGTAGTCACAATATTTAATATTTTATTTTGATCTTAAAACCTTGCATCATCATAGCATTATGATTGACTATGATTTAAATTGCATTGTTTAAATTAGTCAAAAATTTGTAAAACTCAAAATTTTATATATTATGATTGATATTTGATTTCGACAATATATTGAATGGATTATGATTGATGATTTCAAGAGATCAATATTACATATTTATGCATAATTAGAAATTTTCTCTTTTTATTGCACCACTGAAACTAGTGAGTTTTTATAAGAAAAGTGGAAGCTTGGTGGCTGGTCTATTAAATAAATAATTAATAGACTCTTTTTAATTTGGGATTATTATTATTATTATTATTATAAAAAAAGGTATAAAAATCCGGGGTGTCACAAAATAAGAAAGAGAGGTAGAAAACATTCTTAGGAAAATGAAACAATATTAGGGAAATGAACGATTTAAACTTGATTTTAAGTCTTCTAGTTTTATTGAAGTAGTTAGGATAAAACACACCGTTGTTGATGCTTGAGTAACGGTGTTGAGTACATAGCAATCTTCTTGGCTATTCTCTCTTAACGCTATCATGGAATGTAACCTCATGGCAAGTTGCCATGTTGCTTCACATTTTCATGGTTGGCCCTACGTCTCTAATCCAACTTGCTCATCTAACTTCTCCATCTTTGGATGTTCAACTCTAGAGATATTAGGTGTGAATTTGAATTGGATGATTCTATCATTTAAAAAGTTTATTTAATCAGTGGAAATAGATGGTTAGAAGCATTGTATAAACAAAGATTCATATTCGATGAGCAAACATTCATTATTCCCAATGCTAGAATATTAGAATCATCACAATTTTGGGTCTAAAGATCTCCTAAAGTCAAAGAAATTAGATCACCTGGGTGGATCAAGAAACGTGGGCCCATCTTGTAATATTTGCCAAATCAAACTTGAGAGGAGCATACTTAAGGTTAAATTCGTTAGGATCGATATACCATCTATACGTAGCGGGTTGCATGCATCATTAGGTAATACTTAATCGTCCATTTAAATAATCCCGCTATTGCATCTACAATCTAAATACTCCAGAATTTGAAAATTTTATTGCTGAATCTGTTGGATGTTGGCTTTGCTAAACTTTCACCCGCAATATGATGTGAGGAAAATAAGAAGAGAAAGCACTAATGAAAGAAGAAAAATTTCTCTCAAATTTACTTAAGAACAATTACAAATACAAGGTTGCTACCTTTACAAGACTCACTCCCTCACACTCTCACTCACTCCTCACTCCTCACTCACCTCTTTCTTTCTTCTTTCTCACTTGCTTATAAATGAGGAAGGCACATCTATTTATACTTGTCCTCCGCTTGCCACCTCTTCAATGTGTGGTAGAGATTATTCCAAGTGTCTTTAATCTAATAGTTAACACTTTTCTAGAAATTACAACTTAAATCTTCGACACAACTTCATAAATATCTATCTTAGATATTTCTAAAGATTAATATAGATTTGTTGACTTTTATACACTTTCTAGAACATAGGCCTTATAGGTCATGGGCCTTTTGTGTAAAACTTAGGGCTAAGCCCATAACCGAAAGAAAAAGGGATAAGATGAGCCCACCCATGTCGCTGGCCCGGGTAAGTGGGCCCACACATACGCTTTTGGTTTACTTCCAATATATCCCCCCTTAAACTAAAAGCTTCTTCATTCCAAGCATAGTCCTCAGCTTGATAAATGTGTCGGTGGGCAATGCTTTTGTGAAAATGTCAGCTACTAGCTCTTTAGTATTACAGTACTCCAGCTTTACTCTTCTTTGCTTCACTTGGTCTCTCAAGAAGTGATACTTTATATCAATGTGCTTGCTTCTTCCATGTTGTATTGAATTTTTGGCAAGCTCAATGGTAGACTTGTTGTAGATATATATAGGCATAGAATCTTCTTGAGGATGATCTAACTGCTTTAAGAAGTTTCTCAACCAAACTGCTTCACAGACAGTAGAGGAGGCAACCACATATACAGCTTCGCATAATGATAATGCAACTATTTCTTATTTCTTAGATATCCAAGTAAAGGCAGTTGTCCCAAGGTAAAATACATAACTTGAAGTACTCTTTCTTTCATCTTGATTTCCAGCCCAATCACTATCTGAATAACCAAACAAAGTTACATCATCCTTGTAAGAGTAAAAGAGGCCAAAGTCCAACATACCTTTTATGTATCTTAAGATCCTCTTTGCAGCCAACCAATGTGACTCTTTTGGTGTTTCCATATTCTTACTCAATAGTCCAACACTAACACAATATCTAGTCTTGTGATTGTGAGGTACCTTAAGCTTCCAATTAAACTCTTGAAAAGAGTAGAATCTATGCTCTTCCCTTCTCCTTCTTTTGTTATCTTTAAACCCAATGAAAGATGCGTATTTACTTCATTGCAATTACTCATTCTAAAATTTTCAAGTAAATCTCTAGCATACTTCTTTTGAGATATGAAAATACCATTAAAATTTTGACATACCACAATTCTAAGGCAAAATGACATAAGACCAGAGTCTGTCATCTCGAACTCCTTGAATATAGCTTGCTTGAACTCCCGAATAATCCTTTTGGTTATTTCCTATGAATAATAGATCATCAACATACAGACAAACAATAAGTATCTCATTGTGATCATTCTTCTTAATATAAATGGCTTGTTCATTATCTGTGTTTGCTTCACTCCAATTCCATGCGTCATCTTCTCTAAAAATTACATCTCTACTTACCACTACTTTTTGTGTAAGTGGATTGTAGAGTTTGTATGCGTAGGACTTCTTGCTATAGCTAATGAAGAGGCACTTCTCTCCACGATCATCTAGCATCTTTCTCTTTGCTTTAGGTACTTGAGCATACACCATGCACCCAAAGACCCTAAGGTGTGTCACACTTGGCTTATAGCTACTCCATGCTTCTTGTGGTGTCTTATTCTTTACACTCTTTGTAGGACACCGATTAAGAAGATAAGTTGTATATGCTACAGCTTCAATCCAAAAATTCTTCGGTAAGCTTTTCTCCTTGAGCATGGTTCTTGTCATGTCAAGGATGGTTTGATTCTTCCTTTTAGCGATGCCATTTTGTTGTGGCATGTACGCTGTTGTAAATTGTTGCTTAATGCCATTCTCCTTATAATAACTTTTGGAACTTATTAGAGGTATATTCCTCACCTCTATCAAATCTTAATATCTTAAGTGAATGACCACTTTTAACTTCAACATGAGCTTTGAAACTTTTAAAAATAGTAAAGACAATAGATTTTTCTTTCATGAAATAGACCCAAAGCTTTTTACTAAAATCATCAATAAAGGTGATGAAGTATCTGTTACCTCTAAATGAAGCAGGCTCGATGGGTCCGCAAATGTCGGTGTGTACCAGGTGTAGAAGATCTGCTGCTCTCCAAGATCTTCCACTATGAAAAGGGGCTCTTTGCTGCTTGCCAAGAGTGCAAGACTCGCATACGTACTCTGGCTTCTCTATATTTGGCAATCCTCATACCATGCTCGATGTAAATAATAGCTTATGTCCATTGAAATTGAGATGGCCAAAGCAGAGATGCCACTTCCATGATTCGTCCTTAATGCTTCCATACAAACACTCTTTGAGGCTTGTATTAATATGGAAAGGAAACATTCTATTGGGTGTCATTTGAACTTTTGTAATGAGTCTCCCTTGTGTATTCATTAAAGAGAGACACCCATCCTCTATGTGTATTTTGTACCCTTTCTCTAAGAGTTGCCCAATATTAAGAATATTGCTTCTCATGTTGGGTACAAAATATACATTTGAGATATATTGGGGAGCACCATTCTTTTGATAAATTTTAATTTTGCCCTTACCTTTCATGGGTACTTTGGATGTCCTTACCTTTCATGGGTACTTTGGATGAATCTCCAAGGCTGACATTGCCATGAACATCTTCAATCAAATCTTCAAAGAGTTCCTTCTTGTCGCACATATGATTGCTTGCTCCTGAGTCAAGATACCATACATCTTATTAATTTTGTGTCTCCTTTTGTGCAATCAAAAGTGTGACATCTTCTTTCATGCCTCTAGATGCTTCTGCAAAATTAGATTGATGATTTTAATTACCTAGTTAGTTGCTCCAACACTAAGATGCATAATGCCCAGTCTTTTTGCAATTATAATATTGGACAATTCTTCTATCTCCACATCCACGACCATGAGTAGATTTGCCTCTACTCATTCCTCTTCCGGTGTTGGTGGGCTTCCATTGATTTTGCTCATGATGTTGATAACCTCCTCTCCCACGGCCCCTTCCACGATTGCCACTACCGATGCCTCCACGTTGAGACGACCACCCCTTTGATCATTTAGAGTCAATTTTGACTCAAGTGCTTGCTCCACTATGGCTAGGAAGCTACTCTTTATCATACGCTGCTCATTCACTTGAAGTAATCCCATTAGCTCTTTGACTGTGAGAGTATCCAAATCTTTGGATTATTTGATGGCCACAACCACATGTTCAAATTTGGTTGTGAGGGATCGCAATATTTTCTCTATTACACGAACATATTCAATCTTTTCTCCATTTCTTTTTAGGTTATTAACAATAACTAATAACCTTGAGAAGTAATCAGAGATAGACTCACCTTCTTTCATATGAGCAGCTTCAAACTTAGCCCTTAAAGTTTGTAAATGAACCATTCTTTTCTGATCAACACCCTTGAAGTAGGTGCTTAGAATCTCTCATGCTTCCTTGCTTGACTTCGCTTCTGCGATCTTCTCAAATGTTGATTCATCTACTCCTTGATAGAGTAAGAATAATGCCTTCTTATCCTTCTTTGCTCCTTAAGATTCTTCCTTTGATCTTCATTATAGGAATCTTTTTGCTAGGTAGTGGGCTCCTTATATCCATCAGCAATAATGCCCATAAATCTTGTGACCCAAGCAATGCCTTCATTTGAATCTGCCATCTTTCATAGTTGTCTTTCAACAACTTGAGAATTTGAGTTTGCACCAAGTTGGAAGACATCTTGGATGTGAGATGAGGGACAAAATTTCAGCAGAACTCTTGCAACCCTGAACCTGTTTTTGCTCTGATACCACTACGTTGGATGTTGGCTTTGCTAAGCCTTCACTTGCAATATGATGTGTGAGGAAAATAAGAAGAGAAAGCACCAATGAAAAAAGAAAAATTTCTCTCAAATTCATTCAAAAACAATTACAAATATAAGGTTGCTACCTTTACAAGACTCACTCCCTTATGCTCTCACTCACTCTTCACTCCTCACTCCTCACTCCTCGTGTACCCCTTTCTCTCTTCTTTCTCACTTGCTTACAAATGAGGAGAGCACATCTATTTATACTTGTCCTCCACCTACCACCTCCTTAATGTGTGATAGAGATTATTCCAAGTGTCTTTAATCTAAGGGTTAACACTTTTCTAAAAATTACAACTTGAATCTTCCACACAACTCCATAAATACCTATTTTAGATATTTTTAAAGGTTAATATAGATTTATTGACTTTTATACACTTTCTAAAACATAGGCTTTCTAAATTATGGGCCTTTGGTATAAAACTTAAGGCCAAGCCCATAACTGAAAGAAAAAGGGATAAGATGGGCCCACCCATCTAACTGGACTCACATATATACTTTTGGTTTACTTCCAACAGAATCTTCATCCTCATATGTTTCCACGGTTGCTTCGACCAACATCACTAGGTGGATAACATCATGCAGGTCCCAACCGCGAAGGTTTTGGTGCAGTATTGATAGAACGAAGTCTTTAATGAAAATAAGAGCGTCTCCTTCCACGGTACGACTGTACATTGCGATTGGCGATAAGAGTATGTCTTGATGCTCTGACGATCTGACATATCTTAAAAGGGTGAGCACTGAATGTGTCTTGTTCACGTACTTTTGATCTTAAACTCTGCGAGGAGAGATCTATTTGATCTCTCTTCACTTTTGTATGACTGTACCTAAGTTTATATTGATCTTAATTTGAACAAAACTAGTTCATAAAATACAATTTACGCTCGATCAAAATAAGCAGAAGTCTCCTATTTCAGAATGAGAAATGATAGTATATTGTGAGACGTAGCGAGTTGTTACACTGCTTCCCACTTTTGCATGATGGCCTCCACCTTTGGCTGATCAGACCCGTTCATCTAATGTGTTTAATTTTGAATGACTATTACTCCAAAAACAGAAAGGATGGATGCGCTTGAAAACGTTGTTCAAAGAGTAGTCCATAATCAATGAATAGAAACACAACTTTCGTATGTTAAAAATCATGCAGTCACGCCTTGATGTTTGGGTTCAAGCCAAGAAAGTAGATGAAATAGTCCGACCAACCAAAGTTCAAAAGGAGGCCATCATGCAAAGTGGGGGTAAGTTAACTCCAGCGACTTGCTGTAGTGGTCATAATTTTGAAATATTAATTTTTTTTTTTAATATCATGATAGAAGGGTAAGGTAACGCAAGAGTGTCCATTGAAATCCCATTTCTTTTTTTCAGCAAAGCTCCTGAAGTGGGCTAGACGGCTTTTCGCGTCCATTAATATCCTTAAAACATTGAGAAATGAAAACACTTCATAATTGCTAAACTTATGCATTTCTACATATCCATTTTAAGAAATACACAATTTATATCAGCCCCGAGCAGGTATGCTCACTTGCACTGACACACACAAGTAAAACACGTCTCTATTAATTTTTTTTAAAAATGCTATCCCAACTGAGTTTAGGGACTGATTGCAAAACCTTGCATAGTTAAGTCTGACCTTTGGATCATCTGGCTCGTTCATCTTATTTGGCCTCTTATATTGAAGCTCTCTACAAAAAATCACGCCTATTAAATGCTTGTAACTGCAAGATTTTTTAGTTGAAAATTCAATAGTTATAAATAAAAGGTTAAAATGATAACTAAAATAATTCCAATGATCTTGAATTTTGGTGTCTAGCCAATTTAAGAGAAGTCGAACAAATTGAATAGGCTAGATAATCCAAAAGTGGGGCTTAGCCAAATGAGGTTTCGGACTCGTCCCGAAACTCAGTCCGTTAACATCTCCCTGTCTCGGTTATTTATTTATTTATATTTGTAACTGAGTCTCATGAAACTAAGAAAAGAAACAAAAAAATTGCAAAAGAGACTCTAAGACGACCTGAGAAACAACTTTTCCACTAGACTTTCAGCGACAGACCTCCCCATCGGGCACAGCATCCCTTCTCATCCCCCACTCGTGAAGCCTCAGATGCAACTCCACAGCAGCAATCAAAAAATGAATGGCCTGAAGCGGCAGAAGAATCTGGACTATCCCCCTAAGCGTCCTCAATCGTAGATCATCCGCCCTCTTCAAAATACTCTCCAACCCCTCTTTCTTAGGCCTCAATGCAGCATCCACTGATTCCTCGACACTATTGTCCAATTGCACATCTTGGTCTGTCATCTCCGTAACCGCATTTGATAACTCCATCATAGTAGAATCCGCCACTGTTTCCTGCTGCTTTGCCATCTTATCAGATATTTCATTTTCCTCCCTAATAATATTTCTCTGCAAAGTATCAACTTCAACTAGTTGGGTCGCAGATAAATCGCACAAATCTCCAGTTATTAGCCCACGGAGCAAATTATCAAGTTGGCTTTCGAGTTGTAAACCAGATTTCGAATACAGTAGATGAAAAGCTATAGTGAGTCTCCACCCACCAATCCAGAGAAAAGCGTCTTCCAGAGTGCTTGTCCATGAAGGAGAAAACATTAATGTAATGTTTTTTCTTGCCGATCTTGTTTTTCTTTGATAGTAGAACTCATAGTGTTGAATGACCCTGCTTATCAAAGATGTAAACCGTCCTTCCTGGTTGTCGTCGTGGGGGACCTCTCTGGACGCGGTTTTGAGTTGTTGTAGATAGTGGCCTTGTTACAATCCATTCTTCGAAGAACTTCTTGAAGCTTTCTATGTTTTGGACAGCGTCAGTGCTGGGAGTTGGCATGTTCGACTGTTTTGGAGGAAGAGATGGGAAAGATTAAGGAGGTGGAGATGCTGTTCAAAATGAGGATGATGTAAAGCTATATATAGTAGTGAAAGTGGCGTGTAGAAGGGGTTGATGAGTCCACTGAATCTTGAGGAAATTGACGGTGAAGAAAACGAGGAATGAAAAATGTGACTCTGGTTGTACATAGAGGAAATGCTTATTGTCGTATTGGCAAAAGGAACTGGACAATCTTAAAGGAGGATTACGAGTGTAAAAATAGCCCGCGCAACAAGAAGTTTGTGGTACCTAATCCCATCGTCTAAATAAATCAAATAATTTCCCTCTTATTTTTAATATTTTAACGTTTACAGAGCAACGTCAAAGCAGAGAATAGGAGAAAATGCTCTTTGACTTATAGCAAATGGTCCCTTCTTTTACCTCTATTAAGAAACAATAGTCCATCCTCCGAACCTTAAGAATAAATCAATAAGTAAAATACTTAGAGTAGACAATAGGACAAAATGCCCTTTGATTCAGCCATTAACAAGTAAGAAAGAGAGATGAATTTGGCTTAAATGAACCCTAATCTCAAACCCGTTAGTCTCTACTATCTTTTTCTTTTCCTTATATTAAGCAAAGGGGCAGCCCCAGTTCACGAAGTGTAACACCCTAGGTTTTTAAGACACATTTATTATTATTATTATTATTATTATTATTATTATTAACATCATTTTTAATAAGAGCATTTAGGATCCCATGAGAAAAGTTTTATTTATCACTTTACAAAAACATCTCTTAAAAACTCCAAGTGTTATTTTTCCTTTCTCAAAATGTCACACATATACTTTAAAACGTAAATAAAATTTTATGATAATAGATTTAAAACAATATTCGTATCAATCAACGTCAAATGAATCAGCGTCTTTATTTTGAATCAAATAAATATCCAAAACACAATAATAATATGGCCCATGGTCTATCCATCATAACATCCCATATAAATGTCTAACATATGTCTAAACATCTCAATCAGCTCCATAAAATAAAAGTATACAGTCCATAATTAAATTCAAATAATAATCCTATTTATTGACACACATCACTGTCTAAAATTCTAGGAAAAAAAATCTCCTGCAGCTCTCACGGTTTCTCAACGGCCTTGCCTTTTCTGTTATCGAGCTCGAGATCTAAGGCATTGCAAAACAAAGCAATGCCTCAGCAAGTTATCGCTTGTGTAGGTACATAGACAATTAATGTAATAAAATAAAATAAACGAATAACAGTACTGATAAAATAAAATTCTATCATCTATGAAGATAAAAGTATCATAAGTCATGCCAACATAATGCCAATTTATTCCATATGCTAAAACATGCATTTCACGGAGTTAAAACATGACATGCATCAATCTAAATGAGCATACAATAAAAATAAGAGCACCCTAAGGTAATGGGCCCCACAACATTGCATTAATATCACTGATCATGAGTTCTCATAGCCAACCTCTGAGTGTCATCACACTCAAGCATACCATCCATAACCATGCTCATCATACACGCACACATAATAAGAATATGGGCCGTCATGCCGCAGTGGCAACCTTCATGGGTTTCAACCACCGCTACTCTCCGTCGACACCATAACGGGAGACTTAGCGTCTGTCCCCATGGAAAGGCCTAGACCGGTAGTGTGGACTATCCATGTTACCAAACCCCTATCGAATGTCATCTATGGGCAGGTGTCTATTATATCACAATATCATCACATCATAATCTTGGAGGGTGGGTGGCCGGCCCTATCCCTCCTAGCGTGACACCCACCGGGTGAGAGCACCCGTCATCAAATATAAAAAACACAGAAATCATATGTATATGCTAAAACTCAAGAGTACTCGTAACTCGCAATCCCCAAGGCATGCCCCTCATCTTGGGGTTAGCTTATAAAATGACCAACTAACAAGCCTTTATTCTTATTTTCATGCAAATTCATGCATTTTCAATATATAATAAGAAAGAAGTCTCCATTTAAGCATAATTAATTAATATCATGCTCATAAAAACATTTGTCATGGGTTTATTCAATAAAAGATTTCAATTTGTAATAATCATAATGTACTCTAAGTCTCTTGAAATTAGTGGCAAATAATAAATGCAATTTAAAACACAATCACTCATGATGCTATGTTTATGCATAGTTTCAAAATTAAGGCAAAGCATTAATTGTTGTCACCTACCTCAATGCGAGACCACTTAGCTTGCTAATAATCCCCTTAATTGGTATGTTCAAGTGCACCTGTCCATGTCACATCACTATTTTAAAAAATTTCTAAATTAAAAGTGGTCATTTATAAGTTTCTAAGCTAAAACTAGGTCCGCGTTGTCAATACAGTCACAACGCCTCTTTCGGATTGTGATTTGGACTCCTATAGTTCCCTAAAATCAAGTTTTAAGTGCATATATACGTAAATGGGGCATGCCGACCACCATAAGTGGTTTGCATCGGCGACGCTAGTTTACGCCGGTTTATACCGACGTAAACCGGTGTTACGAAGACGCTCGGCATCAGGACGCTCAGTGGGGACGTGCCAAGTGCGTCCTTGTTACCGTGACGCACCGCTGCTTGCGTCACAGTCGCCAAGACGCTGTGCATCCCGACTTCACGAGACAGCCCGCGCAGGGGCTCCCACGCGCATGGATGCCGCAAGCGCGTGCACTCGTCGTGCATCTCTGTCGGGCGTCCCAGCATCAGCGCTAGGGCACCGACGCAATCACCGCCGTCGAAGAAGACGACCGGATTCTGGTCACCTTCGGCAAGCCTACAGCGCCCAAATCTTGCGATTTTTGTACCATTTTTCTCAGAATTTCGTCTATATTTCATTTCTACCCTCCTTTTGCATTGATTTTGCCAAAAACTATGTTTTTAAGCTATTTTTCCCAAGTTCCTAAAAACTTCCATAGGTACTAGTTTTCACTTTTTTTTAGAGAAACCAACCGTTGGATCTCTCCCAAATTTAAAGGGTTTATTCTTGGGTCTATCATGCACTAGATGGACGGTTCGATTTGTACATATATGTGGTTTCATCTATGAAATCATGCCCCAACAGTAGCGTGCACAAGGTTCCCAGGAAAACATAGTTTTTCCTGATTTTTAATGTATTTTTATTTTATATATACCTATTTAATAAATAAAAATTTAAGGGATTAAGACTTACCTCGTTTGGTTGGCTGTTGGTGGACGTTGCCAGAGCTCTACTCGCTTGAAAACTTAAACTTTTCAGAGTTAGGGTTTTGATGAAAAACTCAGTGAAAACGGAAGAAAGTAGTGTGATTTGGCGATTGATGAGGGAGATATAGGCTATAGAGTTTAAGGGAAAGAGAAACTCTTCCCTTCGCGTCTTTTTCTACTGGTTTCTCTGGCGATTTCATCAAATCTAGTAGAGTTGTGTAGAAGAAGGGGGTACCGTTATCAATTCGGGCCCCTGTGTTTTACGTTTTTGTCAAATTACCAAATTATCCCTATAACTTCAACGGCTTATAACTCCCTCGTTTGAGCTCCGTTTTTCGTGTTCTTTATAGCGTTAGAATCCTATTGATGAGCACTTTCAAATTCTTAAGTTTTCAAGATCAAATTCTATCTATAAATTTTTAATTTAATTGATTTAATAAATTCTCAATTTATCTAAAAATTAAGGATATTACATGAAGTTTCTGCATATGTGCAGTCCGGGAAAGGGGCGGACCACAAGAATCTATAGTACATAACCTTATCTATATTTTTGCAAGAGACTATTTACATGCCTTGAACCCATGACCTCAAGGTCACGTGACGATAACTTTTCTATTGCGCCAAGGCTCCCTTCCTCCCTTATATTATGTAACTAACTTAAATTTGTAATTTTGGACGATTGCTGTCGAAAGTCGTATAATGTTCTTACTACTAAAATATTAAAAACAAAGACCCATATATGAACTGTATACTTCATACAAAGAAAAATAGATATATGATAGATATATAATCAGTACATGTATTTCATAGGAGATGTCCAGTTGTTTTTTACCGACTGCACGAGGAAATTTGTTGGCTGATCAGTGCATGATTAAATGAAAAGGGGAAATTTGCAATTATGTACTGATAACTGTATGTTCGTTGCAAGCATGAGGCAACTAAATTAGCCGAACAGGTAATGTCCAATGATTTATCAACTACTTGAAGTAACACATTCAACAACCAAAATACAGTTTTTGAGATTCTAGAATTATCAGATCTGAGTGATTTTTGGTAAAGCCAAAGCCTGTCTCAATTGACTTTCCCTCACTCCCGAATATATTCTTCCCACGCCTGCTAGAAAGAACTTAAATGCCCGGTCCTAAAATGCCGTGGGAAAGGGAAGATCTTGTTTCAAGATTAAGCGAAGAGCAATAAAATGAATAGGCCGTATGACCCTAAGGTGGTCCCATAATGCAAAGGTAGGGTGCTACATGGCACCTTGCCTATGCTTTCACTCTATCATTTACCGTACCCTTCTTGGATAAAGGGCTCAATCTTTGCTTGATTAGACCTGATCATTTGATTCTTCCGTCTTCAAATATCTTGTCATCCAACAACCATGTTAATTGAAAATTTCTAGCTAGCAAGTAGCAACGAGGAAAACTATTTGGCCATGAACTGTGGACTGCTGCTCATTCAAAGTTTCTGACCCTCGGTTTTCGGTTATTCAAAATACATGTGTCGATGCTAATCACCTAGTCATCCGAGTTTCTTAATTCCGAAGCCAGAAAAATCAGATGAAGTGGGTCTGATCAGATGGGGGACCTTTTCATGGAAAAAGTGGGTGTCGGCGGTTACTAGCCTTGTGGCCGCAGATCGCATTCTATGTCCACCACCTTTCTGCGTCCTGAAAATTAATGTAATATTAGTGAGATACTTTCGAGACAAGACATAAATGAGAAGATCCAAACCAGTCACAATGGTGTCCTTGGTTAGCTGGGCCATGCTTTTATATCACTGAATGATCGTAGTCACTGTTTTCCAGAGAAGTAAATACAACTACATCGGAATTTCGCATATCAAAAGATCTACACAGTAAGCACAGTTCTCATGTTGTAAATTGGAGAAAAACCAAGTAGATGGGCCATGCTTTTATCTCATTGGAAATCGTATTCACTGTTTTCTAGAAAAGTAAATACAGCCACTTCATCGAGATTTCTCACAATTAAAGATCTACTCAGTAAGCACAGTTCTCATGTTGCTAATTCGAGAAAAACCACCTCCTGGGCGCCCACAATTTCCTAAATCAGGTGGTTTGTGTGGCACAAGTAAACAAGGGATGAAGCATAGACTATCCTTCGGCCGTAACATGACAAAGGAGGCCGACCTTCGGTTCAAACTTTGCCCGTTTTGCAAACATATCGATAGCAAGCACCGTCTAGATGAGTTTGATCGTCTACTTTTCCCGAAACAAGCAAAATGGTGACGTGAAATTTTAGATATGTTCATCGACTCCCTCGCCTTGAAACCCCTCGGAAGCATCCAATACCATGACCCAGTTGGATCCTTTTCACATGAAAGGTGATTATAATATCAATCCCAGTGACTAAATCATCTGAAGAATCCCGTCGCATATTCTGACTGCCATGTGCTGTGAACATCACCAAGTAAAAGACAATGACAGTCGTTAGCAAAAAACAGTGAACACCATTGAAACTCAACCTCGAACTTTGAATCATCTCATTTTCTTGCAACGAGGGAAGTCTGCGGGCTGCCCGTGGCGTATCAAGGAGCATTTCATACGTACAGCGAAGAGCAGAACACAGACTTGGTTTATTGGGAGCGTCCAGGTTCGGCTGTGCCCCAAATTTCCATCCATTGGATGATGTAGGCCTCTGCATCAGATTTTGTACCGACTGTAATACTAAACCACCCATACCATGTATTCTGCCTAATACTTGTCACGTACCAGATAATTTCTCCCCGTTCAGAACCATGCAATGTCTCGGAGAACTCGTTTGAATCAAACAATCTCAGCGAACGCTTCATTGTCAAAATTCATGCTTTCATGGAAAAAGACGAAGGAGCTTATTAGCATTTTTGTTTCACGTAGATGAGTCCTTATGCAGTGGAGTCACGCTAAAACTAGACGGATAAGAAGATACAAAGAGAGCTCACTGTTTCAACAAGGGGAATAGTAAATAGTCGCTCCACATGAGCACGTTTCTATAGCACTTTGTCAAGGCCTATCTTTTGCATAATCCAATTCATTTATGTGATTGCTCTGGATGTCTAATAGATAAAAAAAGGACATGGATTGGAGGATTCTGGCCAGTGTCTAAAATGTTGTAATTGAAAATAAATGTATTAGAAATTTTAACAATATATGATGATGCTAGAAACTGTCAATTAACATGTTGTTTGGCACAAGATGTCAAAACTAAAAATGCAAATACAGTGCAGACTTTGAAAAAAAGAGTCAACTAAGAGTTAATGCATTGAAGAACTCCCATAACATAAAAAAATGCAGAGATACGATTGATAATAATGGCAGGAGATGTCCACTGATAAAAGTATTTTAATATTGTTGGCAAAATATCCACAGGTAAAAGTATTTTCTCTTGACTTGATAAAATGTGGCTAAGTCCAAGATATAAAATGTAAAAAGTATAAAACTGCATCGACTCGGCTGAGTTCCAAGTTAACACGTGCATATTAATACTATAGTTTGATCTATGAGATATCATGATTGGAGCAATCACGTGAATAAACCGAATCATACAAAGATGGGCTTTGAAAATATGATACCCAAATGCTCTCATATGAGAGTCTATTCGGTACTCCTCTTTTTAATCATCCAAATCCAAACCATTTATCATTTCTCTTATCATTGAGCTGGTCATGGATGAGCCCTGCATAGAAGTTAGATGATACTGGGCTTTTATTTTGTCTCTTTGTAATTCGTCACCCTTGATAAAATAAGTGTTCGTAGAGCTAAGTTAGAAGCCAGTCACAGTCACAGTGCAGTAGGATGCGGGTATTGTAGAACGTTCGGAACCTCAATAGAAGAAGTGTTGCTAGAGCCAAGTTAGAAGTCAGTCACAGTCGCAGTGTGTTAGTAGGACGCCGGTATTTTAGCACGTTCGGAACCTCACTGATTCACCAGAGACTCAGAGAGTGGAGACCTGCCACTCTGCGTCCCTACACCCAACTATGATTTCTAGGCATTTCAAGGGAGCTTTTGCGTGCGAAAATAAAACAGTGGAAAGGGGCACTCACTTCTTCACTAACAGAGGAATGACTGGTTTTATTCTAATATGTATGCATACGTGGAGCAATTCTAAGCTATCAGGTTTGCTACACCTTTATCCAGGTGTTGGTGTCGAGGGTTACTCCTCATTGCTACAGTGACCATTCAGAAAAAAAGAAAGAAAGAAAGAAAGAAAGAAAAAACTTATGCTAATGGTGAATTTGGTCCTGGCAGTGTTCAATGCTGAAGTCTGACAAACGCATGCCATGTGACATAAATATATCTAACAGAGAGATATGTTTTGGCTTCACATTTTCAGTTGCTAATAAGTTTAATCGTTTTCTGGCTAACTAACAAAGTTTCAGTCCCGCTAGGAGAAGCTGCTCGCGAGCATCTGAGAGAATAGACGCAAACCCTAGATCCTGAGTTGGAGGGTCAAAGTCAGTTTATCGTACACAAATTAAGTAACACATGAGAAACCAATGCATTTGAGTGATTCCATCTAGCTAATTGTTTTTAGTCTTCTAGAAAATTGGTAGTTATAGTTATCAACTCAAAGAAGCATAAGCTAAAAACATCCAGTGAGCATCAATCTATAGTCCAAGCTATCAAATGCTCATGACATATATTCCTACGAGGACCCAAAGTTTCACTTGGATATCAACAGCAGCTATTGTGGAATATAATGTCGTGGTTTGCCTCTAGATTCACCACTAACAAAAGGAAAATGATTAGTTAGGAATATAATACAAAATAGCCATTAAAAAGAATAGCACAAAATTTGCTTTCCCATATACATAACATAATACTTCGAGAATGCTATATATTGTACAGCAAAATTTTGTGTCTTCTCACTTATAATACTCAGCTTTCCATTTGTTTTTGCTATTTTTCTTGGTGTGGTTGTGGAACCAGGGTAGAACCTCTCAATTGAGCTTTTCTCTCAAAGGGCTCAGGGGACATTGCTTTCCTCTTGTTTGTATTTTGACTACTACAGTTGTTATCGTGCTGAGAAACATCGTAATTGCCATTGTCAGTGTTGCTAATGCTGCTTGTCTTGCAACTTGAATTGAGTGATTTTAAAAGGTGAGGTTGAAGTCTTTTCATATCCGATAACTGAACGGGCTTCAACAAGAATTCCTCTGCTCCTCCTTCCAAACACCTGTTCAATAAGAAAATGGTTAAATAATAGGCGAATGGAGAGAAAGTATGTCCAGGTCTAGCAGTTAAAGACTGTTTCCATCATTGTTACTTTAAATGTGTCTTCACCACCGTTGGTACCTTAAACAAGTATATTTGCCTAATAGGCACGGGGAGATCTATTTGTTCCTTGATCTAAACCACAGATTGAAGTACGACCTTTTATGAAAAATAAATAACATTTCAAGCTAGAGTCTAGGGATAGCGATGGGTCAGGTCAATTAGGGAGACCCGACCGTAATGGCTCGTAAGGGTCATAGTTAGGAGTAGAATATTTAAAACCCAAGTAGGGCTGGGTTAAAAAAACTACGACCTGAGGGCTAGGATTGGCTAAGCGTCAATGGTGAAAAAACTAAGGGACTGAAGTAGCTTATATAGTTTATGTCAAATGACCAAAATGCCGTTGTAAGAAATTTTCTATAATAGAAATATAAGGGCATTATGGTAATTGTGACATACAAGATCAAGAGCTCAATTAAAACTCCAAAGTTTTACTGTAGAAGTACATCGTGCCAAAGATTTAAAAAATATTTTTGAATGTCGTAGAAGTATATTATGGCATATATTTGAAAAATAGATTTAAATGTTTTAGCAAGGTAGGATTGCAATTAAGGTATGCAACCTGAATGATCGGTAAGGGACAGGGCTAGGGATAGGCAATTAAGGTATGCAAGGTTAGGGTCAAGTGGCAAAAGAAAGGAACCAAGGTCAAGGTCAGGCTTGGCCAAAATCTAGCCCAACCCAACCCATTGCCATGTCTAAATTAGACTTATTTCCCTAAAAAAATAAGCAATTATTGAAGTGAGGCTTAGTTTTCTAAAAATATAAAGTGACTAAATTTAGTTCTAGTTGTTATAAGCATAAAAACTTATCTCTGATAGAGATTTTAGGGGTAGTATCCTTATCATGTCCTTATCATGCATTGGAGAGAGAGAGAGAGAGAGAGAGAGAGAGAGAGAGAGAGAGAGAGAGAGAGAGAGAGAGGTCCATGTCTTGTATGGAGAATAGGATTTACTACAGAATGCCCACATGGCCTAGAAAAATTAAGGTTTCAAAAGCTCAAGAAAAGACACACTTGCTTAATACTTAATAGATGTGACATCAACAAGGTATCTCGTTCCATTTTCCTTTTTGTGCCACATTAAGGATTGTTTAATTGGAATGAATTTTTTTGTTACTACATGTTTAATGTTATCAAAATAAAAATGAACGGGCTCGATCAGCCATAGGTGAGCATTCCTCAAAAATGCATGTTCTAACCACTGAGGATACTTTTCAATATGCAAAGAGATTAGTAAATTCTTTTGCAAATGACCTTGCTAAGATCAAGAAGTTACTAAGAACAATTTTCTTATTGCAATTTTTAATTGTTCCACTTTGATTATGTAATCAACGTGAGTTTTTTCTTACTAATAAAATAGTCGCCATTCACAAAAAGAAAAATGAAAAATGAAAAAGAGCTCCATAAGCTAGTAAAAGCTTGGGCATTAAACTATTCATTTGACCAAGTGCAAATGAGCTAACAGCCCAAAATTTTCACAGATGAGATGGCTTCTCTCTAACCATTATTTGACCAATGGATTTTTGCTATTTCTTTGTGAACTGTAGTTGAGTTTCTAGATGGTGCCTAATGCTTGTTGCATCAAAATTGTTCGGGGTTCAAAAGTTAATAATTTTGGCTTTCCAAAGTGAGGGTAAAGATATAGACTTCTAGGTCCTTCTCAAATGTTCTTCTCAAATGTTGGGTAATAACATACACTAGAGATACAAATGCTAAAAAGGAAGCAACCTATGTCCTTCTCAATTTTGGGTAATAAACTGTTCATCTTGTTCAGTCTACCTATTTAGCTTGCATAAAAGAATTCATACGATTGGAGACTTTTAGCTACTGGATTTTTTATATGATTTATTTTTAAAAAAAACATGGCTCAAATCATCGGTCATAATGTTTGGTGGCTAGCCAATCTGAGGCACTTTGATAGATTAGATCATCCAAAGGAATGTCCTAGGTAGGTTGCATCCTTTTCTAAAGTTCTTTTTTGCATTAGGGAAGCATTTATCTTTAGTTTGTAGTCCAATCAAAGCCGATTCACCATAGCAACAGTAGAGGTAGAATATTTTATTTTGCGGCATCCTACTTGGCATTTGACTGATGAAGTGTCACTTGACTTGCAACCATGGCAACCTGACAGTTGAACCTTATGTAAGCTGGTAGATTGGAGGCAAACATTGCAGACAGGTGTCTTTAAGAAGCTACTATTAGGAAGCTTCTAACCTAAGATTCATTGGATTTTAGTTTTGTGCAAGATTTCTATATTTCTAACAGGATCCTCAAGAAAAGATAAAAAAGCACACTTGAAAAGCATTATAATATAGTGAATGATAGTTTTGGGGGAATTAAGTTGCCCGAAAGATGAAACCTTCAAATCTTAAACCACCTCCCCCCCTCGCAAAACGGAAGTTATGGATGATATTGCTTGACACTGACACTCACCATTTTGTGGTTATATTTAAAGTTTAACTCCCACAAAACTCTTGCGTATTAAACTATGTTAATAATAAAGAGATGAGTGCCAACATCAAGATAAAGGAATGTCGTATTTTGGATTGAAGCATAGAAAGTCTTACTTTATAAGTGAAATGGGATGTAGATCTACATGAACTAACTACCAAGTTTTAATAATTATATTCCTGATAAGTCAAATATTGAAGATCTGCTAGGATCTTTTTGCCGCAATTTGGATTACCCGGTACTAGGTTATGACCCCTTAACAACTTTCTGTACTACCACTAAAAAAATGATAAGCCAAGAGCTTGTTGATCGAGTCCATTCATTTGAGAGGATAGTAGAAAATTACTTTGGATTGGACAATTTAAGAGGAGTTTGGTCAGCAGAAAATTTTCACATTCAACCGGCAAACTCGATCCTTTTAGTATGTAGGAGTTTGTATTATGTATTTGCTGTTCTTTTTAATAAATGACCAACTATTGAAGGAAGTCATTGCCATCATTCAGTGAGAAACAACTTTTGGGCTCACATTGGATAATCTACAAGCTGATCCATGCCTTTTGATTAGTAGACGATCAATATTCAACAGGCTGGTTTTGGTCCCGTGTTAAATGAGTATCACATCCGCAATGATTTACTCCAAGTCTCCAAGAAAAAACAATGATTAAAGAGCTTAGCGTAATCAATCAAGACAATGGGATCTACTGTGGTTTGGTGACTAATTGACGGATTTGGTGTGTCCACGATAGCATGCGTGTGCCCAAATATTCGTTTCTTGGGAAATATCATGACCATGACTTTTTTTTTCTTAGCATTTTTCCAATTAATAACAAAATAGGCAATCACCTGTTGATTCTCGAAGGCACGATCTCTGATGACATGACCACGACGGGAACATGTTTCCAAGAAGATCTCTGCAGGCAATAGCCCATGACGTACGAGACAATCTATGTTATTTTTGGAATAAAAAAAGTGCTACAAAGAAACATACAAGAAAAGAGAACAAGGAGAGAAAAATGGAGGGTTAACCTTGACTCGTTTGAGTAAGTCATAACCGGTCATCCCGGGCATGCAGTAGTCTGTGATTATCAAGTTCACATTCACCTCCTACAAATTTCCAAGAAATAATTTGTTAATGTTTAATCAGTCCAAAGTTGAATCTATGGATGCACGATCCTGACCATATAATCAAAGACTAAAACGCTGGCCATTCAAATCAGTCATATTAAATTGTGCCTATCAATGCACGTACATATGCATGGGAACAGGTAGGTACAGATTAAGGCTATACGAAGAAGCATTCCCATTTATAACTTTATTTTCACTTATTTGCTGACTAATCACAGAATCGACGGTTTATAATGGAACTTTCTAATGGCGGGGCCAATACCAGTATAATGAACCACCACCAACAATTCTTTATCTTAACCCATTGCAGGATTTGAAATAGTTCGAGCTTAAGGCATTGCTTGATGAGAAAGTCATTTTTTGAGAGAAATGATTGGTATGTAGCCTAAATGACCAGACACCTTGTGGATAGCGACATACAGATGTGCCCAAAAGGTCTCTAGGCAAAGGAAAGCCAATTGGTCGTCTGAAAATTTTCAGTCGCTTGATTTCGGTTCTCTATCAACAGTGCTCCAATTGATTTCGGTGATCTCTTCAATAAGGAACTCCATTTCACGGACCTTGATCACAAGAAAAGAAGACTAACAACAAAGAGTTTGTGGGTTCAATTCCACTTGCCAGGCAAAAGGCAAGCAGAAAACATACTGAAAGAGAGAAATAGACAAGGAAGAATTGGGCTGTTTCAAGAGAGACATTTCTCTTACTCGTTGATTTGTAGAAGCAGAAGATAATGATGATGACGACGACGACAATGGCGAGGATGAACAAGCATCTAGGTTCTCGCGCAGGCCTAGATACTCCAGAGCTTTACTTCCAGAATCCACACAAGTTACTGCAACAAATGAAAATCCGAAACCTCCTTCATATCGTATCAAGAATTAGTTTCAGAAAGTAATTTCTAAAGACAAAAATCAGAAATTAAACAACAACAGCAACAAAGAAAGAGAAGAAACATCTGGACGTTCTTGGGTTTGGCCACTTATCCAAGTTGATTCAAAATTATTCAACATTGACGAGAGAGAGAGAGAGAGAGAGAGAGAGAGAGAGAAGAATGCTATTACCCTGGTAAGAGGAGAACCTTAGAAGATTTTCCAAGAGCTTTCTATCAATGAGGCTATCGTCAACTGCTAGAACGTGGAAGTGCTGGGGTGGGTCTTGCAGGTCTTCCTTCCAGGCCATTTTCTTTCTCCTTGGCTTTGTGATATTGCGTGGATGCTTTAATAAGGGAGAGAAATATATAGGAGATTGAAGGAATAGTAGTTGGATATTTTTGACGTTGGTTTGAGTGGGTGGGAAGCAATGTTGTCTCTTGATCTTCTTAGATTTTCTCGACCGCGTCACAACAGCGACTGCTGGTCTTCTTTCCCCCAGATCTTGCCACCTTTTCTCCTTTTATCTCATCCTCCTCTTCTCTGTCCTTTCATTACCTAAGAAAATCCTCTCCCTTGTTCCCATTTGTCTTTCTAATTAATCAGCGTATCTATATCTATGTATTCTTAGTGGAAACATACAGATTGCGAAATTGGAAAAATCAACTATTAGATAAACACCCATGATCAGCCGTTCCTAGTTACAATATATATATACATGTCTAGAATAGCACTATACTACGTACAACATTTGTATTTCTTAATATACTCCTATATCATGCTTCACATTGGGACCACAACATCTCCACCCATCCATGTAAATCACAACCATCGTGTTTGTGGGTCCCTCTTTATGCTCATTTTAGATGATCCGAAACTAGATTAATCATTCAATCAGTTTAATATCTGGGTTTCAGACACCCAGTTTGGAGAAAATAAGATGAACGGGCTGGATCAACTAAAGCTAAAAAAAGGTAGCCTTAGTGTACAAAGTTCTCACGTATGCAGGGTCTAGAAAAGGGGTGGACTATAGGGGTCAGTAGTACACAGCCTTGCATTTTGCAAGAGGCTGTTTTCATGCCTTAAACCCATGACCTCAAAGTCACGTGATAACAACTCTACCATTACGGTAACTCTCACTGCAGTATGCTATTATATCATAGTACAGCAATACTTTTTTAATGTGCTCGAGTATCATGCTTAATATTGGTGACCTAGTAGATCTGCATATAGATGTGGAAATCGCAACAATCAAAATTGTGGGTCCTCCCCCCCACCATTTGTAGACAAACGTTGGGTCTGGTCATTCTAGATGTATGTCACAATCTTACCAGTAATCGTATTGTTTTTTTCACATAATTAGCTGATCATCTAATACCTATTTATTTATACTCTATTTCCAGTTTAGGTAATGTAATCATTTCTCTTTGGAGGATCATCCAGCTTTTCTTAAAAAATTAAAAGGGGCTGTGACAGATGCACATGCAACTAGATCTTTGTAACCAATGTAGCTTTCTTTTTTCTTGATTTTGTGTATATGTAGGAAAGATCTGCTTCTACAAGAATGACAGCTCTGATTCTCTGGAAGTAGCAAGGAGTAACACCCATGAAAATAGTAATGTAAACACGAAACTAGGCTCATTCAATCAAATAATACATTCACCGAGAGACTCAATCACCATTGGACAGCTCGCGGATGATCTGAATTACTATGAACTTGGATCAGGATGTCAACTATATATGTTTGAAGAATTTTCCGATTAGGACTCGATCTGGTTAGGATCTGACTCGTTCTAGATTGTGATATGGGTGGATCCTCGCCTAGTATTGGTAGGAGCAATAAATAGATTTAGGAATTTCAATATTGCTTGAGAAATACTATCCTGACTGAGTTCCGGGACAGACTTTGAAACCCTACCTAGCTAAGCTCTTCGTCAAGATGATCTGACTGGTTCATCTTGTTCGACATCCTTAAGATAGGCTAATGCCAAAATTTATATTTGTTCGATGATTTATCTTCGTATTTTTTTGTTTTTAAATGATAACCATTAGATTTTTCAAGGGAAAAAACTAATAGTTAGAAACATTCAATGGGCATAATTTTTTTGACAGAGACTAAATAGAAGACGTTGAACAAGATGATTTGGTTTGGTCAGATCATTTAAAGATGGGATTTAACCAGGCGGGAATCCGGAGGTTATCCGGAACTCAGTCCGGGTAACATATCTCCTATTCTTTTGTGGATATAAAATCAAGCCTTCAAAGAAGAGATAACCAACCCGAGTGTCGTCTGGCTTCGTAGCCCATCTCTTCTTCTAACTCCAAACAATAATTATAACATGGAGGAAGAAATGACTACAGGAAATTGCAGGGAACATGGAATGTGTCTTGTAATGATACCCATGAAGACTGTGTGAGTTAAAGCGTGGGGAACACATGGCACTCATGCCCTGTAACTTGAAGGCACCTTACAAATAAAATCTTGGTGGATCCAGTTCCTCTGGCTATTATTAGGGCCTATCAAAGCTGTACCCATTAAGGGGGGAATTTACAAAAGTTTTGAGGTCCCACTTTTGCACACTTGATTTTAGGTGGGACCTACCGTTGCACAGCAATATCTTACTCTAATAAAGGCCAAATCACGTGTGGTACCCACTGTGGACGCGTTTTCACGTGGTTGGAATTTTCTTAGCATCTTCGTGTTCCTCCAACATCATTTCATATGGAGTCAATGTCGAAAATTATGCCCCTTTGTTAAGGCAGACAATGGTGTGATTGTTAGTTAGACCATAGTTATTGTATCCCTAGATCTTAGTTTCTGGTGAGAATAGCATGATCTAGACCATTCATCATGTGGCATCGTACGTGATCCCTAGGCCTTAGGTTATGACTTTTATGATGGTTATATCAGTGTGATCGAATTGTAGCACCAATTGACAGTGAGCTGATTGACCAAGTGGTCCGGGTTATTGTTGAGTGAGGTTCTACTTAGTAAAATATTGCAAATTGAGAAGAATAAACAAACAGTTTTCTGCAACCATCATTATCAGAAATGTCGCGCATTGTGCGGTTGATCTGATTGTTGACCCAGTGGCTCAACCAATATGTTTGAAATCGAAAGTAGGTATCAGTGTTTAGACAGCCCAACTATCCGATTAACAGACATTTTTTTGAACTTTTCAAGTAAACCTTTAGTCATATTTTTCTTTAATTATAGATCACACACACTTATATCGAAAGTTCTGCATCATCTAACTAACAAGGTTGATTAGGTAGTGACCAATCCCCATCGGTCATCGGTTGACACAATGAGCAGTAACAATCCCCCCATGCTATACTCGGTTATAAATGTTGGGAGGAATGCTAAATAAAAAAACTTGTAGGTGCTTTGTGTGGAAGCGCTCCTAAATTTTGCATAATGGGATCCACATATAAATTATCTATTTAATTATGTAGTTGGCATTGGATGTCTCCAACCCTAAAATCATGCACATTGGCATTTACAAGATCGTGTTTTTTGTTTTTGAATATAAATCATGGTCCATGAAAAGAAGATTTCTTTAAATGTTAGAATCATCGGATCTCCATGATTTTTGGGGTGAGAGACATCCAAATCCAAAGAAACTAGATGAACTAGGTTGATCATTTACATGTAGTCCCCATCACACCATAAGTAGGTTTGACACAAAGCGCCATTACTAAGTTTTTACCATCATGAACTTGGAATCTACGACATTCTCATATTTGATCATCCATGTGCAGCAAGAAGTAGACCACTAGGATTCTTTCTTCTGGGTAGAGTAGACCTTCAAAAGCCGGGCCAATCTAAGATGAAGTTCCGGGTCATAACAAGTCAAAATGCCAAGATCCTGCCTGCCATGCACTATTTCATACGTATAGACTACGAAAGAGACTAAATGGAATTGAAGCCGTCAGACCCGGATTTTCTTGGATCTTAATGTACCGATGCTTTTGCTTGGATTAGATTTGCCAAGAAAAGAAGAGCAATCCATCCAGATTTCATGCTCGTGATTCAGGCTTGAGACTACAAGAGGAATTGGCTTCGGCATTACTGTTCTGGTCAACATGGGGATTTAAGGAGGAATAGCTGCAATATTCTTGCCGAAAAAATCGCCGGCTTTTCTGTTGATATTCATGAGAAATCAATTATGGTCTACTCTTCTCTTGAATGACAACTCGTGTTTCAAGTCAAATGATTATTTCTTTTTATTAAAAGGGAAAAATTACAAAAGCAAAGCACTCGCATGCTCCTAAATTTTATCCCTACTAAAAGGGGAAAGGGGCAACTCAACATGCCACCAAGCATAAGAGATTCAAACTTTGTCTGTGACTGACTGCAGTAGACATTTATTTGCAAAACAAAAGACTACTTGTATTTGCGTATTCAACTTGTGTCTATAAATTGGTACTGGTTTGACGGGGGCCCTACTTTCACATGAAGGGCCTAGCTTTAGTTGATTAGATTGTAGAATTAATATTCAGTAAATAAAACCTCGTGAGGAATGATAGCACAGTGAGCGACACTATCTAACGTAGTTATCCATCTGATTTATTTGACTATATATATCTTGTATAGCAAGCATCTAGGTAATTGGATGATTATAATATCTTGAAAGTTGTGCATCTTATTTCTTGAATATAGACCATTCTTTAACAATGTTTATCACTGCCCTTGTTGTGATTAAAGCACATCTTCCCCCTAATTCTAGTCTCATCCAATCCTTACTATGATCAAAAGCAATAATCGTCCAGAGCCCGATAAATTTGATAGACGGGTCTAAAACACCAATAGGGCCTTTCATGCAAAAATGGGGTGCATTGTAGCAAGTAGTTGTAAGCTGTAGTGCCTGCGTTGGGCTATCATTTCTCAAAACTCATAATAATTCGACTATTATAGCATTGAAATATGCATGTTTCATTGTTGAATGTGGACGATTGTTTGCATGAAGAGTCTGACTACTAAGAAAGGCACTTTTTCCATCAAGGATGAAGTACAAATTCTGTGCCTACATGAAAATTCCACGTGTAGATCCATACTATTTAATTTGCATACCAACAAAAACTAGACCACATAACTTTGATCCCATGCCAAAGAAATATACAATTCACCAAAAATCAATTATTTACATTTTCTTGCCAAAACCCTAAACAAGGCTCGTTGAATGAACAGTTTAAGAAGGTCCAATTAAAATAAACTGCCTATGGGGTTGGACTCATTATTACCTGTCCAAGCGGCATACGTGAGTCCCAAACAATGTACTTCTTCTTATCTATAAAGTGCCTTTCTTGAAATCATTTTTCTTAGGGAGTTCATGTGTGCATACTCGTTTTCAATAGGCGTCCAAACAGATTTGTCATTTTGCTAGATTGAGTAGACTGGAGCTGTAATAAAATACTTGGTGGTCTTTCTTCAAAGAGAAAACCTTTGAAAGTGGAACACATAATAGAACAAAAATACCCTTTCTTTTACAAATTTTCAAATAATGCCACTAGCTTTAACTCTTTAAAACCTTTTTCCAGTAATGTTCTCAAAACCTTTAACAACTTCTGCAATTCTTCTTTGATTCAGAGAACCCAATCGATAAGATGTAAAACGGCCGATTTTGGCAATCAACTTTGGGAAGATGAAAGCTTTACATTAGAATTCTGTAGTCTGACCTTCGATCAAACAGAATTTTTATGAGAGGCACGGATTATTGCTGCCATTAACCTGGCAAGTGGAGGCCAGTAGGTGTTACTCTAGTTAGCGTTCCTGCCAAGATTAATAAATAGAGAATTAGCTGAAATTTTGGAAGTGAAATGGGTAAGTTTACGTTCAATGACAAAATTGAAACATATCGGTGGTACGTATCAGTACCGGCTGAAATTTTCGTTAAACGAGTTTAGAATTCCAATAATCAGAATAGAGAAAATGTGGGAAAAAGGGTAGCCCAGTGCACAAAGCTCCTGCATATGCACGATCCGGAGAAGGGGCAGACCACAAAAGGCTTATAGTATAAGAGAAAATTTTCGTTAACTGAATTTAGAATTCAAATAATCAGAATATGAGAGGAAAAAATATATGCAAACTATGGATCCATAAGTTGCTTCATATAAGAGTAGAGTCTTAGTTTTCATTACAGGATTTGGTCGGTATTAGTCAAACCGGCATTCCTGGCCAGTATTTAGGATTAAAAGATTAATCGAAAAAGGCTTTCCAAACTGGTCTTGGAGCCGAACTGCAGTATGCGTCGGTACAAGAATACTGACCGGTATGAATTTACAATAATATTAAAAGTACAAAATAGATTTTGTAATTAAAAAAATACTAAAAGCCTCAAAAATGCAAAAAAGTTTAAAAAATAGTTTAGCATTTTCACACAAAGGGATGAATCCCAAACACCTTGTCCTCTTGATTCAAGAGTAATCACAATTACAATCTCATGGTCTCATAGAACCTGTTTATTTTCTATGGGCATGTAAATCATTTTGTGTCAATAAAAGAGCTGAACAAATCAGAAAAAAAAACCTTTTTATCAGTTATCAACCCTTGAATACTGATGATAAATTTCCCTTCTTTAAAACCATAGTCTCTTTCAATACCTTTTCAATGCCAAAGTATTATCAAAACTTAATCTCAAAGCAAGATTTTGGTAGCTAAGAATTCATCCTCAAGAAATTCATAAAACAATATTCTGTATTCCAAATCACTATTTTATATGGACAGTCATGTTGTTTTGACCCAAGAATGATCCTTTTCAATTCTAGAAAGTCATAATCACCATCTTCAAATCCTATTGACCAATTCGATGATTTACATTGATGATATCCTATAATTTTTCTTTAGATGCAAACTTATTTGGATAATTTTTCAAACAATTCTTATTCATTTTGAAAAACTATGCAATCATGCTTTAGAGAAAAAGATGCTTGTCGGTCAAACAAAGATTCACTTGCTTGGAAAGACAATCTCAGATAGAAAGTATCAATTGTGGCTGCACATTACCACACATCTTAAAGAATTTTTAAACAAGTTATCTTTGATTAAAATGATTCAACAATTCTTGGGAATAATGAATTATATGGTAGGTTTCATCCCCAAAGTTGCAATCCAAAAAAATATTTTCTCTTAGCTATTGAAGAAAGATTCTCCTCCATGGTCTTCAAAACATGCATCGACAGTTCAAGCATTGAAAAATTTATCAAATCATCTTAGACCATTGCAAATTTGAAGCACTTGAGAGAAAATTCTTCAGACAGATGCTAATGATGAATATTAAGGAGCTACACTTTTTAAAGAAAAAGAAATCTCGGTGGATGCAAAAGTGTTGCCTTTAAACCAATAAATTTGCAGTATCATTCCACTTTTAAATAGATGTTGGCAATCAAGAATTGGAATAGAAAATTTCTCATTTCATCTCATTCATCACACCTTTGTGATAGAAATGTACATGTCATCTTTTCCTAAGATGCTAATGTGATGCTCCAGGTTTTACCAACAACATAATAACAATTTATAAAAATAGTTGGGATCCTTGTTTTAAAACTTTGAGTATTAAATTGACCAAAAACAAAAACTTGACTAAAAGCACTTCTTTCAAAATCCTGGGAGTCATACAACCACAAAACCACGGATTTAACAGTGAAATGAAATCTCATTTCTACCAAAAATCCGGCAGAGTCTCCACTGTATTTTGGACCATTGCATATAACATGTGTAATACAAAATCACCTAATAAATACAATACAAGACATGACACATTGGAGACTTAGTCTCCACGTCCATCCATCCGAATCAAATACTGCTTTCAATAAAATGTATACTCCAGTAATGGATAATAAAGTCAAGTCATGACAAAATACCCAGGGTCCCTACATACAGCCATCACATCCAACATGAATTCATATTCTCACATTCAGGTCACACTGCATTTATATTAAAGTATAGTCCATAAACAATAACTAAAGCGAGATCCTAAACAAAACTTATCATCTCTAAAATGTCTTCAATGCTTCACTGAGAATCGTCATTGCTTTTACTTGCTTCAGCGCATCCACATGTTGCAACTCTCTATATCTGAGGCATTGAAAACAAAGCTATGCCTCAACAAGCTATGCTTGTATAGGTGATTCACATTCAATGACAAATACAATAAAATCATATGGCTTAAATTATCAAGATCATGCTAAATCTTATAAGATGAATATTTATACATGAAACATCAGATATCTATGACGAGCAATACACAAAATCCATGATATAAACAAAGTGATATCAATTTTGGGCATCATGACAAGCAAAACATGAGAAAACATGTAGATACACGTATGCAAAAATATGTATCCATAGAACAACATGAATGTATGTCAAAACTAACAAAACATTGTGCATGGTCAAGCCCTATGTGTGTCTCAAGTACACTCACGACAACGTGGGGCCAACTCTTAGTACTTTTTGCTTTCACCCTTTCACCTACAACGGGGCACTCAAGCACTCATGGAAAGACACATTCCAATCCTGCTTTCAACCTTTCACCCACATGGGGCACTCACACACTCAGGCACTCACAGAAAGAGCATTCCAATCCCGCTTTCACCCTTTCACTCACACGAGGCACTCAGGCACTCACGAGGGGATGCATCCCATCACAAGCTCAATTGTCCTAATCGACAAGGCATAGAAACTCCCATATGTAAAAATCTTAATAAGATCCAATCAAAGATATGGTAGTGTACCATCAGGCATATTTCAAATATATGACTAAATCACACAAAATAAAGGAATTTCCCTGAAAACATGATAATACGTAATCATTCTCAACACAACCAAATCGAGTGAGTAATTCAATACATCAACATCATACATCAAAAATTAGTGTATAACATCCTAAATAATCAAGTCGATGCAACTAAAATATACTAAAAACTGTGCATAAATCATGCACAAAAGAAGTAGCAAGCATATCAATAATACATGATGAAAAATAATTTCATACAACATGGCAGAGCATAAAACCTATGCCTCAAAGTTTTAAATGCTATGTCATGATTTAAGAAATCATAGAAAAATCATGAATGTAGTCACCTACCTCAAACGAAGAACCACTCGTTTGTACCTCTCAAGTCTCGATAAGACTCCAATCTAGCTCAATTGCCTCAATACCCGTACTTGAATACACATCACAAGTCATCCATCACTTGGTGTTTTCACATCTTAAAATAAACAAATCCAAGTGACAATTCCCTTGATCTGGCAATTAATCTTAGATTAACAGCCTAAGTCATCTGATTAACCCTCAATTAGGGCAATTAATCCTTGGTCTTTCTATCATCTAGACTGTCATCTATTATATTTGACCATCAATCTATGTCATGATTCATTCAATTAATTTCTTTTAATCACTAAAGGGTCAATCCCTTTCATCTTATGAAGTTTGGAGACGATCCAACCGCTGAATCATTGTTTACTACTCAAATATGATATTTGATCATTAATTCAGATCATCTTCATCATAATTAACCTAATCCATGTTTATTTAATAATCTCAATGTATGTTCAGGATTACACATTGATCTGACAGTCAGACCATTCTCTGATCAATCAATCCTAAGGTACATGATCAGATAGACTATCCAGATCAAGCACGTATATCTAGAAGTTTTAATATATAACATTTAAGGTAAGTTATTCAATAATTCCAATATTTTTAACTATAATCCATGGTCTGATAGCCTTTCCTAATCTTCGATCATCACCGATCAAGTTTTGGATGGTCATATCAGATCTTCCATCAAATAGTCCATAATTGGTCAATCTTTCTTGTCATAATTCATTATTGATGGGTAATTGGAGTCACATTTTCTGATCATATTTTTAATGGTCGGATGCTGAGATCTCAGTTTTTCCCTACACACTATTAAGTTTTCGTTTAGAATTTCAAGGGTTAATTGACCATCCATCTTCACAGATGAAAAGATCAGGTTTTATTTATCCTAATCACAAAATTTCTATTTTTTTACATTTTTAGAGGTTTGCCAGAAAATGTCGTCGTCGCTGGAAAAAGGTCACTAGATTCCAGTGGTCGGCAGCGACCCATTTCTTAATGGATCTCAAATAAAAAATATGAGTGTTATAGATCAGGCTCTTACCTATTATCCTATGAAGTTTGGTGGCAATCCGACATCGTTTGATCTGAAAAACTTGAAAAACATTTTTTGGTCACCAAATTTCCATCACTCACCTACGTCAATTTCAATGGCTCATGTTCCTCAATATTTGGCCGATTAAAGTGATTCTTAAGGCGTTTCGTTCGTAAGATTGTGGAGAATAAAATGATAGCTTGGATCATCCATCTGAGCTATCATTTTTTTTAGAGGCTCCCTGCAATCCAACTACCTCTCTCTCTCTCTCTCTCTCTCTCTCTCTCTCTCTCTCTCTCTCTCTCTCTCTCTCTCTCTCTCTCTCTCTCTCTCTCTCTCTCTCTCTCTCTCTCTCTCTCTCTCTCTCTCTCTCTCTCTCTCTCTCTCTCTCTGTTAGCATCGGGAAGGCAGACCCAACAACCACGTCGAGTTTCCTTAAGAGGGGGTATCCGTATCAAACTCCGCCCCATTCATTTAAGCATTTCATTTTTATTTTTTTTCTTAGGAAGTTATATTCTTCCCTCCTTATAGGATTTTCGTCCTCGAAATTCTTTTCATGTTATTCTTTAATCAATTCTAAAACTTCCCCATATAACAAGATCTATATATCATACTAAAAACTTCCAAGGTCAATGCTAATAACCATCCCATGCCACATCATCCCCTCATATAGCAACTCAAGTATATTCATATGTTGGAAAACCATTCTAGATTCAAATAGCTCATAAAATGGTTAGAACATGTCATAACCACATATACACAATTAGTATAAACCATACTCTTATTCAAGACTTAGTATAAGTAAATCACCATATTAGTACAATCAAAGCATTTTAACTCAATCATATGCAATTCCATGCCAAGCCCATACCAGAGCATGTTACGTTGCCAATGACAATGCATATCAATTGAATCATGTTATATCAACTCATAAAGAGGTAATATAAGCCAAATCAAGACTAAGCACATCTACTCATCAACAAGCAATCCATACCAAGCAAAAACAGAGCATGCTAGCTCACTAACAAGCAATCATATGTCAATCAAAATCAGAGCATACCAGCTCAGTAACAGGCAATCACATGCCAATCATAATTAGAGCTTACTAGCTCAGTAACGGGCAATTATATGCCAATCAGAATTGGAGCATGCTAGCTCAATAACAGGCAATCATATACTAATTAGAATCAAGTCAATAGTATGATCATATTGTGAGCACCTAGAAGCCTACCACCTAGAAACTCGCCACCTCGAAGCCTACCAGTGCCTCTCACACCTGCCCTCATCAGTCGCCCTCATAGGCTGCCTTCATCGGCTACTCACAAGTACATGCCATAATCTAGAACCAAATTATACATAAGAAAAATGGTTTCATTCAAACATACTTTACTGTCACACTTCTCACCTTCATGAGAAATCCAGCTCATATACATAATATAAACAATATCCATGTCACTGCTATCTTGGAGAACTCAATAATACAGCGATAACAGTTCACCAGACTAAGGAGACTATCTACTTTAGTAATTAATTTGGGTTAATCCTAGTTCATCACAGTCTCGATAAACAGTCTCTCCATCGATAGAGATATGGCGGTCAAGAAAATTCACCTTCTTGATCATAATTCATACTCACATATATTTACACCACAAGACCAGTCTTTCAAATATTTAGAATAATGTACAAATATATCTTGTGCTCCTCCAAGTCATGGAGTATACAAAACATCATTTCACTAACATAATCCTGACTTATCTCAGTAACATTTAGAAATTCAGCCCATCATATCCATGCATACTGTCAATGTATTAATTTCATCAATTGGTATCACCCAGAACTTATAATAATCATAACATCTAAAAATTTATCTTAAAGACATCTTAGTCACAATTCTCAATTGGTAATATCTAGACCTCAAATACATATCCACCACACCATGTACCATATAAAGTTGATCATATAGATCATCAATACATGATACGGAATATCAATTCTCCACTATGGTGCTATCAAATAATCAATAATCTATACATAGCAATAAGGATCTATCTCTTTTCTCATAAAGAGGATTAATGCACCCAATAAAGACCCATCAGGTCTGATAAACCCTCATCAAATGACCATTGTAGTTGGAACCCTTCCAGCTCAGCTGGGGTCATCCTGTATGGCACCTTAGAAAGAGATACTATGTCTGATGCCAATTCGATATTAATATGAAAAATCAATCCCTCACAATGAAAAATCCTAAAACCTCCTCAAGAAAAATTATGAACCCTCGCACACCACATGTGTGCTCAATCTGTGGCCGTTCTCTCTCATCCACTGTCACACTCCCAAGGAGGACTTGGCATCTTAGGAAAGCACTGCACTACTTTCGAGACAAAATAACACAAACCTCAACATTGCTCTCCCTACACAGAAATGAGGTTATTGATTGTCCAAGTACACTAAAAGTGATCTTTTCCTCACTGCAATCAACTGTCCCCCAGTAAATAAATCCATCCCAAGGATGGTATAATGATTAGTCACATCAATAGCTCAATATCCACCCTCTCACTCATCATCAGTGTCATAATATCTAACTTAGAGGCTATCATATATATAACACATTCATCAAGGTGCCAACACACAAATACAAAATTGCTTGAATCTTAGATCAAGGAGGATTCTAACATGCTTACCAGCAACCAGGAAAATATTTCCCATCGCCTGGTTCGAGGCCTATACTTGCCTCCAAGTAATGGAAAAATTTATCACTAATAATGTGGGGCCATCTCTGCCCTGTCTCCACTGTCAGTCAGTCTGACTCATTGTCCAATGGGACAATCTCTAAAGGAATATTATGACTCTCCATAGTGAAAATATTTAAAGGATTGCCACTATGGTGGTAGCCAGTGATACTATTACTACTGCTGCTATGGTCCACTAACTCTAGGACATAATTGTCCAAGTGTCTGTCCTTACAACTAGCACACCTTTTCTCATCCGCATCCCAACACTGCCTGATCGAATGTCGATGACTCAATGACCTTTGTAGTTGTGTCGATCAAAAGTCGCTTGCTCTTACTAGGCTAACTCGAATTACCCATGTCTGAGTTTCTGCAATCAGCCTTGGTCCTAAGAAGATCCCTCTTTACATAGAGGTTATGTTTGCAACCTCGTTATCATTGTACAACGTGGTACAATCACCTAATCCCTCAATATAAGTGTCAACATATCACAATCTATCCATGATCTCCTCCTTCATGGGAAAGGAGTTAGGGCAAGTCTCTTCAATGGTGTATACTGGTTCAATACAGTTGAACAGTCCAATTTTTCGCTTAAGTGACAAACTCTCTTAGTTTCCAAAAATATTAATTATCACAGGGCTTCCCAAGGGCCTTCTAGATAAAAGTCTTAGGGATAGAAAAACACATCTTCTCAAATAACCATCCTTAGAATCATCATAATTATATTTTCAGTGTCCTTACTTCCATTATTTCACTTTCTTGAATTAATGAATTATTTTATGGTCATATCAATCAAAATCATTTACAGCTCGATTTATTTCACACCTAATGAAATTTACCCTTTATAATACTTCCTTAGTCATCAGAAATCACATTATCATCTTTATTACCATTGGATGTAATTCGATCATAATTAATTTCATCTTGCCTCATACAAAATCATTTCTATTCAAGAATTATTCTCACAAATTAGTCATCATGTCCTCCGGATAATATGTACTTCAAATCATAATTAAAACCCCAAGACAATTTGCAAGTATTCACACTCCACTGATGTCTGATATCAATATTTTCGTAAGCGCAAGGACTCATTAACTTTTCTCTCACATTACTCTCACAACAATATCTATTCCCTATACCTACTTCAATAAGTATCTCTCCCTACTTGATTCACATAATTAATACTAACCATTTTCGTAAAATGGTTGTTATATCCTTCAAGTGCTATGTGTCCCCAATATTGGAATCCTCAGAATAATTTATAAGCATTTATCTTTCCTTGGTGGCTAGCTATAAATATTTCTATATGCACTAACTCATCAGTTTTCGTCTCGTAATCAGATATTTCATCCATAGAAACACTAGGATCTTACTTCATCAAATTTTCAATAATTTCCACCATATTAGGGCTTATTTGTCAATTAAGTCCATTTCAAGTTTAGATTAATACCATACTCCTCTCAATGTTCTCGAATTCTCAATAAGTGTAATCATTTCTGTTTCTTCATCATTCTTATCATGTTATTGTTATTACAAAAATTATTAGGCTTTTTCCAACATTTTACTCGCAACATTCAAGTTAGAACTTTGAACTCTCAAAATCGAATCATATAAATATATCTGCTATTATATAATAAGGTTCTCACTAAGAGAAACTAAGTTACAATCTTTATTCTAATGCATGATTCTAAGAATCATGCACTTCCCATAAAAGTGTACCTTCTTGTGCTCATACAAGGATTTAAAGTCTCAATTTCTTTAAGAAAATTTGCCAACCTTCATGGCCTTATCTATTTTACAATCATCAACATCCTTCACATGAGTTATCTTTGTCACTCATATTTAAGAAATCACCTTACTTCATGGTTTGTATGTGACCTTTGAATCTATTGGAATGGCTGTGATGGAGTAGACCTGGGTTCTGATACTAAACTGTGACGCCCCAGGCTTTACCAACAACATAATAACAATTTATAAAAATAGTTGGGATCCCTGTTTTAAAACTTTGAGTTTTAAATTGACCAAAAACAAAAACTCGACTAAAAGCACTTCTTTCAAAATCCTAAGAGTCATACAACCACAAAACCACGTATTTAACGGTGAAATGAAATCCCATTTCTACTGAAAATCTAGCAGAGTCTCCTCTTTATTTTGGACCATTGGATGTGCAATAGAAAATCACCTGATAAATACAATACAAGACATGACACATGGGAGACTTAGTCTCCACTCCCATACATCCAAATCAAATACTACTTTTAATAAAATGTATACTCTAGTAATGGATAAGAAAGTCAAGTCATGACAAAATAAATAATGGTCTTTTGAAGTTAAACATATTGTTGATAAAAATAATACTCTTGCTTATTTTCTTTTCAGAAAAAATAAATTTGTAAATATGTCTTCTATCCTTCCATCCCCATTGTGTGTTAATCCTCTCTAGCTAGTACAACCTCCTAAATCATCCTATCCTTTATAGCCAATACAACCTCCTGGACCATCCACCAACATTTTTGAAGTAGTTAAATAATTACCAGATGAAGTTAGACAAGCCATATGCTAGTATTATATTCACAAATGAGTCAAAAGATGTTTACTTAGCTTTCATGACCACTTGAACAAGAAAACTCCCAATTGATTATATTTTGGCTTGATCTCAATCATCCTTGGCGAGTCACCATAAATTTCTGTTATACACGATGGATTGCCCTTTAGTATTGCTATTTATGATATTTATCAAATGAATATCACATGACAATATCATTTGAGCTTGATCCTTATATATTTTAGAATCTCCACGCTCATTAGTTTAACAAGTGTTGGAATAAAATTCTATAGCAATATAGGAGAAATTTTCTGAGGCAACCCCTTAAGAAATATTTCCTTACTATAAAGTCCAACAGTCATCAAGGAAATATAGAAGTAGGAAATAACCCTTCTCCTATAGTTCAATGGTTAAAGAATGACAATGGATCATTTCACCATCCTGATAACTGTCCCAAATTGCATTTCTTTTGTTGCACAATAAGAAAGCAAGGATGCTGAATAATGACCAGGAGACCCCCTTACATGGATATTTACACTGACAGCATTTAACATCCACATCATGAAAAACCAACCACTTGATTTAGATGATGATAAACCACCACATTTTGTAAATCCATGTTGGTCCAATGGTGGATGAGATTAGTCATTGTCAAGTTTATTTTGTGTAGTCATCATCATCTTTACTTTATGTGATGTGTCACAGTCACCTTTACTTTAGATGAGTTATTGCAAACTTTTACTTTATGCTTTTGTCTTTAGCTTTAGCTTTTACATCAATTCAATGTAAACTTATGAGAGAAGATTCAAAGTCCTCAACTTTATATAAGGAACAGTTATTTATGTTGAGAGATAAGGTGAGCTATAGCTAAGAGAGCCTGAGTTCTCTAATAACTAGATTGGGTATTGTCTAGTTCTCTCTTAGGCATTGTTAAAAGTCTAGTTCTTCGCTCTTGTTAGCTTTCTCTTTATAATATATTTCCTTATGTAGTGTGCATTCTCTTATTTAGATCTTTATTTACTTCTTTATGATCTTTTTAGACTTTTGTCTATATTTCTTATGTCTTTAATTAGGCATTCTCCCATTTTGGTATCAAAACCTTGATCTTTAATTTATTTAGTTATTTCTATTAATATGTCTTTTAGCTTCTAAGTAAGTTACTATGCACTCAAGTTCATTTTAATTCATCTAAAATTGTTCCATAACAGAGTATTGTTTCTATATTATCTTGATTAGTAAGTGTAACAACTTGAGTCTTTATGATATAAATATTTATTTTGAATGTCACTGACAATAAAATGCTAGTTGGATATACTACCTATAGGGTGAGTATGAATACTTTAGAACTAGAGTTCAAGTCTCTAAATTATCCATAAGGCAACTTTTTGGAGAAAATTTCTTACCTAAAGCTAGGAAATGTCCAGGTGCAATGAATCCCTTAGGAAATTAAGATAAAATACAATAAGAAAAGAAAAGAAGAGATTGAGTAAAATCTAAAAAATTCTGGTAGATAGTAAAGGATGAGGATGCGTAATAAAGAGTGGATAAGATTAGAATTTGGGGATGGTATTATAACAACCCCAAAATTTTACTATTGCATGATCGAAGTATGAGTTTTTTAGGAGAATAAATTTGTATGGAATTAGAATCATGAACCAAAATATAAATAATCAGATTCTACTCAGAAAATGGAATACAACAACCCAAAGAATGCTAAAAACAGAGTCCAGATGAGAAAGTTATGGGACTTCGAAGTCAGGCTATTTTGGTAATTAAAAGTTAAAAAAAACTAAGAACATGAAATTGAAATTACTAAATCTGGATTCTACTCAATGATATGAATCCAATGACACTAAGATCGCTAAAATTGAAGATTGGACGAATAAATGGTAATTTTCTTAAGAAAGGTATTTTAGTAATTTTGCTAAGTGGGCCCCACTTGCAGGAGTTAGAATGTGATAATCAATGGAGTTGAAAAGCATCATTAGTATGTCTTACCTTTTCTTTTACTGATATCATGGTGTTCAAAATAGTAAAAACACCATTATGAAACTTTAAAATAAATAAAAGAAAGTAAAATTAAAATAACAAGGGGGGGCACGTTTGATAATTACACCCCCCACTTAAGTGAAACGTTGGGTCTATTCACCAAACCGACAGAACTCGATGAAGAGGAGGAAAAAAAGAGAAGAAGAGAGAGAGAGAGAGAGAGAGAGAGAGAGAGAGAGAGAGAGAGAGAGAGAGAGAGAGAGAGAGAGAGAGAGAGAGAGAGAGAGAGAGAGAGAGAGAGAGAGAGAGAGCTTGACTAGGGAAACCAATCACGCCGCTGAGCATGAGAAAATGGATATGGGTGGGGTTTTCATGTCACCACTCAGATTCCAAATCCGAAACCCCCACCTTGCTCGCCTGAAGGTCTAAGGCAAAAGCCCTTTGTTTCCATTTCAATTGGATGAAGATTTTATGGGGTTTTTCAGCTGGCTGGAGTTGCGGGCCGTCCCTGGAGATGATGACAGATCAAATCAACGATTCGAGCTGGTCATCTTCTACGGTTGGCCTAGAAGAACCAAAACCCCAAGGTTTTGGACGGATCTGGGATGATCTAGGCCATCAATTGAAGAGGACTCTAATGTGCGACTAGATTGGGGAGAGTTCACCTGAAATCAATGTTGATTCGGCTCATCCAAGGGTGAAGGAAGCATGGAAACATGCTCTAAAGGTAAGATCCGTGAAGCCCATCTTTTGATTTGATGTAATTTGTTAAATCCATGAATTTATATCTTAGATCTAAATTTAAGGATCATCCAACTATCCATTTCTTAATCTAAGCTAATGGATAGGTAGATACATGGTTGACAAACTTTAAAATTGACTCAAATTGTTGATCTAGACTATAAGACTGATCGAACGATCTCAGTCATCCGATCAAGTACTATTCATATAGTAAAAATTTGATGCTTGATTGCTGATCAAACACCATAGATGAATTAAACAGCCTTGAAATTACTATATCATAGGAGGAATTGACGAATTTAGATGTAAATTGACTGCAAACCCATAGGACAATCTTAGCTGTCCGCTTGCGTATTGTTCACATAGTAATTTTTTAGTGTATGATCAACAATCAAACACCACGGATGAATCCTACGACCCTGAATTAGTTAGGATGTGACTAGAATGTTGTAATTTGGATAAAAACCTATCAAGAAACCTTTGCTGTCTAATATGTCACTATTTAAATAGTGACTTGTTGACGTCGGATCGACAATCAAACCCCACAAAGGAGTTCTGATCGTCAATTGAAAGCTGGAAGTGGTCTATATGACCAATGTACACTTGTAAATTAGTTAAATTTGACCATGTAATCTAATGGAAAACACAATTTATATGTCCACACAGATCCAACCATAGATCTCAACCTTAAACTAAGGACAGACATCCATAGAAGCCCTAATCAACTCGCATGAGTCTTAATCATCCGTGTAAAGATCCAATAATGATGATCCAGGACTTGGATTGCTTCGGATTCTTAAAATTATGATCATAATTAAATCTAAATATCTCTATGTATATGAATGTATTAAGAAAAGAATTTTTATGATTGTATAGATTGAAGCGCATGGGTTAATCATGGAGAAGAGGGTGATTAAAGCTAGTGGAATCTAGTGAATGCGTCACACGAGGTAGGTGGAAATTTAAGACAACATTTCTAAATAATAAGATGCATGTTCTAAACATGATCTTATTTATAATTATGGATGTTATGAAACTAAAATGGTATGATTGATATTCGACACACTTTAAATTAAAAGGATGAAAATAATGTTAATTAAAAGAATTGCATGTTATAAATCATGCTTATGACTTGTACATCATGTATGTGAATTGTGAAATTATGCTTATGGTATATGGGTACCATGTCAGTATTGGTGGTGTATGAGTCTAAGTTTATAGGATCATCCTTGGTGGATTATCACCAAATAAGTGAAGATGTTATTCTTGTTATGAAATATATGAATAGGCAAATTTTCTGCTATTATGATTATTTTACATCCGGTCATGGAGGCCTGAGAGTTTGTTTTAGACAGGCATTGGCCTGAGGATGCTATGCGAGGAGAGTTGTGAGGGTTTGACTACCCGCTCTCCAAAATTGTGATGATATGGATACTAAGCCCGAAGGGGGCCTAAAAGTCTGGTGGGGCAATCATGGGATGGCTGCCACTGTGATCACCATGGTTCTTGCCCATGAAAACGAGGATTTTGTTATTTTCACCTTGGTATCAGTGGATTATTATGCAGTTATCCGGGCGCGCTGTACGAATTTAGACTGCAGCATAGTAGTCATTATTTATGCACTATGGTGCGTATATGATAGCATGATGAGATGCTTATATGATGGCATGATGAAATGCCTCATATGATATGGCATAATGATATGTCTTATATTGTTTTCCTACGGTGGCTGGAGGATTGTGGACCCTGTATAGTGAGGGGCATGAGGATTATATTGATATACCATTAGAGGCTGGATGATTATGAACCCCACATTGATGAGGGGTATGATTCTAAAACCCAGTATAGTCTGGGAATGTTAATTATGATACTTATTGATTATTCATAATTTTGTATGTCTTTTAACCATTTCCGTATATGTGGATTAATGCTATATGTATATGATTGAGGGTGTAGTTTCATATAAGTTTTCATAAAGGTATATGCATGGGTAGAACTGTTATGCAGAGTCTGGTTCATGGAATTGGGTTATCTTAATTAAATGATAAATGATAATTGCAAATATTGATTTAGCATGCTTCTTAAACTCCCCTACCAAGCATAGCTTGTTGAGATATTATAAATGTCTTATATTTACAATATCTCATATACAAATAGATAGAAGAAGATGTAAGAAAAGAAGAGGAAGTCAGCACCCATACTTCTGCGTTCAAGTATACATTTTATTAAAGCTTTTGTATTGTGTAGTTAGTAATTTAAATTGTGATATTGGACATTTAATATGATGTTTGTAAGGGTTGTGTAAGTGAACCACTTAATGGGTCCTGTTTTTAAGAAATGAATATCTATCTTCTAGAAAAAAAAAAAAATATAGTGTGAGCATGAAGGTGACATCGGGGCTTTTGGGAAAATGAATTTCAAAGAAAAATCTTTTGCTGTTTTTATATTTTAAAATTTAGATGTGCTCCACCTTTTGAAATAAAAGCAAAAATTTTTTATGAAAAACTCGGGGTGTCACAAGTATAGAATAGTAAGGAGAAGCATATCTAGGGACATGATAGAATACAAAATAGTAAAGAGGGGAGCCAAAGAAAATTGGTTAGGTGGAGAAAGAAGAAGAGAATACATGAAAAACAAGAGAGAGAGAGAGAGAGAGAGAGAGAGAGAGAGAGAGAGAGAGAGAGAGAGAGAGAGAGAGAGAGAGAGAGAGAGAGAGAGAGAGAGAGAGAGAGAGAGAGAGAGAGAGAGAGAGAGAGAGAGAGAGAGAGAGAGGGCGGGGTTATTCTAAGTTAGATCGGTTTTATCTTCAAGGGCATGAATTTATCTTTGTTTATGCACACTTATGATTAGTTGTTGTTCAAATTAAATTGTTAACTATGCAATTGATGTTGCATGTTTATGCTTAGTTGTTATTCAAATCATGTTATTGATTTGTATTGATCTTGGCAAAATAGCTACAACTGGTTTGAAACTCACCATTGAACTCATGTCCGTTTAGGCACATCATCTAAAGATTCTTTTGGAATTTGATTTGTTAATTTATGATGCTATAAGTGCATGGATTTGATTGTTATAGGTGCATGGAATGCATGAAATTGTTTGTTATAGGTGCATGAACTATAGGTACACAGATTAGTTCAATATAGCCACCTAAATTCTATGCATGGATTGATTGAATGTACAAACATTGGGTGATTGATAGACATATGAATTAATTTAAATTCCATTCATTTATCCATATAAGGTGCACATATTATGATCATTTTCACGTTTTACTAAACTTCATGCACATGCTGATTTAGTCCATCAGTCATATAAGCATGTCGATACCATCTCTTTGATTCGCTAAGGACCTCCCTCAGTTTTCTTTTAATCTATATACTACGTGCATATAGGCATGGTTAGATCCACATTAATCTATATACTACGTGCATATAGCTGTGGTTAGATCGTGGTTAGTTTTCATCTAGCACCTACGCATTCATTTGTATGAGACTCCAATTATTGACTCAAGCTCTAGGCATTCACACTGAAGATTCATGCAACCCACGTGATTGTTCTCAAGTCTTAAAACATGCAAGCATCCTAGGTTCATGTCCTATGCAACCTATGTGGACATCCTAAAACTTAAAATCATGTGCACATTTCATATGGATCTCTGATTTATTAATTTAGGATACCAAGCACATTCTTTAATTGTCAATTTTAGATCAAGTGCACGAGTGCCTTGATCAACTCCTCATACTTATGTGTTTTCTCAATGGTTAGAATATACAAGTTAGTCATTGTAAACCACATTCATATGCATAATAAAGTTTTTATCTTTTTATATGACTTTTGATCTTATCTTTAAATGCACATGCTGCAATGTTATGAGGTTTCAAATCATGCACACCATTGAATTCATGTGATCACTTTCACACTTATTAGCCTTATTCTTATTGCACGATTTAACAATTATTCTTGTGCTATCGACATCATGCATGCACAACCATTATTGGACCTATCATGCACAACCATTGTCACTTGGATCCATTATGCGCATCAATCTAGTTACTTGATCCATTTCATGTACTTTTAATTGACCTATCTACATGCACACATGTCAAATTGATTTATCCGCCAAGCACACATGTTTTTGGTACAAAATTCCAAGACTGATGGCACCCTTGAATTAATTGTGTTGGTATTTATCATTGAATTCAAATTTATGGAAGTGTGTCCATGTGTTGATTTGATATGAATTTCCATCTTCAACTTCCTGTCATAAACACACACCCATGTTAAGATGTTTTCATGGATATAAAGAAATTTATGATGATGGAATTTGCGTTGGCAATGAGAAAGGGTTAAATACTTAATACATTTTTTCTAGATGGTGGTTTATGAGTATACTTATGACACACACACACACACACACACACACACACACACACACACACACACACACACACAATGTATGTATATATAATGATATGTTGGTTGTTGCTTTGGTTTTCTTGCTCTAAGGATCATTTATATGAATGTACTGTGGCGACCCAGATTTTTGAAATATATTTTTGTTATTTGTCTTTAAATGGTGGTCGACCAATTTTGTAAAAATTTTGAAAACTTATACAAACAAAACATTTTCATTGAAATTCTTTTCAGAAAACCCGAATGCTACATTTAACTCCAATACATATACATAATTTTGTATACAACATAAATTTTCATAGAAATTCATTTTTATTAAAGTTGCAGGATCGATCCAGCGGTTCATATACATAGCCCCTGATTACATTTGATGTCCAAAATATACAAATCAAAATACAATCCAATCCTTTCACAATCATATATAGTCTTAAGCAATAGTATGATCTTTATATTCTATTGTCGTATCCCTCCATTCTTTTCCTTCTGTATCTGAGATATTGTAAACATTCAAACATTTATAATATCTTAACAAGCTATGCTTGGTAGGGGATTTGAGAAGCATATGAAATTGTATAATTCAAAAGTACAGTATTCATAATCATCATATTTCATATGAATCACATAATTCAATTTCCATGAACCATACCATATATGATCATTCTATCATATAATTTATCATGTAGCATTTACTATGATAATTCCAAACCACTCACCACTATATCGTATGTATATATATACGGTCAAAAATCATGAAAAATAGTGAATATCTCAAACATCAATAATCACACTCAGACACGCTTAGTTGATAAATCATGCAACCTCTGCTGGGAAAATACTCCCTTAGCCAGTATTGGCATCTCATTATGCCATATCATATGGCATTTCGCTATGTCATTGCATCATAATGCAAAAAAACTCAAAGGACTACCATGCTTGCAATCTGATCCATACAGCATGTGAAAACCCCAATTTTTCTGGAATTAATTAAAATTTTTACAAAAATTGAGGTGGAATATTATATTTAATATAATGTTAAATTTTAGAACAAGAATCTGCTCTTGAAACATAGATATGTGGAATCATTCATGGAAAACTGGTCATAATGACTTAAAGCATGTTGAAATTTGAGCTCGGGTGAAAAATCCCTATTTTTCTTAATTTTGTGAATTTACATTTACCCATAGGGTTAAAATGGTCAATTCACTTTTGTGTGGGGTCCACAAAAGTTAGGTGAGCTGGTGGACAGCCAGCTTAGGGAATATCAATGATGAAGAATAAACATTTGTTGATGTTTTTTGCAAGTGCACGGGCTATTGTAGTATAGCTATACAAATATGGGTCGAACCCACAGGGACTCGCTTTAAGTGGAGTTTCTAATAAAATTTAATTATTCAAAATTTGAAGAGAATAACAAAACTAGCTTAACCATTCAGATTTATTCAAATGATGCACTTTAAAGCACTTTCAATTCCAGAAAACAAAATAAACTAATCAAAACATCTATGAATCACACTGTCCGTGAATGACATTGTCCTTGGATAACATTGTCAAAAGATGGATAAAATAAAGCTTAAATGGAATAGGGACACAGTTGTAAATAAAATGGGGATACAGATGTCATTAAACAGGGGACGCAGATGTAATTAATGGAATTGAACAGAATTGTCATTTCATTTAAAGATGAAGGGCAAAACTGTCATTTTGTTCAAACTCTGGTTTTTAACAAAAACCAGGAAAACCCAACGAAGGAGAAACCGGAGGAGAAGGAGATGGAGCCTGAGGAAATCACCAGAGTAGATGGGATGGCAGGTCGGAGTAGATGTCCTTCGCATTGGCTGGTGGAGGGCTCTTCCGGTGAAAAAAAAAACGACGCCCCTTCTGGGCGTTGTCTGCTTTAGGGCTAGGAATATGATGCCCCTGAATCTGATCTGGACGCCGGAGAAGAAGGGGCTTCTGTCTGGCTCTGGTCTATGAAACAACAATGCCCTTTCTAGGCTACTTCTGGTTCTGGAAGTGGAGGCGCTAGGTGCGTGGAAGGAAGAGCGTGGTGATCTGGCCGTATATGCTAGTTCAGGTAGTGGATGTCTGCGGTTTGATCATCGAAAAATAATAGGTAAGCAGGTGCCTGGAGTTTTGTGGCGTCGCACAGTTAGCTGGGTTCACCTGGGTGGTGAAGACGACACCGTGGAGTAGAGGGAAACAGAGGAGATGAGGCAGAGGTGGGTGCTTGGCCGATCTACTTTGGGGTGTCTTCTGTGTAGTAGACAAAGGGGGAACTGAAAAGAAGGGGATGGTCGCATGCTCTGGTGCTGGGTGTGCGACCTTGGCTTAGGAGATTGTAATGGAAAAGAGAAGAAGTGGGGTGCGGTGAAAATAGAACTTGGTTTCCTGTTGGAAACCAAGTATGGCAAGAAAAAGAAGATGGGTGGCTTGTGTAGTGGATTAAGATGGGAGATGGGCTGGGTGTCTGGTGATGAGGGATTTGGGATGCTGCTGCAGTGTTGGCTGATAGGGAAGGTGTGGTAAACAAGAACGATGATGGAATGAAATTGAAACAAAGATAGGGGTAGGGAGCTGGGCGTGTGAAGTAGAGAGAAGTTCAAGATAGTAAACAAAGGAGACTCCAAGCAACAAGGAAGAGGAAGTAGTACAAAACAACTAAAAACAAAACTCCCCTTCTCTCCATATGGCTCCTATTTATAAAAACTACTCTTCTCCTTTTATTCCTCAAACTCTATCCTTAAAGAGTTAGAGTCTTGTTTGGAAACATTCTTCTCCTCCAATTAGAACTCCATCCCTTTTAGGAATCCTCATCCTTTTACAACTCCTCTTCCAACTAGAACTCTTCCAATTAGGATGCCTTGTTGATTAGGACTCTTGCCTTTTTTATCTGCACCGTTGATCATAGAGCTGAGCCATCCAACCTTCCTTCAGTTGATCTGCAAAATAAAAGACTAAATTAGAATAATCAAACCGTACATTAATCCTTTAATAAGCTCGAATGATCATCTAACCATTGATTAAGGTCTAGATGGTTAATTAAGCTAAAATTTGAAATTTGGATGATTAGATGATCTAATTGAATGCTAAACTAGGGGTCTTTTAGCCAAAAATAAGCAATTAACACACCCCCCAACTAGCATTTTGCTAGTCCCGAGCAAAACATGCAGACAACTATTTTACAAAACTGGTACAAGATGCCACTTTCGTAGATACTCACGATTGCATTTGGCACATGCAACAAGCCCTTGAACCCTAGGTTACCCCTAGTGGACGAGTTATGCCTCGTGAGGGTTTGCAATGAATATACCCACAAAATTCAGTAAAGTCAGGTTCCCTATTTTATCTCAGAGAATCCTCATTCATTAGCAAATTGACTAGTTTTTTACAACTTAATGAAGAGGATTTGACAATTTTACACATCATACACATATTAAAGACATTTTATTTGAGCTATTTCTCAGAGTGCATATGTGTGTGTACAGTCACATAAATCTTGACTTTTAATTGGATATGCTTATATTCCATTGGAAATATGCCTTGACCTCAACTCCTCACAGGTATACACTCAGAAATAAACTCTCAGATAAGGGGTTTAACATATTCTCTCATTATGTGACTGAATCCAACAAACTAATGGTTCACATAATTCTTTCTAACGCTCATGAGACAAAGGAAAGTGATCCCTAGGAGTGGATGTTAACATCAAGAATATGAGGGGTCTTTCACCTTAATTCTTTCTTTTTATCTCCTCTTTAAGGCTATGTCCACCTAAGATCAATAGGTCTTTAACTAGGACGAAATGTAGGCTTAGGACAGGTTTAGAAAAGAAAGGTATAAAGAATTCGAAGGTTCAAAATTGAGTAGATGTCTTCAATGAATATCTGATATAGGTATTTAACTAGGACGAAATGTAGGCTTAGGACAGGTTTAGAAAAGAAAGGTATAAAGAATTTGAAGGTTCAAAATTGAGTAGATGTCTTTAATGAATATCTGATAGGACAACTTTTCTTTTGGGTTTGTTCTTGAAGTGAATTTCTCTTTCAGACTTTGGTCTTTCTTTTCTTTTCTTTTTTCTTTTTTTCTTTGGAAGAAAGACATTTAATTCTTTTTCTCACTTCTTTGACTTTTTGTCCTATTTTTGAATTTTTTTCTACTCTACTCATTTTGAAGATGGGTAAAGGTTATTTATTTTAATGGGTTATTCTAGGTTAAGGTGAATGGGTTTAAGAAAGAAAAGGCTTAATAACAGGCTCAAAAGGCTAACTAGTGGTATATTATATTGGATAGGCTTTATGTCTCTGGGCTAAGCAAAGATGGCCTATATCATTTCCTAGGTTTCTTAAAGCCTATCAGATTCAATAAATTTCTGGAATTAACTAGATTCAATAACAGGCTCAAAAGGCTAACTAGTGGTATATTATATTGGATAGGCTTTATGTCTCTGGGCTAAGCAAAGATGGCCTATATCATTTCCTAGGTTTCTTAAAGCCTATCAGATTCAAAAGGCTAACTAGTGGTATATTATATTGGATAGGCTTTATGTCTCTGGGCTAAGCAAAGATGGCCTATATCATTTCCTAGGTTTCTTAAAGCCTATCAGATTCAATAAATTTCTGGAATTAAAGCTATTACTCCTCTTTATTCTTAATGGTTAACCAAAACAAGGTTAACAGGATCACACTAATGTATGTATGCTGAAGAAATCAGGGAATTACTTATAACTCTCTAAAAGAAGATAGTCTCAAGTCTCACTAGGTTATAGGTCTCCATTGATTTTCCTCAGGGTCTCTAAGTCATACCTCTATATTAGTCTTGATTATGTGATGGGTGTGTAAATGGTTTCTGAGAAGTAGCTTTCATAAAATGCTTCAACTCATGAATGACATGCAAAACTTAATCATATGCATTCCCATTAAGAGGTGAAAATAGTATATTTACTAAATCTTGAACCTTCAATTCTCATGACAGTAAGGGAACTCTACTTAAAAAGACTTTTTGTTTTTTCAAAATTTTCATTTTTTTGTTTTTAAAGAAAGCTCAAAAATCTCTAGTGCATCTACACCCCCCAACCTGAATGAAACATTGTCCCTAATGTTTGAAAACATAGGATGCTATATGAAAGTTAAGAGAGGTAAACTCTAAACCCTTGGGTTGCCTCCCAAAAAGCGCTAAGTTTAACGTCTTCAGCCAGATGTAATGATGAGTGCAATGATGATATGTTGTAAGGCTCCTGGAGTGGTACTTTAAGGTGGATCATGATACTCGGGTACCTGTAAAAGTGTCTCATCAATTTCAAGATCAGGCAGTTCGAGGAAAGGTTTTGACCTTTGACCATTGACCTTTTGGATGTCTCTATCCTTTTCAATCTCGATGGCCCCATGAGGATAGATTGTGCGTATTATATATGGTTCAGTCCATCGAGATTGAAGTTTTCCTAGGAACAAATGCAATCTATAATTTTACAATAAGACCTTTTGACCTGGTGTGAAGGATTTTCTTAGAATGTTTCTATCATGTATAGCCTTCATTCGGTCTTTGTACAAACGTGCAGACTCATTAAATTCTCAAACACCTTATTACAAAAGTGTTTTCCCCCATCACTTATTATGGCTCTTGGAGTACCAAACCTTGCAAAAAGATTTTCTTTTAAAAACTTTACCACAACTTTGTGGTCATTGGTTTTGCATGGTATAGCCTCCACCCACTTGGACACATAGTCCACTCCCACTAGGATGTACAGATTTCCAAAAGAATTAGGAAAAGGTCCCATAAAATCTATGCCCCAAACATCAAAAGGTTATATGACAAGGATTGGGTGTAAGGGCATCATATGTCTTCTTCCTAAATTTCCTAACCTTTGACACCGTGAACATGCTTTGCAGTAAGCATGGGCATCCTTAAATATGATAGGCCAATAAAATCCACACTACAAAATTTTTGCGACTGTCTTTTTAGAGTTGAAATGTCCCCCACATGCATGATCATGACAAAAGGAGATGATTTGATTATGTTCACTATCGGGTATGCATCTCCTAATTACTTGGTCAGGACAGTACTTGAATAAGTACGGGTTATCCCAAGTAAAATATCTAACCTCGGTTAAAAACCTCTTTTTATCTTGTGTGGTCCAATGATTGGGCATTTGTCCTGTAACAAGACAATTAACAATATCTCCATACCAAGGTAATTTGGAAACATGCAATAACTGTTCATCTGGGAATGACTCAGTTATAGGCCCTTGATCACTAGTGTGCTCCACTACCAATCTGGATAAGTGATTTGCTATGACATTTTTTGAACCTTTCTTGTCTCGAATTTCTAAGTCAAATTCTTGTAGCAGTAGTATCCAACGGATCAACCTAGGTTTGGCATCTTTTTTAGAAAGGAGGTATTTTAAAGCTGCATGATCCGAGTATACTATAACTTTAGACCCTAACAGGTAAGATCTAAACTTATCCAAAGCAAACACTACAGCTAACAACTCTTTCTCAGTGGTGGAATAGTTGAGTTGCTCATCATTTAGTGTTTTACTACCATAATATATCACATGGGGAAGTTTATCAATGCGCTACCCCAAAACAGCTCCAATGGCATAATCCGACACATCACACATTATTTCAAATGGTGTGTTCCAATCTGGTGGTCGAATAATAGGTGCAGAAGTCAATTCAGCCTTGAGTCGCTCAAATGCCTTCTTACAGTCATCATCAAAGTCAAAAGTGGCCTCCTTTGTAAGTAAATTACAAAGGGGCTTGGCAATTTTGCTAAAATCTTTGATGAAGCGCCTATAAAAGCCAACATGTCCTAAAAAGGAGTGAATTTCTTTGACCGTCCTTGGTGGAGGAAGGTTGGCTATTAAATCCACTTTTGCCTTATCAACTTTTATCCCATTGGATGATATTATGTGGCCTAATACTATCCCACTCCGTACCATAAAATGACACTTTTCCCAATTTAAGACCAGATTCTTCTCCTGACACCTTACAAGGACTAACTTCAAGTGGTGCAAACACTCATCAAATGATGACCCAAATATTGAGAATTCATCCATAAACACCTCAAGAAATATTTCTACCATGTATGAGAAAATGCTCAACATACACCTTTGAAATGTAGCTGGAGCGTTACAAAGCCCAAAAGGCATACGTTGATAGGCGAAAGTTCCAAAAGGGCAGGTGAAGGTGGTCTTCTCCCGATCCTCTGGTGCTATAGGAATTTGGTTATAACCAGAATATCCATCCAGAAAACAGTAATAGCTATGTCCAGCTAACCTTTCTAGCATTTGATCAATGAATGGTAGAGGAAAATGATCTTTCCTCGTGACCGCGTTCAACTTTCAATAGTCAATACAAACTCTTCACCCATCGGTCATGCGGGTGGGGACTAGCTTGTTATCCTCATTTTTTACTACCGTGATCCCAGATTTCTTAGGTACAACCTGAATGGGGCTGACCCAAGTACTATTAGAGATAGGATATATGACGCCAACATCTAAGAGTTTTAGGACTTCATCTCTAACCACGTCCTTCATGTGGGGGTTTAGTCGCCTTTGAGTCTCCCTAGAAGGTTTTGCAGTTTCTTCTAGATGTATCCTATGCATGCATAAGGTTGGACTTATCCCTTTTATGTCTGCTATTGTCCACCCTATAGCGGTTTTATGTTCCTTAAGAACATCTAAAAGCTTACCCTCCTGTTCTTTATTTAAGTCTGATGCTATTATTGTAGGTAAGGTTTCATCTGGACCTAAATATGAATATTTCAAGGGTTTTAGGTCCAGAGATGGTGCGTGCTCTATTGAGGGTATGGGGACATATTTAGACGGTGGGAGTGGTTCCACATAAGGACCCCACTTAGAGGTATCCATGAGTGGTGCAACATCTAAAAGATTGTTCACCTCCTCAATTGACTTGTCTATATCAAATTCTCCATTAAAGTGCATTAGACAAGCCTTTAGTGGGTCTAAGATGGACAATGGTGAATGATTCTCATTAATTAGACTCTTAATCAAGTTGACATCACAGGGATCATCGAGGTCTAAATGTTGTTGATCGGCATTAAAAACATTAAGCTTAACCTTCATGTTGCCGAATGAGAGTTTCATTACACCATTCCTATAGTTAATAATGGCGTTGGACATTGCCAAGAATGGACGCCCAAGGATGACTGGGATTTGACTACCAGGGTCTAATACAGGTTGGGTGTCTTGCACAATGAAATTAATAGGGTAATAAAACTTATCCACCTATATCAAGACATCTTCAACCAAACCATGAGGTATCTTGATAGATCTATCAGCTAATTGCAGCGTGGTAGTGGTTGGTTTCAACTCACCGAGTTTTAGTTGCTCATAAACAGAGTGTGGCAACAAATTAACACTAGCCCCTAAGTCAAGAAGTGACCTGTCTATGACATGATCTCCAATGACACAAGTAATTGTAGGGCATCTTGGGTCTCTAAACTTTGGTGGGGTCTTGTGTTGAATCAAAGAGCTCACTTGTTCTGTGAGGAAGGCTTTCTTTTACACATTAAGCTTTCGCTTTATTGTGCAGAGCTCTTTTAAGAATTTGGCATAGGCCGGGATGTCTTTAATTGCATTGAGCAATGGTATATTGATTTGTACATGTTTAAATACTTCCATTAACTCATTGAAGTTTGATCCCTTCCTGGCTTTATTCAATAATTGGGGAAAAGGGGCCTTAGGCACATAGGGTGCCTCCACTATAGGTTTTACAAGGTTGTTCTGTATTTTCTCTTTTTCTTGTATTTTTGTTGCCTCTTTTTCCTCTACATTTTTCGTAGCATGCCCTTCTTTGTTATCAATTTGACAACCATTCCTAAGGGTGATTATGGACTTGGCATGCTCCTGAGGGTTATGGTTTTGAGAACTTGACCCTATCTCGAATTGACCCTTAGGGTTAGGAATGGGTTGACTAGGAAACTGACCCTTGCCTCTATTATGTAATTCAGCACACAATTGGCTTATTTGAGCCTCTAACTTAGCAATGGCTTGAGAGTTGACATTGGCTGACTGTCTACTTTCATTTTGGAATTGGTGTAAGGCTTTTCTAGTGTAATCATTATCTTTTGCACATTGGTCCATCCTGGTGTGGATGTTTTCCTCTAAATATGGTTTCTTTTGTTGTAGAGGTTGTTGAAAGCCAGGTGGCAAATGGGGAATTGTAGTTTTAAGAGAAAAGTCTTCAATAGGAGGATTCCCAGATGGCCCCCCTTTTTGGTTATTCTTTGACCAAGACAAATTGGGATGCCTAGCCCATCCAGGGTTGTAAGTCTCAAAATATGGGTTGTCGCTAGGTTGGCAATATGCATTCGCTTGGTCGACAAGATATTTAGGGAATGCTTTATTAGATGGACACTCAGAGGTTAAATGGGCTGGACTAGAACAAGTAGCACATACCTCTTGTGGGGGTTTTTGAGATAATGTAACAGCTATGAAAGATTGAAACATCGTTTCAAGCTTGTCCATTCTTCCATCTAATTTTTGAGAGTCAGAGTCGAGCTTATCAGATAGATCAGTATGTGCTCCTATCTCGTAGATCCCTCCTTTCTTAGTGGGTTGGTTAGTTCTTTCTCTCCTATTTGAATAATCCCATTGCTGAGAATTATCTGCTACAGTTTGAAAGAATTCCTAAGCCTCACATTCATCTTTTAACTTGAGGGTCCCTCCACTCGCGGCATCTATCATTTGTCTATTTTGAGGTGTTAACGCCTCATAAAAGTATTGAACTTGCTGCCATTTCTTAAATCCATGGTGAGGGCATTTCTACAGCAGTTCAATCCACCATTCCCAACATTCATAATATTGTTCATCATCTCTTTGTTGGAAATTTATAATTTCACGACGCAGGGCATTTGTTTTGTGAACAGGGAAGAACTTGTTCAGGAACTTCTTAGACAACTGGTCCCATGTATGTATAGAACCTACCTCCAAGGAATTAAGCCATGACTTGGCTTTGTCCTTAAGTGAGAACGGGAATAACCTTAACCTAATTGAATCATCCGAAACATTTTGAAACCTAAATGTGGCGCAAATATCAAGGAACTCCTTGATATGTAGGTACGGGTCTTCTCGGTCTCGACCATAAAAAGTGGGGAGTAACTGAATTACTCCTGGCTTTAACTCAAAGTCGTCAGCATCAGTTGCAGGTAATGCTATGCAAGAGGGGGTATTAAGTTGGAGCGGTGCATAAAAATCTCTAATAGTCTTACGCTCAATCTCTATTGGTGGTTTAGCTATAGGGATAGGAACTAGGTTTCTTCCCCCTTGGTTTTGGATGCGTTGAATCTCTAGGTTTAACAATAGTAGCTTAGGATTCTGAGATCGACGCCCTTGCATGAACTATTCCTAATCTAAAATGTCCTACTTCTAAATGCTAACTCTAACTCTATGTGATATAAGCAAAAAGGATGAGGATTCCTAAAAGGGATGGAGTTCTAATTGGAGGAGAAGAATGTTTCCAAACATGACTCTAACACTTTAAGGAGGTGTTTAAACCTCACAAACATTGCCAAAGGTGGGGGAAGAGCAAGGCTCTATTCGGGAACCCCCTTGACCACAATGTTCAGCGTCCATTGGAGTGGCCTTAGCTCAACCTTCCATAAGGTTCCTATGAGCATTAAACTCTAGTACTCTTGCTATTTGATTTTAATTTACCATGAACATTTAAAATGCCATTCATGAAGGTTCATTATTCTCCTAATTTGGGCCAAGAAAATGATATTCCTTATATTATCCTACTAACTATAGCCCTTACTATCATTAAGTTCATGTACTTTTTTTATTGTAAATGTCCATATCAATCTATCTTTCATTAATTACATTTTTCATGTAATTTACATAATATGAAAGCATAAAGAAGTAAATTTAATAATTAATCTACTAAGCAATAAAATACGTTTATAATAACATTCATTAATTCAAATGAACATTTAACATGCCATAATTGTTCATCATGATCCAACGGTCATCTTTGATTTCTATTCATTTTTCATCCCATTTAGGGTTTAAATATTGATCTTTCATTTTCCTTTAGATCTAACACATTTTCTTAATGTGATTTTATCACTAGATCATTGATGCATCTCACCATATGATTTGATCCTTCTTGATAGAACCGATCAGAAGATCTTAAGCCATTTTATCAAAATTAAGGGTGTAGATCTCAATCTATCCCAAATTAGCCTCATCAAGCCCATCATTTCTCATGATATCATCATTAGATCATCATCCACACTTATTCACAATGTCTGATCATCCTCCATCAATCTGATCAAGGAGACTATAATGTATTTTTAAGGATTTTGTTACTTTTAATGGTCAAGATCTTAAGATATGTTATATCCGTTATATCCAACAAATCCATTCATATTCTTTCATCATTATAGCATCATCAAAACTAATTTTAATGGTCTGATCATCCCAGATCTTGTAGATCAAGGATGTTAGTACCACTATTTCTTAATTTGGATTCACTTTGGAGTCAAATTGAGATCAAAATTTGGATTTTAAGATTTCATCCAGATTTGACGGTTGAGATTGATATCTATTTTTTGTTCCAATTATTCAACCTTGGGGTCCATAATTTTTATTGTGAACATTGTTCTTAAGGTTTTGGGACCTCCTAAATCTATCCATCGGTTCAAATTTCCATTTTAAAGTCATCTTGATCATGATCCATTACTGTTGGAATGGATTTTAGTAATTATCACAAATAAATACAATTAAAAACATAAATATAATATTTTCATTAGATTCTACACAACATCAGCAATTCATATCATATTTTTTCTCTAAATTTGGATCTAATATGAGCTCAAAATCAAGATTTCAGTTTAAAAAATCAACTACCCATATTTGATCTGGGTGTTAGTATGTGTTTTAGACGATCTGAAACTTGGAAATACGATTTGGGAACGCAACTAGATGATCCCAGAATGTGGAAAGATGATTTGAGCGAGGCCGGGATTAGATCATCGTCTGATCTGGGAGATTGGTTGAGACAATCTAATTTGGACTGTTGGATCAACCCTTCCCCGGTTCTCCATGATCTGTAAATGCCAAGGGTTGAGATCATGTACCCTAGGGTTTTTGGGCCCTAGGAAAGCATCCAATGGCTTAGATTTCTCATCTGAGCCGTCCATGATGGGGGTTTCTAACCGTGTTGCTAGATCCATTGTTTTTGACGGATCAACGGCCAGGGAAACGTCCAACATGCCAAACACCTAAAAAAAAATGCTGGAATTAAAAGAGGGGAAGTTTAGTGGCCTACCTAGAATGTCTAGAGGAGAGGAAAATGCTAAAAAAATAAAAAATTTCACCGAATAATAATAGTGCCTGAGTTACTGTTTTACGGTGAAATACCTAACAAATAAAACTCTGATCTTCAAATAATTATGGGTATATTGAATCTAGTATTGATATGGAGTGATTGAACGAATTCGATATTGATTTTAACGGTTCAAATTGAACGTCAAAATGAAAAATCGTAGTATGGTGAAAACCCAGTTCTATTGGGGATGGCATGTCTGTAAAATCGCCTAATGGATCTGGGAGAATATTTCGTCGGGGCACTTTTGTGGACACTCCTCCAGTGAAGAGAGAGGAGAGAGAAAGAGGAGAAAGAAAAGAGAATTGGGGGAGATGAGGGAGGAATTCACAACTGATTTTTCAAGGCAGTCTAGGGCAATTCATGTTAGATTTTTGAAAAATTTTGGGGATTTTACTGAGGTATTTATAGGTAGATTTTGGAATTTTTAATTAATTTTTTATTTTAATCTAAATTCCACTCAAAATATTAAAATGGGGAGTGAAAATTCCACTTCCTCCACTTGGGGCTAAGTGTTGGTTGATGCATGACTTGTATCATTGTTGACTTCAGTGCTTACCTAACTTTTGTGGATCCCACTAAAAAGAAAAATTACCATTTTACCCTTTTAATTCAAAAATTGAGAAAAATAGAATTTATTCTTTCAAACTTAGAATTGAATGAAATTAGTGTCATTGTAATCGGATTTCCAATTACATTTGAAATATTGATGTCTTAGGTCTCAGTTATGAGTAAAATTACAATTTTACCCTTTTATTCATAAAAATGGAGAAAATAGGGATTTTTCATCTGTTCTCAAAATTTGATGTACTTATAGTCATTCTAATTGATTTTTTGAGTACATTATAAATATCTAAGTTTTAATCCTTGATTTTATTTTTATAAAAATGGATTCTCCTGGAGCTCAAGATTCTAGTTCTACCTTCAGAAATTAAATTTTTAATTTTTAATAATTTAATTGTATTCATAAAAATTTGTGTTATTACATGTACCATGAGTAACTTTCATGATTCTAGTCAAAACCTTTAGAGTTGTGTGATTTGAGTGATTGAACTATGATTTCATATGAATTTTTATGAAGAGTTGTGCTTGGCCTAAAATTAGACAATTCATAAGCGTGGAGCCTAGCGTGGGGCACGTTGTAAGATCCCTTTAGTTTGCTATGCTAGGAGTGCAGTTGGCCACTGTCACTCTAAAAACAAAATATGGTACCTGCCTGAGGTAAAGGCTTTTGGGCGTTTGAAAGGGTTATTGGACCTTCCATTTAGTTTGATCCATTCTCCCCCAAAAGGACAAGTGTAGGTCATGTGGTATCCATGATCAAACATAGGTAGGAGATGTTAGTACTCTCTATGTACATAGCAGATGAGATATAATATTGACATATATAGTTATGTTGGTTAACCTCAAGGGATTTAGACCATTCGCCTTTATGGCCTCAACAAGACACTGTTGTCTTCCAGTTAGATACCACGTGACATATTGCAGATATTAGGTACAACTTCTAATGTTATGTAACTTTGGATTAGGATTTTTAACATTCTAGGTAATTTATCTGGATTTTGAGGTTTAAATTGTTACTGAGGTTTGATACTGATCGTAATTAGTTGATAACATCTTATTATCTTTATGCATTCATGTGTTCTCTGTATGTTTTTGTTTGGCTTAGAATTTCCCACTGAGTGGTCATACTTACCTCACCAACAATTTCAAGTTAGTCTTTTGGGCAAGAGTAAAGAATTGAGGTAGCACAAGAACTTTGAAGAAGGAGAGCAAAAGTATGACAATTAGATTAGTTACTTGTTTGGATTAGAATAAAAACCATTGAATATTTAGAATTATGATATAATGGGATAATAAACATTGAATTGAATATTGAGATTTAGTTTAATTCAAGTTATAGTAGCTTCTAATTTTTATGGGCAATGACCAGTGGATCCTAACAATGTTGTTCTCAGGAACTTATTTTGGTTATATGTAAATTTTTAATAAGACATTCTGACTTAGAAGGGCAGTTTTGAAAACCAATATATATTGTACATCTTTGCAATGTTTTAGAAAATAAAAAACTTCACTAAGGATCTTGATCATTTCCAAGGAAATTTTTAAAAACTGATTTTTGAAATCCAGGGCATCAAAGTAAGCTCTATCTATTGCTTGATCATTATGCTCTATTTTTACCACTTTAGTGGATCCTCCACATTAGAAAATGAGACCCATAATGGATAATTGAACACAAAATTTGGTCGAAGAAAAACTTTCTAGTAAGGATGAAAATTTTCACGTTTAACTAGTTAGTCTTATCACATAAGAGGTCAAGGAGACTTGTTGTGTCAAGGGATGGATGTGTTTGTCTCATAACATACCTTGTGAAAGATGCTATCATTTTTATCTTTTTTCAAAAATATAATAGAAAACATGAAAAGTCTTTATTTGATAAGAATTAAATGAGAGCAAAAATAATTATGATTCATGCAATCCTCCAGTCAATTAATTGCCTTCTTCTTCATTTAAGTCTTTCAAATCTATTGCATAGTAAGTTAGATTATTTATATGAAGTAGAATACTAACCTGAAGATAGTAAAATCCATGTTACCACTTTACTATTTATAAATCCTTATAAAGTTTTTGATAAGCCCTCTTATTTTTTAGTTAAAAAATTCATAACAAATTGATAGATAAAAAACAACTAGTCCTTTTCAAGGAATATATTCAAGCTTTCAAGTTTGATCAATTTCCTATTCCAACCAATAAATTAGAAAATTTTATCACTCTGGGCATTCTTTGAGAATGTTTTCAATCATGGAAATAACAAGGTTAAACACATGTCTACTTTGGTGTCATTAAACTTGCTTTAACCTTTTATAATAAAATAGGCCTTCTAGTCATTTCTAGAACTGCATTGCTTGATTCCCGCTTCAAAGAATATCAACATGCATGCATTGGTATAGGTCAAAACTACCTTGAATGTTCGTATGATTTTGATAACCACGTTCCCAACTTTATTATGTCTATTAGAGATCCTCATCTCTTTAAGGCATTTAAAGTCCAAGTTCAAATCACTAGAGCACCCCAAGTTGAATCAACATGTGTTGCAACTCTTTACTACTAGATGGTATACAGATTGTAAAAGCATGCATTTGACTTTGCAATCCTTAACCATGCAAAAACTGATCTTTCCCTCTTTATCCAAATTGATCAAAATGCAAGACTAACTTAGCACTTATGTTCTAAGGCAGTTATCTCATACAGAACTCAAACTTTATTTCTAGAAAAATAGATTACAGAGTATGAAAATACCCATAAAGAGTCTCAATCAATTTAGTAAAAAAAGGGCAGCCTCAGTGCACGAAGCTCCCACCTATGCAGGGCCCGGGGAAGGGGTGGACCATAAGGGCTTATAGTAGGCAGCCTTACCTTGTATTTTGCAAGAGGCTGATTCCACGCCTTGAACCCGTGACCTCAAGGTCATATGACGACAACTCTTACCATTGTGCCAAGGCTCCCCTTCATTCTCAATCAATTTAGTCATCTTCTTTAATATTTACCAGATAAGCAAATAGACTTGTTGAAACTAAGTTCATCAAAGATTCTTTTTCTTCAAATGTCTCAACTATCTTCCACACATAACTTAACCCTCTTGACCTTATAAAGCTAGATTCGGGGAAGGGGTGGACCATAAGGGCTTATAGTAGGCAGCCTTACCTTGTATTTTGCAAGAGGTTGATTCCACGCCTTGAACCCGTGACCTCAAGGTCACATGACGACAACTCTTACCATTGTGCCAAGGCTCCCCTTCATTCTCAATCAATTTAGTCATCTTCTTTAATATTTACCAGATAAGCAAATAGACTTGTTGAAACTAAGTTCATCAAAGATTCTTTTTCTTCAAATGTCTCAACTATCTTCCACACATAACTTAACCTTCTTGACCTTATAAAGCCAGATTCTATTCCCATTGTATATTTTGACAAAGATGGAAAATCGATCTTTCAAGGCGAAGATCCACAAATAGGTCATATATGGTGGAATATCTATGATTGCCAAGGTTACCAAGAAGAACCACTTGTTAAAGCAAATTATGAAGAAAAGAGAAGAAGAAAAAGTCCACTTAGTAAATACTCAAAGAAAGATATGAGGCAGGTGATCCAACTATTAAAACTCTTGGTAAACCATTAGACAAATCTAATCACTATGTCCTCTATTCTAGCAACAACTTTGTTAACAAAAGCCATTCTATGAACAAACTCCATCAAAGTCATCTGCCACCTTCAAAACTTGATCCATCATTACCTAAGTATTATGAAAAGGCCTTCTGCCTTATTGATAACTCATAAAACTCTTGACCACCTAAACATCCACCAAAACTTTCTTAAGTCTGTAAAGCACAAATGCCTAACCATCAAAAGCCCAAGAAATTAATATGATGACTTCAACAGAATTGTCTCCATTTTTAGAGGCTGATCCCAATCCATGGGCAATGAGTTTGGATGTATTGGGTGTATTTGTATTTATATTTGCTTTCATTTTTGTGCTTATCCCAATTGTTGGTTCAATTTATGCATGGCAAAAAGGCACAATGGAATGGTCTTAGCTCCTAAATATTTAGACAATCAAAAGAAAAAAGAAGGAAACGATTACATTGAGACAGTTATTAATTCTATTGAGTTTCCATTACTTGATCGAACAACCCAAAATTCAGTTATTTCAACTACATCGAATGATCTTTCAAATTGGTCAAGACTCTCTAGTTTATGGCCGCTTCTCTATGGTACCAGTTGTTGCTTCATTGAATTTGCTTCATTAATAGGCTCGCGATTGGATTTTGATCTTTATGGACTGGTGCCAAGATCAAGTCCTAGGCAAGCGGACCTAATTTTAACAGCCGACACAGTAACAATAAAAATGGCACCTTAGTGAGATTATATGAGCAAATGCCTGAACCAAAATATGTCATTGCTATAGGAGCTTGTAGTAATACAGGAGGGATGTTTAGTACCAATTCTTATAGTACTGTTCGGGGAGTCGATAAGCTAATTCCTGTGGATGTCTATTTGCTAGGCTGCCCACTTAAACCAAAGGTAGTTATAGATGCTATAACGAAACTTCGTAAGAAAGTCTCTCGAGAAATTTATGAAGATCGAATTGGGTCTCAACAGGAAAATTGATATTTTACTACCAATCACAAGTTTCATGTTAGACGCAGTATTCATACTCGAAATTACAATCAAGGATTACTCTATCGATCTCCATCTACTTCAGAAATTTTAGAAATACCTTCTGAAACTGAAACCTTTTTCAAATACAAAAGTTCAGTATCTTCCCCTAATTAGTGAATTAGGCATGATTTTTGGTGCAGAATAACAAAAAGTGGCTCAAACTTCATAAATTTCATCGGAAATGTGAAAGACTCATACAAATACAAATGTGGGAGAGATCAAGAAGATGCAAGGTCATTTATCTGCTTGGCTAGTCAAGCATGAGCTAGTTCATAGATCTTTGGGCTTCGATTACCAAGGAATAGAGACTTTACAAATAAAGCCCGAGGATTGGTACTCCATTGCTGTCATTTCATATTATATGGTTACAATTATCTACGTTCCCAGTGTGCTTATGACGTAGCACTAGGCAGATTGTTCGTTAGTGTGTATCATCTTACGAGAATATAGTATGGTGTGGATCAACCCGAAGAGGTATGCATAAAAGTATTTGCCCTAAGGAAGAATCCCGAATCCCGTCTATTTTCTGGATTTGGAGAAGTGTAGATTTTCAAGAACGAGAGTCTTATGATATGTTGGGAATCTCTTATGAAAATCATCCATGCCTGAAACGTATCTTGATGCCTGAAAGTTGGATCGGCTGGCCCCTACATAAGGATTATATTGCCCCAAATTCTTATGAAATACAAGATGCTCATTGAATGAGAAGAAACTAATCTTCACTTCTACGACTCCAGATATTCAAGGAATCTTTTTATTTCTATTCTAGATGAAACAGAGTAACTGGACTCTCATTCGTATTATGACTAGGGTACTAAAAGGACTTCATTGATATTTCCCAACTTAGAAGATATCCATTTCGGATGAGCAAAGCCAGTAGGATGAATCAAAAGAGTTATGCACCATGAACTTTGTACTATGCACATCACTTAGATGGGACCCTGAGCGTCACGTAGGAGGAAGTGAAGAAATAGGCAATGAAAGAAAATATGAAATTCAGAAATGAAAATGGATCAAATTTTCTTTGTACTATATCTAAATCCTGTTTATTCCTATTCTTTGACGCCTCCCTCTAGACTAGTCGGGTTTTCAGCCAACTAGCTTCAGATATGTATGAAGTATTAAAAAAAAAAAAATTTTGAGCAAGAGGAGGTACGTACAATATGAACAAACAAAAAATAATAGGGAATTTCCTTTTTTTCTTTATCCATATATTCTTTACCCATTCAAAAAATGGGGGATATCTTTATACGCCTAGATGGATAAGTATGTATCATGAGATAAGTATGTATCATGATATAGACTATTAACTAATAGAATGTGGATCCCAATCCATATCAATTCGTTTGGATAAGTATCTATATATTAACCACATGTCAGGAACCAGATTTGAACTGGTGACACGAGGATTTCCCCCAACGATACCTTTCTTAGTGGAAGATCGGATAAGACTTCTCTTCATCACGAGACTAATCGGATTTGCTGTAGACATCCAAGAGACCTCCACAAGCAGGCAAAAAGAGTCATAGGAAAAAAAGAGTTATGCTTTCATTTTAGTTCTTTCTTTGTTGGTTGAGATTGAAATCAAGTTCTTTTAAAAAGGGGTAGGGGAAACATTTTGTTGAACAAGGGATGACAGTAAAAAGTCACTGTCATTTTTGGAAACAGGTGCATGATTGGATAAGTGTTGCCGCCAGGATGCGACTAGAAAGAGGGGAGTATAGATGGAAAGCAATAAAGTTAGTGGACTCCACTCCATTCTATTTATGATGAAAAAAATCAACTAAGATATAGAAATCTGGAGTTATTAATGAAGACAATATTGTGGAATCAAAAGTAGCTCTAGTCTATGGTCAGATGAATGAACCACCTAGAGCTCGTATGAGAGTTGGTTTGACTGCCCTAACCATGGCAGAATATTTTTGGGATGTTAATGAATAAGACGTACTTCTATTTATCAACAATATCTTCCATTTTGTCCAAGCAGGATCAGAAGTATCTGCCTTGTTAGGTAGAATGCTTTCTGCTATGGGTTATCAACCTAGCCTTAGTACATAAATGGGTTCTTTACAAGAAAGAATTACTTCTACCAAAGAGGGATCTATAACTTCCATTCAAGCAGTTTATGTACCTGCTGACGATTTGACCGACCCTGCTCCTGCTACGACATTTGCACATTTAGATGCTACTACCGTACTATCAAGAGGATTAGCTGCCAAAGGTATCTATCCAGCAATGGATCCTTTAGATACAACGTCAACTATGCTCCAACCTAGGATTGTTAGCGAGGAACATTATGAAACTGCACAAAGAGTTAAGTAACTTCACAACATTACAAAGAACTTTAGGACATTATAGCTATCCTTGGGTTGGACGAATTATCCGAAGAAGATCGTTTAACTGGCACGAAAAATTGAGCGTTTCTTATCACAGCCCTTCTTCGTAGCAGAAGTCTTTACTTGTTCTCCAGGGAAATATGTTGGTTTCGCATAAACAATTAAGGGGTTTCAATTGATCCTTTACAGAGAATTAGATGGTCTTCCTGAGCAGGCCTTTATTTGGTGGGTAATATCGATGAAGCTACCGCGAAGGCTATGAACGTAGATGTGGAGAGCAAATGGAAGAAATGACCTTAAATCTTTGTGCACTGACTCCTAATCGAATTATTTGGGATTCAAAGGTGAAAGAAATCATTTTATCTACTAATAATGGCCAAATTGGCGTATTACCAAATCACGCTCCTATTGCCACTACTGTAGACATATGTATTTTGAGAATACGTCTCAACAACCAATGGTTAACGATGGCTCTGATGGGCGGTTTCGCTAGAATAGGCAATAATGATGTGGAGAAGGGTAGTGATATTGATCTGCAAGAAGTTCAACGAACTCTTGAAATAGCTAAAGCTAACTTAAGTAGAGCTGAAGGCAAGAGACAAGAAATTGAGGCGAATTTAGCTCTCAGACAATCTCGGACACTAGTGGAGGCTATTAATGTGATTTAGTACTAATCATATCAGAGCCTAGGTCTACTCCATCACAGCCACTCCAACAAATTCAAAGGTCACATACAGTCCATGAGGTGAGGCAGTTTCCTAAATATGAGTTACAGGGATAAGTCATGTGAGCGATGTTGATGATCGTGAAATAGATAATGCCATGGAGATTGGCAAACTTTCTTAAGAAAATTGCAACCTTAAGTACTTGTATGAGCACAAGGAAGTGCATTTTTCAAGGAAGTACATGATTCTTATAATCATGAATTAGAATGAAGATTTTAAGGTAGTTCTCTTGGTGAGAACTTTAATATATGATAGAAGATATATTCAATTGAATTGCTTTTGATAGCCAAGTTTCTAACTTGGATTGTGCGTGTAACTATTGGAAAAAGACTGACAATTTTTGTAATGATAATAGTATGATGAAAATGGTCAAGGATCAGAAATGGTTACACCTACCAAGAACTTGAAGAGAAAAAGAAAAAAAGAAGAAAAAAGAAGAAGTTGAGAGTAGTGTAGTGTCAGTTGAAACTTGAAGCAGATTTATTGATGAATAAATTATAATATTGGGAAAATCATTGGAAATTGATGAAATAGGATCTTAGTACCCTATAAATGAAATATCGGATTTTGAGACTCAAACAAGTGAGTTTAGTGTATAAATAGGTGGTGGAAGTTGATCGTTAATGAAAAGTAGATGCTTATAAATTGTTCTGAGGGTTTTCAATTATGATAGGAGACAACATTTGAAGGAGATAACAACACCTTTTGATAATAGTTAGTAGCCATGATGTGAATTAAGTGGAGAGAGATTTATTGAAGTTGATGTGAAGAATGGATATTGCTATGAGAATAAGGTGAGAAAAAAAAAAAAGAGAAAGAGAAAAGAAAAGAGAGTTTTAATTATGATTTGGAGGGCATAATAACTTATTTATGGAATAATTCTTGAATAGACATGATTTTGTAATGAATCAACTAGAAAGAGAAACATATGAAGTGAATGAGGTGAGACGAAATTAATTATGATTGATTTACATCCAACACTGACAGAGATGATAGTGTGGTTTCCTAAGATTAAGGAAGTATTATAAAGGTAAATTTCCTTGGGTGTGAAATAAATCTTGTAAATGATTTTGATTAATATGACTCTGAAATAATTCATTAGTTCAAGAAAGTGAAATAGCGGAAGTAAGGGCACTGAAAACATAATTACGAGGCTTTTAAGGGTGGTCATTTGAGAAGATGTGTTCCTCTACCACTGAGACTTATATCTATAAGTTCCGTGGGAAGGCTTGTGATAATTAGTATTTTTGAAAACTAAGAGAGTTGGCACTTGAAGAGAAGAATGAGATGGTTCAACGATACTAAACCAGTATACTCAGTTGAAGACTTGCCCTAACTCCTTCATCATGAAGAAGGAGACCATGGATAGATTGTCATATGTTGGCAACTGTATTTGAGGAATCAAATGATTGTGTCTCATTCTACACTGGTTGCAAGGTTGTAGACATAACCTCTATGTAAGAGGGATATTTTTAGGTCAAGATTGACTGCAGAAACTCGGACATGGGTAGTTCAAGTCAGCCTAATGAGGGCAAGAGACTTTTCATTGATATGATGGCAAAGGCAAATTGAACCAGCGACATTTGATTAAACTGTGTTGGGATGCGGAAGAGAGACATAATGTGCACTTGTAGTGGATATTCTGATATTCTTTTATAGATTGTTCTGATGGACAATGAGTTAGACTGACAGACATTTAAGACAAGGCAGAGATGGCCTCACGTTAGTAATGCTGATCCATCATGATACCTTTACATTTACGTACATGTTAAGCTTTTGATCGTCATAACCATTACTTGTAGTAGGCACCCTGATAAATGTGCCTTTATATGTATTTAAAGATCCTTGGGTGGAGGGTATGACACTGATTGGCAAGTTATTGAAACTTATAAGTACCTCTAATGAGTACTGGTGAAAAATGATGATGAGTGAGAGGATAGATATTGACTTTATTGTCCTCGATTTGAGAGATTATGATATTATCCCTGGGGATGAATTCCATCATTGGAGGATAATTGATTGCAGTGCGAAGAAAGGTACTTCTGATAAATCAGATAACTAGTGATCTCACTCCTGAGTAAGAAGGGGTATCATTAAGATTCGCGTTAACCTTTCCTTGAAGGCAAGATAGTGCTCATCTGATGTAACGAGTTCGGGTTTATGATTGTGGATGACAGAAAATGACTACAGATTTATCACACAGAGGGTGTGAAGATTTACGATCTTCCTGAGGAGGTTGCAGGATTTTTCGCCATGAGAGTGATATATATTTTTTATATCAATTTGACATCAGATATAGTGGCATTTTCTAAAGTGCCATACAGGATGGCCCTGGTTAAGTGGGAAGGGTTTCAACTAAGGTAGTTGTTCGACCAGAGAGTAATAAACTTAGTGGGTCTTCATGGGATACACTAACCCTCTTGTAAGGAGAAAGATAGATTCTTATTGCTAAGTGCGAATTGTTGAATTTTGATGGCTCCACAGTGGAGAATTGATATCCTTTATCGTATATTGATGATCCGTATGATCAGTCTTGCTTATGCATCGTATTGCTAGATATTGATTTCAGGTCTGGTTATCAGTAGTTGATGATTGCGCCTGAAATGCCTTTGAGATAATTATTAGAACTCGTTATGATTGCTACAAGCTTTGGATCATATAAATAGATGAATTTAGTACACTGATAGTACATATGGGTATAATGGGCTGAATTTCTAAAATTTGTTGAGATGAGTTATGATTATGTACTGGATGATATTTTCTATATATCACGACTTTGATGAGCACAAGAAGTTATTGTGCAATATTCTAAGTATCGAAAGGACTCATCTTTTGCTATAAAAGTATGTGAGTAGGAATTATGGTCAAAGAAGATGGATCTCTTGACCAAGGTACATCGATTGATTAAGATATAGTTTATAGGGACTGTGATAAATTGAGACTAGTTAAACTAATGACTAAGGTTGATAGTCTCCTTAGTTTGGTGAATAGTTATTGCTGGAAGATTGAGTTCTCCAGGATAGCAATGACATGGATACTGTTTTATATTATACACATGAGCCTGATCTCTCATGCGTGTGAGAGGTGTGACAATAAAGTATGTTGAGTATGAGAGCAATTTTCTTTTGTGTAATCAGCTTAAAATTTTGGCTTATACTTGTGAGTAGCCGATGAGGGCAGCCTAAGGGGGCGGCCGATGAGGGCAGGTGTGCAAGACACCAGCAGGCTTCTAGGTGGCAGGCTTCTAGGTACTCACAGTATGATTGTGCTATAGATTAGATTTATTATTATTATTATTATTATTATTATTATTATGATTGACATGTGGTTGCCTGTTACTGAGCTAGTATGCTCTGATGTTGATTGGCATGTGGTTGCCTGTTACTGAGCTAGTATGGTTTGATTTTGATTGGCATGTGATTTGCCTGCTACTAAGCTGATACGCTAATTTTGATTGGCACATAATTGCCTATTGTTGAGTTGGTATGCATTGATTTTGACTGGTATATGCTTGCTTGTTGCTGAGCTAGCATGGATTGCTTGTTAATCACTATATATTATCTAGATTTGATTGGCATGTATTTACCTGTTTAGGGGTTAATATGATATGTGTGATAGAGAGATATAAACTACCTAATGATGACGTAGTATGTGATGGAATGGATTTGACATGGAATTGACTATATATGAGTTGTGACGCATCAATTTGGTTGACATGATGATTTAATTATGCTAAAGATGTAAACAAATGATTAACTCTTGGATGAGAGTATGGTTGGTGCAAATGGCATTATATGTGTGGTTATTACGTGTTTTAACCACAATACAAGTAGTGGATTCGGAATGGCTTGAAACATACATTGGTTTATATGTATGAGCCGTTATCTAAGGAGAACATGATATGAAACTGTTTATCGACATTGGTTCTAAAAGGATGATACTATATGTGGGTCTTATGATACCATACGATGATATCATGTGGGGATGTTTCTAAAATTATTAAGGAATGACATGAAAAGAATTTCGAGAACGAAATTTTCTATAAGGTGGGTAGGATGTAATATGCACCCACTGGCGACGATTCTCCGGACAGATTTCTCCACCTTAGAATAGCTAGGACCGAGGTAAGATCACTCCACCCTCCTCTTTGAGTTAAATTTCAAGGTTTATTCACTTGTAAACGCTGAAAAAACGGCATGAACATGTAGTGTTTACACAAATTCGTGCTTACTGTTTAAAAAATAAAAAATAAAAATTTGATGAGATGGTGTTAGATTTAAATCTGGACCATTCATATTGAGTATGATGAGGAAAGGAAAGGACTCACGAAATTTCGTGATGATCGAACGGCTAGGGATGCTGAAAACCCAAAAAATCGTAGTATGGGAGTTTTTGAAAACAAGACAAAAATTGTGAAAAAACGATAGATTTAGGAGGGATCTGTGAAAATGGAAGGTAGAAATGGAATGTACGTGAAAAACCGGACTTAGAGGTATAAAAATCACAAAAAACGGAGCACCTGGGGTCGTCGGCAACGGCGAACCAGTTCGGTCATCGTCTCCAGCAACGGCGACCAGAAGGGGGGGGGGGGGAATGAAAGGACGAGGAAGTGCCACACAGCGTGACTAGCGCATGCCATGCAGCGCGACTAGAACGCGCGGCGCTCTGAACGCGCGCCACGCGTAGAGCGCGTCTACAGACGTGCCCGCTACCCTGCGCGGGTTCTGACTTGAAGCGCGTCCACATATGCACCCACCACTCTTAGTGCGCACACGTACGCAGGCCCATTTTCTGGATTTTGGTCTTTTTTGACCCTTTATGTATAAAACACGTGATTTTAGGAGCTACAGAGGTCCAAATCACGATCCAAAAGAGGCATTGTGATCATCTCAACAAAGAAGACCTAGATTTAAGACAAAAATCTAGTTTGGAGTAACTTTTTAATAGCAAAACTACTAAATGCTATTAGATGATTCAGATTAAGCTGTTCAATAAATGATCAAGCTTTAGATTTTGGTTATATGCGTTAACCATGACATGATTTATAGCGTGACAGGTACATCAGGGCATACACCTTGATATTGTTTACACGTTTGGTTGGGATATTGTGATACTGAGGTAGGTGATTTCATTCACAATTTTTTTTCGTGATTCTCTAATGGGTGATTTAAGTTTTTGAGGCATGTGATTTATGCCTTACCATATGCATGAGATTGATTTCAGCATGTAGCTTCTCATGTGCATGCTATCTTTCTAGTGGTTATTGCATGCATTGTTTTCGATATCTTTCGTGATATTCACTTGATTGTTGGTCTTCATGACATGTGGGAGTCGCTCTAACTTGATATTTGAGACTATTGATCCTGTGGTAGGATGCGATTTTTCACCCCTTGAGTGCCTAAGTGCCCGTGAGGGTGAAATGGTGAAAGCATGTGTGCAACGCGACTTTTCGTGAGTGCTTGAGTGCTTGTGAGGGTGAAAGGGTGAAAGCAAAAGTGGTACGCATCGTTCCTGTGAGTGCCTAAGTGCCTGAGCGCCTGTGAGGGTGAAAGGGTGAAAGCGGATGGTACAGAGAGCTGACCCCACATTGCGGTGAGTGTACTTGAGACACTCATAGGATTTGACTGTGTATGATGTTGATACTTTTGACATGATGATGTTGATACTTTTGACATGCATTCATGTGTTTCTAGATTTTCTTGGATTGTGCATGTCCTGATATCATGGTTGATGATATCTTATTTATTTCATGGACTTGGTATGTCCTTCATTGTGTGATTTAAGACTTTATATTATGTTTGATCATCTTTCGATCTTTATGCCTTGCGCCATGTGATTTGTTTTTATTGAGTTACTTTGAATGTATATCACCTATACAAGCATAGCTTGCTGAGGCATTGCTTTGATTTGCAATGCCTCAGATACAGAGAGTGACAACAGGTTGACGCGCTGACAGAGTAGGTGAAAGTGATGGCAGCTTTCTAGTGAAGCACAGACGATGTTTAGAGATGACCAGGTTTGTTTAAGACTTCACTTTGGACTTTGAGTATGGGTTATACTTTAGTTAAAAATGTAATGTGACCTGGATGTCAGAATGTGGATTTATGTTGGATGTGATGGCTATATGGAGGGACCTTGGGTATTTGGTAGTGGTTATATTTTCTTATCCTTTGTTGGAGTATATTTTATTGAAAACAACATTTGGCTGTAGATGGGTGTGGAGACTGAGTCTCCCTTATGATATGTATTATACATTGCATATCAGGTGATTTTATATTGCACTAGTCATGTGCAATGGTCCAAATTACAGAGGAAACTCTATTGGATTTTTGGTGGAAATGGTATTTCATTTCACTGTTAAATCCTTAATTTTGTAGTTGTATGACTCCCCGGACCTTGAAAGAAATTTTGTAGTCACGCCGCGTGGCACTCCCTCATCCTTACATTTTCCCCCCGTTCCAGTCGCCGTTGCTGGAGACGACGGCCGGACTAGTTAACCATTGCCGGCGACCCCAGGTGTTCCGTTTTTTGTGATCTTTATACCTCTAAGTTCAGTTTTTCATGTACATTCCATTTCTACCTTCCATTTTCACAAATCCCTCCTAAATCTATCGTTTTTTCATGATTTTTGTCTCGTTTTAAAAAACTCCCATACTACGATTTTTTGGGGTTTTTGACGTCCTTAGCCGTTCGATCGTCACGAAATTTTGTGAGTCCTTTCCTCTCCTCATCATACTCAATATGAATGGTCCAGATCTAAATCTGACATTGTCTCATCAATTTTTATTTTTTATTTTAAACAGTAAGCACGAATTTGTGTAAACACTACATGTTCATGCCGTTTTTTTCGGCATTTACAAGTGAATAAACCTTGAAATTTAACGCAAAGAGGAGGGTGGAGTGATCCTACCTCGTTCCTGGCTGTTCCAAGGCGGAGAAATCCATCACCGGAGAATCGTCGCTAGTGGTGGGTGGATATTACATCAGCTAGCCTTGGCCGATGAGGGCAGGCTAATGAGGGCGGGCCAAGAGAGCTGGCAGGCTTCTAGGCAAGGTGAGGCTTGAGTGTTAGTCCCACATCAGCTAGGGGGGTGATGGGCTTGAGTTATAAGGGGGAATGCCTCCCTTCACAGTAACGATCGGTTTTCCCTTGGACGTGGGAGAAGAGAAAAACCCATGGCATGTGAGTGCGCACTAGACAATATCGTTACTGTGGGCCTGACGGGGTTGCGACAAGTGGTATCAGAGTCAGACCCTGACCCCAAGGGTGGATGGCTAACCGCACGTGGGCGCTCGGCGTGTGACACGCGAGGACGCGTGTCCCCTAAGGGGGAGAGGGCTAGCCTTGGCTGATGAGGACGGGCTGATGAGGGCGGGCCAAGAGGGTTGGCAGGCTTCTAGGCTAGGTGAGGCTTGAGAGTTAGTCCCACATCAGCTAGAGGGTGATGGGCCTGAGTTATAAGGGGGAATACCTCCCTTCACAGTAACGACCGATTTTTCCCTAGATGTGGGGGAAGAGCAAAACTCGTGGCACATGAGTACGCACTGGACAATATCATTATTGTGGGCCCGATGGGGTTGTGACAAATCATTGCATCAGAATAATCAAAGGAAGTTCTCTTTATACACCATATTTTGATTACTTCAATTGGATACAATCAAGTGTAATCTGATGCAACGAAAAAAAGAAGAAAAAAGGTGGGTAGAAAAACTTAGTAGATACCACTCCGGTCTCTAATAAGTTCTACATACTATTGGATTTGAACCAATGACTCCTGCCGTATGAAAGCAATACTCTAACCACTGGGTTAAGTAGGTCATTTATCATCATAAAGAGAAAAAAATGGGACCCAACACATTGGGAATTATAGTCCCATGGAATCTTCCTTCTAAGCAATACTAATCCTTGGCAGGAAACGGATCATAGAACTATCATGTGGAATTGCGGAATATTCATCTTGATAAGAAATTATCTAGATGTTAAGATGTCTATGACAAGGGCTATAGCTCAGTTGGTAGAGCACCTCGTTTACACACGCGCCAATGCTTTTTAAGGGGAGTCCATCATGCAATCAACATAATTGATCTTATTGATTGAGAAATGAATGTCTTACTCCATGGATTCGAGGGAACAATAGCCTGACAAATATTTTGTTCGGTTTGATTCAAGCGCCAATTCAGGTGCCAAATAGAACCCATCATTGATTTGATAATTGATAAGGTGAATACCCAGTCCAGTCAATGCTAGGCATAATGAGTATAAGGACTTCAAAATAACCTCTTTTCATCCTATGAACTTTAAGGTGTATGAAGTATCATATTTGACTCTTGGAGCGATAGAGACTCCATCTTAGGTTGATCTAGGCCGGAGGCAGACCTACGTCAAGGTAACCCTTCTTTGAAACACTTTGGTTTTGCTCCTGGATCAGAATGCAAATAATGAATTAGAGCACATGGAGCCATCTTGTTATCTTCCTGTCAAGAAAAAATATGGTGGACCAGCTAATCTTTGTATCAGTTGATGAAAGAGCCCAATGCAAAAAAAAATGCATGTTGGGTCTTTGCAATAGTTTGAATCATTTTGATAATAATAAGTTTGGTCTGTTTTACAGAGAAGGTCCACGGTTCGAGTCTATATAGCCCTATACATTTTTGCATTTTTAGATAGTTTTCATTTCCTCATTAGTACATGCTTGTGAATGGTCGGTTGGTCCCTTGAAATGGAATCATTCCCCCATTATTCTTTCTGGGGAGGGTCCAGTCGATATAGTATAGGCCAAATCAAATTTGAATATAGGAACCCATGAGTTGTTCTATGTAAGGTAAGGGTTCCTCACAATTCAAGGGATTGAATCAATTGAGTATAAATCTGAGACACGGAGAAAGTCTAATTGGTCGATGCATTCTATTTACGTATCCATATCAAATCAATAGAAAGAATGATTCTATACCCAACCCGGATCTTAATGAAAAGAATACACCAATGCCAACCGAGTAGAATTTACCATAATATATCAAGATGGAAATCCCTTGACATTCTACTACATCTAACTACTGACTCGATTCGAAATTAAATCAATAAGAAAAAAAAAGAGAAAAAAATGAGTCATGCATGGAAAATAAAAAACCCAATAGAAAGGAATGCATAAGGACATCCAAAGAAAATCTTAGTGGCATAAACAGCTCTCGCTTGTCAAGCATAGATACAAGAGCACAACATAAAGTCCTTCAAGAAATTCTTGAAAATCAAATGGCGTTATTTGCTTTTGCTACTCACAAGTTATCTTTCACAAATACATTCATTCTTGAATTAAAAAGAAAGATAGAAGCCTTCATAAAGAATGCTACACCATTGCTACATTGGTAAAATATTTCTATCTTCTAAGTTGTTGCTTGGTGAAAAAGAAGTAGAAATAAGGTTCTTACAAACTCAACTCAAATCTATTGAACCATACTAAAAGAAAGAAGGCTCTCAGTACAAAATGACTCAATCTTTAGTCTACTACAAAAAATCTAGCTCACCTCATAACAACCTCTTTCTTCATCTATCACCTAGCCAAACTATCCACACATGTTATAATTCCTTCAAGGAACCCAATTTCCTTCCTCTCAAAAATACCAACTACTCTAGCTGCAATCCTTATAAATAGTACAAAGCTCTTTCAATTCTTTTAGAGGACATCTTTACAAAGATGCACAAGTTTGTTACCAAACCAAATCCCCAAAAATAAAAAAATATATGTTCCATCATCCTCTACAAAACCACCTCAAATCATCAAGCTATCTTCAACAACTTCTCCAAATCTTCCTAATCCTATAGTAGAAGCCTTATAACCTTGACAAATAGAAAATTTTTCCTTGAAAACCCTAATCTCATTGAAAGCTTTTTAAAAAAATTTCTTGGCCTACACCTCCAATTCTTGACTTCTCCCAAGAATCTTATTACCTAGATACTTCTTAAGAATTCCTTGAGTCCAACCCAGATTTCATTCCTGATGTTTCGTGCAAGATGCTACTAAAAGAAAACCTAATGAATAACCTCTTGATCTTCCAGAAATATTTTATCTTCCTCTAGCAACATATATAAACTATTCATAATTGATGATGTTCCTCTTTCAAAATAGCATGAAAGAATCATATAAATTCATGCTTAGTGTAAAATAGAATTAGAAACGTCTCAAGCCACGGTTGCAAAGGTCATAAAAAGACTCATCCCAATATTCATGTGAAAGTTAAGATATTATTGGATATCACTTGGAGAATATCGCAAATTATAAGTTTTTCAATGCCCTTCTCTTGAAGGACTATTCAGATATTTGCAAACAGAGTTTGCTGAATCATCACATCAACAAATAGAAACATACAAAAATGAATACCTAAAGATAAAGTGCTACTCATTCAAGATCAAGGACTTAGAAAAAGATTTTGACAAAATATCTCAAAAATATTATGCCATCAATGGTATGTAAATGAAACTCACAAGCTAATGAAAAACATAAAACTATCTCTCAAGAATCATCTTTAGAAGTTATCTGTAAATGTACTCAACTTGTTCTACATTAAGTATGCAATCAAGTAAAATTTCTTGCAGAAATAAAAAAGAAAGAAAGATTAGAATCACATGGGCAAAGCCATATGTTGTTATCGAATACAAAAAAGAGAAAGATTGTTCTTGTAGCTCTAAGAAAAAATATTATAGAAGAAAGTCTCGCAAAGATCCAATGAGTATTGTCACAATTCAAAGTTCAAGAAAAGAAGAAAATGATGATATTTGAGAAAATAGAAGTTCCAAAGAAAGTCTATAAACAAGTGCTACATTTGTGGAAAATCAAGTACAATTTGTAAAAACTGTCAAAAGAAACAAAAGTGTACAATGCTTCTCTAGCAAGTATCAATATATGCAGACATATATGTTTGATAGTTATGCACTTCTAAAATCTAAAATGCTTAAATCTACTCCTCAATAAGGCTAAATCACATACATGTTCAATCATTCCACAAACCACAATGCAATAGTTTGGTGTTAAAGAAGGAAAAGTAACAAAGTTCAAACTTGAAATACATGTATAAAACATGATTCCAATGTTTTGGCTCTACAAAATGCAAAGTCCAAATCAATCAAGATACTGGCATACTACTACTCAGGCTCTTCCATATACATGCTATTTACTACATAATAGCCAATATCTTTGTCTTACAAAGTAGCACCATCTCCAATAATAACTTTAACTTCAAAATCATCCATAGACTCCTCATTCTCCTCTCTAATCATCTCTACTTGTTCCTCATTCACCTCATCAGCCTAGCCCAAGCCCTCATCCTAATTCATGCTTGCTTGGTCAACCAATGATATTTGCCAACTAGGATCTTCTTGGCTTATCTCTACACCCTCAACCTCCACCCATTTGTTAGCAATATCAAAGATATCCAATGATATTGGGTCATAAAGAACTAACTATTGGCCTTTTTATCTCCCCATTCAAAATTACAAACATATAATATAAGTTTAGTATTTCACAAAGGACTAAACACAACAGTTTTTAACAATAGATCAAATTTAAATTATATATGGAAAGCACACACACGGGCATACCTATCTCTAAATTTTAACTTGTACTAGATGAACACCAAATCATTCAGGGGAGTTTATTTAATGGGGTTTCTTAGGCGTTTTTGAGATATCATGACATATCTCAAATGTAAAGCTTCTTTAACAACGATATCTTTGGCACATATAAGATATCAGGTTTATTTATATGTGATATCTTCGGAATATGTGAGATATCAGGTTTATTTAATTGCGATATTTTCAGCATATTTGAGATATCAGATTTATTTAGCAGCATTATGTTTAGCATATGTTACATATCAGATTTATTTAACATTATTGTTAGTTGATATATTTGGCATTTTGGAGATATGCCACACCAATTTTCAGTGTAAAATCTGATAAGGTTTGGTGAGAGAAAAATCAAATCCAAACCATTGTTTTTTAGTGAGAAAACAAAAGCCGTCTGGTGTCCGATTTCACGATTTATTTTTATCTTTTTTTCTGTTGTATGCCGAGAGAGGGGGGTTGGCATTTTTCTAGTTGGGGTTCACGGTTTCATCAGCGTCGCCGGCCTTCATCCCCACCGGAGTACCACCCAGTTGCCACGATTGTGTTTTTCTCTACTAACACTACGAGTTGTGGAGAAGGGGTTTTGCTCAACTCCAAACCGTAGCTCCATGGAGATCATCGGTTCTCGGAAGATGCAACGGTGGTGATTCTCTCAGGAACCGAGCCTTAGCTTCTGCCTCTTTGTCCCTTCACTCCTCATCGCCGGCGCCGTCACCGTTCCAAAAAACACCTCCGTTGTTCTCCCATCAGGCAACATCTAATGCCGGTAAAAAGATCTTTGTCTCTGAAACCCAACTTCCTGATCTCTTTTGCCTCTACATTTTTAGGGTTTTACTTCTGATCTGGGTTATTGCTTGTAGAGAATATAATGTCCAAGGGGAAGAAGAGTGTGGAAGATATAATTTCGATTGTGACAGGGCATGAACGAGAGGAGCTGTAGGGTGAGCTCGGGGTTTGTTTCTGGGTTTTTTATTTTGAAGGAGCAAACTTTAGATAATAAAATGAAGTTAACTCTTAATCTGTCCTATGGTTCTATTGTATGGATCCTCTTGTGGGTCCTTTTGGTACCAAAGTGAGTATGGATTTGTCACTATTTTTCTGGCAATATGAAGTTCTGAATCGATTTGCTATAGAGAATTTGTTCTGGACACATATCTACTTCCAATAACCTTAGAACCAATACCAGGGTACTTGGTTCTTCTTGAGAAATTTGTTCTAAGAAGCAGACGACCGGTTGCCTATAAATTACCTAACCATCTCTCCTTTTAGAATATTTGTAAAAACTAACAATTAACACAACAAGGAACATAATATTGCAGGATGCATCACGATGATCATTTCTCTTTGTTAATTGTTTAGTACATATTATGCAATCCAAGTACACATAAATAAAGGTATGGCCTTCTCGCCTACTGTCATGAATCTCTCCTGTGGTAAGATCAGGGATTTGCGGCTGCTTATGAGTGTGTGCGTCTAGCTTTGAGGAAAATATACAGATGAACTCTCTATGTAAAAGACTAAAACGTTCCAAATCGCTCCACAGGTGTATTATCTGTCAGAGATTGGACATCCCCATCTGGTAACTCTTCTTGGTTATTGCCAAGAAGATGGCCTTCAAATGCTAGTTTTCAAATATTTGCTGAATGGCAGTGTATGCATTCATTTATATGGTAAGTTTCTGTCTAAGATATTGCATGTACACCCCTAAAATGGCATTTTGGATGCAAATCCAAGCAACTACCAGATGAATGTGACAATTCTCAAGATGGCATAGATGTGTCACAACCTAACTGAGGCATTCCTTGCCCATGAAATCGTTCAACACTGATGTGTTATGTGCTGGAGACAGTTGTGGTGTATGATATAGATGGTTGGAACATGTGAAGTTGATATAGATGGCTAGAGATGGTTGGAACATGCTACAGGATTGCCTAGTCTAAAGCTTTCTGGTTGTCATCTTTCTGCCAAGAGTTATCATTTTTTATTATTATATATTTTCATTTGCCGTTCTTAGGAATCTTACCTGGTGCACTTTATCAGTTTGATGATTAAAGATTCTCCATTCAAATTCTTTTGCAGATCATGCCTTCAAACCATGTCTTTCAGCGGCCATCGTGCATCAATCAGCTATTCTTCTGCCAAAGCATCACAAAATATAGATTCACCATCAGAACCATTTAGTGTTTCATTACATGACTAAAATGATAGAAATGGAACTTTAGAATTGGTAAGAACATATGCTTCTAAGCATGTTCAAAAGAGAAAGCATGTTGGGCAAACATTTTGCTCTGCCGAGTATGCATACATACTGAGAATGCTTTGGGTGTCTCCTTGGGTGCTGCACATGATGCAGTGGGGTTGCTGCTACTGAACCTTGGAGGACCAGAGAGGGTAATGCTTCAAATGGATAAACAGAAAACGTAGATCTGTCTGCTGCTTGAATGCTCCATATTTCAAGGGAGATGCGGATGCCAAGTTATCTTTGATGAATTGTGCCACACATTGTTGGCTATGCATGCCTTTTGTTTATCCGATGGTAGTTTTGGTTCATGATGCATGAAATGCTGGGGGGTGATTTGTTCTTATAGAGGATATTATGAAGTAGAATTATGCCCTTGTGTAATGACAGGAAACAATCTAATGGATGAGATCTTTATATTGGCTGAGTCGATATGGTTTTAGACATTGTTTTGCATCTTGAACTTGCTATATTTTGGATTGTCAAAGAAAAAGGATTTTATATTGGCTGCTATTTTGTGTCAGTAATAAATTATATTTTTGCATTTTCTGCATTATCCAAGTATTTTCTGTATTAGTTTTGACACATTATATTATAGTTATGGTCTCGCTACATAATGTGGTCTGGATTATTAAATTTTATCCCATTTGTTGCAGTACAATGGTGTTAAATTTTTCAAAAATGGGGCCAATTTTATCACCCTTTCTCCACGATCCAAACCGTCTATATTATACTTTGTGCTAAGGACAACCCATCTGGTGAGCTGGGTTTCTTATTTTTCTGGCCTTAAAAATAATAGTTTGAAGGAAGCAAAAGCGGTTTAGATTCCTCGCCGAAAGCACCAGATTTCGCCGGGTTTCTCCAGCTAGGCGTTTTCTTTGCAGTAAAGATTGGCTGTCGTTCTCACTCCATCAGTCATTGGACATTGTTAGTTTTCTTACTTTTGCAGATAAAATGTATTTGCATATTGGTAGAACATGAATGCGTTTCCCATTCAGAAGAATGACAAAAAAAGTTATTTGCAGTCGTATAAAATGGTGCCTGTCCAAAATTACATTTCAAAGAAAGATCAAAATTTAGTCCTACAATAATCCATTAAACCTTCTATCTCAAAAGAAAAATTTGTAAAGCCATGAACAGCATCAGAGTTGCAACCGAAGCCACTGCTAATGCTTGATATCCATATGTAGCAATCTTCTTTGCGGAGCTTTCACTGTCTACTCCTGTGGTTGGCGATGTTGGAGCTCCCAAGTTCTCTTCAATGTTAATACTGAGCTTCTGGTCATTGGCACAATGCTGGCTGATATCATGGCATATCTTAAAAATATAACTTATTTAACTGCAACATTTGAGGTATATGTTTCTCATGACATATTTCATATATCATCAAAAATATCACCAGAGATATCACAGAACAAATGTCACATATCTCAAATATTATACAAGATATCACAGAACATATGACATATATCTCATATATCATAGAAGATATCGCAGGAGATGTGTCAACAAAATGCCAAACATATGTTGTTAAATAAACCCCCTCATTCTTTGATCTTCTAACCTATTCCTCTTTGGCAAATGAATATTTTAAACATGCTCCAATTTCTCTTATACCCCGTAGCACTTATGCTCTAGTTGAGAATCCTAATAGCAAAACTTTGCATTTCAAGAACTAATAATCCAAATTGTTCCGACCAATGCACTACAATTATTTTGCACGTACATCGAATTTGTGGGCGAGTTAACTCAGACAAATTTCTGAGTTGACCCATCTCGTTTTAGAACAATACTGAGTGTTGAATTTATATTTCAAGGGGGTCCTAATTAACCGAGGTGTTTTATGCTAAATTCAGTCAACTTCAGCTTTTTGTGCCTGACTATTCTTCATGTGCTTGTAGAACTTTTACAGTTTTATTTAAGTATATAAAAAGGTAATAAAATGCAAAAGAGAAAGTATAAGGCAAAAGTCAAGACGCTTATCAGAGTAAAATGTATAAGTCAATAACATCATAATTTAGTTTGAATTCACTAAGAAAGAAAAGAGAAAGAACAAAAAAGCCATTACAATTGAGCTTGAGCTTGTATTATTTCTGCAATTCAGATTCAATTTCGACCATTTTCTTCATCTTACTCCAATTCAATTTCACTTGTTTGCTTCTTGTTGCTCCTGTAGGAACCATAGAAGTAAGAGGTGAAACCCCAGAGGCATAAGGCTAAAGCCATGCCCTTCTCTCCTGTGAACTTTTCATGGAAGAAAATGACTCCAGCAATCTCTGTTAGTGGGAGCAGTGTAGTAGTAAGAACACCGGAAAACAGCGACGAAGTGCAGAATATGATTCCCAGGTTCCCAATGTACAGCAGCTGGAATACTACCGCAGTTGATATCAGCACTACGTAGTACTTAGCCTCACCAAGCTCATACAATCTTGCTTCTCTAGCAATAGCCTGCACAAATATGACATCATGAATGATTCAATAATTCTTTTTTCATTTCTTTGTTCTCGTATTTCATTACTCAAAATAAGCAACCCTACATGATTAAATGATTTATAATTATTAATAGTACGTAATATAGGGATCACTTAAAATGATTGTAACCTTACTTCATCTATATACTAATAAAATAAAACAAGAAAAGGGAAGGAAGTTTATCCATATACTATTAATATAAAACAAGAAAAGGATAGGAAGTAAATGAATGCTTATGCAATTCGAGTTGGTTCCTCACCGGAAAATCTTTGTTAACCAGCATCCCAATAGTACAAAATAGGGTGGCGAAAAAGGTGACACTGAATTGAAACTGCAACACGACCATGTAAGTTATGGCTTTGTTGGCTTTGCCGTAAGTCAATTCAATGCAAGGCAAGATGAACCCAAGAAGCAAAGCTGCACCAAGAGTGAGTATGAAACCCAGCAAGTACTCAGCGTTAGTAACGCCGGGAGGTCGGTCTCCACTCTTCCTAATACCCAGCAAGATGGCTCCAAGAGTCATCAAGACTACAGCATTGATTGAATAAGGGGTAAATTTCTGCCTTACAATTATGAGCGCAAAGAACGCGGTAAAGGCAAGTTGAGTGGAGAAGAGTAGTGAAGAAGTCGATACGGGCAGGTAGGCATTTCCCTCTGAATACAGGAAATTGTCAAGCCCTATGAGAAGGCCTATAAGCACACTCGAAATCACAAGCTTCTGCTCTGATAAGAATGCCATAGCTTGAGTTCGGTCGCGCATTAAGATAATTGAAAGGGGAAGAAGGATGATAGGGAAACCGGATGTTTGTAACCAGCTTGATAGCCATTTCCTATCCCCTCCATGGATGAAATAGAGCCTTAGGAGCAATGGCCCACCAATGGTTCCCACTGCCACACACGAACAGCTCAATAAAAGGAGCAACCAATTGATCTTGCGCTTTGGTTTCTCCCCTGAAAGCTTGTTACTGGTGTTGGGACTTTGGTTTCCTTCCTCTACAGTCTCTGTGCGAGTCGACATGATCTCTCTTCCTTATTCCTCTTCTTTCTATGGATGAAGAGCGGTGAGAGAGAGAACTCTTTCTCTCTACTCATGGAGTTGTTCCACCAAGAGCGACAATTTATATAGACAAGTTCGCCTTGTAAAGTTGCCTACCTAGGAATTTTCTTTGGTCCAAATTTTCAAATTGCACTTGGAGCAAAATAGCTGCCCATTTGGTTTATTTGCAGTCGTTCTTGACCATGTCTTCTTTAATGGGTTTAACTTACGTCAGTGATAGACATTCAATAGTCTGCTTCCAAAAGCAGAATTATTATAATTATTAACCTTAGTTATCTGTGGAAAATCAATGGTGTAATATTTGAAACATACTTTTTTACGGCAAAGGCGACTATGAAAAGGTTTCCCGATGTAGTCGAGTCTTAAATGGGTGGTGTCCTGGTGATTGGGGAAAGTGGACGGTAAGGATTATCCGGGTAGTGAGATATTTTGCATATGACTCATGCAAGAGGAGTGTGACTTCAACTTTTTCGGCTTTATGCCCCAGTTTATAGTTATACCATGAGTATTTTTTATGATTAATCAGGGAGTTAGCAATTAGCCAACATTGTTTAGGCATTTTCTACCATGTTATTTTCGTCTTATTGAAATTTGAGAGACACAGTGACATCGGAATCATGTTAAAGTTTAGCAGTGGGAACTTATACAAATCCGTAAATTAAATAAAATTATTATGTAAAGCTAACTAACCCCTGCTATTGGAGAAATTGATGTTCATTGCGTTAAAGAGAAATGGCGTGGTACTGTTTTCTTATACGAGCAGCAACTTTCAGTACATGAACATTGTGTTTAGAAGGGGTACCAGACTATGACAGGTCATGGGAAAAAATAAAATAAAATAGAGGAGTAGGAAGAGTGTTCATTACTAAAAGCGAGTGCAATAGAAATCGTCTTTCTTTAGAAGTGTTACAGTAAGTATTAAAAGGTGGCAGCACGACCAAAACGTACATGTTTTACTCCAGCAGGTAAAGATTATGTATGTTTATTAGGCCAGTTTTGAGATCCAAGTCATTCATATTTTGGACCTCATCTCAGATAGGCCATCACAGAACTCGTTTCCGATGGTGCTCCAAGTCTTAATTGTTTTGAGGTACAAAGCAATGTGGCTGGAAATGTTCAAAGGTATATTATACAAAAGTTTTGATCAATCGAACGTTAATTGGTTTTGCTTTGGCGTGACATCTCTAAGAGCTAATTCAGTAGATGAGTTGGTTTTGTTTGGGCAAAAGGTAATAAATCTAGCTAAGAGCTAGCTAATCTGTGTTCAGTGGGTTAAGATCATTGAACAGCAAGAAGGTTATTCGGCTGCTGCCTATCTAGACTAAGGTAACGAAAATGCAGATGCTTGCTGAGCCTGGTGCGTATTACACGCATAGACCTCCTAATTTAATCATCGATGGTCGATTCAGATACAAAACAAGTTGTTTCATATTATGTGAAACAAGTCCATCCCTTGCCCCCAAGGGTGGATGAAGAAATCTTTATTTATTTGCATCCCAACAAACCAGATGGATTGAGTAACCCCAGACACCATGACTATTGATACATGCAATTTTCAACGTTACCTGAAATTACACTCTTTGACGACAAGGCTGGACTCTTGGAATGAGGAGAAAGTCACATTTTAGAAAACGTGGGTATTGATCGCTAGTCATTAAGGGAAAAGAAAATGTAAGATAGTAGGATTACTTGTCAAACCTTCCATCCTAGCGTTTACTGATCATGCTAAAGTCTGGGAACCCCTTCCATATTGGATGTTGAAGTTTCAATGGAGCTGTTTGGTCTCTAGATAGGACATACTGAGCAGGGAGGAGCATTCTTTTATTGGCTGATGCATGGAATTGGTCCTTGGCTTACGGAGAAATAATTGTTTCAGAGTTGGTACATGTAATAAAGTTTAGAGATACGCTATCTGGCCTGACTCCGAAAACCCACGGACTAAACTTCACTTTTGAATGATCTGATCTGTCCATATTGTTCAGCCTCCTTTAAATAGGCTAAAGATTGGCTAATTTCGAAGAGGCATTTTTGGTGTTTAAACCATAACCATTTGATTTATCAAAGAAAAAGAAAAAAGTTGATAGAAGCATTCAATGTGCGTATTTTGTGTTGATAGCCTAAATAAAAGATGCTGAACAAGATGAATGGGTCAGATCAATCAAGAGGATTTAGCCAGGCAGGGCTTTGCATGCAGTGCCGAGCTTAGTTGTGATCGCATTTCTTCAAATATAAGCAATCTTATCCATCATCCACCTATGGCAAGTTGAGTTAATAATTCCAAGTCCACTGTGGCTTTTCTAACGGTTGAGGTGCTTCCCTTATGGATTTATATTAAAGTCGACTTTTCTAATGGTTGAGGTGCTTCCGTTTGGATTTATATTTAAATAGATACCTACCCTTTCAGACTTGGAATTATTATAACTACGATAGATTATTTTTTTGGGTTTTGGTTATATTTAACGTGGAAAGTCATATTCGAACCATAGAAACAAAATGCTTTGTTTTTTCCCTTAGTTGTTGGAAAAGGCCTGTATCTTTCGTGAGCCATATCATATTTTAAACTGGCCCATCCTTTTCAATAAAACCCATTTTTTTTATAAAAAAAAATTGATTTTTTTTTAAACCCATTGTTTTGCAAACTACAAAAACCCATCTTTAAAAAAAAAAAAATATTTTTCATTTAAAACCCGATGTGTTTCGAAATACCAAATTTTACAACTTTTCTTTTTTTCGGCTTGACATTTTTCAACTTTCTAATTTTAAGTTTTTTTCTTTACAACTGCATGCTTTTGTAGATTTTCTATGTGCGAATTTTTATCTTTAACTTCTTATTGTTTGACTTTTCTTCAACAGTTTAATCCTAAGCTTCAAGTACTTTACGTCTATAACTCCAATCACTAGCTCGTTATTTATTTTTATAGCTAAAATATTTTAAATTTTTTTACTCTAACTATCTTCTTTTCTACTTTTTTGGCTTTCACTTTGTAAGTTTATCTAGTAGTTTGAACATTATATTTAATTTGTAATAATACCTCTTTCTACTCAAAAAGTGTTAAATAGATCATATATTTTATTTAATAATTTAAAAATACCTTAAATTATTTTTATTTTTTTTTTTGAAATTATCAACGTTTTCCTTTGTCTATCTTTTAAAAAAAAAATGCACCTTTTTTAAAATTGTTATCATATTTTTCTATATGTTTTGAATACTTTTTATTTGAACAATTTTTCCTTTTGACTTTTCTTGAATCCAAACTCTGTGACTATGGTTCGAACTATTTGAAAGTACATTGTATGTCTTATTCTATGTTGAATTCTTTACTAGAAAAAAAAATCTTTTACTATTTCAGGTAAGTAGAGTTTTGAGCAGAATTTGATTGTTACCATAAGTTGGAAGTCAATATAGCATTGTAACATGAATTCGTTAAAAACCAAGCACCCTTTTCCCTTGATTAGCAGACCAAATTAAGTTGGTCAATGTTTGGTCCAAGGATGATTTCTCCATGTGGGAACTCCAGAGGTGAACCAATTAAGTAAGATAACCTCAGTGAAAATGGATCTTCTCTCTCTCTCTCTCTCTCTCTCTCTCTCTCTCTCTCTCTCTCTCTCTCTCTCTCTCTCTCTCTCTCTCTCTCTCTCTCATGATCCTCATATGTTGTCATCGCTGCCAACACAATGGGTACGTAAAACAACTGTTTTGAAGGGGCAACTTGGACTACCTACATGGCATATATACAGTAAATATGCCACTGGATGCATAGTCTCTTCATGGCATTACATCATTTAATCAAGTCGTGACGCAACAAATCAACTACATACGTTTCTCACGAATGCTATTAGCAATAGTCATTACTCATTAAAATAGAACGGCAATTTCACAATTAAAATTTTCTATTTTCTTCGTTCATACAATTCCAATGACTTGCTTACTTTGTTAAGCAAAAGAAATTCATCAAAGGTTGGGGGGACCTTGTTGTGCAGTGGAAGTCTTCATGGCATGATTTCGCGTGGGATTGAGGTCTAAAACTTAACATACTTTTCTCCCTTCAACGTCCCCAGCTGGCCGGGCCTTGCTTGATAAGGACAACTCGCTGACGTACAAAATTTGTTCAAGCAAGCAAGCAGCAGTCGACTTCATATTAATAATATGGGTAGTTAGCTTTGACCGATATTTCTTACTAGAGAGTGGCTTCTTTTGCCAACGCTTGCTGACTAACCCAATTCCGTAAACTGACGGTTCCTAGCAACCCTGGTGTTGCAATTTCTACTCCATGACATTTCATCAACGCTGGTGTTGGAACAATCAATTAAGAAAGGCGAGTAATTTTATGCTCAACCAAGCTTTTATTTGTGTTTAAACTTCGAAGGATACAGAAATTAATGTATCAAAATACATGCGTACTCAGGTGGCTGGTTATCTAGATCCGAACAGCTCATCTTGTAGGCTCAGCCATGCATAGGAGGTTTTCTGTACTGAATAATCTGAACCACTTGCAAGCTGGAGAGTTTAAATCCTAACTAAGAACAATCTTAGCTAATCGTAGGGTTATCACGCAATAAAGAGATTCTGGGGTGTATCTGCTATGTGAGATGCAACATGTGAGATGAATGAGTTGGATGAACATCAAATGATCTAGGGAGCAACCACAAAACAAGGGTTGATGGAAATTCATTGAAAATTTGAAGTTTTTGATCCGGATGGAATTGGCTGCAAGTCTTCTATGTGTATTGACTCGGAATGGCCTTGTAACCATGGGCGGAGTCCGGTGCCTGCAGATTTACTTGGGGTCTAGGTATGGGCATGGGCTTTGAGATCTATTCTTAGGGCCTACGTAAATCGTAAGTCTTCAGGTTTGTGCCTTGGGACTTTAGCTAAGCGATAGTACCAGTCATTGGACTGTGAGGTTTCTCCTGGACCAGAAGCCTTGCCTCTAAGGCCTGGGGCTACGGAATGGGGCATGGGGCATAGGGCATAGGGCATGGGGCATGGGTCTTGGGCCTTGGGCCTTATGAAATATGTGATGGAGCTTGAACCAAAGGTTTGTTGCATCGGCCAATACATAGGGGGGTCTAAGCCTCGGCCCTGAGGCTGCACTTGGGACCTTGGCCCTCGTAGCTGGGTCGAGGGCTTTGATCTTGGTTGCTAAGTTCTAGGCTTGGAATTAAGTCCTGCGCTAGGCTGTGTCCCTGTGCAAGGTGTTACGTCCTTCAGCCAAGTTATATGAGCCTAGAGATTTCGCTTAGAACTTGAAGATGCAGGGATGGTAATGCATTGGGTCAAGCCAGATTTTTGGCCGACCTTGAGCCTACTTTTCTCTTGATCCTAACCTAAACTCTTTCCCTGCTCAGGTAAAAAATATTCTGCCCCTAGTCAAGTCCCTTAACTGACCTGAGTATACTTAAAACGTTCAGAAACAGTTTGTAACCAGCACATTCTCTAGTGGAAGAGCCGCGTTAGGGTTGCTTAGTCACTACTATAAAATTTATACTAATATATGGACAATAAGATGTCCAATGACTCTGACTCTAATATGTAAGATTGATCATGAATAAGATATTTCAATGTTTCCTTCATTTTTACCAAGTAAGAGGAGTATAGTTAATATCTAGAAGAAATCTTTCTTGGAATGGCCATTAGTGGTGAAATTTTTATATTAGACAAGAAAGTACAAGTTCACAAACATATGTTTGTGAGCACAAAAAAATACAACATTACAAGCTTCCATCATATTAAGAGCATAACAATATCCCCCATATATTAATCAACAGTACACTATGACAATCTTCTTTCTATGGGTTTAGTTTTGCTAGGTGACTATAAATACCATAATGTCATTATATTTATATTTCATCTAACATCTTTTGTCATTTAAAACAAAATATATAGGCTCTTCGAGTCTCTAAGATTTTCACCGATGATTCTAATCGACCTTAGCCCTATTTCGGTCATAGATTTTTGGAAAATTATAGTATAGACCCTCCCCAACTACTAGGTAATGTGGATTAAACTCCAACTACAATTCAGGAGAATTTATAGACTCCAACTATCACTCAGAGTTCAATGTAGTGCCTTTGTTAATTTTTCTATCAAATCTCCGACAGAACTCCCTTATGGGACCCATTATTGCTTCTTTTAGCCTTTGCACATCACATCTGCCATGTAGATCTTGTATAAGACCCACCTTCTTTATTCTCCGCTAGTTACAAAGTTGCATTTAAAGAGGGGAGAAATCAAGTTTTAAGGGAAAGAAGAAAGTGGAGATTCAATATTTGGATTTCCAACATTTTGGCTTCTAATTTTAGAGAAATGTAGATTTTGGTGATTTTAGAAAAGGTTTTGAGATGTGTTCTTTTAGTTTTGTGTTGGCTTTTTGTGGATTTGAAGTTGGAATTATAATAGACATATTAATGGAATCTCAAATTGGCTTTTATGAGAAGATGAAGAAGAAGATCATTTGCTTCTTCTCTAACTACAAAATCTCTTTAAAACTCTTGCATTACTAGAAAAACCCAATTTGATTTTGACATAAATAGATAAACTCATAAAAAAAAATTTGAATTTCAATTAAAGAAAATGGAAATTTCTTACCATAACTTAGAAGAACTGAATACATAGAGGCTAGGAAAGTAACAATTATATTTTGAACATTTAGTACCATATTAGAGGTACTTTTATCATTTGAAGAGCAAGAGAAGAAGGTGGGATCCATGTAAGGCCCAATTGTCAGTTCCATTGGGGATTTGAGAAAATAACTGACAAAGGAACTACATTGAACTTTGGGTGGTAGTTGAGGTTCATCTATTCTTTGGGTTTGTCGCAACTATTGTTAATTAGAGGATCCATACCACATTTTCTTTGAATTTTTTGTCCCTAACGGTTACAGGTCATTCAGGTGGAGTCTCCTTAAATGAACCAACCATTTCCATCCCTATAGTCTGGTTTAGGACAATGAGTCCCAATAGCGGTAGACACTCATGAGCATTTAGATGTTGCCCCAAAAATCTGTTTTGGAACATCTAAGCCTAAGCCATTCATCATGTTTGGTGTACAAAAATTAGATAACTTGTGAGAAATAAACTCATTTGGATGATCCTAACCACTTTCTTTGTGCCTTTAGAAAAAAAGATGCTCGTAATTTTCAACTCAAAGAAACATAAGCTAAAAGAATCTAGTGGGCATGAAATTCATATGTATCCCATTTAATCCATTCCAAATATAATGAATGGCTTAGATCTATAAAAAAGATAATCACCATTAATGAGGATATATTCTATTAGACGCTCATATTGAATACTCTCTAATTCCTAGGCAGAAACTTTGTAGCTAGCTTTTGAATGACACTTCCATGTAAGCACATTCTATGAACATTCTAAATCATATTTACCATAATAGCTAGATCCAAATTCCTTTATAAATCGGCTATATTAGGGGATTATATTAGAGTGAATTTCTTATAAAACCACATGGTCCTAAAATAGAGCAATATTTCATATTTTTTTCATTACATTTCTATTTCGGTTTGTTTTGCATATTTTTCATTTATCTATTTTACTTAAAAGTTTAATGTGCTATTTTTAATGTGAATTATTAACTTTTTGATGTTCTGTTAAATATAAACAAATTAGTTGAGAAAATAAAAAAGTACATAATTATAAAATAAAAAATACCGTCTTAATAAAACAATCCAAAACTAAAACAAAAATGAAAACACAATCACTAGTCTAAACAGAGAACTTAGAACTAACTTTGGTTTCCCACTTTCTCTTTTTCTTCTTCTTCTTTGGTACAAAACTAGCAGATCATCAGGGATTGTGCCACTATCTTTGTTTTTCTTAGCATCTATTTCGAATCTTGCATGACATTTATTTCATCTACATGAATGTATGTGCAAATATGTTCCAAGCCAAGAGTTCCAAGCAAATCAATTGAGATGCATGGTGTTGTAGGTCCCTTGAATAAAAAGCAAGGACTTGTTTACACTTTTAGGTAGTGAATAAAATCTTTCCTTGCTTATACAAGGATAAATGGTTTGGATCAGCTAAAGATAATATTAAGCATATTACAAGAAAGTGTAAAGCAAACTATTTAATTTATCCTTTTTTATTTAAAAAGCAAACTAAATTATTGATATTTTAGTTTAAAAATATTTTTAAAAATAGAATATAAAATTAGATGCCTCATGTGTGCTATGCCACGTTTGCATTTCAATTAGAATGATCAAAGGCCATTGAAGAATCTCAAGTCAAGATACTTTCATGAATGGGCATTTACCAAGGGGCATGCTTTGAACTTCTTTTTTAAACTAAAAGACCATGGTGTTATGGATTACATAGCTTTTTTAGGACTAAAAAATGGTGATATAGATGTTAATATATATGGGACAGTTTATTAACTTAATAATTCTCATTACACCTTATGGAGTTGTCTGAAATTTGACTTTTGATAGAAGAGCTTTCAATTTTGAACAATAAGAACTACAAAATTTAGTCTACGTTCTAAATTCTCAATTCGTTGGCATAACTAAATCTTATAAGCAATTTTGGGATCTTGACCCTAGTGAAGTGTTCTCTACTGTCTCTGCATACAATCTTTTGAGACCTAGAAGGGAGTTAGCTTATGAGTTTAGCATTATGTGGCTCAAAGATATCCCCCTAGATTTTCTTTTATTCATTTGGACAACTACTAAAACAAAAATTCTTACATTTTGCCAATCCTTTGAGAAGATATTGGCATGGCCTTTCTAGATGTTGGTTGTGTCTTAGAGAACATGAGTTAATTAACCGCCTATTGGTGAACTATGAGGTTATTTCTGATATGAGAGACTTTGTTTTGGGAAAATTCAGATCCATTGGGTCATACCAAACACATTTAAAAGGATGCTTATTTAGTGGGTTCTTTTCAAAACAACAACAAGGAACAAATTGCTTTGGAGATTTTATGCCATTGCTATATTGTTGATAGTTTGGTTAGAAAGAAATGGGCAAGATGTTTTCAAGGCTAATTTAGAAAAACTAGATACCTCAAACACATCATCTTATATAATGTTTACTTGTGGGCTAGCTATTTTAAAGACTTTAAGCAATATCCTTAGAAGTATATTATCATGTGTAGGAATGAAATCAAAGTTTCTTCTACTAGAAAGGAAATTATTAAACATCCCCAGAAACCATCACCACCTAGATCACTTAAAATCAATTTAGTGGTGCCTCTGTTGGTAATATTAACCCCACTCAAATGTTATAAAAAATGCAGATATCAGAAATGAGGAGATTTAAATATTGAAGAGGTGAAAGCAGTTCATAGAGGGGTGTTGCTTCTCGTTCACTATGTTGTTATCCCAAGTGTTATTGAAGGGGGCAATGCTAATGTCATCAAATGATAGCTAATGGCAAGACTCGCCTATGGCAATTTTGAAAATTAATTGATGGAATTAAAACTTAGCTTTGGGTCTCCCTCATTGCTTTATTTCTAGGGCCGATCTATATCTAAGGATATCTATTTGGCTATTTAAAATCAACATTTATAGATAAGATAAATTCAATTTGTGTATAAATATGTATCAAACCAATTTGATCCCTTTAATCTATGATCTGCATGGATATATCCATGGATATTTGTGGATATCCATTCGAATGGATATTTTAGAAAATTAAATTGGGAAATGACATAAATCATGGATGTTTACTTCCTCTGAAAGATCCAAACTGCTAGTCTTGTTTAACATCCAACAAACTAGGTGATTGATGAAAATCATTGCATTTGGATAATCTTAACCATTCATTTTACTCTTACAAAAATAATAATTAATGCCTCTAATTTTCAACTTCTATAACTTAAGCTACAAAAATCTAATCCTCTAGAAATTTGGTACTTGATGAATGTCATTGGTGTATTAATTTATACCACTATCCTTTATTTTTTGGTCTAGATTAAGAGTTTAAGTAAAATAGATTATTAAAATTAAGATTAATGTATTTAGGAATGAGATATTTGAGTTTTGGCTTATAACAATGAACTTGTGCTTATATTACATAATTAATCTTAGCAATGGACTTGTTGGATCAAGATTTTACTGTTGATATAAAAAAAATTCATAGAATAATCATGTGAATGATGGAGATTGAGCACAGAGAATTTCAAGATTAAAACATCTTCACTTACTATTTTTAAAAAGTTTCTAGTTTTGAGTGTTTTCTAATTTGAAAAGTTTGTCTCTCACTACTTTCCTATTGGAGACTTTCCTAAATAGAAACATCCCTAAATAAGCAAGTTTCCTATTCTTTCTCTCAGCTAATTATTCATTTTCTTAAAGTAAAAAAAAGCTTGACTATTTTTTGACCAAGTTAAGGAAAACTCCTAAATTAGTAATAATTTTGTATGGGACATTTTTAGAAGAAAAAAGAAAAATAATTTGAAAGAGAAAATAAAGGAAAGAGAGAAGAGTTAGGAATGCCAATGAACTTACTTCAAAGAGTCCTAACAAATGATGATTGAGATGGGATTGGGTCTGACTAGTATTCTCAAAAGATAATACTTTTTGTTTATTCTCAAGTCTTTTCAACAAACAAGGAAGGTGGTCCATCTGTATAAGTTAAAAAATGCCCCACCTTTGAGTTGCTTGTTCTTACAACACCTTGAACCAAAGAAGAAAATGAGAAAGTATCCTCGAGGAGAAGAAGAAGACCGATGAAGAGTTCATCGACTATTGCTCATAGATCGTCCATCATATGCAGGTAAAATTAAAGTTTAGGGATTAGTAGAAGCTGAGTGTTTATGTTTCTCATCCAATTTTAAAATTTTTAATAATAAATTGATGCATGAACAATTTCATGATTTTAGGTTCTTTGAAGAATGATTTTAAGTTTTATTTTACATCAATTCTAATACTTATAGTCTAGATTAAATCTTCATGAAATAGTTTTTACGCATGAGTGAATGATCTTTTGTATAGATTATGCTAAGATTACATGAGTCATGGTTGTAATTTGTAGATGATAAGAGCTAAGTAAAATAGTCTATGTCATACAATAGTTACTTCTTTGGAGGTGTTCAAGATTGTAGCTAAGAACAATTATAAGTCATACACATGAGAGATTTATAATTTCTAAGCCACTCTCTATCATCTAAGTTTTCATTTAATTTATTTGTGTTCTAGCTTAGTTTCATTTAATTCTAAGATTAATGGTTTAGATCATTCAAAGAAATTCAATATCTACAATCTACATGATTTCATGTATAATCAATGGATAATCTGCAAATCCATAATCTACATGCAAATCAAACCAGATTTAATCTACTTATCCATTTTGCTTGTTCTAGACTGTTTTTAGGGCTGCTAATCAAATTGGACTATCTACCATTTGAACCAATCCCAATGAATAGGATATGAATTGGAAAATCCTATCCATTGATGTATACAAAATTTATTTTAAATATCTACATATCTTTTGAATAGATACGAATTAAGGACTATTATCTGTGGATTATCTGATCCAAATTATATATTTTTTAGAATCATAATACCCAAAAATGTTTAGTAAACTATAGTATTAGTGAGGGAAAATTAGTCAATTTATATTGGTAACATAGATAATAGCTAGAAACCATAGAGCACATAGTATAGGTGCATTTCATGGTATTACCATAAAATTTTCCTTTTCTCACTTTTTCTTTTCTTAATGATGAGTGAATTAGAAGCTAGAACCCATAATTGTTGCTTATACAAATAGTCCATATAGCTTGCTTTATTGCATTTATATTCAATCACATGGTGCGAGGATATCAAAATAACTTAACTTATTTGCTTATGGTAGTTTGAATGCTGCATTTGCACTTTATATTGCCTCATGGGGATTTATGATGAAGGAAAAAAACTCTCCCCCCTCATGACATTTCAATTTAGGACTATTTCTTTCTACCATTTTCTCTTCCATAGTTCATCTCTTTTGGAGTTTCTATGCTTCTTTTTTTATATAATTTCACTTCTTATGAACTTCGATCATTTTGCACTGGTTTGTGTAAAATGTATTAATGAGACATTTACTATAAGAAAAGTTCCATCTATGCTCTTTTTCTAATTATAATGATACTTTCTTTATTCATGATACACGTCTATGATTTGCTTTTATGTTCTTGGATTTAGGTGTAAGTGGTGAATAATCCTAGTCATGATGAGATTGTACTTGTCTAGGAGAAAGGAATCACAAAATCTCGTAGGGGAAAGTGGTAATCTATCAATTCTTTATTTGTGATACACTTCTATGACTTGCTTTTATGTTCTTGATTTTTAGGTTTAAATGATGAATAATGCTAGTCATGATGAGATTGTAAATGTCTGGAGAAAGGAGTCACAGAATCCCATGGGGGAAAGTTGTGATCTATTGGATAGGATGATTCTTAGATGTAGATGAAACTTTCCTAGTTAAGTACAAGCATTGTAAAACAAAAGTTAAGTGTGTCAATGTAAAAGGAGAACTAATGGTGTTCTTTTCATTTTAATTTGTGGATCATGTTTGTTTTGAGAATTTGGTTATTAGAAACTTGTGGAATGGGAACTTAAGAGCTAGATTGATTTTGAGTGTTTCTTTAGAAATTATTATGAGTCTCCCATTCTCCAAAAGAATTAGTGAAACCGAACATTATGGATAATCCACTATCTAAACCAAACCGAATGGAAAGGATACGGAATGGCATATGAATATCCTAAGTACTATCTGAATTGGTAAAATTCGTTGAAATGGATATGGAATGATAGTGTCCAAATATTATCCAATCCATTGGCAATCCTACTTGTTTCCCACATTTTAAAATATGCTAATAATAGTAATGATCTTAGGAAAAAAGAGGTTTTTTGTTCAGCATATCATAGCAAGGACTTGATTTCTTTCTAAGATATTTTTCTTCATTTGAGGGGTTAGTGTAATGTAATTGGCTAAGGCAATTTTTTGCCTTTTTGTTGTTCTCTAGGGTTGTACTTATTCATCTCAATAAATATCAAGGAAATTAAATTTTAAAAAGTTAATAATTCCATTTAGCATCATATTGGGTCAATTGTTACGCAGGCTTGATGAAGATAATTCATCTGGTAGGCTCTAAACCTTCTTGCTGTACAATGTGGTCAATTTGCATTAGAAAGGAAATAAGAAGTAATGGTAGAGAAGACTATTACAAAGAGAAAATTAATTTTTTCCTTTTTCAAGTCTTTAAAAAAGTCATGAAAAAAGACTCCAATTTTTTACAATTTAACATTTATACCTTGAATTTGTGATTTGATTAGATAAATCTAGATTTAACTGTTGTTAATAGTTGTACATAACAAATAGATGACATTATCATTGTCTAGGTTTCTGCTTATATGGCATCCAATGTGGCTTTTGTTGATGAATTTATCCTCAATGCAGAAACTTTCTAACCTTCAAGGGATAATATTCAACCTCAAATAATAATAATAAAAGGAATAAAAATGAATAAAAAACATTTCTAGATGTTTCTTTGATATGATAGAAGGAGAGGTCGTGGAGGCCTTTCATGGTAGTTTGACAAGTATTTTCTTTTGTGATTGATGAAATCTTTTCTCTTATTTTCTTTGTATTATTTTTTTTTATAGACAATAGAGGGAGCAAGTATTCTTATCTAATCTTAAGTATTTATGTAGAAGTAGAAATCCAAGTTGGGAAACTATGCAATTTCAAAGACAAAGACAAGATTAGGCTTAGGGTTATCAAGGAATTATTATTTTTTTCCTTTAAGTGACTTGCCATCATCAATACCATTAGCTGGGACTAGGTGTTCAATAAAGGTTTTCATTTCAAAATCCATCATAATGTTTCAGATGTTGATGTAGCTAGGGTTTTATGGTAAAAAAAAAGAGTCAATTCTCATGGCAAGAAAGTAGGAAGGAGATGGGCATGAGTGGTTTCGACTAGTAAGCAATCCTCACACTGATGTGGTGGATTTCCAGTGATGGACAAGAAAAAATGACTGATACGATGACTTGCCAGCAAGAAAGTACCATCCAACTTGAGTTTAATCTATGTCAAGAAAGTGGTAGTGCTGATAACTACCCCAAAGATTTCCAATGATCTTTTATTGGTTAACTAGGAAAAGATGAATGAATATTTTGAGGAAAACTTGGAGGTTTATTTCATAAATTTTCCTAAATATTTGTAATAGACTGTATCAATGAGATGGGATGAAACCATGCAAAACTCATGATAAAAAAATTTCTCCTTGTCCAGATCACTCCTGATGGATGGATAAATGGAATGTAGGATTTACAAAAGGGTTGATAATCATAGTAGATTAAAAGTTTCCCTCATCAAACACAAAAATTTTAGATGCATACTATCTAAAATATGCGTACAAAAAGAATGGTTTAAATTGCTTCCATCCATGCCTTGAGTACATACCTTCAGCCTCATGCAAATTGAGCACTAATATACACAGCCAAAAGACCAAATGCAATGAACAAACAAATATTTTTTGGATACTAGAATCATCCTATCTATATGATTTTTGGTTACCCATGTATCTAATGTTTCAAGCCATATGGATGTAGGATTTACAAAAAGGGTTGATAATAATAGCAGATTAAAGGTTCCCCATCAAACACAAAAATTGTGGATGGAGACTGTCTAAAATGTGTGCAAAAAAAGAATGGTTTGAATTGCTTCCATCCATGCCTCAAGTACAGATCTCCTGGCTCATGCAAATTGTGTAGTAATATATACAACCAAAAGACCAAATGCAATGAACAAACTAATATTTTTTGGATACTAGAATCATTCTATTAACATGATTTTGGCTACCCGCGTATCTAATGTTTCAAAAACCATATGGATGGTTCAGATCAACTTACCTCTAAACAATGATTTTCCAAAATCTCATTAAAATCTTACTCAATGGCATAGATTAAACCCTGAAGTTGTCATGTTGTGATAAATTAATGCTCCATCATTGAATGGGTTAACACTATTAAATCTAATTTCTACGCATTTCTTGACCAAGATATATGGACCATTAACTATGCTTAGTTGGTATCATCATCATTAAGACCTTATCCAGATAAGTGGTTGGTCATATGAATCTTGTTCTTCCATTCTCTTCTTTAAATATCATGGCTTCATTTAGTCCTGAAGATTTTAAACTACTATATACATTTTATTAGGCCTTCCCCTTGCCCTTTTAGAACCTTCAACTTGGTTCAACTAATTTTAAATCTTTTAAAATTCTAATCTCCCTCATCTTGTCACATATTAGTGCTATGCTTAAGCTTCCTCTCATGTTTGCACTTCTAATTCTATCATTTCTTGTCTTGCCATTCATCCATCTCAACATCTGCATTTAAGTATTATCAGTCTAGGTACATATTTTTTCTTAATTGACCAACACTCCAATCCATAGAGCATAGCTGGCCTTATAGCCATCCTATAAAATTTTTCTTTTAGTTTGAGTCACAACTACAAATCATACAAAACTCCAGAGGCACATTTCCATTTATTCCAACCCGCTTGGATTCTCTGAATAACTTCTCTCTCAATCTCCTCTCTATCATGAATTATGGATCTCAAGTATCAAAAGTGGTCTTTTAGGGGGACTTCTTGGTTATCAATCTTTACTAGTGCTCTAGTCCAGTTGTTCTCCTTGGCAAATTGCATTTCATATACTCTGTCTTAGTTCAACTAATTTTAAATCTTTTAAAATTCTAATGTATCTCTCCGACTTTGTGTTTACGCCTTCCCTTATCTTATCAATCAAAACTATATCATCTACAAATAACATGCACCATGGAATCTCCTCATGCAGATGTTTTATTAACTCATCCATAACCAACATGAAAAGATTCAGGCTCAACGTCGATCTTTGGTGCAATCCAATAGTGATAAGAAAATCACAATCTCTCTGCTATTAGTTTAACATTTGTTACCATTCCCTCATACATATTCTTAATTATGTCTATGGACCTCCATAAAATCCATTTTTTGCCCAACACTTACCATATTAACTTTGTAGTACCCTATTATAAGCTTTTTCTAAGTTAATAAAGACCATGTTGAGGTCCTTCCTCCTCTTCCTATATTTCTCTATCAATTGTCTATATAGGAAATAGCTTCCATGGTAGACCTCTTGGGCATGAAACCAAAATGGTTCTTCAATAAATTTGTCTTATGTTGTAGCCTCTTCTCCATTACTCTTTCAAAAAGTTTCATGGTATGGCTTATAAGTTTGATCCCTCGATAATTAATGCAACTCTATATGTCTTCTTTATTCTTATAAATTGATAAAATAGAGCTCGTCTTTCATTCATTCAGCATTTTCTTTAATTTTATAGCCTTATTAAATAATTTTGTCAACCAAACTGCTTTAGTATCTCCCATATACTTCTAAATCTCAATTGGTATGTCATTGGGCCCTAAAGCCTTTCCTGATTTCATCTTTTTTAATATTGTTTTCACTTCAGGTATTCTAATCCTATGATCATATCTATAATGTCCAACATTATTTGGGTTTATGGTACTTTCAATCCCAATATTCTTAGGTTACTTGTCATTTAGCAATTTTTTAAGGTAACTTACCAACCTTCATTTCATCTTTTACTAGTACCATTTGGTCATCACTTCTAATACACTTAACATAGTCTAAGTTCTTACTCTTCCATTCTCTTACTTTTGCAAGTTTATACACATCTTTCTCACCTTCTCTCAATCCTAGTCTATTATAGAAGTTATCATATGCCTTGAGTTTAGTCTCACTTATTATTCTCTTAGCAACCTTTTTAGCATTCTTATATTGCTTAAAGTGTTTGTTATTTTTAGTCATCTGATATGCTTTATAACACACTCATTTCTCTCTAATAAATTTTTATACTTTTTTACTCTACTATCAAGTTTCCTTTATTGATTGTCTTTTACTTTTAAATACTATAAGGACATCTATTGCCACTTTCTTAATGGACTCGGCCATATTAGTTTACATGGTGTTTACTTTTATTTTATTATTCCCAATTTTCTTCTACCATTGTTAAGTGTTCAATTTTGGTCAAAATACCCCTAATTTAGTATTTGATTAGAGCATCTAGACCATTAATTTTAAGATTTTACATCAAATATTTTATTTTAGCTTTAATTGACCATCCAACCGTTGAATTGTAAAATTTAGTAGTTAGATGACTATTAAAGCTAATGGATGGTTTAGATTGCACTAATTGGGTCCTATGCATTGTAGATCAGTCAACTCAAGCGTGGATGCTCCAGATTGAATCAAGGACACAAGACGAAGATCAGATGAAGTTTCATAGAAAAAAGTGGATTTTGAAGAGTCCTAAGACAGAACAAAGTTGAAGACTTGCAGAGTTCTAGTAAGACTAGAATTCCAGTGGACCCCACTCTCTTTTTTATCTCTCTTACCTATCTCCTTTTCCTTCTCTTTCTCCTCTCTTTTCTCTCTTATCCTTCTCTCATATACGTCTCTCCCCATCTCTCTTTTAAAAACACCCTTCTTCCTTCTCCAAAGGGACATTTTTTTCCCTCTTGGGAGGGGGTGCTGGTTCTCCACTTACCTTTCCCTCCCTCTCCCTATTCCTCTCTCTTATCTCTCGTTCACACACTCTCTCACCTCCTATTTCTCTCTCTCGTTCTCCTTTCTTCACAGCACCTTCTCTCCCCAGAAGCACCTTCTGTCCCTAGTTCACCGTGTTCCCTTCTTCTTTCCACTCTCTACTCTTTTTTCTCTTCCTCTTCAATTGGGCTAACAGGCCATGAGCAGCACCGCCCAGTGCCAGCATCTACATCATTGGTCGCACAGCCACACCCTAGACGCCACATACCCTTCCTCTTTGTTCCTGTTCTCATCTTCAGTCCATCTGATTCAACCCAAATCACCGCCCAAATCGGTTGCTTCCAGTACCCACGCACCTCTTCACTGCCAGAGAACAAGACAACGCCCGAAAAAAGGCATCGTTTTTCCGTTCGATTCAGCGTCCTCTACTCAAGAAACCACCGGTCGTGCATTCCCTAGATCGCACCAATCACCGGATCTGCACTTCAAGCAGCCTGCCCCATCAGTGTCGTCGGCTTGGCATCTCGTGCTCCATTTTCCCAAAAGCCTACCTTTTCCCCAAGTTTCTCCACCTCCTTCCCATTCTCCCTCTTCCTCTCAGATGGCACCTATACCAGTCACCGGCCAGCATCATTACCCAGACCGGCACTAGTAGAAGCCCTCTTCACTGGTGATCTGTGTGCATAGGGTCGCCCACACAGCCCAGACCCATCCAGACGATCCTGGGGAAGAAAACCCAGAATGGGTTTTTCACCAGATCCTCCTCCTTCCTCCATTTCTTCTTCCTCCCTCCTTCTTCTCTCTCTTCCTCTTCGGTTGGACCAACCGGCGATAGGTGCGTGACACACCTGGGCTGGCTGGAATCAATCCATTTCCCCCCTTCTCTGTCTCTCTCCCTCTCACTTCTCTTCTCCGGCGGTCTTTCTCTGAGTCACCGAACGTCACGGGAGAGAAAACCCAACTCCGATTTGCTCCCATCTTTCTTCTCTCCCTTTCCTCTTCTCCTCCTTTCCTCTTCTCCTCCTTCCTCCTTCCTCCTTCTTCCTTTCTTCCCCCCTTCTCCGGTTTTCCTCGTTTTCAATTGGTTTTTCGTTAAAAACCAGAAACCCCAAAAAATTACGAGTCTGCCCCTGGCAGATATCAATAATTCCACTTCTATCCTTTATCAAAAATTACATCTGTGTCTCCAATGTAATTACATCTGTGTCCCCAGTGTAATTACATCTGTTCCCCTAGCAGATCTCAGAAAATACCAATTCTGTCCTTTTTCAAAAATACCGTCTGTGTCCCCAATTTAATTCCAACTGAGTCCCTAATTTAATTCCAATTGTGTCCCTGTGCTATTCTGGTTTTACCTTATCTTCATTCTGACTATTCAAGGACAGTGCAATCTAGGATAGGCTTATCCATGACTGCTTATTTTGTTGCAATTTCTGTGTTTTTGGAATAAATAATTGTGAACATTGCAACAATTGAATAAATATAGATTTTATTTTATTGTTAGTTGAATTTTGCTATATATTTTATTTTGATTCTTTTATTAATTGAATTTTATTGGAAACTCCATCATTTTAAATCAAGTCCTCGTGGGATCGATCCGTACTTGCATAAGCTACACTACAATAACCCGTGCACTTGCGGTTAAATAATCAATAAGTACCATCAACTTGTTTATAAATGATGATATCTTCTCTTCTTTTAAGTTCCACCACTTAGTTATTGAACACCTATTAAGTTCATTTCCTTTCTTCTATATTTAATGTAGATTTCCATAAACATTAACCTATGTTATGAGGTTAGACTCTCATAAGATATCACCTTATAATTCTTACACATTAACCTTACTTGTGGTGGTATACACTTGGAACATTTATGATCATCTCTCCTAGAATAAGTTTTATTAGTATAATTCTATCACTGTTCTTTTAACTTTTACAACTTTATCCTTTAATTATTTATCTACCATTATCCCTACACTATTTCTATTATTGTCTTTTCCTATGTATGAGAGCTTACTAAGAAGGAGAGAATATTTCTTTTGTTATTAAATCAATATTGCACCTGCATTTATATAGTTACAGATCCCATAATCAAGAGATATGATAAGATAAAAAATTTACATATTAGGACATAAATCAATGTAATGTGCTAAATCATTGTAATGAGCTGATGGAGATATCAATCAAGAGATTTGATTTTGCATAATTGTCAATTCCTATGATGTCAAATCTTCTTGATTTTGTTTGACTAAGGTTGTTTCCTAATATGCCCCACAAGATGGTGCTCTCATAAGAGACACCAATCTTGGATCGAAGAAGAAGAAATCGTGACTTAACCAATGGATTGGTAAGTATATCTGCAAGTTGGTCATGAGTAGAAACATAAGAGACTTGAAGGGACCCATTTGCAACTTGATCATGAACAAAGTGATAGTCTATGGCTATGTATTTCATACGAGAGTGAAAAGCTAGATTTGTGCACAAGTAAGTTGCACCAATATTGTCACACAAAAGATGTGGGATGGGAGTAAAGGTGAAATCCAGTTCTTTAAGAAGATTGGTAATCCAAGCAAGTTCAGCAACTGTAGATACCACAGAGCCATATTCTGCTTCAGTTGATGAGCGACCAACAGTTCGTTGCTTTTTAGAGCACTAAGAGATAGGATTAGAACCCAAAAAGATAACATATGCCAAAGTAGAAGTGCAGTCATCACGATTACCAGCCCAATCAACATCAAAGTAGGCAAGAAGTTTAAGCGACTGAGAATGACGAAGGAGTAAACCATGATGGATGGTGTGTTTATGCAACGACCCAGGTTTTCACCTACATTTTTAAATGCATAACTAATTTCTAATGTAGAGTCGGGCCCTAGTTGAAAAATCATGCAATGCAATGCAGCAGAAGAATCTTTGCTTTTAAATCCACTTTGAAAACCCCGAGTGTAATTTATTTCAAAGAAAAATAAAATAATGTGTACTCAAAATAAAATAAATGTATCCTAGATCTATCCAATCACAACTCATAGTCCAATTGTATGATGTACATATACATGTTCCAAAACAATGAGTTTATATACTTACATTTACATTTGTCTTTATCTTCACCCACTTGATTGCAACACTAAAACTTCCTAACACTTCTTTTATTCCTATTTGAGCTGATCTATAAAAATAATATATTGGGTTGAGTATTCCTCATACTTAGTAGGTGAATCTAATACTACTAATTTGAAAACATGGCATGCAACATGCATAATTTCAACAGAAATTTTTTAGATAAAATTATGTAATTTATGTAAATGTGAGTATTCATGTGTAAATCACTCTACTCATTTGTATATTTTTCAAATAATAGAACTTTCCATCAAAACCCATCAATCAATAATATAGAATATTACGAAAATCTTAAAATAGTGACTGGTCAAACTAGATGATAGAATCTCAACCCAATGGTAGATATCATACGTGTAGGTTTCTTGGTGAATACATCAAGCCGACTGGTTTCGAGGACTCGTTTAAGACCATCTCAATACATAATGTATGGTGATACCAAAAATCAAAATCATAGGGCCCACTATGCTCACGATCAGAACCTATCTGAAATTGTGTGTTTCCGGTATTTAGAGACCGGCCCACCATAGCCTCCATGGCGACTATGGATGTGTCCTCTTTGTTACTTCGTAAGCAGCCTCATTCGTCAATCTACCAACTTGGAACTCAAGGTTTTGTTTCCTCCACAAGTTGCCTCAATCAACGATCTACCTACTTGGAACTCAAAGTTTTGTTCCCTTCGCAGGTTGCCTCAATCGACGATCTACGCTCTTGGAACTCAAGATTTTGTTCCCTTCGCAAGTTACCTCAATCGGCGACTACCCACTTAGCATAGTGCCCACCAAGCTCATTAGCTGGAAAAAGATATATACATATAATCCAATTCTCAATAATCATAAATCATGTAATTTATGCAACTAGTTTCAAAATATGCGAGTAATGCATATATAAAATCTAGTCATGAAATATATAAGAAATCAAATTTTAAATCAAGATTATGAACCACGAGAATAGTTTTGCATGAAAATATCATATCTCAACATCATTTCTAAAAGCATACTAAACACGAAAATAGATTCAAGTGGAATTTGAAATGCAGTTTGAAAAATTAGTAGCATTAGACTACCTACCTCAAAAGATGTTAATTAATTCGTGTCCTCCTTTAGCTTAAATCCTGAATCTTCTTCAAGGTCTTTATAGTATCATGTATATAAGAATCTAACTATTATTTCTCTATCATTAATCAGGTTCATAGATTAATATCCTAGATCATCGATTTAGACTACGATCCCATCCATAAATGGTGGGATCTATGATCTAAGAGTGAACATCCTTAATTCAGGGTTGAATTGGATATCATAGTCTCTAAGTTGTCCAATAAACCACTTATTAGGTTCAGATTATCTTTGATCTAGCAAATCCATGAGATTCGTACGGTTTTTAGGCCATAAGTCGATAAAATCGTTCTCTGATCCTAGATTTTATTGCATAATTAGGTCCTCGTCATTGATACGATTCCAAAGGATCTTTTGAATCGTTAATCATGCTTCTATAGCTTCTGGAATTAGGAATTTTGTGTTTCAGGCCTATTTAATGGTCTAGATTGAAATTCTAGATCCAAAACTGGGTTACCGGTGATGACTGACCATCGCCAGAGAAGGTGACTGGAGTGATTGTCGCCAATGACATTTTCTAGGTCGGATTGACTCCTAATTAAAAGAGTTTGTAGATCAGGCTCTTACCTTCACCCCTGTTAAGTTTGGCGTCGTTTCATGCTCATTTGATGCATCGGTAAACATGGATTTTCCCGTTGGACTATTGCCGAAAAACTCTATGTTGCCATATTAGAATCTTCGTTCAATCGCCGATAAAATTTGCTCCGATTGTGAAATAGATAGAGGGGTTTTGATTATCTTCTCACGAGGAATTCAATGGCAATGTCTGATCTTCAATCCACCGCTGCTTAGAAGACTGTCATAGGGCCAAACAGTAACCGTAGTTACAGTTGCCAAAAAAAAATGTAGAACAGGTAGCTGGAGGAAGAGGAGAAGATCGGGGATGGATCTGAGGTGCGATGGGGAAGAGGAAATGGGGATTTATAGGGTGGTGCACTACCCTTTTTGGCAATGCTGCCTCTGTAAATAGTGGTTGGTGGCCACTGTCATCTTCTGTGCCAACACGATTTTCGACACCGACATGGTTCTGTCGTCGAAGCTATTTTCGGCGCCGACATAGTAATGATGCATTGATCATGCCATGCTAACGAGGAGAATGACGTAGGCTTAGAAGGGTGTGCTGTTAACAAAACAACCCCGTGCTTTTTTTTCCTTTTAATTACCAAAATACCCTTCATCTTCCAATGCTCATAACTTTTTCATCTGAACTCTGTTTTCAGTGTTCTTTGAGTCGTTGAATTTCTTTTTTTGTGTAAAATCTAATAATAGAGATAATTTCAACAAATTCTAACTTCATAAATTTTAAATTAAATAGAATATTTATCTACCCATCCAATCCAATTATTTTTCAAAATAAATAAGATATAAAAATTCTATTAATTAGAAATATTATGATTGATTGTAATTGAAAGAGGGGTTCTCTAGGACTTTAAAATTTTGGGTCATTATAGTTTAAGATAACGAAGTAATCTCTTCGCTGAAGTCCAATGAGTTTGAGTGGGAAGATGCATGAATTGAGCTAATTTATTGACAACATAAGCAATATATGGTCAAGTGAGGAAAAGATATTACATGACTTCAATTAAGCTTCTGAATTTTGTAGCATTTGTGGGAGGCGATCCCATGCTTCAATTGAGCTTTTGGAAAAGATAAATCGTGGTAAAATACGGTCAGACAAGGATGAGATAATGGCATGAAGTAAGAGTTTACTTATCGCATCTAGAGTGTGAACTCCAGGTTTAGTTTTTCTTCTACTTCAATCTGGATTTTTTGTTGTTGGCATGGTTTGGTTTTATTTATGAAACCAAGCAAATCATAGCCAAATAGCAATGCATCAAATTGTGCCTTTCATGCAGAATAATTGTTTGATGTTAATTTGAAGGGAAGTTGAGTGGAGATGAGAGTATTATGATCTATTGTAGAGGTAATAATGGTATTTGTGTGAGATGAAGTGGCAGAGCTAGTATTTGTTATCGTGGAAAAATCTTTGTGGGCTTCGGCTGGGCTTGGATCCAAGGAGAGGCTCTAACCAATTCTTAAAGAACTGGGTTTAAGAATCTCAGCTTCTGGGTAGGGAGGGAGAGAAACTAATGATGGTTTGGAGATGAAGGCGTCTTTATGTTGGATCTAGAGAGAGAAGTCGAATTGGAAGAGTGAGAGAAATGTCTTCTCATTGATTTGGATTGGTTTCGAGGTGTTGTTTGGTGATTTTGGCTGCTGCTTCAACACTTTATGTATCAGGGCCTACCTTGTATTGGAGGTTTAAGAAGGAGATTATGTTGGGTGGAAATTCTACAGCTTGTGGGTCTTGTGTCTGTGATTGCCCTCCTCTGTCTCTTCTTAAGATTGCACCTACTTTTGTCAATCTTTCAGTTCAGATTGCTGAAGGAATGATGCTGATCTCAAGAGATGTTGAGGATTCACTCTTCGTTTGTTGCTGTAGGTGAAGAGGTGACAAATTAGAGATTTGTGTGGGAGTGAAAAAAAAAGGCTTCAATGGCTGCTCGAATAGTGAGTGAGAGGGCCTAAGAAAGGAATAGCTAAGGCCCAAATCATGAAAATCCACTCTCCGATTGTTGTTAAATGGAAAATGATGTTTGATCAGATATTTGTGTATAGATCTGATGACCGGAACTTTAAGGCGACCAGAGATTTTACCCACTAGTAAAAATTGAATGATGGTGAAGCATCCGTTCAGAGGTTCTGTGTAGTGGTGAAGGATGGAGGATGCATCTGTGCCAACTTATTTTTTCAGTGAAATCCTGATTTCAATGAATAGCTTGGATCTATATGCTCAATGAGATGTATTTGGATTAATGAAGGAGTGTATGCCAGCTTATATTAGCATAATTCACTAGGGATATCATTGGAGTTGGATGTGTGGCCTTTGTTCTAAAGCTATGAAAGATGAGATTGATGGTTGAGGTGCAGGGAAGAAATCTACACAACTGGCTTTTGAGAGGAGCGAAATAGTTTGATAGATATAAGAAAATTAAAATCAAGCTTTCTAATGGTTTGATCGCATACTATCAAGTGGAACTTGTCTCCTTTATAAAAGACAAAGAATCATAGGACATGAGCACTCGAGGGAAGATTGAAGTTGCTGAAAAAAAAGAGGAGGAATAAAGTGTTTTGTTCAATTTGGGTAAAACCTAAACAATGCAACATACAAACTAAAACTCAAAGACTACAAGCAGGCGAAGAAGCTTTGCATGCTTGATACCATAAGAAAGAGAGAATATTTCTTTTGTTATTAAATCAACTATTTCATCTATGTTTATATAGTTATAGATCCCATAATCAAGGGATATGATAAGATCAGAAATTTACAGATTAGGAAGTAAATCAATATAATGAGCTAAATCAATGTAATGAGCTGATGGAGATATCAATCGAGAGATTTGATTTTGCATAATTTTCAATTCTTGTGATGCCAAATCTTCTTGATTTTGCTTGACTAAGGATGTCTCCTAATACTTATACCCATTATTTTCTCTAGTTTTAATCCCTTTTTACTTAGTTTCTTAGATATAAGCACTATTGACTTTACAAGTCCCATCTACAAGACCTTAGATGTAGGAAAAATAATTAAATTCTTTAGCAATAGATGTAAGCTATTATCAGAAGGAATTTTAAGTGGAATCCAAGTTTGAGGAAGGATTTTGGAGGGCCAAAACCAAAACTGCATTAATGAATGATTCATCAAATCCATGATAAGAATTCAGATTGTGAGTTTGAGTCCAGAGATACCTCCATTTGCTTGATAGAATGCTTATTCTAATTACATATTTAGTCTATAAGAGTGAGAGAGAATGTTAACTGGGAGATCTTCTACTAGTTTGTTTAATTGATCGATTTCTTCTCCATTACTATTGTTCATTTCTACTACACTTAGTGAGTTTTTGTTTTGACGGTCCATCTGGATCGTCTCACCATTTACAGGTCACCACCTTGTTTCCACTAGTGGTCACCGGTAACATAGGGTGAGACGACCGGTTTCGCCAATTTTTTCCTGTTCTAACAGCCAGATCAAATTTGGACTGTTAAAATGATTGTGAACTTCAAACTTGAATTTTGAAGACATCTGAGCTCCAAATCATGAGTGGAAAGAAGCTATGAAAGTCTTATGATGTCTAATTTCATATGAAATAATAAAATTTAGGAAATATTGCAAGAAACTTTCTATTTAAAGAAAATAAGATCCTTGTTTCCATGATCTTGAAGATCTAAGATGATCAGACTTTAAGAATCTGATCTATTTATGTTATAATGATAATGATATATGAAATTGAGGGTTAATATGATAGATCTATGATAAATTAAGAAATCTACCCTTTATAGTAGAAGTAACCTAAAATTTGTAAAGGAACTTTCTTAATCAGTAAGATCAAGCATGATCAAATCCTATGGATGGATTGCATGGAGTTAATAATGATGAGATCTAGTAAGATCATTGATCAGTTATGACAAAAACATGTGAAGATGATCTTTGAACCTATAATAAAGTAAAAACACTAGATCTAAAGAAAGTACTAAAGATCTAATGGTTGGATCATATTAAAAGCCTCTAATGATGTAAGTTGATTAGTATAATTTTATTTAATTATTAGATTCATTTTAACTTTAATTTATGGAATGATTATACTAATTTATTTCTTCATTTTGATGTAAATGATCTACATGTTATTAGATGACTAGATTTAATCATCTTAAGGCCACATATGGACACATAATTTTCTTTAAATATCCTTAGGATAATTAATATATGAATTAGGGCCATGCTAGTTTAATTTGAGTATGGACTATAATATGATTTCCGTTTAAGATGGTAATGGAATTGTGATTTAAGATCATGTTAGTTTAATTTGATTTCATTAATTATGGATCATGATAGTAGTTACATAGTATTGCTATCCTTAGATTATTGAATTTATATTAGTTTTATGCTTTGAAGTTTATGATTCATTATTGTTATATTTCTTGGTAGATTTAATTGATAGTTAGTTATGATAAAGAGCATAAAACACCAAAAATGTAAACCTAATGAGAAATTGGAGTTTCATGACATAAATAAGAAGGAATGACTTGACTTGGACTTAATTAGTAAGGGTTATAGTTAATAGGACAATATAAGGAATGGTTTACCATTTCCTTGGCCCAAATTAGGAGAATAATACACTCTATGAATGACATTTTATATGATCATGGACATTAATAAAAATCAAGTAGAGATAACTTAGGGTTTACAAGCTCATAGAAACCTTATGGAAGGTTGAGCTAAGGTCACTCCAGTAGACGTTGAACATTGTGGTTAAGAGGATTATTTAATAGAGCCTACCTCTTCCCTCACCTTTTGGTGACATTTGTTGAGGTCTAAACACCTCCTTATATGAGGATTGAAGTAACCACTTTTTCAGTAGCCTGTAGCTGGTGCCTTAATCAATTGGAAATAAGATGAGTTGTCTAGAATTAGGAGTGAATAAATTATCCTCAAACCATTAACACTAACTGTTTGAGAAATTATAATAAGAACGTAAAAGGTTAGCAAATTAGTTAATCCTAATAAAAATTGTAAATAAGATAAGGATGATCAAATAAGAATCCAAGAGGAGATCTTGAATGATCAAAAACAACAAAACAAAAGAAATACAAATGTAGAGTAGATTATTATTATGTGAATATACTTGTAATATAGATTTATTATGTTAGAAGATCTAAACCCTTGATCATATGTGATTCAAGGAAGAAAAATTCAGATCATCCTACTTAAGAATGATCAAAAGACCATGTAGTGTGTACCTTTGGATAGAAAGATGACATTATACATATTATTTGATAGATAAACATTGATCAAGACTATGGCAGACTTCAAGGAGTAAGAATACCTTATTGAGGTAGGAGGATTTTATGAATGCATCTATATGAAAGATACATGTTGAATACATGATCTTATGTATAGAAATGTTGACATGTATAATGCAAATACCTTATGCTAAATCCTTATGATTCAACCAAATAATGAGAAAATATATATGAATTGGTTAAGTGTAGACTTGAAGAAAACCCTAAGTGAATAGAGAAGTAGAAGATATTCCAGCCCTAGATAAACACACATATTGTCTGATACGTATAAGAAATATTTTACATACGAGCATGGAGGCTTGTGGTTTTGTTTTAAACAGGCGTAGGCCTAGGGATGCTATGCTAGGGGAGTTATGAGGCTTTGGCCACCTACTCTCCAAAATTTGTTAATGATGAATTCCATGCCTAAGAAAGGCAGAAAGTTGGGTGGGGCAATTATAAGAAGGCTGCCGCTGTGATAACCATGGTCCCCACATACGGACATGGATTTTACATTTTCACTAAATATGGTATGAGTGGATTATTGAGTAGTTATCCAGGCCACTGTACGGATTAGACTACAAGCATGATAGTCCTTTGATTTATTTTGCACTATGATGCATATGAGATAAGCATAATGAGATGCCTTATATATGGCATAATAAAATGCTAGGTAATTGTATATTACCAATATTCTCAAGAAAAAGAGAACTTCTAGTATAGTAACTAGCTGATATACTAATATCTTACAATTAAAAGAGTTGATCAGCTTAATTGGGAATGAGAATTGAATATTTTCACTATTTTGATGAATTTGTTCATACACATTATGTATAAGGATGTACATAAATGATAAAATAAGGGTTATAGAAATGAGATTGATCCATGATCATCTTTATGACAGAAATGAATAATGGGATTAATGAGTATTAGGATTATATTGTCAAATTATGTTACTTCTTTAATCCCCTACCAAGCATAGCTTGCTGAGATATTGTAAATGTTTGAATGTTTACAATATCGTAGATACAAAGAAGGAGAGTTAGGAGCTCAAGACTTGAGAAGACTTGAAAGAATAATCAATAAGAGTATATCCATTGAAGACATGTATTTTATTTGAGAGCATTATATGTATTAAGAGTTTTTATTGTATGTGAGCTTTGAAATTTGGATTATGTAATTTGGACAAGTATTGTAATGATACTGGGTTGTACTATGAACCACTGGATGATCCTGAAGTCTAATAGAAGTTTATTCCTTCAATGGAATTTTATCTTGTACAAAACTCTACTTATGTTATGAAGTGATGAGTTGGGTTTTACAAAACAAGTTCTAAAGAAAAGAATTTTCCCTGCTTTGTTTTGCCTAAAAATTTTACTACTAAGGGCCCTATCTTTGCAAAATATATTACAAAATGTGTCATAAAAACCCGGGTCGTCACATATATAATGGTTTTTTGAACTTTATGAGGCCACTCCCCCTTAACACCTGTATATAGAGGCATAAGGAACTCATTTCTTTACATACTCGATATTTAAGAAAAGGTTCTACTAAGTTTTGTAAGATCAAGTCTTTGTTCTCTTTGAGATTTCTCAAGTTAAAGACTTTTTAAGCTTTCTTTCTTGTGTGCTTCAATCAGGTTTTTTGAGACCTAGATTGTTTTCAAGTTCCTTAGGCTCTTTGATAGCTAATACTTGTGATTTTTATATTATGGTACCCTTTGAGACTTGAAATAAGATAAGATTCTATACAATTTGAAACTCAGAATTTGTGTTTTTTAGATCATCATATCTTTTGGAACTTGAGATCCAAAGGTATTTATCTCTCTCAATGATTTGTGGCAATCATTGTAAGGTGATACCAAGTGAGAGTTTAAACTCACAACATAGGTTAATGGTTATGGATATCCATATCAAAAGATGGAAGAAAAGAAATGAACTTAATAGGTATCCAAAAATTATGTGGTGGAACTTAAAAGGAGAGAAAATAACCTCACTCACAAATAAGTTGATGGTAGAAGGAAATTGGAACTATGAAACAAAAGTAAATACCATGTGGATTAATATCGTTAAGTCCATTAAGAAAGTGGCAAAAGATGTCTTAGGAGTATCTAAAGGTAAAATACAATTAGTAAAGGAAACATGGTGATGGAGTGAAACAGTGCAAAAAGTTATTAAGGAAAAACGGATGTATTTTAAAGCATGACAGAAGATTAGAAATAATGAAAACTATGAACAATATAAGAATGCTAAAAAGGTTGCCAAGAAAATAGTAAGTGAGGCTAAACTTAAAGCATATGATGAGCTCTATAATATACTAGGAACAAGAGAAGGTGAGAAAGATGTGTTTAAACTTGCAAAAGTAAGAGAACAAAAGGGTAAGGACTTAGATCATGTTAAGTGCATTAGAAGTGATGATCAAAAGGTATTAGTGAAAGATAATGAGATCAAACAAAGGTGGGAAACATACTTTCAAAAATTGTTAAATGACAATTTCTCTGAGAATATACGGATTGAAAATACTATAAATCTAAATAACATTAGATATTATAGATATGAATGTAGGATTAGAATACCTGAAGTGAAAGAGGCCTTGAAAAAGATGAAATCAAGAAAGGCCATGGGGCCCCATGGCATACTAATAGAGGTTTGGAAGCATATGGGAGATATTGGGGTAGTTTGGTTGACCAGGTTGTTTAACAAGATTATAAAATCAAAGAAAATGCCTGATGAGTGGATGAAAAGCTCTGTTGTACCAATTTATAAGAATAAAAGAGATACAAAGCTGCACTAATTATCAAGTGATCAAACTTATGAGCCGCACTATGAAACTTTTTGAAAGAGTAATTGAGAAGAGGCTACGACATAAAACAAGTATATCGGAGAATCAGTTTGGTTTCATATCTGAGAGGTCTACCATGGAAGTTATTTGCTTACTAAGACAATTAGTAGAGAAATATAGGGAGAGGAGGAAAGACCTCCATATGGTCTTTATCGACCTAGAGAAAGCTTATGATAGAGTCCCTAGAGAATTAATATGGAGGGTGTTGGGTGATAAAGGGGTTTCGCAAGGATATATAGACATAATTAAAGATATGTATGAGGGAGCAATAGCAAATGTTAAGACCACTAATAGTGAGACTGGTGATTTTTCTGTCACTATAGGATTGCACTATGGATCGGCATTGAACCCAATCCTTTTCACATTGGTTATGAATGAGTTAACAAAACATCTACATGAGGAGATTCCCTGGTGCATGCTATTTGCAGATGATATAGTCTTACTTGATGAGACAAGGGAGGGTGTAAACATAAAGCTAGAGTTATGAAGAAAAGCATTAGAATCTAAAGGATTTAAAATTAACCGAACTAAGACAGAATATATGAAATGCAATTTTAGCAAGGAGAGGAGTAAGAGTGGAACACTAGTCAAGATTGCTAACCAAGAAGTCCCTGTGAAAGACCATTTTCAGTACTTATGATCAATGATTCATGAGAGTGGAGAGATTGAGAGATTGAGAGGGAGGTCACCCGAGAATCCAAGCGAGTTGGAACAAATGGAGATGTGCATTTGGAGTTTTGTGTGATCGACGAGTGCCACTCAAACTACAAGAAAAATTCTATAAGATGGCCATAAGGCCGGCCATGCTCTATGGATTAAAGTATTGGGCAGTTAGGGAACATCATGCTCATAGGATGAGCATCACAGAAATGAGGGTGTTAAGATGGATGATGGTAAGACAAGAAAGGATAGAATTAGGAATAAAAATATTAAAGGAAATCTAGGGGTAGCACCAATAGGTAACAAGATGAGGGAGATTTGACTTAGATGGTTTGGACATGTCCAAAGGGGACCGAAAACGGCACCAATTAGAAGGCATGAGGCAATGCAAGTAGAAGGTTTTAAAAGGACAAGGGGAGGGCCCAAAAGAATGTGGATAGAAGTGGTGAGGAAAATTTTAAAAACTTTGGGACCAAAATGAAGCCATGGTACTTAATAGAGAGAATGGAGGAATAAGATTCATGTCTCCGACCCCTAATTGCGATAAGGTCTTGATGATGATGAATGATTTGTGGCAGTCATGAAAATTCTTATGATAATTTTTTATTTTCTGAAGGCATTCATAGAGACAATAAGTACTACTCTTAGCCTAATATTGCAAATCAATAAAGGCAAAAGGATTGAATCTAGCTATGTTGAATCCTAGAGATTGATCTATTGTAATCCCTTAACGATTTGGTAGAATTTGACTATCTTCAAGAAGCATCATTTCTAGTGCACCTCTATGCTAAGTTCAAAAAATTCAGTTTGTGCAAGTTAAAATATTTTTTGACATAAGTGCTACGAAAAGTTTATATTATTAGCCAGGAATTGAGAAGCATTTATAAGAGTGAACCATTTGCCACTTGGATGAAGGATGCTATCAAACTCTCAGCCTAAATGATGCCCATGCATCCAAAGTTGAGGCAAGAAGTGGCATTTGTAGTGCTTCTCTAATCTAGGTTCAAAAAGTTCAGTTTGTATAAGTTAAAATATTTTCTAATATACATGATAACAAAAATTAAATTATTAACTAGGAATTTAAAATCTCTTATAAGTGAAGTATTTGCCATTTGGTTGAAACATAACCAACCGATGGGAATTCAAATGTAGCTCCTATAGTCCCAGATATATTTTGGATGCTTCAAACCTATAGTGCTCAGCCAGGTAAAGCTCAACCTAGATGGTGCCCATGCATCCAGCTGAGATCTGTAGTGCAGATCATGCGTGTAGTGTTGAACTTGACACAGGGTTGAGCTTCTTGAGCGAAGTACTGCCCAATGAGACCAAGCAGCACCCACGCGTAGCTCGACCTTGGACTAACGATGCTACGTCTGGCAAAGGGTTGTTAAGACTAGCCATTTAGTGGGGCAATGTCAATATTGTCTTACATAGTGACGCCCCACTAAGGCCTTAGGAGGCAATGGCAATATTGTCTTAGATAGTGACGCCCTAGTATGGGAGCAAGCAGTGTCAATCCTGCCAACTAAGTCTGTGGGTAATATAGCTTTAACACCTGCCATATTTTCACGGTTCAAAGACATATCCTAACACTTAAGTGGTAAATAACTTTTATTTTCTTGTAGGAATAACTGCTTAGATTCCATGACTGAGAGAACCCATTGCAGGTTCAGGCCTAGGAGTAATTGTGACATATTCTGAAAACGTAGTTTCCAGACCAACATATTCGCTGTCCATACACGTTAGCTGTTACAATTTCTCAATCATGAACTGTAAATAAAGGAGAGAGAGAGAGAGAGAGAGAGAGAGAGAGAGAGAGAGAGAGAGCACTATCAACAAGACAAGGGAGTGATACCATATCACGTTTTCCATCCACTGAAGGGAGAGAGAGAGCACTATCAACAAGACAAGGGAGTGATACCATATCACGTTTTCCATCCACTGAAGGTACTCTCAATTTTCAGAATAAAAATTATTACGAAAAAGATCTCTCAGAAAAGGAATGAAAAGGACAATTTATCCATTACTACCCTTGTTTCTGCTGTGGCTGGTAGGAATGATGGAAGTGGAAGCACATGATGACATGACATTGGAGACACTTCTTTTAATGGGTCCGCTTGCAGTACTGATAGCAAAGGCAGCATAAATTTTCAGAGGAGACTTGCAAGGTCAATCCGACCCCCTAATGTTATCTGAAATAAAATTTAGCGACCCCATTTGGCCGAACACTCAATGACAGAACGATAAGGAACTTGGATTGCTTCATTAAAATACAGCTACTACAATGTACTGTTAAACTATTACCAGGAATAAGAGAGGAGATTTCCGCTTTAAATCCCTCGAATTAACACAGTAGAGAAGAAAGGACGTGGCAGTAAAGATCAGCCTTCTATATGGCCTAGCCTCAATAACTTGATGAGGTGAATTCTTTTACTAGGCCCGAAATAGTATTTCCTATGTCAATTCCTATACAGATGATGGATGCAGATTTCACCCGTTCTGGTTGAGGTATCTTTCAGCTATTGCAGCATGAACTGCAGCACCAGTAGGGAGAACGTCTTCATCAATCATGAAATAAGGAGCATGACCCGAGTGTGTTGAACGTAGCGTCTCATTTCTTACACCTATATGAAAGAAGGCTGGTGGGACCACCTCAGAATAGAAAGAGAAGTCTTCAGCTCCGATAATTGGTGAGACCCTCCTGTACTTTTTGGAACCCACCAAATCCCTCACCACCTTCCTCACATGCTCATTCATAAGTTCATTCACTGGAGGAAGATAAAACCGTTGTTCCTTCTGCAAGAAATCAAATGTCGCTGTGCATCTGTAAGCACTAGCTTGCTCTACAATTACCTGTTCAAGAAGCAGCAGATGTCGGATGACCTCTATAATAAAAACCACTTGCTTTACTCAATAGTAGATCCTTCAGCCATGAAACCAAAACTGGTGACATAATAAAAGAAATAATGAAGAAAGCTCAGAGCTTTATCCCATTACAGACCTCCTCTATTCTCTGCTGGACTTCGTAAAAGCTCGAATTGGAGAAAGCCCTGAAGGTGCCCCCAACAACAACCGATTCAGGAATTCGATTGAGCTTTTCACCTCCATTGAACAATGCCACGGAGACAACCTGAAAAGTTGGTATGACAAATTAATACAACCAGTAATGTTAAACACAAGAAGTTTGGCTGGTATGATCACAAGAATACAATTTTAATAGAGATTGAAATAAGGTAGAAAAGTTAGCGAATGTACGGCAGAATAACCTCAAGTGTTAGGGGAGTCACATACTGCTTTTCCAGTGTAGCAACTACTCAAGGAGATGTCAAGAAAAGGGTATTTGGATGACTCCTGCCAGTATCATGCAATACCAGGTGCAAGCACAAGCAGTCCTGCTAAAGCATGCCTTATGGTTGATGTCTGCTCATATTTAAGATGCCCAGCACCTGAACCAGACCAATGGGAGCAAGAATGCAGACCAAAAACCATCTCTTTGTCATTATACATTCAGAATGATTGTCTTAGATTTCACATGACAATATATTAGAATGCTGCTCAGTTTTTCAACAGCAAGGTTCAAACAGTACACAGATCATACTTTCAAACTCCATGTCATGAATAGCAACCATTTAGCTATCTATGAGAAGGCTTATACATCGAACAAAAGAACATGAAAACATAAAATGTATTCATGTCCTAAACTCAAGTTCTGTCATCAGATTTTTGTTTTTCTTTCTTTGAAATAGCAAGTTCTGTTGAGCAGAAGCTTTCTATCACAGTGGTGTAAGAGGACGCCTGTCCTGTGCTAGGTCACAGGTTCAAGGAGGCTCATGGGTGCGTGTTTCGACATTTAAAAAAAGAAAAAGCAAGTTCTGTCATCATAATGACCAAAGTTTTTTTTTTTTTTTTTCTCTGTTTCTAACTTGGCCATGAGAAAGTTTCATTTTCAGGGAGATATTATATGGTAACAGAAAAGAAAAGAGACTTCCAGTCAATGGACGCTCATGTATTAGTATTTACACTGCCTCCTCCAGGCCCATCTTGATGGGAGATGCACGCAAATATGAGGTGTTTGCTTTGTGACACATGAGAAGCACTAGCAATAGAGAGGATCTCCACTAATGTAACGAAAAGAAAAGTTCTTAAGAAGCACCTGTGAATCCAGTGGGTTTGCTTCACGAGACACAATATTCTGTAAACTTATTACTGCAGCAGAAGCAGCCAAAACAGGATCAACTGAATGGTGTGGATTCCCAGCATAGCACTCTTTTCCACTTATCACTGCTCTAAAGAAACCACATCCAGCAAGCAATGGACCAGGCCTAGAGCCAATGACTGAAGTAGGACGTCCATGAGACATGTGAGTAGCAAATATTGCCTCAACAATCTCCAAGGCACCATCTTCTATCATTCGCTTGGCACCTATTCCTGCTTCCTCTGCTGGCTGAAAAAGCAGCCCGACAGTACCCTAACACAAAAACCCATAAACATTACAAACAAGCAACTTATACCATAAAAACTAAGTACTAGAACAAGAAAGTGTTGTGAAGCCTCTGGAAATCATACAATTCCAAGCCAAACCTATTATGTATGAAATTATATGCTTAATTATTTATATAAATGAAAAGAAGATAACGTATGATGAAATTGTTATACCCTTTACTGCAATCTTATGACTGAATATGGAAGAAAGAGATGCGCAGCTAAAAGGTCTACAACCAATTTGATGAAGAGGTTTCAAGGTATGCAATCATTTCTAAGGTATTAGTCTGGGGTTCCTATTCTGAGAAACCGAATGCACAGCCATAACACGGTTAAAGAAAAAGAGTAACAAAGAACCTTGGCAACAAGCAGGACGCATTGAAAAACATTGAAAATGTTGAAACAAGGCAAACATATCCCAAATATGGGTTATCTAACTTTTTTCCTAGAATGGTTTTCTCCATTACCATAGAATCTTGTCAGAATGTTCTCTTCTTTTATCGGATGGTAGGGGCACTATGAAAGCCCTTACCACAGAAAGAATGACTTGAAACCAGTCCACAAGAAATAGTGTATCACCTTAGACCCCATCTTCCATGGTACAAAGAATTTACGTGTTTAAATCAAAAGGTGCACGAAGGATAGTCTGTTTGGCTACCTCTAACAGTTCATGCAATTCTCTTTATAATATTCACAAGCAAGACCATAAGATCGATTCCATCACTGTGCATCATTCCCTCTACCATCCTTTATCATGACCAAAAAATCAGAATCTCACTCGGTACAGTGGATTGCGTAACTGTCTTTCATATCAAATTCAGACCTCACACTTTTCCAGCTGACTAAACAGCTAAAGTACATGGCCTTGTGTGCTTTGGCTTCATGTTGGTCTTGATAGGGTCGATATTCATTGAACTAGAATTAAGTCACTGCCGAATGATACTTCACAGTCGATGAAAAATAGGGAGTTTATTTCTATTGAGGTCAACTCTAGTAGAATCCACCTTTAATTGTTAGTGAAGATATAGAAGTGTCGGTGGTGCTGAAACTCTAAACAAGTTGGGACTCAAAGTGAAAGAAGTAGTGGATTTCCAAGATGATGGATTTCATCAAGTGTAGAACTTAGCCAGTGAAAGTCAAGCAAAACTTCGTGGTTTTTAAGTCAACCTACTTTCCTCAGAAATGACAAAAATGTTTGATTCAATTCACAGGTGGCTTTCAAAAATCATCCAACTCCAACGACGCTGCTGAGATTCACCTTTTTGGTCGATTTCAGAGACTGACAGATACACCTATGGTGGACTCCAGGAACAGGTGGAATCTCAGAGACTGTACAGTGGATTTCTCGTGGCGGAATCCACCTTGGTTTTAAAAGCAGACTTTACCACACCAATCTGACTGCTCCTGCCCCAAGATCTGCAATAGATTCATCATCATGAAGACCTTATCCCAATTAGGGGTTGGCCATAAGATCTACAACAGAATGCAAGAGAAAATTACCATAAGGGAAATAACAAGCATGAGATACTCAAAAGAGCTATATTCTACGAGGACAGGGCAATGGCCTTGGGAAATATTGAAAATTAAAGGATCAATCTCGCAAACAAAGGTGGAAATATTTACAAAATGTAGAAAAGTAAATAGACCTATAAGGTATCATCTCCATGTCTGTCAGTAATGTTTTATACCAAGTCCACTAATTGCTAAACAATATTCTTATTCAGATTGTTTCATCCTGTTACATCCAACATCAATCACAACTTCCTGGCTGTGGAATCCACTCTGAAACTACCTGTTCTTAGAGTCAAGCATGGTGGAACACTCGTCGTTGAAATCCACAGAGGAGAGATCTCGGTGAAATGAACTTATGTTCATACAGAAAATGTCATAGGACTAGCATGCTGCAGGTGACGAGTTGCAAAGAGGTCGGCTCCCTTCTTATTTTCCTTTTCCTTTCCAGATTTACTAAGAAATCATTCTTCCAGAAAGTTCGCTACAAATTCACTCTTTTTTAGCCTGAGATGGGTGTTCATGAATACACGCAATGAATATGAGCTTCCACTCCTCACTCCTTTATGAGGATGCATGTTCCTCTACTTGGTTACGATAAGAAAGGAGCTGAGTGTTGTTGCTTATCAAAAGTAACCTAGTCTGGATGGAGTGTTTGGCTATTGGTCGGATGCCCTTTTATTGCACTATAAGTCTTGAATTAACAGCTTTGTAGTTGCTGAGACGAATATTTTGTAACAGGGTTTAGTTCTCCCATGTTGTGATTAGCAGGAATAACATTCCTACGGATCTAGGCATCAACAAAATTGGCATTTATTAGAGGGTCATGAGCTACATTTGTCAAAAACTTCAAAATTGTGTTTCCTTCCATGTTCAACATATATGAAGTTGTTACTCTTAAGATAAAAAGTCTCTCTCATATCCAATTACAACTCTAAAATAATTTAGAATGTGACATCAACACCAACTTGTGTGCATACAGATGAATCTATAACCTTCACCTACGTGTTAAAATATATGTCAAACTACTGTGCATTCTCATATTAACATTCATAGGCAATTTAACATATTACCATAAAAAACAAGATAAAAAGATCAATTCCACGTGTACACCATTTTTCAGTGGTTTGCATGTAGATGCCTGTAATTTTTACAGCCTAACATTTGACCCTACGTACTTGTCCAGTCCTTAGTTGAAACTCTGGACTTTGTCTAATTGAAAGTCCTACAAACAGTTCTGAAACCAAACTCAACTGTAGATTCTTGCGCTAATGGGAAAAGTGTTATCCCAAGCTTTAGTGGATTCTGGACTCAATGTTTGAAAAGTAGTGGTAAGTAAAGAATTAGACAACACAAAACAGGTTCAACTCATGTGAGTCAATGACTGGCCTGGCAAATATTGTCAGTGGAGTTCAGGAGAGTCAAAATAGAATCTGATTGAGCCAGCAGGCCCAGACAGGGATCACTTAAATCAATGGTTGACCAAACTTTGTAAAGTTGTATACCACTTTAATTTTTGAACTTTGAGCTTAAGTTTGGCTTCCTAAAATAGTTAACTGCTTACTTTATCGAGATAAAAAACTTGCCACTAGATCTTCCTTTTATCTGTTTGTGGATATTAAACATATTGCATTGCCTTATCAATAGAAGAACAAGATGGCTCATGTCTGGATACATGTCATGTGATCCCATCTTGGTCGGAATATATGTATCTGAGCTGTATATAAAATCAGATGTAAAAGACCTTTGTTAATCATGTAGGAGAAACATAGATAAGGCTTTTGTTGAGAACCAAAATGCTTTCTCCAGGTACATCTGAATTTGAAAATGTTATAAGAAGGACCAGCAGCATGAAAGGACAAAAGAGACAACAGTAAAAGCAAACAAAAAATAAAATAAAATACACCATGCCGAAGGGTATGGTATAGGTGAACGAAATGAGATAGATGAAACTATCCTCAATTTTGCTTTGTCATATAACCTAGTCATTACAAATACACCCTTTAAGAAGAGGAATGAATACTTAATAACCTTTAAAAGTGGACTTCATAAAAGCCAAATTGACTTCTTTCTATTTAAGAATACTGAACAATTAATGTGTAAGGATTGTAAGGTGATACCCGGCGAGAGTTTAACCTCACAACATAGGTTAATGGTTATGGATATCCATATCAAAAGATGGAGGAAAAGAAATGAACTTAATAGATATCCAAAAACTAAGTGGTGGAACTTAAAAGGAGAGAAAATAACCTCATTCAAAAATAAGTTGATGGTAAAAGGAAACTTGAACTATAAAACAGAAGTAAATACCATGTGGATTAATATTGTTAAGTCCATTAAGAAAGTGAAAAAAGATGTCTTAGGAAGGCAATTAGTAAAGGAGACATGGTGGTGGAGTGAAACAGTGTAAAAAGTTATTAAAGAAAAACGGATGTGTTAAGCATGGAAAAAGACTAGAAATAATGAAAATTATGAACAATATAAGAATGCTTAAAAGGTTGCTAAGAGAATAGTAAGTGAGGCTAAACTTAAGGCATATGATGGGCTATATAATAGACTAGGAACAAGAGAAGATGAGAAAGATGTGTTTAAACTTGCAAAAGTAAGAGAACAGAAAGGTAAGGACTTAGATCATATTAAGTGCATTAGAAGTGATGATCAAAGGATATTAGTCAAAGATAATGAGATTAAACAAAGGTGGGAGACGTACTTTCAAAAATTGTTAAATGATAATGGCTCTGAGAATATAAGGATTTAAAATACTATAAACCTAAATAACATTAGATATTATAGATATGAACGTAGGATTATAATATCTGAAGTGAAAGAGGCCTTGGAAAAGATGAAATCGGGAAAGGCCATTAGGCCTAATGGTATACCAATAGAGGTTTGGAAGCATATGGGAAATATTGGGGCAATTTGGTTAACCAAGTTATTTAACAAGATTATAAAATCAAAGAAAATGCCTAATGAGTGGAGGAAAAGCTCTATTGTACCAATTTATAAGAATAAAGGAGACATACAGAGCTGCACTAATTATTGAGAGATCAAACTTATGAGCCACACTATGAAACTTTTTGAAAGACTGATTGAGAGGAGGCTACGTCATGAGAAAAGTGTATTGGAGAATAAGTTTGGTTTCATGCCTGAGAGGTCTATCATGGAAGCTATTTTCTCACTAAGACAATTGGTAGAGAAATATAGGGAAAGGAGGAAAAACCTCCACATGGTCTTTATCGACTTAGAGAAAGCTTATAATAGAGTCCCTAGAGAGTTAATATGGAAGGTGTTGAGCAAGAAAGTGGTTTTGCGGGGGTATATAGACATAACTAAAGATATATATGAGGTAGCGGTAATAAATGTTAAGACCGCTAGTGGCGAGACCGATGATTTTTCTGTCATTGAAGGATTGAACCAAGGATCGGCATTGAGTCCATACCTTTCCACGTTAGTTATGGATGAGTTAAGAAAACATCTGCACGAGGAGATTCCCTAGTGCATGCTATTTATAAATGATATAGTCTTAATTGATGAGACAAGGGAGGGTGTAAACATAAAGCTAGATTTATAGAGAGAATAATTAGAATCTAAAGGATTTAAAATCAGCAGAACTAAGACAAAATATATGGAATGCAATTTTATCAAGGAGAGTATGAGTGGAACACCAGTCAAGATTGATAACCAAGAAGTCCCCGTAAAAGACTACTTTCGGTACTTAGGATCAATGATTCATGAGAGTGGAGAGATTGAGAAGTAGGTTACTTAGAGAATCCAAGTGGGTTGGAACAAAGGGAGATGTGAATCTAGAGTTTTGTGTGATCGGCGATGCCGCTTAAACTAAAAGGAAAATTGTATAGGATGGCCATAAAGGTGGACATGTTCTATGGATCAGAATGTTGGGCAGTTAAGGAACATCATGCTCATAAGATGCGCATAGTAGAAATGAGGAAGTTGAGATGGATGAGTGGTAAGACAAGAAAGGATAGAATTAGGAATGAAAATATTAGAGAAAATCTAAGGGTAACACCAATAGGTAACAAGATGAGGGAGATTAGACTTAGATGGTTTGGACATGTCCAAAGGAGATCGAAAATGGCATCGGTTAGAAGGCGTGAGGCAATCAAGTAGAAGGTTTTAAAAGGACAAAGGGAAGGCCCAAAAGAACGTAGATAGAAGTGGTGAGAAAATATTTAAAAACTTTGGGACTAAAATGAAGCCATGGTACTTAATAGAGACGAATGGAGGAATAAGATTCATGTCGCCGACCCCTAATTGGGATAAGGCCTTGATGATGATGATGATGATGTCATCTTCTCCCAGCCCTACCCAAATCAATATTGCTTTTGGGGATTCCACCTTCCTGATCCCTTTGCTCATTACTTCAGTGGTTCTTCAACGAGAATAATTAGAAAATACTCCCATCTTTACTATAGTTGACAAGATGATAAGGGCTTGATAATGTGTTTGGACTTCAAAACAAGTACCTTATATTCAAGTCATGACTGTAAAAATAAAAAAAAACGATGACAAACCATGAATATCATGGATTCATGATAGTGAAAATAAAACTTAATGAAATGAGTTAATATGAAATGATTTACTGTATCAATTAATTGGAAATCACAGACCAAAAAAATGAACAGAAAAAAAAAAAAGCAACGACACATGAAGAGCTGCAAACAGAAATAAAATAAAATAAACTGTGCAAGACACAAAACATATCCTAAAAGTTATAAAAACCAAAAAACTACTGAATTAAAAGTTACTGTTAATTACCAAATGGCATAAGATCCAACTTATTTAGAGAAAACTATACCTGTGAGATGTCATAGCTTCTCCTAAGACTTCAAATTTCCATAAATGATATGCAAGCCACTGAGGAGGCCAAATAGACGAAAGCCTCCAAATCAGGAATTGTCTAACCCGGCAATCTAGACATATCATTTGACAATATTCAGTCTTTTACATATAAAAGGCATTTCTTTCTTTTTCTTAGGCCATAATTAATTAGCACCAGCATCTTAAATTGATGGAGACATGCATATTTGGACTATGCCAATTCTTTTTATATTTTTCGAGAAAAGAGTAAGTTCCCTCCTTAAAGCATTCATATATTCTATTCGTGGCCCCTTATTGTCTTTTATTCACTTTTATTTCCAACACTGCAGCCCCTTAACACCTTTGCCTTTCAGATATGACCTCATACTTTACCCATGAATTGGACTTCCACTTGGCCAACCTTAAATTACAACTAGCATCTAAATGTCAAGGAAAAATCTTAAACATCACGAGAAACGCAGTGTCTTTTCATCTATTAGTTTGAAGACCCACCAATTTGAAGCCAATTCATTGTCTGATGAATCAAAGACATAAACATGGTGGCTCTTAAAGTAGTCTAAGACATTTAATTCGGTTCACTACCTAATTGAATATTTTATAATTATATTGATGGGTCTTCCACATAGTATTATCATGAGGCCTGCTTTGGCTACCACTGTTGACTCATCACTTCGGAAACTAGTAAGATTTGATCCAAAAACTCAAATAGATTATGCTTTTTAACATCAAGCAGTTACATAGAAATATTTCAGTGGCTTCATCTGACATAAACAGACCACAATCAAAAGCCGATCTATTTTCCTCAGAAACAAGTATGATAAAAGCCAATCTTTTTCCCAACTACAACCAGAGATCAAAAAGGCATTTTCACAAACCTCCAGCAGATGTTCGCGGGCCTTCAAAATCTTTGCAGCACCAATAAGCATAGCTACAAGAGCATCATGTCCACAAGCATGCATTTTCCCCGGAACTTTGCTTTTGTGCTCCACTCAACAGCTTCCTTTGAAGAAAATCTGACATTAACAACTAAACACGTACAAAATCATCTTTTCTAGACAACTGAAAATTTATAATCAGCTAAACCTGGAAAACCCCACAAAGAAGCTCATAGCAGTAAGATAAAGCTGAATAGGAAGAACATCCATATCAGATCTAAGAGCAACAAAAGGAGGAAGCCCGGTACCAATTGGAGCTTTAATTCCAGTTTCAACCAAGGGAAATCGATAACTAACACCCATTAGATCAAGTTCTTCTCTTATTAACCGACTTGTTTCGACTTCTTCATAAGCAAGTTCTGGGTTTTCATGAATTCTTCTCCGTAATCTCTTCAACCAATCAACAGTATCTTTGCGATTGGCTAGAGAGAGGATCTCTTGTGAATCATGGTTGTCCCATAGTCGTTTGGTGGGATAATGAAGAGTGGAACAGGAACTTGTGTTGATGTTTTTTGAATCTTTTGGTATGAAAATGGAGGTGGGATTATTGTCAGAATAATCGAGATCCGGAGATAAAGTTCGTGCAATGCAATTCAGAACTGTTAGAGAGTGAAACAAGGCGATTAAATTGAGATCCAATCGTTCTTTCTTTTGTTTTCTGATTTTCATTGGAACAGGTCTGAGAGAGAGAGAGAGTAATGGCACACCTTTCCCTCGTGGGTTTAAAGGGAAGGCAGGAGCGTCGCCATCGGTAGAATTTTGCTCTGTAGTTTCAGAACTCACGTGGGGGCAGTACTACGGAGAGAGAAAGATAGAAGCGTGGATCCATCATCCACCACTGTCAGTTTCTTACCCACTAGATATTGCAGGTGCTGACGATGCTTTGGTCTGCCCAAGTTTAACAGAGAACAAGGAAAGAGGGGAAAGAATTATATGATGCAACCAGTTATGGCGTCTTAAAAGTGGGCGACGAGTTTACATTTTTTTAATTTTCTTTTCTGATTCAATCATTGATTTGCCTCATTTTAGATAGCCTACTTATAAAAAACATAATTTATTTTGAATATTTTAAAGTAAAAAATATAGACGATATATTTCTTTTGGAGTATTTTGTGATTTACTATTTATTTTTTCTTTAAAATTTGAAAAAACAAAGAACTTAGAGATATGTAATAGATAAGCTTTTTCGTTTCTAGCCTATTTAGGACGAGGCAAACAGTTAAATGATTAGGATAACAGTAAAAATTGGATCTGCTACCCACTTCTGAGAGGAGAGAAGAGAGAGAAGAGTGGGTAGAACTCCTTTTTCACAAATGATATGATAAAAGGAACGTCTTCTGTGCAGATTTATATTACATTGTCCTGCCTTTAACCAGGTTTTGATTAATCTAAGCCACGCATTCTCTTGAGTTTACACGTAGTGATTGGGTTGCAAAAGATATGACCCGACTTGTGTTATTACCAGTCAAAATCTATCTAGCGTAGTTGGTTGCGGACAACAAGTAGTCTTTTTTCTTTACATTTGGTCGGAGGTTTAAGGTGACTCTTTCCCTCGTTGGGAAAATTTTTAAGTAGATTTAGGAATTAGGATGACAGATTATAGATTATAGATAGTTTACTTCATAATTTTTCGCTGTAGTAAAAAAGGGAGGAAAAAAAAACCCAGCATATATTATTATCAGTAATGGCTAATATCATCCCTGATTCTTGGTACTTCAGCCGTCTAAAAAGAGGCAGAACAAGATAAACAGCTCAAATCATTGAAATGGACATGCACAATGGGGTGGAAATAGAACTTTGAGATCACCTATGATGCAACCCCAATGAGACCCATTAGATATATACAACAATAATAAGAATGAAAATTAATGTACAGCTTTCACACTAAAACACCCATCTTGAATTTACAAGATGAAGAAGTATGGACTCTATAATACAAAAGATCTTCGAACTTCCATTGAAAAGGTGAAAATTTCTTACAATGCTTTTAACTTAAATAGATCATCCACTGCTAGATAAGAGACCAAGTTGTCAAATTCAAAGAAAATATAATATAAAGTTATTAAATCTAAATTGAGATATTCCAACTGAAAATAAAAAAAGCAAAATCTAAACTGGAGAAAAGATAGCTGACCATTGTCACTAAGCATCCGATATAGTCCCTTTTACTTGACCAAAACCAGTCCTACAGTTGAGCATAACATTCGTCGAAGGCACTGGTTGCTTTGTTTATTTCCATTTTTCCTTCTGGTTGTAGATTCAGTGATAGAATGACCGCCAACCCATTCGTACAATCCTTGTTCTTGATCTCCAACCCTTTGACATTCATAAGACCCTTATTCTTGTAAGTTGTTTGGATCTTCAAAACTTTGTCTGTAGGAATGTCATATCTTATTTCATCGTTGTCAGCCACGATCCATGGTTAGTCCTCATGTTTATCTCAAATAACAAAGAACTAAATATGAAATATATATATATATATATAGGGTAATGATTTATGTGCCTTTCTTCATGTTTCAATGAACCCCTTCAAAAATTTAGACCAGCAGGATCAACCGGTTATTCCATTTTCTCTTTAATCAGTGTTTAAAAACTTCAAGAACTTGGGTAGCTATTGATCCTAGTTTTCTACTGAGTCGAGTAATCCTACTAGCAATCCAACACAAAAATTATTGAATAATTAAATAACTATATATAAATGATAAAAACCTTTAAAAACTACAAAAAAGTATAAAAATTTGTCAAACTAATAGCAATGATAAACCTACAAAACAAATATTTAGATTTCTCACTTTAAATAAAAATACATGTTTGCAATAATGCACAGATGAAAGCAATCAAACAAAATTAAACTAACACCAACAAATATAGACTAGAAAATTTTGAAATTATCATTTATTTCCATCTTCGAGAATTATGAGGGGAAGAAATATGTTTTTAGCAATAATATGTTACTAAAGAAGAATCGAAGAAGAAACAATGGGTTTATTTTTATATTCAAGTTTCATACTTTAGAACAATAACCTATAATTAAATTGCCAATTTTGGCCACTAAGTTTAATGACTTCTAAATAGAAATTTTCAGTAAAACTTGGTATCTAATACAATTATATAGCAAGAAAATCTAATTGTATGGTTATATTTCAACAAAAATAACTAATAGTGATATATTCAGGCATAAACATAGTATGTTTATCAACCTGAGCAACAGTACATGTTAAGCTTCTTCAATGAAATTCAATAATTTAAACTTTGATTTCTCACTAAGAAATGAAATAAAACTCTTTGTAACATAAATTAAAACATAATCAATACTTTGGATCAATAAAAAAAAAAAATTAAAGAAAAATTCAAGTTCAAAACATAAGTAAAATACTATTATTGTTCATGCAAACAACAATGAGTAGCAAACTTTAAGTTCTTTGTTCGATGCCCTTTTGAATAAAAATTAGAAATCCAAAACTTGAGTCTTCTTCTTCTCAATGTCTTCTATCTAGCACAATCAATTTCAAAGATTTATGTTGATTAACTAAGCAGAAAATAATATGCAAAGCCCTCTCATTCACTAATATCTATTGAGAGAAGGGTAAAATTTTAAAACTTACCAAGTCACTAGAAACTTAGTGATTTTTCAAACACTCGTCTGAGTTTTTTGATCCAACTCACCCAAATCACCAAGTCAATTTTTTGATGATGTCATCAAAGTTATTTGGAAGATCCAACCAAGTTTCTGACAGATCCAATCTAGATAGGCCGATATCCAAGTCAGATCACCTAGTTTTAAAATATTGCTTTCATGCACCCTATGTCATGTAGGCCTTGCCTCTCTTTCTCCCTCTAAGTTGAGGATAACTAGTGTTGCTTCCTATTTTTTCTTGGAGATAAACGAGAATTACATCCCTATCAAAAGCAATAGAGAACAAGGAAGAAAATCTAACGAGACATCTTAGAAACCTTCTGATGAAGATCACAAATAGGTCTACTCAATTGTCATCATACAATCTTCTGTTTGGTAACACCAACTATGGACAAAAACTTCCATGAAATAAAAAAGACTAAGAACAAACCCCATATATTAATGATAAAGAAAAGGAGTTATATTTTAGGTGTTAGAAATATGCATATTGAGAGAGACTTCGGAGATATTTTAGAAGAGAATTTGGAGATATTCCAGATCAAAGTACCCTCTCAGGAGCTAAAACAGGCTCTCAAATATGAATGGTTTTCTATCAAATAGACAACCAGTTTATTTTAAATTGGAAGGAAGCAAGAAAAATAGAATAATCCCTTGTTGCTTTGCATCTACTATCTCTTTCAATGACCCCATTTTTTTTCTTTAGATGTAAACATTTGTTTCTTGATGAATCTTCCTGTGTTTCTTCCTATGATTCATTCATTCATTAAATCAATCTTTCTGAGTTAGAAAACTATTATCGAGAGATTGATTCATCTTGTTAAGGCCTACATTTACTGCCACAATAATTGGGGATCAATGGATTTTTCAAAGGCTTGAGACTATAGCAGCCCCTATAACTTCTTTGTTTTTGTCCTCATTGTGCTTTGTTTTTCAAAAGAAAAGTCCTAAGAAGTGAAGACAGCCATGTAAACCTTAGGCGTTCAGTAAATTCAGCTACAATTAGAGAGAATACATTCACGACCAGGCCCACCAGCAGAAATGGGATCCACATGATGGGAGAAAAGATTAGAAACCAGAATAACATGTAGCCCAGTTGGTGATATTTTGAGAAAGCCAGAGTGCATTCGGCCGATTAAAGGATCATATATCATTACCCAAAAAAAATAAAATAAGAAAGACGATCACTATCTTGTACTCTCGAAATACCAACTTAAATCCACAAGATAAAGAAGTCTTAATCCTCAAGACAGTAAAGATCTTCAAAGTTTCAAACTAATAGAAACAAAAATTTAGAGAAAGAACAAATATAGTTGACCATTATTACTAAGCATGCTAAATCATTCTCTCTCTTTTATTACAGACAGGCGTTGATGTTTGGATTAATAAATTGTTATTCCCCAGCTTGTACAATTGAGTTGTTGGTAACTTAAGCATAGCAGTTGTCTCTTGGAGACATTCGATAAAATTAGAACTTTGGTACGGCAGTTGTTAAAAAGGGAAACCTTAGTGCAACGGTTGAGTTGTTGTCGTGTGACTTAAAGGTCATGTGCTCGAGGAGTGAAAAAAACATCTTCAAAAAATACAAGCAAAAACTGCGTAGTATAAATCCTTTGCGGACTACCCCTTTTCTGACCCTTAGGCAGGAGCTTCATGCACCTGGCTGTTATGGCCAGCCAACTGCCATATCAAAAGGTGTCAATAGTTGGTTCCACGTAAAGCCAAAAGCGACTAGTGCAATTGGTTAGAGATAACAAGGCACCCCTCGTCATTATGTTTGGTCTAAGGTTTGACGTGGCACTTTTTCTTAATTGGAGAGATTTCGAATGAATGTAAAAATTAGAGTGTAGCTTCAAGGTAATTTGCTTCATAACTCTTTTTAATAACCCAAAAAAAAAAATCCACATAAAAATACCCAATCACCGTGTTATTCATCAGCTTTTTATTTTCAATTATCTAATTTCTTGTCAACTAAAGATGCCTTAGCGTATTTTTGTGGAGCCCACTTTGAATCCACCATATTCTCTCTAGTGTGCACATCCTAATGAGCAGATTCATTCACTGTATATGAAATGCATGGTCAAAGAAAAGAAAGCAAATTCCACTCCGACTCCTCTCATTATTGGATCTGGCTAGACGTAGGCCTCTTCACCATTCTATTCATTTAGGTATGATATGGACCTTGCAAGAAACAAAAAAAATTCTTACCATAAGATATGTGGAGATTAGGACTGTGCCCTCAAATTGAACGTCTACGTGGTTTGCCATCCCACTACCCGTCTTCCTACGAACATAAGGCGAGGATGCAGCCCCAATCACATCCATACAAGTGAGGTGAGCCAAACGGTACGAAGTTCTCGTGCATGCAGGGGCGGACCACAAGATCAATAGTATGCAGTCTTACCTTGTATTTTGTAAGAGACTGTTTTCAAACCTTAAAACCATGACCTCAAAGTTACACAACGACAAGTTTACTGTTGCGCCAAGGCTCCCCTTCTGAAGTGAGCAAGAACCATCCAAATTACCATCGCCTTTGGGGTCTCATCCAGTGTTGGTCCCCAGAAGGAAAAGGACGGTGATAAAGATAGGTAGTGATATGAAGATGGCTGGTCTTCGACGGAACCAAGTTACATGGTATTTGGGACGGACATCATTGTACCAGGACCGGTTATTTGCAATCTCAAAGACAGCGGCTTCGGTGCGGCATTTTCCTTCAACAAATGCTGCTATGCTATCTCGGAACAGGAAGGGAGCTTGCTGTACACCATCTCCCTTTTACACAGCGGGCTCTACTTTTGATTGATCAAGCCAGTTGTAAGGGGCAGCCCATGAGGGCTCTGGGTTTTGATTGATCAAGCCTATTCATTAAATTCCTGACTCTTGATATCTTGTATCCCAAATATCACCATTTATAACATCGGAAAGATGTTCCTTTTTATTTGTTTGGCTTGTTCTTAGAGCATTGTTTCTAACCATCCCTACTAAAAATACATTTTTCTATATTAGATTCGACTCATCTTATATAATTTTTCTTACTGCTTCTATGGGTGATTAAAAACTAAATTTACTGTAATTTTACTGAATATCTTTTATATGGAAGTCTATGCAAAATATCACACACACACACACACACACACACACACACACACACACACACACACACACATCCTATTTATTAAACATTTCTCCCTACTACCTTTAAAGGTCATTAAAAGCTAAACATGCTATAGTTTTACTAAATATTTTTGGTGTGGAGATCTGCCCAAACTATATATACTTAATATTTATTTATTAAACAAATTCCTCTCCTACTTTTAGGGGTGATTAAAAACTAAACTTGCTATAATTTTACTAAATATTTTTGGTGTGGAGATCTACCCAAACTATATATACTTAATATTTATTTATTAAACAAATTCCTCTCCTACTTTTAGGGGTGATTAAAAACTAAACTTGCTATAATTTTACTAAATATTTTTGGTGTGGAGATCTACCCAAAGTATCTATACTTATTATTTATTTATTATATAAATTACCCTAGTACTTTTAAAGGTGATTAAAGCCTAAACTTGCTACTAAATACTTTTGATGGGAAGGTATGCCTAAAGGTGTCTGTACTTACTGTGTATTTATATATACTATAAATAAAACAAATTCACTCTCCTACTTTCTAGGGTGATTAAAACACTAAACTTGATATAGTTTTGCTAAATATTTTTGGTGCGGACGTCCATCTAAATTACGTATTCTCACTAAAATTTATTTAGATCTCAAATCTTTTAAACCTTTTCTCAGTAAATGTTATGTCATAAATAGTAGTTATTATAATTTGTTGAATCTCTACTACTCTGCGTTATCTTCTTCTACTTTTTCTTATATTTTTCATTTTATTTTTAAATCTTGACAAACCAACCCCCACCCATCTCTCTCTCTCTCTCTCTCTCTCTCTCTCTCTCTCTCTCTCTCTCTCTCTCTCTCTCTCTCTCTCATATGTTTTCACCTAGCCATTTCTCTTTTTTCACTTGTCCTAACTCTTGCTTAGTTTGCACGACACATGTTGCTTTCTAATATTTATTAAATGAATTCTCCTCCTTTTTTTTAACAGTGATTAAAAACTAAAAATGCTATAGTTTTACTAAAAAAATTTGGTTTAGGGGTCTACCCAAAGTATATATTCTTAATAAAATTATTTACATCTGTAATCTTTTAAACCTTCTTTTAATAAATATTGTGTCATAAATATTAATTATCATAAGTTTCAAATTTCAACTAACTTTGCTTTATTTTCTTTAATTTTTCTCATACATTTTCTCTTATCTTTAAGTCTAAACAAAATTCTCTTCTCATCCTCATTTGGCTTCTAAAACCTAGCTATTATAATTTCATTTCCACTAATCCTAAACTTTTACCTTCCAATTTCTCTTTTCTCACTTATCCTCTCTCTTACTTAGCCATGCAAAGCTCTCTCTCTCTCTCTCTCTAACAAGTCTTCCAGCCTACATATATAACCTCTTAGTAAACCTACTTGCAAATATCTCTAGTTTTAACACACATGCACAAGTGGTGCTAACTTACAGTTTTCATTTATCATTTGATACAACCACCATACAATTGAGAGAGAGAGAGAGAGAGAGAGAGAGAGAGAGAGAGAGAGAGAGAGAGAGAGAGAGAGAGAGAGAGAGAGAGAGAGAAATTTTACCATTGTCTCAACTCTTAAGACACAACATAACCAAATGTGTAGCTTTTTCTCTAAGCTTGCCCATGCTTTGAAAGATCAAAACCATTTAGAATGTTAGGCATAGGCTAGATGGTTCATGGACCTAAAATCTCATCCATTGGATCAGTGTAGGTGCTCATCTTTTTAGTTACAAAATGGACAATAATAAGTTCACCACCTATCTTTGCAATTAAAAGCAAACTCTACCAAAAAACAACCTCACCCTTGTTTTTTGGTTGAATTGAGTCTATTGCTCATTTTACACTAGAAATAGTCCTACAACTAACAATCAACCAAAATCTAGTTAGACTAAGAAGTAGTTGACAAATGAAGAGTTAGGTAGAGTTTCGACAAAGTCTTATAAATGCTTGTAGGACTAACTTCAGTTACAAGATAATCAACTAAAATCATCCTAAACTAACATTGAATTGGCAAGAGTTTTATGAAAGTTAAGTAAACTCTTTCTGGACTAACATAATTTATCAAGATAAGGAGAAAATCAGTCAAACTCTTCCTAAATCAACTGAATTCTTGTTAGACCAACCCATATAATAGCATGTTAGTCAAAATGGAGGATACTCAATATATCTAGAGCTTGCTATATTTGAGTTGACCAGATTTTGCATGATGTAACAAGAGTTTGAGCTCAAAACCTAGTTTTCACTTTATTTAGCAAGATAAATGGCAATCGATTTTATTAGATGTTTAGATGATTTTAACCAAAGTTAGAGAGAGTTTGACCAAAATTTGATATAATATTAAAGGTGTAGCCAACCAATAGGAATTAAGGTGAATCAATATTATATAATAAAATCATTATAGATTGAGCATTCTTTGAGTAGGGAAATTATTTGATATAAACAATGACATGGTAGTTGTATCAAACAATAAATAAAAAATGCAAGTTGGCCCCATTTGTTTGGATTTTTTCAAATAATCAAAACGGTTCTTTTAAATGCAATGCATCAAATAGCCTTAGACCTAGAACTCTCATATAAATGTGCATCTCAAAAATTGCTTCTTCTTTTTTATCTTCTTTCCATTGCAAAATAAACTATTACTATATTTTTATATTGTTTTTAAGTTATAACATCTATTTTATGACCTTAAAAATCTCATAGAAAAAGGTGTTAGGCCTGACATTTAAATGAGAGTTTTGAGTCTTAAGCCATCTAATGCATTGTAAATTAGATGAACAATTTGGACCATTTTAAAAATTCAACAAGTAGAGTCAACTAGCATACAACCTCCATACAGAAGGGAAGTCTTTACGCAATGGCATAGTTGTCATTAAGTGACCTAGAGATCATAGGTTTAAGGAATGGAAACAACCTCTTGCAAAAATGCAAGGTAAGGTAGAGTACCATAGACCCTTTGTGGTTTGCTTATATGCAGGAGCTTTGTACACCAAGCTGCCCTTTTTATTAACCCCTATACACCTGATTGTATCAAATAATTGCAAAATGAACAATAATAAGCTCCCCACTTGTTTTTCCAGCTAAATATGCATCTCAAAAATTGCTAAACTAAGTGTAGTGATTGGTGTATTAATCTTTTTTGGAAAGTTACAATATGGCTAAGCTAGTAGTGATCCTTTAATTTTCTAAGCAACCAAGCAATGGCCTTCTAGTGCAGTCGCATAAGAAGCTCCTCTCGTGGATGTCATGGTTCGAGCCTTCGAGGCTGCTCATCGGTGGGTGTGTTCAACATTCACCAAAAAATAAATATAATAAAATAAAATAAACTCTAAGCAGCCAATACAAAATGCTAGCATTTTTCTGCCATGATCAGGCTGTTGATAAGGGATTAACTGCTAAGACATCTGGCTACCAAAACACTTGCAAGCAATAAGTTTGCAATTATTAATGACTGGAGCATCTCCCAATATTAGATTAAAAGAGAATTTTTGTTTGTTTTTGCAAATTTTTTCTTGGAAAATTTGATGTTTTTATTCTTCGTTGTCAGCAATTTCAAGGGGAACTCGGGCAATTACATTCATTTATGATTGTTTAATGAGAGCGTGCATTATGCCAATCTGATCCACTCATCAAATCCATTGATTACAATGGAATTTGAGCTATAGTCAGCCAGGATAGTAACTGCCCACAAGTTCACAACGGGAACTTGTGTGCAATGTTTCTTCTATACTTCTTCAGATGCAAGTAATTTTTTATTGGAGTACTTGATAGTTCTTAAGTTTCCCATTTTACCAGGTTCTATATAAGGAAGATTACTTCAAAATGGTCCCAAATAAAATGATTGTAAGTGCAAGTGTCCACAATATACCCAAAAACTGCCATTTCAAACATACATTAAAGATCACATCAGACATCATTTTCATTTTTTCTTTTGTTTTTTTTTTTATCCAAACATCCGATATTTGGCAGGGTGGAGCTTGCTGATCCATTTTAGCTGCCACCATCCCCCCGCTTACTCGCTCTTAGCCCTTGGGATCAATTGTTTGCTTGCAAATAATACGATGTATCACCACATTCTGTAGCTAGATTTACTTGCATGGTGGAAAAGATAGAGATAACAAGAAAAAATAAATAAGAAAGGATTTACAAGAAAATACAGCTTTCACATCTAAAGGGATGTATTATAATGTGTTTAAGAGCCAGATAAGGCTTTGACTAAGGTGCTCTGCAATGAAGCAATGGAATCTATAGCTGACTTAGTGAACCAACTGATTCCTACCTTGACCCGGTGCTCGTCAGTGGGTAATCTCCATAAGTAAGCAAGTTTCCTTGCTGCAAAAGAAACCACAGAACCATTGGTTAAGAGATTTCCTACTGTGTATAATGCAGAGCCAAGGTTGCTTACCAGCATGACCAATAGGACCATCTAAAGTTAACCCCTCAATGAAACTTGGAGTGATTGCCGCATCGTTCTTTCCAAGAGTCATCATCTCACCCAGATTCTGGTATCTGCATTTCAGATAGGTCAGTTTCATTTGGTGCAATCTAGTAGAGTAGCATTTGTTCTTATGGATATTAAATTAAGAGCATAATTCAGGTGCAACTCATCAGAAGGGAGACCTTCTGTCAAAAGTTCTTAAACTAAGGACACAACATAAACGCAAGTTGGTACATCAGCATTTCAGGGCACGTAACAGTTAGGTCTACACTGAAGTTGAACAAAACTCTAATCTTTACATAGACTCTTCATCTCTCATTAAGGAGCAACATTTCTGAGCACAAAGTTTAGATCTAAATCCATCCAGAAGAGGTAAGTCAAGTGCCTTGACTCACTGCTTGTTCTTTCACGTCTCATGGATCTCACAGTCCCCCTCAACAGAACCTTAACCCTCCAACTCTCCAAAAGGTGCTCCTAAAGCTAATATCCCCTTCAAAACAAAATTAAGATCCCATGTGAAAGCCTTTACCACCAGATCAATACTGAGACAGCCTAAGAACCTACACCCTACATCCCTCCTTTTGGAAATTACCAACCTTGTATCAACACCATAGTGCATTTGGCAACCCTTTTTCTTTCTGGCCTTTTATATATTTCCTTGCTTTGAAAACAGAAAACGTGTTTGGGAACCTCAATTTTTTACATTTATTTGCATTTCATTTTTTAGGTTTCTACTTTTGTTGAAATAATCTCAACAAAAGCCCTTCTATATCTCTCCAAACTTCTCCATAAAACCCTAGTCCCTCTCTGTTTCTCTTCTTCTCCTCTGGCATCCCAGGCAACAGTGAAAGATCTGCCAGCATGTTAAAATTCCCTGGATAACTCTCAGTTTCTCCCTCTCTCTGTGGTCACCAGAAAATCTACAGGAAACCCCTTTGTTTCTCTCTCTCTGTCCTGTCCCCAGAAAATCCATCATCAAAAGCCCCCTCACCCCCTTTCTTTCCCTCCCTCCCTCCATTGCCACCGTAAATGAAATTACAGCGGCAAAGGGTGCCAAAATCAACAAGAAAAAGAGAAAAAAAATCTCTTTCTCATGTTGACATTAGTACCTCTTTCTCTAATGATATTGGCACCCCTTTTCTTTGTTCACATTGGCACCATTTTCTCTGTTTATTACTATTATTGGCAGTTGGGCACCCTGATAGGTCTAGGGCTCAGCTTTTGTAGGAAATAGCATTCAACAGGAAATGGAACACCATTTATTCATGGTAAATGTGAAGTACAAGGGGGTTTCATGGTAAACAAAGCTAAAAAGATCTGATGTATGTATGTAAAACAAGTAGGAAGTAAGGAACCGCAGTCCCTCCTCTACACTTCCTCCCACTCCTTTCTTTTCTCTTCCCCCTGCCTCTCCCTACCTTCTCCCTTTTATCTTCCCTATCTTCCTAAATCTGTAACAGATTGGATAACTATAACAGATTGGATACTAACTGCATATTTTCCTAACCAACTGATTATAATTGTATATCCTAACCAATTGATTACATCACTATTGCATAGTTGGTATATCCTAACCAACAGATTGCATCTCTTTCCTAGCTGAATTGTAACCACCTGATCCTCCTTCACCTGACTAGAAATTCATCTCTCAACAAGCCTGTGTAACAACTCTGCATCCCATGTAACTGCCTGGCCTGAAGACCACTTCTCTTGGCATATATCCACCCAATATGTTCCCATCCATGTTGCCTTCTATGCCCAATACTGTCCCTATCAATACTCCCCCCCAATTTAACCACCTTGTCCTCAAGGTGGAGTTAGGGAATTGGAACTGAATGATGTTCAAGATGCGTTGATCCATGAAGAAACAAAGGCTTTTCTGATCTGTCCGTATATTGAAGTGCCGACCCAATAGATGGTGACGCCATTTCTGGACTAACAACACCATGACCATGGGCTCTCTTGCGTATATCGATTTGGACTTGGCTTTAATCAACATGGCCTGGTTGAAGAGGGAGATCTGGTCTCTTTCTTCGGCAGGTTGTTCGACGGCCTGCTTCTCCCGATCAGTTACCGGTCGGAAACCTTTGTTCCGATCTGCATTGGAGAAGATGACTAGTAAATGACAGAATTGCCCTTGCAAACCCACTTCCGTCGATCCCTTCTTCAAAGGAATATTGATGGGCCCAAATGTTCTTGGCCCAACATCAGTTCTTACTGGGCGGGCCCGTAGCCGATCCAAAGCCCGGTTCTTTTCTTCGATTTTATGGGCCAGATCCATAAGCCTAGAAAGGGTTTTGGGCCTGAACACCTTAACTTCAGCTTGGATCTCTTCTTTCAGCCTGTTCACGAAGATCCCCATGAGGAGCTCGTCGGTTAGGTCTACCAGAGGACCCGACAAGAGCTCGAAGCTCCGGCGATAATCGGCAACCGTGCCATCTTGCCGTAGAGTGAGGAGTGCCTTGTAGTCGTCATCAGTATGTAACGGTTGGAATCGCCTGAAAAGGGTTTCAACTGCCTGGAACATTGTCCCCGATGAAAAGAGTGGTAGATTGAGTTTTTGGGGATGAATTTCAGCTGCTGGAAACTCTTGCAGTCCCAACCGACTTTGGTCTCCACCATGCGAATATTCCTCTATCCCTATTACTCGTGCCTTCCCTCCTACTTCTCGGCGAAGTGGCATGCCTGTAGTGCCCTCCCTTTGATGCATCCAGTTCCTTATCTCCAGCAGATACTCCCCCATGGCGGTGACCTTATCTTGCATCCGCCCTAGATCCCCCTTCAGGATGCTAAACTCCATTCGCAAACCCTCCATCTTTGCCTCCATGCTCCCAGTTCCCCCCAATTCGAGTTCCAAACCTACCCCAAGATAACCTTGCTCTGATACCATTGATAGGTCTGGGGCTCAGCTTTTGTAGGAAATAGCATTCAACAGGAAATGGAACACCATTTATTCATGGTAAATGTGAAGTACAAGGGGGTTTCATGGTAAACAAAGCTAAAAAGATCTGATGTATGTATGTAAAACCAGTAGGAACTAAGGAACCACAGTCCCTCCTCTACACTTCCTCCCACTCCTTTCTTTTCTCCTCCCCCTGCCTCTCCCTACCTTCTCCCTTTTATCTTCCCTATCTTCCTAAATCTGTAACAAATTGGATACCTATAACAGATTGGATACTAACTGCATATTTTCCTAACCAACTAATTATAACTGTATATCCTAACCAACTAATTACATCACTATTGCATATTTGGTATATCCTAACCAACAGATTGCATCTCTTTCCTAGCTGAATTGTAACCACCTGATCCTCCTTCAACTGACTGGAAATTCATCTCTCAACAGGCCTGTGTAACAACTCTGCATCCCATGTAACTGCCTGGCCTGAAGACCACTTCTCTTGGCATATATCCACCCAATACGTTCCCATCCTTGTTGCCTTCTATGCCCAATACTGTCCCTATCACACCCTGTTTTAGTTCTTAACAAAAACATAAATAAAATCGAGCTTCTAGGATGGGATCCCATGGGTTCTTCATTTCTGGTGAACCCCAAGAAACATTCTCAACTGCAAATCAGCCCACAGATTGTGTTAAACTCAAGCCTTGTTCCGTAAGGGGGAACTATAGTTGAATGAAAGCCTGTTACCTCTCTGCTACATGTAAATCAAACAGTCCCAGAAAGATAAAGATCATAAATTCCTTGCTAACAAGAGCTTACTTGACATAACCCTAGATCCTTTTCACTGTTCTCTCTTCTTTCTCTACTTTATGTTTTGTACCGTGCTTTTCCTAAACTTCTTTACTTCAGCCACTTGCTACTATCAAGTGTGACGCTATCAACCTTATCTCAAAAGGAAAATGTAACATGCATGTCATAAAGTCAACTAATTTCAGTGGCTTTCTTACCTGAATGAGCCATCTGGCTGAAATGGATAATCTAATTTTGATAGTAACGACTATAATGGAAACTGTTGGAGATTTCAGTCTAGCCAATAATGTTCCACAAAAGTCCCACTGTAGTTTTGGAGCAGTGGCCAAATATGCAAAACTAAAAGGAAAACTATTAAATGATTTAGAAGTTTATAGCACCAACCTGAATGGCAAAAGAGGCCGGTCATTGATTGCTGCCCACAGATTCCAACCAGCAAAATCTGCTTCTTGGAAAGCAACCTGACAAGGAATTTGAGGCATTAATCATTCATTGAAAAGAATGAATAGATGCAATACATTGATCCATGGAAAGGAGTTCTTTTTCCAAGCCCTGTAAGTTGTAGCAGCTTAAAAGATATTTTTTCTAAGTACTGCTTTGTGATTACACTTGCTATACCTGTGCTGTAGCTGGAAGGATTCTGCCAGAGGAATCCCTTAAAGCAGCAGAGTCACCAATGGCAAATATTCGTGGATGGCCCTTGACACGGAGAGTTTCATCTGTCTCTGCTTGGCCCCTTCCACTTAAAGGAAGTCCATAGACCCAATTGGAGGGTTCAAGTGAAGGAACTACAGGTCTAGAGCCAACTGTCCACAGTACCAAATCTGCTTCTAGAATTTGACTTTCCCGGCCCTTTTCAGTAGGTTGAAGTTCCAGAATGAATCTCTGATGGTTTTTCTCTCCTAGAACAATCTGTTCTGTTTCAGTTCCGATAAATTTGTCTGGATCTTCAGCTGCAGAAGCTTTTCTTATGCAACTAACAAGATATCCCAAGAATAGCTGAACATTTCTGGATGAGAGAACCTGATAATGACAGAATAATGCTTTCTAACTTCAAGCAGTCACCCAACTAGTATCCAAATAAGAAACTTTTACAAGTGGAACCCTGGTAGGGAAAATGAAATCTAGAGTAAAATTATATTGCATAAGCACTTGCAATAAAACTCTAGAGACAGGTATCGTGTCAGTTCTATTATTGACAGCTGAATATCAAAATCTTTAGGGAACTGATATTCCCACGCCCTTTAGGACTAGTGCCCACACCCACTTTAGGTGTTTTGTCCTATTTTTACTCAAGCAGCACCTCCATTATAACCTCAACTGTTCATCTTAACAGCAGACGATGAGCCCCGACCCAAAACTCACATACATTGGATGATGATTCTGTTGCTTTTTTGGGTTCTAAACTAGACGTAGGAAAATTAATAGTACTAAAAACAGTGCAAACCAATCAATGTCAGGATCATTCAAAGTATGTGACTTTTTTAGACATGGCCCATATATGGGAAGACCCTTTAGATGAATGGTTCAATCACTTGAAAAAGTGGACTCCACACGTACTTTTACTACAAAACCCCAAAAGAGGGCATGGCATTAGTACTAAAGGGGCATGGGAATATCCATTGCCAATATTCATCCTGGGAAAAGAATAAGTTAAGATTTAGCTTGGAATGATGATGCAAAAAGAAAAGCACTGATTCTTCAGAGTTATTGCAATCATGTATGTTCAAGATTTTATAAAATATGGATTGGATTTGCCCTGTAGAATGTAGCTTTCAACAGAATTTTGTCATCATCATACAAGCTCTAACTCCCCATCCACTGATCTACCACAATTAATTGCAAATTGGATTTCTTTTGAGTGAAAGTTAAGAGAACTTGAGCTATTAAGCCAGCTGAGATTTGTATGGTTTGAGTGAAAATCCATGTTGAAATATGCTGGATTTACACCAACTGCGATTGAAGTTAGGAAGTTAAAACTCAATTAGCAGCAAAGCTTAAATCTCAATGTTTTAAATGTAAGATGGACATCACAAAACCTAACAGTTAATGTTATGCTATTATCAATCACCATGTGAGACAAGTGACAACATATGCAATCTTCTGATTGTTGAAATTATTTTTTCTTTTTTCATGTGGAAGCTTTAAGAACTTTGACTAAGCATTATGCTGTCATGATTCTTTCTAGCATCAAATAATTCTTTGGTTTCCATCCAAATTTGAGTTGCATTCATATAGTTCTTAGCTTCCTACTCAATTTGAGTTGAATACATACAACTTCGACAAGTTGCTTATATCGGTCCAAAGTGGAAAGTATTGAAATCAAAGAATGCTCTATGAGCAGTAGATGCAGACACTTTAATTGAGTTGCAGAATTTGTACAGATATTCTCTGTTTCTGAAGTTTGAGTCTGCTATTCCACCACAGATAACTTGGCTAATGGAAATAGTTGTTTTTCAATTATGAAATTATTTAGCATCTTTTCTATAGGTTAGTTATGCTTTTTGTGGACTCTTTATATCTATCATGATATCATTTCTGTCTAGGTTTATTGATTGGTTTAGGTGGTTTTTCAATCTAAGCCAGTTTACACTTGAGATCTATGTGAACCCTATGCAAAGCTACATGTGCCCAGCTTGCAAATAATTCCCATACCTTCATGAATAGTATCTCCTATCTCACAAAGAGAATTTGTTGGGGCATTCACATGTAAATGCAGTTAACTTAAAGGCAGAAGCAACCATATCTTAACTCATTCTCAAAAAAATCAGGAAATAATCTTATTTCTTCTCCTACTCTCAAGTTGATGAAAAATAGGTTGCAAGTTTATTTCAGTAGTTGGTACCAGAAAAGAATGTTGGCTTCTGCAGTAATCTTTAACAATTCAAATGAAGGGCTCCACTAAAATTTATACTGTGTGAGTCACTGATTGATTTACCTCTGAATCTTCTGTCCCTAAAACGACACTTCTAAGGAGGTCTGATGGTTCCAATTTTGGACTTTCTTCTTTTTTCTCATTTTGGATTGATATAAATAAATCCAAGGAAGATGAGTACATCTGCATAAAGTTGATAAATGTATTCTGAATCGATTATCCTCCCATGCCAACGTATAGTGATGCTGCTGACAGAAGTGAGTTCTCCCTAATACATATGCTTTGTGAACTTTACGAATTATTGCTAGGATAGTGGCTTCACTAGATTAGGTCCTTGATGAAATCTGTAATGGGAGCTCACAAGGCCTTTGAAAAAATTACTAACACATGAATACGAAGGTAGATAATATTTCCTAGGAAAATATTTGCAAGTAGAATGAGAAATATGAAAAATGACTGACATGAATATAGGACGAAGTCTTTTCTCTAAGAACAATAGCATAGATGGAAAACAGGATACATCACAGAATTCACAATGAGATATTTATTTTAATAATACCACATGCATTTTAATAAAAAAATTCACCATACGAGAATTTCTTACTTTTAGTGCAGCTTCTCTGTTCCCAGGGGGGGCAGACGGACAGATCGTGGCTTCAACATTGATTGCTTGGACTATTCCACTGTCCTGCAGCCTCTCAGATATAGTAGCAGCTAGCTCAACTCCTGAGTAACCACACCCAACAACTGCCACGAATATTGGAGATGAATTCTTGCGGAATTTTTTTCGCTCTAACATTCTTAACTTGGTATCAACTTTCTGCATTATAAGAATGCTGAATTTTGTTGAGGTCATTGGAAAAACTTTATGTTCATGGAATACTTCTTTTTTACCAAATGGTACTGAACTAACAATAAGCAATTCTTGATCCATTCTATAAAACTTGAAACTGACTAAAAAGCACTGAGCAGGACAGAGAATATGAAATCCCACTTATCTCCTGGAACAGTATGTATCATTGTTACTAGAACGCAAAACAAATTTGATAAGTGATACTTGTAAAAAGGAAATGAGTTTAAGTGAAACGAGAGAAATTCATAATATATGAAATTATCAATAGAAGTACACAAAAAAGACTCTCTATTCATTTATTTGTTAACAAGACTTGATAATAGTGTTGATGTATATGAAAAGAATTAGACAAAAAATTCTAGAAGTATGTCTAAAGATATATGCAGGGTCCATCTTTTGGTGATCCAATCTATTCTTTCACTAGACTCAAATGGTCGCAGTCTGAACCATTTATAGGTTTACAATTGAGGCTAAAGGTAGAAATAGAGCCTATATGAAGACCTAACTTCTGGTAATCGTATGCACTCTCCACATTCCTTAAGATTGCCTATAAATCCCTCCTGTCTCTCACATCAAGCTAATACCTTTCTCTCCTTCTAACTGTTGCCTATAAAAGAGGAACATGACAGAGGAAAAAAAATAAGTCGATAGTTTCTGTTCATCCATTCCTTTATAAGATGAAGCAGCATGAGAAGTCCTCTCTTGCCCTTCTTTTTTCTAAACAATAGGAAGCTGAACCTTTAACGGACCGCACTGCTGACCTGATCAGACATTCAGAAGTAAGGCTGGTGTAGGATAACCCTAAGGGACACTAGTTCCAAGGAGTTCATGGATGTGTAAGTGATTAATAAAAGGACTTGTTTCAAGAACAGAGTCAAATCAAAACATGAACAGTTCCTACTTTTAAACAGGTCTATTTTGGAACCTGCCTACTTTTGGTACAAGAAAAACTTTCTGTTTCTGGAAACTTCCTATTTTCAGAATGTTCTTCACCCAACACAACAGTCAAAGAACTAACATGATAAGTTTTCCTTTCTTTTAGAATCTTAAATTTCAGTCCTTAGATCAAGAAAATCAAAAGACAACTTGAAAAAGTTAGGGTTTTCTAACAAATTCAAGTATAATCAGTCCTTAATTAAAGAAAGCATTGAACCCTCAGCATCAAAGACCAGAAAGATCAAAGGAAACCTCATTTCATTGTAAAGATCTGAGAAGTAAAGGGAAAGAGTTGATCCTTGTTATCAAAGACCCAGATAATAAAGGGCCTATCAGCTCTCTAACCTAGTATGTTATCAGCTTTTCATACTCCCTCTCACAGATCTCTTGGGCCATTGACTCTGGGAAACTGATCATGAAACTGGTAGTTTTCTTCCTTTGGATCTCCTCTGTTGGTCATGTGAAACTTGTGATAGAATTCATACCAACATCTCTATTAAAGGAGGCATTCTTACATCCTTAGATCTTCCACTGAGATAAGAGTTCTACATGTTCCCTGCCTGTCCATAGCTCTTCTCCCAATCAGTCAGTTAATCGGAACACTTTAACTAAGTACAACCTCCTCTCATATTGTATTTTTCAAGACCTGCAAATGCAGAGAACCGTTGGTGAAGAACGCGAATCTGACGATTTTATCTATTTGACCCTCAAGTTACTAGTGTATCTACAAGCTTTGTGTGGCCATAGGATGACCCTCATAGACGGCACTAAAGCCTTATCACCCACTCATTTATAGTTATAAGTTGTTGATTTCTGTTTTTGACTGGTATGATCATAATAATTTGAGTGCCAAACTCATGAATTGGCAGAACATCGTCAATTTACTTATCCTACTGTTCAAAAAAGAGACATAGTTTTCCGTTTAAGTTCATTCATTGTGCCTGTTCTTTCTTATTCCAGCATCAGATATTACATATCATTTGCAGAATGATCCAACCAAAATGACTACCGTTTACTTGATGAAGGATCGAACCGGGTTTTCCGACCATGTTAAAATCTTGCAGAAGAGTCTAAAGTCCATTTGGTTGCAACATCAAAGTACTTTGTTCTGATGGTAACAGTAACCATCCATCAAAATCTTCCTAGCTACTTGTGGAATGCCAGTGTCTCATTCAGTCCTGATGTCCACATACCCTCAACAAAATAGGACTGCAAAGAAAAAGCTTAATTAATCAGAAGTTACAAATGAGATTGACCATTCAGAAACCTCTATCCCAATTGCCAAGTTGAATTAATTGAGGGTAATTCTCCTTGTCCCATCTAATAAAAAGTGGACCCAAATTGAATCTGAAGTCCAGAATGCCTTCTTACATGGTGATATTCAATAAGAGTTTATGATCTCACCAGCAGGGCTTCTTCCGACTTCTGTGCACTGTGATAATGGCACCGCTTCTTTTGTGCCTAAATCATGTTTCCTATGAGAGAACAAACTTCAACATGTGTTTCCATTACAGTTGTGCCAAGGTAGAGCTGAAGAAGATTTATACTCACTATGTCCATACAGCTGCTCATTTAGTATATGCGTTTATGCATTGCCTACAAACATCATCAGTTGACCACGGGAAAGTTGAGTGGATGACATTCATTCAGCAACTTGAGGGAGAGGCTAGCATACTTATAAACCAAGAAATGTCAAACTGAGGATCTACCTTCCGTTTTTGAAGTTACTAGGAGCCTTTTTGGGAGTGCTCTAATTTTTCCCACTCAAACTTTCTCGCTCACAACTTTTCATTTAGGGTGCAACTACTCGTAGATGTATTCGTAGCTAGATGGCTGTAGACAGATACGACTTTCTAGCTTGGTGAAATGTAACTTTCAACTCTACTCCCACACCTGAGTCATGTCCAAGGACTGGTTGCCATGGCCTAACAGTTGTATTATAAAATTTTATATAGACTATGCATTCTTTGAAAAAATAGTATTTTATCAACCATGGGCATCAAACAAGAGAAAACAGAAGAATGTAACGGAAGTCATCCATAAAAAAGCAAACACAAAATCTAAATTCATATTATTCTTAAGTAACAACAAAGCTGCAGCACTGGACCATCAATCGGCTCTAAACTTAGTGAGATCAAAAGTACAAAGCACAACTAATTCTGAGGAAAGGGAAATTCAAATATGGAGAAGCACTTCAGTGTGGGGAGTTAAAATGAACATCCCAAAGGAGCTAATTGAGGGAGATGAGCATTGAAATGAATATAAAACTCTGGAAGTGGCAAGATTCTTACACGTGCATCCTCCAGGGAAGAGAAAGGTAGTGCGAACTCTTGAGCACCCGGTACAAGATCAAGTTTAGGTTCAGCGCCCAAAGCTAGAACCAACCTGGCTGCCCAGTGGACAATAATGTAAATCAACCAAGACATTTCAGAAACAGTATAAGAGTCCAAGCTGACTGATGATACAACACATATATACTGGTTTAGAGAAATCAAAAGTCTGATTTCCAGAGATATATACGAGGATATCATACCCATCATGAACTATGTTCAAAAGTTCTTGAAGGAGAATGACCCGGTGAGAAACAACTCTAGTGAAAGTTTGTTTTGAATGAATGTTGGCATGAGAGCCTACTTGCTCTGGATTTAGAGTGTGGAGACAAGCAAGCCCTCTTCCATCAACTGCTAATCCCATTCAGACAGTAATGTTGCACATAGCAAACTTTGTTGTTTCACATCAAATTGATTCACCTTTGACAAAAGAAAGCACAACCAGACAACAGAAGCAGCAGCATCTGCCTATCCAAGCCACGCAAATGCGTCTTGAATCTCATGATACCTCCATACAGTTAGTTTACAGGTCATGTTCAAATTATCTAGCCAAAAAAATCCTTTGGTGGTGTAAAGATTATCTCTTTACCAGTCATATTCAATAAGAATTCCACTTTCGAGAAGCACGGTTCCACCAGAACCAGATGTTGCAGGTCTGTTTGTTCCCAAACAATCAGAAGGGCGTAAAAGCTTCACCCTGTCTTGGAAAAATTGTACACTGGTGTTCTTCAACAAGTCCGAGAAGCGAGGTGCTATCTCCCATGCATCTACTTCTGCAAGAGAGTTGTGTAGAAGATAAAGGTTGGTAACCAAATTAAGAAGTTAAAGAGTGAAGATAATAATAGCAGAACTAAGTCATTGGATAGACATAATTGCAGACTTATTTAAGCTACACTATATCATACCTCCTGAGAGAAGCTCATATAGCATTGGCTTAAAAACAAAACGATCTGACTGATCTACAAGAAGCACCTGGTTTTTTTCAATCAAAATCAGCAACTTGAAAACCATTCATGATGTCAACAATGCACAAAGGAACCGTTGAAAATTGAAATTCAGGTATAATACAGTACTATCTAAGCAGGTGAATTTCCAAGCATATGCAGCTCGTGTGTAGGTCCATCAATTCGTCAGATAAGTGCAATTCATAAACTATGCTACCTACTTAAGGGATCCACCAGATGAAGGGGCAAAATCATGATGCATATAAGCTATACTAAGACATATATGTAGGCACTTTCCATAGCAGGAAATATGATATTGACACTTCACTTGTCTTAGCAATGGAATGTGCCTTTCCATTAGTTTCTATGACATGGGTATTACAAACCATGGACAATATTATCCATAGACTATTAGATGGTGTAAAACAAATGAGTCTCTATCTTAGAACACCATCTATTTTTCAACCACAAGGGGCCTAATAAAAAAGGACCTAGAGATATCCGTTAGATGTGAGGTTTGGTACCCGAGCCATTTGGATGAGGTGAAATCAGATAAATAGTTTAGATCTATAAAAGTTTGCTAAAAGTGGGCCTGCTACTCATTTTTATTTCTGCCGACTTATGCTCTCATAATAATTCATCGAAAGAGAAAGCGATAGAGATACTCCTACTAGGCCAAATTTTTGGAAGATCTAAGCCATCCACAAATTGAAGAGCTACACCAAAATCTCATCCATTAGAAGGGGAGAGATAGAGAGAGTACTCACTGTGGGCCCACTTCTTTGAAGATCTAAACCATCCATAATCTTGGCCTTATCCTAGGGTATGCATCAAAATCTCACCAATGAGAGAGCGAGAGAGAGAGAGAGAGAGAGAGAGAGAGAGAGAGAGAGATTTACTCCTATTAAGCCTAGTTTTGGAATAAACAAATACATTATTATAAGTACTGACCACATCAAGCACATGCCTCATACTAGTATATAAATAAAAGATTGAATAAAATGAAGAAAGAATGCAAAAGAATGTAAATTTTAGTTGTATAAACAATCAAAGAATGGTTTTAAACATATAAGCTTATCATTGCAAATGGAATGTTACTAAAGATTAATAAAGTGCATGAGATGGCACTTTCTGACATGGAAGAAATGGATAAATCCAAGAGCTTTTCTTTTTACTGAATGTGAAAAGCTATTGAATAATAAAAAATATACATCCAACAAAATGCATAGATAACAATAATAAGAAACTACTTGAATCTCCTAAAACACTCAGACCCATAGAATCTCTGCAGCGTGTATCAATGATGGAAGTAGAAGGCATACAGGTCCATGATGCTTAGCTTAGAGACCCTCTCTCTCTTCGCTAGCCTCCAACCTTAACATGCCAGAGTTATCTAAGGCAATTACAGACCTAAAGAAGGGAAAAACTGTGCCCACAAGTTTAAAAGGGAAGTTTCTTACCATTTCCCATGACTTATTTTGTCATGCTTTGTTTGAAGTTATTTTCTTTCCTTTATGTGCCTCTAGGTGTTTATGTAGGACCACAGTCTAATGAGTCACTCTGATTATGTCCTTGATTTTGTTGGCATATGTTACATTAGATTTATTTTATGCATGCATCCTTTGAAGTCATATTGTTCACAGCACTTTTTGTTGAACTGCAAGTGATTAAGAATAAGGCCCAATGCTAGTTGGCATTCTTTACAAGTCTTTCATAGTCGCTTAATATATAAAGAGATTTCCTCTGGTACCTATCCACGTGAATTCTTCTCCTTTCCTTGTTTCCTTTTACCTCTTGTTCATATTTCAGCAATATTTGCAACATATTCTCCAGAAAATGAGTTTTGATGTTTCAAAGAAATAGGGAAGGCAAGTATTTCCCAATTTCCTCATTTATTATTAGGACATTCTCAAGATTTCTTATTTGTTAATACTTTATTTTTTTCTCTTTGCTCTTTTATGTATTTAGTTGTTCACTCTTCAAGGTTATTCATTCTGCCTTTTCTCAAGGTTGTTCATCACTTAATTCTACCTATTATTACTTCTGCTTAATCATATTTCAGCAATAACTACAACATACTTTTGGAAAATGAGACCCGATATTTCAAAGCAAGAGTAAAGGGGAGTATTTTCTGGTTTTCTCAATTTGCCATATTACTATGACTTTCTCAAGATGTGCATTAGCTAATACTTTATCTGGTTCTCTTTAAGTTGCTTATGTACTTAGTTAATCCTTTTTCAAGGTAATGGACTACCCATGCCAAGAAATCCCAAAAGCTTTACAGTTAATTATTCTTCCAAATGGTTGTTTTGGTCCATTATACCAGTGTTGACTTCTACACTATCATGATTACAGGGCAGAGGAGGATGACAATTTCCCTTTTGAAATCCAAATTACATATCTAGCACGGGAGGCAAATCCTAATTCAGCCATGTGAACGACATATATGATAAGTGATTCGATGCCCCCTCCAAAACATCACTTGCTAGAAGACCAAGATGCAAGGCCAGTACAAATACAGAAGCAAATTTATGTGGAAGTATAGTTTGCAAGAGACAGTTAGACCCAACTACCATAACCATTTTTTGCATTAGTACAGCATAGCTCATGAACCACTAAAGAAGATACAAATTTTCAAATTCTGAATCCAATTGAAACAAAATCCTATTACTCAAGCATGGTTTATTAGTAGTTTATCAGAAGCACATTAACAACAATGAAATAACTAGACAGCATTGGATTAGGAAATCCAATAACCATGGCTTACCTGAGGTGTCTTGTCAGAAGGCCATACAAGAGACTCCAGTCTGAGAGCAGTATATAAGCCCCCAAATCCACCACCTAATATGCACACCCTTGGCTTCTGTAAGATGAGATTTCATCTGTTAATGAGAACAGAAGATCACCTAAACGAATAGGAGATCAGCAACACAGATAATTCAGGTATATGAAAAAGTTGGAAAACACAATTGGGTATCAATCAGATGAAATAACTTCTATGGACTGCACAAACACCTACCTGACAAACAGATGATGATAGGGTTTAATTTACCCAAGTTGGCTAAGTGACTTGACTCACAAACAAGAGGTCGTGGCATCAAATCCACTCACCATCCAAAAACAGTAAAACCAATAGATAGAATGTAAGATAATAAACTAATGGCTGAAGGACTAGGAATCTCTGTGACAATTTGAAAAACACACGAAATAGATGAAAATATCAAAAGTCCCTTCCTGCAACAATTTAAATGAATGATCTATTCCCCTTAAGCAATAATAATTCCAAAGTGTTATGCCTTTCCACCATGCAAAGTTGCCATAATCCAGTTCAATTGAGATCTGACATCACCAACTGCTTTCTAATTTGGTTTGGTAACAGAGGATAAGAAGCAGCAATTCATGGTAAGGGATACATGTCTCCTGTGCTCATGCAATTGTAACTCATAGTTCTATCTGGCAATTGTGAATTATGCAGTGGATTTATCAATTCATTGAACCAGAGGGCTCAAAAACCACTGGTTATTACTAACATAACGAACCATACTTCAGATGGACAAAAATCCATAAAATCATTGGTAATGGTCCTAAAAATGAAAATTATAGTCCAGATTGTCTATGAATCCCGTATTTCTCTTGACCTCTTTTAAACAATAATATGGACTTCCTAACACAAGGAAAAGGTGATAGAATATGAGAACAAGTTTCAGTGACACCCACAGTTGGGATGGACTTTCCAGTCCTTGTTGAGATGGATCATGACATTCAACCAGTGACCTATTGCACAAATGAGAGGTGCCTCTTTGTGCCACCAGCTGGGCTAGAAGGCCTTTGGTAGATACAAGACATTTTAATATTACAATTTTGTATTTGAGTATAATGTGCAGTGCATATACACACAGCATAGCACATGTATGCAACTCATGAACACAGATACTACAACACACAAATGCACAAGTGCACACGGACACACACACACACACATCTAAATAAATTATCTGTTTTCAATATGGGATCCTAAAATGCAATGGTTGAAACTGATTTTGTATTTTTTTTTAAAACAGAAGAGAGAGACAAAGGAGAAAAGTACACATGCACATCACAACATGTTGTACTTATGTGCCATATGTATGTATATATAGGAGTAATTCTCGAAGAGGTATGACTAACCTGCAATCACACAATTCATAATAAATGACTAATGCACCGTTCACCAACAAAAATGCTAACTGATGTCTTACTAGAAAAACTCCATCTACCATCCACTTCAAAAAGGCATGGAAAGTTGTAACAAGGGCGAAACTTTTAGATCAGATGATTCCAAGCATCTAAGCTCGAGCAAACCAACAAATTTTCAAATCATGACTTGGTTCTTACATTAGAAGGTGAGCCTTGGTGCAACGGTAAAAGTTGTCGTCATGTGACCTTGAGGTCACAGGTTCAAGGCGTAGAATCAGCCTCTTGCAAAAATGCAAGGTAAGGCTGCCTACTTTAGGCCATTGTGACCCGCCCCTTCCCCGGACCCTGCATAGGCGGGAGCTTTGTGCACCGGGGCTGCCCCTTTTACTTAGTTCTTACATTGCCTATTTCTCCAACAAAAGATATAAAGAGAAAGGGAACTTCTGAAACTATAAGATTGGAGACACATGAAGGTTTAAAAGTAACAAAACCCAAACCAAATTAAAATATCTCTTATCAGTGAATAGTCCATGTCATGGCTCCATTATAGTTCTCAAGTTATAGGGTATGCATTAAACTCAACCTGTTTATGTGGCCAGACATATGATGCTGGTAAAGTTTCTGCCTCAGATGTCTGCCTCGTTGCTTCAATCCTCCCTGATGTGCCTGATGTAATAGTATAGAATCTGCGTCCAGGAAGCCTACCAAACATCGATAAATTTCCTATACATCTTCTTTGTGCCCAAGGAAGTAACTTATCCCAATTCTTTGACCCTCCTATAATAGCATTGAAAATAAAGGTGTTAACAAGGTCAAAGGACAGAAGCCTGCCATCATGTTATCCAATTTGTTCCAAATCATGAACTACTGTTGCATTAGTTTACAATTTTTCAAGAAGATGCATGAGAGACCCAAGACATTAATCAACTTAGAAAATAACCAACAATGACATATGGAGACAATCAGATCAATGGTGTCTAAGAAAATAACAGTTCTAAATCTTAAGCTGTATGGCTGTGGAAAGAAAACAGGTAAAGATGCAAACATGTTCTACGACTAGACAATGTGTCAACATCCAACCTTCCTTTTGTGACTTTGTGTGGTGTTTCACATAAATGAAAAACACCAGATTTTTATGGGGGCCATACTTACAGCTGGCTTTGGTGCATTAGTTGGGCTGCTATGGAGTGCTCTCTTTATTATAGGTATGTATTCACTATGCAAATGTCTTGGAACTTTGAAGAAACATCATCAAGGATGGATGCTCCATGTACCATCAGCTACAACACTAGGCCAGTAAGACATCATGGAGCATTTCATGAATCTATAAGTAATATTCTTACACAAGTCCATTATCAGAGAAGAAGCAAACATTTGGTGTAGTGTCAGTCCATTTTGTGTTTGATATCCTTCTTCATGCCTTTGAGGTATTTTCATTTGACAAGCACTGTCAATTAAAAAGCAAACAAATGAGGTGCTATCCAAAGAGAATTCTTTCATCTTCTGATAAATACTTGATACTTCAGCTTTGCTTGATAATTTCTGAATCAATCTTTACAGAGAAACCCGTTGGTTTATGTAAACAATTTGGAACCTGAACTCTCTTAGTGAATTATTTCCCCTCTTGGGTATGCTAAGATTATATATACAAATAGAAGCTTCTGATCCAGAGAAAACAAAAATAATGGAGAAACATATCTTCTGCTTTAAATGTTAAGCAATGAGATGATAAATCCAGTCAATCAAAAGGCCAAAAGCAGATACTTAGGAAGAGCGGAAATCAAACGTACAGGAGACAAGTGAAGTCAAAACCCAACTGTCTAATATACCATTGGTTATCAATCCTATATTTTCAGTATAAAATTATTTCTTTTCTTTATCTTTTCGCGTGTCTTCCACAGTTTTCCATGACAGAATCACTCCACAGATAGTGGGGGGAAAAAAGGGTGTTTTCTCTCCACCTATAACTCATTGTGTTTGACTGTCATCTCACTTCTCCTTAACTCTACCAACTTGAAACCAGAGTACTTGATGTGGATGTGGGTGGCTCTATGTGGATATACATTATTTAATCACTTGCGTAAGCCATAATATCCGTTCGCATATCCCTCAACAAGCAAACGGATTATAAGTGATCTCAACTGTGTACTAAGGGCCAAAATTATCGTCACGAAAGGAAAGAACCCTGTAATGGTTAGAGCAGACAAACATTGATTAAAGAACATGTATAAGGCAAAATCAGAAGCTTACTAAACCGCAAAGAACATCGCAGAAATTCGTGACAAAGCTAATGAGAAACAGGATTATCCCCTAGATAACAGATGGAAATTCTTCTTAAAATTAGATAGAGAGAGAACCCACGTCCCAATGGCTGGAAGGTCGAAGAAGCGAGCACAGCGAGAGGCGCCATTGCAGTAGGATACAACCAAGCGTCTGATTTACTCTGCGTCTCTTCGTTTTCTGAGAGAGAGAGAGAGAGAGAGTACTTCCCGTTTCGTGCTTGTGTGGCTCACACGCGGTCATGTCGGGGCCAAGAAGAGTGCTTTTAGCCCAAGGTGAGGTTTTTCTGGTTTCGCGTGTGACTCACGTGGTCCTGTCTGGGCCTTTCAGCCCATAGTGAATATTTGCTTAGTCGCTTGGTGGGTGTAGACTATTAGAACTCCCGGTTCTAGAGAACTCATAAGTTTTGAGAATTGGCCAATTTTACTTCCGAGTTTTAATGTTGAACTGGCCAGTTTTGTCACTTAGATATAACCCATGAGTTCTGAATTTGAAAACTGGAGAGCCTTGGTGTAAGGGTGAAGTTGTCATCGTGTGACCTTAAAGTTACGGATTCAAGACATACAAACAACCTCTTACAAAATATAATGTAAAGCTGACTCTTGTAGTCCATCCCTTCTCTGGGCCCAGATATCCAGGACCCTCATGCAGTAGGCTGTACTTTCTTTTTTTATGAGATACTATAACTATCCACCTATTTCTTGTCTAATTAGAAATGATTCTATCGTTGATATATTCACAATTCAATAAAAAGAAGTCACGAAGATTGCCTGTTCCCATTATATTAGACTCTCAGTTTTGAAGGACCATGGTTGTTTAACGCATTTGAGTCTCAAAGATGACCAAGTTAAAGATGAGGAAGTCGTCCTCCACCTTCTGGCTTCAGCCAAGGATGTAGACAACCATCAATAAGACCAAGCAAGGAAATTGCGTATGCAGCGTGAATGATTGTCGTGCTATATTGGTTATCAAGTCCACAGGATTGGGTACCATTTCACCCAAAGTTTATTGAGTCTTTCGTTTATGTAAAATGTACTTGCATTTATTGATTTAAAGCCCCATTGGATGACATCAGTGACCTTAGAATTCAATGGGGTTTGGGCAGCTAGAGAAGTCAAGGGTTTACTGCTGTCCTTCCCCCTCTAGGGAAGGGGAGGAAAACAGCTAAACAAGAAACAAAAGGCCTGTTAAGTCACAAGAGAGATCAACTTATCAACGCAACAAATCAACTGCCATATCGGCACAACACGCTGGCAAGACATTAACGCTATTGAAGGATTGGTAAGATGTTAACGCTTTCGTGATGCATGCGCCCCTTCATTTTTCTTATGAACTCAATAAATGGTTATAAACAATTATTACTTCAAGTAGATTAATATTTTTAAAGACTATACTAGAAAGTTAGTAATTGCTGCTTTTAGTTGTAAAATAGATGGTGAAACATTCTATGGTTTACTTTTCAACTCAAGAAAAACAACAGTAAGGATCCTCAGGAGGTTGAATATTTCAACATAAGAAGGGGAGCCTTAGCACAATGGTATAATTGTCATGTAATCTTGAAATCACAGGTTCAAGGAGTAAAAACAACCTGTTGCAAAATATAAGGTAAGGCTGCGTACTATTGACCCTTTTAGTCCACTCCTTCCTTTGACCCTGCATAGGCGGAAGCTTCGTGCACTAGAACTACCATTTTCATGAGAATGTCAATAAAAGCCATTTAAGTACTTTATAATACATGACGTAGAGAACGTCGTACGTGAAGAAAGGACAAACAGAGCTACAATGCATATCTTCGTTAACGAGGAATCAAATGAACAGAACGATCAAAGTTCGACATCGTACATGCATGTAAGACGCCTGAAAACAATCACCCCCACAAACCTCATCTAGTTTTCCTCATCGTCACTAGATTTAAAGGTATGCTCCTTTTCATTAAACAATAAAACACCATTGCTGGCAACCTCTGCAATTGGTGCTTGCATTTCATCATTTGATGATGGTGATTCTCCATCGGAGTCTTCTTGGGTTACATGACTGCAGCTTTTTACCTCTGGATCAGAATCTGACTCATTATTCGGAGCAAAGGGATAGCTGTCAGAGGTCTGCTGGGCTGAACAGGTATAGTTCTTCCCCCTCCACACGACAATCTGCTCCTTCTCGAAAGTCACCAGGTCACAAGGAACCAAATCCTGCATCAACACCCAATCAGTCCTGAGTCTTACTTATCTGAATAATTTCAAATATGCCACAGAATAAAGATAACTCGTCAAATTGTTTACCTTTTCAGTTAAAACACAAAAACCTGTAAATCTTGCTCCATTAGCAGGTCAAAAATAAGAATCTTTGCAATGTGCCATTCTATATTTTACCATTGAGAGGGACTACAATCCCTACATTTTCAATATAAAGCCAAGGGCTAGTTAAGTGCATGTTTGGAAAACTTGTTTTTATTGTATTTTTTTCACATTAGAAAATCAGTTTAGTTTTCTGCTGTGAAACAGAAAGAATGCAGTCAGTTCTCTTATCTGGGACACCCCTTTTTGTAGAGGGAGATGGAGACAGAGGGGAAGGGATGGCCCAGTAGAAAGAGTGGTCTACATATTATCACCTAAAAACAATAAAAACAAGTTTCCCAAATACAGTTACTGTCAAAATCAGGGCACATGCAAAAGACAGAGAGTAGGAATCCTCGATTGTAAGACCCAAGGGTCCATAAATCCAACTCGTAACCATCAAGCTAGAGAGAGGTTAGTAGAACATGGGAATTTAGATGCCATTTCTCTCATAACAAATCCTTATATACTGTATTGTACAAACTGAATGACTTGAAGCAAAGGTTCAAGTCAAAATCTCACCCTGAGCTTAACACCTATTTTCTTGTAATCACTCCTTTCCAGGCCTTTGCAGTCAATACGGACCAGTTCATCAGTGAGAAAAGCATCTCGGACCATTGGAACAAGACTACCATAGAACCCATTCTTTGCTGCAATAATAGTTTCATGAATTAGAAGTGTAACAAACAGAAAACTAGAGGGTTGTGGCAGCAACATTACCAAGTTTAGTCAGTGCAGAAACCGCAAGCCCTCTCTTCCTCATTTCCTTTGTTTCTTCAATGGTAAGACCTTCAATAATTGTTTTGATCAACCTTGGATAAATAGGATCATGGGGTTTCCACAGCATCAGTGGAATCACAGGCCTTTTCTTGGGATTATAGTGTCTGCCTCTGTACAACACAAGAACTCCACCTTGTCTGTTGATAATCTGGCCACCAGTTTTCTCCTAATTACACATGTATAATTCAATCAAAATTTTCTGTAACAGTTTCTAGAAGGAGATGTTAGAGAGGATAACCTATAGCCAATTATAATGGGAAAAGGCAGGTAGGACGAAAAGAAGGAAGCTCTCTGACCCACCTGCCTGCTTGCCCAGGAAGCACACAGGTCATTGACCCAGCTACTTGCCTCCACAAGTTCATCCACCACCTTCAATATATGCATGTTTCTTATAATTGATAGCGAAGCTGTTTGAAGAATGGCTATCATAAACAAAACAGAGAAAGACGGCAGATAAAAACATTTTAAACAAGAAGAGAATAGCTCTATAACCATGTTTTCGTTGTTCGTAAATAATCTATGTGATCGGGACCATCATCCCATGTTTTTTTATGTTATGCTATAGTTTAGTTTTACTTTGGATATTTACTACTGAGGGTATTAGGTTTCTTAGTGTGTTGTGACTTAAGTAGGGGCAATTTTGTCTTCCCCCTAGAGTTGGGTTGGATGTCCCCTACTTAAGATCATTTTCTCTTTTGTGTATAGAGTTTTTGATGAATAATGAATGAAGATTTTATTAGACTTAGTGGATTCCCTCCTGTAGGCGTGAAGCGCGTTTGGTACAAGGCCGAGATATCATCTTTTCATCCTAATCTGTCAATCAATATTTCTTTCTACTTTGTCTTCAATTAGATGATTTTTGTGTTGAGTGTGGTTACATGACTGTGTAGGTAATAATTAATAATTGTTACCTTGCATTAAATTCCTAAAACCCTAGATTTAAAGCTTAATCAGGACAGTTCATTAACCAGAAGGACAATCTAGTTTGAAACTTCGATCTTACCTAATTGATAGAGAACTGGTAAGATCTGTAGATCCTGTAGTTCATTGTAGATTATTAATGCTTATCAAGGCTGTTTTTCTGCATGATAAAAATGCTAGTGGTAGTTTAATTCATGTTTTTCTTATTTAAATTAATTCCAATCTAATCTTAGCATATAGATAAGGACATTTTGCAAGCTGTCCTACATCACTCTGTTTAATTTACATAGCTACGGGAAAGAACACTAGCCATCAGTAACTTTATCCGTGGCTTTTCATCCCTTGCTGGCCCCATATTTTGAACCATTTTATACTATATTCATCAATTAGGGCCCAATAAATCATTGGAGGACCTTTAGAAAGTATTGACTAAACTGCTTCATACAAATATAATCAAATTGCCTCGCTTAACTATCAAAAACTGCAATAAGAAAGAGTACTGGAGGATTCAAATGAAGATGCCTATGGCTGAGAAAGAGTTGGAACAAGGTATCAACTGCCGCAACAACAAAGCATGCCATTCGAATTTCCACTAATGAAGCAAGTGGTATGGCATATGATCTATAAAATGAGTTTCAGAGCTGTAGATGTTCGGTCAATGCTGGTGGATAGTATCTTCTCATCTCCACCAGCAGCCAAAGCCACCACCAGTTTTCTCTTCCATCTTATCCACATCTGTAATGGACGATGGGTGTTCGCCTTCTTTAATTTGGTAAAAACTATATTTTGTTTACATATAAAAGTACATGTGAGCCCATTTCATGTTGATCCAATTCATCTGAAAGACAATATATATAGATAATGTTTCCACTATTGAGAATCTACAAGGTATTTTGAAGAGTGTTTTACAGGTCTTAACTCTTTCTTAACTAAGCCAAAATGCTCCTAATTGGATATCCCTCCATCTCTTTTTGATAGATGAATGATGAGATTTATTGTAAGAAAACTACTAACCCAGAGGTTCAAAGTGGGAAGAAACAAGCAAACAACAAAAGAAGTAAAAGGAAATTAGCCTATAGAGAGATAATTCATGCAAATTAATTATGTGCTTTGATGGATTTCAATTTTCTGGCCACCTTCAGTTATAACATATACTTCTTAGAATGTGACTTCTTTTTATAATCATCCAAACTACAACTTCTTTGATTATTTATCATATGCTTTAGACTTGAAAAAAGGCTTTGGGATATCTTTTCATGTTTCAAGTCAATTTCTTCCCGTAAATTTTAAGCAACTCTTGATCTATTTACCAGATCTTTCGACAGAAGCTGTGATGTTTTCATTATCTATGATAAATGTCCAGGATTGCATGTCCTTTTGATTGTTTTTTAGCCAAACATTAGCATTAGAGATTAACCAAGAAGGTATTGCCATCGCCCAGTTCATCATCATCATCATCATCAAGACCTTATCCCAATTAGGGGTCGGCCACATGAATCTTATTCCTCCATTCCACTCTATTACATACCATGGCTACATTTAGTCCCAAAGTTTTTAAATCTTTCCTCACCACTTCTATCCACGTTCTTTTAGGCCTTCCCCTTGCCCTTTTAGAACCTTCAACTTGTATTGCCTCACTCCTTCTAACTGGTGCCGTTGTTGGCCTCCTTTGAACATGTCCAAACCATCTAAGTCTAATCTCCCTCATCTTGTTACCTATTGGTGCTATCCCTAATTTCTTCTAATATTTTCATTTCTAATTCTATCATTTCTTATCTTACCACTCATCCATCTCAACATCCTCATTTCTGCGACACTCAGCCTATGAGTATGATGTTCCTTAACTGCCCAACACTCTGATCCATAGAGCATGGCCGGCCTTATAGCCATCCTATAGAATTTTCCCTTTATTTTGAGTAGCACCCGCCGATCACATAAAACACCCGATGCACATCTCCATTTGTTCCAACCTGCTTGGATTCTCTGGGTAACCTCCCTCTCAATCTCTCCACTCTCATGGATCAATGATCCTAAGTATCGGAAGTGGTCTCTCATGGGGACCTCTTGGTTATCAATCTTGACTGGTGCTCCACTCCTACTCTCCTTGCTAAAATTACATTCCATATATTCTGTCTTAGTTCGGCTAATTTTAAATCCTTTCGATTCTAATGCTTCTCTCCATAGCTCTAGCTTTATGTTGACACCCTCCCTTGTCTCATCAAGTAGGACTATATCGTCTACAAATAGCATGCACCAGGGAATCTCCTCATGCAAATGTTTTGTTAACTCATCCATAACTAATGTGAAAAGGTATGGACTCAATGCCGATCCTTGGTGCAATCTAACAGTGACAGGAAAATCACCAATCACGCCACTAGTGGTCTTAAAATTTGTTACTGCTCCCTCATACATATCTTTAATTATGTCTATATACCCCTGAGAAACCCCTTTAACACCCAACACCCTCCATATGAACTCTCTAGGGACTCTATCATAAGCTTTCTCTAAGTCAATAAAGACCATGTGTAGGTCTTTTCTTCTCTCCCTATATTTCTCTACTAATTGTCTTAGTGAGAAAATAGCTTCCATGGTAGACCTCCCAAGCATGAAACCAAACTGATTATCCGATACACTTGTTTCATGTCGTAGCCTCTTCTCAATCACTCTTTCAAAAAGTTTCATGGTGTGGCTCATAAGTTTGATCCCTCGATAATTAGTGCAGCTCTGAATGTCTCCTTTATTCTTATAGATTGGTACAATAGAGCTTTTCCTCCACTCATCAGGCATTTTCTTTGATTTTATAATCTTGTTAAACAACTTGGTCAACCAAACTACCCGAATATCTCCCATATGCTTCCAAACCTCTATTGGTATACCATCAGGCCCCATGGCCTTTCCTGATTTCATCTTTCTCAAGGCCTCTTTTACTTTAAGCATTCTAATCCTATGTTCATATCTATAATATCCAGTGTTATTTAGATTTATAGTATTTTCAATCCCTATATTCTCAAGGCCATTGTCATTTAACAATTTTTGGAAGTATATTTCCCCACCTTTGTTTGATCTCAGCATCTTTGACTAATACCCTTTGATCATCGCTTCTAATGCACCTAACATGCTCTAAGTCCTTACTCTTCTGTTCTCTCACTTTTGCAAGTTTAAACACATCTTTCTCACCTTCTCTTGTTCCTAGTCTATTATAGAGCTCATCATATGCTTTAAGTTTAGCCTCACTTACTATTCTCTTAGCAACGTTTTTAACATTCTTATATTGTTCATAGTTTTCATTATTTCTAATCTTCTGTCATGCTTTAAAATGCATTCATTTTTCTTTAATAGCTTTTTGCACTGTTTCATTCCACCACCATGTTTCCTTTGCTAATAGCCTTTTACCTTTAGATACTCTTAAGACATCTTTTGCCACTTTCTTAATGGACTCGGCCATATTAGTCCACATGGTATTTACTTCTGTTTCATAATTCCAATTTCCTTCTACCATCAACTTATTTTTGAATGAGGTTATTCTCTCCTTTTAAGTTCCACCACTTAGTTTTTTGATGTGTATTAAGTTCAGTTCTTTTACTCCATCTTTTAATATGAATATCCATAACCATTAACCTATGTTGTGAGGTTAAACTCTCATCGGATATCACCTTACAATCCTTACATATAGATCGTTCATTATTCCTAAGTAGAAAAAAGTCTATTTGGCTTTTATGAAGTCCACTTTTAAAGGTTATTAAGTGTTCATCCCTCTTCTTAAAGAGTGTATTTGCAATGGATAGGTTATATGACAAAGCAAAATCGAGGATATTCTTCCCCATCTCGTTTCGTTCACCTATACCATACCCTCCGTGTATTCTATCATATCCTTCCTTATCTTTTCCTACATGGCCATTTAAGTCTACTCCTATAACTATCCCCTCAGTATTGGGAATTTCTTGCATGACTCCCTCCATATCTTCCAAAAACTGTCTCTTAATTATATCTTGTAGCCCTACTTGTGGTGCATATGCACTTATAATATTTATAATCTGCTCTCCTAGAATCATTTTTATTATTATAATTCTATCACTGATTCTTTTAACGTCCACAACTTTATCCTTTAATTCCTTATCCACTAATATTCCTACGCCATTTTTATTATTTTCCTTTCCTACGTACCATAATTTATACCCATTTATTTCTCTAGCTTTAGCCCCTTTCCACTTGGTTTCTTGGATACAAGCGATGTTGACTCTCCTACGTTTTATCATGTCTACTAACTCCAAACTCTTACCTGTCAGTGTCCCTATATTCCATGTAGCGATGCGAATCTTATGTTTTGGAGATACCCTATTTACTATCGACTTTCTCGACGTCCATGGTATGAACCCATGTCCACTTTTCACTGCACCTGGGTTCTGATGTAGCGTGTCGCTTCCGAGGGGACGCTCTAGCAGCCCTTGCCCATTTTTCACTACACCCGGGATCCGATGTAGCGCGTCGCTTTTGGGAGAACACCCTAGCAACCCTTGCCTATTTTTCACCGCATCCGAGATCCGATGCAGCGCGTTGCTTATAGGGAACGCCCTAGCTTGAGCGAATTTCAGATTTTGATTCATGTCATGTTGGGGTTGTCATAGTTTTTAAAAGCTGAAGATGATTTTCATTAAAATCATCTTTAGCTTCACCCTTGCCGGCTGGCTACCTGACACAAGGGTGGCCATATTTTAAGAAGCTGAAGATGATTTTCATTTCTCCCTCACAAACTAATATACAAATGCATATTTATTTGTAAGAAAGAAATAATAGAATCATCTTCAACTTCCCTCTTGTTGGCTACCTGATACAAGGGTTGCCATCTTTTAAGAAGCTGGAGATGATTCTCATTTCTTCCTCACAAACTAATATACAAATGCATATTCATTTGTAAGAAAGAAATAATAAAATCATCTTCAACTTCCCCCTTGCCAGCTGGCACCTGACGCAAGACCCTCCTTTTTTATCCAGGCTTGGGACCGGCATTGGTGGAGTTTGCCATCACCCAGTTGAGTTCTTAATAATGAATATCTAGTTTTTTTCCTTACTAAAATTGAAGACTATCTTTTTTGTAATCTTCTTTTTATAAGTGAAAAAGGAATGTACATAAGTTTGAGGTAAACATTGGCCAACAGACAATGATAGGTCTTGTAACATCCATCTTGGCAAGAAAACCCATCATGGAGTTCACAGACCCAAAACATGACTAAGAGAATAATCTAAACCTATAACAATGTCCACAATCCCATGGATTAAGGTAACAGTCAAAGCCCGCACAAGAACCATCTGCCCACGAGACAACATTGAATGAGTTGCCATGAGAATAGGAAACTCTCCACGAGAAAGTTGTTCCCTTTCAATTCTGGTAGAGGTTCTCCTTTTTACAATTTGGGAAACTTAAATACTGATTTAAACCTAATCAATAACTAGCACAGCTTTTTTCTGAAGGGAATAAACTGGCACGGCTGCGACCTTCAACCAAAATGACGGCTAACTCTGTGCTTGATTAGCAAACAAAAGCAGTTCTGCAGCTTTCTTCCCTCAGTCAATTACCATAACAATAAGCAAACTAATCCCTCAAATGCAGAGCACAAGCCCTCCACTAATCAATTACTAAATAGCTTCAGTGGGAATCTCCATTCTTCCAAGGAATACAATGATGGTGAAAAAAATAGCTAGGGTGGTATTAATAGATATATTAAATGTACAATTTGAAAGAACCAAATGGAGAAATTTCTAACTGCCTTGAAAACCAAAAACCATGAATTGATTAAGCATGAGAGAGAGAGAGAGAGAAGTTTATATGAAAACTTAAACTTTCCTAGAAACAAAAGGAAAAAACTTAAGTTCAAAAACTACTTCACACACCCACCATTATTGTTATGATTAAGTGCTCCTCTTCAGTTTCACGTGGAACCCTAATCATCAAAGCATTTTACCGTGATCGTAATAATTTCAAAAGCCTCAAAGAGGGAGCAACATTTACAATCACAATCCCGCACATCCTCACTCTCATGGTGAAGAACAATGGTTTATCAATCATTTCGATCAAGTTATTACATAATTAAGTAGAAGTCCACATATGATCAGTCCCCGGTACACAAAGCTCCTGCGTATGTGGGGTCAGGGAAAGGGGCAGACCACAAAGGTCTATAGTACGCAGCCATACCTTGCATTTCTTCAAGAGGCTGTTTCTACACCTTAAACCCGTGACCTCAAGGTCACACAACGACAACTTTACCGTTGTGCCAAGGCTCCGCTTCTTATAGAAGTCCACATATGATCACAATATAAAATATATATCTTGTTTAGAGGTCCTAGATATCTTCACACAGAAATGAGTGACAGCAAGAAAAGAGAACAGGGCAGAAAAATACCTCGAGTTGTGTGCATACATTTTTCATATCAACAGTAGGCACACCAAGACATTTTATCCTAATAGCCTCAGCATGTTTCCAGTTATTGTGAATGTCATTCAACATGTTGTGAGTCAGACCATCTCTCCCTACATAAGTAGTCATAAAAACATTGTCTTAGCAAAAGAGAAACGAAAAGCATATGTTATTTGGTCTGTGTAGTTTTTGACTCAAGCAAACAGAAACAAGTGCTCAACAAATCATAGCCAAACATAAACTGCCTTGCATGACTTCATCAATTTTTAGATATATGACAAGATGCCAATTCTCAAACAGACTAAAAACAGCTGGCGATTAGTGGGTTGAGGAAGCCCCACATCATGTCATAGTCAAATTCATGTCATAGGATTTTCCAAAAGGTTTTATGCCAGCTGGCAATCTGATGCAACCCTCCTCTTTTATCTGGCCTCGAGCCCAGCTGCGAGATCTTAAAACCACACAAGAGGAGTTTGAGGAGGCCCTACAAGAAGTCAAATACGATGGTCCAGTTGAAACTGATGGACCAATATAAAGTGGTTTCATAAAATGCCGTCTAATTCAACCATTCTCCATTTTCCCCGTTCTTGAAAAACAAAGAAAATGAAGATAATATCCTCTGTTCAAACAAAGTGAAGGCAGAAACATAATCTACCCAGAAACTCTGATCTTTGTTCTTTTCTTTTTTCTGCCCACTAAAGGGAAATGCTACACTCAATCGTATTCTCGGTTCAAAATTCAATTGAACTTGTTTCTATTTCCAATTCATTATGTACTGAAATTAACTTAGCCCTAAGTTATTTTCAAATTGACCTGAACTTGTTCTCTTTTAAACTCACTTGACATTCCACCATCAGACTCAACCATATTCACTCAAATTAACTTAGCCCTACTTTCCATCAAAGTTCACTTAACACTTTACTTCTTCAAATCCCAATATAAATTTATACTAAAGAATCCAATCTTTCTTCCCAATGGACTTGTAATAAAGCGACCCAACATAAATCCACACTAAAATTCAATATTTCCATCCAAATTTACTTAACAGAAACATAATCCCCAGTAAGAATCCCATCTTTCTCCCAAATTCACTTAAAAAACAAAAATCCCAATTTAACCAACATATATCTACTTTAGAAATTCAATCTTTCCATCCAAATTCACTTACAACAATCATAATCAGCACTAAAATCCAATATTTACTCCATAGTTACTGCCAAAAAAAAAAAAAATTCCCGCCTTACCCAAATTCACTTGCCGTTTGTTCTTATGCCTATTACAACTTTCCACAAGAATCTTCCTTTCTGCAGGTGTAAGTGGGGACCCCAGATTCGCCTCCCTCTTTCTCCTCATCCTCTCGGCCAATTCCACTTCCGAGTTCCCATTCCCGTCTACAGATCTCACCGTGGGATCCACCGCCGGAGCACAAACTCCGGTCCATACCCGATCAAGCCGGCCAGGGCCAAATGGCGAGTATTTGGGCTCGCGGAGTCCGATGGGCCTAGTAGAAGAATTGCTCTCTGTGTAACTATATCTGAATTCGAAAGGTAGGTCTGAACGTAGGAGTTTCTGACCGGTTCGATCGAGTGACGATGGAGGGCGATATGGAGGCTTTTGTTTCTTTTTTTGGGGGGTCAAATTAGGATTAGGGTTAGGAACTAGCGGAGTATCTTTTGTGAAGGAAATTGGGGGCTTGAAGTCGTAGCGTTTGAGTTTAGAGGAATCAGGTAGAGACGAAGAGAAGAATCTAGGTGAGAGGAGGGTGAAAATGGAGTTTGATTTTCGGCGGGAAATGGATTTGAAGAACATGAGGAAGGAGAGGCGTGTGGTTTCAGAGTTGCAGAGATTGGAAGAAGGAGAGAGGAGTGTATACATGGAACAGACTATGCGCTTGCCATTTCTCATTTCACCGGGAAAAACATTTGCGGCCGTAATATCCTATGGGCTTTTGGTGTTTGGGCCCATTCAACCGCAATAAATGAACGGTTCAGATCGATCGTTGAAGAGGTGGTGTCCCACTTGTATCTCTGCAAAGGGTGAGGTGGGCCATCTCCATCAATGTGGCCACTTATACTCTTGGACTGGAAGGCTAGGCCCAATGTGGGTCCACGTCCCATTTCAGAAACCCAAACACACCCTGCTAGGTGGGGGACAACTTTGTTGTTCATTGATCTAAACCACTAATATCAAGTGGAGTTTATTTCTGTGAAAAATAAGGTGACTGCATAGGTACAAGAAAGTGTTCTAAAAATGCTTGATATTAAGATCATCCAAACATATTTGATTTTTCATGGGTTACCTACTTTTGGTATTCTCAACATGTTGAATGGCTTAGATCTAAAAAATATATTTGCCATGCATGAAAAAAGTGAGAGTGGGTACTCTTAAGCAAAGAATTAGAAAAAACCATGTTCTAAAGGAGACACCAAGTAGCCTGCAACTGAGACAGCTAATAGGAAAAATGAGAGAGAGAGAGAGAGAGAGAGAGAGAGAGAGAGAGAGAGAGAGAGAGAGAGAGAGAGAGAGAATATATTAAATGACACTTCCAGGATTCCTTAATGCAAGAAAGGTCAGAAGAGGAGCGAGCTGGAAATGGCAAAGGTTAGAGACAGATTTTAAGGATAAAACAAGTAACAGATTTATGCACATATTCGTTACGCGCAGTTCATAGAACAGCTTTATTTGTTAGTCTACAAAGGCAGTGCACAGGGAACTGGTTAATAGATTTGAGCGAGGTGCTTTCTTCTATGGCCAGCTGCTCTATTTGAGAGGTTAATAAAAGACGACATGACATAGAAAACTCATTCAGCAGTAGATGATTGAGTGGGGAATAAGAATATGACGACGCCTTCTATCTTTAGGATTGGATTGGAAGCTTTTGCGTTCATGAAAAAAGTTCAAGGAACTTCTGTTTGATTCCCCATATACATTAGACACCCAGCCGATATCTAGAATCCAAAACTGCTAGTTGATTGGATACTCAGCTTGACCAATGGAAGTTTGAAGCCATTGCACCACCAACTCATTGTTACACATTCTTGAGTACCCAACAAGGAGATAAAAAAGGCTCACTGTCACACACACTTATCAGGTAATTACCATAGTTTGATGCAGCGGGGGAACCAATTCAACCTGCACCCTTTTTGGGTGTGAAGCAGATGACCCTTCATGTTTCATTGGACATTCAAGTTCTTCAGCTCCTACGCAGAGAATCAATACCAAATCCCTTGCCAAAGCTCTAGTCTTCGCTCTCTCTGGTGCATCTCTCCATAACTCCATAGAAGCTAAACATGATTGTGATTCCCTGTGAAAGTCAAAGCATCTTCAGAAAGTGCAAGAAAAGAAAGTCGGTTACCACAATTTTCCATCCAAACCTGTCGGGGGAAGACAACCTCTCTATGCAGCCGGGCGGACTTCATACAGTGGACATATTTTCACAGTTAAAAACTAACGTCCGGGAGATTAGTAACATAATGGTCATCACAAATCTCATGCCAGTATTAAAAAAATGTTTAGCATCAGAAGATATACAATTGAGAGAAGCACCAAATCTTGTGGATATTCAGAAAGAAATGAACAAGATGCTAATGGTTGGAACAACAGCAAGGCAGAATGACTGCCAGAACAAAGGAAAATTTCAATTGTCGTTGGGCAGTGAAACCCTGAACTACATCAGCAGAAAGATTTGTTGAGCACTAAGATAAGGAGGTGCATTGTGTAGGGACATTAGTATTTAACAGAAAAATCCATCTATTAACAGGAAAGCTTGTCATTATTGCTGGAATACACTACATTACATCACTGGTAGCCATATTGATGACTGACAGTGCATCAAATGTTGTTACATATTTACAAGTGCACTGGCTTTCACGTGTACCACACTGACGAAAGTGAGATTGCGAAAAACTCAAAAGCAATTTAATTCCTGCTGAGTACAATATTCAGTATTCAATATCCTTGTCCTAGATCTTTCCTTCCCAACAGCTGACAGGCCTGAGGCAGGACTGACCATCTTCCATTGCAACCAAGCATGTTCTTATTCTGGCCCAATCAAAGTACGGGAACCCAGGTTGGATGACCTGATTTGTTGTTAGCAGACTTAGTGACTTGTCACCATCATAAATGTTGCTGCAAGTACGACAAAAGCATGTGGTTATGTGCATAGCTCGTGCAGATACCATCAACAATTCCAACTCTTTAAAAGAAAAAATAAAAGCTTCAATTTGTGCAACAAAATTGGAGGACAAAACAACTCCATATGTTACCAGTAAAAGGCATCGTCCTCTCCATTTCAGAGCAAATATTGGTTTTAGATGATATATTTGCAATCTGTAGAATAATAAGGTTTTTATTTTGTTGCCATTCCTAGAATCCTAATCATTTATCTGGAATTCTGTACCTGCACATCATTGGTGATTCAAGAAAGGGAAGCGGCGAAATGGTCATTGAACAAAGAGGTGGGCTAACGAAGTCAAATTGAAAGACAAGTGGCAAGTTATGGAATGGCCAGAAATGTGAACCTGAGGAAAAAGAAGATGAAACTCCTGCTAATGCTAGAAAAATAAGCCATGCAACACTGGTAACCAGGTGCTTTATTAACAGAGTAGTATCACTAGCTAAAAGCAATTCTCATGTATTAACCTACGTAGTTGAAGGCATAACTAGTCCCTAGGTGAAAAAAGTGTAGGCCTGCAACTTGACATTTGGTAGGCGGACTAGTCGGGCCTTGCCTACTGTGCCCCCAACTCCAGGGGCACCATAAGTGAAATAAAATCATCATTTTCATTTTTTTCTTTCCTCTTCTTCTTCTTCTTCTTCCCAGCTTCCCTTTCTTCTTCTTATGACAGTACTCATCTTCCATCATCAATTGAAGCCTGGTCAAAGTAACTGAGGTAAGAATCTAATGCTTTTTGGTTGGTCTTTTTGTTATTATCAATTTTCTGTAAAAATAAGCATAAAAACAGTACTGTTTTTTCAATTTTCATGTATAATGCTTCATTTTTTGCTGAAATCTCAATTTATCGACACTCTAAAGCTAAAAAAGAGAAGTTCATTTCATTCTTTCCATCTATTTTCATATATTTAGTATATTATGCATGTTTTTGTATTTTCTTTACCAAAAATGTAAAATACATCAGTAATTTGTATTTTTAGGGTTTATTTATTTATCAAATCTCCATATTGTCACCATTATAATACTAAAAACGACTGAACCATGGACTCAGCCAATTTTTTTTGTGCATGTCTTTTTTTGTCATTTTTCCCTAAAAATAGTAGGGTTTCTTTTAGCAAATGTGTAAATGTCACCATTATAATGCTAAAAACAACCAATTCATGGATTCCTTTGAACTTCTAGAAAGGGTTAAATTTTTTTGTAATTCTTGGGATTTATTTTGACTTTTTCTTTTTGTAATTTTTTTAATTAATTAATTTTGGGCCTTGTGAACCAGTCACGGGACTAGAAGTCGCACCCCTTGTGCCTGGGTGCACCTTGCGCATATGACTACATAGGTATTAACACTGGAGTACAGTCCACTATCATCTTTACTCTATCGGTTAATGAAAATGCATCATATACTGTTTCTATAGACACAAGAACTATGGGATTTGAGATATTTGTTCAACTCAAGAAAAGCAGGAAGTAACCTCAAAAGCGCCTTGATTTCTGCTGTGGAGGATATCCAGTATTTGGCATTCCTGTCCCTGGATCTTTCCTTCTCAACTGTTTCAAAAGATAATGTGAAAACCAATGGTTCAAGAAGGAACTCAACTAAACTTTGACTAAGAAACTTTCAGAGTATGAAGGACCATACCTGCTGCTGATGGGCTTGAGCTGGAGCACCTCTCTGCAATGGCATGCCGCCAGGATTGAGACCACCCATTCCTGCCTGCGAAGCAAGGCTAAAAGCTGTCATGCCTGCACCAGGCATTCTTTGCATGGCAACTAAGGGCACTTGCCTAGCGAGAGGTCTGGTAGTCACAACAGAAGCAGCAGCAGCAGTCCCAGAAACTGCATTTCCAGATGATACCTAACCACAAAAATCATCCAAGATACGCACAAAATAAGTGGACAAGGAGAACTGCAAAACATTATTGGTACAGAAGGAAAGTAGTGTCAACTGCCTAAAAGGAAGCCGGTTGATTACGAACATGAGCAATGCACATAAAAGGAATAGTTCACTCTGTGCTCACCATGAGGCTCAGTACAATTATGTTTGTCACTCAATAGAACTGTTTCATATCTGTAAGTTGAAATATGGATCTTGGAAACAAATCCAATCATATTATCAAAAATTTCCAACTACCTACGCCTCCATATCACTGCCTGGATCAGGTTAAAAGTCAAAACCACTGACTTTATCTTCAAAATTATTGGCTCATTAAGAATGCCCCTTGCTCACAAAAATTTGACAGACAGCAAAAGAATTTGTTAACAAGTAATAAATATAAGCAAATACAAACTACCCACTTTACAAGTCCACTGTTAAGCAGAAACATGCACGCTGACGCATGTGGACATGTGTCTAAATGTATTTGCAACAAGCTGTGACTCCTAATAACCAGTCCCTCTAAATCTAATTACAGACCCACGAGGAAGTGTTTGACTATATTGGACAAGTAGCATACTGTCTTATAACAAGATTATGCTTAAGAACAAACTATTTATTTACAGAAACAAAGTCAAGAATGTGGCAACTGCCAAGTCCATTAGTAAAAAGCTGCATAGCTAACAAAGATAATTAGCAGAGATGAAATTTCATCAATGTCAAGTCTACTTGTAAGCAAATAAGATATTTCAATCTGATACAGTACCGGTTGAGAAGGTTGGACACTGGTTGTTCCTTCGAAATCTGTACTGGTATCCACTGGACGGGCAGGATAATTGATGGCTTTCTCTCCTTGGCATGGTACCAGTGCACTGACAATTCATGCGACTCTCACTTAGTCAAATAAGGAAACTATTGAAGAATCTATGCTTCATACACCATGATACCCAATTGGAGAACATTGTAATGTCACACAAGTATATGGTAGTGAAAAGGATTCAATTCATTTAAGTAATGGTCACGAAAAGATTCATTCATTACCCAAGGTGATCACAACAACTATTGGAAACTTTTCTAATGACCAAAAAGTTATTCAATTCAAATAGAGACTCACTTCCTTCCTGGGAGAGGATCAATCCGGAAATACCTGAAAGCAGAGAGGCAAAAATGGTTAGTGGGAGATATTAATATGACCAGAACTCCGACATGTTTACAATTGCCAAACTTCCAAATTATCCAGTTGGAAGTTCATATCACGAAATTCATAAGCAGATAAGCGAATCATTTTCCATCCCAAAATGTCTTACATAAATGTCAAATTTTACAGTCACTGACTCAATGAACTGACAAGCAGATATATGGAGCAGCTTTTTCTGCTAAAATATAGAATGAGATTGCTCCATCTGAATAAGTATTCAAAGTCAAGATAGGTGAAAAAATGACAAACATGAACTAGCATCTTTTTCCTTCTTAAAATATAGAATGTGATTAAATGCCAAAGAAGCCATGTGGTCCCCACATGTTTATTTTACAAGCAGCAGACAGGAATTAATCGATGTCCTTTTTGTTCCATCAAATAAGAAATCATCATCAAAGTCAAGATTCATGCAACAATGCCAAACATGAACTAGTTCTTCGGTAAGCAACACCGTCAAAGTGTTGCAAACTATGCCTGGAATATCCAAGAAAGCAACATGATTGATATGTCATTTCTTATTTCAAGCAACACCATGGACAAGAAAACTAAAGAATAGGATAATAAACATACTCGTGTTCTAGTGCTTGCGCTGCAGTTATACGTTTGCGAGGGTCATATCTGCAGGAAACAAACATAAAAAATCACTAACTGATCTAACAAGGTATATCATTAGCTAGATAACAGGAAATACATAATCAGACTCAAATATTAAAAACAAATTTAGAAAAAAGCTTTACAATAACAGATAAATTTAATAAATCTGGTAATAAAACAGGCTATTAGAGGCAATATATCATGTCAGGTAAGCTTCTTGAAATATGAGAACATAGTAATGGCAAAGGTAATGGCCAAATGAAGCTTTTCCATAAGCAAAGAACTGCTAGAAGAAAGACTCAAAGAGAGATAGGATGGGAGAAGAGAACCATAAGAAAAGCAAAAGAAGAATGGTAGGAAGAGTGCCCCAACCAAACAAGAATTGCATCAGCCCAGAAGCATCTTCAGAAATGAAAACCAGATAAACCAGAAAAGCACAAAGATGGTGTACAATTAAGAATTTGTTAATTTCAATCTGCAACAGAGCCAGCATATCGACTTATAAAGAAGTGAGGAAAAAAAGAAGAGCCCAGAATTTCCACAGGAAGCCTGAAGGTAAAAGCCACCACATCATTCATCTAATTCCTGATGAGATAACAAACTTATTTAACCAAAAGCATCAGCCATCAAGTTGTCCTCGTGTGACCTTGAGGTCACAGGTTCGAGGCATGGAAACAGCCTCTTGCCAAATGCAAGGTAAGGCTGTGTACTATAGACCCTTGTGGTGGGCCCCTTCCCCGGACCCCACATGTGGGAGCTTCGTGCAGCGGGCTGCCTTTTATCAGTCATCAAGTTGTTTGAGTAGATCTGTTTGCATGTCAATAATCTAAGAATCCATTACCATAAACAATTTATATATGATTCTTCAGTGGACCTTGCATGTACACCAATATAAAGGATGCGTGATGCAGAATATCTAGCTTATGAACATCTCAATTGATTTTCATAAACATATAGCAGGGAGCTTGAGCCGCTTAGCTCAATTTCACATTGATTCCACAATGTTAAAAGCATTTGTAGACCAAAATGGAAAAGATGTAGCAGTGTCATTAACTTAGAAAGTCTTACATACTCCAGCATCTTTGAGAGAAGATCATATGCAGGACTTTTCTGAGAGAGATGAACAACACTGTAGAGACCAGGATTATCGCTGTTAGAAGCACACATAGAAAACAGAATATCTTATTAGTACTTCAACAATGGCATGAAAAGAGTGATAAAGTAAATAAAGGATAAGAATGACATCAAGATTCACTAAATTTCACCAATATAGAACTTCGTTTATTCTTTCTGTTTCATTTTTTTCAGTTTTGTTAGCTTTTTGACAATACCAAGTAAGACTTTGATATCTATTGTGAGATGGAAAAGAATAGAACTGACTACTTATGCCCTTGGATATGTTGCTGATCTGACTGCCAGTGCGGAAGATTCACAAGTGTAGGCCACTTTTCTTGCGTAGGATGCCCTACAGTAAGGATATCTCATAACATGGTGCAGTAAAGAAACCTCAACAAAGGAAAGTAGGCCAAGGATAGCTGTCTTACCTAAGACCTTAAATATCTTGTCTAGTTGGTCAAGCTGCAAGAATTACTACGTATAATTAAAGGACGCCCATTAGAAAAAATATAAATACATAAATAAATTACATCTTGATAGAAAAATGACATAGACTGGCAAAGCTACAGTTATAGCTGAAACTACACTAGTACCTGAAAAGGATTGGGTGTGGCTTTAACTTCTACCCCTTGAAATAGTGGCTTTAAAGTTAGTAGCTCAGCAAAAATGCATCCAACAGCCCACATATCTAATACAAATTAAGGAGGCAAGACACTCAGAGGAAAAATTCACTAATCAGTATTGACAGTTAAAATAGGAAACCGATGGAGGAACTAATTTCCCACCAAAAAAAAATGGATTTGTCTAACAGGATACCAACAGCACTTGTGTAATGCTTGGCACCAAGCAGTAGCTCCGGTGCACGATACCAAATAGTCACCACAACCTGTCAGTAAAGTGTGCCATATATCAGCTCTCAAGTCAAGCAAAACTCCACATAGTGAAGACAAGCTAATGACAAGCAAGTGTGAAATACATTGGCACATGAACTATGCAGCCTCTGTTAATTACTCCATAAATCTGTTGAAGGGCTAGTTGATGCTTCCATAAATGGGCTGAACTCTCCTCAATAATATCCGTAAGAGTCCAAACCAATGCAAGAGGCAATAAAATAAAGTGCTGAGCCCATACAATATCATAAGGAATGAAAAGGTTTTATTTTGGTGTTAATTGGAACAAGAAAACAAGACTACTGCTACTCGCACACAAAAACTGCATTTGGGCCTTTTGTGAAGAAATTCCTCCTAGAAGATATTACTACCCATGATACAAATCACCAATTTAAGCTTTTTATCAAAAAAATATCAACATAAACTCGTCATGACACTGAAATATGAAGAACAAACAACAACAAGCTACTCTAAAGTAAAGAGAATAGTATACTATACTCCATTTTCAGATAAAGGCTTCAAGGGAGCTTGATATATTCTGGCGAGTCCAAAATCAGCAATTTTTACAACTCCCTGTTCATCTCCCTCACCCATAACCTGTCGACAGAACGTTTAAAGAACCATGCAGATATGCCAAGATATTTGAAGTATAATCTAAACTAATCAGACAATCTAAAACAGGTGCAGCAAGATGCAAGATCCATACCAAGATGTTAGAAGGCTTCAGATCTCGATGTATAATCCAATTACTGCAACCGAGAACTCCCAACAGGTTAAATTTGAGCTACTAAGCTATATTGTCGATGTAGTAAATGCAAAATGACAATACTAATGATGTTACCCAATATCAAATTTGGTAGGATACTTATACATATGCAAACACAAACAGCAAGCTCAGACTGAATACCAGAATGGAACATCTGAAGTGTTTACCTGTGAAGATAGTTCAGCCCATTTAGTAGCTGCCAGAGCAATGATTTAACTGTGTACTGATTAATGGGCTGACTGACCTTTTCTCTGTGATGCCTGATAATTTCCTGAAACAAAGAAACATGAACTTGTAGCCAGAAAGAGCATTTATCTGAACTTCTTCTCTTTATATCAATGTAACAAGCAGTAAAAGTCAGCAATTTAACAGAATTTTGTTACAAACCAAAGAAATAAGCACGCCTTCAGATGAACTAATTAACTCCCATATGGCACTTACATAAGGAATGGACGGCCTTGAACTGATACTAATAATGAAGACAATATCATGAACAATGTCCAAAAATGATGCTTCTAGTGGGGTACAATGCCTAATAAGCAATTGACACCACTGTAATATTTTAAGGTATCAATTTGTTAGTTAAAAACATGGTCATACAGATAATCTAATCCTCTAAGTCACACTACAGACTGCAGAATTTGAGAATAGACAGAGAGGAAACAGAGAAATTAATGTCAATTCTCAGTAGGAGGACAGTTATTGCATGAAAAATTCTAGAACGCTAGTTTCCTGAACCAGATTTTGGCGGTAGGAGTACAGGCTTAGAGTCTTCAGAAAGCAAAGTTAAAGATGCACTTTTCCATGAAACCACATGGATGATCCTCTTCTTTCCAGGATGCAAAGATGGCAAAGGAAGGTGCAGAAGCTGTATGTTGATGCTTGAGAGACAAAAGCGCCCTCATGAGGGAGGCTTGCGGTTTCAGACAGGTTCCCAGGTTTTTGTCTGCCCAAATCAAGTAATCAACTAATGTATCCAAAAAGCAAGCAAATAAATTTTCATCCCAAGAGTTGGTTGGAATACATAATTGCTGTTGCACATGGCCACATAGTTCCCATTGAAGATTACTTAGAAACCGTTCCTTCTCTCCAAAGGATTTTAGCTGAGAAGAAAGGTTGGAATTAATGATCTAGTACATGCAAGTATTGTAAGTAACCACCAAGTAACTTCATATAACAAGAAAGCCCAGCAGTGATACAGAAAAAATAAAATTGTTTTAGTGCAAATCTTTCTAAAGAGACCTGTATCCCAGTGGTTTGAACAGGATTAAAAAAGGTGTTAAAAAGCTTTAAGGATGCACTAGATATTAGTTGGAAAAACATCTACCTCACAGCTACTTGCCCAGATTTAGCTTCTGATTTTGGAAGCAGTAAAAGCACATAAGCTTGGACAATATACTTTTCATGGGTAATGACTCAGATACCATCTCTTCTCCCCAACAGTTATTTTGAGGGGAAAGTTTAATATTAGAAATCTAGGACATTTAAGTATTTTATTGGGTTAGCAGTTTCCTCATAACATCGCTTGATTTTGAGTCTTCATATTATAAAAGAAGCGCACTCCAGATATTTAAGAAGAGCAACACAAATTAAGAGCAAAGCCTTTCAAGACACCTACATAAATCAACTGTCACAGGGATCCTGATGTAGAAATTGTTTAAAGGCTAATCTTCAATTACTCTTCCAAATTTGGATTTAGCTTTTCAAGCAGTGATTTAACACACGCCATAACTGAGTTCCTCATCTTGGACAGATGAAGAGAACTTTGAAACATTTCTAGTCTAACAAGAACTGGGAGTTCTGTTGCAGAAATCATGATCATAACCTTCAGTTCTAATTTCTCAGACACTGACTGTGCTAAATCTCATTAACATGGGAGATCTACTACAAGCTACTCTGCCTTGAATGATGGTAATCATGTGAAATTGATAAGCAAAAAAGCAGCTCATGCCTGCCGCATCTAGTCTAATAGCAAGATACCCGCAACAACTCCCTGAAGTACTACAGATTTCAAGTGTGCACCGGAGCTGATTATTCACAATTGTAGGTTGACTCAATACATACTTGCACTGGCAAGATCTGGCGCAGTACAGATCCCAAATATGAGAGTTTCATTAAATATGCAGCATCAGTCCCATATTGGCTCCTAATATCAATGGTTGAGTGTATTGGTCAATACAGGTCAATAGTTAAAGTTATCCATTCACATTCACATAAATAAGCTTAACCTCATTTCTCACATACTCTGCCATTTACAGAGGGGTTTGCTTGATCCAGAGAGGTATTACCTAAAATCAACAATGATTTACTAGAACAACGACCAAATGAAGACCAAATGATTAAAGTATTCCTGATACTGGGGATTTTTCTATCTGCAGTAAGTCCCTTTAAATCAATAGATTGATGCTGGATTGGTAACGTTAGGGGATCTTTCCATTAGAGGTTATAACTGTTAGATCCCAATTTCTTCATAATTCCTTTATGCATTTTTCATATATCAGAAACAAGCACGATTTTAGATGTGCGTGAAAAGATCTAAGGTTACTTGCTTCCACTTTTACAGACTCCATTCATTTCGTTATCCTTTTTTATTGAGTTCTTCTTTAATGTAATCCCATCTCGTGATGATACTTCTGCCCCATATTGATTTTTCCACTGTCAGGACTGTCAGTTATTATCTGAGAATATTCATATGTGTCTGTTTGACCCTTCCTTAGCTCAACGAATAGTCCTACACTCGTGCTGATAGTAGCCAGACCCTGTCTAACAGAGACAAACAGGTTACTTGCTACTTACAATACATTAAAAAAGGAGTTAAATTCTTTTCAGAAAAGATATTGCCAACTGCTTCAAAAGCACTTGACTTCTTCAGTGAAGAACATCTTATAGTAGAGACATGGAATTTGGATTATTGCAAGATAAGAACACATGACTTGTCGTTATGTTTTCAGAGAACATCAAAGAATAATAAGCCAAGAAAGCACGTCAATGAACTAAACAAAGGACCAGTCAGTAAACGAAAGGAAACACGGTTGAAACAATTCTTCTTAAAATAGGAAGGCTTCAAACCCATTAAGTGAGGGATGCAGGTCTACAATGCCTAAGGGTAAGTGAAGTAGTCAAAAGCCACTTCATTTAAGCCAAAGTAGAAATTTTGCAGTGAACACCCAGATTTAATGCCAAGGTGTATCTTTCTGCTCTTATTAGTCAGTCCTAGGCAATAAAATAATCAGAAATTACAGATGAGATACATGAAATGAGAGCTCCAAGAATGGCAGGACTTGAAGCAATGGACTTTGAAAAAAAAAAATCAGAACATAAATAAAGACATTTGAAAATAATTAATGTGCACCTATAGCTGTATTGATAACTGGTATCACAGCAAACTATTTTCCCAAAACTGACAGTAAAAGAGAAAGTCTACCGACTATCAACTTGAGCAAGCAAAGTAAAGAAACACGAATTTTAGAGAGGAATAAGACCATTAGCACCAACTAAAGGCCTTCTAGCACAGTGGTGCAAGCAGGAGCCTCTCCTGGCTGATCAGGGTTCGAGGCTGCTCATGGGTGCATGTGTTCAACATTGAAGAATAAAAAACAAAACAAGACCATTAGCACATCATGCAATGCAAATGGCTGACCAGCAGATTCTCCCTTTGATCACCAGATCCTTCCTATTTACTCTAGTTTTAACTGGGGACTCCACCTTGACAGTAGCCTATTTGTGAACATGTTGAGACCACGATTCTAGTGGAAGGTAACGTATACATGCGCTGTGAGCCTCTGAGGGAAATCGTCTCTTTGGGAATGGCACTTAATCATACCTATGGTGAATTCTACAATAAATCCTTTTACATAGTATCAATGTATTTAGAATCTGTAAATTTATACAGGCTGATAGGTTTGGTGATCTATACTGTCATTCTTTTGGGCCACATATAGGTCATGCAGCAAAAATCTCCTCTGTTGGATGATCCCAGGGCTGTTATCTGGTGTTGTACAATGGAGGGCTAAAAGAAGAGAGCCTTGGCGCAACAGTAGAGTTGTCATTATGTGACATTGAGGTCACAGGTTCGAAGTGTGGAAACAGCCTATTGCAAAAAAGCAAGGTAAGGCTGCATACTGTAGACCCTTATGGTCCGCCCCTTTCCTGGACCCTGCAAGCTTCATGTACCGGGCTGCCCTTTTTTAGAATAGAGGGCTATAAGCATAGACAAGGATGGGAAGAATATCTTGACTCCAAAGAATTAAGATCATCATATGGTGAAAAACATTGGGTCATTGTCCATCCAAGACGCAGCATAAACAATGAATGGTTTGAATATCAAAGCAGCTAAAGTGCACTTTTACTCTTCTAGTTGCTTGTAAGGCCTTCAGAATGCACATACAGACACCATAATAGGCTTAATTGCAGCCGTGAAGCCATTAATAGGCTTACAGATGTTTTAATTGCAGCAGTGAAGCCAGCACCATTCGCTTGAAATAAATCACAAGCACCCAAAGGATCTAAACAAGTAACAACCGCATATATGATCTAATGGTAAGCACCATAACAGTTTAAGTCAAGCTGGTTATCTGGATGAGCCTTTTAGTTCTTCAATAATCTGGTATAAAGCTAAAGCCAAGCAATATTAACCATGCTATTTCATGAACCTTCATGCTGATCTCATTTATTTCCATTCAAGTGATGTCATGCAGGACTATACTGGACAAGTCTTTCTCCAAGCTTCATCATACAGTACCACATAATAAATACAAAGAATATGCATGTTGATTTTCTTTTAAAGAAAAAAAGAAAAGCGAAGAAGGCAAAATGGATCTCAATTACTAGATGCTATTGCCAAAAACCAGATATCGCTGAAATTTAATGAATCCAGCACAGCAGTAGAACAGTAGGGAAGTACGCATACAAGGAACAGTTAACTCACATAAAGGTCATGCTCGGCATAGTCAAATGCTAGATAGAGTGACATATCAGCATGATTGATGTGTACATTCACAAGTTTGACAACATTTTCATGAGAAATTTCTCGCAGCAACTGCACATTCAGCAACATTACAGAAAGTATGAGAACTAAAGAAACATCTCAGGAAATGACAGACAATAGCAAATGCACAAAACTTTGAGTAACTAAAAGGATTATTGTTAGAAAGCAATAGATTATAACAAAAAACTATGATGAACAAAGACGATTATTCTTAGAAAGTAACAGGCTATAAACTTACAACAAAATCAAATAATACAATGGTTTAACAATTTCTAGCAAGAAGTACAACTAAATTGCAATCTTTGACTTCTTGTATTGTGACGTACACGGTTGATCCTGATTTATGTGCATTTTACAACATAAAACATTGTATATTCTAGTTTGGGTATCCAGAAAATGAAGATTATCAACAAAGAAGAAAAACTCCATTTATATATTCCAAGAATGCAAAATGCTAAAGGACCTCTAACTCAGAAATGATATACAGCTGAAAAACTGATAACACTAGACACTCCAAATTACAATTATTATTTCTTGGGCTAAGAATGAATCTAGCAGCACCTTAGAGATTCCATTCATTTCTAAGTGAGATCAGGATTCTACCTCTCATAGTCCTCTCCATCTTGTGCATATCCCTAGAAGTGCAAATGAACTAATGGATCCTTTGCAAAGAAGTGGCCCTTCAGTCATCTGTAGTAATATAGGCCAATGTCTGCCCCCAATGCATTCTTCGCTTTTGTCTAATATATTTCTTATTATCCAAAGAAAAAATTAGAATCACATGATACCACTAAGATGAAACCCTAACTGTGCATTTCTCACACTATGGATTTTAGCTCTTGGGACAATACTTTCTGCAAGCAATTGCTCTTAGCATGCAATTTATCAGAATGATACCAACAGGCCCTCCATTGTCTTTAACTAGTTGACAATATTTAAATCTACTACTAATGACACTGTGATCTCAGGAATGCTACAGTAGAAAAAACATTTCTTAAATGCATGATGTAGAACCATCCATGTAACTTGGAACTTCTGATAGTTTCTTCTCAAGCACTTGTCATAGAAAATGAAGGTTCTAATTTGCAACTTCTTGAAGCACTGAAATCCCAGAGCTCCACCAAGAAGTACATAAAAATGAGGTCCAAATACTGAAAGCATCAGAAACCTTGTTTTAAGCTCCCAATATATGTTTACATAAAAACTGGACTCTTAGAGCCAGGCAAGAAAAAAAAATCCAGAACCGAAGCCCTCTACTTGGCATGCCTGTTAATTTTTTAGCAGAAATTTCAAGCAGCATTTCACTTCTAGATACCAAATATCAAGCCCATTGGGTATTTCTTGCTTATGTTTTTGAGTTGAAAATTACAGCCACCGATTTTATTTTAATCTTTTCAAGGACCCAAAACAAGTGATTAGGATATTCAAATCCATTGATTTTTTGTGGTGACCATTTTTAGGTAAATTGAACAAGATGAGGAGCTTAGATCTTCCAAACATATCATGATGCATAAAAGCCAACTATATTTTCTAATAAAAAAAAATAAAAGAATGTTAGAGCTTGCATCTCAACTATATTTTCTTACTGACCCCTAAGCCATGCAATTGGTGACATAATCGCTTCCGTGATGGATGTCTATAGGATCAAATTCAATTGCTTCTTTGCAAAAGCCAACAATCACATCAAGAGATCACTCTAGCATTCAGCAGTCCCTACTTTTGAAGGCTGCTTATCTTGACATTCCAACATGTCATTTCAATGCATGTAAGATAATTCCATCTGAAATTAATTTCAAACGAGACTGCAAAGGTGGAACCAATGCATGGCTTGCATGGCATTCTCATTTTTCTGTGGAAATCAGAGTACGATGTCAACCATTTTATTAGGAATTAAAAGTCAAATTTGTTTGGCTGACAAATTAATGTAGACTATATCTAACAAGATAAGGTGGCAATTTCAATAGCTAATACATAGAAGTTCAAACATAAAATTACATGTAAATTGTTTTATATTTAGTGTTTAAAAGCTGGTAGCCTGTCTAAATGCAAGAAATCAGGTTAGTGGGGAACCAGTTGTTACTTATTTTGATGGCCATACTTTGACAGAAATCTAGGACAGCCAGAACAGGACCCTAAGAAAGGTTTGAAGTCACCATGACCAATAAAACTAGAGATTCCATTTACCTGAAATCAGTTTAGCAGATGCTAGCAAAGGGATTGAATACCACAGAAGCTTCAGTACTATTACTTTCAAAGGACCCCCTTTATTTCCAAATTGCCCCAAAGACATTAAGAACTAAGCTGAGCAGAATAAGCACCATCCACAACTTTGTTGATCTGAGACATGTAATATAACAACTAAAAGAAAAAGTTCAAAATCTGATCATCCCTAAAATGCTCAACAAAAGCCAGTTGCAGTTCCAACCATAATGATCATCAGTTGGAGACATGTACTTCTCTGGCAATAGGAATCTCATTCCACTTTCTAAAAGAAGTCCTACGTCACACTCTCAGAAGTGCACCTCACAAGTATCCAACGCACCAACATGAAGTTATGCTTTGCAAAGAAGAAAATTATCCCTCTCCTAAGATGAAAATGTTGTCTACCATGGAAGAATTCTCACAACTTCAGCAAGACCCAATATAAATTAAACCCTAAAAGACCACCATCCACACTAGAGAAGCAAAATAGCAATGAACAAAGGCGTGCTTTCAATTTCACCAACTTGCAAGGGTGTAACTACTTCACCAACAACAACTCTTTCCACTTGTGACTTTCAGCCAACAGAAGCTTTAGATTCTAGAGACAACATAAAACTTCCATATCCTCACCAAAAATTCATCATCCACTATCAAATATCTGAAAAACAGAATAAAGTATTAGTTCAAATGCTTTATAGATGGTAGAAAGGAATAGAACTCGAGACGACGCATCAACTATAGCTCCCTGTTTAATTTAGCTCTTCACCAATGAAAGCTATTCAGCATTCTTCTAGCACAAGGGCTGCTCCAAGCCCCATGAGAAACATCACAGTCAACTTTGAATATATTTCTCAAAATTTGTCCTAAAGCAAAGGAGCTGATACTTCTACTTCATTTCCTATGCACCACCGCCATGAACAGTTTATGCAAAGTAAATCTGATTAGTTCATTTTACTCCACCATCATTTTCCCCCTTTCTTTTCTCCCACAACCAACTACTCTCTTTGACTTGCTGCAGGGATCAGCAACCTTAACAAATGCAGGGAGATGGACCCCCTCTCTGCATCTCCCACTACCATTCTCACTCTTTGCCACTGTCATACATATCTGATATTTGAAAGGAACATCCATGAGAGAAACTGGTTAGTTGAGCAGCCAGTGTCCTTGAATTCATACTGTTACAGGGGAAATGCAGCTAATCTTCTCTGAATTGTTTTTAATTCTAAGAAATATCACCTACTTAGTAAAGCTTTCACTTAATCTTGAGAAACCCCAACTACTTGTCAGAGAAGGGACCAACTTTCTTTCAGGTCCTAACAATTATTTGAAGGCACAAAGATCAAGCCAATATGTTACTTAACATCATCATTTTCTATTAAACCAACCTCTAGACAAATAAAAGCTGCTTCCAGGGTACCATTCACCTTTATAGTCAAATCATGAGGCTCTTGGCTTATAAAAAATAGAACTTCAGTTAGAAAAGTGGGTATCGGCGTTACATATTGTACATTACCTCAATTAGGATACCCAAAAAATTGAACATCCTGCAAGACAGTGTTCTAGTTGCTTGGTAAGAAGAGATATGCTCAGTTCTGTTTAATCCAGCCAGAACCCAAAACAACACCAGCAATATAATTCCAGCAAAGAATTGCTTAGAAATGATTCTGTGTCTCTTAAAATTGCAAAACAAATAGGAACCAGTTTATGTTCAAATAACAAAGAACTATAAACACGACCTTAATTGATGAGAAGTTGCTATTACAACTACAAATAGGGCTGTCTCAAGCCAAAAAATACCCAAAAAGGAAACTGAAATTCAAGATAGAGATTCAGAAATGAAACAAATAAACCAAAGAGAATGAAGAGGAAAAAAGACAAATTAGGATTTTAGAAAAAAGGTACCATGATTTCCCTGATGGCGGTTGGGGAGACGCCATCACCATCTTTGGACTGCTTGAATTTCTTGATGGCGATACACTTGCCCTTGTTGGCCTGTAGCTTGCTCCGAGCAAGAAAAACGAGGCCGTAGGTCCCCTCACCGATCTTTCCAATGAGATCGTACTGCTGCAACCATGCCGGCCGGTTAGGATTGTTGTTATTCCGGCCGGTGTTGCTGTTATTTCCACCGTCACCCATTTTCTCCTCGTTTTCACATGGATCGATGGCCCGCCAATACAGAAACCCCTTAGAACTTCGGCAATTTTTGGTCTCTCTCGACTCGGGAGTCTTTAGACAAATATAGAATGCATGGGCATATTTTCATTTGGAGAATAAGAGCATGCAAAATTACATGTGGGACCTACTCCTTTTGTGATCCAAGCCGCCTATCTGATAGTACATGTTATGAATGAAGTGCCACGCAACAAAAAACAGTGGGACGATCCAAATGTGAGGCCCTCTTATGCAAAAATCAGGACTTGCAAGGGCGAGTTCTTTTTAGCATTTTCTTTGATAAATGCATTTCACGAGTGCACTTGCTTGCTCGTGCAAGAAGTACATTTTTGGGTCCACATAATTAGAGTTATAATCCACGAACTCTTTAATCTGAGTGTTAATTTCAACTATTTAATGCAGGTGTAAAGTGCAAGCGACATATGATTAGTTGAAAAAAAGTCACAAGTAGTCATTTCCTCTTATTTTTTTGCTTTTAACTTTTTTCCAACCAATAACATGTCACATGTACTTTATACCTACATTAAATAACTAAGATTAACAGCCCTCGTATATAAGGGCACGAAGCCCTACCTATGCATGAAGGGAAGGGGTGGACCACATGCGCCTAAAGTACACAGCCTTACCTTGCATTTTGCAAGAGGTTGTTTCCATGCCTTGAACCTGTGACTTTAAGGTCACACGACGACAACTTTTATCGTTGCGCCAAGGCTCTCCTTCTAACAACCCTCATATATTTATTTATTTATTTATTTAGAGCGGTAATTTCAGCAAGGAGTTGTAGGTGTAAAGTGAAGGTGATGACTAATTGACTAGGAAAAGGTTTCTAACTGCTATCTACTCTTTTCAACCAATCAAATGTCATTTGCTCCTTACACCTATATTAAGAGAAAGAGAACTAAAATACTCCTAAAATGTTTAGTAAACTATAATATTCCTAAGGGCAAATTAGTTAATTTGTATAACTGCATTATGCGATGGGCAAAAATTAGTGCATTGTTTAGGGGCATTCCATGGTATTACAACAAATTGATTTCTTTTTTCCTTTTTCTTTTCTTAAATGATCAGTGGATTAGAAGTTAGAATCCACGTACGATTGGTTGTACAACGCCATAGTTTGCATTATTGCATTTATACGCAGTCATAGAGTACGATATAATCAAAATTAACTTAAACTTATTTGCTCGTAATATTTTGAGAGATGTACATCTGAACTTTATTGTGCCTCCTGAGTATTCGTGATGAAGGCAGAAATTGCTTCTAAACCATGAGATTTTGATCTGGGACTCCATTTCTCTCTATCATTTTCTCTTCCATCTTTCTTCTCTCTTCTTTTTGTTACAATTTCACTTCTTAAAAACTGTTGTCACTTTGAAATGGTTTTATGTGTAGATACCTAATTTGCCCTGTGATGCTGGCCGACATATAATTTAGATGGATTGATTTTATTATATAGTGGTTGAAGAGGGGCCTTGGTGCAACAGTAAAAGTTGGCGTCACATAACCTTGAGGTCACGAGTTTAAAACGTTGAAATAGCCTATTGCAAAAATACAAAGTAAGACTGCGTGCTATAGACTCTTGTGATCCACTCTTTTCCCAGACACTACAAAGGCGGGAGTTACGTGCACTAGGACTGTCCTTATTATTGATTTTATTATATAGTGGCACATATTTTAGTCCACGAGCATTTCATGGGTGTTTCCACATTGTTACAATATGAGAAAATAAAGAATAGCAATTGGATCGAATTGTTAGTTCCCACCCTTATAGGTGATTGGGACCCCATTGCTCTTACTTCTCTTATGACCCATGCATCATTATCTATGCATGTATATGAATACCTTTTTACATAGTCAAGGTATCATCATTTATTTAAACTCTTTCTCTAATTGCCCATGAGCCCGTTACTTGTCTTCATGCTTAGCAACATGGAACTCATTATTGTGGGACTCATAGAAAACTCTCATAAGTTTTCTGTCTCTAACGCCAACTTTGTCTAGTAATTATTAGCCCATTTACCCCTTCTTAATACACAATCAAGGCCATACAATCTATGTAGAATCTTGGCCTTATGACATCATCAATTGTACTTGATTTCATATATGGGCCCAGAGTAATCAAAATATTTCATTAGGAAAACTGACTATTATCCTGTGGGCCTGCTATATATCATAATTAATTTATAGGCCGTGCAACTTGTGTAGATGCCCAAACCGATCATGAATATTGTATAGATATGTTTTGCATATGGGCCCAACCTAGTGAGCACTACATCACATGTAGTCTTCCTTGGTAGTTTAGGTGGCTCCATAACCATTTGGAAGTTATAATTACTTGGATAAATCGTATTGAATCTTGACCTTAAGTTTCTTGAGGCCTTTGACTAAAAATATGGGCATTTTCTCATTCCGAAGGGACAAACAAATGACAGTATCAAGAGACCAAACTCTAAAGATAAGAACTCTCCCTTCTCCAAATCTCAAAATGAGAGACTTACTATTTTCTTCTCCTTCTTAAGAGTTATGTTTGGGCCAAATCATATGGATGGGATGCCGTCTCCCCCCCCCCCCCCCCCCCACCCCACTCTTATCCAAAACTCAATAATGAGGTTGTCTGTTTGAGTTCAAAACTTGAAAGATAAAACCAAACCATCTCTCTCTCTCCGCCCTTAAAAGAGGTATTCCCACAAAAGAGTTAAGAGGCTAAAGAGCATTGTTCATGTAAAGGTTTAGAATATATATTTTTCTAGGATCATTCATCTCTGTGCACTCCTATAGACATCAATGACAGTCACATATTGACATATTGGCCTGGAAAATGATATCAAAAAGATCATCTTGGATGGAGACATTCTCCTTAAAAAAGGGCAGCCAAGTACACAAAACTCCTGCATATGTGGGTTTCGGAAAGGGGCAGACGACAAAGGGTCTATAGTACATACCCTTATCTTGCATTTTCACATGAGGCCATTTCTACACCTTGAACACATGACACTAAATCACACAGCAACAACTCTACCATTGCGCTAAAGCTCCCCCTCTACAAGTCATTTTAAATAAGGACGTGAGACAAATTACAAGTGTAATAAATTCAATGGTGCAAAATTATTTTCAGTCACCTTCCTTGTCAGACCCACTCGAGGCCTGTTTGGCTTATTTTAATGAGTTTAATGAGGATGCATTAGTAGAGGAAGTTAATGCCCTCCTTGATTCTGTGCCTCCTATGGATATAGATAAATGAAAACCTCATTTAGAGGAACTTCCATTGAGTGAATCCACTCTCTTCCCATCATCAGTAGAACCCTTTGCAGAGCCTAAAATTATAATTGAGCCTTGTAACATAGACTATGTACCTGATTGGGACCTATAGCCTTTATTTGAACAACCATTATATAATAATTTAGGTCCATCTGAAATCTTGCATGTGCCAATAGCACAGGAATAGAAAGAGTTTAGTGATATACTAGCGCTATATCAACCAACTCTAAGGTACACATTAAAAGATAATCAGGAATTAAGCCAGACCATATCTCTACCTCTAGAAATATAAGAACAAACTTTTTGGGAAGGACATATTCAGTTTATACCCCAATTTTAGGACAATGTAAGGGAAAAGGAGAACCATCCATCTCCATTTAGTTCAATAGAATTCAAATTCATGGTAGTCCACATTGTTACAAAGATTACACCACCTAAATTTTTAAGGTGGAGGAAATTTATTCACTATCATGGAATTTTGAAGATGAGAGATCATCAGAGTAGTCTCACTCAATTTACAATCATGGTAGTCGAATGTCTTATAATGCTAGGGTAGAGGATTGACTATCCCGAGATTTTGAAGTGGCGTGAGGGATGAGGAGGAGCTGGGTAAGGCAAAGGAAGAGGATTGGAGGAGGAACAAAGGTGGAGTGGTTAACTTTGGCCAGTGATGGGTCTGGGCAATGAGGGAGAGATAGAGGGCAAGAGGAGAAGGAGTGCAGTCTGGCCTGGTTTTCTTATGCTGTGAAAGAGAGGGGAAACCAACAGTATGTAGAGACGGTCTAAAGCAGTGAAGAACAGGGAGTTTGAGAGAGATGGAGGGAGAAGTAAGGGAACCGTGGGAGAGAAGAAGGGAGAGAAATAGGGGTGCAATCTACTTAGTGCAGTGAATAGGGAGATAGAGAGGGAGAAAAGGAAGTGGATTTGGGAGGATAGGAAGAATAAGAAAACAGCAAGTCAAAGAAAGAGGATGGTGATGGGGAGTGAAAAAGAAAAGGAAAGCATGAGATGTGAGTGGTGCAGCTTGCAGATGAAGGTGAGGAGGAGAAAGAGAGACGGGGGTGGTGTAAAGAGAAATAGAATGTGAGTGAGAAGGGAGAGAGAGTGTGGAGAGGAGAATAGAAAAGGAAAGGGGGGTGGTTTGCATCCACTAAGTTCCAGCCCAAGGGTGAGAAGAGAAGAGGGATTGGAGAGAGAGGAGGAAGGAGAGATAGAAGGAAAAAAATAGGAGGGAGTCTCCCTCCTATGTCCAGCACTAAATAAGAAGTCAAGAGAGGGAAAAGAGAGAATCTAGGGGTGATGGGTTTATTTCTTCTGATCATATATTCACTTTCCTTTAAAGGGAAGAGTCCTTTTTACTTTGGAAACTTTTCCACCTCAGCAGCTTTCCTTCTCCATGCTTTCCTTCAATAATTCATTCTATCTGCACCATTATTTTTTAATGTGTAATCTGCACTTTTGATCTGAGCCATCCAAGCCACTTTTGGTTGACTTGCAAAATAAAACACTAAATTAGCATCATTTGAACTATACATTAATCATTTAATAAGCTTTGATGATCATCTAACTGTTAATTTTGACAAATTAATGATTGGATGGTCAATTGGAGCTAAATTCAAAATCAAGTTAAAAATTATAAATTTGATTGATTAGATGATCTAATTGAATGATAAATTAGGGGTATTTTGACCAAAATTGAATACTTAACCGTGTGTTTAAAGAAAATTGATCCCATCAATCCTTAAATTTGGCTAATTACATGAATTATTAGAGTATTACCTTTAAAGCTTTAAAAGTTCATTGAATCTGATATATTATAGGAAACCTAGAAAATGATTTTGGCCATCATTGTTGTTAACCAAGAGACATAAAGCCTACCCAAAAAGTATTTTTACCACTAGTTAGCCAACTTGAGCCTTTTATATTAAGCCTTTCCTTTTGTTACCCAATTTAACCTTCACCCCTATTAACCCAATATAAATTATCCATTACCCATTTTATTTGAAAAATAAGTTAGAGATGAATGAAAAAATACCTTTTTGTTACAACGAAAGCAGAAAAGTGAATATCAAGAAAAGAAAAATTCATCAAAGAGATTCTAAATAAAAAAAAAGAAGTTTGAAGAATGCAAAGAAAAGTGAAAAAAGAGATATTCACTTAAGCAAGGTAAAGAAGAATTGTTAACTTTAGAAGACCTCTACTTATTTTGGAAGAAACTTTGAATATCCTTATACCTTTTCTTTGGTACCTTGTCCTGAGCCTACGTTTCATCCCAATTAAAGACCTATTGATTCTAGGAAAAAGATAGTCTTTATGGGAAATTGAATGAATAGGATTTAAAGAGCAGTACTTCTAAATGTTCAAAGGTAATTGCATCCATTCTAAAGGGATCAAAACAAATTCCATATTAACTCCCAGTCCTTCATGAATATATGTGAGATCATTATGCTTTTATTAATTTTGCTCAAATATTTCAAAAGAGATATGATTTGAACCCTCTATCTAAGAGATTTTATTTCTGAGCATATGTCTATTAGTGAGGATTGAGGTCAAAACATATTTCAGATGGAGTTCAATAGTTAGAAGTCTACATGGAGATAAAGATTATATTATATGTAGACTGTATACACATACACTTACTCTGAGATCTGAGCTCAAATGAAACATTTTTAGCATATATGTAGGGTTTTGAATTCTTCATTCACTTTTATTAATTTGCTAAAGTTGATAGATTTATTGAAGATAATTCTCTAAGAAAAAAAAGAAAGTGGAATTAACCTTTTTTTTTAAAAAAAAATTTGAAAATTGATTTTTCGCATGTTTTGTTGGGGACCAGCAAAATGCTAGTTGGGGTGTATGTTAAGTGTTCAATTTTGGTCAAAATACCCCTAATTTATTATTCAATTAGATCATCTAGGCCATCAATTTTGAGATTTTACATAAAATATTTTATTTTAGCTCTAATTGGTCATCCAACCGTGGAATTGCAAAATTTAACGGTCAGATGATCATCAGAGCTAATCAGAGAAGTAATGAACAGTTTAGATGATTCTAACTAGGTCTTGTGCATTATAAATCAATCAAGTCAAATTGGATGATCCAGATCAAGGATGAGGAAGCTTCCTGGAAAAAGAGCAAATTGAAGATAATTAAGACATTAATTGCAAAAATCTGGATAATGGAGAGAAATGGGAGGTGGAATCAAACACAAACACTCTTGAAGAATCAAAACAAATTTGCAGAGTTTTGGCAAAGTTGGGCTACTGGTGGACCCCACTCGCTCTTCATCTCTCTACTCTCTCTCGTTCACGTCTCTCTCTTATTCCTCTCTTTTTCTCTCTTATGTCTCTTTCTCTCCTTCACCACCTTCGATCACCTTAGAGAAAGGAGACCTCTCCCACGCTCCTCCTCTCTTCTACTCTCTCCTTCTCCTTCCATGCTCTCTTCTTTTCCTTTGGCTGAACCGGAGGTAGACCCCCAACCTTCACCCACACTCGCTGCACGACTCCCTCTCTTTCTCTTTCACTCTCTCTCCCTTGCTCCTCCCTCTCTCTTTCACCTTCTCCACCGTAGGATCCAACTCCCTCTTCTCTATCTCTATCTCTCTCTGTCTCTGTCTCTGTCTCTCTCTTAGACCCTTTGTTTCTCGCTTCTTTTTGCTTCCCCACTCCTCCTCTCTCATTCTTACTCTTTAGCCCTCTCCGGCCAGCCTCCTTGATCTGCACCCTCTCCAATTTCCTCCCCTGCTTCATTGCCCAACATAGCCCAGTTCAACCTCTCTGCTTCTCTCTCTCTCTCTCTCTCTCTCTCTCTCCCTCTCTCTCTCTCTCTCTCTCTCTCTCTCTCTCTCTCTCTCTCTCTCTCTCTCTCTCTCTCTCTCTCTCTCTCTCTCTCTCTCTCTCTCTCTCTCGTTCGCCTTGTGCACCGGGGCCAGACATCCTCTTTTCCCCCTTCTCTCCTTCTCTCATCTCCCCATCTCTCTCTCTCATTCCCGCATCTCCTTCTTCTTCTCTGCATTCTCCATCCCATCACAAGCTAATGCTCCACCTTCCTCTCACTTGACCCTTCTCTTTCACACACCTTATTCTTCTCTACCAGCCACCTGATCCAATCGCCTCTGCTCTCATCTCGAGCAACACCCAGATCTCTCGTCACCGGCCTTGCAAGACAATCCCATCTTCACCGGTTGGCCTAGAGAAAGAAACCTGACTCAGGTTTCTCAGACTACACTTTCTCCCCCTCCTTTCTTATCCATTCTCCTCCTCCTCTAGCTCATCCTCATTGTCGGGCTTCATCTGGTTTTTTGTTTAAAACCAAAAATCTAGAAAATTTCCAAATTTGCCCTTCCTAAAAAAAATTAAAATCTCATTTTTATTCCTATTTTGTCTTTTCCTCTAATCCTGGTTTCCTTTATCCAGGTTCTATTATCTGAGTTTAGCTTTATTCTGACAGTAATCTAAGAACAGAGTTATCCAAACTCAATCAATGACTCAACCCTTAGGTAATGTTAGAGGAGATCAAGGCCCCACACTCATTATGAATGAGGACCCACCACTTATAATAGATGAAGAGCATCAACTTCCACCAAGGAGGAATAATCATCCACCCATCCCAAGGAACTAGAGAAGAAATGGAAATGTAGAGTGGGACCAACATAGTGACCATAAGGATAACAATTTTTATTAAAACCCTCATGGTAGAACACAAAAGGATTACCTTCAGCCAACTCGTACAAGTACACCATCTTGTGTCATTCTACCTCAGATTGTAGATACCATAGAGCTGAACATGGGAGATCGTGAAAGTCCTTACCTACATCTAAAATAATTCGACGAGGTGTGTTCTACACATCGCACACAGAATGTCGAGTTAGATATAGTCAAGTTGAAACTATTTCCTTTCTCTTTGAAGGAAAAAGCTAAGATGTGGTTTAAGGCGCTACCAGCAGGTTCAATACGAACTTGGCTGGACATGATAAGGGAGTTCTTAAAAAAGTTCTTCCCGACTCATAAAACTAATACTCCTCATCGAAAGATCATGAACTTCACCTAGAATGACAAATAGACCTTCTATCAATACTGAGAAAGATTCAAGGATTTGTTGTTGACATGTCCACATCATGGATACGAGCCCTGGCTCATTATCAGTTTCTTTTATGAAGGACTCAACTCTAATGTACGTCAGTTTGTGGAAATGATGTGTAATGGTAATTTCCTAAACAAACAACCAGAATAGGCACAAGAGTACTTAGAATGGTTAGCTGAGAGCACTCACACCTAAGCAAATTTAGAAAAAGTTGATCATTCAGATAGGACAAAGCCCACCACATCTTCTAAGGGAGGTATCTATGCCTTAAATGAAAAAGATGACATCAATGTAAAGATAACTTCCCTTACTAGAAAGATAGAGGCAATAGAAATGAGAAAAATTGCCTCAAAGAAGGTCGAACAAGCTTGTGGTATTTGTGAAAGTACTACACACCTTACTTAGGAATGTCTAACAATCCCAACATTTCAAGATGTGCTTCATGAACAGGCAAATGCCTTGAATTCTTATAAACAACCTTTTCCCCTTATTATGAAACATACAATCCCAATTGGAGAAATCACCCCAACTTCAGTTGGAGAAATGGACCCACTACCAATGTTTCACACCAACCTCACCAACAAAACCAAGGACTCCTTGCCCTACCATACCAAACTCATCAACCTCCTGCTCCTAGACCTTATGTGCCCCATTCAAAAGACCTAGGGAGGATAATCAAACCTTCCAAAACTAAGAGAGAAAGATTTCTCAATTAGAAGCTCAATTGAGACAAACCAACTAGTCTATGGATGAAATAAAAAATATGATGAGTCAGATGATTCAAAACATGGAAAAAAGAAAAGTTTCTAGCTCAACCATAAGCAAATCCTAAGAGAGTGCATGCGGTTAGCACTAATGTCTCTGAAGCATCACCCAGTTCTACCATAGAACATACTAAGGTTGTCACCATTCTTAGGAGTGGTAAAAGAATTGAGAAGGATGAGCCGCAAAAGATTGAACAGGTAGAAAAATCCATTAAGGTTACAGAAAATTCTAAATAAAAGGACCCTACCTCACCTGTTGACCCATATCCTATCCTCGCTCCATTTCCTCAAAGGTTGCATCAAGCTTCAAAGTCTGCCTCCAACGATGAGATCTTAAAGATTTTCAAGCAAGTCAAGATCAACATACTGATCTTAAATGCAATAAAATAGATCCCATCATATGTCAAATTCTTAAAAGACTTATGCCCATCAAAAGAAAACTCAATGTGCAAAAGAAGGCATTTTTTACTAAACAAGTGAGTTCTATTCTTCAACATCATACACCATCAAAATACAAGGATCTCTTACTTGCATTATTGGCAACCATAAGATCAATCAAGCTTTGCTTAATCTGGGATCTAATGTGAACCTATTACCATACTTGGTATATGAACAGTTAGGTTTGGGAAAATTGAAACCTACTTCTACTACACTCCAACCAGTTGATCGATCTATGAAAATATCAAGAGGAGTAATAGAAGATGTGCTTGTCCAGGTGGAACAATTTTGCTTTCTCGTAAATTTTCCAGTCCTGGATACACAACCTGTGGTGAATGAGAAGAATGAGATACCGGTCATCTTAGGATGCCCATTCTTGGCCATGTCCAATGCCTTAATCAATTGTAGAAATGGTGTCATGAAATTGTCTTTTAGGAATATGACATTAGAGCTTAATATATTCAACATTTGTAATCAACTTGGTTAACCTAATGAAGACTTGCACAATATTGACATGATAAATACAATTGTACAAGTTCACTTTCAGTCATCTTCCTTAGTAGACCCACTTGAGGCCTGTGTGGCCCATTTTAATGAATTTGATGAGAATGCATTAATAGAGGAAGTTAATGCCCTCCTTGATTTTGTTCCTTCAATAGATACAGAAAAATGGAAACCTCAATTTGAGGACTTTCTACAGAAGGAGTCCACTCCCATTCCATCATCAGTAGAACATCCTAAGCTTGAATTAAAATCTCTACCATTAGATTTAAAATATACCTATTTAAGAGAAAAAGAGACCTTTCTTATAATAATTTCCTCATAATTAGAAGCATCTTAGGAGGAAAAGTTAATAGACACCTTAAAAGAACACAAAGGTACTATAGGATGCACCATAGCTGATATAAAGGGCATTAATCCTTTAATATGCACTCGTAGGATATATTTAGAGGATGAAGCTAAACAATGTCATCAAATGCAAAGAAGGTTAAATCCTAATATGAAAGATGTGGTTAGAGTAGAAGTCCTAAAGTTGCTTCATATGGAAATCATCTATCCCATAAGTGATAGCAAATGGGTAAGTCCTACTCATGTGGTTCTAAAGAAGTTTGGAGTAACAGTAATAACTAACGCCAATAATGAATTTATCCTCACTAAAGTTACCATTGGTTGGCGCATATGTATCGACTATAGAAAGTTGAATACTATTACAATGAAGGACCATTTTCTTTTGCCTTTTGTGGATCAAATATTAGAAAGGGTTGCAGGACATCAGTATTATTGTTTCTTAGATGGTTATTCAAGGTATAATCAAATAGAAATTGCACTCGAAGATTAGGAAAAGACCACATTTACATGTCCCTTTGGTACTTTTACTTACAAAAGAATACCATTTAGATTATGTAATGCTCCTAACACATTTCAACATTGTATGTTGAGTATCTTTAGTGATATGGTAGAGAGAATATTAGAGGTGTTCATGGACGACTTTTCTATTTTTGGTGAATCATTTTATATATGTCTTGAAAACTTAAGCAAAGTCTTAACTCATTGTAAAGAAAAGAACCTAGTGCTTAATTGGGAAAAATGTCATTTCATGGTTCCTAAAGGAATTGTCTTAAGCCACATAGTATCATCCAAAGGTATAGAGGTAGATAGAGCTAAAGTTGACCTAATTAGTAATATTTTGATACCAAAATTTGTTAATGATGTTCGCTCTTTCCTAGATCATGTAGGATTCTATAGGAGGTTCATCAAAGATTTTAGTACAACATCAAGACCATTATGTCACCTCCTCACAAATGATACCCCTTTTAAGTGGATTGAGGATTGTCAAGCTTTTATAAAGCTGAAAGACAAGTTGACCACTGCACCTATCATGCAGCCACTTAACTGGAGTCTACCCTTTGAGATCATGTGTGATGCTAGTGACTATGCTATAGGAGCGGTGCTAGGATAGAGGAAAAAGAAGAAGCCACACATCATCGACTATGCCAGTAGTACCCTAAATAGCACCCAAATGAACTATTTCAATATGGTGAAAGAACTCTTAGCAGTTGTCTTCGCATTGGACAAATTCAGGTCTTACTTAGTTGGATCTAAAATAGTTATATTCACTGACCATTCGGCCCTTAAGTATCTTCTTTCTAAGAAGGATGCCAAGCCTAGACTAATTAGATGGATTCTTTTACTCCAAGAATTCGACATTGATATAAAAGATAAAAAGGGAGTAGAGAATATTGTAGCTAACCATTTATCTTGCCTAATCTTAGCAGAACCTTTGAATTAGTTTCCAATTAAAGATACTTTCCCTGATGAGCAACTTTTTCATGTTTCCCATCCTCCCTAGTTTGCTGATATTGCAAATTATTTAGTCACAGGGAAGATTCCCGAACATTGGACTAAATAAAAAAGCAAAAATTCTTTTTCAATGTTAAGCACTACTTCTGAGACGATCCATATCTATTTAAGTACTGCCCAGATCAAATCATTAGGAGATGTGTCCTTGAATTAGAACAACATAGTGTCATCTCATTTTGCCACTCAGAAGCATGTGGTGGACATTTTTCTGCCCATAAAACAACTGCAAAAATTTTGCAGTGTGGTTTATATTGGTCGTCGTTGTTCAAGGATACACATGTGTTCTGTAAATCTTGTGAGCAATGTCAAAAGTTAGCAGGAATAAACTGTACAAATATAATGCCTTTAAACCCTATCCTTGTTATAGAAGTTTTTGATTGTTGGGGTATAAACTTCATGGGGCCATTCCCACCTTCTTTTGTCTACAATTAATCTTATTGGCTGTAGGTTATGTTTCAAAATTGATTGAGGCTATCCCATGTAGGCAAAATAATCACAAAATAGTTCTTAAATTCTTCAGAGAAAATATTTTCTATAGATTTGGGGCACCTCGAGCCATTATAAGTGATAATAATACACACTTTTACAATAAATCATTTGAAGCACTTATAAAAAAAATATAATATTACACATAAAGTTGCAACAACATATTACCCACAAATAAGTGGACAAGTAGAAGTGTCTAATTGGGCCATAAAACAAATTCTTCAAAAAACTGTTAATCTAGATCGTAAAGATTGGTCTCTTCGACTAACCGATGCGCTTTGGGCTTATAAGACTGCACATTGCACCCCGATTAGTATGTCACCTTATCGTATTGTGTACAGTAAGGCTTGTCATTTGCCTGTAAAATTGGAACATAGAGCCTACTGGGCAATAAAGACCTTTAATTTCAATATGGATAAAGTAGGCTCACATAGAAAACTCCAACTTAATGAGTTGGAAGAGATTAGGCAAGAAACTTATGAGAGTAATAGGATATATAAAGAAAAGGTAAAAGTTTTCCATGATAAAAACATAATGAGGAAATCCTTTACTCCAAGCCAAAAGGTCATACTTTATAATTCTAAGCTTCACCTATTTCCAAGTAAGCTTAGATCTCAATGGACTGGTCCATATATAGTAAAAGAAGTTTTTTCATATGGGACCGTCGAGATTGAAGATACTAGGATTGGTCATACTTTCAAAGTCAATGGCCAACGTTTAAAGCCTTTCTTAGAATATGTAAATCCAAAAGTTGAGTCCACAACTTTGGAAGATCTTGTTTATCAGGATGGAGTGGATTTGATCCCTCTGTACCATTACTTGTATTTTTCTTTTTGTTTTCTATATCAACCATATTCATTTTAGGTCCTACATTTTAAACATTGAAGACAATGTTTCTTTTAGGTTTGGGGGTGTAGAATTTTAGCAAATTCTAAATTTTTTAGGTTTTTATGTGATTTTCTTGATTTTTAAAAAAAAAAAACATCAAACAAACAAATTTTAAGTTAATTCCTACACTGTGACAACTTTGGCTTATTAATGGACCTTAACATGATTAATTCATCTTTTCACTCATTTTCTAAGAGATTCCATGAAAGCTAAGTCTCAGATCACATTTGTACATGTAGTTGTATATAGATAGTCTAAATTGATGAGTAGCTATGACTTAGAAATCCTGAAGACGTTCAGTGGAGACTTATAACTTAAGTGAGATTTAGAGCTGTTCATTCTTTCTGAGAGGTTATAAATTTTTCTAATTTTCTTTAGCGTGCTTGTTAAGTGTTCAATTTTAGTCAAAATACCCCTAATTTAGTGTTCAATTAGAGCATCTAGGCCATTAATTTCAAGATTTTATATAAAATATTTCATTATAGCTTTAATTGGCCATCAACCATTAAATTGAAAGATTTAGTGGTCAGATGATCATTAAATCTAATAAGAGGAATACTGAACGGTTCAGATGATTCTAATTAGGTCCTGTGTATTGCAGATTAATAGACTCAAGCGTGGACGCTTCAGATCGAATCAAGGATATCAAATGAGGATGATGAAGATTCATAGAAAGAAAGGACTTTAAAGAGTCCTAGGATAGGACAAAGTTGAAGCCAGAGTTCTAGCAAGACCAGGAAGCTAATGGACCTCACTCACTCTCTCTCTCTCTCTCTCTCTCTCTCTCTCTCTCTCTCTCTCTCTCTCTCTCTCTCTCTCTCTCTCTCTCTCGCATTTTCTTCTTGAACCTCTCTCTCCTCTCTACAAGGAACGTTTTTTTTCCCTTCTCTTGGGAGGTTGGGCTGACTTTCTCCCTCTCTCTCTCTCACCGTGCTCCCTTCTCCATTTCACAACTCCCGTCCTCTTTTTCCCTCACTTCCTCTTCCCTTCTTCTTTCCACTCTCTCCTCTCTATTTTTTTCTCCCTCTTCCTCTTTGGTAGGGCCAGCCGAAGATAGGTGCGTGACACACCTAGCTGGCTGGCATCATCTCCTCTCCCACGATCCTTTTCTCCTCCATCTCCTATCTTCCTTTTCTTATCTCTATCTCATTCTATCACCACATTCTCTCTCTTTATCTCTCCCTCACCTCTGCATTCTTCTCTTACTCATGCTATTCTTCACTCCAACCCAACTCCCAGAAAAGGCAGTCCCCACTTCTCTTTCCTTTCCCATCTCTATCTTCTTCTACATCTCTACTCTCTACTCTCTCCTCTTTTCAACGCCTTCTACCCCCCAGCCTTTAGTCTAGCACCGCACGGACCGGAGAAGAAAACCCGAGACAGGTTTTCCTCCATTTTTTCCATTTCCTTCCTCCTCTCTTTCCCCTCTTCTTCTCCGACTAGTTTCTCTCCCTCTGCTTCCTTTCCACGCACAGGCTGTCCTAGGGAGAGAAAACCCAGATTGGGTTTTCCCTCTTCTCTTCTCCCCTTCTTCTCCTCCTTCTTTCTTTCCTCTTCCCTTCTCCCTTCTTCCCCTTTCTTTTCTCCTCTTCTTCCCCACCTTTTCACCTGGTTTTTCGTTAAAAACCAGAAACCCTGAAGAATTCCAAGTCTGCCCATGCAGATCTGAGGAATTACACCTCTATCCTTTGTCTGAAATACCATTTGTGTCCTCAGTTTAATGCCATATGAATCCTTAATTTAATACCAACTGTGTCCCTGTGCTATTTTGATTTTAACTTATCCATATTCTGATTATCCAGGGATAGGCTTATCCAAGACGGGTTTTTTAGTTTTATTTTGAATAAATAATTGTGTAAATTGCAACAATTGAATAAATATGGATTTTAGTTTATTCTTAGTTTAATTCTAGTATAGTCTTTGTTTTTACTCTTTTATTAATTGAATTTTATTTAAAACTCCACCATTTTAAATCAAGTCTCCGTGGGATTGACTCGTACTTGCATAAGCTACACTACAATAGCCCCGTGCACTTACGGTTAAATAATCAACAAGTTTTTGGCACCGTTACCGGGGACTTGCATGGAGTTTTTATAAAATTTAATTAAAATTCAAAAAAGTCAGAAAAAAATAGGAATTGCATTTTAGGCATTTTTAGGTGCATCTTTAAGTTTTTTTTGTGCATAACCACTTTATTTCCTGAATTTGGTACAAAGTGTTATCTTTCTTTTTCAGAAAATGGCAAGTGGAGCATCATTAATTAGATAGATTTTTCTTGCTTTTATAGATTAGGAATTTTTTTATTATTTTTGAGTGAATCTTGTAGTGAGGCCCCTTCGTAATTTGATTTTTTATTTCAATTTTTAAGGGTTGTAATAATACAGGGCAAGTGTGAGACAAGGTGACCCACACTTGATCTTCATCAGAAACCTCACTGTAAGTCTTCTCACTCATTTATTTTCTAGATTAGGGTTTGCATTTAGAATAATTTGCATTGTTTGTTAGTGTAACTCATATAGAAAGCATCTGTTATAATTGTTGCATTTTAAGATTTTGCATTAGTTTGTTGTTTTCAATTGCATTTTAGGACATGTCTAACGCTTTAAGGTGAATTATATGTTGATCGAATTGCCATGGTGTGTAAAAATTAATTAGTAAGGGCACCTGACCCCACAAGATCAAGGGTCATTGAATTTGATAGATTATAGAAAACTTAGAAAATGATTTAGGCCATCTTTGTTAACCTAGAGACATAAAGTCTACCCAAAAATATTTTTACCACTAGTTAGCCAATTTGAGCCTTTATATAAGCCTTTTTCTTTTCTCACCCAACTAACCAAATCCCGCATTAACCCACTATAATATATCCATTACCTATTTCTTCAAAAGATAAGTTATAGATGAATGAAAATATTCCTTTTAGTTGCAATCAAAATAGAAAAGTAAATATTGAGAATAGAAATATTCTTCAAAAGAGATTCAAGTGTAAAAATAAAAAGTTTGAAGAATGCAAAGAAAAGTAGAAAAAGAATTATTCACTTCAATAGAAGCAAAGTAAAATAAGAATTATCAACTTGAGAAGACCTCTACTTATTTTTTAAGAAACTTTGAATACCCTTATCCCTCTTCTTTTGTACCTCGTCCTTAGCCTTTATGAAGTTCTAGTTAAAGACCTAATGATTTTAGGGTGAATATAGTCATAATGAGGATATGAAAATATAGGATTTAAAGAGTAATACTTCTAAAAGTTCAAAGGTAATGGCATCTTATTCTTGTTAAGGGGATCAAAACTACATTCTTTAGTAATTCTAGTTCCTTTATGAGCATATGTAAGATAAATTTATTGTTATTGACTCTACTCGCATATTTAAGAGAGATATAATTTGTACCTTTATCTAAGAGATGTTATTTCTAAGTGTATGTCATTAGTGAGGATTGAGGTCAAAACCTATTTTAAATGGAGTCGAATGTTATAGTCTATTCAGAGAGAAAGATTATTTTATATGCAGATTGCACACACACACTTGGAGATCTAAGCTAAATTAGAATGTGTTTAGCATCTAGGTAGAGTTGTGAATTTTTCATTCACATGCTAAAGTTAATGGATTCATTTGAGGAAAAAGTGAGAATTGACTTGAAATGATATTTTGAAATTTTGTGGGTATATTTATTGCAAACCATCACGAGGCCTAACTCGTCCACTAAGGGTAACGTAGGGGTTTAAGGGCTTGTTGCATATGCTAAATGCAACCGTGAATACCTATGAAAATGATAAATTGCATCACTCTTAATAAATTAGTTTTCGCATGTTTTTGCTAGAAACTAGCAAAATGTTTGTTGGGGGTGTGTTAAGTGTTCAATTTTTCCTAAAATAACCCTTAATTAGCATTTGATTGGATAATCCAACTAACTAATTTTGTAATTTTAAATTGATTTTATCTTTAAGTGATCATCCAACTGCTGATATGAAAATTTAATGGTTAGATGATAATTAAAGCTAATTAAATAGGTAATTAATGGTATAAATGATTCTAAGTTAGTTTTCTACTTTGTAGATTAACTTTGGATGGTTCAGATAGACCTAATTTGATGGGCCCCATGTCACAAAGCAAGGATCCAATGAAAACATGCTAGCATGCATATATATCACTAGGTGCATGGGAGACAGCATAGCATAAGCAGCTTGATGGGCATTGCATGAGTAGACTGCACACCAACATTGGGAACCCATAAAGAAAGAAGTAAATTAGGCCCTTATAAGAATGCATTCACTACCCACAGCCTTTTTTTTTTCCTTTCTTTTTCTTCCTCTTCGTGGAGGAGAGGCAGAAGGGGTGTTCCTCTCTCCCTCTCCCTCTCCCTCTCGTTTTCCCTTTTTCCCAACTCCTCCCTATTTCCTCTACCTCTCATATCTACCTCCTCCTTTCTTTGTTCTGTTCACCAACAACATAGGTTGACTTCCACCAGCTTTGTTTTTCTCTTCCACGCAATGAGAGAGAGAGAGAGAGAGAGAGAGAGAGAGCTCTTCTTCTCCAGTCTCTCTCATGCACTCCCTCTCCTCTCCATCCCGTTCTCCCTCTGTCTCTCCGTCACCCCACGGTTTTCTCTCCCCAATCTCACTGTTCTTCCTCCTCGCCTGACTAGTCCTAGCATCTGTCCTTCGCCAACCCATGTTCTGTTTCACCCCATCACCATCCGATCCACTCCCCCTGACCACACCGCCTAGCATCTAAGACTAGCCTCGACGGCTGCCCAATCTAGACATCGTTCCACCTGTTTTCCACCAGACCCATCACCTGATCGGCTCCCTCTCTCCATCACTTTCACCAACCCCCTCTTCTCCCTTGACTTCTCTCTTTCTCGGGCGCTCCTTCACCACCCGACGACAGATGCCCGAATCCCTCCTTCGTCTGCAGGAAATCCCAACAGAACCCGACGAAGCCCCCATCACCGCTTGCTCTGGCGTCTCTGTGTTCATCATTCATTGGCCACTCCTCACCGGCGTCACTTGCCCAGCCTGGTCCAAGCAGCTATGGTGGCAGCCGATCCCAGAACTTCCTGAATCCAGTCACTATCTGTTCTTCATCGCATCAGCCCCGCTCCATCTTCCCTCTTCTTCTTCCTTTCACCGACTTCCCTATTCTCTCCCCATCTCTGCTCACTGGCCCAATCCGCTCACACCTCTGTTTTCCATCAACGGTTCCTGCAAGATCAACTAGAGAAAACCCAACTTGGGTTTCCTCCAGTAGCCCCCGATCTGCCTTCGTTCCCAACTGCTCATCTTCCCCCACCCCCCCCCGTGCTCTCTTTCCATCTCACTCCATCAGCGTTTTTCCCTCTTCCACGAGAAGAAAACAAAGAAAAGGAGATAGATAGAGTTTTGTACAAAAAAATTCCAGACATGACCTTAGGACGTTGATTCTAATTACATTCATGCCTTGTTTTTTTCTTTTCTTTATTTTGTCATGTTCCTTATCCCAGTTTAGTTTTATCCATGTTTTGCTGAAATGAAGACAGTGTAATCCAAGGCTGATTCCCTTTTAGCTTATGTTCTTCTTTTATTAACTAGTACCTATTGTAGTCCCTGCATGACACAGTAGACAAGATAGGGAAATAGTGATTCATTTGTAATTGTATTTAATTTATATTCTACTTAAATTGTTATTCTCTTTACTTTCTTGATTACTTAGTTTTAGAACTGTTACTTATAGACTGCTTAATGAAATTAAATTAAAATTTTGCTATTAATTTATAATTAAAATTTGTATAAACTCCAACATTTAAGTTGAGTCCCCGTGGAATCGACCTAGACTTGCACTAGCTAGACTACAACAGTCGTATGCTTGCAAAAAGCTCAACAAGCTCCTTAATAAAATGGTTACAAGCAGCTATAACTTTAGGTGCACTAATATTTTTGAAAATTCATATCGTTCACAATGTTTCTCTTAGGTTATATTAACCATGATCTAGAGTTTTCATCTACTAGATTATCGTAGCAATTTGTCACATGGTCGTAGTTTCACCTATGCTAAACCAGTGTGGCACTTGTGCGCAATTCCTTTGCAAAGCATAAGTCAGCCTTTAACTCTTACTCTCACTTGTTTGGGCTACACTCACTCACCGACAATGTATTGACCTTTATTTAGTTGAGCTAAGCTGAGTTATAAATGAAGAACTAACCCCTATTTATACTTGCTCTCCTCCATTAACCTCCTCAATGGATGGATATGATTAATTCATATGTCAACCATCTAGTTTTTGAAGACCATTCTAGAACTTTCTTTAGAAGTTTCTACAAATATTTAAGATTTTCTCTTTTTAGATATTTATAATGAAACTTCTAGAAACCAGGCTTTCTAGAATCATGCCTTGATCCATAGACCTTCAACAATGGGCCTCGATCTCTTAGGCCAAGTTCACGAGCTAAACAGGCCTTCTCCAAAGCTTGTAGACCATGGTCACAGGCTTTGCGACTTAAGTTTGTGACATTCTCTCCCACTTATTAATGTTGACGCCCTTGTCGAAACATCTCCACTAGTACCACTAATTTCACCATTAGGCATGTCCCATGCTGCCTCGTGATCCTTATGAGACGGTGTGCCTCGTTCCTCCCCTTGCACATTGACACGCTACCATTCTTATGCTCCATGGGGACCTTCCTTGTTTTCTCCATGATGTATGCATCCCTACACACTTGTGCACCATTGCACGTCTAGAGGTTGTTGCACCCTGGCACTGATGCACTTTGCTGTTGTGCCTCTTGCACATCAGTGTGGTAACTATCGATCACCATGCTTCCTGCACGTCTTTACTTGGCCTTGTCTTTCCTAGAGTGCTCCCTTTGTGGCAGACTCCCTTTGTGCCAATAATTGTGTCAACATCCTTGTTGATCACTGATTTCTCATGGGACTCATCAAGCCCAAGTAACCTCATAACACTTGGGCATGGTAAGCCTAGTGGTGCCATCTCCACCCACATTGTGGATTCCCTTGTTAATTCCAAACCCTCTAACCCAGCCACTTCCTCATGTAGTCTGATCATCTTGCCTTCCACAAACTCAAAGCAATCAGACATGCGCTCCCCTCTATCCGTGATCTCAACGTCTATAACCTCAAACACGTCAACCGTACTTTACATGTTGTCTTTGAGGGTTTTTAAGGCATCGATGAATGCACTCAATTTGTTCAAACAATCAAACAGAGTTTGTTTGAACTTACTGAACCTACCATCCAAAGTGGAAAGTCGAGCATCTAAAGCCAACTTCCACGACAGGTCTCTAGACTTCTCCCACCTCCACTTTTGTTGAACCTCCACTCACTTTCCATGATGTTGCCACGAGCTTTTCCCAATACTCGATAAGCAACGCCCAATTCAACCTACTCTGATACCCCTTGTCATAAGGTCACAATTTCACTTATGCTAAACCTGTGCGGTACTTGTGCGCAACTCCTTTGCAAAGCATAAGTCAGCCTTCAACTCGCACTCTCACTGGCTAGGGCTACACTCACTCACCCACAAAACCAATGAGAGGAACTTAAGAGAACTTAGAAAGGAAACCCTCCATTATATTGACCTTTATTGTGCTAAGTTACAAATGAGGAGCTAACCCCTATTTATACTTGCTCTCCTCCATCCACCTCCTCAATGGATGGATAGGATTAATACATATATCGACCATCTAATGGTTGAAGACCATTTTAGAATTTCTTTAGAAGTTTCTACAAACATCTAAGTTTCCTTCTTTCTAGATATTTACAAGGAAACTCCTAGAAACCAAGCCTTCTAGAATTAAGCCTCGATCCATAGACCTTCAACAATGGTACTCGATCTCTTAGGCCAAGTCCACGAGCTAAACATGCCTTTTTCAAAGCTTGTAGACCATGGTCATAGGTTTCACAGTGGAGGTAGAGAGAGAGGGGGAGATTACCTAGGTAGAGAAATAAAATAATCAATGGTTAGGATCATTTGGCTAGCATCAAAATTGATTACACTTGGGCAATAGCCCCACATATCATAAAACCTAGCAAATCTATTAGTTAAAAACTAGTAATGAGCCTACGCAATGCCCATGATAAATGACATAAGATATTATCAATATCCACAATCAAACATTATTCCTTTAATTCTTTAGTTGAATAATATAGCTAGATGACTTATTAAAAATTTATTGTAATCTAAGGTGTACTAGATAAGGTGCCAAGACAATGAATAGTTTTGATCGCTAAAGATTTGAGCCTGTATGTAGTAAGACTCTTCTTAGAGGTTTCTATATTAAGATTGATGCCTATGAAATAAAATGAAACAAAGTCGTATTAGAGGTTAATTTGTTTTTATATATTATATAAAGAGACAAAAATTTATATCTATTGATAGAATAATATAGAAACAATGCCTAATTAAAAAAAAAATACTAGGTCACACAACTTGAGGGGGCATATGTCATGGTGGAAATTCTTTGTTTACATCAATCCAGACTATTAGATTGATGACATGGATTATAGGATGACTTATATCACTAAGAAGAGGTTTTTCATTTTAGAAATATTTCTCTTCTCTTAGGTTTTTTTTTAGTTAATATAGACTATTAGATAGATAGTTTGACTATTAAGGTGAGTTCCAAATTTATTTTTTAAATTAATATATAGATATATTTTCTTACATCAATATGGACTATTGATTAATGGTTTTAATCATTAAGGTAATGTTTATCTTTCAATTTGAAAAGAATACAATATAAACATATTTTAGGCAAGAGGCATAGGAAATTAGAAAGAGATGGAGTCTACAAAGTTATTTTAGAAAATGTTGGACATGTGAGAGAAATTTAAGAAATCGACATGTGGCTTAAAAAGGGAGGTAAGTCCTCTAGGTGCCTATTTACCCAACTAATAAGGAGGGATAAAATAAAAATAAATTAAAAATTCAAATATGCTGGCGTAATACAAGAAAAATAGGGTCTTAAGTGCTCAAAGAAATACATTGTAGGGGAGAGAGAGAGATTATTTGTTTATATTAATATAGACTATTAATTGAGGATGAATTTAATCATTAAGATGAGTTAAAATATCTTTAGTTATATTAATATGAACTATTGGATAGATGATTTTGATCACTAAGATGATGTTTGCTGGCTAATTTTAAAAGTATACAATATAAAGGAATCTTAGGAAAGGTGCATGAAAAATTAAGAAAGATAGGGTCTACAAAGAAATTTTAAGAAAGGCTAGAGATAGAGAGAGACTTAAAGAATTAACATGTGACTAAATAAGAGAGGCAAATCCTCCAAGACCCATTGTGTAACTAATAATATAGGATAAAATAAAAATAATAAAAAACTTCAAATATATTGACATGGAACAAGGACAAATAGGATTCTAAGCTAAAAAGTAGAATTTAAATTAGCTTAATATACAACACATTAGATAGTTGACTTTAACTCTAAGATGAGATTTTAATTTCTATGTTTACATTAATGTATATATTTATTTATAATATAGACTATTAGATGATGACTTTCATCACTAAGATGAGGTTTGATTGCCTATTTGAAAAGGATACAATATAAAGGGACATTACAAAAGGTTCCTAAAAAATAGAAAGAGATAGAATGTAGAAAGAGGTTTTAGGAATGGTTACAAATGAAGGAGAGAGAGAGAGAGAGAGAGAGAGAGAGAGAGAGAGAGAGAGAGTTAGGAAATTGATATATGGTTTAAAAAGAGAGGCAAATCCTTTAGGGGCTAGTTTATCTAACTAATAAGTTAGAATAAAATAAAAATAATTAAAAAATTCAAATATATTGATATGATACAAGACAAATAGGATTGTAAGTACTTACAGAAAAACATGATTCACTTAATATATAGTAGATAGGTGAGAAGGCAAGAACTAGAGTAGTTGGGACTGTTTGGCTTCCTCCCTTCATTTCCTTTTTCACTCTAGTGTTTTCAAGTTAAGGGTATAATTAGTAAATGGATCTTCTCAATTGGAAGATATCCTATATGGAGAGTACACAATCTAGTTGATTGAGGACATTTTAAGTATATCCACATAACTTTATTCACAAAATTTAACTTTTAGGAAATCTTAGTGATGTATTTCCAGCACCTAAAATGCCCATATAATCTAAGATACTGGTCTTTTAAGAAAATCTTATTGCGCCCATTTTTGTTGGTACAAGCAAACAATTACCAAGTAAATCACTCTATGGCTCAACACAATTGGTTACAAATATCATTGCATTGCAGCCTCCCCTAGGTTGGAGGATTGAGGTGACACTTTCTCCTTATTGGTCAGCAGATTAGGAAATAGGATAGGCTTTAGATAGATTGCTTATGAATCTTTGCTCTACCAAAAAAGGAGAAAAATATAAATAATTCCATGCTCTCCCATAGTCTCATTCCCAGCAAAAGGAACAGCTTGGACAACCAAAATCTATTCTAGGGGAGGTGCCTTGTTGTATGCAACAGCTGCACTAGGCGTTGTTGGCATTCATCAGTTTTTTTACTTGGGAACTAAAATTGCAGTCAAGTTGAAATGGCTCTATACATACAAAACCTAGATTGTAAGGACATAGCAGTAATATTGTGGCAGGTTGGAGGAGTAAGTTGGTAATATGCACACCCTCGCTGAATTTGCCTATAAGTAGAGTTGTTAGGGCTTCGGGTTTGCTCAAGGAAGAGAGAATGAAATGGCGGCATCCGGGGTTTCCCTGTAAACCCACAAGCAATCGGATGTCGTTATTGGTAGTACGTGCTCTTCCAAACATGGATGACATTCGAAACAGAAAATTAATGCTTGCAGTCATATCTATTCATTGTCTGTGAGTTTGGCTCTTCTGTTACATCTTTCTTCCTCAATCTCTTCATACGGATGGTTGGTTTTGGTTGTGTAGTAATTTGTGCCGGCACTTAGTCTTCTGGGCTATTTTAATCTTCAGCTTTTTGTTAATTGGCCTTTGCTTGCTACTGGTTTGGCCACTCTTCCCGTTCTTCTCCTCACTGATGATTAATCTTAGTTGCAGCCCAAGTCACTCATTAAGTTGTGGGGCACTTCATTGGGCTTTCTTCCTTGCTTTTTGTTATGGCCTGCTTTGCTTGGGCCTTGAAGAAGTACATTTTGTTGAGGAGATACTTGGTTCAATGGTTGAGTTGCATGGAAATAGTCAGTCGTAAAAATGCAAGGTAAGATTATATATACAGAACCTTTTGATGCCCCTTCTCCGAACCTTGCTTGTGCTGAAGCTTTGTGCACCGAGCTGTCCTTTGTTTTATAGGTGCCAACCAAACAAGTTATATTGGATAACTGCCTAATAGCGATGGTAGATATGAAGGGAAGGGATGCTTATAAGAAGAGATACTGGTATAACAATCTTTTTTTTTTTCTTTTTTCTTTTTTGTAGTCTTGGGTTTTAAATGATCCTTAGACTGGCTTTAATGTCTATATTTGTCCAAATATGTGTGTTTATGTTGTGAGTATTCAACAGTCAAAGCCGTCTAGCGAAGTTGGTTGCAAACATCATAATGCCTCTCCTTGGCCAGAGACTTGGGGTAGCACTTGTCCCTTGTTAAGAGTAGATTTGAAAATTAGATTGAGGTAGTTTACTTGTGAATTTTAACTAAACCAAAAAGAAAAATCCCATAAGCTACTAAAGGATATTGTTAGAAATAGGGACCAACGACTTTCTCACTGAAAGGGTTATCCATGTCCTCATACGTTGTTTATGTAAAAATACTTTCTAAATAATATTGATGCATTTTAAATCATATGCCACTCCTAGAATTTATAATTTGAAAATTCTTATATCTAGTGTCTTCTTGTAGTGATGTGGACTATGACACCCTAATACCAGCTTCCGCCTGGACTCTTATTGTAGTCATGACACATACCTTTGGTTGATTCTCTTTGATTTCTTTAGATTTGGATATCATGTGTCCGTTGAATTATGCTTTCTGTTTATTGATTATGGACCAATCTTTAAACAATGTATCCACTATCCATGTGGTGTAGTCAAAATTAAATTTTTTTTTAGATTCCAATTATGCAATCCTTACAATCTTTAGAACAATAATCATCCCACGTTAAAGAAATTGCAAGGACTCATCATTTGAAATATCAATTTGATGGACAATGTCCCATCTCTTTCAATTATAGCCAACCAAGTAGACGACTCCCATCTCTTTCAATTATAGCCAACCAAGTAGACGACTTTATAGGGTGTGTTAATTTTAGTCGAGGAGCAGGTGATGTTTGATTGGCTGAAAAAAAGATAGAAAAGAGAAAAAATTAAAGGAAATGATAGTTGGAAATTTTTTTCCAACCAATCATATGTCACCTACTCTTTCTCTCACTCACTCAGAAAGATGAACAATAAATGTCTACCGCAATTGATTGTTGACAACTACACAATAAATGTCTAAGTCACTACTCTTCCCTTTGGACAGGGATTAGACTAATGCAAGTATTGTGGGTGATTTGCTTTGTAAAAAGGAAGGAAAAAAAAGAAAGAGAAAAGAAAGATATTATAAGCAATCATTACTAAACATTACAAAAAGATTGATATTATAAATAATCATACCAAACATTACTAGTTTGCAAAGAGAAATATCAGATTAGAGCTTGTTAGATAAAACTTATAGAGGAATAATTGTTGCCAATCGCTACATTATTCATCTTTAGATGTTATCTCCTTATGGGGGTGATCCAAACCCACAACTGGCCACCCGCGTCCTACTTAAGGGCACATAAGATTCTAAAGCCAGATAAGTTGCTACATGCAAAGACGCACTACATGTTATGAAGAAGCCAACAATTAATCCCGTCATGCTTCTTGCCATACATAATCAATTTTTCACTGCTCCAATGAATATGGTCCAGCTATAGCTTCCTTGCCGAGGGAAAGCTCCATCTACAAATTGATCACCTATTGATGCATGCACGCCAAAGCATCTGATATGAAATAGGCCGGATCCACACCGTTGAGAGGCCACGACATGTAAGTGTGGAGAAGAGGATTAGGCAAAAGCAAACCTCATTTACACTTTGTTTTCCATGTCCTATGATTCTGTAGAAATAATGCGTTGCAAAAATGTGTAATGATTTAGACCCACCTCCTTTCCCTTATTTTTTTTTGGGAATAATGGAGTTACATAGAGTAATAGAGAAGCTTATAACAAGAAGCTAATTGAGGGAATCAGCAGAGCCAAATACAATTCCCTCCAATCTCCAAGGGGAATTAATTCTTAGGTGCAGCACATTGGATACCAAACGTTACGATAGTAATGTCAGCATAAAAAAGAACAGCTCTGGTGCAAGAAGCAAGAGGCTATTTTCACGCCTTGAACCCATAACCTCAAGATCGCATGACGACAACTTGACCATTGTGCTAAAGCTGGCCTCAGGGTCACATTAATGTCAGTGTTGTTTGAGAATAATTGGCTCAATGGACCATAGAAAGAGAGAATTGAGCTTTCGTTCTCATCAATAATTAAACCATTGAAACCTGCTACACCAAGGGCTCTGATAATCGAGCCATCAAAGTTCAATTTGAATGGAAACTTAGAAGCCTGTTGTCCACTTTTCTTTCTTCTTATCTTCAGTCAGACGGATTGAACGAGTGAACCCCAATGACTCTTGATGTCAGAGATTGAGAAGCCTTTGAAAAGTTCATTAGTAGACACCCAGTAAGCAATTGTGTTAATTATACGTTGCTTGATAATTGATTTTGGGGAGGCTCTGCCCTCTAACAATCCTTATTGCATTCTTTCCAGGTTGTCTGGACGACACCAAAGAATGACAGAGCCTGAGCACTTTGCATTTTCTAGATTTTGTCTTGAGGGACCAATGACTTGCAACATTAAAATATCCTTGTGTAATGGACCATGAAAACTAAAGAGAGTAGAAATGATACTCCAAATCTGTAGCCTCCACTCAATTTACAAAAAGATGATTGATCAGCTCCAAGTTCGTGAAATAGAAGATAGATTTTACAGAAAATACTAGGGAGGTTTGAACCCCTTCTCATCAGGTTATTTGCTGTGGGCTCAATCTGTCGTGAGAGAAGCCAAGAGTGCAGCAATACTTGTTGGAATTTGGCACTTCCACAACTGACAATAGTGATGAGAATCAGTCGGTGTATAAATTTTGGAGAAGAAGTAAGATTTGATTGAGAAATGACCTTTGTTATAAAAAAACACCTTCTATCGTCCCAATTAACATCCATGGTATAGAACTATAGCCATGTCAATCTATCATCCTAATTAATATCCATGACATAGAACTACAGTTAAGCCAAAAGGACTTGAAAAGGTTGTTCTTTGCAGCTTCAGATAGGAGGCTGGAGAGGGAGATTTCAGGAAACAGAGTTCCCATCGTCCTCTCTAAACTTGTCAATGGTAGCGTCATGAATTAGATAGTTTTGAAAGATTAATTGTGAAGGAATTTGTGGGGACTGATCTCTAATTTAGATATTTGCCAAAAACTTACTTGATCTCCTCTTCTCCCCAAAAATTTCAGCCCTCTTCAATTGCTGCAATTAGGTCGTTGATAATGGCATTTCTTCCTCTTCAGTTGCTGGGTTGATAGGAAATGTATGTCTTCATAATTCAATAATTTATTTATCGTACGTTTACATGATGAATAATATTTATTTATGTGCTGACTCTATCTTATGTTGTTTTTAATAAATATTATATTTATTGGTTAAGAATGAGATGGCAACTAGAATCTTAGAGAACATTATAGGAATTCCAGGTTAAGGTGGTGGAGATCACAGGACAAAACAATTAGAATTTCAAATTTTTATAAACTTAAAACCATCCTCAAGTGAGAATGAAACTAGGAATCCACATTTGAGAACATTTGGTAAATGTGGTGCGACAAATTATATTAGAGATGATCATTTTGAATCATCTAAGTATAGATTTAAGGCATACATGATGGTGTATGAATGCATATCTTATACATATAATATCATCTTAATATGTCTAAACATTCAATAAATATGATTGAAGGAATGTTTCAAACAAAATTATAACAATTTGTACTCTTTAGACTTGAGGGATCCCTATCTTAAAGTGAGCCCAATATCTATTCTTGAGGTATCAAGAGGTAGAGTCTAATTTTAGATGATATGATGATACTTTGAATATATATTAAGCTCACCCAGAATATGGGATGCTCATTACAATACCCACAACTTCATGGGAAAAGATATTTAGATAGGTACTATAACAAAGTGAACTTGAAAATCCATGCATGATATTTGATAAAGGAGTCTATCAAATTAAATTAGTAAAGTTATTAATAAAGGATGAGGCCCACATGAGATAATGTATTTGGACATTAAGTGTAACCCACATGTTCCACATAAGGTGCATTAGCCAATATGAAAATGTGGGATGATAATTTGGTAAGACAATTCAAAAGGTAATAACTTTACAATAGAAGGTCAAAATTAGAATTACTTTAATTGGTGTGACCATTTAGTATAATTGACGATGGACAACTTGATTATATTTATGAATTTCTTTCATATTAATTATTAATGTTGTCCACATGAGTAGCCAACTTTTTGATAATCTAGTAACATAATTGAGTATAACCTATAGAGTCAAAAGTTACCCTATTTGAAATCACCCACAGTCAAGAAACCTCAGATAGCACCCCTGAACTTGTTATTGTTAGAATTAAAAAGTAGAATAAATAGGAGAGAGGGTCAAAGGACTTCCCTAATTGATTTTAGACACAAAAATGGAAAGTATAATTGTGAGTTTCCATATTGAAAACTAAACCAAACTTCTATAAGAAATATATGGGGGTGCCCTAGCCAAGTTGATGCAATCCTAGAGCCATTTATAAGAGAAAAGCATGCCTTTGGTTCTCTATCAAGCTTCTTCAAGTTGTGAAGTTTGCGTGTTTTAATTCAAATACTTTCTTTTTAGTTCGAGCCACATCTATGTGATGGAAGAGGTAGAAGCTTTTGAGAAAAGCTAGCAAATCTATTTGATGACGACTTTCATAGCTTTGGAAGGTATGCACTTGTCTTTAATTCTTTAATAAAAATAAACTTTATGTGATATGATGGTCTTAATAGGAGAAAAGTTAGAATCAACCGCAGATGTTACATTTCTCCCCTAATGGCTAAAAATATTTCTCTAAGGCCCAACATAGAAATCCAACAAGTTATTTCCTCTCCATATATGCTCAAAAGGGGAGCCTTGGAGGAATAATTGAGTTGTCATCATGTGAACTTGAGGTCACAGGTTCAAGGCATAGAAACAGCCTCTTGCAAAAATGCAAGGTAAGGCTGCATATTATAGACCATTTGTGGTCTGCTCATTCCCCTAACCTACATATGCAGGAGCTTCATGCACCAAGCTACCCCTTTTTCTTTATATGCAATGGTTCTCCTCCATAAGAGCTGTCTATCAACCCTAAACTGCTAGTTCCATTATGCTAAAAGCACATTGTTCATGTCTTGTAGTGCTGATTGTTTTACAATAAGTGCATGGACTATTGTAGTGTAACTAATGCAAGCATGAGTCGATCCGACGAGGATTCGACTTAAAAGGATGGAGTTTACATGTAATTTAAATATTCAAAAATTAAAAGAAATAACAGAATTAAACTAACTGTAAAATAAGAATTCAAATCTATATAAATGATTAAAATTATAGAAATTTTCAATTCCAAAAAGACAAAAATTGAGACTAAATAAACAGTCTTTGATTACACTATCCTTGGATATGCAAAACATGGATAAAATAGAACTATAATAAGAATAAGATATAAATGTAATTAAATTTGAGACGCAAATGTAATTATATTTAAAGGCCCTAAGGATAAAAATAGAATTTTCTGTTTTTCTGTTTTTAACCAAGAAACAGAGATGCAATAAGAGGAAGACGATGGTGAAGGGGATCAGTTCCAATTGCTAGCCAATACTATATAGAGGAGGAGAAGAGGGAAAGCAAATGTCGGCACCGTGCAATGCTACGCTAGTGGCTTCAGGCATTGGCAACATCTGATTGGTGGAAAAGAATAGACAGAGAGAAAGAGGAGAAAATAGGGGATTCAGTCGATGGTTTGTGTTGGGCTAATGCCGTTGTGGGTAGATGGTGATGTTGGGGCAGGGCATGACACATGCAAACAAAGATGCTGCCTAAGCATTGGGTGTTGATTGGCTCAAGCGCTTATGTAGTGATGCCGACAGAGAGAAAGAGGGGAGAAAGGAGATGAGTAAGGTGGGTGTCTTGTGTCGGTTTGGTAGTTAAGGGTGGGTGATGCTGGGGTGTCTTTTAGTGTTGGAGAGAGAGAGAGAGAGAGAGAGAGAGAGAGAGAGAGAGAGAGAGAGAGAGAGAGAGAGAGAGAGAGAGAGAGTAGTGCCACTAGCCTTCCAGCCTCCAACTTTCTTTGCATACACCTCCCTTCTTCTTTATATAATTTTTCTCATAAGAGTTTAATTTTGATTCAAACTCCAATTTCCTCTCTCTTATCTAGATTTTTGCATTTAATGTCCTGATTATCTTCAAGTTTCTCTTTTTCCAAGAAGTTTTCTCAATTTGATCTAGTCCATTCAAGTTGATCTGGATCATCTAATTTTGATTTGATTGATTTGCAATACACATAACCAAATTAGAATAATCTAAACCATTCATTACTCTTCTAATTAGCTTTGATGATCATTTGACCGTTAAATTTTACAATTCAATTATTGGATGGCGAATTAGAGCGAAATTACAAAATTTTATGCAAAATCTCAAAATTGATTGCTTAGATGATCTAATTAGATGCTAGATTAAGGGTAGTTTGGCTAAAATTGAACACTTAACACACTCCCAACCAACATTTTGCAAGTCTCGAGCAAAACCAAATCATAGAATTCTAAAATTTTATTTTCAAGTCAATTCCACATATTTTCTTCATTAGAGAATGATCTTCAATAAATCATCAACTTTATAGCAAATTAATAAAAATGAATGAAGAGTTCAAAACCCCACCCATATGCTAAAAATATTCTATTTGAGCTCAAATCTCAGAGTGAGTGTGTGTACAGTTTACATATAGTATAATCTTTATCTCTAAGTAGACTTCTAACTTTTGAACTCCATCTGAAATATGTTTTGACCTCAATCCTTATTAGTGCCATTCACTCAGAAATAAAATCTCTCAGATAAAGGGTTCAAATCAAACCTCTCTTTTAAACATGTGAGCAGAGTTAATAAAAGCAAACTTATCTCATATATGTTCATGAAGAACCGAAGTTACCAAGGAATTTAATTTTGATCCCTTTAGAATAGATAAGATGCCATTACCTTTGAACTTTAGAAACACTACTCTTTAAATTCTATCTATTCATTTCCTCATCAAGAATGTATTCATCCTAGAATCAATAGGTCTTTATCTAGGACGAAATGTAAGCTTAGGATGGGGTACAAAAGAAAGGGTATAAATGATATTCAAAGTTTCTTCAAAAATATGTACAGGTCTTCCAAAGTTGACAATTCTTTCTTTAGTTTACTTGTACTGATGTGAATATTTGTTTTTCCACTTTTCTTTGCATTCTTTAAACTTTTTTTTTTTTCCAGCCTTTTGAATGCCTTTGAAGAACATTTCTTTTCTTGATGTTCACTTTTCTACTTTCATTGCAATTAAAAGGTATTTCTTCATTCATCTCTAACTTATATATATATATATATTGAAGAAAATAGGTAATGAATAATTTATACTGGGTTAATATGGGTAAAGGTAATTTGGGTGAAAAAAGAAAAGGCTTGTATAAAAGGCTCAAGTTGGCCAACTAATGATAAAAATACTTTTGGGTAAGCTTTATGTCTCTAGGTTACTATCAAGGATAGCCTAAATCATTTTCTAGGTTCTTATAATCTATCAAATTCAATGAACTTTTAGAAATGTAAAGGTAATATTCTAATTATTCAGGTAATTAGCCAAATTTAAGAGTTGATGGGATCAAATTTTCTTTAAGTACAGCGAAGAAAATTATAATTATATAACCCCTCAAAAATAATGAATGTGTCTAAAACTCACTTAGGTTATAAGTTTCCATTGAATTTCTTCAGGATCCCTAAGTTAGAACTACTTATCAATCTAGACTATCTATATGCAACTTCGTGTACAGATGTGATCTGAGACTTAGCTTTCATAGAATACTTTAAAAAATAAATAAAATGATGAATTAATCATGTTCAATTCCATTAATAAGATAAAGTTATCTAGATTATACTTTAGAAAATCCAATTCTCATCATAGTATAGGAATTGACCTAAAAAGTTTCAATTTTTTTTTATAAAGAAAATCATCTAAAAACCTAAAAAAACTAGAATTTGCTAGAATTTTACACCCCCAATCTAAGAGGAACATTATTCTCAATGTTTAAAAAGTTGGATCTAAAATAAATATGGGTGATGTAGAAAACTAAGATTTTCTAAAAAAACTCGGGGTTGCCTCCAAGTGAGTGCTAAGTTTAATGTCTTCAGCCAGACATATCATAATGTACCCTAATCTAAACCTAATTTGGGACTAATTTTTCCTAATCTTAACAATGAAATGATAAGATATCTTATGCCACTTTAGAATCTCACGATAGTCAATATTTTTCCTCCACCATGTAATTCTTAGTCATGGCAGCATTATGACACAGTAGACTACATCGATTGTAAATTGAGAGGGACCACTCTAATGATTTCCCATCTTCAAAATTTCTTGGTAGTCAATATATTTCTTCTACCTTCAAAATTTAGGTGGTATCACTATAACAATGTGAACTGTCGTGAATTTAAATTATGTTGAACCATATGGAGGTGGATAGTCCTTTTCTTAACCAAATTTAAGAATAGTAATGACCATCATATTCCATGTATTTTCATCTATTTCACTTACATTGTCTTGAAATTGAGGTATAAGCTAACTTTGCCCTTCCCAAAAAGGTTGCTCTGATATTAATAGAAGAGGGAACATGGTTTTGCTTAAACCCTGATTATCTTCTAATGTGTACCATAGAGTTGGTTGATGTAGGGATAGTACATTAATGGACCTTTTCTCTTCCTATTCTATAGATGTATGTAAGATTTCAGGTGGGCCTAAATTCTTATCTAATGATTGTTCAAATAAGGTTTGTAGGTCTTAATCAGGTACATCCTCTATATTACAAGGCTCAATTGGAATATCAGGCTTTGTAAGGTGTTCAATTGATGATGAAGGGGAGTGGATTCCCTTAGTGGAAGTTCCTATAAAATGAGGTTTCCATTTTTTTGTAACCATGATAGGAACATAATTAAGGAGGACATTAACTTCCTTTATTAATGCATCCTCATTAAACTCATTAAAATGGGCCAAACAAGCCTCAAGTGAGTCCAACAAAGAAGATAAGTGAAAATGATCTTGCACAATTGAATTTATTATGTTGACACTATGTACATTATCAATGGGTTCACCAGGTTGCTTATCAATGTTGAAGATGTTTAGCTCTAATGTCATATTACAAATGATATTTTCTTGACACTATTTTTGTAGTTAATTAAGGCATTGGACGTAGCAAAAAAATGGTCATCCCAAGATGATTAGTATTTCATTCTTCTCATTCACCATCGGTTGTGTATCCAGAACTAGAAAATCTACAGGAAAGCAGAATTATTCTACTTAGACTAACATATCTTCTATTACCCTTCTCTGTATCTTCACAGAACATTTAGCTAGCTGAAGTGTAGTAGATGTAGGTTTTAGCTCACCCAGGCTTAATTGTTCATATACCAAGTATAGTAGTAAGTTCACACTATATCCTAAATTAGGCAAAGCTTGGTTAATATTATAGTTGCTAATAATGCAAGTAAGAATGAGGCAACTTAGATCTTTGTATTTTGGTGGTGTATGATGTTGAAAAATAGAACTAACTTGTTCAATAAAAAATGCATTCTTTTGAACATTTAGTTTTCTTTTTATGGTGCATAGGCCTTTTAAGAATTTGGCATATCATGTGATTTGTTTTATAGCATCTAAGATCAGTATGTTGATCTTGACTTGCTTGAAAATTTCTAAAATCTTATCATTAGAGGTAGACTTTGAAGCTTGAAGCAACATTTGAGGGAATGGAGCAAGGAATGAATATGGTTCAACAAGTGGAGTGGGGTCCCTTTCTTTAGATTTTTCTTCATTTTTAGTGGGTTTTTCAATCTTATCAGTCTTTTGGGGCATATCTTTCTCAATTATTTTACTACTCTTAAGAATGGTGAAAGCCTTAGTTTATTCCATGGTATAGCTTGATGATGCATTAGGTGTATTATCGCTAACTGCATGCACACCCTTAGGGTTTGCTAGTGGTTGAGCTGGAAACTTTCCTTTTTTCATACTTTGCATCCATTGACTCATCATATTTTTTATTTTATTCATAGACTAGTTGGTTTGTTTTAATTGAACTTTTAATTGAGATGTTCTCTTCTCCTGGTTTTGAATGTGTTGATTGATATTGTCCTCTATAAGCCTTCTGGGTGTGGACAAGTGAAGTCCAAAAGAAGGAGATTGATGAGGTTGGTGTGGGGGTGGAGCAAGTAGTCATTGGTTTTGTTGATGATGCTAGTATGGGCCTGGTTGTGAGACATTAGCAGTTGGTCCATTTCTCCAACTAAAATTGGGATGGTTTCTCTAATTGGGATTATATGTCTTTCAATATGGGGAGAAAGGTCTTATAATTATTGAGTGCATTAGCCTAATTATAAAGTACCTCTTGAAATGTTGGAATGGTAGGACGTTCTTGAGTAAGATGGTTAGTACTTTCACAAATGATGCTCACTTGCTCATCCTTAGTTGAGTTTTCCTTTCCCATTTCTATGACTTTCACTTTTCTAGCTGGGGTTGCTACTATGACATTAAGTTCATCTTTTTTTGACATGGCATACATGCCTCTCCTAGTAGATGTAGTAGTGGGCTTGGGTCTATCAGGATGTCCTACTCTTTCTGAATCAGTCCAGGTCTGTGTACTTTTAGTTAGCTATTCCAAATACTCCTCCACCTCATCTGGTTGTTTATTTATAAAGTTTCCATTGCACATCATCTCTACAAACTGGAGCATGTCATAATTAAGTCCTTCATAAAAGAAGCTGATAATGTGCCATGGTTTATAGCCATGATGTGGGCATGTGAGTAATAGATCTTTGAACCTTTTCCAGCATTAGTAGAATAATTCTTTATCTTTTTGGGTAAAGTTCATTATCTTACGGTGAAGTGTATTTGTTTTATATGTAGGAAAAAACTTTTTCAAGAATTCCCTAGTCATTTCATTCTAGGTTCTTATAGAACTTGCTGGCAGTGCATTAAACCACATTTTTACTTTTTTGCTTTAAAGAGAAAGGAAATAGCTTAATCTTGACAGTATCTAAACCAATGTTTTGTGTTTATTGAGTACTACATACCTCATCAAATTCTTTCAGGTTCAAATAAGGACTCTCACTATCTAACCCATGAAATTTGGGAAGTAATTGGATTACTCTTGTTTTTAATTCTAGTGCACTAGCATTCTGAGGAAGAATGACACAAGAAGGTGTACTAGTGCGTGTAGGCTAAAAGTAGTCTCTTAAAGTTCTTCCATGAAGATTTTGATAAACATCATTGTCTCCACGGTCACTTTATTTTGTCTCATTTCCTATTTCCATTCCTTCTCCAATCTCTTTGTAGATGATTATTCCTCCTTGGTGGAGGTTGATATTCATCATCAATTAGAGGTTGTGGGTCCTCATTTATGATGAGTGGAGGGCCTTGATCACCTCTACTACTACCACGGGGTGAGTAACCTCTTAATCGTTGATCAATCATTGGTGGTAACTGATCTAATTGTATATCCTTTTGGTCATACCGGACTAACCTTCTAGTTATGTTTCATATTCAAAAGTGCATACAATGTAAGATCTTTTTGTTATTTGTTTGTTTGTTTGTTTTTTATTTATTTTATTTTTTGGAAAAAGACTTCCCTAATTGATGCAACCGAAATGCCTAGAATGATGCATAATCAAACAATCCCTTAAGGCTAGCAAGCACAAATATTTTGATTTTCTTGATTTTGTGTTGAGTACGATGCTTTTAGATTAGCTTAATCTAATGCTCCTGCTCTCTTTTAGAGTTGGCTATTGCTTACCAGTTAGGTTTTGCTTTAGAGTGATTAATACAATCATCATGTTAGGAAGCGTTTAGACCTTAACAGACGTCAATAGAAGGTGTGAAAAAATCACTTGAATTTTAATATACCCACTATAACCACAGTGCTCAGAAGCCGCTGGAGTGACAATAGATCATGTCTTATTAAGAGGGTCTTATGAGCATGTGATGACCCTACATGTCTCTTCTAATTAATTTTAAATTAATTTGAAATGCAGGGTTGCGTGCTTGTGGTGATTATCCTAGGTGGGCTAAAAGGTAGTGATGAAATATACCCTTGATCTTGTGGTGTTGGGTATCCTTACTACTTAATTTTCACACTCCATGGCAGTTCGATCAACATATAAATCACCTTAAAGCGATAAATGTGCCCTAAAATGCAATTAAAAATAATAAACTAATGCAAAACCTAAAATGCAACAATTATCAAAGATGTTTTTTCTGTGCAATTATACTACCAAACAATTCAGAGTTATTCTAAAAGCAAACCCTAATTTAGGAAATAAAAGGAGTGAGGAAAACTTACAGTGGAGTTTCTAATGACGATCAAGTGTGAGCCACCTTGTCCCATACTTGCCCTGTTTTGATATAACCCTTTTAACATTGAAATAAAATTTACAAGTTACAATGGTCCTCACTACAAAATTTACTCAAACAAAAAGAAAATTTTCTATTTTAGTAAAGTAGGGAAATTTTATTTATTTGATGAAGCTCCACTTTTCAATTTCTTGAGAAATAAAATAGCAATCGGTATAAAATTCAGGAAATAGGGTGATTATGCACTAAGAAAAACAAAAAATGCACCTAAAAATGCCTAGAATGCTAAAGCAATGCAATTTCTATTTTTTATTTTTTAAATATTTTTTGAATTTTTAATTAAATTTTATGAAAACTCTATTGTAGGTCCCCAACAATGACCCAAAATTTTGTTGATTGTTTTACCATAAGTGCATGGACTATTGCATTATAGCTGATGCAAACACGAGTTGATCCTATAGGGATTCAACTTAAAAGGATGGAGTTTACATACAATTTACATATCCAAAAATTCAAAGAAATAATAAAATTAAACTAATAGTAAAATAAGAATCCAGATCTATCTAAATGATGAAAATTATAAAAAAAAAAATTAAATTCAAAAAGATAAAAATTGAAACTAAATAAACAATCTTGGATTACACTGTCCCTGGATATGCAAAACATGGATAAAACAGAAATAGAATAAGAACATGATATAAATGTAATTAAATCTGGAATGCAAATGTAATTATATTTAAAGCCAAAGGATAAAAATGGAATTTTTGTTTTTAACTAAGAAACAGAGATGTGGCGCGAGGAAGACGAAGGTGAAGGGGGTCGGTTTCGATTACTAGTTGGTACTGTATAGAGGAGAAGAGGGGAAGCAAATGTCGGCATCGTGTGATGCTACACTCGTGGCTTTAGGCGCCGTCTGATAGGTGGAAAAGAATAGATAGAGAGAAAGAGGGTGGTTTGCATTAGGCTGATGCCAGTGTGGGCAGATGGTGGTGCTAGGGTAGGGTGCAATGCGAGTGGACAGAGATGTTGCCTGAGCGTCGGGTGCTGATTGGCTTAGGCACTAGTGTGGTGATGTCGGAAGATAGAAAGGGTTGGAGAAGGAGGGGAGAAAGGATATGAGTAAGGTGTGTGTCTTGCACTGGTCTTGTAGTGCTTGAATGAAAGAAGGAGAAGAGATGGGAAATGTGAGAGAGGAGAAAAGAGAGAGAGAAAGAGAGGGGGAGAGAAGAGAAAGAAGAGCAAAGGTGCTGGTTTGTCTGTGGTGGAGAGGTAGAGAGATAGATAGAGGGTGTAGGAGAGAAAGAGAGGGAGAGAATGAGAGAGAATAGAAAGAGAAAGAGAGAGGAGAGGTGCAGGTGTAGAGACTAGGTGAGATAAAGAGACAGAGAGAGGTGGGAAAAGAGAGAGAGATAGATAGAAGAAGAATGGGTGAGAGAGGGAAAAGTGGGGGAGAGAGAGGGAATGAGAAAGAGATAGAAGAGGAAGAGGAAGAGAATTGTGCCACCAGCCTTCCAGCTTTGCCAACTTTCTTTGCATGCGCCTCCCTTCTTCTTTATATAACTTTTCTTGTAAAAGTTTGATTTTGATTCAAACTCCAATTTCCTCTCCCTTATCTAGATTTTTGCATTTAATGTCTTGATTATCTTCAATTTCCTCTTTTACCAAGAAGTTTTCTCATTTTGATCTAGTCCATTCAAGTTGATTTGGATTATCCAATTTTGATTTGATCTACAACATATAAGGCCAAATTAGAATCATCTAAACCATTTACTCCTCTGATTAGCTTTGACGATTATTTGACTATTAAATTTTACAATTTAACTGTTGGATGGCCAATTAGAACTAAAATACAAAATTTTATGCAAAATTTCAAAATTGATTGCTTAGATGATCTAATTGGATGCTAGATTAAGAGTATTTTGGCCAAAATTGAACAATTAATATGTAGCTTTCTAAATCGCTAGGCCACCATGGTTCTTAGGCAAACAAATGCTGTCCCAGCTAATAAGGTGGAATTTCTTTTCCTTTAGAGAGTCTTTCCAAAGGAAAGACAGCTTCAAAACTAATTGCAGAGGCACATAATAGATTGATATGAACATCATGAGTTGTCCCAGCAAACATTTGTATAATGACATGGAGCTCAATACACCCTTCATAAGAATAATCCTCCACTGAGGAACAGTAGGGTTCTTTTTTGCGAGTTAAGCTTCTTTTGAAATCTTATAACATGTCACTCCAAGCATTCTTCTTAGATTTTCCAATGCAGAGGGAATGACCCAAGCAATATAATGGAAGCTCTTGACTGCCAGACTCGAAAACTTCTGCAAAAGAATAGAGGTGGCCATTATGAATGTTAATACCTGCCACCAATTGCTTAACAATGTTGAATTTATGGTTTGTGGCCTCTTCAAAGAACTGAACAACCATCTTGAGATTTATTACTTGGGTCCCCTCCACTTTCGAGAAAATAAGGACATCATTTACATAGAGGAAATGAAAAATTATAAGTCCTAATTGATCTTGTTTCCTTTGAGTGCTGCTATCTCCAAGGCTTTGTTCATACTTCTGGAGACGCCTTCATGACCAAGGTGAACAATAGCGGCAATATCAGGTTGCGCCTATCGAAGGCTGTGTGACCAGGCGAAGAAACCTTTAGTTTACCCATTCATCAGGACTCAAAATCTGGCTGCTTGATTTAAAGTCATCAGTCATTCTCTCCATAATGGGCTAAGAAAATTATAAACTGGGGCTCTTTAACCAAGCCTCAAAGCGAGTTTTCTTCTTAGCCTGTCATGTGTCTCATTTAACTATAGTAAATAATTAGTGCATGTAAACTCTGAAAGAAAGTTAACCAGAATAGGGTTAAATAGGATATATGGCAAGCCCATAAGGAGAGTCACTTTAAGGCTTGGTTAAAGAGTCTCAAATTTTCATTTCCACGGGTAAAGCCCGTTTGATGATGGATAATGTGAAAAACTGACCAGTCCAATCGACATCACCGTACACTTTCTCTATGTCCATCTTGAAAACAATAGCTTTCTTCTTTTGATTTGCAATCTTGGTGATGATTTGGTCTGCTATGAGATGTCCATCGATAGTTTCGAATTTTAGATTAGTAATAGATAGATAGATATGAATAAGTGCACCACACCAATGAATGAATGGTGTGGAAGATGTAATGGGTGGATTATAGTCCCTTTCCTCCAGTGGGATTTCTATTAAGGAAAATATCTGTTTGTGGCCCTTGGGCCCATGTAATCCTTTAGTAACCATGTAAAGTTTCCATCAAGTGCTGTTAGGTTCGAGAGCTGTGGGGCGGCACTGATTCTACAACCATAAGTTGTAGGCCCGAACAAATAAGGCGTCATGAATGGACATGTGGAAGACTTGATTCTGCATTATCACGTGAAAGCTACGAATTATCTTTACTCTTTCATTTTCATCAACAGAAGAGGAGCCTGGCGCAACTGTAAAATTGCCTTATTGTAATCTTTGAGGTTACGGGTTTAAGGCATGAAAACAGCCTCTTACGAAATACAAAGTAAGGCTATGTATTTTAAGCTCTTAAGATCTGCCCCTTTCTTAGATACTGCATGGGCAGGAGCTTCGTGCACGATGGCTGCCTGTTTAATCATTTTCATCAACGTCGGCAGCATGCGGTGGAACTGTATATCTTTAATGGCATTTGATTGGTGCCACGTTAGAAAATCCACCCATCTCCGCTTGATTGACGCACTACACCAACAGTGATATCACAATCACCATGTAAACGTCACGTTTATGGGGAGACCAAGGGTCCTTTGAAAATGTCTGTGGCGAGGTGTAGACTGGAAAGAGAATAGGCCAGGTCCAGCAGATGAATGGTCCTCATCAATAAAGAGCTGGACCCTCTTGTAGTATCATTGGCTGAACTAAACCGTTCTTCATAAATTGATTCACAGTGGTTGAACATAAACTTGATTCATGGTTCAGTATAGCAGCCGTTACAGAGCTAATTTACGTTAATGGAACAAGGTGATGATGAGAGGAAAGATCAAACGGAGAGATAAGTGATACCCCGTTTTATTTTCTCAAGTTAATGAAGATTCGTCTTTGTAAAGCTTTTCAATGAAGAATCTGGACTGTGCCCGTGCATAGAAGCCAAGACGGAGACCTTTCTTATGAACAGTAGAGCTAGTCACCTGTCGTCTTGTTCACAACTCTTGCCCGAGAAACACTTGATCACAGTAGAGCTAGCAGAGTCGATGTGAGACATTGGTCGTGGGAGGAGTACAGGCAAAGACTCATGCACATGTTGGAGTAAATCCAGATGGCAGAAACTCTGGCTGGAATCATTTGTCTGGCCAACAAAATCTTGCTTGTTTTCATTTCCTCAGATTGTTGTGAACGGAGTGAAAAGGCATCAATCAGTCTCGTGTAGGGTGTATTTTCTGTTCCTGTCCTTCCAGATAGCAGAAAAACCAACTTAATCTATCCATCACTTGTTCTTCCACCACACGTAAGTGGTCTTGTACAGTCTAATCTTCTCCATGTAATGATGATCAGCGTCATGGGACAGGTGCATATGAGACGACAGCAAATCTAGAAACACACTCTTCATTTCATTATATGTTTTATTATTAGCCACTAAAGCTTGTTATGCTATACCGCGAGATGGTACCAGAAAACATTCAGGAAAACGTTTAGCAAAGTAAGATGGTGGCATTATTGAAAAGGGTGTGGGTATCCGATGAATCTTTCTACACATGTGTCATCAAGTAAAATGATGAGATCTCCTTTTGTCAGAAATCAACCATCTTGGGGTCTCCAAGTTGATACCCAACAGATAGTGCATGTGATGCGGATTGATGTTGTGTACTTCTGGTCTCTCTCTCTCTCTCTCTCTCTCTCTCTCTCTCTCTCTCTCTCTCCGGGGAATCGATTCTAAGTAGTTTTTATATTCCTTGGTCTTCCAAGCTGGCGGGTAGTGACATCTGGGCTATAATTGCACATTCTCCTCTACTTCTGCGACACTGTGGCCAACTGTTTCTGTAGCAGCTATTGATTTCGCTTTCGCAACACCTAGAGACCTAGTTAGTCTCTCAACTTTGTTCTTGACCATAGCAAGAGAAATCTTCCTTGAAGCAAGAAATCCTTGTGGCAGTTATTGTACTTCGTTACTGGTTCCCTTGTGTCGTCTTCCTTAATAAGAAATCACTCTAATTCCTTGCCAATTTTGAAGACGGACATCTTTGCATGGATGTTTGGAAGGGATGCAAAAAATGTACGTAGAACCAATTTGTAAGCAGCTTCAACCACATTACACTTAGAATAAACAACACCTAAAGGTAGGGATTATAGTAAGACCAAACCATTAGAACAAAATTAATATTTGCTGATAAACCTAGGGATGCAGAAAGGAAATGTTCCATTCTGATAAAGCTAGGGACACAATGGTGAAATATATACTGCGAGTGTTAATGATCTTATAACCGTTTATAATGGAGTTTCAGGTGATTCTGCGTATGCATGTTCAATCTCAGTTTCATAGTGCTTTTGGTGAAGGGCAAAAATATTTATTGATAGGAATAAGCACATTCATTTAGTACAAGTGTTGGAGATTGCTTTCCATATATTAAAGGATTGGCACCAACTCCTTTTAGTGCACTTGCTCAAGAAGGAGTCTCTCATCAATGTAACTAACTTCGGCTCTTCATTAGCTGTGGAATGAATTAGATAGGTTAATATTATATTTTATGTTTGTTATTGTTGTGATTATGAGGAGGGTTTTGCGTTAGGTACTAACAAGCAAGGAACAAGTTAAAGATGATTTTGTTATTTATTTCCTTTTTGCAAATAATTATGCATTTGTATATTAGTTTGCAAGAAAGAAATGAAAATCATCTTCAGCTTCTTAAAAGGATGACAACCCTTGTGTTAGGTGCCAGTCGGTAAGGGAGAAGTTGAAGATGATTTTGTTATTTCTTTCCTGCCTGCAAATGTTTATAAGGAAGAAATAAAAATCATCTCTAGCTTCTTAAAACTATGACAACCCTAATATGTCATGAATCGAAAACTAACATTCCCTCAAGTTAGGGCATTCCCCATAAGTGATGCGCTACGTCGGATCCTAAGTGAGGTGAAAAATGAGCAAGGGTTGCTAGGGCTTTTCCTCAGAAGCGACGCTCTACGTCGGATCTCAGGTGTAGTGAAAAATGGGCAAGGGCTACTAGAGCGTCCCATCGGAAGTGACACACTGCATCAGAACCCAGATACAGTGAAAAGTGGACATGGGTTCATGCCATGGAGATCGAGAAGGGGGTTGATAAATGAGATATCTCCAAAGCATAAGATTCGTATCACCATATGGAATATAGGGCATTGACAGGTAAGAGTTTGGAGTTAGTAGATACGATAAAACGTAGGAGAGTCAACATCGCTTGTATCTAAGAAACCAAGTAGAAAGGGGCTAAAGCTAGATAAATCAATGAGAATAAATTATAGTATATAGGAAAGGATAATAACAAAAATGGCGTAAGAATAATAGTGGATAAAGAATTAACGGATCAAGTTGTAGATGTTAAAAGAATCAATGATAGAATTATAATAATAAAAGTTGTTGTAGGAGAGCAGATCATAAATGTTATAAGTGCATATGAACCACAAGTAGGGTTAGAAGATATAATCAAGAGACAGTGCTGGAAGATATAGAGAGAGTCATTTAAGAAATTCTCGACATTGAGGGGATATTTATAGGAGCATACTTAAATGGTTATATAGGAAAAGAAAAGGAAGGATTGATAGAATACATGGAGGGTATGGTATAGGTGAAAGAAATGAGATGGGAAAACTATCCTCGATTTTGCTTTGTCATATAACTTAGCCATTGCAAATACACTCTTTAAGAGGATGGATGAATACTTAATAACCATTAAACATGGACTTCATAAAAGCCAATAGACTTTTTTCTACTTAGGAATATTGAATGATCAATGTCTAAGAATTGTAAGGTAATACCTGGTGAGAGTTTAACCTCACAACATAAGTTAATGGTTATGGATATCCATATCAAAAGATAGAAGAAAAGAAATTACCTTAATATATATCCAAAAACTAAGTGCTGAAACTCAAAAGGAGAGAAAGTAACCTCATTCAAAAATAAGTTGATGGTAGGTAGAAACTGAAACTATGAAATGGAAGTAAACACCATGTGAATTAATATTATTGATTCCATTAAGAAAGTGGCAAAAGATGCCTTACGAGTATCTAAAGGTAAAAGGCAATTAGTAAAGGAAACATGGTGGTGGAGTGAAACAGTGCAAAAAGTTATTAAGGAAAAATGGATGTGTTTTAAAGCATAATAGAAGACTAGAAATAATGAAAACTATGAATAATATAAGAATGCTAAAAAGGTTGCCAAGAGAATAGTAAGTAAGGCTAAACTTAAGGCATATGATGAGCTCTATAATAGACTAGCAACAAGAGAAGATGAAAAAGATGTGTTTAAACTTGCAAAGTAACAGAATAGAAGGGTAAGGACTTAGATCATGTTAGGTGCATTAGAAGTGATTATTAAATGAAATTAGTCAAAGATAATGAGATCAAACAAAGGTGGGAGATGTACTTTCGAAAATTATAAAATGACAATGGCTCTGAGAATATAAGGATTGAAAATACTATAAATGTAAATAACATTGGATATTATAGATATGAACATAGGATTATAATACCTGAAGTGAAAGAGGCCTTGAAAAAGATGAAATCAAGAAAGGCCATTAGGCCTAATGGTACACTAATAGAGGTTTGGAAGCATATGAGAGATATTGGGTTGTTTGGTTGACCAAGTTGTTTAACAATATTATAAAATAAAAGAAAATGCTAGATGAGTGGAGGAAAAGCTCTATTGTACCAAATAATAGAATAAAGGAGACATACAGAGCTGCACTAATTATCGATGTATCAAACTTATGAGCCACACTGTCACGACCCCAATCCCCAGGGCCGCGATTAGGCTTAGTCAAGCCTAACAATTGGGCGAGCTAGGCCTACGTGGCCTTGTTTTTTTTGTTTTTGTTTTCATAATTATATCACAACGGAAGTGTTGAGAGAGTTAGGTGCTCTTGTCCTGGGCAAGTCACAGTTTACTAGTAAAATATTTTTCTTCTTTAACAACCGAGTCCTACGGAAATTTCGGCAGAGTCTCCCCTGTTTTTCGGACATTATGCATTTAACGCATGCTATGCGGTTCACCTGATAGACAATATAGCAGTCGTAATTTACTAAAGGGAGACTCAGTCTCCATACTATCTATCATAGTAAGACATTCATGATGCATAAGGAATCAGTGTCAAAATACGACATAACTCGTTTACAGCATTAGCACATAGATACGTATTTATATACAACTCAAAATTTAACAGCTTTAAGCAAGCTTTCTTCAACTCACTCAAGGACCTTTCTATTCTCTGCCTGACTGGTACTTGCAAAATAACAAGGTGAGCTGCGAAACTCAGTAAGGGAAAAGAACTAAACCCATGCATATCCAGTCATTCTCATTGCTACGCTTAAAAACACATTCAATATAACATGAGCATGCATTTTCCATTTTAACTAGTCATAAATAACATAGTTAGCATGTGCTATCAAGTAAGGCCTATGGTTATTACAGTAGAATTACAGTTTTTTCCCAAATTCAAATATGACACAACAGTCATCGCATGCAAACAAGCACACCCCATAAGGATTTCCCATTCATGTCCAGCCACGGGACATTCAATAGATGAGTGACTAAGTCATGGACCTCATTCTAAAGTTACATGCAAACATAGCTGCATACTCATTAATGATTTTCTCAGTAATATTAACCATGCCTAGCATTACACCAGGATTCAATAGTCATCTCCCACAAGGATTACCATCTTGGGCGGCCCACTATGTGTATCATCGTCAAAGCAGCCAGACCCTTAGGATTTACCATCTTGAGCAGCGCCAAAGTCAAGTTCCCTCAGGGTTTACCATCTTGGGTGGCTCCACCTTAGTCGAAATCAACCAGGCAGCCCTTTCCCTCAGGGTTTACCATCTTGGGTAACTCAATATGCCAGCTCATCCCTCAGGGTTTACCATCTTGGGCGGCTCCACCATGATCCCAAAAGACCAGGCAGCCCTTTCCCTCAGGAATTACCATCTTGGGAGGCTCAATACCTGACAGCTCATCCCTCAGGGTTTACCATCTTGGGTGGCTCCACCATGATTCCAAAGAACTAGGTAGCCCTTTCCCTCAGGGTTTACGGTCTTGGGAGGCTCAATACCAGACAGTCCAATCCTCAGGATTTACCGTCTTGGGCAGCTTCACCTTAGTTGCAAGCAACCAGGTAGCCCTTTCCCTCAGGAATTACCATCTTGGAAAGCATCATCATAGCTTACCGGGAGACCCTCAGGGCTTACTATCTTGGGCTTGACCATTTTATAACAGTTTGTATCATCACAACAGTTAAGCATAGCAAATCACACTATAACATGACCTTTTTAATAAGACATGAAAATTTCTATCATCCATTAAACCAAGGTGGCAATATGCATACATTTTATACATGCATAAAGTTAATTTCAAGAGAACATAACAACAAGAATTTAAAGAATGCAAGGGTTCAGGGTCCTTACCTGCTCTCCACGTACAATTCAAAGTCCTACTGGTAGAACCATTCACACTGTTCTCAAACCTCTACAACAAATACAAGTTCTAAGTAAATTTTAGAATTTTATGCCATTTTTTATAATCACTTCTAGTTCTACATTCACCATGTTCTTAATCTAACCTCATATATCTAGATCAAGGATTTGCACACTAATTGGTCGCTATCCAATTGGATCAGCGCCATTGGTCTTACATCGATGGTCTAGATCAAGCGCGTACCTCTAGAAGTTTCAATTTCCAACATTTTTGATAAGTTATTTCACAATTCAATGCTTTTAACCATAACTCATGGTCTGATATCCTTTCCTGACCTCTGGCATTCGCTGATCGAGTATTGGACGGCCGATAGGATCTCCCATCACTTTATCTGTAATTAGTCAGTCATTTCTATGATAATTCATCACCAATGGTTACTTGGAGTTATATTTGACCTAAATTTACCTCCCGATCACATTTTTAACGGTCGGATGTTAATGTTCCAGAATTTCCCTATACATCAACAAGCAATTTCATGGACCAATTGATTCCTAATCGACGATCCATCTTCGCGGATGAAAAGATCACGCGCGAATTGTCCATATCTGAAAATTTTCATTTTTCACATTTTTTTAGGGGTCGCCGGAAAATGTCACCGTCGCTGAAGAAGATGACCGGATTTCGGTCGTCGCTGGCGACACAGGTGACGTCATTTTTCAACCAAATTTAATGGGAATGCTTGAAATTTCCTGAATTTTCGTTTTCTAGTATTTTCCCCTTTTGATTTTTACTAAAACTACTGTTTTTCGCCTGATTTTTCAAGGGTTTTTGAAACTAACCCTAGGTGCTGGTTTTTGCAGTTTTCGGTGTCATTTCTTGCTGGATTTCCATGAAACCAAAGGGGTTTCACTCAGAAGCATCTAAGGAACAGTATGAACGGTTAGCTTTTCAATCTAATCTCGTTCTATTCCCTATACACTCTGAATCCGACGTTTTTTTTTTCTTTTCTTTTCTTTTTTCACCGTTCGGTTCTTCAAAAAAATGCTGTATTCACGTTGAAGAGGAAGGGGAAATGGGAAGAATAGAAGAGGTTTGGAGGCTTACCTGGGTCTAGCTTGCAGCTAGCTCGACCCGAAGATGGTGACCCAACTCCCCGTTGCCGGTGAAGCTTGGGTCGTGTCTGGCAGGCAAGGATGGAGATGGAGTGAACGAGGGATGGGGAGGGCGTGAGGGATGTGCAGGGTTGACCGAAAGAGGAGGGTGAGTGGGTTGCCGGGAAAAATCGTGCCAGAGGGGAGGGAAAGCAGCCGAAAAAAATGAGGGGAGAGGGGAGAGGGTTGCCGGCTTGGCTCCCTCTTCCCAGTGTTGCAGATAGACGCGTGGGAGTAGAGCCCACCCGTCCGCGTGTAGAGCTCCTCCCACATGGCACTGAGTTCACACACATTAGGGGGGTGCCCTTATCAATTTGGACCCCCTCTACTCGATGGGAAAACCCCCGGGTCTTTCGCTCTCGATCTCCGTTTCGCGCATTCTTAGTGTCGTTGCAAAGCTCTCTCTGAGCACAGTCTGACAGTGACTTGGCATCGTGGATTTCTAATGTTTGTGATTTTTTTTTTGTTTTACTCTACTATTTAGGACACGAGCGTGACACACACTATGAAACTTTTTGCAAGAGTGATTGAGAAGAGGCTATGGTATGAGACAAGTGTATCATAGAATCAGTTTGATTTCATACCGGAGAGGTCTACTATTGATGTTTTCCACAAGTGCACAGGCTATTGTGGTATAGCTAATGCAAGTATGGATCGATCCCATAGGGACATGCTTTAAGAATTTGGAGTTTTTAATAAAATTTAACTATTAAAAAATTAAAATTAATTGACAAAAATTAACAGAAAGAAATCAGACTTCATCTTCAGTTTAAAAGTGAAATTCCAGAGGTCTAATTCCAAAAAGAACAGATAAAAAACAACAAAACCTTAACTAAAACTAAAACTAGAAAAAATTAAGAAAATCTAGTTCCCTATCTTAAGTGCCATCCAATTCTTCAATTCTGGTATCACAAACTTTGATCAAACTCCATCAATATATTCAACACGTCCTGGATTAATGATGTGGCAGATAAATTTGTCAAATTCTTCACAATTTTAAAGATCTAATCTAATTAAGGAATTTACGAATTAATGGCTTAGATCTGTTTTCAGAACCCAATTTGAAAATCAGGAATAACAATTAAATAGGAAACTATCCTAAGAACAAGTTCTAAAAATTAATTGAAATTCTGAATTAAATCAGACAAGAAATAAGAGTTTTCCCATGGTTAAACCATAACCCTTGATCTGGTTAAATAGGAACAGATAAAATAGTTCATGGATTAACTACTGAATAACATAGAATGCGAATAATGAAAACAAAAATAACATAAAATGTGAATAGTAATAGTAACAGGACAGAACATGTAATTTGAAATATTCTACTAAGGGCAAAACATACAAGAGGGGAGAAAAGGTTTGCTGGAGAAGATGGGCATGGTGTTGCTGATCTGTGCTAGAGAATGATGCCGGAGGAGATGACGGTGCTGGCCATCTAGCATGGTGGATAAATGGGGCGTCGTCTAGCTGAGAACAGGGGAGAGAGTGGAGACACTGAGGAAACCTGGGAAGACGTCGACTTGTGCTAGCTGGTGCTAGGCATCGTCTGGTGCTAGAAAGGTCCGCCAGAGAAAATCCGGGTGCTGGATAGCCGATGATGTGGAGATGGGGAACTCAAGCTGGGTTGAGAAGGAGTAGACTATCGCACCGGTGATTGGGAGAAATGATGTCGATCAGGTCAAGAAGATGAAATTGGAGGCGTCTGGTGCGGTGATAGGTAGAGAGTGTGATGCGGGAAAAGATGGAAAAAGGGTGGCTAGGCTTGGAAGATGGGTGTTGTTAGGAGACTATGGTAACGGCTTTTGGACCATAGGAAGCCAGGGAAAAGATGACGCCTGCCGATCAAGGGGTGATCTGTGCAGGCATCAGTGCGGTAAAGTACTAGGGGAAGAGGGAGACGTTGCCTTTGGTCTGGGCATCGGGTTTAGAATAGGGAATAGAGGGGATGTCTAGCTTGTGTAGAAGTTAGGGAGAGGGTGCGAGTAAGAGAGAAAAGAAAAGAACGAGAGAAAGAATGGGTGCATTAAGAGACAAGGAAGGGAGAGATGGAGAACGATGGGAAGAGGAAGGTGGTGATGAAAGCAAGAGAGGGACCTGAGGAAATTATAGGTGTGTGTAAAAGGAAACCAGAAAGCAAGAGATGAAACAGTAAAAGAATAAGAAAGCAAAAGATAGCCGAAACTCTAAAACTCTAAACTTTTAAAAACTTCCTTCCACTCCTCCCATAGTTCCTCTTTATAACTTTTCCCCCTTCCTATTTTTCCTCCACCTAATTCCTTTAAGAGTTAGTTTCCTATTAGGAAACTTCCTCTTCTTCCAAATTAGGATTTCTCTTGAATTAAGAAACCTTCAAATATGTTTTGATAGATATCTGGTCCAATCATTTCTCTCTTGACTCATTTACATCGTTGAAATTCAATCTGAGCAATCCAACCCTCTACTTGATCTGCAAGACCAAAGACTAGATTAGATTCATCTAAACCATATATTAAGCATTCGATTAGCTCAAATGATCATCTAACCGTTAACTTTTGACAATTTACTGTTGGATGGTCAATTTGAGCTAAATTATATATTTTATCCAAAAATTACCAAATTAATGAGTTAGATGGTCTAATTAAATGCTAAAGTAGGGGTCTTTTAGCCAAAATTAAACACTTAACAAATCCCCCAACTAGCATTTTATTAGTCCTAAGCAAAACATGCAGAAAACTATTGTACAAAAACTGGAATGTGCCACTTTCGTAGGTACTCACGATTGCATTTAGCACATGCAACAAGCCCTTGAACTCCTAGGTTATGCCTAATGGACAAGTTAGGCCTTGTGAGCTTTTGCAGTGAATATACCCACAAAATTTAATAAGCCTGAGTCCCCTATTTTATCTCAGAGAATCCTCATTCATTAGTAAGTTACTAGTTTTTTACAACTTAATGAAGAGGATTTGACAATTTTACACACCATACATATATTAAAGACATTTTATTTGAGCTATTTCTCTGAGTGCATATGTGTGTGTATAGCCACATAAATCTTGACTTCTAATTGGATATGCTTACATTCCATGGAAAATATGCCATGACCTCAAATCCTCACAGGTATATGCTCAAAAATAAAACTCTTAAATAAGGGGTTTAAACATATTTCTCTCATTATGTGACCAATTCCAACAAGCTAATAGTTCACATAAATCTTTTGAATGCTCATGAGACAAAGGAAAGTGATCCATAAGAGTGGATGTTATCACCAAGAATATTAGGGGTCTTTTACTTTTACTTTAATTATTTCTTTTTATCTCCTCTTTAAGGCTATGTTCTACCTAAGATCAATAAGTCTTTAACTATGATGAAATGTAGGCTTAGGACAAGTTTAGAAAAGAAGGGTATAAGAAGTTCAAAGGTTCAAAATTGAGTAGATGTCTTCAATGACTATTTGCTAGGACAACTTTTCTTTTGGGTTTATGCTTGAAGTGAATTTCTCATTTAGATTTTGGTCTTTCTTCATTTTCAAAATTTTTATTTTTTATTTTCTTTTTCTTCTTTGGAAGAAAGGCAGCTAATTTTTCTCACTTCTTTTACTTTTTGTCCTATTTTTGAACTTTTTCTACTCTGCTCATTTTGAAGATGGGTAGTGGTTATTTATTTTACTGAGTTATTCTAGTTTAAGGTGAATGGGGTTAAGAAAAAAAAGGCTTAATAACAGGCTCAAAAGGCTAACTAGTGGTATACTATACTGGGTAGGCTTTATGTCTCTAGGCTGAACAAGGATGGCCTATATCATTTCCTAGGTTACCTAAAGCCTATCAAATTCAATAAATTTTTTGAAATTAAAGTTATTACTCCTATTTATTCTTAGTGTTTAACCAAAACAATGATAATAGGATTACGCTAATGTATGTACGCTGAAGAAATTTTGGAATTACTTATAACTCTCAGAAAGAAGATAGTCTTTAAACTCATTAGGTTATAGGTCTCTATTGATTTTCCTCAAGGTCTCTAAGTCATACCTATATATTAGTCTTGATTATGTGTTGAGTGTAAATGGTTTTTGATAATTAACTTTCATAAAATGCTTCAACACATAAATGATATGCAAAACTAATCATATGCATTCCCATTAAGAGGTGAAAACAGTAGAATTACTAAATTCTAAATATCCAGTTCTCATCATAGGAAGGGGACTCTACTTTAAAACCTTTTTTTTCAAATTTTTTTTTTTTTTTTTAACTTTTTCTTTCTCAAAAGAAAACTCAAGCTCAAGAAAATTCAAAATCTTTATGTTCATGTACACTCCCCAATCTAAATGAAACATTGTCCTCAATGTTTGAAAACAAGGGATTCTATATGGAAGTTGAGTGATGTAGACTCTAAACCCTTGGGTTGCCTCCTAGTAAGCACTAAGTTTAACGTCTTCAGCCAGACATAATAATGAGTGCAATGATGATATGTTGCAAGGCTCCTGGAGTGTTAATCTAAGGTGGATCATGATACTTGGGTGTCTTTAAAAGTGTCTCGTCAATTTCAAGGTCAGGCAGTTCTAAGAAAGGTTTTAACCTTTGACCATTGACCTTTTGGATTTCTCTATCCTTTTCAATCTCGATGGCCCCATGAGGATAGATTGTGCATACTATATAAGGTCCAGTCCATCTAGATCTAAGTTTTCCTAGAAATAGATGCAATCTAGAATTATACAGTAAGATGTTTTGACATGGTGTGAAGGATTTTCTTATGATATGTCTATCATATACAACCTTCATTCGGTCTTTGTACAATTGTGCAGACTCATATGCATCTTTCCTCAATTCTTCTAGCTCATTGAGCTGAAGTTTTCTATGGGTTCCATTAAAATCTAGGTTGAAGTTGAGCTTTTTGATATCCCAATATGCCTTGTGCTCTAACTCTATTGGTAAATGGCAGACCTTCCCATAGACCAAACGATAGGGTGACATTCTTATAGAGGTTTTATAAGCTGTACGATAAGCCTATAAAGGGTCATTAAGTCTCAGAGACCAGTCTTTCCTATTTGGATTGACTATTTTTTTTTCTTTCTAAAATTCACTTTATTTCCCTATTGGATACCTCTACTTGACCACTAGTCTGAGGGTGGTATAAGGTAGCTATCTTATGGTTGACACTATACTTTTTCATTAAATTTTCAAATACCTTATTACAAAAGTGTTTTCCCCATCACTTATTATGGCTCTTGGAGTACCAAACCGTGCAAAAGTATTTTCTTTTTAAAACTTTACCACAACCTTGTGGTCATTGGTTTTGCTAGGTATAGCCTCCACCTACTTGGACATGCAGTCCACTCCCACTAAGATGTACAGATTTCCAAAAGAATTAGGAAAAGGTCCCATAAAATCTATGCTCCAAACTTCAAAAGGTTCTATGATAAGGATTGGGTTTAAGGGCATCATATGTCTCCTTCCTAAACTTCCTAACCTTTGACACCTTACACATGCTTTGCAGTAAGCATGCGCATCCTTAAATTTGGTAGGCCAATAAAATCCACATTGCAAAATTTTTGCAGCTGCCTTTCTAGAGCTAAAATTGACCCCACATGCATGATCATGACAAAAGGAGATGATTTGATTATGTTCACTATCTGGTATGCATCTCGTAATTACTTGGTCAGGGTATTACTTGAATAAGTATAGATCATCCCAAGTAAAATATCTAACCTCTATTAAAAATCTCTTTTTATCTTGTTTACTCCAATGATTAGGCATTTGAGCTATACCAAGATAATTAATAATATCACCATACCAAGATAACTTGGAAATATGTAATAACTGTTCATCTGGGAAGGACTCAGTTATAGGCCCTTGATCGCTAGTGTGCTCCACCACTAATCTGGACAAGTGACCTGCAACTACATTTTCTGAACCTTTCTTGTCCCTAATTTCTAAGTCAAACTCTTGTAGCAGTAGTATCCAATGGATCAACCTAGGTTTTGCATCCTTTTAAGAAAGGATGTACTTTAAGGCAGCGTGATCTGAGTATACTATAACTTTAGACCATAACAGGTAAGATTTAAACTTATCCAAAGTAAACACTACAGCTAACAACTCTTTCTCCATGGTTGAATAGTTGCGTTGCGCATCATTTAGTGATTTACTAGCATAATATATCACATGGGGAAGTTTATCAATGCGCAACCCCAAAACAACTCCAATGGCATAGTCCGATGCATCACACATTATCTCAAATGGTGTGTTCCAATTTAGTGGTCGGATAATAGGCGCAAAAGTCAACTCGGCCTTGAGTTTCTCAAATGTTGTCTTACAGTCTTCATCAAAGTCAAAAGTAGCCTCCTTTTAAGTAAATTTTATAGGGGCTTGGCAATTTTGCTAAAATCTTTGATGAATCGTTTGTAAAAGCCAACACATTCTAAAAAGGAGCAGATTTCTTTCTCCGTCCTTGGTGGAGGAAGGTTGGCTGTTAAATCTACTTTTGCCTGATCGGCTTCTATCCCATTGGGTGATATTATGTGGCCTAATACTATCCCACTTTGTACCATAAAATGATACTTTTCCCAATTTAAGACAAGATTCTTCTCCCGACACCTTGCAAGGACTAACTTTAAGTGGTGCAGGCACTAATCAAATGATGACCCAAATACTAAGAAGTCATCCATAAACACCTCAAGAAATCTTTCTACCATGTCTAAGAAAATGCTCAACATATACCTTTGAAAAGTAGTTGGAGCGTTACAAAGCCCAAAAGGTATACATCTGTAGGCGAAGGTTCCAAAAGGGCAGGTAAAGGTGGTCTTCTCCTGATCCTTTGGTCCTATAGGAATTTGGTTGTAAATGGAATATCCATCTAGAAAACAGTAATAGCTATGTCCAGTTAACCTCTCTAGCATTTGGTCAATGAAAGGTAGAGGAAAATGATTTTTCCTCGTGACTACGTTCAACTTTCAATAGTCAACACAAACTCTCCACCTAGTGGTCATGTGGGTGGGGACTAGCTCATTAGCCCCATTTTTTACTACCATGACCCCAGATTTCTTATGTACAACCTGAACAAGGATGACCCAAGTACTATCAGAGATAAGGTATATAAAGCCACACCTAAGAGCTTTAAGACTTCATCTCTAATCACGTCCTTCATGTGGGGGTTTAGTCACCTTTGAGTTTCCTTACAAGGTTTTGCATTTTCTACTAGATGTATCCTATGCATGCATACAACTGGACTTATCCCTTTTATGTATGCTATTGTCCACTCTAGAGTAGTTTTATGTTCATTAAGAACATCTAAAAGCTTACCCTCTTGTTCTTTATCTAAGTCTAATGCTATTAAGGTTTCATCTAGGCTTAGGTATGAATATTTCAAGTTAGCAGGCAAGGGTTTTAGGTCCAAAGATGGTGGTTGCTCTATTGAGGGTATGGGGATAGATTTAGACGGTGGGAGTGGTTCCACATAAGGACCCCACTTAGAGGTATCCATGATTGGTGCAACATCTAAAAGATTGTTTACCTCCTCAATAGACTTGTCTATATCAAATTCTCCATTAAAGTGCATCAAACAAGCCTCTAGTGGGTCCGAGATGGACAATGGTAAATGAATCTCATTAATTAGACTCTCTATCAAGTTGACATTACAAGGATCGTCGAGGTCTAAATGTTATTGATCGACATTTAAAACATTAGGTTGAACCTTCATGTTGCCGAACGACAGCTTCATTACACCATTTCTACAGTTAATAATGGCGTTGGACATTGCTAAGAATGGACGTCCAAGGATGACTGGGATTTGACTACTAGGATAGGATACAGGTTGGGTGTCTAGTACAATAAAATCAACAGGGTAATAAAACTTATCCACCTATATCAAGACATCTTCAACCAAACCACAAGGTATCTTAACAGATCTATTAGCTAATTGTATTGTAGTAGTGGCTGGTTTTAACATTAGCCCCTAAGTCGAGAAGTGACCTATTTATGACATGATCTCTAATGACGCAAGTGATTATAGGACATCTTGGGTCTCTAAACTTTGGTGGGGTCTTGTGTTGAATCAAATAGCTCCCCTACTCAGTGAGGAAGGCTTTCTTTTGGACATTAAGCTTTCGCTTTGTTGTGCAGAGCTCTTTTAAGAATTTGGCATAGGCAGGGATGTCTTTAATTGCATTGGGCAATGATATATTGATTTGTACATGTTTAAATACTCCATTAACTCATTGAAGTTTGATCCCTTCCTAGCTTTATTCAATAATTGGGGAAAAGGGACTTTCGGCACATAGGGTGCTTCCACTATAGGTTTTACAAGGTTTTTCTATCTTTTCTCTTTTTCCTATATTTTAGTTGCCTCTTTTTCCTCTACTATTTCGTTACCCTACCCTTCTTCATTATCGATCTGACGACTACTCCTAAGGGTGGTTATGGACTTGGCATGCTTATGAGGGTTAAGGTTTTGAGAACTTGACACTATCTCAAATTGACCCTTAGGGTTAGGGATGGGTTGACTAGGAAACTGACCCTTTTCTCTATTATGTAGTTTAGTTGACAATTAGCTTACTTGCATCTCTAACTTGGTTATGGCTTGAGAGTTGACTATCTATTCTCATTTTGCAATTGGTGTAAGGCCTTTTTAGTGTAATCATTCCCTTTTACAATTTGTTCTAGCATGGTGTGGATGTTTTCCTTTGAATATGGTTTCTTTTGGTGTTGAGGTTGTTGAAAGCCAAGTGGCTGATTTAGAACTATAGTTCTAATAGGAAAGTTTTGGACAGAGGGATTTATAGATGGTCCCCCTTAGTGGTTATTCTTTGACTAAGACAAATTAAGATGCCTAACCCATCTAGGGTTATAGGTCTTAGAATATGTGTTATCGCTAGGTTGGCGATATGCATTCAATGCATTCGCTTGGTCTATAAGATATTTAAGGAATACTTTATTAGATGGGCACACTGAGGTTAAATGGGCTGGACTAGAACAAGTAGTGCATACCTCTTATGGAGGTTTTTGAGATAATGTAGTAGCCATGAAAGATTGAAACATAGTTTCAAGCTTGTCCATTCTTCCATCTAATTTTTCAGCAGCAGAGTCGAGCTTATAGGATAGATCAGTATGCACTCCTATCTCATATATACCTCCTTTCTTAATGGGCTGGTTAGTTCTTTCTCTCCTATTTGAATAATCACATTGCTGAGAATTATTGGCTACAGTTTGAAAGAATTCCCATGCCTCACTTTCATCTTTTAACATGAGGGTTCCTCCACTCCCTGCATCTATCATTTGTCGATTTTGAAGTGTCAATGCCTCATAGAATTATTGAACTTTTTGTCATTTCTCAAATCCATAATGAGTGCATTTTTGCAGCAATTCATTCCACTGTTCCCAACATTCATAATATTGCTCATCATCCCTTTGTTGGAAATTTATAATTTTATGCCGTAGGGCATTTGCTTTGTGAACAAGGAAGAACTTGTTCAGAAACTGCTTAAACAATTAGTCCCATGTATGTATAGAACCTACCTCTAAGGAATTAAGCCATGACTTGGCTTTGTCCTTAAGTGAGAATGGGAATAACCTAAGCCTAATCGAATCATTTGAAAATTTTCAAAACCTAAATGTGGCACAAATATCAAGGAACTCCTTGATATGTAGGTATGTGTCTTCTCGATCTTGACCATAAAAAGTAAGGAGTAATTGAATTACTCCCGGCTTTAACTCAAAGTGGTTAGCATTAGTGGGAGGTAAAACCATCCAAGATGAGGTATTGAGTTGGAGTGGTACATAAAAATCTCTAATTGTCTTACACTCAATCTCTGCTGGTGGTTCAGCTATAGGGATAAGAACTGTGTTTCCTTCCCCTTGGCCTGGATGCGTTGAATTTTTGTGTTTAAAGGTAGTAGCTCTAAGTTATGAGATTGAGGCCCTTGCATGTACTATTCCTAATCTAAAATATCCTACTCTAAATGCTAACTCTAACTCTATGTGATGCAAGCAAAAGGCACAGTCAAACACCTTAGGCTAATAAGAAATATATTGATTTTCTTGAATTTGTGTGGGGACAATGCTTTTAATTAGCATAATCTAGTGCTCATCCTCTCCTTTAGATTTGACTATTGCTTATCAGTTAGATTTTGTGTAAGGTGGTTAATACAACCCTCATGTAAAGAGGTGTTTAGACCTTACAAATGTCAACAGGAGGCGAGGGAAGAGCGAGGTTCTATTAGACAACCCCCAATAACCGCAGTGCTTAAAAGCCACTAGAGTGACAATAAATCGTGTCTTAATAAGAGGGTCCTATGAGCACATGATAGCTCTATAGGTTTGAAGGGTAGGATAACACGCTTGAGGTGATTTTCCTAGGTGGGTCAAGGAGTGGTGATGAAATCCACCCTTGATCTTTTGGGTGTAGAGTGCCCTTACTAATTAAATTCCACACTCCATGGGAGTTCAATCAGCATATATATTACCTTAAAGTATTAATCGTGTCCTAAGATGCAATTAAAATCCATAAATTAATGCAAAACCCTAAAAATGCAACAGTTATCAAATATGCCTTCTATATGCACTTATATTATCAAACAATGCAAATGCAAATCCTAATCTAAGAATTTAAAAAGAGTTAGAAAACTTACAGTGGAGTTTCTGATGAAGATCAAGTGTGGGTCACCTTGTCCCACACTTGCCTATATTATACAACCCTTTAAAAATTAAAATAGAAATTACAAATTATAAAGGGCCTCACTACAAGATTCACTCAAAAGAAAAGGAAAATTCTAATCTAGAAAAGCATGGAAATTTCTATTTTGATGAAGATCTCCTTGCCAATTTCCTCCACTTTCCTGTTTCCCTGAAAAAGAAAATTAGAAATAAGGTGCTTATGCACTAAAAAATTAACAAATGCACTTAAAATTTCCTAAAAATGCTAAAACTATGTAATTCCTTATTTTTTATTTTAATTAAATTTTATAAAAACTCCGTTACGAGTCCCCTGCAACGGCGCCAAAAACTTATTGATGTTTTTCGCAAGTGCATGGGTTATTGTGGTACAGCTAATGCAAGTATGGGTCTATCCTATAAGGACACGATTTAAGAATTTTGAGTTTTTAACAAAATTTAATTCTTCATAATTAAAATTAATTGACAAAAATTAACAGAAAGAAATTAGACTTCACCTTCAATTTAAAAGTGAAATTCCAGAGGCCTAATTCACGAAAGAACAGGAAAAAAAAAAAAAAACAAAACCTTAACTAAAACTAAAACTAAAAAAAATTAAGAAAAACCTAATTCCCTATCTTAAGTGTTGTCCAATTCTTCAATTCTGGTATCAAAAACTTTGATTAGACTTCATCAATATATTCAACATGTCCTAGGATTAATGATTTGAGGGATGAATTTGTCAGATTCTTCAAATTTTCAAAGATCTAATCTAAATTAAGGAATTTAAGAATTAATGGCTTAGATCTATTTTCAAAACTCAATTTGAAGATCAGGAATAACAATTAAATAGGAAACTGACCTAAAAACAAGTTCAAAAAATTAATTAAAATTCTAAATTAAATCAGACAAGAAATAAGAGTTTTCCCTTGGTTAAACCAGAACCCTTGATTTGGTTAAATAGGAACAGATAAAATAGTTCATGGATTAACTACGAAATAACACAGAATGCAAATAACCAAAACAAAAATAACATAAAAAGTGAATAGTAATAGTAAGAGGATAGAACATGTATTTTGAAATATTCTACTAAAGGCAAAAAGGGAATTTTCCCTAAAACTTCCTTAAATTTCCTGAAAAACATAAAAGAGGGGAGAAAAGGTTTATCAGAGAAGATGGGCAAGGCATTGCTGATTTGTACTGGAGAATGATGCAGAAGGAGATGATGGTGCTGGCTATTTAGTGCGGTGGGGAAATGGGACGTCGTCTAGCTGAGAACAGGGGAGAGAGTGGAGATGCTGCAGAAACCTGGGAAGATGTCAACTTGTGCTGACCGGTGCTAGAAAGGTGCACCGGAGAAAATTTGGGTGCTAGATAGCTAGTAATGTGGAGATGGGGAACTCAAGCTGGGTTGAGACAGAGCAGACTATCGCACCGGTGATTGGGAGAAACGATGTCGATAGGGTTGAGAAGATGAAATTGGAGGTGTCTGGTTCGGTGATAGGTAAAGAGTGTGATGTGGGAAAAGATGGAAAAAGGGTGATTGGGCTTGGAAGATGGGTGTTGCTAGGAGATTATGGTGTCGGCTTTTGGAGTAGAGGAAGCCAGGGAAAAGACGACACCTGCAGACCATGGGGTGATCTGTGCAAGTGTCTGGTGTGGTAAGGTACTGGGGGAAGAGGGAGACGACGCCTTTGGTCTGGGTGTCCAGTTTAGAACAGGTAATAGAGGGGACACCTGGCTTGTGTAGAGGTTAGGCAGAGGGTGCAAGTAAGAGAGAAAAGAAAAGAACGAGAGAAAGACTGGGTGCGTTGAGAGACAAGGAAGGGAGAGATGGAAAACGATGGGAAGAGGAAAGTGGTGATGAAAGCAAGAGAGGGATGTGAGGAAAGTATAGGTGCACTTAAAGGGAAACTAGAAAGCAAGATATGAAATAGTGAAAGAATAAGAAAGAAAAAGACAACCTAAACTCTAAAAACTCTAAACTTTTAAAAACTTCCTTCCACGGTTCCTCTTTATAACTTTTCCCCCTTCCTATTTCTACTCCACCTAATTCCTTTAAGAGTTAGTTTCCTATTAGGAAACTTCCTCTTCTTCCAAATTAGGATTCCTCTTTAATTAAGAAACCTTCAAATCTATTTTGATAGAGATCTGATCCAATCATTGCTCTCTTGACTCATCTACATCTTTGAAATTTGATTTGAGCAATCCAACCTTCCTTTACTTGATCTGCAAAACCAAAGACTAGATTAGATTCATCTAAACCATACATTAAGCATTCGATTAGCTCAAATGATCATCTAAACATTAATTTTTGACAATTTACTGTTGGATGGTCAATTTGAGCTAAATTTTATATTTTATCCAAAAATTACCAAATTAATAAGCTAGGTGGTCTAATTAAATGCTAAAGTAGGGGTCTTTTAGCCAAAATTAAACACTTAACATCTACCATGGAAGCTATTTTCTTACAAAGGTAATTGATAGAGAAATATAGGGAGAGGAGGAAAGAGCTCAACATGGTCTTTATCGACTTAGAAAAAGCTTATGATAAAGTCCCTATAGAGTTAATATGGAGGGTGTTGGGTGAGAAAGAGGTTTCCTAAGGATATACAAACATAATTAAAGAAATGTATGAAAGAGCGGTAATAAATGTTAAGATCGCTAGTGGCGAGACTGGTGATTTTCCTGTAACTATAGGATTACACCATGGATCAGCATTGAGCCCATATCTTTTCACGTTGGTTATGGATGAGTTAACAAAACATTTGTAAGAAGAGATTCCTTTGTGTATGCTATTTGCAAATGATATAATCTTACTTGATGAGACAAGGGAGGCTATAAACACAAAGCTAGAGTTATAGAGAGAAATATTAGAATCTAAAGGATTTAAAATCAGTTGAACTAAGACAGAATATATAGAATACAATTTTAGCAAGTATAGGAGTAGAAGTGGAACACCAGTCAAGATTGATAACCAAGAATTTCCCGTAAAAGACCACTTTCGATACTTAGGATCAATAATTCATGAGAGTGGAGAGATTGAGAGGGAGGTTACCTAGAGAATCCAAGTAGGTTGGAATAAATGGAGATGTGCATATGGAGTTTTGTGTGATCGGTAGGTGCCTCTCAAATTAAAAGAAAAATTATATAGGATGGCCATAAGGTCTACCTTATCCTATGGATCAAAGTGGTGATCAGTTAAGGAACATCATGCTCATAGGATGAGTGTTGTAGAAATGAGGATGTTGAAATAGATGAGTGGTAAGACAAGAAAGGAATGATTTAGGAATGAAAATATTAGAGAAAATTTAGAGGTAACACTAATAGGTAATAAGACGAGGGAGATTAGACTTAGATGGTTTGGACATGTCCAAAGGAGACCGAAGATGGCACCGATTAGGAGGAGTGAGGCAATGCAAGTAGAAGATTCTAAAAGGGTAAGGGGAAAGGCCAAAAGAACATGGATAGAAGTGGTGAGGAAAGATTTAAAAACATTGGGACTAAATGAAGGCATGACACTTAATAGAGAGGAATGGAGGAATAAGATTCATGTGGTCGACCCTTAATTGGGATAAGGTCTTGATGATGATGATGATTTTTGTTGTTGTGATTGTTAACTTAAGAAAGATAGGACAAACTATGATTGTAATTTTCAACTTAAAAAAGCAGGATAAGTTAACTAATGGGCATAAAAATTGGTACTTAGCCCATGCAAGTTATTCCCTATGTAGTGAACGAATTACATAAGCAAAAAAAAAAGAAAAAAAGTGAGAGATAAGTAAAATGACACTTGGATTATGGCAAGTCCATGTCACACATGGATTTACCATTCCACACACACATATAGCAATCTCCCTTGGCTAGAGAGTTTTCTATATTATTACATTTCATAGGATCCATTTCAAAGTGAAATGCTTTTGTCTAACTTTAGTTCTAACTCCTAATACATACTTGGGATTTTTATCCAAATGTCTCTATCTTAGACAATAAGTCCATAACGTCATTGAGAGTTTGGTATCATAGAAAAAGTTTTGCTCAAATATTCCTAAAATTAACTATCATTATTTGTCGTTGATACATTCCAATTTTGGAATTTAATGCTCAATTAGTTATTTAGTAATTCAAAATGTTCATTAATGCATACTTTCAAAAGTATTTATCCTATATGTCCCTAAATTTCATTCTGTTTTAACTTTACCATCATACTTCTAAGAAATTCAATTTTTTTCTCCATTTAATTACATTAAACTACTTTTCTTTAGTTTAATCAAATTTCTCAAAAAGAAAAATATTTCCAGTAAAATGTATCCTTTTCTCTTTCTAGCATTAGTGGATAAATTACAATATTTAAGTATATAAATTCTTTATGATTGGATCATTCTAATCTTTCAAAATTGGAGGTTTTGTTAATGAATTCTAATTGTTGTATCTTTACTCTCTAAACAATTGTTTGGAGGACTAGAATTATCACAAAAGTCTAAATTTTGGTGCATGGCTACTTAATAATGCTCTCAACTAAGTAAGATGGTCGAGGATCATTGTAGAGGAGCCTAGCTGTTTTTACATAGATGATTTGGATTGCTACATGATAACAAATCTTCGTGTGATTGATGAAGTAGGGAGCATCATATATAAACTAATGAATTAGTTTAGATGAAGATTGTGATTGTAGCCCTCTTACTTATTTTAACCAAGTTCTCAATCCTTCTTTCTTGTATTTCCTTTTATCAGCATCCTTCAAGAAGGCTTTTGTTCTTTCTAATTCACTCCTGATCAAGTGAACATCATTCAATAACCCACTTAACAAGTTTACTTCTTCTCCTAGAAATCAGTTCATTTTAGGAAAAAGAAATGAGACATCACTATTCATTGTTATTATCTTGTTCTAGGTATTTCCTTTTCCTTTGCTCATGAATTAAGAAAAGCTGGTATTTTATGGAGAAGAAAGATAAAATAAGCAACGTAAAAAGGAGAAGACCCCTAGAATGATGGAAAAATACCATAGAAACTACTAAGTAGGAACTAGAAAAGAGCATGAAAAGCCATTAGAGAAGAATCAATACAAAAGAAAGATCCAAAGGCAATGAACCATGGTTAACGGTCATCACCCCTTCAGTAGTTAGATCCATATTAGGATGATTAAAACCCTTCCTCTTCTGCTTGACATCTAGATAGGCCTTTCCCCAAATTCTTGCTTTATTAGATGATCCTAGCCTTTGTAGTCTACAGTTGCAAAATGATCCAAAGGCAATGAACCATGGTTAACGGCCTTCACCCCTTCAGTATTTAGATCCATATTAGGATGATTAAAACCCTTCCTCTTATGCTTCACATCTAGATAGGCCTTGCTCCAAATTCTTGCTTTATTAGATGATCCTAGCCTTTGCAGTCTACAGTTGCAAAATGATCCAAAGGCAATGAGCCATGGTTAACGGCCTTCACCCCTTTAGTAGTTAGATCCATATTAGGATGATTAAAACCCTTCGTCTTCTGCTTCACATCTAAATAGGCCTTGGCCCCAATTTCTTGCTTTATTAGATGAACCTAGCCTTTGCAGTCCACAGTTGCAAAATGGATGGCAAATAGGTTTTATAAAGAAATCTTGTTTAGAGGAATGAGAAATTACACAATTATGAAAAAGAAATAAAGAGAAATGTGTTTTAGTGGGAATAGAGTATTAACAAAATGCTCTTTGAAACAATAACTTAGGGCAAAGTTGGGTCTTTAAAAGGATTAGATAAAACTTAACAGTGAGTTGGTTTCAAAATATATGGGGCAAATATTTTTGAAAATAGCACTTAATGAACACTAAAACTATTCAATAACTAATTGAGCCATAAGTTCTAAAACATAAATATATCACTAAAAACACATTTCCTCTAAAATTAAGCCTTACAAATGCATGGTTATGTCATATGCTAATCTAAGTTTGTACTCCACCTTATGAAGGTCTGGATTAGATGGCTATTATTGGAGCAAGAACTCTAATGACCAAACTATTTGTTTGTGTGGCCCATGTTGAATAAACTTGCCTTGCAAAACTTATCCATGTGGGTTGTGGTCCATTTAAGACAAGCTTCATATGATGACTGGAGAGATCACTATCAGTTGGTCATATTTGTATACATTGGAGAGTGTGGATCTCCAACCCTACCTAAATGGGGCTTGTTAGATGATGGTTGGGACAAGTTAAACTTGGGCTCCACTTATAATTGTAGTTGGTTGAAACAAACTTATGAACTTTTGTTAGCCAAGACCTTGGGCAACATGGGACTCACATTGTCCTAACCACGCACACAAATATGATTAGTTTATGGTCATTTGACCATTCATCTAATGGGCTATTCTTAGATATACAATAGCTTAAAGGATATAACACCATACAGTCCTAACTCTATAATTCTCATAACTTTTCTCTTGTTATTTCTTAAATTTTGGAGTTCTCCATTCTACACAACCTAGGATTAGCAATAGGAAATAGTACCTAATGGGCCCTACAAAGAAACAGTTCGAACACCAAGTGCTACCCAACTTATGGTCTTCAAATCTATAAGGCTTAAGCTTAGGGTAAATGTAGCAATTTGAGATTAATAATGGTTAGCATGTATAGACAATTTGACTCAAAGATCTTCCAATGCATAACTTCTTAAATATACATTTCTTAGATAATTTCGAACTTTCACTTACAATTTGAAACTTATTCTCTAAGACACAGACCTTTTAACAAAAATCCTTATATTCTTTCACTATCTCATATAAGAAAAAAGGTCTGTAAATGAGACCTTTTAGTAAATGAAATCATGTCCTTGCAAGGAAGCACCTTTATAGACCTTTCTACTTAACATTTCTCCACGAATCATTTTGGCATAAAAATTTAATAGGTTCTCTAAAACCTATCCCTCGCACCAAATCTTATTATTTATCATTGGATATGTGGATATTCCATCTATAAGTCATATTTTTCCTCAAAGGTAATATATTACATCTACCAATATGGACAGTAGTAGATTGAGCATTTTAGGGAACCCAACTTGAAGGAATTTTATGGGTTAAGGTTATAGGCAATTTATGTTCAAAATCAAATAAGGGTTAGAAAGCATGATCTCTATGACTTTCTTGAGTTGGGTTCAAGGTAGGGATGGCAAAGGGTTGGGTTAGTTAGGGGACCTGACCCTAATTGACCCTTAAGGGTCAAGTTAGGGCCAAAATACTTTTGGCCCTAATAGGGTTAGGGGCAAAATATTTGACTTGAACTTATATTAGAGTCAAGTTAAGGTTGGTGGGTAAAAAGTCATGGGCCATGAACATTTTTGAATAAATAATTATATGGGGCGTATTAATTTCAATTATTTCATGCAGGTGCAAGCAACAAGTGACATTTGATTGGCTAGAAAAAAGTAGAAAACAAAAAAGTTGGAGGAAATGGCAGTTAGAAACTTTCCCCTGGCCAATCAAATGTCACCTTCACTTTACACTTGCAACTCCTTGCTAAAAATACCGCTCCCCTATATATATAATATTACCTGAACTATCTTAGTATATATTTCTCTTGAACTCTAAACACAAGGGTGTTTTTGGTAATTAAGTGATTAATATAATCTTTTGATTAGTTTGTATAGTTATTACATAATTTGTTACTCTTCATATGGTTGATGAAGATTTAACTCGTAAATTTGTAGTTGAAAATCTTGATTAATTTGCATAGCTCTTACATAATTTTACATAGTTTATTAGTAGTACTAAATAATTGCTTGATAATTATTATCAAGTATTAATATGTTTCTAGTGTTAGGGTTAATTAGGTGACTGACCCGAATGACCCTAGAAGTTAAAATTAGGTGCAACAATGTTTGACCTTAAGAGTATTAAGGTAAAAAAACTATGACCTGAAGTTAGTTAGGATCTGGGCTAGGGTCAAAGATAAAAACACTAGGGTTAGGGTTAGGAATGATCAAAATTTTGCTTGACCCTACCCACTACCATCCCTAGTTCAAGGCATTGGTGAAAGAAAAAGGGACCCAAAAGACATATATGCTTCGTTTTCAAATGATGAAAACCCTATAATGAAATATTTCATATGTAGGGGTGAAGTTAAGTTATGCTAATGTAAGCCATGCCCACGCATCCCTCAAAATTTTGAAAATATTTCTTTGTATATACTTTTATATGGGCCCCTCCCCACATTCAATCTCCATCCTTTATTTTTAATCCTAACCCTTACCAAATTCAATCCTAGCTTTGTTCCTAGTCATACACAAAACAAAATCAATCATAAGAATGAAACTCACATAGTCAACCTCCCTTGTTCTCATTCTTATAATCTTCTTTACAGAAACCTTAAGTTCCTTTCTTCTCCTTCTACTGAAGTACCCTTCAACAGCCTCATCCATCAATCTAACACTTCAGGCCTTAGTCTTTGTGTGACGGCCCGGGTTTCCACATGCATTTTTAAAATGCAAACCTAACTCCTAATGCGGGATGCGTCCCTATTTGAAACCATTTTTATAAAAACAATGCAACGTAACAAAAAAATCATTTGTTTAAATTCATTTTGAAAACCCTGAGTGTCAACGACTTTCACAACAACCAAAGTAGTTTTGAAAATTACTGTAATAATAAATGTCTTCCCAGGTCTATCTCGTCATAGCTCACAACCCAACTGTAGTAAGTACAGGTACATGTCCAAGGGAGTAGAGAGTTTACTTACATTCATACTTGTCTCTTTTTCATTTACTTGATTGTAACACCAACATGCCATGGAGTTACTTACACCCCTTTTTGGACTAATCTATAAAAATAATATATTTGGGGTGAGTATTCCTCATACTCAGTAGGTTATCTGATACTTCTATTTTGAAAACACGGTAGGCAATATGCATAATTCAAGGTGCTTTATCATGTAAAACATCAGTGATGCCTTTTTATATAAACATGCATATTTATGCATAAAACATAAGCTCATTGATGCAAATTCAACCACGGAATCTTTTATCAAAATTTAGTATTTCAACAATATAAATTTGACTGAAAATCATAGAGTAGATATCCATAGATTCATGTAAGAAGATATCGGCAAACATATCAAACCATGAGTCAAATATAATAATCATAAAACTCTTAAAATAGTCATCTTCCAAGCAGATGCAGTATCATGCTCATGAGTCTCTCGACAAACACATCATGCCAACTGGTCACGAGTACTCGTATATGACAATCTCAATGTTATATGCATATCGATAACACCGAAATCATAGTTATGCTCACGATCAGCACATAGTTGAATCGTGTAACTCTGGTATCTAGAGACCTACCCACCATAGCCTTCACGGTGACTATGGCTGTCTCCAAAAGGGTGCCGTGACACCCCTAGTGGTCGTCCCTATTTACCACAGCAATCAGGGAAGGGATAATGCCTTTTTTGCAGTGATACCATCCACCCTTTTGGTAGTAGAGGCCATGAGGCCAATCCCGTACATAACAACCTCTCACCGTAGTGCCTTCCAGGCATAATAGTCCAAAAAACATATATAGATAAATCCAAATCTCAATCATCAAAATCATGCAATTTATGCATTTATTTTCAACCATGTGAGCAGTGCATAAAATTAGTTCATGCTAATATCGTATTCAAAGCCATAGAGCATGAAGACAATTCTGCAGACTCGTATAAGAACATCATATCTCAAAAGCAGGCTAAAAACGGTAATAAAGGCAAGTCAGAGTTTAAGATGTATTTAAAAAACTTAGTAGTATCAGACTACCTACCTCAATGTCTCATGAATCACGTTCCTCATTACTCGACCCTAACCCATCTTTATGAAGCCCTGGATATTAATTGATAACAAGGATTCCAATATTATTTTTCATCCTTTGTAGATCAGTACTTAGACTTATAGATTAACTACTAGATCTACCTTTTAGGATCATAAATCCTTACTTAATACGTATTTCGGCTAGATCTTACGTATGGCTCTACTATTTAATGGTTAGACTTATAATTTAGGGATGGATACATGTAATCTAGGGTTGATCCTGAGCTATTAACCTCTAATGGATCAATTCATGAGATCTGATCATCTTTGACATGGTAGATCTATGAGATTTCTATAGTTTTTGGGCTATAGTCTTGTAAAATAGTCCCCTGACCTAACTTTCATAGTTTCATTAAGTCTGCTTTGTTGATACGAATGCAATGTTTCTTTCATATCATCAATTGGAGTTATATATAGCCTCCTTAATTGGGTTTTTAGCATCCCAAATCTACAGACGAACCAGATTCATCCATATCGAGCCCACGCGTCACGGTGCCCAGGATGTGTACGCATCCTGGTTGAACTAGGATTGTGTTCGCCAGCGTGCGCATGCCTGAGTGTCGCGTCAGAGCGTGCGTATTGGATGGCGTCGCTCGGACACTTCTTCAACGCAGGGTGTGCGCGGGTGTCAGCTCCTAGGATGCCCCTACGTCCTGGTAGAGTCGGGAACCCACCCACCTGCATGTGACGCAAGCGCGGTGATCGCCCCAGGGGGCGTTTTTTGCTCGTGCATCACTTGTTATGTCCCTGGGACGCTTTTGGTCGGAGGGCTGGGTTTCATCCCAATTTTCTCCGGCGATTTCGACAGAAAAACGCAGATTCGGCGCAATCTGGGCTGGGAGGAGAGAAAAACCAAGGGGGAGGTGAGGACTTACCTAGGCAGCCTGAAATGGCACCCTTGGCCATGGGTTCAGCTCCCTCTACCCCTGCCAGAAACCCTGGTCATCGGGTCAAGGGTTCTGGAACGAACCCATCTTCCCCAATGTGTTCTTCGACCAGGAAATGCTAGATCCGGCCGGATTCTGGGGAAAAATGAAGGGGAAGAAGAGAGGGAAGGAGAGGAGAGGAGAAGCTTACCTGGGCAGCCTGAGAGAATGCTCATCATCCGTGGTGTGGTTCCTCCATGCTTGCCAAAAATCAAAGCTGAATTAGCCAGAAAAGAGGGGGAAAACGATGATCAAAGTGAGAGGGGAGAAGAGCGCTTTATAGCCTTGCGAAGGCGGTGCTGCCCAATGGCAGTGCTGGAAGTCGATGGCTGGAAGTAGGGGACGACTTGGGGGAGGTGCCGTTAGTAAAACGGCCCCCTGTGTTTTTGGGTCTTAATTGTTTTACAGTCAAATTACAGATATGCCCTCCATCTTCAAACGCTTATAACTTCTTCATACGAACTCCATTTTCATTGTTCTTTGAGGCGTTGGATTCCATTTCGAGCGTAGAATTTAATGATACTAATTTTCTTGGAATTTCCTTTGTTTCACATTTTAATTAAAATAGAACATTTAATGTAGTTAATTATATATATAATTATACAATTAATTAATTTCTATCAATTTAGTAAAGGTGATGCAAAAACAACATAAAATGTTTGAGTCATTACACTTTGTCATTCTTCTTTATCATGTACCCACTATTGAAACATCTAAGTTCTAACCCAAATCTTCTTATTCGACAACTGAAGTCAGTTTTTGGTAATCCTCCATAGCATGAATTGATTTCTAATAGCATGAATTGTCTTCTTAGCTACTATAGCAACCTCTAACAACTAAGGATGGCAATGGATCAAGATGGGCTAGACTTTTGGACAACTATAACCCTAGCTCTTTGTCCTGCTCCTTTACTTGACTCTAACTTTGCTTGAGTCAAAGAATTTTGCACCATAGCCCTTCCTTGGTGAAAATTTCATCATAGATTTGCCCCTTATGAATTATTTGGGTTGGGTCTCGTAATTGATCCGAGTTTATTAGAACATGTAAATACATTTTCCAAACCCTCAACCTTGGCCCCCCTTCAATCATAAATTTTTTTTACACTAACCCTGCTTGGATCCTAACTATTTTCCCCCTAACCTTGGCTCTTACAAGTTATTAAGCTCTGGTTCCTGTAAATGATCCAATCCATTGCCATCCTACTAGCAACACATATGAACCTCCAAAAGCTAGAAAAAATGTCATTGATTTGTTACTATTTATTTCTAGTGCTTCCAAAAAAGGTATAAAAGCTTTCTTCTGAAATTTTCTTGGACCTGGTTGAGCATATTTCCCTTTTTTGTTTTTGATTAGAAGGGTTGGAATAAATAGGGTTGGGGCACATAATTGTTTCTTCTACTTTTTGTTGTTTATGTATGTTGGGGTTCAATTCTACACCTATAATGGATTCTACTAATCTTCTATTTGTTGATTTTATTCTTTTTTTTTGTTGTTTATTAGTTTACATAGATTAGTTTGCAATGACCATGTATTTCATTTCATTTTTGTTTGGTTGCCTACTAGGCTGCTATGGCTTGGATTATTTTATATAGTGCAGTGTACAAAACCTATGTCTTGAATGTCTAGTCTATGATGATGGTTGAATTTCTTTTGTGTTTCATGCAAATAAACGATGCACAGATTTATCTAGTTTATGGTTGTGGTTGCTTTTTATGTTTCTTAACTCAATATGTATCTTGTATATAATCAAATAGATGGCTTGAATTTGGTATATAAACAAATTAAGTAGCATGTAAAAATCTAAAATGTGAACCATAATATGGTTTAAGGATTTCAACTTTTGTAAATAAGCACCCTTGTGTCATGTTGGTTAATGCATTGCTTGTTCTATCTGCTACGAGGTTTTAGAAAACCATATGGAACAACATGTTTGCTCTCTCTTGCTATACTAAATCTAACTCCCACATCTATTGATAAATGATGGAGATAACATCTTATTGTCACCACTTAAGCAGAAAATGAAGATAACAAGACATAAATGAATAATGGATGAGCAAAAATTGTAACAATCAACCTAAATTCAAAGAAGTGATGAATAAAGTAACTAAACATAGCATATTTATATTAGTTGTAATAGTTAACGAGGCATCTTATGACATGGCAAGCAACAATTACCTTAAAAGCATGAACTAGAATAGGCTAAATTATTTATTTATTTTTTATCATCTTCTTCATTTTTCCTATTTATATGAAGATTTGTTTACAAAAAGTAGATTGTGGTTCTTGCAAAGATTTCTTCAAGTAGCATAACCAATTACTTACATCTACTGCTATTGTAGCTTTCTACAAGATGCAAATTCAGCTTCTTCCTACTGTTAGTATAAGTATTTATTATGTTTCTTTTTTCTTTGTTTTGGTAAAAACTATTTATAATGATTTAATGGGTAGACTTCTGTTATTTTGAAAATTTCTTAATCTATGGACTGATTCTTCAATTTGCATTCTTTTTTAGTTCATTTTAATACTTTCGCATAGTTACCATGGCTAATAAATTTAGTTAGAAATAAATGTGATATGCCTTTTTACTTGCATGAGTTTGTTTTCTTTTCTTTCATGCTATATATATAGATCATGGTTAAAATTTTATTAGGTACTAATTTCTAATTCCGATCCCGCCAATAGGGAACTCTAGTTTTTTTCTTTAAAAGAAGTGAATCATTGAGATATGAAAACAAAGTGCTCATGATATGGTGGCTAGAGATTTCAACGCATTTATTCGGCATTTTCTCTTTGAAGTTTGAATAGAGTATGCCAATATAAATACTTTGTGAGAACTGGAAATGCTTTAAGTAAAAAGGAGATTTTGCTGTATTTGGATTTAACAAATCTAGTTATTCATAGGTTCATCAAAACAAATCAAAGGGCGTAGATTAGATATTAGGGTGCAAAAAAATGGATCAGGTTGTCTGAATGTATGGTCAACAAGGGGTCAGAGGTTTAGGTTACCTTGTTGGATTAACTACCTTTTCTACTACATATATAGGTTCAATAATTTGAATATAAAACGTAGAATGAGAAGCAAAATTACTTAATAAGTACAAAGAGTATTTACGTTTGCATATGTACCGCGTGATACACAAACCAGGAAAATACTTGAATCTCTCCACTCTAGATAGGAATTAAAATGATACTTTGATAAACATATGCATGGACCAATATACCTTCTTTTTTTTTTCTTTTAATGGTGACCAATGTACATGATTTATGTGCACCATATAGGTGATAGCCCACATGGGTCATGGGCATTTTATCCATGTCATAACAAACAATCATGCATGAATTCGATTCCCCTAAAATGGCATATGATGAGATGGGGTGCAAAGAAGACGAACCCACAGAAAGACTACCCCCCTATTCCATCCGAGGGCCTGAGATGAGCATAAGAAGTCAACATCTCTTATCTCCTAACTTGACAACTGCAGGCTTCCAAGTCCCAGTTACCATCCATGTGAGAGATTATAAATGGGTTTTTTGCAACTCTATGCGAAGACTTATTTAGTGCAAGTCTTCCATTTCTTTCCCTTGTAACAGTCCTGCATATATACTCTCCCACGACCTTCTTCCTACCTCATATCATATGCTTATTTCCTTTCTTTTCCTTTCATACAAGGTTATATAGAAGTGATTGAATTGCGAGGTTATTCGTGGATGATGGACAAAGACATCATGTTTTAGAAGAAAAGAGAGAAGTGCAACCTCGTTATACTTCACAATATTAGAACCCTTTTAAGGATGGAGCCATGAAAAGGTTCTTCCTATGTATTAATTGAATTCCGTAATTTCAGTTGAAATTGTGTTTATTTGGTAACTTGCTCTTAACAGAAATGCAAAGCTAGACTTTAGAGGACTAAATAGATGGAACCTCAGTTTAATTTTGCGTGCACAGTCAAAGATACTAATCAGTTTCTGAAGTTGCCTTTGGCTATATGATGTTGAACTTTGCAAAAAAAAATTCTCTTTGTTGTCAGCCATAAAACATGGATAAAAAGATCAACATATATAGATACAATTGCAGTGAAAATATTATCTTTTTTCATTCATAGAAACTTGTCTAGATGTATCTTGGGATTCCTATAGCAGAGTAGAAGATTAGTATCCTGGGATGATTTAATCCATTAGGTTATCCGTCCCAACCAGGCCAGTTATGAAAATAATCTCAATTAGGAAGAATTCAAATCCATTAAAAATTGAAGTATTTATACTTGTCTAAGACTCGTCAATTCTACAGTCTAACAAGTTAAAAGATTATCATATAGACAAATTTATGTGGTCCAATCTTAAGATCCACCAGCGTAGAAAAAGATCCAACCCATGTTTTTGGCCTCGGTGCAGTGCATCTGATGGGCGGCCCAGCCACTAACATCCCCACAATGGATGGCCGGCCTTCGATCAAGATTACATACTGTTATTTTGTCAAACTTCCATGTAAATCACATGATTAAGCACACAATATTGATAATAAGCAAACCTTTGCCCAATTAGACGCATGCAAGTGTAAGAAATCACACCAGTTCAGATCAAGAAACCATCGTTCCTTAAATAACATGAGGCAGTTCGATAATCAACTGAGTTAAGCAAATCCAGTAAACTGGTCGAGTGACTAGCTGCCACAGTGAGCCTTTCGAGCCAACCCTACACAGTCTGATATGAATTGTGACATAGATTCGACTTCTTAGTTTGTGAAGAAAATCATGCATAAAGTTTGCGAAGCAATGGTAAAGTTGTCGTCACATGACCTTGAGGTTACTGTTTTAAGGCATGGAAATAACCTCTTACACAAATGTAAGGTAAGACTGTATACTATAGACCCTTGTGGTCCGCCCCTTCTCTACATAAGTGGGAGTGATGCCTGCTCTTTACTACTGATTCTCATAATGGCATTACACACTTTAACAAAGACTTCTTTTACAAATTATTAATCGCTTTATGAGAACTGTATCATTTTAAAAAAAAGTTTACTAGAAAAGTACAACATAAGAGAGTGGAAGGTTTTTATTAAAACAGGGAGCGCAGATATCATATTTTCTATAAAAAAAATTCTTGCAGTTGTATGGTCGGTTCATGGCATCCAACTATTTCATCGACGTGAGATGGCACTTCTCCCGAATAAGGATGGCTTTTCATAGAAAACTTGACTTTGAATCCCATATAACATAAAAGAAACATTAATTGAAGGTTTGCCAGCATAACCAATCATTTAATCTCATCGACGTGAAGGGCTTGATTTTAAGTAGTTGAAGAGACTCCTTTCAAAGGGGAGCCTTGGCACAACGGTAACCTTGAGGTCATGGGTTCAAGGCGTGAAAACAGCCTCTTTCAAAATGCAAAGTAAGGTTGTGTACTTTAGACCCTTGTGGATCACCCCTTCCCCAGACCCTGCATAGGCGGGAGCTTCATGCACTGGGGCTGCCCCTTTTATATGTACTAGAAAAGAAAAGAAAACATCGAAACCAAGAAATCATGGATGATGCTAAAAGCCTCGAACTGGTGGATGTAATCAAACATGAGAAACAACTAATGGAGCAGTTAGCAAGGCTTATATAATCTGGTTTATTGGATTATGCCGGATAATAGGGCATTATCCAATAAACTAGAATATTAAGTCCCTAAGATGCAAGATATTAATCAGTGGGGAAAATTTCATTTAAGACCAGCTAGGATTTCTATAGATGGTCTAAGCAGAAAACTTCCTGCATCAAGCGACTCCTAATATCAGATGAAGGTCTCTACAGATCCGAGGGCTGGGATGATGGGTGACTTAAAGTTGGACAGGTCGTGTGAACGTCATAGTACGTGGTCGTCACCTTCACTTCTGCCCATGCACTTCCAAGACTCTATATTGCTCCTTTGAAAGAACCACCATTGTTTCTTGATCAATTGGACTTCCATGGCATCGATAGTCAACATCTTCTACAAGGGGCAGCTTCATTGCACGAAGCTACTGTATATGTGAGGTTCAGAGAAGGGGTAGACCACAAGGATTAATAGTATACAGCCTTACCTCGCAGTTTGCAAGAGGTTATTTTCATGCCTTGAGCCGGTGAACTTATGGTCACAGGACGACAACTCTACCGTTGCACCAAGACCCATAGTCAACATCTTCTATGTTACCAAATATGATTAGGAACCTTCCAACTGCCCAACGTGTGAACGATTATCCATGAGATGGTTTGCTTGTTTAATATTTGAAGAAGACTTAACCATTTTGTACAAGTCGTCCTTTCTTGATAAAAGCTTTCAGCAACCTTCTTCCCCGTTGTTGAGGGCACTTAATATGCTAGAATCAAGATTAGTTGCCATTAACAGATATCCAAGCATTACCCATCCATGCATTAGCCACCAGACCAAAGCTATGGACATTAAAAGATTGTCGGTAGCCAACGTATGATTTGCTTAAATGTCACAACAACTCAGTGTGAAAGAGGATTTGATAATGAAAATGTAGCTTGAATTTGTTTTTGACAACCTGAGATTCTACCACAAATAATAGAGTAGAAAAAGGAAGTCATGATTTAGCCCCCTTAATGACTGTGACACTCATGATAATGTCCTATATATGCGCTTACAAAGCAGGCCATGTCTTCCATATTTATGTACTTAGTGCCAATGAGACCCAGAAGTCCTCATGATTAGACCTAAGTGCACCATAATTCAAACATTGGGTTCAGTAGGTAAGAGGTGTACAGGCTGCCTCCTCAAGAAAATGACTCTTAATTGCTGTGTCCAACAGAAGGAAGACAAAGGTAAGACAGGGCCTTCAATGTCTGAGTGGTCCAAGTCTCTTGTTCCTTGTAAAGGTGAAAAGCTGGGCCAGGCTTGTTCAAGGTTGTAGTCACACTAAACCGAATTTAACCCAACCTCATGTTATTTAACATGGCAAAAGCTCAAACCAGACCAACTTGAACGCCTATTTCATGGCTTCCTTTTCTCGATTTCAATTAATTAGTCACCTTAAAAACATGCCCTGCTAGCCAAGGCTGGTCATATATGCTGTCTGGTCTTTCTTTGTTATCGTCTGAAATGGTAAAATTATTTAACGAGAAGAAGGATTACAACGAATCACCTGGTTGAGATCCAATTGCCGAATCACCTTCAAATTAAGAAAGAGGAACATAGATTCATCTGGATGGAGTTGATGGTCCCACTGGATCATCAAAATCGGAGATACCATGTAACTGCATGTGATTGCCAAGATAAATTCCGTTCAAGGTCTAGCATCTGAAGAATTGTCAAATGGAACAGATTTTGCTGAGTGCTTAGAATGACATGGAACGGCCAATTATAGGACTTGGATATGCCCCGACACTACACGGGACTGGTCTAATCATGGTGAGAAATCAACAGGAACAAAGAACATGACCATTTAAATGCAGAGATTATTTTCCCTTGGAGCTCAAGTACAAGTTTGTGAACTGCTATTAAGATATGGATGCCCAACTGGCCGACAAGAGGAGGACAGTTTTCAGTCACAGAGAGAGAGAGAGAGAGAGAGAGAGAGAGAGAGAGAGAGAGAGAGAGTTGGTCATAGACAAGGAAAGCCCCTATAAGCTGTTGGTGATGGAGAAGGAAGAAGGCATCCCCAGCTTGACTTGCAGCTGCAGTTGCCCTACAAGTTAGGAAAGGAGTGTCTGGATCAATAATCGGTGAACGTTTTTGGAGGTGCTGAGAGGTCCAAGTCATGTTATGAAGGAATGGGCTAGTGATCACCAGAGTCAAAAAAGTTGGGCAAAACTCAAAGCATTAAGAAAACCTTTCTCTCTTTTTAACTCCCATCTCTATCACAATAATAAGTGAATGATGCAAAAGGAAGTTTGATGGGGAAATATGCTTTCCTCTTTATCCATCCAAGCCGTTGCTTTTACACAAAGGTTCACAATCATATAGAGATCTTCAAAACTTGCAAAGGACCTAAAAGTACAATGGGAGGCCAGATTTCCAGTGGCATACACTGTTTGTCTTCTGAGTTCCATAGTGGATAGGCCATGCCCAAAAATCTTAAACCTTCTATGTTCTGCGATTCTTGTCACGTGAAGACATATGGACTATTTTATGGAGGTACTTTTAACCAGCCAGAGAGTATCCAGGCCTACAACAGGTTTCTAATGGCACAGGAAGCATTTTGATCTTCACGGCAGCTAAGTAAATCAAGAAATTGGACCAAGACCTACCACTTGATCTCAGTGTTTACTATTTGAAATAGCCTGGATATCAACCATGTTGCAGGCTGGCACAAAGGGTCAGTGATGGCACCGGAAGCAAGGAATGTTAAATGTTACGTTGGATTAGCATTCAGTCCAAAAGCTTAAGTTCAGAGGAAGTCGGCCACTACTATTTATATCTCTCACATAATTCCTCACATACAAAAGCCCTCTAGGCTCTTTGCACATGGATTTGATAAACGAGCTTCTTAATATTAGAATTCACAACCTTGTGGTCAATAAGGCTCGATATCATATTGGATTACCATTTGACCTAAAGCTTATATAGATAGGAAGTGGACCAACAATATTTATATCTCTAAAAAGCAAGATTCTTTTATTGCATTTGGTAGGAAAACAAGAGGTGAAACCACTTGGCAGCTATGGAATTAAGACATGTATTGTTCCGGGTTCTTTACATCTTAATTAAGCATAAGGATTAGCCTAAGCGCAAAAACGATATGTGTTTAACCATTAGTTAGATAAGACTGGATAAATTCAATATTTTGTGAGTCTACTGATTTAAAAGGTAATTTTAGAAAATATACTTAGATGATACTTTGTCACTCTAAATTAGCCTATTAGGACTAGTCTAACAAACACAAACTAACATGTCGTTGGCATTTCTAATTCTGCCTCAAGAACCATAAGTTGGCCCCAAGAAATAAAATGAAAACTCTCCTACAGACAGTAAACATGCTAATCCATTAACTTGGATCACGGCTGAGAAGCACCTTGTATTGAGAGAGAGAGTGAGTGTGTGTGTATAAACTTATTGACACGAAAAGAAAAGTAAAATAATTTAATAAAAAATAAGATTTTCATTTTAAAGTACTAAAAAACAGATAAACGTCTTTAAATGTTTTTGATAAATATGTAATATGATACCAGTCAAACAAAAAGATATGTCTAAGAAGGTAACTAGCCTATGAAATGACTTTTCCATTGGTTAGGATGATAAATAATTTGGTTTACAGAAGAAAATATCATTTCATGTCAAATATAAATATGAACAAACTATGAACAAAATCTTCCATGGATGTTAATCCCTGGCTAAATGTTTTGATAGAAAGGATAGGGCAGCTGCAGTGCACAAAGCTCCCATGTATGCAAAATTTGGGGAACGGGTGGACCACAAGAGTCAATAGTATGCAATCTTACCTTGCATTTTGTAAGAGGTTATTTCTATACCTTTTTTGATAGAAATGATACATATCAGAAATATTGAACTTATCCCCTACAATTGCAGCCTCAGCATAGACAACGATATTTGATACAAAACAGCAAATAATTTCCTGGATTGTTTTATTTATCTATAAATTGTTTGGGGATAACTTTGCTTGCAGTCTGTTATCTCCATGCCAAAGCTTTTATGTTTAGAGAAGAAATTTTTTTAGGAAGGTGCATTGTTTTGTTGCTTAGTTATGCATAATTAGTGTATGTTAATTTCGTAACTAAATTGATTGGATGTAAGCAGTTTGTTTTTCAGAGTGAGTATAGCTTGTTGTCACATCTACAAGGGCTGGCCTCCAGCATAATGTAGCTGTCCTAACATCATCCTTCAACTACCAATTATATAACTCAAAAATAAAGACCCCAGAGCCATTATTAATGCAAGGGAATGAAAATATCAGTTCATCTTAAGGCTTTATAAGTGTACAAAATTTGTATTTAAAACCCCATTTTGAGGCAATAAATAATTCAATCAACTATGGAGATTGGAGAAGGCTTTGATGTGGAAGGTGTTCTTAATTCTTATAATAATTTATTCTTTTCACTAGAGCTGAAAAAGTTGATACTAATAAGAGCACAACCATCAAGCAAGACAATTGCTTGCTTGAGCAAGAAGTACAAATTAATAAGCGCCATACGGCACTTTGTTCTTAGAGCTTGTATTTTTCTTCAACCAGCTATTCTTAGAAAAATGAAATAAAAAGCCCAAAGTTCCAAGAATAAGTTTGATGTGGCACTCATTGGTTTATAGAATGCAAGTGCACTTTGCTTTATCATTTTTTTACTAATAAAAGAGACCTTCAAATGACTCAATATTAGAACTCTCAATCACTCAAGTTTGGATGGATTTTGTTATACCTACCCCAACCATTGGGATTCTTATAATTTCCATTATGGTTCAAATTTTAATTTGGATCTTATTCTCAATATCCAAAACTTATGCACTTGGGTTCTGCTTAGGTTTTGCATATTTTTTAGATTTAATCAACAAAAACTAATACATACATGCATAACTACAAAATATCTAAAATAATAAACTAATCATATATCAAGTACAAAAAGAAAAGAAATCAAGAAATGAAAACACAGAAAAGGAAAGAGGATGTGAAAAAAGGTTAGATTTTCTAACGAGAAAAGTAATCAAAATAATAAAGTAAAAAATTAAATTGAAGAAAATGTGAATATTTTTAAATAAATAAATTACTCTTTTTCTTCACCTAACTTCAAGAAAATTTACTATACAATAAAAGGGCATTTTAGTTTGCTCATTAGGTATATAAATTTTTTTTGAATTTACTATCTTCCATGTAAGATTAAGATAAGAAGTAAATCCTTCTAGACTACATTGAAATTGAATTTACTAAGGCTGCATTTGGTAACTGTTATTTTCATTTCTGTTTCTGGAGTCTAGAATTATAAATAAACTACATAATCACTTTCATGTGGCAGCATTTACAAATTATAGAAGAGCCTGTAAAACCGTTCATCGTTTTTGTGTTATGTGAGGAAGGGTTTACAAGATTCTAAAGGTCTAGTGACCACCTCATTGGTATGTCACAATTGCTTCGAACCATTGCTGGATCAACTTCCAGACCCAGTGGTAACATCTTATTGTGGAAAAAAAAACTTAAATGAGCATGTTATTGTGTAAACAAATACTCAAATGAGCAGAAAAAGGACTTGGTGGGGGACAAAGAAATACATACAGGAGCATAAAAAGGACTTGGGCAAGGGGGAGAGTGTGGTAAGGTAATCACAAGGACATCCACCCAAAATAGTGAGGAAACAAAGAGTGGTGGGTGCCCTTTAAGATTTGAAAATTTGTCATTTGAGAAGAGAAATAGAGAGTAAGTGGGTTGTTAGTGAGCCCTAAAGATCTGATCAGAGTGGGTCAGATCTCTAATGAATGGTTCAGCAGCTTTTGCATTAACATAAACTACAAAGGCTACTCTCTCTCTCTCTCTCTCTAGGGTTTATAAATGTGGGAGAGTGCTTTCAGAAACTTTACAATGGATATATGAATGAATGGGGTGCGTGGGCTCTTGTCCCAAAACCTTCCATAGTTGCAAGGGGCCATAAAACAGGTGCAGTAAAGTGAAATAATAGCATCCCTATAACCATCAATATAGACATTGTCCCTGGTCAATCGGAATGCTTATCCAAATTGTTGATCCCACCATCAATCAGCCCTAGCGCCTGGATTTCATCGACTGGAGGGATCTTTTATGTCTAATTCATTGACTTTTATATGTTGCTAAATCCTATGGACGGTTTCACAATTTTTTATTTTGACGGTCAGGATTGGGCAGCTTTATTACATGATCATAATCTCTAGTATATTATTGTCATCCCCACCCACAAAAAACAAAGAATCGTGGTGCTGTGATGCTGGACAATGGGGACCCACACTTTGAAAAATGTTGGGCATTAAACATTCGAGTTAGGCTTGTGGATCTTGGTGATGTAGGGACATAACCAAGCATATATATATATAGTCATGACCAATATGATCTCAGCATTTGGTCTTGTGGGTCCTGCCATAGAATAAAATTGAGATGATGATCCTCGTGATACAATCTGGCAAAAGTAAAGCTCTGCCGTCCATAAGAGAAAGCAGTAGATTAACGATCAAGATCAGCTTCTTGTGGGCCCTTGAGTTGTCAAAGAGGGAGAGAAAAAGAAGCTGCGTTAGGATATAATTGTAGGCTGTTTAGCAGCATGGGAGAAATAAGACAGTGGACCCTAAATCCCAGGCCTCTGTCCCGTTTTGGTTTTCCACCTCCCACAAACGCCCTCAATCATCTCTTCAAATGACAACACTAACCCAAATCTCCTTTTCCTGCTTCGGCCTTTCTTTTAGGAATGCTATCATATTAACTTATAGACCAGTAAGAACAGATAGCAATTCAGCCTGTGGGACCCTGAATTAGATAGGCTACAAGACCACCCTCGATTGGATAATTGATGAGACCAGATTCTGGGATCATGGATGAAAGAAAAGCTGTTGTGGGCTCGATCAGATTGCAGCAAAATGTCGATAGACCAAGACCCACAAAATGATTCCTTGGTGGACTAGATTTTGGGTCGACCAAATCATTCATCTACTGGGCAACCCACCGACTGCATGCCCGAGCCAAGAGTCTATGGGTCCTTGATGGGAACGGCAAGGATGGATAACTCATGGGTCCAATTGTACTGTGAGCCACTGGGGCAAACTTCCACATTCACTGTGAAGGCTGCCACACAGTGGAGCCCAGGTTGGAGCTCGAGGAGGAGAAGTGCAATTTGAGGAAAGAAAAGGAGCAGCAACCAGAAAAACAGGCTCCACACCAAACGGGTAAAGAAAGAGAGAACTTCCCACTGACCGTAGACTGTTTGTTGGTGTAGGCACCCAAGCCAACCAGCAACAACAAGAGAAGGAAAAGAGAAAAAGCTTCCAAGCCTGCAACCGAGCCCTGCAAAATTGATAACGACACGCTTATGAAGCTCACAGTACTGCACAGCACAGCATTTATGGATTGCTTTTTGCGGGCCAACAATCGGAGGCCTGCTGCGTCTACTGGACTAGCGCACGAGAAATGCAGGAAAGAGAGGGATTGAGATAGCGAAATCTGTTTTGATGCTTTTGAGGCAGCGAGCAAGATATACACCCAATCCTCCGTATACAATCACTCTGTACTGTATGTATGTATTTCACTTGGTGCAAAATTTAAACATTTTTTTTATCACAAACACGAAGAAAGGAAGATTCAAGTACGGATACGCGGACTGCTACAGACTTTGACTCTTGGGCGCAGAGGCCGATAACTGTCCCGGCTGAATTTCAATTGATTGTAATATCCTTGCATATACATGTCATCTACCGTTTATGCGCTCCGGATCCCACATGGGAGAGGGTTCTTCTAAGGGTTTTGGTCAAAGCTAGAGAGAGAAATAGGTCTCTCTCTCTCTCTCTCTCTCTGCGTCATATGCTTTCATGCTTTGCCGTATTCTTCGTCTTGTCCAAAGATGGAAAAGAGGGCTCAAAATATATAAAGAAGGAAACAAACCCATTTGCTTTCTTACTTGCTTTTCTCTCCTTTTCATGGCTTTCTCTCTCCTTCTCTCCCTTCATTGTGCAACTGTAACAAGCCTCTGCAAAGCCGGATAGTATCTGCAATATTGCACGTCCTCATAGGAACAGTAGAAACAGAAAACAAACCACAAAAAACTGTTACTTTTTTTGTTTTCAAATTCATCTCATCCCTCTTTGGTCTTTCTAACTGTACATTTCTTATTCCCAATCTTCCCCTCCAACTTAAAATCTTTCGGAAGTAAAAAACCTCTATCCCTCTGTCTTCCGATTCATCTCACGTTTACTTGGTTTATCCAAAAAGACAAGAAACAAAAAAAAATCAGAATCCAATTCTTCCCCATATCACATATACAAATTCCCCATGGCTGATCTCCAAAATTCAGCCCAAAATCATCTGTTCATCATCCAATCCTTCTTTCCAACCGCACCCAATCTGCGTCTTGTGCGTAATTTCCATCCCCGCTGGCAGCACGTCGATCCCACAAATCACATTTGAGGAGGGATCAATCAGGGCCTGATCCCTCTTATGTAAAATCCACGGGCTCGGATGTCCCTCCATTGTCTTGCCTCATGGCGAATGACATTCGGTACTGGGTTATCTATTTCCATTTCTCATTGGCATCACTTGTCTTCCTTAAAGGTCCTGCGAATGAAATTTTGGAACCTCTTTGCATATAGCTTCGGATCAACAGCTGAAATTGAGGAGGGATCAGCTTGCAAAGACTTGTAGGCATGCTCAAGCTTCTTGCTGATATCATAATCTTGGAGAATGTCAATGATCCCAAAGTAGAGGATCACTTCATATGTTTCACCACTGCAAACAGGCGTTGAATCTCCTCCACTGCTATATGGAAATGGTTGAAATTGATCGTAATCACTTCTCCTTGCTACTTCCTCTGCCCTTGCTGGCATGTTTGCACCTAATCTTATCAATGGCTTCCTGTTCAAAACATCCCCACTAGTTCTAAGAAAAATAACACAATCATAGACAAAAAGATCACAAGAAATGCAGTTGCTTCAAGACAATCGGTTTTGGGTCACCAAAATTCAAAGTTTCAAACTATATTTACATCAACAGGGTATTTTATACACAATGAAAATGTCATAAACAATCATCAATCAACTATGAATATTTCAAACCTGCTGATAGAAACAGCCCCTTTGTTTCTTTTTTTGTTGTTCAAATCCAAAGAGCAGCATGGAGACAAATAACAGAACACTTAACAAACAAGTAAACCTCCATCTATTTACTATGAGAAGAGATGGATTCTAATTGCTGCCGGCTCATTATTTCATTAGCACTAATGAGCAGAGGCTAGGTTTGATTGAAACCCACCTCTAAAATATTATTATGTGCAAAAATAGTTCTTTTAATAGACGTAGAAACTACTTTAATTATCAATAGGGGAGAGGACATCCAAGAGATGGATTATGTGAAGTCTTTGTTCTTATCCCAAAAACAGCAAAGTCCAGACCCAAAGCATGCCCCACCCCCAATCTTTTCTGGAGAAAACTATTCCAGATCACTCCAAGACAACCACACACTTTCAATAACTCAAAGGGATCAAGTTCCACAGAATAGGATAACTGAAAGACCTTGATTCTATCTATCTGAGTAAGAAGCTGACCACATTAAAATACACCTGTCCAGACCATAAGAGAAGATAACCGCCACTACATATCAATATTATAGTGACGACAGCCACATCAACATAGGTGAATGGAATTAGGAGTAGATGCAGTTGCTGTCAATTACAATTTCAACAAGATGGAATTTGGACATTTTCTCATTTACAAAAATGAGGTGTGAAAAATGGAATTAACAAATATGGAAGGATTCAAGAAGAATATCTTACCGGCCAGACATAATAGGATCCATGTCGCTCGCATCTGTATCGAAGAAGTGAGACTCGGTACCTTGATATGAATGCCGCCTACCTGAAAAAGTACCAACATATCATCCTTCTTAACGTATATGTAAATTCACTCCAATGATTCTTCAATCATCAGATAAATTTCAGTCCATTCTTCAATGGTCTCTCAAATTCAACTTGATGCAGAAAATTAAGCAACCAGAGAGAGAGAGAGAGAGAGAGAGAGAGAGAATAGACTTACTTGGAACAACAAGGGGTGACATTTCCACCTTATCTGGTGAAAAGTCATCACAGAAGTGAAGACCGACCAAGAGACTATAATCCATGATCTTCTCTGCTTCCAGGAACTCACAGTCTCGATCAATTTGACTGAACAAAATATCAAAAGCTTGAGTATGATGGACCAGAGTGCATAGAACATGGATTATCTGAAACACACATTTATTAGTTCCAGCAGGAAACTAAACTACCTGATAAGATCTTGGTACCAAGACCGTTCCAGCCAAAAAACATAATTGAGGTCTAGGTCCTTGAGGGTGGTAGTTTCATCAATCTCCCCCTCGGGCTTGTCGGTTGTACGGCCATGCGAGGATCCTTTTAGGTCAAACCGCTTATGAATCCGATACTCCGAGCAGAACAAGTTACCCATTACAATGAAACGGACCTAGTTTTTCCCATTAGAGCAGTGAATGGCAAAATCAATTAGATACACATTCAACATCCAATGTTTAAACACTGAATCTAAAGAATAGTAGTTCAGATCACAGCATCCACAATTTCAGATCATTTGCATACCTTTTGACCGCCCACTGGTTTGACACAATGCACACCAAAGAACTTTGTGACCAGTGAGTTCTTATAGCAACGCACATGTTGGTAGTAGCTGTGAAGCATCCGAAGGAGTACCTGTATATACGAGTTAGAAAACAGATTATCACAGTGCTTACCATTCAATCATGGATTCTTGTTTGATGGACACAAAGCATCACAGCATATCGATCAAACCAGAATCAAAGCAAAATGCTTAACGCCAGTATTCAACCCTAGGCATCTAATCTAGAAAACTAACGGAAACACAAAAACCTATCAACCAGAAGATCGCATTATCCAGAGAACAAAGAAGAGCATAAGAACAAATTCAGCAAACTAGAACTCAGAACCTGGAATTCCGCAGCAAAAGATGGAAGAAAATCAAAACAGAAGCGAGCTGATTATGGAAGTTGACTGACCTTCACTTCAGATTTCTTCACCGTCTTTATCATGAACCGATCATCCTGAGTCAAGTAAAAGAAACTGCCACTCTTCCCAGGGGAAGACAGCTCTCTCAATGCATCATCTCCACAAATAGCTAACATGTAATCTGCCGGATCTATTCCAAAAAACTCTCTCAAATGCCTAAACACCACCAAAATTCATCAGCAGCAGCAAGAAGCCAGAAAATAGAGCAAATTCGTAGCAAACCAATACAAGATCTAACATAAAGAATTATTCATTTATTTTTTTAATGGAAAACAAAATTCCAAAGCCATTACCTAAAAACCATGGGACAATAATCCTTCCACCTAAACTCCACAGACTGATGCGGAGGCGTAACCTTGGATCCTTCCGATGGAAACCGGGTCCAAAATTTCTCCCTCGGATCGAAATCCGCCATCCTCATCTCCCGCATTTGGGTCGAAGCCGGTTTGCCAACTGAATACCTACAAAATAAAATCAATCCAAATTGAATCCCCCCAAAAAAAACCACCAAAACCATCACCAATCAATCAACAATTACCTGATACCCAACTGCAAATTCAACATCAAATCATAATTCTTGTGGCCCTTAGATATTGTCTGCCCCGGCTTCTTCACCTCCCCGGTAAAACAACACGGACTGCGCCGTCTCTGTACAACCAAACCCCGATCGAAATTCGTCCCATCTCGATAAAACATTGAAGCCTCGACATTATCAACTATATCACAGGTGATATCCCCAGCTTCCCCATCCGATTCCCAAATGCAGATCCTCGGAAACATCCTCTCCGCCATACTTCCCCGGGCAGCGCCATCCACCGATGATCTCTTCCTCGAATTTGCCTGATTTTCGTCCCAGAACGGAGAAAATAAGGGACTCCTTATCGGATTATTACTCATTTCCTTGCCATTTCCGGGATAAAAAGTGCCATTCAAATGATAATTGGGATCTTTACTCCAACTTCCCACATAACAACTCCCATCTGGCCATGTAAAAACCCCATTCCCTTTAGAAACTCCATTTTCCCACTGCCCATCGTACCTACTCCCATTAGCCCAGATCAAAGCCCCTCTTCCTGAAATAACCCCATTCCTCCATTCACCAACATACTCATTCCCGTTCCTCCAAACATATCTTCCCTGGCCTTCCTGTAGATTCCTCTTCCACGAACCCTCGTAGTAATCTCCATTGGCATAACTTTTTTGACCAAACCCATGTTTCCGATCTGAACTCCACGTACCACAGTAGGTATCACCATCTGAACCAGTAAACGTCCCAAAACCCTCCATTCGACCGCCTCTGAATTCACCTTCAAAAGTTGCTCCCGAGGGCCAGGAGAACTTACCTTTCCCGGCGGCCTTCCCCTTCCGCCACTCTCCCTCGTACATACAACCATCTTTCCAGAGGTACTTCCCGGCGCCGTGAGGGACGTTCCCGACGAAGCTGCCGGTGTAGAGATCGCCGTTGGTGAGGAACTTCTCAACTGATGATCCGGCCGACGTGGTGGCTGATAAGGTGGATAGGGTGGGGGTAACGCGACGAGTGGTGGCTTGGGTGCGGGTACGGGAAACCGCACATGCTGTAGCAGGGACGGTGAAGGCCAGGGCTGTTCCCTCCGTCACCTCCTTCTTATCCGGTTGGTAGTCTTCATTACACAGCGATTCGCGCATTCTGCCTGGGTATCAGCCTGATGGTTGAAATGGGGGTAGCATTATGATATGGGCACCCCTCTTTTACTTGCGTTTGCAGCCCTCTGCTGCTTCTCCTTCCTCTTCCTCACTCACTCTCTCTCTCTCTCTCCCTAGAGATAAGCGAAGAAGAAAAGAGAAAAGGAGGAAGAGATTAGGGTGATGGCTTCTTCTTGTTCTTCTTCTTCTTTATGGTTTTGATTTGATTTAGTTTCTGTGCAGTGCGAGGGATCTGTTAGGACTGTTCTGGTTATGGCTTTGCTTTTGCTTTTGGAGGAGGAAAGCCGTGCTGGGCTTGGAGAAGAGGGAGAAAGCAAGTGTTTGCGTATAGCCTAGAGAGAGAGAGAGAGAGAGAGAGAGAGAGAGAGAGAGACTTGTTCGCTCTTTCCTTTGGACCGGTCTCTCTTGCATTGGGAACGTTGCTCTAAGGTAATATACCCCAGCTCAGCTATTTCTGGCTGGAATGACTATTTTACCCTTTGGAGTTTGGGATTCTACGCCTCGCCCTCTCTCTCTGGTTTCATCGCGACCCGACGGAAACGCCTAGGGCTCGTGTTTTCGCTTCTGCACCTCTTTTTAGGACAAACGAAGTTGAGCTGCTTCGAGAATGCCCTTCCGTTTCTTATATTTTACTTGAGTGGCAGTTTCTGAAAGAGCAATGGCTACTTACGCTCTAGATCAGTGCATGTTTTATTTATTTCATTCGCACTAACTGAAAGCTAGATATGGGACCCGAGCGGTTATGATCCTGCTCGTTCATCTATGCGTGCTTACGAGATGGATTTGTAGGCTGTTTGGCGTTAACCTCCTAATTAGGTCAGATGCGTTTTGAGCCATTTGATTTTGCCAAGGTGCAAAGGCCCTGCCTAAGATACGAAATCTGGGTCCCAATTGTATTGTCAGTGTGTGGATGGAGATCCAATATACTGATCTACAAGGACAAGACAAAGAGAAATGTTAACCGGCTCTTTTGCAAGAGCCTCAAATGGGGTACTCTAATCAAAGCATTTTTAGAGAAAGATCTCTGCCATTCATCTTGTTTGCCAACTTTTGGAAGTATTATACTAGTTGGAGTTGTTGTACAGGCCCTTGCTTTGACTATGACGATGGGCTACACCTATACCTTTGGTTGATCAAACTCGTTCATCTAATTTTATCTATTCTAAAAATATAAAAATTCGATGAGTTTATTAATAATAAAAAATTACTGTCAAAATATGTATTTAAAAAAATAGCTTATAATCAACGAATAAAAATGACAGGAAATGAAATAGAACGTATTAGATTTTTAGCACATACAATCATCAAACGAGAGACTAAACTAGGGCTATGCTTAAAGTCAGTCATCTACTATATAATTGTAAGTAAATAAACAAAGTCTTTCCTTATTCAAATAAAATGCCTTAAACTTTCATAATTAGTGGAGAAGACGCAAACAAAGGTACGCTCGCTTGCAATCTTGTTCTCTGCCAGGAATAAGATCGCTTGCCAATTAAGTCAAATTAGAGCAATATTGTATGAGAACATATTATTCATTTTCAAGGACAACGAGTGAAATAGCAAAAGAACTTGCCAAGCTAACTTAGGGGCACAGCTTCACGATCTACAAGTCAGCTCAGATTTAGTCCATCTTTCTCCTCTCGTTTCATTTGCCACATTTTCATCTGTCTTTTCTCTAATGTGAACCAATGTTTTTGTGTGAATTAGATTCGGAGACTTGTTCATATCTTTAAAAAATCTTTCATTGACCGAGAAAAACTTTGCATTTAAATTGATCTAAAAAATATTCAATTACAGTAATTTTTGAAATATAAGAAGTTAGAAAAATCAAATAAATAAGTCAAATCATTAACTCATCGAGGGGTTACTGAGCGGAAACCTTTGTCTTGACTGCCTCGCAAAGATTTTAGCATCCCTGAAGAAAAAATAGAGAACATGCAGGTCCAACGTGGTGCAGCACTTGTGGTTCTCCTGACTTTGACGACTTAATTGTCTTGTGTAATATGGTAAGTGCAAATGGTGACTCAGCCAATTAGGAGTCAATGCAAACTTTGTGCCACTCTCTAATGTTTTGGCATGGCGCGCAACTCCATGTCAAATGTGGCTCTTTGGCCACTATTCCTTGGACACTACCTAGTTGGCAAACCTTCCATTTGATGAATCAAATGTGGGTCCCAGGTCATATTTTATGTTCCGGTGGGGTCCAATGAAATTAGGTAGCGTCAAATGTGGTAAAAAAATCCACAATTTTGGATGAGGGTGGACTACTGAATGAGATACATCCCCAAAGTGGAGCAAAAGAATCTCCGCCGCGACACAAACGAGTCCCACAATTTCTATAACGGAAGAAGGTTGGGGGCACCAATTGCGGCACGAGAGAGCTCGACTTGTTGCCTGAATTGGTAGTCCGGCGGGAGGCTAATTTCCCCCGTCCTTTGTAGAAATAACAGTGGTGCCGGGTCCCCAAGTTAAAGTGGTGGTCCCGCCAAATATACAAGACTTTGAGGAATCCCTCCATCCATGTTCATGCTGTCTACACTCCATTGGTGAAATGGAAAAATTACTAGATTTAGATTATTTTTATGCTTTTTAATTTACCATTAAATTATCATAACCCTATAGTCCCACTCGAGCTATACGCTCGTATATTCCTGCAAAAGTTTATTATGTCATCATCAAAATTTTAGTTTGAAAGTTTTTAAATCTTTTATCAAAATTTTTATTTATGTACTTTTACTATGCTTAATCTAGTAATTAATACTTATTTTTTATAAATAGCTTTTAAAATATTATATATTTGAATGGCCCATGTCTCAAAAGGCATAGCCATGTTTGGTGGAATGTGGTTTGGTGGGCCATTGCCACAATATGAATCTCAACTTATTCCCGTTAGCCATTTACAGACCATGTGCTAGATGGCTTATAATGTTCCAATTTATAATCCACAGTGGCCCACCATGTCAATGGTCCAACTACCACAAGTTTGCGGCAGTATGAAAGAAACTCAATTGCAAGTGCAAACATCACTCGCGCGAGTCACACTAGCATAGCAACTAGATTTTGAGGATCCAAAATTTCCATATTTTGGCGTGGCGACATAATAATAGAAAGTCTAGATCCTTCACGTCCCCTTTAAATGAAAATCACGATAATTCAGAATTTCTTCATTTTTCAGGGAAAACTAAAATCACCCCATTAATTAATTAATTTACTTCGGTACGCTAGAAAAGATCGAGCCAAACGGTCGCTTTTGCAGATGGCCTAGGATCCTACCTGGCAGCAATGGGCCCCACTGCTTCCTTTCTTTTGAGGATTTTGCTGTCCTGTCAAATGTGGGCCGCAGGCCCACGTCCTTGTCGTAATGCAGCGCACTCCTTTATCTAACAGATCATCTGATGCCACGTTTTCGGCAGGTAACGGCACGATCCTTGTCTGCCTAACACCGCCGGATTTTTTAGATCTACCCGTCGGAATGTGAACGGCGCTGTGTGCAGCTCGTACTTTCACGCGCTCAGTACCATCCGCGTCCACCAACCTGATCTCCCTCCGGATACCTGTACTCCATAAATACCCTCGCCTTCAGCTTTAAATACCGAAACTGCCACTACGCTTTACCTTTTTCAAACGGACGCCCCCGTTTCTGCCTGTTACCAAGGTCCTAAACTACTTTTCTCGATTGACGAAAATGCCCTCATCATCCTCCAATTAAAATCGAAAACTTGTCTCTCTCCGTCAAGGGTAGTTATGTCATTCTAAAACTAAACGGTGGGACCGTTTGAGGTAGGCATGTGTGCCTGCTTCACTCTATTATTTAAATAATTTATTATATTTATTTGTTTTTTTTATTGAATTTCTACAAGGTTCGCATCTAATGGTGCGAGCTGGATGAGACGCAGGAAATCGCCCGTCACGTCGGCATAATGAGGCCAGGATATTCTACTCGTATGACCACATCAAGGCGGGTAGTTTCTTGGGAGTTTTTATTTTCTTTTTGTGGATTTTGTCCACGAAGAATTTTGCTTCCTTGGCGTGAGCTGGATTTCGAGTCCAAAATGTGAAACCTGGCGATGAAACGTGGTTTTGTCATTGTTTGGTGGGCCCAGCATCTCTTCTTGCACGATACAAGTCCATTGCGCAACGTATCAAATGGGTTCATTCCAGCTACTATCGTAAGATGGACGGCTCAGGATGTGAAGTTACAAAATCAGTAAGATAATCAGCACCGTCGGATGCATGAGGATTGTTTTTCAAAGATGGGGTCCATCTGAACTGCAAACCATCGCCAGAACAAAATGCACAAACGAAGAAAAGACAGAGACGGGGTCTAATGCCTGAGTTTCCGGGCAGAAAATTCAGACTGACTTTGCGTTGCAGAGACAAGGAAGGAATGCCGCCGTGTGTTTCGCATAGGATCCGTGGCCAAATTGATCCCTGCCACCTCCCACAAGTAAAATTGCCGTTGAAATCAAGTCTACGAAGACGGTAGGTGGGGTTCACGTTGAAATCAGCCGTAAGATTAGTAACCACAAGTCAAAATGGTTTACTATAAGCTTTTGTGGTCCGCCTCTTCCTCGAATCCGCATAGACCGGAACTTCATACACTAAAACTGCCCTTTAAGTCAAAATAGTTAAACTTATTATTGAAGGCCCTAACCAAGTCTTCACAGGGGAAGGATGTGCTGCTGGTTCTACGGATCCTCAAACAAAAACCATTGGCTTGATTTATTCGTTAACATGTTACACAATTTCTTAGAAAATGCAGGGAAATGCTACCTGCACACGCTCTTCTCGTCGAGGAGAAGACGCGTCGAAAAGCGTACAACTAGTATGCCCCTTGAATTTCATTACGTAGAAAAAAGAGTCTCGGTAAGAAGCGGCACTCGTGCTTGCAAAAAGTCGACGCTCTGTCTTTAGACAAAACTCTGCCGTGACTCTTGCCCATATTAGAGAATGCTGGCTAAGCACGGCTACTTGTCCGCAAGTGAGGGACGCGTGTGCAGCTAGCATTCCTAGCGAATGTGCATATGATAATGACCAGTGCAACTTTTCTCGTTTTAGCACGACTTTGTTCAACCTGGCAAATAATTCGCTTCAATGAAGAACGTGTTCAACCACCCATGTAGGAAAATGATACGTGCAGTTTGCACAGATACTTAGTCATACATAAGATATTGAAATGGGTTCATGCCCATGGAATTAGTCACACTAGGCAGTCTCGGTGCACGAAGTTCTTGTCTATGCAGGGTTCAAGAAAGGGGCGGACTACAAGGATTTATAGTTCACAGTCTTTTCTTGTATTTTTACAAGAGGCTATTATCACGGCTTAAACCCATAACCTTAAGGTCACATGACAACAACTTTTACCATTGCACCAAGGCTTCCGTTTAATTAGTGACACTATGATGTAATGTAACTAGAATCACATTATTATATTTACTAGGAAGTAATTTATGATAAGTTTCTTATACACAATCCCTTATTGGGAAGTAAATTATGATTAGTTTCTTATACACAATCCCTTAATTCTAATTACATGTGTTAGTTATATGACTGGTGTAACTAATACATACTGCACTACCCCCTCATAAGTCATAAACTTGAGTTTAGTATTTCCATCTCCTAAGATCCAAGGGTTGTTCTCAAGCTCGACATTTTCTTAGTGTACCGGGTAATTTATATATATATTTAAACGAAGAATTAAGAAGCAAACTATCTACTAATATGTTGTTATTATTCCTAAATCTACTTGAAATCTACCCAAAAAGGAGACCTCTAACCTCCGACTAGGCATTAGAGGAGAGGTATCCTTTTGTTTGCAACCAATTGTGTTAGACGGCTTTTAGCATTTTCCCAACTGAGATTTCATTCTAAATGATTATGATGACATTACTGCTTCTAGTTACATGTTTGCAATAATATTTGCATATTATGTTACTAGGATACTTTGCGGTTGCGCCAAGGCTCTCTATGTTGCTGGGATAATTAGTTAATTTATTATGTATTAATAACGATCACTAATATAGTGTTGTACTACTCTCAAAGTAGGGACCACAGAACCATGTCTATGTTGTGTGGAAATCAGTCACCGTGATTCTTCAAGAGATCAAGATGAACATAAAGCATGTTCATACTGTGAGATGAGAAAGTGGGGGGATGTGGGATGTGCGAAGAGGGCGAGAAAACATTTTGACACAACTGTAAATTAATGTTCTAGCATTTTAAACATGCAATCACGGCTGCATGTGAAGAACGCTTGCTATATTTAAAGGGAAAAAAGGTAGATATGAATAACATTTCTATGGTTCTATAATAATAATAATAATAATAATAATAATAATAATAATAATAAATTAGAAATAAAGTGCATGGATTTATAGAGGGCAAGCTTCTACAAATGTACGGTTTGAGGAAAGGGCGGACCACAAAGGTTTATAGTATACAACCTTACTTTGTATTTTTGCAAAAGGCTATTTTCATGCCTTAAAATCGTGACCTCAAGGGCAAACAACAACAACTCTACCATTACACCAAGGCTCAAAAGGGTGAACACTCGTCCCTGACTCTTGGTTGCCCAGTCCTGATAAGGTGCCTAATCTCGTCCCTGATCTCACCAAGGTTGTCCCTCTCTACTGGCCCTGGGATAGTCCCGTGCCATGTGGTCCAATTGGCCACAAGTAAAACACTGTCTAGGTGCAAAACATGAGTTGCCTCGATGATGACGCCGGCATCTTTGGCACTCTCCCTGATCACTATCTCTACCCCTGGCCTAACCTATTGCTGATCAGATAGGCCATGCATCTATCCTTGTAGGGGCAAATCTCCTCCTCTTGGCCTCAGGCACTGGTCTAAGCCCTCCAAATCTGCCTTGATCACTATTGGGGTCTCTTGACTCACTCTCCAGGGTAGAAGCAAGCTCTATGGCCCGTGCTACGGTAGTGGGCTAGGAGGTTAGTATTTGACACTTTAAAGCAAAGTTCAGGCCTGGTGCACGAAGCTCTCACACATGCAGGTTCCAAGGAAGGGGCGGACCACAAAGGTCTATGGTACACAGCCTTCCATTTTTGTAAGAGGCTGTTTCCACTCCTTGAACCCGTGACTTTAAGGTCACACAATGACAACTTTACTGTTGCGCCAAGGCTAAGAATTTACACATGCACTGAATAAGTGCAGGGCCTATATTTTCGTGAGACAGCCAAGGCCTTATCTTAGACAAACCATGTCCCAAATGTCTCCAATGCCTAACTCTTGGGCACAACCCACAACCCCAGGGATGCCCCCAGGCTCTAACTGATGACAGTTATATAATAGAAACCTTGCCAATCAGGCCTGGATAAGTCAGTACTGTCTCCTGAGACTGTCGTCACCAACAAGAGCATCTAGAGTTCATGTTGGGTGTTGATGTGCTCAAAGAGGTGAAGTTGGTACCAAAACCAACGTGACTATGTTTGTTTGGGCAAGAACAGAGAAGTCAGCAAGGACAGTGCCAAAGGCTGGAGGTAAATTGTTCATTCTAAGAAATTTACAACATTCTTCCACCAGTCGACTTAGTACCCATGTCTCCAGTCATAGAATCCAAGCAACTGTTATACTAGATAAAGAGGTTGTCGTGTTGGCCTACTTTGCATGAAAGGCACCTTTGGTTGACCCAGCCCACTCATTTGATTATTTGTCTTTGGATGTCTACTAGCCTAAAAACTATGCATATTGGAGCTAACTTGTGCCGTGGGAAGTAAGAGCGCCCACCAATAATGTGGGACATTAGTTTAAGAAATTGACTTGACACATTCCATCAATCTGAGGGCTTTTGGTAGATTGGTTGATTAAATTCTCAATATTTGGTATCAAAGAAGCCACTAGGCATGGGATTCAAATCCTAAAAGGGGCAACCTACGAAAAGGGCTACCCTGTGCTAGAGGGAAAGGTATTACGAAAGTAGAGAGGGTACTTGATCGGGAATGTGCCTCACCCAAAGTATGGGACATAAGGAGCTCACTTATAGTATGAGACATTGGTTTAAGAAATTGACTTGACACGATCCATCATTCTTTGGGGTTTGGTGTATTGGTTAAATTCTTAACAATGCAGCACCTAAAAATATACTTTGATCATAGGAAGGTACAGTTAGAAACTTCTTATACACAATGGTTTATATTTAACCACCAGAAACACAGGTTATTGTGTGGAATTGTTTCTTAGAAGTCTGATGGTGGTTTCTCACAAGCACTTTCTTGATTTGGATGCACAAATTAGTAGTATTTTATTTGCAACTTTTCTCAAGATCCATACCCTTCCCCAATTTTGGCAACTATGATCAAAACCATTGAACATGAAGGGCAACTACGCATTTGCGCAGGGGAAATTAATACTAATCTTCTATGAGTCATTCCAATTTTATCAGATATCTCCACAGAGACCAAATAGCTGTTATTCTAGGCCACTAGAGATCATTACAAATCAAGCTGAATTTATTTTCAGACAGCTCTAATTAAGATCAATAAAATGTGATCCAATATACTTCTAAATGATCAGATTGCTCCCAACACAAGTCACTCAGTCATACCATACAAGAAAACTCATTAAATGTTAAACTAGGTATTCTCCAACTCTAATATAAAACAAGCAAGTTAGGAATATCAACTCTCTCACCTTAAACTAAGCTCAGTTAATGAGGACCAGGTAACCTTACATGGCGAGAGTGTATGAGTCGTTGGACTATTACTTTGGTAGGTCTCCACAAAGCTGGTTGACTTGGCCTGCCCCTATTGTGGTGTCAACTTTACAATTAGAATTCAATCACAAGTTGTATTTTGTGAGACAAAAAGGTAGCCTGGAGTGGCGGACCACAAGGTTAATAGTACACAGCCTTACCTTGCCTTTTGCAAGAGGCAGTTTCCACATATGCTTTAAACTCGTGACCTCAAGGTTATACGATGACAACTCATACCGTGCGCCAAGGTTCCCCTTCTTAATCAAAGCCATTCATTGAGGAGTTGTTGCTTAAGTGAAACGTGTGGAGCAAGGTTCGTCCTTGTTTGGCAGTGGACCTTAGATTTATCAACTACGATTGTAGATAGGTGGAATTGGCATCCCCAGGCCACGATGAGTTTTTATACGGTGTTTGTGTATATATTTCACTAGATAAATCTATAAGTGTTAAAGGCACGTGGGTCCTGGATGGTTGGTCCTCCAAAGTCCAAACTACTCATCTTCTTGGCCACTTTTAGATATACAGGATCACCTCCAAACATTCACCCCTCAACTCTCCTCCATTCATGCATGCTTCCAACTACTCCTTTTAACACCCAGGACAGAGGAACATCTAACCAACCTTAAATTGCCAATTCATTGATTCCAGCTAGCTCCACGATACCATTCACATACCTAGTTCCACGGTGCAAACAATTGATTCTATTTCTTTAATTTTCTAGTTTCCAAACCCTTCATCTGGGTAGGCTAGTTGTATTATGGACTAGTCATGCGCCAAGGTTCAATCCCATTTGACAAATTCTCAACTTCTTTTTTGTCTTTTAATGGGTAGTTAATGGATGAAAGAGCAAAGTTGTAATCCATCAACAATATAACATGATGTTCTAACAAATCAATGCTTAGAATCATCCACAATAGAGAGTTTTAGCATAAGGTCACAGGTGTGCCATAATCTAATTTGGACATCTTCATTTATGTCATTTTCATTGTTCTTTTATGATTACTTAATTAGTTAATAACTTTTAACTTCAACCCTAACTTGTGGTAAAATGGAAAAATGTCAGTGGTTGCTATTGTAGACTCATAAACAGTTCCCACATGGCCAATTATGCTTGATGATCCAAATGTGATTGTAAGACAAAGGGCTTAATTACTAATTCTCCTACCCTTTAATTGTGCCTTGGTACCTAATCTACAATGATCATATATATAAACTATGACGATCTGGGTTTTTCAAGACTTTTTAACAAAACTTTTCGAAAAGCGGGGGCCCCAATTTTAAAAACGAAAACAGCAAAAAACAATTTCAAATGAATTTCATTTCAAGAAAAACCCCCAGTATCAACCATCGACTCAAATCTCAATTAAAATTTTTATTTTTCAAATAAACCTTTTTAAAGTAAGTTACTCCTACAGGACTCATCCATTCAATAGCCACATTCTCAACAATAACATAATCAAGTCCAATAAGGCATATATACATATACAGTCCATGTGGAATTAAAACATACTTCCAAATGAGATATCTCGATTACTATTCGTCTAGCTCCTCATCAGTCCTGTCTTTTTCACAATATCTGAGGTATTACAATAATAATGCAATGCCTCAATAAGCAATGCTTGGTAAGTACATAGACATTTAATGTAATAACAAATAAACTATAAAAAGCAAGTCAAATAGCAATGCTAATGTAAGTGTAGGTCATAACATCCACGGAGTATAAGTATCATAAGCAAAACATTATGCGTGATAAAACATGACACTCTTGTGGATATAAAACATGATATGATTCAACCTTAATGAGCATACAATAACACGCATGGCACCCAAGGTACATGCGTCCCTCAAGTATTCCATATACTCGTACAACAAATCATGAATACTCATATCAATCCTCTGAGTCTTGTCACACCCAGGCATACAATAATATCTCCATACTTGTCATGCAAGTACACAGAACAAGAGTATGGATCGTCATATTGCAGTGGCAACCATTCCAGGATCTCAACCACTACTGCTCCCCGTCGACACCATAACGGGAGACTTAACGTCCATCCCCATGGGAAGGCCCAGACTGGTAGTGTAGACTATCAATGTTACCAAACCCCTATTGAAAGCCATCTATGGGCATGTATCTATAACATAATAAATTCAAAGGGTGGGTGGATGACCCTACTCCATCATAGCATGACATCCATCAAGTGAGAGCACTCGTTATAAATCACAAAACACAAAAATCGAATATCTTGTAAAACCAAGAGTACTCATGGCTGACAATTCCCAAGGCACACCCGTCATCCCGGGGTTAGCCTCTCAAAGGACTAGCCACCAAGCCTCCACCACTGATTATATGACAAAACCACCAATCTCAGTGATGCAATAATTAAAGAAAGATATTTACTAATCATACATAAGATACGCGGTATCAATACCATAAAATAATCAATTATGAAAATCCATTCAATGCACTATTGAAATCTCATATCGATCATAACATAAAACTTTGAAATTTACAAACAATCAATTAATCACAATCAATCATGATGCTATGAAGATGCAAGATTTTAGAAAATTAAAATGTCACATTAAATGTCATCACCTACCTCAATGAAAGATAACCCAATCAAGCGTGTAATTCTTTGAGCTCGCATGCTCTGATATACTTATCAGTATCACAATACTATTTCGTGTTATTTACTTCCGTTAATGAAAATCTATTATAAGTTTTCTCTCAAGTTATGTCAATTTATATATCCATTTATATAGTGATCATCCTGATCTAACTTTTGATCTAGATCAACGGTCTAGATCGTCTGATTTTCCTTTATTAAGTCAGTTTTCATAACATCTAATGCCCATTTATCTCATTTGATCATTAATTAGAGTTATGGATTGCCAATTTAATGTCTCTTGATTTTTAAAGATTCAATTTATTCCACCACAAGGAAATCTATGGCGATCCAACGATTGGATCATTCTTTAAGACTGCTGATTATGATTGGATCATTAATTCTAACATTAATCATCATTAATCAATGTCATTTCATGTTCATCTACTCATTTTAGTATGTATCTAAAGTTTATATCTTGATTCGACGGTCAGATCAACGAATTCCAAGATCTAGGTTAGATCAATTCTAAGATGAATACACCTACTTCGTTCCTTAGATTCATCAATTCATCCTTTAATTCATTCAATTGTTCAAGTTCTAAGGCCTAATCATCTTTTGATCGGTCGAATCTAAGTCATTGAGTATATTTTCTTAGGTTTGATTAATTAACTATGCTCAAATCATGGTTTAGAGGTTAAATTCATGTCCGCGTCCGAGACGATTCCAATGGACCTTTCGGATCGAAGATCGGGCATCTGTAGCTTCCAGAATCTAAAAGAAATAATTTCAGATCAAAATACAGTGTACACCGGTTTATACTAGCGTCCTCAAGACACATCGACTTTGGAACACGCCACGGAATGCACTGCATGTGTCTTGGTCGCCAGGATGCTCCCACATGTGTCTTGGTTTCCAGGATGCCAAGCGTTCCAACCATCCATGACAGCGCACGACAGCGTCCCTGTGGGCGACGGAGCATTCCCATGCGCCGTCCGCGCCAGGGACAATGAACCCGAGCCATGCATTTTCTTTTGGCTCGATTAGAACCCTAAATGCTTCGATTTTTTATTTGTTTTTGCCATTCCTAGGGTTTTTGAGTCCAAAGATCACATTGGACAGCTCATCTGAGCTGTCCTTAATGTGGGTCTAACCTGATCTATAGTTCTGGTTTCCTAGGCCTTCCAACAATCATTGAGACCAGATCCAACCTAGATCTATGACGAAAAAGCTGGGAAATATGGAAAAGAGAAGGATAGAGGGTGTGGCCTACTTGATTTGAGGCGAAGAGGGGAGATCGGAGTCCTCTAGTGTGTGAAGATGTCGTAGTATTTGTCGAAGAACGAAGAGAAGAAGACAAGGGTTCTTGGGCTGTTTGTAGTGAGGAAAAAGGAGAAAACATGCCCTTTGTAACTGGAGATTTGATTTCCTCGCAGGGAAAGAGTATCACCACCTTCCTCCATTAGTAATGGGATCTGAATGGAAAGGGGGTGTCATTATCAAAATTACCCCTATCATTTGGGTCATTGTTTGATTACCAAAATGCCCTTATAATTTAAAAGGTTCATATCTCCCTCATCCTAACTCCCTTTTCAACGTTTTTTATATCATTCAAATCCTATTGATACATACTTTCTAAATTTAATAGTTTTAAGTCAAATTTTATTAATAATTTAAAAAAAAAATTAATTCATTTTATTACTAATTTTTAGGAGTAAAAAATTGAGGATATTACATAAACTATTAGAAGACTGCCAATTCAATGGAAACATTCATCGATTCGTTTCCTCCTTTTCCCTACTTGAAATGACTTGGTTTGGTTCCCAACCATGCTTGATGATTTAACCAGTCCTACTCCCTTTTGCATGTGCAATGGACGGCCAGTACTTTGGTTCCCAACGCTGTTGTTGGGCGAACCGATACCATTCCCACTTGCAGTTCTTCAAACTCCTCTGAATAAGCTTTGATTCCAACACAAATCTGCAATGACTGGAGATAGCCAGGGTACCAAATCTGTCTCTACTGCCTATCTTAGAAGAAAAGATTAAGCACGTCTCTATTGTGCCACTTGAGGTGAATGAATCGCTTCCATTATCGAATGACTTGATCTCCCTTTTGATTCGATCCATATTGCTACCACGAAGGACTCTATTCAGTTTCCAGTTTCACATCAGGTGAATCTATTCTATTCTCCATTGCCATGCAGATGACGAAGTAATATAGTATATTCTGCTTTCGCTTGCCTTCTCCAGGTGCTAATAATATACGGATTCCGTTGCCAAGCGGGGAGAATGTAATGCTTCATTGCACAGGAACTGTTGCAAGGAATCCTACGAGAAAGATTTCTGCTTCTGCATGTGGGGAAGAATCCATGGACAGACAAAGTAGCTGTGCTAGCTAAGGGATGTCGGCATAGGTAATAGCTGCTACAGCAACAGCCAAAGGTACAACGGGGTCGAAGAAGTAGAGAAGAACAGTGCAATTATAGCCCAGATAGGTATGCCCAATAGCTTGAAAGGAAGCAAGAGTGCATGCAGACCTGCTTAAATTTCAAAACTAGAATCAATACCAGAGAGAGGGGGTGTGAAAGAGCACATCAATCGGCGTCACAGACACCATCTGTTCAGTATCTTCTCGGGGTACCCAGAGATAGTTGATTCCGGATGAAAGATAGATTGGACTGTAAATCATCATTTATTTCATGGCATATGTGGAAAGCTAATCTGGTATTGGGACTGTTTATGAGGGGACTAAGAATCTGGAATAAGCTTTTCCCTGCATCGTCTTATTCTAATTATAATGTTATTCATTGTTTGCAGACTCTGTTGGCTATTCTGGAGTGGAGAAATCCTGAGCAAGACCTAAGTTTTCATTGTTACAAATTTTTAGTGATTAGCTTATTCTGGCATCATTTCATTCTTGTTCTGACAAGTCCAATTGCAAGGAATAGGATTGCTATTCCGGGAGAAGCGTGTTCTGGGATTGCTATTCTCGTCACTAACAGCCCCTTTGATTAATAATGGCACTTCTCTGGCAAACACTTACAGGATCTTGGCGACTTCTATGTGATAATCTTGGAAAGTGGTTATATGGTGGATTCACATTTTCTCATTTAGAAATATTAGCCGGCTTAAGAACAAGTGAGATCTCTATTTGAAAGGATCCTACCCTTTCAATCAGGGAGGAGCGTCATTATCACAACGAGCTTTACTTGTTCTTCCCTTCGTTCTTCCTTCACTTAGTGGTTGCTGCCCTACTTTTACACTTATATGCCACCATGACGCCTAACATCATTACAGAAGGAAGTTTAGCCTCTCTCTCTCTCTCTCTCTCTCTCTCTCTCTCTCTCTCTCTCTCTCTCTCTCTCTCTCTCTCCACTGAACCAATTACGTGACTTAAAAGAGCTAGTGATGGGTCGATGTTGTCGGACAGAAGCACCAAAACACATGCACCTCCATGTCAGACTGATGGGTGACTTTTCTCACCGTCTAAAACATTCTGGAAAACACAAGAAAACATCTTACCCTAGACGAAAATCAATCCCTGTAGAGAACAAAATGGGATAGCCTTACTGGGGAACCAAATGATGCCAATGCCATACCACTTATAACAGGTTTCTGTATCCAATTAATTGATGGATATTCCTCCCAAGAGTAGGCATGGGTGCTCAACTGTCTGTCCACTAAATCCCTCATCTGATCTACTTCTGTTTCTTTGGTCAATTTCACCGCTCAAAGTTTTTCAAACAAGAGTTCGGGATAATAGGACAGAGGAAAACGACTAGTCGGTGGGAATGCTGCGACTGAAGAAAACTATATAAAGTATAAGGCAAGAATCCAGTGGAAAAGTCTCCATCTTGCCTGTCATACGTGGACAGAAGACAGTTTCTCGGCTGAAAAGCTTTCTACATGTCCTTAAGACAAGGGCTTATTCTTCATGTGAATCCTCTACACACTAGTACAAATTGAACAAATTCTATTCGGACTTACTTCGAAATCCTGCCTGGTTAAGCTTCTTCTCTGGATTATCTGACTCAATTATTTCGTTGAGATTCTCTTATTTAGGCTATCTGCAAAAAATTGTGCCCAATGAATACTTTTCGCTACTAGTTTTTTAGGTTAAAAATCAAATTTTAAAAAAATAATTCAAAATGCATAGCTTATAGTAGTTGACGGTGATGATTTATAGTATCCCACCAGCCCACTGGCTGGGATGACGAACAAGATGAATAGGTTAATCATCCAAAGGTGGGGCTTAGCTATGCATGGTTACAAAGTCAATCCCAAAACTTAGTCTGCCAAAATAAAGTACCTCTATATAAACTAACAAATACTATTTTAAATGCGTTCATCCAATTTATGATGTGTACTTACCGTTTTGAACCTTGAATTCATTAGGTGATTCGAGAATGAAAGGTCCTCAACCAACAAAAAGAAAAAAAACACAACAAGAAGAACAAAGCAAGTCCCGGATTACCTTATTGTGAGGTTCGAGCTTATCCTAGAGACATGAATATTTGTAGGTTTACTTTTTCTCAACTAAAGTTTTAAGTTGAATGGTAATTTAACATGGTATCAGAGATGTATTGATAAAGAGGTTGTAAGTTTAAATCTTAAAACCTTGTATTTTTATCAAATCCACGTGCAAATCTCTTAATCAATAGGTTAATCAAAAGGGCAGCCCCGGTGCACAAAGCTCCCGCCTATGCGGGGTTTAGGGGACTTGTGACCTCAAGGTCACATGACAACAACTTTTACCGTTGATAAAAAGATTAATCATGGCTGTATATATAGTTTACCCCAAACAGTATAATTTAATAGCCTAGCCTAACTTTGTTTTAGTAGGAAATACTAGTCTGTTGGGCCCTTTTGAGCTAGGTTGTACTAAGCCACCCCAGTGATTAAGGTAGGCCTAAATCTGGAAGATAATATCAAAGAAAATGAGCTCCTTATTCCACTTTAAACACTAAGAAGCCTTGGATAATCATCTTCAATTTCCATTGAAAGGATGAAAAGATGGGGCTAATTACTATACAACTTATGCACAAATTAGAGTCCTATCATATCTCTACTACTATTAAGAAACAAACTGTAACTTGCTAGAATCTAGAATATAATTTGACGATAATTGTGAAACTTTCTCAGCAATCGAGATGAGGGGTGTTGATGTAGGCCATGTGGCTGCAATCAAATATCATATAATCATCATCTAGCCAGTGGCGATAAACAAACAAACAAACAAGTATATTCATAAAATTTTCTGGATAATTGAAATTTTTTGAAAAGAATTCCTTTTCTTGATGCCCCAAAATTCTCCCAAACAAATCAAAAGTTGGTACAAATTTCAAGTTGAAAGCAAATACCAAGACATTAACATGAATCTACCCTATAAATTAAAATCAAATTTCACAAATAGTCTGCCACATTCTCTAATATTATTGGTAAATCAAGTGAAATTTTTAACTCAAAAACTTAAACTCTCCTATGCAAAATGATTTTTCTATATTTCTTTCAAACATTTTTCATATTTGTCTCGCCGATTTATTCCTGAATCCGAACTTTGTGACAATGCAAGCAAACTCTTTCTAGCTGCAGTGATTAAGTTGATATCTAACACTTTTGTATCAACAAATTCAATTACCACATGCATTCGTACTGGAAGTGATAAAGAAAATGATAAGGGAATGACTATTCATAAATAGATTTTCTTTTCCCGGAAACTGTTTGTCTTTATTTTGGGTGGTTGCAGGGGTTCATGTACATGAATCAAGAGTCCTCCACATACTAATTTGTGACTGCATAAGCTTTTGGGCCGACAAATAGTGGAGTGCAATTTGGCCAACACTACCGCACTCAAAGGAAACTTTTACATGGCTGCTGTTAGCAGATCATTGCATGGCTCCACCCACAGTACACAGATATTTTTCCCAACTAAAATGCTTGTTGAGGAACACACAAGTCCAAACTACTTATTAAATGATAAAGACCAATTATTAACCAGGAATTGGCATGTCTCTGAAGTCAGAACCTTGATCTTCTTTGGTGACGATCCTATATATCTTCCTCACTGTCAATGGTCTTTATACAGTGGCCGGTCGTCCAAAGGAAAAATGCAAGTCTATTCAGGAGGCTTTGAAGGTGTCAGCTGGGGCCTGGATGATAATTAATCCAAGCCACTGATTGGCACATCTAAGGTCATGCCTCAAAATCTTCTATGTTGGACGATCTGGGCATCACTTTTGTGAGCTGAAATGGATGGATAGGAAAGTTCTAACCTACATGTATTGGCATCTTCATCAACCAGTAGGTTGGGATTCCAAAATCTTTGGCCCCAAGATAAATGATTTGGTTCACCAGAAATCTAGGCTGCCTGTATGAGACTTCCCTTTTCCTTTGGTCGGTATAATGGTTCGTTTAACACATGTCATGCATGCTGCTGTTGTATTCATTGATCCCTCGATGGAGTAATACAGTTAACTTTGGAAGGGAAAAAATAGAAAAAAGAAAAGGAAAACATATGCGCTGCATGTTTAGCATGTCAGAGTAGCTTCCCCGGATGAGCCTACAGTCCTTTATGTATGATCCAAGAATTAATCTCATCTCATCAAATACTTAATTTGTTGTTGATATGCTTTATTACAAGTGCACATGCTATTGTAGTATAGCTAATGCAAGCACGAGTCGATCCCAGTGGAACTTGACTTAAAAAGTGAGAATTTGAATAAAATTTAATTGATAAAAATTAAAAAAAAATACAAATTACTGAAATTAGAATAAGAGTTCAGATCTACTCAACTACTAAAAATTACAGAATTTTTAGTTCAAAAAGAAAGAAAATAAACCAAATAACATGAACAATCTACATTTCTAGCTTAATTACCAAAATTTCTTCAAATCTGGTCTTCTTGGAGTTTATCAGCCTTTATAAATATATTCAGCATGTCCTTGATTAAAGATCTGCCAGTTGGATTTGTCAAATTCCTCAAAATTGTAAAGATCTGGAGTAAATGGTGATTTTGGGATTTGGATGGTCTAAAACACTTTATTGATTTCAGATTAAAGATTAGAGATACTAATTAAGTTCAGGGATGTCTTAAGAATGAAATCTGAAAGTTAATTAAAAATTAGATAAAAAACAGAGGAAAAATTAAAAAATCTTGATGGTTAAGTAGAACACAAATAAAATAAAATTGGAATAGAAGCATGATACATAAGGAATTAAAAAGAGGATGCAAATGAAATTTTAATTAATGATCCAAGGGTAAAATTGGAATTAAACTCAAATTTTGGTTAAAGCAATAAAAAATAGGAAAAGGGGGGAAACCCAACAGAGGTAGAAGAGGAAGCCGGAGGAGGAGAAGAGGAGGGAGGAAAAAGAGGAAAAATTGGGCCAGTCGGTGACGGGGAAGAACATTGGAGTAGAGGAAGGCGAGCTATGGTGCCAATGTCGGTCTCGTTGAGCGGGATTAACAATGAAGCAGGAGACGGGAGAGACAGAGGGAGAAGAAGAGAAGGGTGTGATGCTAGGACTGGTGTGAATAGAAGGGAACCAGCTGGTGCAGTAATGTAACATTCGCTATTTTAAATTATAGAATAGTTAATTTTAGAAATTTTAGAAAATTGAGAATTTGAGATAGAATTTTGAGTTAAGACCTCAATATTTGAGATGTACTCGAAAAATGGAGTCTAACGTCACTAAAAATGCTAAAATCAGAGATCAGAGTAAAAATGACTAATTATTTTAATTTTTATATTTAATTAAAATTGTTTGGAAGGGCAGAACCATCTTTTCACAAGCGGGGCCCACAAAATCATCACAGCCGTCCATGTTAGTAGGGTGATGATTACGCATTAAATGTTGGTAATCACATAAAAATAAAAATAAATAAATAAATATGCATTTCAGAGGGGGGTGCCTTGAATGCATCTTCCCCCTCTCGTTTCCCGTGAGCCACTGGCAATTGTCCCATCGGCAACAAATTCACGATGAGGACGTCGTCAATCTTCCCTCTCCACACGTGCATTGGTGACGGAAGGCGATTGGGAGTAGCCGACTAAACTGAGGTAGGCCATCCTCCTACTCTTCCCCGTGTCTTTCTTTTTTATGTTGTTCATTGTTTTAGAGTCGAAAAATGGCGTGGATTGCCGTCTTTTGGTAAGGGGTATGCGTTAATATTGTTTTCAAAATAAGTCGATGAAATGGTGTTAGAGGATGATTTGAACCGTTCATCTTGTACATGATGATGCAAAGAACAAACCCAAGAATTTTCATGGTAATTGGACAATTGAGGACGCCGAAAAACCACAAAAATGGTAATATAAGGGTTTTTAGGAGCGTGCGAAATGAAATGTATGTGAAAAACTAAACAAAATGATATAAAAATTGTAAGAAATGAGGCACCTGGGGTCGCTGGCAACGGGATTCTGGCTATCGTCTCGAACTAGTCTTGTCACCATCCCTAGCAAAGGCAAGCAGTGATGGTCGGTGAGCGACGCTGGGTGGCGAGCACGCGCGCAACACGTGGGAGGGGTAAGTGACATGACTGCAATGCGATGCGCGGTACAACAACAGCACGCCACGAGTCGACACGCGGCACAACCAGGCTATGTAATGTGCGAGCACCATGCTGTGTGCCACACGTGGTGCGACATGTGTGGGCCATGCAGGGGCACATGTGTGGCGGTCTCTTTTTCTTGATTTTGAGTTATATATATATATATATTATATTACTATCTATTCATAAAAAAAATGTGATTCTAGGAGCTATAGAGGTCCAAATCACGATCCGAAAGAGGCATTGTGATCGTCTAGATGAAGTAAACCTAGATTTAAGATAAAAATCTAGTTTAGAGTACCTTTTAAATAGTTAAATTACTAAATACTATTAGATGACTTAGATCAAGCCAATCAATGTATGATCAGGCCTTAGACCTTGGTTGTATACATCAAACATAACATAATTTAAGAGATTAGAAAGGCTAATCTCATTGAATTACCAAGAAAAAAATGATCCTAACGATCGATCTGAACAACTACCTTAGGATGTGCTAATCAAAGAGTGATATGACCGTCAGATTGACATGTGATCATAAAGATATGATCATAAAGATACATGTAACTCACTAAATGAAATAAAAATTTTAGGGGTCATGATGAAAATGAGAGGTTTAACAATCAATGGCAAATTATGGTGTGATAGGTACGCGTCTGATTGGAGTATCGCGTTATTGAGGTAGGTGATTGCATTCTTGATTTACATGGTTTTTTAAATCATGACCTAGTATTTGAAACTTTGCAGCATAGGTTTTATGCTCTACCATGTTGCATGAGATCATTTTCAGAATGTATTGCAATTATGCTTGCTACTTTCCTTCTGCGTGTTTTATGCACTATTTTTGGTATATTTCAATTACATTGACTTAACTATTGAGATTTTGACATGTGGGAGTCTCTATGCCATGAGTGCCCAAGTGCCTCATGTGGGTGAAAGGGTGAAATCGCGTGTGAAATGTGTCTTTTTATGAGTGCTTGAGTGCCCCGTCGTGGGTGAAAGGGTGAAAGCGAATAGTATTGAGAGTAGACCCCACGTTGCTGTGAGTGTACTTGAGACATTCATAGGGCTTGACTATGTATGATGTTTCAATGCTTTTGACATGCATTCATGTTGTTCTTTGAATATAGATTTGCATGGTTATGACTCACTTGTATCTATGTATCTTCTCGAATTTTGCATGTCCTGACACCATGATTGATGATGTCTTATTTATATCATGGATTTTATATATCTTTCATTGTGTAAATATGAGGTTTTGTGTATATATAATTATCTTATGAGATTTACCATGATCTTCATACCTTGCGCTATGTGGTTTCCTATAATTTTTATATCGAATGTAAATCACCTACACAAGCATAGCTTACTGAGGCATTGCTTTGTTTTGCAATGCCTCAGAGTTGGAGCACAACAATCAAAGAGGGAAGTAGGTAGATTAGCGTGGATCTTGACGAGGACTTGGGGACCATCTACTTTTCGCATTCAGAGACATAGCAATGTATGCCTTTTAGACTTGTATTGGACTTTTAAGACTGTACCTAAATATTTGTATATTTTGATAGATTAGACTCATACCACTGTCTAGTGTACATATACTTACACATGGATGATGTAGTGATTTTGGATAGACCCTGGAGTTTTGAGATTTTTAGTATCATCGTCTCTTTACAGGTTGTATAATTTCTTGTGGTTTTACATTTGAGCATGCTCAGAGTGTCTGAAATTGATTTTGTTTAGTATTATAGTTTTGGGGTGTAAATGATCCCTGAGGTTTTCTTTATTGGGTATTTTTCCTTGACGCTACAAAAAAATTAATAAATTTTGAGTTTTAATTCAGGGATCCCACCTATTTTATAAAAATAAATTTTTTACTACTACCATATATATTGGAAAAAGATTTAGAAAACAGGAGGTGTCACAGGTAATGGCTAAACTGGTCGGTGCCTGGGTTGTTGCGGGAGTGAGATAGTAGAGAGAGAATGAGGAGATTGAGTGAAGGGAGAGCAGGCTGGACTTGCTGGTGGTGAGGGAAAATAGGAGGGTAGTCGTAGGAGAGAATCAGGAGGAGCAGAGGCCAAGTGAGGTCGACACACCGGTTCTGAACAGAGGACGCTGTTGATGGGAGCAGAGATGACTGGGGCCATAATAGAGATTGAGTACAAGAGATAGTGGTGAAAGTGAGATTGAGAAAGAGAAGGGGGTGTGAGAGAAGGAGAAGATAAGAGTAGCAGAGAGAGAAGAGGGGAGCTGAAGACAGAGGAGATACTGCGTTTGTGGAGCGAGGGAAACAAAGAGTGCATGAGGTGCTGGGGTGGATTAGAAGAAGAGAGGGAGGTTGCCTGTTTTGAAGAGCGAATTAACAAACAAGGAGAACAAAAAAGAGAAGGGAGAAGAGAGATGTGATGGCATGATGCTAGAAATTGGTTGGCAAAAGAGAGATGGAGAGTGAAGGAGAAGGGGAAGAGGAAGAGGAAGAGGAAGAGGAGAAAGAAAAAGATGTAGAGAGAGGAGGAGATGAGGAGAAAGGAAAAGGGGTGATGGGTTTCGTCTTAATGTCCAGCCCAAAAAGGAGTATATCAAGAGGGGGGTGGCTATCTTCCTTTTATGTTTTTCTCATGCTTTCCTTTTTTTTTCCAACTTTCTTCTTTGGTTTCTACTTAAAAAAAATTGTAGTTTTTCTCATCCATGTTAGCATGCTTTCTTTTGTAGTTTAATTCCCAATTAGGAAACTATCCCAACTTTCTTTATTGCTCTTTAAGATAATCTTTACTATTAACTTTTGATCTAAGCCATCCAAGCTTCTTCTGGTTAATCTGCAAAATAAAATACCAAATTAGAGTCATCTGAACCATACATTAAGCAGCTAATAAGCTCTAATGATCATTTGACCTTTGATTTTGACCAATTAATGATTTGATGATTAATTAGAGCTAAATTCAAAATTAAGCTAAAAATTACAAAATTTATCAGTTAGATGATCTAATTGAATGCTAAATTAGGGGTATTTTGACTAAAATTGAACACTTAACATCTGTTAAAACTTAGTATTAAAAATACTTAAACTTGCACTTCTAAATTTAATGAGTCCAATAGTAGAAGTGCATTTATAGTAGCTTCGTGAAGATAGTTGAAGCTCTCCAAAATGTACAAGGGATTTTGGAAGTTATATCTCAGAAATTTAACCAAATTAGACTCATACATGTTTCAACTTACTTGCACGATCAAAAACTGTTTGTACTGTGTCTCCAAACTAAAGACCTTAAAATAACATCTTTAGAATTTAGTAAACTCACATGCTTATAATCGCAACATGTATGTGAAATCTTTAGGTGAAACTGAACATACTAAGGTCCTTACATTAGAAACAAGATCAAAGATCATGAATCTAAAGTTAATTTCAATGAGAAATTAAAAAAAGAGTCTCAAAGAGAATTAAACTATTGATGTTACAAGTGAAGAAACAATAGTACAAGAATACTAAAACCAAGCCTACTTAAAGAAAGAACACCAAGAACTTGACAAGATAAGAGAAGAAACTCGAGAGACTAGAGCACTAGAAAAGCGATGCCATTTGGTAAACTCCTACTAGGTAGATCAAGCTCAAGTTGACATAAATTAGAAATCTAGAAACAAAGAACTTCATAAGTGTAAGATTCCTTAAAGAGAATATTGAATCAAGTAATCTTTAGAGAAGAAAATACTAGGCACTCTTAGCTTTGGTGAGTGTAAGAGGAGGTGCCAGTGAGAAAAGCGTAGGAATGTCTCTTTAGGACAGTAAAGACTTTAGGTGGCAAACCAATGCATTTGAATAGTAAGAACCTACACAAAACAATGCGTTTGGATAGTGCGAAGTCTAGATGGAACCAACATATATATTATTGAGTCCTTGTGAGAAGCCAACATATTTGGATAATAAAAAGTCTATATGGAAAATCAAATATACCAACTTTGTTTCCTGTCCAAATAGGAAATTGTCTCTGGCCCCTTTGGGCCTAGATAGGTCCCACTATGGTATTTTAACTTAAAAATAAATCTAAATTTTTTTTCACTTGATTTTAATTAGAAACAACTAAACAACATGATCAAGGGTAACCAATGTACAGCTTTGGGTTGATCTCATGATCAACCCATCTAATTCACTTGGACAAGCAATCTAAGTAGCATCTAGGGCTTCCAAAGGATTGGATTGGGATCGGATATTCCTAATCCGATCCAAATCCAACCCATTCAATTTTCAAATAGTTTTCATTGAGATCCAAACTGTTTATCATGTTATTCATACTAAAAATAGGTAACTCATTAGAAATCAATGCATTTGAATGATCATAATTACTTGTTTAGGGTCTCTAAAAAATTTAATAGAAATAGATAGCCATATTTTCTATTCATGAAGACATAGACTCAAAGCATTTAGTGAATATGAAATTTGATCTTTAGCCTATCTAAATCTTTTTAACAACAATGAATGACTTAGATCTAAGGGAAAAAGTTTCACCACACACGAAAAATAGGGCTTGTATTCTAGTAACAATTGAGGAACATTTTCGACAAATTGTTTAAAGTTAAGTAGGACATCATCTCTTTCATTTTTAATTGCTGTGCACATCCTTACAAGAATAAATTATAAAATACCTTTTTACTTCAGCAGTAAACAATTTTACATGCTTAATATTATTTCATGCTTTCAGGAAGTATTTTTAAAGAAGTATTACAAAAAAAAAGAGAAAGAGAGAAAATAGCATATATTTGATTATGATTTCATGTTTTCCCAAAACCATGTTATTGAATTTGAGAGAAAGTATAAAAAGGGCAATCCCAGTGCATGAAGCTCCCACTTATGCAGGGTCTGGGGAAGGGGCAGATCACAAGGGTTTATAGTACGTACCCTTACCTTGCATTTTTGCAAGATATTGTTTCCATGCTTTGAACCTGTGACCTCAAGGTCACATAACAACAACTTTACCATTGCGCCAAGGCTCCCCTTTTTAAGAGAGAAGTATCATTTTATAAAATAAGAATTTTAAAACAAATGAATCTTATCAAGTGTTTGCTCTAACACTAACCCAAATTTGAAATACAACTGAAGGGCATTTTATTCCTATAATTGCATGTCAAAAAGATGAATTTACTTCTGTCTATGATGATACAAATAAAAATAAATGGGAATTTAATCTTACAAATATTACCAAACTGATCAGATAATCCGTGGCTAAATCTATTTCAATGCCCAATTTAAAAACCTCTTCCAATCTAATCCACAGTTTAGATATTGTAATTCACATTTGAATAAACTTTTAGATAATCCAATCTAATTGGCAGCAATTTGTAGTGTAGTCACCTAAAAAGAGCCTAGATTTCGGGCTGGGTTAGTATTGTAATTTGCATAAGTGAGGAAGGGTATTTTTGGTAGATGAAAACCAAACAAAAGATGGATGCAATAAGAAAAGGGGGTTAGCATCATGGCCTTGGATTTAGGACGCATTGTCATTCACTTATTTGTCCTATGCTACTAAATAACCGACATTTGTATTTGCTTCTTCTTTTTCTCCCTCTCTCATGTCATGTAGCTCTAGAACCTTAGAGAGCCCACAAGGAATTACTTGATGTGGCATCATATAAATGGTCAGTTGATCTTGATCGTCAATGAATTGCTACCCAAGATCCAACGTCTAAATCATGCTGCACTTGTATTTGTCACGATCTTGATTGTAATAATCTAATATGATATTATGGGCCTGGTTAGTAATTTTTGCTATCTAGCTATTTGTTTATTAGACCAGAAACAGTTGGAACCCTCTTTCTCTCTATTTTCTAGGTTAGAAGAAATACTAAGAAACATATTTGAAAATATTTTTTCATTTTTTTAGGGAAAATCTTTTCTTTACATCACCCCAAATTGTACAAAAATGAGAATTGCTTCTCAATTTTTGCTTCTAGTCTTTAGAAATATTATTTAAAAAACAATTGTTAGATGCACCACTAAGACATAAATTTTGGTCACATAGATTTTACTGCTTCTCAGTAATGCCAACAAAAAAAGATTAAAATCCATGGATATTTGTTTATAGTTAACAATTAGGGTTCTTAATCAGAAAAGTTAGATTTATTTAGAAAATGGATAGAAGCAATTTGACCTATTAAATTCAAGACCCAAATAGATTTGTCCCTGGATATCCATTTGGAAGCACAAAATGTGTAACAAAAATTTAGAAGAAACATAGCCTCCTAATCCCAACACCCCCTGCATAGGTCGTTTTGTGGGCCTTACTAACTGTGAGTTGCATCCAAAAGTCAAAATATCAACGATTGATGTATAGCATTTCAATGCTTGATTAAAAGTTAAACCATTTATGGATGAAATAGCTGCTCACCTTGATGTGTAAATCTTAACATGTGAGCTCCATCTCATTGTATGCCTATGCATAGTTGTGGGACCATCTTGATTTACCCTTATGCATATTTGTAAAGAAAAAAAATGTCCTATAAAGAATTATTAGAATCCATTATCCAAACACAGAAATGAAGGAAAGAAATAGAGGGATCCATTTTGATATCGAATTGAAAAGAGTGTATTACAATTTGATACTCCATATAAAGTATTTATATTATATTATATTATATATATATATATATATATATTGAAGCGCTAATTTTAGCAAGGAGTTGCACGTGTAAAGTGCATGTGACGTTTGATTGGTTAGGGAAAAGTTTCTAACTGCCATTTTCTCTAACTTTTTCTGTTTTCTACACACACACACACATGTATGTATGTATATAAACAAGCAACGAACTCCAATCCCTAACCAAAGATGAAAGTGGAGTCTTGAACCTATAACCAATTGTGTTGGACATTTTGTTGTCTTCATAAGTGCATCTTATCCTAACGCAACCTATGGTACATTGAACTTTTGGGACCTAACTAATCCACATTGGAATATACATATAAAACTAAGCTCCTTGTACTCCCAGAAAATTGCAAAATCTCTTTATGATTGTAAACATTTGTGTGTAAAAGCAATTGCTAGGAAAGATAAAGAGCAAAGTACATACATACATACATACATACATCATCAAGGTGCTACAGGTATAAAGAGTACGGGACATTTGTTTGGTAGGGAAAAAGTTTCTAATTACCCTTTATTTTAACTATTTCTGTTTTTTACTTTGCCAATTAAATATCACTTGCTTCTTGCAATTACTCCTCTCTATATGTGTGTGTGTTTCTCCATCCCCGCCTTTTGCATCATTAAGTTGTCATAGTGTTCTTGATGGTTTAAGTCTCAAACCAAAATTTTTTTACTATGGGATTCAACAACCCAACCTTGACTGGGACTTTAATAAATTGAAACTCTCTACATCCTTACCACAACAAAACTACTCACCCATTATTGAAACAACCAACATGGAGGACAACGTGTAGCAGCAAGTCATGTTGTGTGTAGGTTCTTTTCTTGTCCATAACCAACTCATCATCCATCTCTCTCACAGGTTGTATCAACTAAAAACTATCCTCATTTTGTTGATTGAAGTGGGCATCTTTATTGTGATGCATTTTACTAGCTTCTAATATGTACTATATATAAAGAAAACTCTCAGTACCAAGAAGATGAATGCTATCAGAGTCATATAATATGAAGGCAGGAAAGGAATATTGTGAAAAATTGAAGGCTTTTATTGGTTGTGTTTTCCACCAGTAGACATCGTTTGATGGTAAAAATTCTAAAAAAGGGGTAGCCCTGGTGCATGAAGCTCTTGCATATGTGGGGCACGAGGAAAGGGCAGACCACAATGGTCAATAGTACATAGTTTTACCTTGCATTTTGCAAGAAGCTATTTTCACGCCTTGAACCCATGACCTCAAGGTCACATGGCGACAACTTTACCATTGCGCTAAGGCTCCCATTCTTTGCTAGTAGAAATTCTATTACTAAATAAAAAGGGACAGTTTGGTGCATGAAGATCCTGTTTATGCAGAGTCTCGATAAGGGGCAGACCTAAAAGGCCAATAGCATGCAACTTTACCTTGCATTTTATAAGAGGCTGTTTTTAAGCCACAAACCCGTGAACTTAATGTCATACTACAACAAATTTACCATTGGGCCAACTCTCCCCATTGTTATTAAATATCAACAATTGTAATTGAACGAGTCTGAAGTCCATGTGTATGTGGCAGTTACTATGTAAAAGGGAAAAATAATCTCAACAATTAAATGATCATGTTTTTAGTTCCTCCTAATTCCTTACCATGATTGGACTAGCCACTCATAATTTGGCAATAAATGGCCATCTATGTCATTGGAAAATGGCCCCAGAAAGCGTCTCTTCTATCCAACTTTTGTTGATTATGGAAATTTGAGGGTGATGGATTTTGATAGTCATTGTTACATGGTCGATCAAACTTCTAGCTTGTGATATTAAAGCAGGGACCATAAATGTATTATCCAGGCGGAATTCGTGCTCTCCTGGTAGAATTTTAACAAGGATTTATGTTTTTTAAAACTGGTTTCATCTTGTCTCAATGGCTTGGGCATTACATCTCAACCAAGGTGTGGAGATTAGGCAGGCTATGTGACTTGCAGTGGCTGCCATGGAGCTCTTTAAATTGACTAATGGCCTGAAATCGAAAATTGAGAACGAATGTAGACAGGCATGAAAGTTGGGCTGATGGAGTTCTTCCGTTGTTGAGGCTTTACCATGCACGTTAAACAACATGGCTTGGGTGGAAATTGATTTTTTCTTGACCAAAAATCTAGAATGCACAAGAGTAGGCTAGGTTGCATCCTTTATAAGGAACAATAGATTTGGACCACCAAGGGCCTTTTAGCGTCCTATCTTAACTTTGTCTTTCTTTTGTTGGACCTTGTAATTGCAGTCATTTTCTTCCAAACAAGGAGGCAGTTGATCCACCAATTGAGACATTTACATAATGGGATAGTGCTTGTGGCTTCCCCCTATCTTACCTACTAAATCAAATGATGTTGTTAGGTCTTGAATTGTAGTGCCCTTAAGTCTAACCATGAACACTTTTGGGCCTAATTAGTTTGCATTACATAAAAATAGAAGAAATGGTGTCCTTTATAAGTACATCTAGGGCATTTAAATGGGTGTAGTCATTAAGGGGGTTAAACAATGACATCCTTTTTTCTAGTCTATAATTTGTACTAGAATCTTAGTTACACAACGAACATTTAAGTGCCATTTTCATAGCTTACTCCTCCTACCTAACTTGGTTTCTGTGACATTGCACAAATTACATGTTGGCTACCGACATGGTGGTCTGTCGAATGCTCAGCGCAGTGCATGAATGGGTGATTAGATTGCATTTAGAAAGAAATTCAGTAATTTAGCACTTAGAAAGAAACTAAGTAATATAATAAATTCACATATGGAAGTCCCCTCCTTAAGGAAGCTTCAATGTATGGAAGTCCAAAGTGGGGATTTATCAGCATGATAGTATAGTTTGTTGCTTAATAGTTGAGTTGTTGCCGTGTATCACGGGTTCGAGGGGTAGAAACAGCCACTTGCAAAAAAAGCATGGTAAGACTGCATATTATAGATTCTTTGTGGTCGGTCCCTTCCTAGGACCCTGCATGCATGTGAGCTTTGTACACCAGGCTGCTTTTTTTTTTTTTTCTTCTTATCAACTAATCTTGCTTTGAGCCTTTTAAATGCCCTTAATAATGTGGGAAGAAGAGGAGCAACGATTAGGGGCCTATCTCAGAATCTCAAATCACTAACAAACACTCACATGGGTTTTATTGCTTGTTGAGATGAAGATGGGTTTTTCATTTTGTAGTTTTGTTACTTGCTTGCCTTTTAGTTTTCTTTCTAGGGCTTGAATGGAAGGCCAATCTAACTTGATTAGAGGGCATGTGAATTAGAGGTTCTTTGATATTTAGAGATGCAAGGAACTAGTAATTTAGTGAATTTAGGTGAAAATTTTGGTTTTTGAATTTGTGGGACAGCAAAGTGGAGATGTGAACGATGCAAAAGACACGATACAACTTGCAATGCCCAGATTGAACTCTTGATAGAAATTAAGTTGTCTTACACAAACAAAGATTTGCTAAACTTTAGCTTAGAGGAAAATGTCAAGATTCGCTTCCTGAAGATCATTGAAGCCTTCTAATATGTGCAAAAGATATGACGACTCTATTTTCAGGATTCAATTGAGCTAGACTCAATCTATAAAACCTAGTCCTTAAAATCTCTCTTAAAAAATATAACATTCTCTCAAAACTAGAATAAAAAACTTAGATCATTTTAGATATTAGATCAAAATGGATCAAGAATCTAAGTTTCAAGAGAAATAAAAAACAAAAAGAACTTCACATGTTTAGAATCTTAGAACAAGAGTGATGCCAAAATTGGCAAACTTTGAGAGAGAGAGAGAGAGAGAGAGAGAGAGAGAGAGAGAGAGAGAGAGAGAGAGAGAGAGAGAGAGAGAGAGATGATATCTTAGCTGGACAAAATCTAGGAAACCAAAGACTAGAGAACTTTGTGAGGGGTAAATAAGAGAATGGTGTAAGGAAGAATGGCTTGGGCAAACTCCTTTATAGATATAATGGGATGCTTGCGTACCAACGACTTATGTTGATCCCCAAAGCAGGCCAAAATTGCCCCAAGCAAAGCTACAAGCTGGATGGGCCTAGATGTTAGTGGTCATATCTTCTTTGATGGGGCCAGATGTTCTGGCCCCCACTCAATGGGCCTACAAAGCAACTGAACATCGTAGCCCATGGTACATGCATCCTAATGGGCTTGGGCTGGATCACATCTAAATAAAAGTGTGCACTAATATGCACAAGCATGCTTTTGCATTTGCACATGCACTTGGGTGTGCATAAATTTAAGAGAGTGCTCTTGAAAATAACATGAGAAAGTGAGATACCATTTATAAGGAGTGGAAGTTCTCTTCCAACTTTCAATATGGGCACTAAATTTTTTATTTTCCAAAAGTAAAGTAACAAAAGGTAAGGAAATTAAAAATTCAAATGAAATTTAAGTTTTTCGCAAAAACTAGAGAATCTCAAAATTTCATAAACACCCTTTAGCTTCAAAACAATTCCCGCACACATTTCAACATGTGTTTGTGAGTTGGTTTAATTAAAACAATTTTAGCAACTCTCTCTACAATCTATCTCCCTTGCAATAGCAAATTTGGATGGCTGTGAGGTGATCGTTCTTCACTTCTCATATTTGATTTTTTAGTTGTAAATAAGACACACCATGTATGTAAAATATAATAAAATAATGATAAGTGGATACCTACCAAAAAATAATGAGGTGGGCTCAAAAGGCTCTTGTTAGTAAAAGTAGATGGAATTCTAAGGAAAGCCATTGTGCGAAGGTATCACTACTAACTAAACGAAAGTTACTTTTTAAAAGAGTGCTACTTCAGGGTAGTCTATAAATTGTTCCTAAATAAATCTAAAGAAATAGCATCCAAATGCACAAGCTAATATGCATGATACACCACATAATTTCCTTAGTTTAAGATTTCCTTCTTCCATGCATGTTAACCATCTCTCTCTCTCTCTCTCTCTCTCTCTCTCTCTCTCTCTCTCTCTCTCTCTTATTGTTATAGTCCATACTAACAAATTGCCCATGCCATGCATGGAGTGAAAATTAGTTCACTAATGAAGCATTTAAAGTTTTGTCAAAATTGAATCTTATATATCACTACGATTCGTTTATACTAGTGTAATAAGAATACTTAAGAACTAATGTATTAAATAACAATATAAATAGATTTTTTAGAGAGATTTTTTATGGTATTATAAATTAAGACAATAAAACTTTGAAAATTTTGTTCTAGTTGCCAGCTAGAAGGCTTGAACAACAAACTCAAGAGGGCCTGGAATTTTGGTGATGCAAATTCTTTCTCTGTGATGCTTGGTGTGTGTCTCTAAGAAAATGTAAAGAGAGAGATAAAGAAAAGATAGGACAACAGACTTACCAATTGAAACACTTAAGGAAGCATATGAGAGTAGCTTTAAAACTAAAATATATATTATGTGCAATGAGATTTTATAGTAGGAAAGAAATTAGAGAGAGAAAGAGAGAGGAGAGAGTTTACCTCTAATTATAAATTATAAATTATAGTTAATAGAGATAACATATTTTTAAGAATTTAGAGATAATTAAGGGGGTGAAAATCTCATAAGAGCTCAAAAAAGCAGAAAAGAGATAATAACATAAGTGTTACTTGTTGAAAGAGTTGAGGGTGGGTGACAGGCCCTTTTGGAGACATTTGAAAGTTTTTGAATTGGCACAAAACACTAAGTTAGAGATCACCAATGTAGCTCTCAAGGAATCACGCCCTAGATCTCAAGTTTTTCTTCCATACGAGAGAGAGAGAGAGAGAGAGAGAGAGAGAGAGAGAGAGAGAGAGAGAGAGAGAGAGAGAGAGATAACATGCAAAAGAAATCAAGGCCTGCACTCCTATTAGAAGATGACTACATATAGTAGCAGGTCTCCAAGGGGCCTACTATTCTAAGAAAGTAAGAATCCAAGTAATGCAACGTGAAACTATAGATAAAAGTAATAAGACATACATGGATGAATACAAATTTAGGACGTTTAGTGATTAGTGCTAACCACGTTCAATCAATTAAACTAAATAATCATAGTCCTGCTTTTAGGTTGAGCTTCGGCTAACAGGTACAGGAAGTTACCCAAGGCCCTTAGCATAGTAGCATAAGAGGTGGTAGGCCATGGAATTTGATGCTGCTTTTGGGTAAGTTTAAAAAGGGCAGCCCTAGTGCACAAAGTTCTCCCTTATGCAGGGTCTAGGGAAGGGAAGGACCACAAGAGTCTATAGTACGTAGTCTTACATTACATTTTTGCAAGAGGCTGTTTTCACTCCTTAAACCCGTGACCTTAAGATCACACGACGATACAAGGCTTCCCTTCTTTTGAGTAAATTTGTCATAAAAAAAATAAGAGTACGTACGAGAAGCTGGAGCTATGAAATCGGTCGAATCATCCAAGGCACTTTCATGTGTTATGTACCAAATTCAAGCCCATTTGATTCTACACCTCTTTGTGGCCTCCAAACACACAATTAGATTACATATTCTCTACACCACTATTTAACAGCCGGTATAGGATTACTTGATTCTAGCCAGAATGCTAGCTCGAATGACTTGATTATGTTCCCAAGACCACAATAGTTGAATCGATTCTATTCTATTATTCTATACTGCCGAAGCCAATATTGGGATCACTTGAACCACATTCAAACACAATATTGGGATGTCCTAAAATTGATTCTATTGTAACTTCCACCACTAATTTACTTCACCAATTCATTCTCGTAAGCAGCCTTCCCCTGTTTATCCAAGGCACTAACCATAAGATGTCATCATCTTAGGTTGCCATTTGTGCACGAGGCTGGAGTGAGCATCCAAACTTGCTTTTGGATACACTTTGACATAAATGGAGCTGTTTTCATCTTTAATATGAAGCTAGCTTGTTCGGATGGCAAGAGTTGCATGAAGGTGCAATGTATAGTAATTTTGTACAAGGAATGCGAGGCAATTAAGGAGACTAGAAACAAAGTACTGCCCCTGTCAGAAAGAGTTCCTCTCTAGGAATAACCAGTTGAGAAATTAGTACATGTGTAGGGCTGACGAGATCAAGAGATGCTACAGTAATAGCTATAGCTGCAGTGGGGTAAGACTAGAGAGAGATAGAGGAATATAGCCCACATGTCAGAAGTCAGTAGCTTATAAGGACTGGAGAATGAAAATCCTGCTTGAATTCAAAACAAGAATCAATCCCGAGAGAGAGAGAGAGAACAAATCAATCAGCATCACAAACTCTATCAGCCCCTGGATTAAACATGAGATGAGACATGTTTAGGATAAAAGCACTCCCTTATTGGTAATAGCACTAGGCTCATAGGCTGTAGCCTGTTTAGCTTGTGAATGTAGCATAAGGGACTTATGCCTGACTTGTGTCCTTGTTCCTGGACCTATGAAATAAGGCCTGATTTTTTAAGAAATTATTATAAATATTTAAATTTTATATAGTAAAGTCTAGAATATTCAAAGAGAATGATAGAGTAATCTAAAAAGAATAAGAGGATTGTATAATATAATCTGAATCATTGATGTATTATCACTTGGAATAATCCTAACTATCCATTAAGGAGGTAGATCGAAGTGAACATGTACAAATAGAGATTAGCTTCTCATTTCTAATCAAACTACTCAAGTGAAGGATAACAGGTTCTCTTTGAATAAGTCTCATTTTTGAGTTCTATCATTACTCTAATGGGTGAGTGAGTGCAGCCCTATCATGTGACAGTGTGAGTGAAAGGCTAACTTGTGCTTGTAAAGAAAGTGCATATAAGTGTCACATGAGTTTAACATAGGTGAAGTTGGGATCGCGTGACATGCTGCTAGTTTCTCATGTATGATAAAAGGAGAAGAGCAAATGCGAAAAAAAAAAGAAAAAAAAGAAAGAGAGAAGGGCCATTATGAAATCACAGAATGGGAACATTTTGTCAGTTCCATTCCTTTTCCCAAATTCAGACCTGAACCCATCCCACGTTTATATATCCACATTACATTCATCATCGTTTCACAAGAACATTAACCACTCCTCTCTCCACCATTGACGTGTCACGGAAGAACAGATGATGAAAGGATACGGTTGGATCTCAAACTGTGGGGCACGCCAATCAAACCAAATTATTGGGTCAGATCATCTGCAAGTGTGGCCTAGCTGAAAATGAGTCCTGTTAGCATTTTTTAAACCCAAACTAAGCCCCCGCATGATACTGACAGTGCCTTCTCCCTATCCAAAACTTTCTCAAGGAAAACAAGTAGGTGCTGGTTGGCCAACCAAGTGCTGCCACCATAACTTGTCCAAGAACAGTTTCTGCAATCTGGGTTCTGCAAATCTGGTCATGTTATCTACTTGTATTTCTTTGGTCAATGTTACCATGTCTTTCTTTTACTCAATCCGCATGTTTTCTGAAAGCTTTTTCAAGTTAGATCAATCAAGTGGGATCATGCAAATGTGGGCTTCAAAGTCTATCCGAATTCGGATACCGTTTGTTTGTATTTGCATGTGGTCTACAGAAATGATAATGAGAAACAAGGGTCTTCACGTACTACTTGTGAGTGTGTGACTCCATATGGTTTGCGCTTACTTCTTTGACGGCATCACCCTGAGCTTGCGGTCCTCTTTTGAGTATGGGTTCAATTGAATGAATCTGTCGAGTCAAGGTCAGTGTACGTAGCAGCAAAGATGGTACATTGCCTATTTCTCATTCTGACTCAGGAGCCAAAACGAACACGCCTGCTTCCCTGCTTACGGATCAGGTGACATTTTTCACAAATTTTATGAACAGAAACCCTTATTTTCATATTTGTCTTTCTTTTAACCTTAATTCAGAGGCTTAATCTAGACTACTAAAAACTAATTTGACTTGCCCCACCCAGCTTGACGGCTCCTTTGATTTGCTTAATAAGCCTTAGCTTACTAAAAAGAAAATGGATTTCAAACCCAACGATCCAAAGACGTGTCTAATTCCTTTAGCCAAATGAAGAGGAATGAGATTTAACGGCTTCATAGGTTGCAAAGGAGGAACGAAATAGTGCTAAGCCCACATTGTTCCAACCTAACAGCCACTGAAGGCATGCTAGCTTCATCCCTATTACTAGATATAGGTCCACACAGCACAAGATTTTTTTTCTCGTAATAACAATTATGTGAGAGAAAATGAGAAGTCCAAACCACCTGTTTAATGATCAAAACAGCTCAATTTACTGTTATCATTATGGACAAAGGCATTGGATGAACCTCATCACTATCTACTATGTGGTTTGCTTTGAGAAAAGGTCTTTTGTTTAGCAAAAGACATGTCTGGTGATTGTTGTGTCAAATCTGTTACGGTTTAGCAGATCTGACAATCAGGATGGTTGATCTGAAAAGATAAGTACGCAAAATAGAGAGAAATAAAGGGTTACGTGGTTCGGCCAAACTTGGCTTATGTACATAGGAGAGAAGGAATTACTACATGATCATATTACATAAAAGAGGAGGAGAATCTCATCCAACCCTCTCAGTGTTTAATCTCTCGGTCACTCGCACTCAAGCCCTAATATTATACACACAAAGATATAAGATTCTCATTCGCATGGGTATAGACAGTGTTTGAGGTAAAAGAGCACTACCATTGCATTTCACCTAGAAATGAAGGTCTTAGTTGCATTCAATGATTGTGATTTTTTTTCAACTATGCGATTTGGTTGAGGCGTAAAAAGATGAACAGCTTAAATCCATGAACATACACTTGAAAGTGGAGTAACATCCAGAAGCACGAATACCAACTCGAGTTCTACCACTTTCTTCTCTCTCTCGTCCTGCCACATGGGGCTCACAGAACTCTTTTATTTCACCTCTCTACATCCCATCAATTGGGTCCCCCGCCATGCTACTCCCTCAAACCCCATTCTTTCCTGTCCTCTTTAACCTGGTCGGATCACCTCTCTCTCCTCCCACCATGTGTAGCCCACAAGACTTATTTCTCTCTATTCATCCCTCAAGTAAATCCCACGGATCTCTCTTCCTCTTTGTATTCACTCCAAACACTGGGCCATAACACCTGGCTACCTCTCCTCTCTCTTGCTACTTGCAGGGGTCTGCATGAGGAGAAGTGAGGGCCCACGTGCAGCGAGAGAAAGGAGAGCATTGGATTATAGGGTAGGCACGTAACGAGAGAGAACAAAGAGGCTAGCTAAGGCACTTGACGGATTTAACGTTTCTTATAATGGGAAGGTACAAAAAGTCTCATCCAACAGGGATCCCTAAGACGAGCCCTTTCCTCTTGAAGTATGGATGGTGCTAATATGAAAGGGAATCTTTGTTGAGTACAATTCATGCTTCAACAGTGTAACCCCATGCTAGAGGTACTTAGTGGTGGATGAGATTATTGGTACCAGCCCATCTTGAGAGATTACTAATCCGATGAACCAAATAGAGCGCTTGAATAGAAGGGCCTATGCACCAAAAAGATCTCTGCTCATGAGGTGCCTGGCTAAGTGAAGGTCAAATAAGGGAACAAATTAAGTCCCAAGAAAGAGGAATGGTGGTATAGAGCACAACGACACCATGGTCGCCCCCACACATCATTGATCGAAGCAGTTCATTTGACTCTCCTAACTTTGGATATCTACTGAAAAATATTCATATGCTAAATCAACACCTCTAGTATCCAAGTGGTGCTGTCATCTTGCTAGATGTGGACAGTCAGAAGCTCTCCATAAGCAATAGTTTGCAACAAAGAGGAATGTTGAAATAGAGCACTACAACACCCCAAGATCGTGCAACTCCTCCCTTTCTGTATGGTGGACTCCACTACCATCGATCCAGACCTTCATTTGACTTCCTTAACCTTGGATATCTATTGATGCAAAAGTAATATCAAAAGGGCATACCTAACACCCAAGAAATCACGTTGCTAGACATGGACTGTCAAAAGCACTACATAAGCAATGTTTACATTTTTAAAACAAAAGGCCATCTTCTAGATGCTACTAAATCCCTTTAGACATAACTATTTCACCAATAAATATCCAAGATTAGGAGAGCCAGATAGACGTATAGCTCAATGGTGTAGTCTGGGTGTGGTAACACTCTAGACAAAAGTGGAGTTGCATGCCTGTAGGATGTTACAGCACTTGCCACCAGTATTCCTCTTCAACAAACTAAAACAGTACTCTATACCAGCATTCCTCTTCCTCAAACTAAAACAGCCCTCCGTGCCAGCAATCCTCTAAAGTTAAAAGTTGAAAGTATCAGATAAACAGCTTGATCAATGATACGTAGGCTCACCATGGAAAAGTCGAGGAGTTGCACCCTTGCTGGGGCATTGTTGTGTTCTATACAAGCATCCTCACAGAGAAAAACAAAGAAAAAAAATTTACGGATCACTTATGATGCAACACTTTTCACTTAATTAAAAATATAGAAAATCTTTCCAACTAAACAGCCAGCAAAAGGAAAAGAAAGAACTGTTAAAATTTCACTGTAACAACCTCGTGTCTGTGCTAATTGGAAAAACTTTTTGGTATCTGCAAAACGATGATCAGCTTTCCATCTGACTGCGTCACATCTTCAAACATTCACCTTCTTATCCCATATGAACAAAGCTAAAGCCTCCAGCACAAGCCTTGTTTACTTTTTTCTTGAATGATGAGTTGATTCAAACCCACAACCTCCACGTTGTGAAATAGGGCACTTAACTAGCTCGACCAAGAGCAACCTTCTTACACCAGAAGATTATCCTTTTCAAGTGGCTATGAAAGATCAGAATGATGTTTATGAGAAAGAGGATCATTTGCCCCACTTTGAATAGACCAGTATAAATTTGGAAACACTAATGAAATGACATGAAGTCAGGATTGAATATCAAAAGTACTACTTTCTATAAAATAAATGACATTTGAGTGGACAACGATCAACTGACAGGATTCAACAATTGGGTGAGAAAATAGGCACAAGGAAAGAGACCTCTTTTATTAAGATGCAAACATTGTCTACACCTCCCTTGCTGATATGTCAGCACCTCGACTTCGCCAGTGGAATCACAAGAGCTCAGAATGGAGAAAAACAAAATAGTAGAAGAAAAGAATAATGAACGCGAGCAAACTCTTTTGCAAGACGCTCAGTCAGACATCTGGCTAGTGATTACCTGACCAAAGATATCTGGACATGACTCCCAGTTGTGCTGCTCACGTGCCTCCCAGTACCCACCAATATACCTGTATGTGTCGCTCCCTGTATCCTTGGCAAACCACCGAGGCTTCCATCCCTTTTCTTGCATCTTCCGTGACTGCTCATTCCAATTGTAGACCAATGTTAGTATGTTTTTATCTTTTAAAAGGAAAAAGGAAGTTGATGACAGTCATTCCTCTATTCCAGTAACGTGAGCAACATTACAGCAAATGCAATAATTGAACACCACAAGAAAATGCCAGGTTTATCCAATGAAAATTCAAGGCAACTTACAGTACGTGGTGGGGTGCTTCATGGCATGTTAGGCAGACAGAATTTGGGAAAAGAAGATGAGACATTTGATCACTTTGACTTCTTATGTTATTCAAATGACTTATGTTATTTGATCACTGTGAAAATTAAGGTCAACATTTAGGAGACTAAGCCATGATTTTCCTCATCTTCTTCATAATTTAAATATACCTGCCGCTGCCTCTGTTCTAGTCGTAATTTCTCTTGATTTGCCATCTCATACTCCCCATTCTCCAAGCACCTTTGATCAGGCCTGAGCCTGGAATCTGTAGGTGGTAGTTTTTCCTGCATACAATACACGCATCATGTTAAAAGGGCTCCATAAGGACCATTTAAATATCTATAAAATGAATGGAGTAGTTTTGTTTTTTAATGGTAACAATAGAATGAATTGAAGTGCATAAAAGGACAAAGACCATTTAAATTTCTAGGAAAAGATGGACATGAGACAAAAGCACCATAATATATATCATTTATACCTCCAGAAAAAGATAGGCATCAGCTTAAAGACAAGAGATTAATTACTCACCTTTAGGCCAGGGGTAAGCTCATTTGAAGTAATTGCGAAGCGTGTCAAATTATATCTGGTGGGGAACTTAGGTGGCTTGCTCCGCTTCCAGAGCATGCCGGCCTCCGATAATGACTCGGGTCCTTTGCTCTTTCCAGAAACGTCACCCAACACATAAAGCATGCTCTCATCCCATTTTCCAAATAGTGTCGCCACTGTTTTGCTACTTCTGTCCTGGACTATGCCTTGTATCTGCAATCAAATTATCATCCATGACCATGGATCCTCCAGAACCTAAGTTGCAGTTGCAAGTAAGCTATATTCACTAATCATCATTACTTCAAGACAGACGTTTTGTACTACTCTTTACAACATCCTAATGAAGGTTTCTCTTCTTTTATTAGTTAGTCCTTTAATAATGGTTACAACTCCACATTCTCTCTTTCCCATAAAGAAGCTAATGAAAACATATATCAAGTAAATGAAATGAGACCATATCCATACTATCATCATAAGAAACTATTGGAACTGGAAAGCAGTCAGAAGAATGGGAAAAGACCAATGAAAATGAAAGAGAGATGCAGTTACTCTCAAGTCAGAGCATCTACAACTATAGAACAATGAAAAAACTTTGGAAACTTTGTACAAACCAAATACGCACTATTTCAGAAGATATACAGCTAGAGCTGCAATGTCATATCAGTTAGCTGCTACAGTGATGGGAGATAAGTTGAAGTTTTGCAGGGTGAAACAAAGACAAACAGCTAGCTGCAATGTCATATCAGTTAGCTGCTACAGTGATGGGAGATAAGTTGAAGTTTTGCAAGCTGAAAGAAAGGCAAACAGTCAACAAGCATTCCCTGTAGCTTTCCAGGTTGGAGAGGAGCATGCAGACATTGGGCAGTTCAAATATTCTAGATGTCACCCAATGCAAAGAATGTAATACACCAAGGATAGCCTTCTTCTGGTCATCCTACCAGGCCAGAAGGGAGAAGTAGATGCCAGCAGTTTAAGGAATTGAAGCAGCCGGAGATTTCAGAAGACCCAACAATTTTAGTATATGAAGAGTCACGAGAGTGAACTCTAGAAGTTTCAAGTGGCACCACAGAAATATGGGTGGCTTTGGAGGGGAAGGCCAAAAACTCACTTGAAATCGTTCTCTGAGAGACAAGCAAAGCTTCAGAGCCAATGAGAGAATTTGGTAATCATGCTTCATCATCAATGTTAACCCTGGCTATACTGATGTTGTTTGGTAGAGATGGTGAACCTCAAAATGGAAATAAAGGAAGCCCCGACCTAGTGGCATCCTGCGTGGAGAGGAATATTTTCCTGTTAGTTGGAAAATCAGGACAAGTGATTAATTATGCTATGACCTGATGGAAGAATGCAAACAATCTCACTTCCTTAGCATGGTTAAGTGGCACATCAGATAGAAGGCCCTGAAATTTTTAGGCGCAGGTCATTCATACCTTCATGCATAGGAAAATGATACTAATAAGAGGTTGTGACGTTGTTTGGAGGAAGTGTTGGAGATTAATAAGTCTAGGTAGCTGTTTTGCTGATGAAATGACGGGAATATTGTCTGGCAAAACAAAAGCAGACAATTGACTAACATCTCCAAGCCAGTAGTTCTCCATGTTGGAAAGGAAACTGAATGTAGGGTAGATAGATTTTCTCGCTTCAGATTTATGTGCCCTAAGGAATTGGTTACACTAACCAATAGATGTAATTAGTATCGGGTAATTGAATACTATGGTAATACATGTAATTTCTGATAAACTTTTAATGTGCAACCTCTTAATTCTAATTACACATATTAGTTACATCACCAGTGTAACTAATACACAATGCGCAACCCGGCCCGGCCCCAACCCAACATTTCCAAGGAAAACTAATGGTCATAAAACCCTTCATCTTATCAATGACTCAGAAAACTCAAGTCAACATCATACATATGATCTTCCTGTAACAACAAAACAAGCAAAACTTCTCCCCAAGAGCATTCTTCCTTTAAAGCAACCAAACATGAACAACTAAACTGTAGGGCACCTTTAATGATACACAGATAAATCTACTCTACTTAATAGGCTGAGGTGAATTTGTCAAGCAACAATATTAACAACAATGAAGAATATCTTTGCAATTGTGACAACCAAATATTTTTCAGAAGATAGGTAATTTGACGCACTAGGCAGTGCTAGATCAAAGCATAAAGAAATGAAGACCTGGTGAGGGTTTCGGTCTATGATTGACTGCTCTTTGAATTTCAGCTTGCATGAATACTCCCCGTTTCCTTGTAGTTGCATGGTACCATAGTGATCACAGTAAAGCTTTCCCAATATAAGGTTGTAAATAGAAGTGGTAACCTGAAGAAAGAATCCCAAGCAATCAGCTTCCAACTTGAGTAAAACCAAATTTCTAATATCTTCATATATGACCTCCTACCTTGCTCCATTGGAAAACTTCGCCGTCATCAAACTCTAGAGTTAGAATACCAACAGGGTCAAGCTGAATTGAGCGCCCCCAAAATTTGCTTTTTAGGTTACTGTCTCCGCAAAATTTCCATCCCCTACCTTCACAGTGACATGCAACAACCATTGGGTGATGACTGACCTGCCCCAAAATAAAATGAACTTTAAAATGTAGATCTGAATAATCTTGACAAGCACTAGGAAAAGATGGAATGAGATACATACAAGCAAGCATTGTTCTGATTGGAATTAAGAAAGTTTCTGAGAAAGATAGAATAGAATTTAAATACATCAAAACTCAGAAATTATGAGGAACTTGTAGGAAAAGAACCATTTCTTAATAGAGATGACCAGAACACCAATATGAATACAAGAAACACCTGAATATGCAACTTCTTAAAAGAAGGAAAACAAAGACATTAACATCGGATCTCCAAGAATCGTGAATCATATCCAATTTGCATAACAGAAACACACAGTGGACTGACTTGATGGTCCAACTGAACTCTTACTTACAGCCACTCATTTCATAATTATTTTAATCTTTTTCACTAACAAAGGTCAATTTTTTTGCCCACTGCGACTAGAGCCTAAGAGATTGGTGTTCTTACATAGCCATGAAATTCATCGCCTACTTGTAGTTATTATCATCTATGAAATTCAAATTCCAGTTAAAGAAGACCATTTAACTCTTCTTTACACAAGTGTTAACATAGTAGGGTTAGTAGATACTGTCATTTTGCGAACAAACATTTATCATTGTACTTTTTTGTTGCTTCTAGAAAGAGGAACAATTTAGAAATATGTTTATCATCCAACAATTTTTCCAGAAACAATGCATGCATATACTTATCAACCAACTGTTTCACCAGATGCAATGCATACACATGCTTAAGACCAACCATTACAGCTAACCAAACATTTACCAAGTCCTTCCCATTGTCATAAATTGAACGAGAAGTCTCCATTTATTTATATTGTTTTGGGGATTAGACCAGCTTATACGTCAAAACACTTGTTATCATGACCAGAGGATGTCTAGATTCAAAATTAAGATTGGGAAAAGGATGCAGTAGTCAGACGACTTGGTGTGGCTCCACATTGTAAGTACATGGAATCCTGATTAGAGCATGCTCTTATCATCACTATCAGGTGAGATTGCAGATCACTCGAAAGACATCAAAAGCTCCTGCAGACTTGTTCTTGCAAAAAACATCTGATGTGATACTACTAACTCTTTGGCAGGAAATTGCATAACATATATGAATTATGCCCCATTAGAGGACTTAACAGATGCTAACAGATTACCAGTTTAACATAAGCAGTAGTAATCAAGCAATAACAAGAAATTTGATGAAAAAACATATCTAAAGTAGAGCTGTTTTGTCTAGAATATGCAACAAGCTTACACAAGGTGTGCCTCTTTAAACTTTCCTGTTTATGCTATAGGAGGAAAGAATTAATAGGCCGATAAGGGTTGAACAGCTTGGTCTAGCTGAATGCATCATTTCACAAGCGACATTTAAAAACTTGGTCTAGCAAGAGGACCTCATCATAATACAAGGTCAACTTGGCAATTGTATGAAGGGAGTCAAAGAACCTTTTGACTGGCTATGAAGCCAAATTGCAGACTTCAACCAGAACTTGTCTGAAGTAGTCTAGTTTACTCAGAAAATTTGTGATGGTTGTGCAGAGTTCTAGAGCAACCGCTAAAGGCGAATTGTGATAGACCAATTAACTTCTGACCCTATTCCTGTATAGTCATTTGCTGTTTAGCAAGATTCATATACTTAGTAAGCTAAGGGTGTTATTTGGGGGTTCAAATTATCCAGTTAAAGATTAACCTTGGGAGTTATCTAGTTAGTAAATTGAGTAGGATACAGTAGCCAACCCTTCAAAGGTTTTCAGCTTAATGGGTGCCTTTCATTTATTATATGCTTTCTTTTGGCTATGGTGTCCTCTTATAACCCATTGTTGGATATTGTGTTGTAGCATATCGAGAGGAAATCATATTAAAAATAAAAAATAAAACTCCTTTTCAAGGTGAAAGTTCTAATGAACACAACTAAGTCTATTTTCCCATGCATTTAGTGTTCCCTGGTGAAGACTCTGATGGCGTTCCTGAAAAATAAGTAAGTTTTAAAGGCCTTTCCTACAAGAAAATAAAGAAGAAGCAAGTAAAAGGCGCACCTAATGAAGTTGGAGCAAGTTTGTTGGCCAAAAGAACATGAGCCTTTGCACTGATCACCTAAATATGATGCATCAATCCTTTTCAATGAGATCTCTTTTCCATTGACATGCTCAAGAAGATGGACCATCATTCATCATGATCCAAGACACTCCTACAATGCTACAGTTTTGTTGAAGGTGGTGCTTCAAAAGATCTAAATGTTCATGGATCACAGAAGAAGAGGTCCCATTTGGCAAATTGGTGTCTAACGATCAAAGGAAGCTAATCTTTCAACCATCACCCTGATGTTCCATTGTTCAATGGCTTAGGGAGATGCGGAAGGCAATTCTGACTTTCTTAGCTAAGTACTAGGCCTTAACGTTAGAAGAATGGCCTTTGGGTCACTTGGGGAACAAAGGTAACATTAGTCACAATCCCATTTGCAGAAGCCTTGGTCAAGTTGAAGTAAAACCAGGCAACTTTCAGCATAGAGGTCAATAGATCATATTTTGTTCGGAGGAAGTTCCGTTTCTAGTTGGCAATTGTAAAGGAAGAATTGAGAGCTATGCCATTCACAACTTAATGAGAAATCCAATTTGATCAAGAGAGGGATGATTACTTCCATCCATCAGCTCCAAATATTGATTAAGCTCAACCATGATTGATCCTTCTTTGGTAATCTTCAGTTCAAGCAAGAGTAGCATTATCTTGGAGAATTACTAAGCCAAACTTGTTGATTTTCTCTAGTTCGATCAGGTTGAAAGACCAAAGTGGAATAGGAGTCAGCATCCTTTGATAGGTCTCAAGCTCTTCATAACCATTTTTGCACATCCAGTGTCACATCATGGTTCAATTTAGTTCTTAGCATCTTCATGGGTCGGAGCACATAATTGGAAATATTTCTGAGATGTACAAAAGTCATATGTTTTCTTTCTGATATGCACCCAAAGTGGTAATGAGTTGGCAAGTTATATTGCCAATACTGGAGTTCACAGTATTGGACATATAAGGTGTGAATCATTTCTTATGCTTCCTCAAGCAACTCAGAGGCATAATACTGATTACCAATTAGATGTGTGTTGTAAAGTAAGGGCTTCATAACATATGCCTAAGGTCACATTATAGGTGTACAACTCACATATGAAGTCTTCATGTTGCCCCACTTTGTTATTACAAGTAAACTTAGTCCCTTCAGAAACATTTTGTGTACATAGCAAGCAATTATCATCATAGTTCTTGTTAAACAAAGTAACTAAATGTGAACTTTCAGCTAATAGCAATATCCAGCATTTCTCGTAATCAGTCTGTAGATGAAGCCTGGTTTGCTAACATTCAGAAACTCTCCATATGAAAGAAAAGAGTCCAGGTACAAAACCACCAAAAACTTAAGTGATGTTTCTACCAGCGGCAATTTTATTCATAGAGCATATTTTATATTTCAAGCTTATATTCATATGTGTCATGAATATCTAAGGGCTAAGCTATGAGAAAGCATTGAGGACAAATCAACAATTCTCATATCATGTCAAAGAATATTTTAGCAGTGGAGAAACCTTCTCTGAGAAAAAACGAAGGCCTTTATCCGGATAGTCAGCCTCATATGTCTCTCCTAGAAGCGGATTGAACGGCTTGCAGTTTCTTCCTTCCGTAGAAGCATATCCAGATACAGCAAATGCAGCTACATTAAGAATCCTCATAAGGTTATTACCCTAAATATTGCCATCAAGCAGGAAACAGTTAGATGCAAGTAAAAAATGAAGGTATATTGCAACAAATATGAATTATAAATGACATATAAAAATTAGCAGCAGAACTAAGTTATCTGCACTTTATAAGGAAAATGGAATTTCAGTATGTACACAGATGATATGGCAACAAGTTTCTTATCTTGTTGACAGAAGTACTCAAGGCATGCAGAATAGAACTCTTCATAAGAATACATATAAAATGAAATTTTAACATTACCATTTAGCTTTATAAGAGATAAATTGAGTAACTGGCTGCCACCACAATAAAAGAAAAAAAAAATCTAGGAGCAATAGTGGCTCCAACCTGATTTAGACTATTAACATAAACTCATGATTGAAGGTTCTACATGGAAAAGGAATATCAGAACCTAACAGAAACACAATACTTCAAGCTCCAATTAGAGACCAGAACAAGATTCTTAGTATTGCTGTTTCAAAGGTTTGCTTTCAGTGTATCAAAAGCATGCATCTCAGTGATTACATAGATCTTTTACAAGATTACAAATTTTGCAGAGTCTCATCATCTGCCTTTCTTCACTAGTTTTATTTAATGCTATTCCTAATTTCCCATCCCAACATATGATCTATCCAGTAAAACATGCGAGATGGTGATATGTGTGTGTATAGACCATGCGATCAACAACATGGTCCCATGAAAAAATACTCATAATACTTAAGTTACATATATTAACAGTGTGGAGACTCATAAGTTAGCAGTTAGAGAAATAGAATATTTGCTGGTGATTTGAAAATTTTCTCATATTCCAGTTTCATGCATCTATTATAACAACACTTACATCCACTGAGCACATCTAAAATTTTCCTTGTGTACTCCTGTGTAAAAATTACAAGTTATTTTTAAGTGTTCAGCTCTACTCATATTTACTATATGAATCAAAGACAGAAGCAAAACAATGAAGCTGCAAATGGTAGCCTCAAACCCTTTTTGAAGTGGTACTTTCTTACTATTGTATCTATATATTGATAAATAAAAAAAAAGGATTGAGAATAAATAAGTGCAATCATAATTTATAGATAAAAGCAAATCAAAGCTTGAATGGTCATCATCATCAAGACCTTATCCCAATGGGGGTTTGGTCATCAAAGCTTGAATGGTGTCTTCATATATATATAGCAAATTAAAACTGTAAATGGAAAATTATGTATCAAGCACCCAGAGAGCTGCGTCTAAACTTCATCACAGAAATAAAATTCATCAAAGACATTGACATGGATACAGAAGTATGTATAATTAGAATCAAAATATAGATAATTGATGTAACAGAGAAAAAGAGTTTTCGATGGTTCAGCAGAAGCAAAAGATTGTTTTTTATTAAAATAATTTTTTTAGCAAGATCTACAATCCTCCAACTTAGACATAATGAATTGAGTGAAAGTTTCACATGCAAAAGAAATGACAACGATTTTGATTGTGCAAAGTATTCCAATTTAAACTTTCAAAGTAACTCCAAGGACTTACCCTTTTACCCCATTCATATGCTTGGTCTAGAAGGAAGGAGTATTCCAAATCTTCAAAACATTTCTGTAAGGAAGATAAAGGCTCATTAAAATACACTGGGAGACACACTTTTGTAAGATCCTTCCCGATGTTATCTTTAATCATTGACCAGAGGCTGACTCCTTTTTCTTTCTCAACTGGATCAGGCAATTTTTCTCTCCGTTTAACGTAGGGATGGTTAAATCCCACAGGTTTCATGGAAGAATCACTACCATTTTCAGAACCCGTTGCATAAAATTCATCATCATCTGAATCAAATGATGATCTTCGAAATTCAGATCCAGTACTTTTAAAAGAACTTGAAGACAGAAAATCCCTCGTATCAAAAAAAGTATTCTCCTCCTCATCCGTTTCTTCCTCCGCACCATCGTTTCTTTCATTGTCATCATCAGATTCAGTTGCAGTTTCATCTGAAATTTATTTCAAGGCAGAAATAAGACTCATGAACAATTATCAAGGTAGAAATAAGACTCATGAAGAAGTATCAAGACACATGAAGAAATGGCAAATATGACAAAATTAGAAATCAGATACAGAGAAGAAAAGCCAGTACAAAAGCAGAGTCTACAGGAACTGTTATGCTTACTTGATAAACTGTACATATAACCTTCATGGAGCACCACCAAACTAAAATAAGAAGACTCAGATTCAGGAAACTGTTTACTTGGATATGGTTGCAAACAGATCTAAGACTTCATGAAAATAACATGTAGCATCAAAGTATGAAGTCGGGACATGGTGTACCTTTTAATCAAGAGCCCTGAACCAATAAATTCAAGAGGATTTAGATGTTGTCTATCTTATGTTGTCCATTTATTTTCAGGAAATTGATATGTTAGTTGTTAATTGCACAAGCCTGGCCATGGGTTTGAGGCGTGGAAACAGCCTCTTGCAAAAATGCAAGGTAAGGCTGCGTACTTTAGACCCTCTATGGTCTGCCCCTTCCCCGGACCCTGCATACGGGGGGAGCTTTGTGCACCAGGCTGCCCTTTTTTAGTTGTTAATGCACTAGCAACTTATATACTTTTATCGGGCAGTTAGGAAATCATAACCACCATCAACACTTGGTCCAAATGAATGTTCAACTTTCTAAGGATATAAGTTAAAAAAATCAGGAGGCTCAACAAACATTAGAATGGATTGCGATTTTCCTAGAATAGTGCTAGCTAAAATGACTGTGAGTTCTTTCACTATGAAAATGCAGAGCACATAATTGTTGCCAGAGACATTTTCAAAGTACATTACCTTATGCAAGCATCTTCTGAAATGCATCAAATCTGTGCACTTTGGTTGGACCAATTACGCTCATAGTGAACCTTATATCTGAAGGCTGAACTTTGCCAAGTTTAAGACTATCTAAAAGCACAGAAGCTTCAGCAAAGTAGCAGCATCCAATGCATTGACCGACCTAGTTTATTATCAACCAGGTCTCCAATGACTCGCACTCCTCCAGCCGACTCTCCATTGCCCATAAAGACCCATCAAAATGAAGTTTAATCTAGGCTTCATCATGGAGGTCTTAAGTGACGTGACAGAAAATGAGCTGGTGGATTGTTTCCTTCTTGATACAGTCAGGCAGAATGAGCAGCTAATTCATGGAATAATAAACTAAATGATCTGAAGTTTTGAAATTACCCAACAAAGCAATCCAATGGATATGCCGGACTCTATTAGATCCCTTATTTCTTTCCAGGTTACCAAAGCAAAGAAGAGAAAGTGAAAGACGTCTATACTACATTTAAAGGACTACAACCTCCCACATTTTGTGCGGGCTCTATAATTTAGATGACCATGAACCTTTACAGAAATAAGGAGGTGAAGATAAGGACTCCCTTGCTATCCTCCATCCACCAAGCAAGAATCCTCTCCACCCACATCTAAGTCAAGCAACTGATACATAAAACTACGAGCAAAGTGGCATTCAGGTTGAGTATGCAGACATGAGCAAGGAGAAAATCACAAGTTGCTTTACAAGTTGCAATATAGAGAAGAAAATACTGTGTGGACATTGACTCCAAGCTTTTCACTAGATCAATTAAATTGTTAAGGGAGAAACAGAATATATCTTTAAGTATTTCCACATTGGTATGAGTGGCCGTCCCAAGATTCTCAACTGCTTGATGATGTTTGTTCTCCACCTTTTAGGCCTTGGACAATTACATCGAAGATGAGGACAATATTTCAAGGCTTTTCATGGAATATTAAGCACTATTACCAATTAGAGATCTTCTAACAATTCAATAAGAGTCTCACATTTTTTCCTCCTGAACCTTATGCCTCTTCTTGATCTAAGATAAGGTCCTTAAAATGACCAGCCAAATCATTGCAAGTCAAACTTTCAAGAGATTCAAATTCCTTTAGTATACCTTTAACAATAACCCTAACCTGTAGTTGTTGGCATCCAGTTCAAGTGCTTTCAATAGTTTCTTGTAAAGTTATTTTGTAAGCCTCTAATACTAAATGAAGTCCTCTGTAACTAGTTACTGTTACATAAAATGCCTTATTTAATGTTATTTTGTTTCGATTTAACTTTTTGTTTTTAGTGAACCAAGTTGGGTGAATTATTATATCATATACCTTTCTGATTTTCATTCTTCCAACATTTTCTTGCTTCTAGATTACCATAGAATTCATATTCTTATCTGTTAGTCATGTAGTCCATTTAATTGGTTAAGCTTTGAAGTTTTCTACAGTAAATATTCAGAGAGTTTCATGTGTACCAACAACACTAACGTACATGTCAGCATTTCATATCTGTGAATCATTTTCAGGTACCCTCACATCTTATGCCTCTCAGGCCTCAGAATGAGTTTACTCACGTGCAATTAAAGTCAGATAACCTACCCAAGAAGCATGAATTTCTTATTGTAATGCTGCTGCAGGAGTAGAGGAAAAGAATATTAGAAAATCATGTCAACTTTGATTTATGAGCTCAGAATCTTGTATGCAGACAGCAGTTGTCGGCCAAAAGTGCTTTCTCATCTCAGAAGCAGTACATTGGATTTCTGGAGCACCACAGTCGTAACAGATGCTACTGGAAATCCACCTCAATGCTTTTGACATAAGAAACCATGAAAGCATTATCATTTTCCTTTTGGATACTCATGTATCAAGAAAGTTCCCCTTGAAAAAGATGCTTCAATAAAACTGAATTTACCAGAGACATAGAAAAGACCATCTTTTAAGTCAAACTGGGAAGAACAGAAGTCCAAAGTATGAATAAGATGAAGAATGTAATTCTTCGGCAAAAAAATGAAAATAGCAAAACAAATGCAAGTAGAAAGACAAGAATCTGTGTATAACATCAGTGCATGATATAGAAAAAACTAATGCAAATATCAATAAACTACCATTTATACTTTACACCTTACCGCTATCTTTGTCATGCCTTGGTTTAGAAGAACCACCATCCTCCTTTGTTTGTCTTTGGCTCTCATCAACAAGTGTATTCTCCAGATCAACTTTTTCTGTCTACATAATGCAGTATTGTGAAGCAACTTTCAGTACAGTATGAAAAACAGAACTAAAATGCCATGCATGGTAAACCAAACTTTCATACTGACAGAAACAGACTTCGTTGTGGTTAAAACATTTGACCAAAAAGATGGAAGCATAAAAGCATACGTAGAACATCACTAGTATAGTTCATTTTTAGTTTGCTGGAACACTTTGAAATGAGGGAATTAGTCTGGTTAAAAGAAGTGCCACAGTAGGCATGTACTCTTAAACTAAACCTTGACCATCTACGTGCAACTTACAAGACATGTAAATTGCATCACCCACACAAGGCAAATATGGTTGGTTTCAAGTACTCTCTGCCATTTTCGCATGGAAAAAAATAAGGAAAAAATAAATAAAAATTTGTACCTTGGCATGCCTGCCAATGAAGCCACATGCCTTGTTAATAACTTCTGTGCTAGGTTTCTTCAATACCTCCATTTCAACTTACAACATAATCAATTTTACATGTCTCAGTTTGCCGCTTTGTTACAAAATCATCATCATCATCATCATCAAGACCTTATCCCAATTAGGGGTCGGCCACATGAATCTTATTCCTCCATTCCACTCTATTAAATACCATGGCTTCATTTAGTCCCAAAGTTTGTAAATCTTTCCTCACCACTTCTATCCACGTTCTTTTGGGCCTTCCCCTTGCCCTTTTAGAACCTTCAACTTGTATTGCCTCACTCCTTCTAACTGGTGCCGTTGTTGGCCTCCTTTGAACATGTCCAAACCATCTAAGTCTAATCTCCCTCATCTTGTTACCTATTGGTGCTATCCCTAAATTTCTTCTAATATTTTCATTTCTAATTCTATCCTTTCTTATCTTACCACTCATCCATCTCAACATCCTCATTTCTGCAACACTCAGCCTATGAGTATGATGTTCCTTAATTGCCCAACACTCTGATCCATAGAGCATGGCCGGCCTTATAGCCATCCTATAGAATTTTCCCTTTAGTTTGAGTGGCACCCGCCGATCACATAAAACCCCCGATGCACATCTCCATTTGTTCCAACCCGCTTGGATTCTCTGGGTAACCTCCCTCTCAATCTCTCCACTCTCATGGATCAATGATCCTAAGTATCAGAAGTGGTCTCTCATGGGGACCTCTTGGTTATCAAAATCTGCACACTAAAAATAGAAACTACCATTAACTCTCTCAATTGTGAGAGCTCAGAATCCCTAAGAGTATTAGAAGCTTCTGCATTACTGAAGAAGATTGTCTTTATAAACCAAATGTAGAAGGCCTCTTTTTCAATTTTTCACTCACAAAGGAAAAGAAATAAAAATTAAACATAAAGAAAGATACTCCTTTATGTTATTGCTCCCTACCGATATCTTCTGACAATTTCAAGCCCAGCATATTTCATGCCACATTTACTTATTAAAAATGTATTTATGGTTGTCTTTAAAGCACGGGAACCAAAATTTAACAAAATGCAACTATCCAATAAATTATCCTCATGACTTCTCTTTCAAATTTAACAGTAAGTAGAGAATAAAGGGCAGCCTCTGTGCACGAAGCTCCCGCCTATGCTGGGTCCGGGGAAGGGGCGGACCACAAGGGCCTATAGTAGGCAGCCTTACCTTGCATTTGGCAAGAGGCTAATTCCACGCTTTAAACCCGTGACCTCAAGGTCACATGACAACAACTTTTACTGTTGCGCCAAGGCTCACCTTCTTAACAGAAATAGAGAATGAACGTAATAATTAGGCCCTATCTTCATTTTCATTCCTTCCACTGCTACTTTGATGATGATCTCAAACATGAGCCATTCCATACTTCATTTATAGCTATTTACTCACTGAGGAGTGCATATCATTTTCTTCCAACAGTATGGGGCAAATTATACAAGATGAACTCTCAGATCCTCAAATGACAGAAATAAAGGTCTCACATTTTCTTTGAGGTTCTGTTAGGCAGGAACTCATAGTAAGATTGAATGGATTTCTTGGTACAAATCAAAGATCTCTGATCAGAAGCAAATGGTCCATGCAGAAGGAAGCAAACTGCAGAAGTTATGTTTAAACCAAACATCTATTCTGGTAGTCTCCAATAAACTGAAAACATGCGGGTTGATCTCTCTGGTTGAAGTTGCACTAATCTTATTTAACTTGCATGCAGAAGGAAGCAAACTGCAGAAGTTATGTTTAAACCAAACATCTATTCTGGTAGTCTCCAATAAACTGAAAACATGTGGGTTGATCTCTCTGCTTGAAGTTGCACTAATCTTATTTAACTTGACAGGTAGGAAGGGCTGACTCTCCCTGTGATCCGGCTTGGTCTGCTCCCGCTCACAAGAAATTTGAAACTATCAAGTTTTCAGATTGTAATGTGAAAAAATACAAGAGAGTGATCAAATGAATTCTCTGCTGCTGCTAATTAGTGAAGTTTATCCATATTAACAGGGTCAAGCTCATATAATTTACAGAGACACACAGTAATACTCTGCATCAACAGAGTATGATATACCTCATAATCATTTTCTTATGGACAACTTTGTGGCAGTACTTAAGGCAGTTGTCTCTTTTTCTTTCCCAGTTGGCAGATTCTTCTTTTACAAGTTGGTAATTAGTGATAAAGGTCATTACCACCCTTACCCAAAAGAAAACTCAGATGGAGGGTTATTATCTCATCCCTAGCCAGTTTATTCCTAAAAGGTCTCATGCAGCTAAAACTTTTCTCTGAAGTGGGAAACTGCTAGAAATCTACTATAACTCTACCGTCCTCTTGACAACTCGTTTGTGTGCCTCCATTTTTTATTTCTTACTTGAACTTCCTAAGTAACTTTTACATTGTTTTACCTACTTGTCGACACTATAAGTAGAATACAGAACATAAATCTGATACAATGGCAGTACTATATATCCACACTACAAGAAAATATTCACAAAAAAGGCAACAGAAAGCCATCCACACAGATTTCATAGCAAATTTCACTTATAATATACTAGATTTCATAGCACATTTCACTTATAGTACACATAATATGAAACCAGTAAATTTCCCTAAAGATAATGAAGTATAGCTTCTAATCTTCACCTCCTACTAAAACAATGAATAAATCAACATTCCACATCTAATACAAGACATTGATCATTATAGGACTACTAAAGCATTCCCTTCTTCTTGATAAGACAGGATGCAGGGTGGCTTTTATACATTTCCTTTGACATATTTTGGCTCTTTTATTAGCATACCATAGATGATCACTGTATCCATTGCCAATGCAGCTCATAGGTTTGGAGGACCACATCTGAGTCTACACTAGCTGGTAGGTTTAGAGTGGCATTTCGCTAGTAAAAGGATCAAAGGCTCAAGTAAGTGATATCTGAGACTGCATCAACACCATAAGATATTTCATTAATTTGTCATCACGCACCAGATACATAAAAGGTATGTCAATCAAAGACACTGATCCTGGGGAAGCCCAACAGGATGCTGATATACAATAACAAAATTCTTTTAGAAAACCATAGTGCACACAAGTCCATAACATCCCAATATGGTTCCAAGAAGAACAGAAATGGTTCATGTTTTCATAATTTGTCTATAAATGAAAAAACGTTGAAGAAAAGAACAAAGAAGGGCTTCAGCCTAGTACCACCTCAAGCGAATGTTTGTTATCCAAAAATTGATGAAAAATGATGTTCTGTTAAAAAATGGGATATGAGTTTGTTTGCATGTCCAGGTCGTTTATAATATTTGGAAGATTTTCCATGGAACTTTTGGTTCTATGCAGCTGGGAAGTAGGAACCCCCACTTCAACAGACAATGACTTGCCAATAGCATGAGTATTTTTGTGCTTGCCAAGTAGAACAAAATTAAACATTATCTCAGAAAGATGTGCAGAAATAACACAACAAAGCGAAACAAAAAAACAGAAAATTCAGATCACATGCAGAAACAAGCAATTGGGTGTCTATGTCAAGAGCTTTGGGCAAAATAATGAGGTATAAATGGGCACATCAGCTCCCTCCCAGCTCTCTACTATTTAAGAAACTTACATGAAGCATGACTTTCTCTCACTCAAGAGAATTAGGAGGGAAAATAGAATAGTAGTAAACTCATTTCGATCAACTGACATCGCTATGTACTCTGAATAAGAGATTGTGCAAACAAAACCTCTTCTATTTTATTCCTTTCATGTTTACATGGAAAAGGAGATGTACAAAGAACTCCAACACTCACTCTTCTTCCAAACTTGCTACATATAAGGTGGAAGAAGAGATTACAAATCCATAAACATATCTCGTTGTGTAGAAAAAATGCAATTACAGACCCATATCACAAACACAAATTCAGGTTTGTGAAACATCCAAATGTATATATAGACACATAAATAGCATATCAAATGGAATGCCAAGAACTGAATTTCATTGGTAATAGGATATTCTACCAGACATTATACCTCTAGTTGCCGTAAGGCGTCCAGTAGCAGTGTCTGCTTCTGTTTGAGAAGCACTAACTGATTCTGCAACACCGTGAACTCATTCCTCATGATCTGCTCACTGTCCTGTATCGTGGCCTCACTGACCCCCTCCTCCAGCAACCGCTGCCTCAACTTATCAGTAGAAACAACAAAATTATCAGCAGGAGCCATTAACTCACTATTTGATATCCGCGGAAACATGTCCTTCACTGCCTGCAATGCCTCCATCCACGCCACACGATCCTCCCTGGTCTCAGCCCTCAAATGCAGCCTCTTTGTCCCCGTAAAGATTGAAAACCGCTTATCATCTGATTTACTCTCCCGAATAGAAGAAACCTAAATTGAACCGGAACAAAATCCAATCTTTTTACATCAAGCTCCACACTTTCTGAATTCGAAATTCAATCTCCGATCAATTATAATTAACAGAAAGAGAATCAAACCTTGAGATGAACTTCTCCGAAAGGTTTCCGGCGCAATTGAGTCTGCCCATTCTTATGCCGGGAGATTCTTCTGAAAGATTCTTCTCCGATAACTTTTGATCCTTTCTCCGTTTCTTGATTCAACAAAATCTTATCAGGTCCATGGATCTTGTAGTAAGAAAGAACACCATCTTGAAGCACAAACCATCTGGGTCTCCATCCTTTCCCATAATTCACCCATTTGTACAAGATTCCAGAAATTCCATTACCAACAATCTCATTGAGCTTCACTTCCCGGTGATCATGCACGTCATGAGGATGAGGCTGAGATCGAGATCGAGACAAGATCAGGTCCATTGGTTGTAATGGCCGATGACGGACGTGATCATCGTTGCCATTGCCATTGCCGGTTCCGCTGCGGAACCCGTTGGTGAGATCTAATGAGTGCGGGGACGCATCGCAGCTTCTCGTCACCGATCCTAGAGAATCGGAACACGACGGTGCCCCCTGCGGTGGCATGTGCCGAAGTTCCGTCAACGGAGATGGCGATGCAGGGCCATGTTCGACGCCGGAAACAGTTGAAACGCAGCACAATGGATGCATGTAGGTTGGAAGATGGACGGATCAGATTATGGGATACCGGTCGCCGGACGAAATTCTCCGGAATGGACGATTGAGGTTTGGGTTGTCATTGGAGAGAGAACGACGAGAAAATCGGCTGGGATTTTGATTTTGACGGGTAGTTTGTGAAGGGCGGGGTCGTAGGAGAACGAATTTATATTTATATTTTATCCCCGCAATTATCGAATACCGAGAGCTCCGCCACGGCACGAAACGGACAAGTTCGCCTGCGGCTGATCGGATCTAAATTCCGGCGAGGGGAGGAAAACGGTTTTTATTTTCAAAGAGGCAGTTGGTTGGAGTTGGGTCAATGGGACAGAGACCAATTCATCGTTTCACGCTCTTGCTTCTTTGGAACTATTATCACTTGAATATGGGTGGCGATATCAAATGACGGGGGTGATATCAGTTTGGTTTTAGAGTTTCTTCTTCTTTCTAATCATTGTCCTCTTCTACCATCGCGTTCTTATATGCTGTTCGGGTGCGCAGATGAGATCAGGAATTTATTACGTGCAAATTAAATCAGTGGAGCCCACTTTGACTGCTGATCAGCCGATCATCTTAGATAAATAATGTCAATCTTCTGATCAAGCACAATTTCTCGGTAGCTTAATTCTAAACCCTCCGTCTCATTTTCCCCACCTTCCTTCCTAACCATTGATTCTGTTGCCCCAAGTTCCACATGTGACACCTGCGCGTGCAGATCAGTGCCCAATCTACCCCTGCTGAATGTACGTACAGGGCTCCGCCTAGTTAGGTTGGCATGTAAATTCAATGCCTGCAAGCAAATCCAAGCACCGATCTATACAGGCAGACCCCATAAGTGAATAAATCTGCACCCAGAAGTGAATAAAAGGTTAAGATGATAATTAAGAATTTTTGTTTTGAGCAACAATTTCTCGGATTAATCTTTTTTCTTTTTTGAACATTTAAAAGTAGGGAAAAAGTAGTAGATGTTATTCACTAACTATTTCTAAACTTGGTTTGCATATAATTTAGCTTCAATTATGTGGTAATTGCCTGATAAATGGTCTTCAAATTGCAGAACACAAGAATTTTGTGCAAGTTCTTGCTCAAAAACCTTCATTCTGTTGGGACATCATGATGTATTTACTTGGTCGGAGGTTTGAGGTAGCACTTTTCTCTTACTATGGTGATTTAGGAATTAGGGTATAGCTTCTAGGTAGTTTGTTTCATAATTGTTTACTCAAAAAAAAAAAAGATAAGATAAAAACCCTTGTCAACGGAGTCTAGCAAAGCCTAATGCATGCAACAAGGTAACTCCTGTGATGTACACTTGGTTGGATGTCCGAGTCGCTACTTTTCTCTTTGGCGGGATTAGATTTAAGAGAGTGTGTGAATGATTATTATTATTATTATTATTATTATTATTATTATTATTATTTGGATGATTTTTTGCTATAAAAAAAAACACAGTGTAAATAATGATATGGAGACATGGCTGGATACATGTTTGGAAGAAATGGATCGATGGTCCTGCCTTGTGTTGCCATATTTGCAAGTCTCCAGGCAACTAAGTATTAGGGCCAGTACAAGTTTATCATCCAAAGTTGATCAAATAGAATTTGCCTAAGTCTGAAGGAAAATAGATGCTTCATAGAGAAAGTCGGAGGGCTAAGATCATGCAATGGGACAAGATCTTGGGATTATTCCCTATCAGAACATGGCCCACCAGATGCTTAGTTCCTATCATCAATTACTGGGGCCCCACGTAGACCATTAGTACCACAGAAACGCCATTTTGCGTCTCTTGTCCAACTCTGTTACCATCGCAACTGAAAGCAACCGAGAAGGAATCAGAAATCCGTGAGGGGAGAGATTAGATCCTACGGCCATCAATGAAGACTCATCTTCTTGCCTCTGATCAGACGCGTGCGATCGTGTTGGATTGGTCGCTGTCGATAGAATGGATGACGATGACCGCACCGGGCCCACCACGTGCGTACCCACTTGATTAATAGTAGAGCAGCCACGCTACGACTTTGACTCCACCCACGCTGACGAAAATTATAAAAAATGCTGAATTTTGTATTAATTTTTTTTCTTTTGTCTTCCATTATTCGGACGGCTTCCTCGCGAACACTTTTCTCTGGATAACAGAGCTAGTGAGAGACGCGGCAAAAGATCAACCTAGAATAGTGCTGTGAGAGCCAGAACTAGTTTCTACTATCAAAATTTGAGAGGGAAATTATTAATGCTAGTGATATTCGCCAGTGACAACAAAGGTAACCAGCACACAATTCATGTGGGTCCCTCCATGGGCTGCCAACCAATAGGATTTTAATTGTAACTGGTCAAGAGACGCTGTGATGAGGACAGTTTGTCCTGTTGGGCAATGAAAGCCCTAATCTCATATGTATGACTAACACCATGAAATTGGCAATCCTAACCGTCATCAACATGTAACGGATATCAACCGTTGATATTGCTAGCCTTCAACGGGATGATCAGCCCCTATACTTTAAACGCAATTTATCATCTTTGTTAATAAGTTGCCCTCTAACTTCTAAATGGTTTTTCAATAAAACTTTAGGTAAGGAAGGCTGGCCGTTAAGCGGACAGTTAAAATGACTAAACCGCCCTTAATAAACAATTAATATTAACAGTTATTATAGCTTCAAGGGTTTATTTAAAAAATCATGTTAGAAATTGAGGGCAACTTATGAGCAAAACTGAACTTGAGAGACTACGTGCAAACCATATATAAAATGTAGGGCAGGGCAGCTCTAGTGCACAAAGCTCCCGCCTATGCAGGGTTTGAAAAGGAGGTGGACTACAAGGGCCTATATTACGCAGTCTTTTCTTGTATATAAAATGTAGGGGCTAATCGCAAATGCTAACCCCTGGAACAAATGGACAAGGTTCAATTTACGCTAATGACACAAAAGATGAAAGGTTTCAGTCACAGGCCAGGGAGAAGAATTCTTAAACTAAAGTCAAGTGCACCTTAGCTTCAACCACAATTACTCCAAAATAAACGGCCACGATCAATTATTAATCTCACTGAACTTGCAATATTATGTATCTGTAAAGCTCTCTACATCCGCCACAAGCCTTCTAGCGCAGGTGGTTGCAGATAACATGGCACATCACTCCTCCTTGTTATGACCGGTTGAAGGTTCAAGGTGGCACTTTGCCCTTGCAAGAGATTTTAAGTGTATTAAGGAACCAAGATAAGGGGTCTTGGTAACACTTCACTATAAGAGGGCACCATGGCCACAGGAAGCTCCTGTGTATGAGGGGTCTAGGGAACAGGATGACCACAAGCGTTTATAGTAAGCAACCTTACCTTGCATTTTTGTAAGAGGCTGTTTTCATGCCTTAAACCTATGATCTCAAGGTTAGACAACGACAACTTTATCGTTACGCCAAGGCTCTCCTTCTAACTCTTCACTATAAACTCTCTCACGGTCGTTAGATGTATAAAATAAGGTAAGTTCTGACCCGCACGAAAGGCTACGATCTGGGCACTATCTCGGAGAAAGGCTTGGTGAAATCAACACGCATGTGACAAGTGCCTAAAAAAATTTAATTTTGCTAATTTGTAAAAATTATACTAAGTGCCTGTAAAAGTGGATTCCCAAGGGGGCAGACTACAAAGGGTTAATAGAATGCAATCTTATCTTGCATTGTAAGATACTGTTTTCACACCTCGAATCCATAACCTCAAGGTCACATAACATTGCATTTAAGCTCCCTTGGGACAAGTCAATGCAGCAGCCGGCTAAAAGGAACTTCCAACTAAGGTGTGCAATCATAATAAAAACTGTGTTAAATTCTAACAAGAAAAGACCGCAGGCAGCCCTCAAAAGTCTTGCCATATACAATAGACAGTATGATTTGGTTGTGAAAGTCAATGGTGATAGTGGGTGGATGATGTAAGTTGAGGGAACTTTTGCCTTCTCTTTTCCCTGTGGTCCTTATCTATAAAGAAAATAATTTGGGAATGCTGTAAGGAACACGGTTTAAAAGGGCAACTTGATATGTCTCGTTTGTAGATGATCTGATTCGTTAGTTTTCAACCTGCCTTAGATTGGCTAGATATCAGAATTTTCATGATCGTCGGTTAAAAGGGCAGCTTAGGGGCACAAAGCCCTCACATATGCATTGTTCGAGAAAAGGGCGGACTACAAGGGTTTATAGTACGTAGCTTTATCTTGTGTTTTTTTCAAAAGGCTATTTTTACGCCTTGAACCCTTAACCTCAAGATCACACGATGATAACTTTACTATTGCACCATGTGAGTTGCAATTGCACCACATTGCACATTCTACTAGTGCAATGGTGCTGCCACACGAATCATGTGAGGGCCAAGTCTGACCAAAGGACTTTCGAACTGGATCCTAAACTTTTAAGCCAAAATTGATTGCCCAACAATTTTATGAGTTTCCAAAGCAAAATGATATGAACGCTCGCCGATCCTCTTTCACCTCATTGAAACCTTGATTTGCCTATGTTTATTCATAAACGAGCTCCTAATTAGTGCCACCAAAACACATAAGCAGATTGAAAGATGCAAACTATTAATCTTGTTCAAAATGCCTTACATAGACTAGGTATCAAATTTCAAGAGTGGTAAATTCTTATAGCTTAATTTATACAAGTTGAGAATTAGAGCCACTATTTTTTTTTCTTTTTCAAAGAAATAAAACAAATGGTTAGGATCATCCAAATGTAACGATTTTTCATAGATAACCTATTTTGGTATGCCAAACAAGATTAATAGTTTAGATCATTCAAAAGACGTTAGCAGCTATGGTTTACCCAATTTAATTTTTCAAAACGCCCTTTTAAATGGTTATCTATAGATATATCTATGCAGATTGCAAATTTAACGGATTGAACTGATTCAATTAGTTTTTATACGCAAATAAAATTATCATATATGCAAATATAAAAAAAAATGCACAAGATTAGAAGTGTTTCTTTATTTATACTAACGCCTTGCAAGCATGTGTCTTGCTTGTTACTTGTAGTATTTGTTTATTTATATTTTGCAATACTAGTGTTGACCCAGAAGTCACAAGTTCAAGGTGTGAAAACAGCCCCTTACAAAATGCTAGGTAAGGCTTCGTACTAAAGATCCTTTGGGGTTTACCCCTTCCTTGGACCCTGCATAAGTGAGAGTTTCATGCACTAGGCTGCCTTTTTTTTTTAATTTTTTATGAGTTTCATGCACTAGGGCAAAATAGACAATGAAATGCAAATATACAAAGCAAAAACGAATGACTCCCTTTATGAAATATTTGTTCAGGGCTGCCGACACTAATAAAGGACCAAAGGCTTTTGTGAGCAGTACATTATGTAGAACCCCCCTAGATTAATATTTGACTAATTAAATATCTCATGAAGTTAATACAAAATGCCTAACTCAACTTGGGCCAATGTGTTAAATAAATAAGTTCGCTAAATTAATAAGATAATAAATTTTTAGATTTTCTTGTGGACCCATTGAGTACATAAATTAATTTTTTCAAGTTTGAGGGCCTGTTTTGCATTTCTCAATGATTGAAGACATTCAACTAATTTGGTCTCAATAAAATGTTCTTGGTACCAAAACTCATTTCTGATGGGAATATCTAAGCCCTTTATTTCTAGGGCTCTTATAGCCATATAATGAACAGTGTAAAATGAAAAAACCTTCTTACCATCCATTTTATAACCATAAATGAAGACCTTGGAAATTTTCAGTGAATGTGATTTTTCATAATAAGGACATTTGATTGAAGCAGAATCATGTGAACAGCTTGGATTGATAAAAACAAACAAAAAATGGACCCAAATGCCATTTTTCTTTCATACACATTAATACATTTGTATGAAAGAGTTTTGGAGAGAGAGAAATTTCTTTATCTACTAGAGACAAAATTAGAAAGGTTGGAGGAAAATATAGAAAGAGATAGCATCAAAGGCCTTCTAAGCACAATAGTACTAGTGCGAGAGTGTAATAACCTAAAATTTTAAGTCATATTTGAATATTGAAAGTGAGATTTTATAGAGATCAAATTTGGTGAAAATATCCCCATAATTAGATTCTACTGGAAAAATGGAATCCAACGGCATAAAGAATGCTGTAAACGAAAATCAAATGACAAAGTTATGGACGTTTAAAGATTAAAAGTATTTGAATAATTTAAATTCAAAAAGGTCAAAAGTCAAAAAAACACGGGTGGTCGTTTTGATAATGACACCCCCTTCGTCACCACCGTGTCACCGACGCGTCACCTGCATCTGCACCGACCCCCTTTCTCCGATCAGTCATTGCGGCGCTGGGAGAAATGGCGGCACCACCATGGGACGGCACCACCTTCCACCCCTATAAACCTCCCTTCTCCTCCTCCCATTGCACCGTTCTCCCTCTCCTTCCACTCCGGCAACCTAGGGTTTCAGCAGGCACGAACAAACCCGCACTCACCGAAGACCCTTCTCCTCTGTTCTTTTTTCCCTCTGGCAAAGACTAGGCACCTTTCTTTCTCTTTCCCTCTTTCTTCTTCTCTTTCCCCTTCCTTCGATTTTCCAACAACCCAGGTTTTCCAACAGGCATAGAACGGCTGCACCCATCGGAAACCTCAAGCTCCACTCCTTCGACTAACCCTGGTAAGCTATTTTCTTCTTCTCCCCATTGTTTCTCTCTTTTTCCAGCATGATCAGCACAAATTTGGGCTGGATCTGTTCTCACTGGCCGGGCATTCACCGGTGAAAACAAGTCCATTGGATCTGATCTGGAAAGCTAGTAAGGACGGCTGGGACTGTCCAATGAGTCAGTGGGACCTCAAAACCCAAGAAAACTTAAGACAGTGGAAACACTAAGGCATCTTGGACGTTGATTAGGGACCAGGGTTATTGGATGGTCCAGATCGGATCGTCTCATTTGGTGACCTGATCAGGTACCTGGACTCACATGCGAAATGCACAACCGGAACCCCCTCTTTGTAGCAGCCTTTCAAGCGCCTGCGGGCTTACAGGTGCAGTCTCAGTTTGACCGGGATGTACATGCGTCCTTGGAACCATAATGTGCAAGGCCCGTCTTGTTGCTTTCTGGATCCAGAGACAAATCTAGATTGTTTATTTGATCTAAAATACTAAAACTGCAATTAAGAAGGCTATATAACTCCAATTGACGATCCGAAAAGTTCGTTATGTTCGTCTTGACGACGCAAACCTAATTATATAATAAAATTTAGGATCAGAGGACTATTTAATTTGACTGTATCCTAAAACCATAGAAATCTTATAGATCTACAAGATCAAAGATGATAAAATCTCATAAATTGATCCATTGGATGTATTAGGAGATCAATATGCCTATCAACCCTAAATTATATACATCAACCTTTGAATTATATATTTGACTATTCAAATTAAGTACAAACCTGATCTAAGAATTAGGATAGGCGATTTGATTGTTCAATTACAAGATCCTGATGACATAAAAGTTATTGAAGCCAATCTAGCCATTAAATATTAGATCTATAAGTGAGATCTAGGCTGAAAACACATTAATCAATGATCTATAACCTAAAAGATAGATCTAGCTATTAATCTCTAAATCTAATTGATGATTTATAGAGAATGGAAAATGATACTTGAATTCTTGTTATCAAATAATATCCAAGACTTCACAAAGGTGATTCAGGATTCAATTGAAGAAAATGCAATTCAAGCGACATCGAGTTAAGTAGTTTGATACTACTAAGTTTTCAAATGCATTCCAAAATCTAATTGATTTACTTGAATCTATTACCGTGTTTAATATGCTTTTTAAGATATCATATTCTTAATGAGCATGCAGAATTGTCTTCATGATTTATGGTCTTGAATGCAATTATTTGCATTGAACAGATTTTATATATGCATTGTTCGCATATTTTGAAACTAATTGTATAAATTGCATGATTTACAATGATTATATATATATATATATATATCTTTTTCGGGCTAATAAGCCTGGTGGGCACTATGCTGAGAAATTGTTTATGTACGGGGTTGGCCTCTAACCCTCAAAGGTGGTAGGTATCACTGCCAAAAGCGACATTGTCCCTTCCTAAACTACTATAGTAAATAAGGACAACTACTGGAGGTGTTCACGGTACCTTTTTCGAGGATATATCTATAGTTGTCGTGGAGGCTATGGTGGGTTGGTCTCTAAATATCGGAGACACATGATTTCAAATAGGTTCTGGTCATGAGTATAGTTGACCCTATAATTTCGGTTTTGATATTGATATGCATATTGCATTGAGAAGGTCATAGACGAGTAATCTTGATCAATTGGCTTGATGTGTTTGCTGAGAGACCAACGTGCATGATATCTATAGTGAATTTGAGATGCTATCATCTGTTTTGACCGATTACTACTTTAATAATTTCATAATTATTATTATTTTATAAATTATTGACTTTGACTAGTTGGCTTGATGTGTTCGCTGAGATTTTAGTACATGAGTTGATTGCTATGATTTTGGTAATATTTATATTGTTGATTACTCGATTTCGATAAAAAATTCTATTGTTAAAAATGAGCTTATAATTTATGCATAAATATGCATGTTTATACAAACAGGAATTGCATAGTTTTTACATGAAAAACCTCTATTGAAATTATGCATGTTGCATACAGTGTTTTCAAAATAGTAGTATTAGATCACATACTGAATATGAGGAATACTCACCCAAATATATTATTTTTACAGATTAGCTCTAATAGAATTAGAAGAAGTATCAGGAAATGTTAGTATTACAATCAAGTGAATGAAGATAAAGATAAGTATGAATGTAAGTATATAACCTATCCTTTGGATATGTATATATAATTATTATTACAATTGAGCTATAAGCTGTGACTGGATAGATCTGGGATGCATATATATTCGTCTTAATTTTAAAAAATACTTTGTTCATTTTGAAAGCAAATGATGTTCGGTGTTTTTAAAATGAATTTAAATAAAAGATTTTTTTGCTACATTGTATTTGTTTTTATTAAAGTATTTTTAAGCAAAGATATCCCCTACAAAGAATTAGTTTTGTATTTAAAAATACATGTGAAAACCTGAGTGGTCAGAGAGAGAGTGAAGGTGAAGTCTATCATCTAGGTTATTAGGGTTCAAGGATGTGCACAATGTGTTCTTACTATTCAAAAAGACAAGAAGAGATAGAGGAAAATGAGAAAGAAAATGAGAAATTTGAAAGTTACCTTTTCTAGAAAATATTGTGGAAGTAGAAAAGGCTTGAAGTTACTAAATTAATAGAAACGACAGGCACCCTAGATATATTAATTTAAGGGGTTCTACAGTACTTGGCATGTGCAGTGACGTAGGCTAGTGATCTACTGCCAAATTAGTGTTGCTGATGAATCCTATCCCCTGACAAGGGCTTAATCAGTCATTTCCTCATCGAAATATTAAATGCTAGATTGCATGTCAATATAAAGGTAGCCCCGGGGCACTAAGCTCTCACCTATACGGGTCCGGGGAAAGGGCAGATCATAAAGGTGCATAGAACACAGCTTTGTATTTTTATAAGAAACTGTTTTCCCGTCTTAAACCTATGAGATCAAGGTCACACGACTACAATTTTTACTGTTGCGCTAAGCTCCCCTTCATTGCATGTCAATATGATTGGATAAAAATGTTGAAGAACTTCGCCAAGATATGCTTATATAATTAAGCCACTTAGCCAGTCAATATGGTTGCTCTCTGCCTTATGATTTCTTAGGTAGGCCAGACCACCTTGTCATTGGCCGGAGATACTGAAACATGGACATTAGAAACCGGAAAATAAAAACCATGAACCCGTCCGGACAAAAACCATTATAAAATTTCTAGAAGTATTGCGAATTAGAAATACCTCACAACAGTATTTGTCTGATATTTTAATTGTTATCATGCTAAATTTTTTGTGACTAACTAAAGAAGACGGTGGAAGTTATCCTAACCACTCAATGGTAAGATTGGTTTATTCAAGTTCTTTCAGGGCTGGCAGAGAGCAGATTAAACTGAAAGAAGAGAAATCCAAGGAAAGGAATCTGACCCAGTTTTTGTTCAAGCCAAATAACACACAGGAGAATAAAACAACACAAGGGGTCAAGCATGAAAAGAACAAGGAATTGCAGTCAAGCACAGGAATCTACTGCATCTTCTTCACTCTTATTTCCTTCTCACTGGCCCTTTGAAGGAGTCAGAGATGCCCCCACATGGAAGAATCTCTTACACATGTAGCACTTATGCCCATCATATAAGCAACTGTAGAGAAACGGTCAAGTGCAGAAACCATTTCCACCAGTCTTTCTAAGAGTATTACCTGCAGAAATAGTCACTAAGCTGGACCATAAATAGAGAATCAATTACAGACAAGAAGCTGAACAATGGTCCACAGTAAGTGTTCTAAATTATGTGTTACCAGTGGGACTTTTCAGGTCAGTACACTCCCTTGTTTCAATAATGGCAGACATTGCCTGCTACACTTACCAAACCTCTGTATCTGCACCTCTTTTTCCAAAGACTTGTGCATGTGGCTTGTTTCTTTTTCACGTCTGCAAAATGAAATCCCCACATCTAAAGATATAGCGTTTGCCAGAATACGATGATACATCAAACTTGCAAGTCTAGTGGTTCATGTAAAAAGGCAGTCCCAGTGCACAAAGCTCCCACGTATGCGGGGTTCGGGGAAGAGGCGGACCACAAGGTTAAATAGTAGGCAGTCTTACTTTGCATTTTGCAAGAGGTTGTTTCCGTGCCTTGAATCCGTGACCTCAAGGTCACACAGCAACAACTCTATTGTTGCGCCCAGGCTTCCCTTCAAGTCTAGTGGTTCATGTGTGTTATTGAAATGTGAATTTTGATCTCACAAATTATGGTCATAATCCTGCAATTATATGGTGTCTAAGTGTGACACCGTAGTTATGATCAATTAACCGCCTGCTAACGTAATCCTTTGTGATGGTAGGATTGATACCCGGTGGGGGAGAACGGAAAGACCAAAGAAACATAGGGTTTTAGGGTCGACAAGAAATGACATATATATGTAGTACTGTTTTAATGTCTAAAATTTTCAAGATTTAGTGATGCCCAAGAATGCAAGAGAATTGATATCTGAACTCATTTTTCTTCCATTTAAATAGTGACCCTTTGGATGTTGTGGTGATTCTACCTCCTCGACAGTGGGAGAGATACTTCTGCTGCCATTGCATCTTCAAAGCTTTGTAATGAAATCCCTTTGATCATCCTCAGTAGAGCAACTCATAACTTAGAATGCTTCAAATCATCCTCCTTTGCAGCTCCATATATACAGTACAGCTGCCAAGTGTATGTCATTGGAGTACCATGATGAAGCACAACTGACCTTCTCAAAGGTGATCTCTTAAACCTAGATTCCACCTGTTCACAACTGCCATCATTTAGATGGATGTGGGGTCAATAACCCCAAAGAAGGAAATTGGTTAAGGCCACAACTTAGGTACTTTTATTTCTTCTTGCACCACAGAAGTGGAAGGACTGTTTTCTGTTTTTATTTGTTTCTGAAATTGAAAATTTATCATATTGATTGATTGAGATGACACAGCATGAACATCCATCTGCATGCCAATCAGGTAGCTAGTCACAGTGAGCATTCCATTTCAATGGTGGCACTGATTTATTCGGTTTAGATCCTGGTGGCGCCAGCTTGTACATGTCAATTTTTACGAGAAAATGAATGAGAAGGATACAACTCTCAATGCTTCACTCTACTTCATAATTCAGAAATGCGTTGTTGATAATGTACTAGTTTTACCCCTTAAGAATCTCTTATCCACAAAGCATTTGATACAATAAACTCGCTGAAATTCCTCATAGAAAACGAAAGACACTATCTATTTCATCTCTGTAGACCCAAATTAGCAGTGTGCAGCAATGCCAGTAGCTTCCTCGTTCATGGCTAACTGGGAAACAATGAAAAGTCTTTCTTTATCATTCCATGATACATAGGCTTTTTGTTCAAATCCCTTGAGGCTGGCACAGAAGGATTCATACCCACTTATGTTTGAAGAAGTCAAAGATGCAGTCACATGGAAATTCTCATACACGTCAAATAAAAAACTGTCGGAAAAGCTGCATCAGCGTACCACTCTTCTGCAAGAGTATCACTGCAGAAACAGTGGCTAAATAAACTGGACCACAGCCAGAAATGCTGTTCATGAACCTGAAGAATAGGCTTTTTAGAACTAGGGCTCTTATTAGAGGGCCTTTTATTTTGGGGACTGATACCCACAAATGATATCCACACTCTCTTGTTTCAATAATGGCAGTTTACTGCTTCAATTAGCTGTTGGCTTCTGAAAAATAATTGCACAACACCCACCCCAAACCACCACAAAATAACTCCACTCAACAGCCGGGCCACTGTCGACCTTAATTTAGTGCTGAATGCCTGTCTCTCTCTCATACTTATTTTCTATTTTTCTAGTTTTACATTGAGTTCTGGAATTTGTTATCTACTGACCTAACAGCATCTAAATGCTGAGACCCGCAGTCCTTATTCGGTTATTCGTGGGCTTTATGACTGAGAGGCTATCATCCATTATCACCTTATCCCTGGGCCCTGGCCATCTTCAGCACAAAAACACTAGAAAAATCTTTGAGCATAAACAGCCTTAAAATGGGAGCTGGTTATTCTTGCATATTTTTGGAAATATGATTACAATCCATGGATAATTTCATGCAAAGTTTGCTGTCCTCAACCCGAACTCCTAGGATCTTGAGTTTTCATGCAGCCATCGCCATATTTCTGCAATTATTGTCTAAGAATTCTGAGCCAGCCTGAGTACATGCTGGGCCAATCTTTTGAAAGAAATGGAGTCCTGTCATGATATGAAGTGTGAAAAATGCATACAATCATCTACGATGGTCATGGCAGCGGCCTGACAGCCCGTGGGACTACGGTGGACAAAAACTGACATGCATCCAGTTTTACCTTTGAAATTTCCACCACTGGTGACAGCACGAGATAGAGATGTTCTACACTGTTGGAACATGTAATTCAGTTCATAGATTGGTACGTGCTAAAAGTAAATGTGGGGCCGGGATACTAGTGATTCAAACCGTTTATCTTGTAATTCCCATCCTAGTCGAGGGATGTACAAATATATGCTAAAATGGCAGATCCTAAAATATTGTATTATGTATAGGAAATGGATGATTTAGAAAGAGGAGCCAAGGAGCTCCTATGCATGTGGGTCTAGAGGAGTAGACACAAAGGATCTATAGTAAATAGCTTTACCTTGCATTTTTAAAAGAAGCTGTTTCCACTAAAATCATTTTACAAATAAACTCATATATAAATGTTCTAATAGGGGCAATAAAATAGAGATTGTCTCCCAAAGAGATGGCCAAGTGGTTGATAGCTTTGGTCTTGAAAACCGGTATAGTTCTGAACAAAGAACTATCGAGGGTTCAAATCCCTCTCTCTCCTTTTGCTGGTTAAATTAATTTTAAAAGAATCGAAGAAGCATTGACTCCATGCTCCACTTTGGCTCAAGGGAATATAGCACAGTTGGTAGAACTCCACTCTTGCAATTGTATCATTGCAATTACGGGTTGGATGTTTAATTGTGCGGCTGGTAATGATAGTATCTTGTACCTACTGTTTCCACTCAATCGTTTGGAACATTCATTTGAAAAGTATTAATCATATTTGACCTAATGGGGAATATTATGGGGTTATCTCGTATCAAGGAACTGGCCTTCCCTTAATCTTATGTTCTGTTTCCGGCAGCGTGGACTCTTTGAGGAGAAATATTATTTGTCATCGATTCTAATGTAAGGTTCGACCACAAGGTAAGTTGCCTGCGACAGTTTCACGTGAAGGGGGCCATCTTTGGGTTAGAAATACGAGGGGCTGGATGAAATTCCTTTTGCCCATATGAGGGCAAAAAATTGTTTGATTTAGTTATTAAATTTTGCTAAATGAATTAATTTGCATGTGAGTCCGGATCCATTTGGATGCTGTATATTAATTATTATGTCAGCAACATTCGAAAGATACATTCATAAGTGTGTCATCTGCATGATCCCGGGCCCTAACAAAAATAGGTCAAACTAGTCCTAGGACCAAGCTGCTATCATGTCTTCAGGCCTGCATGAAAAATTTCCCTCGCTCACTTTCACATGGGGAAGTAATATCATATGAATTCTTCACTTCCTCCTTATCAATCCACAATTCATAAATCTTCCTTATCCGGAGAGGCAGTATACCTAATCAATAACCCCACGATTGAGATCTTGGTTGCTTCCTCATTCTAATCAATAACCATCTTCTTTCTTGGTAGTAAACAACCCAAGGTCAAATAACATCAACATTTGCTCTATGTTCAAACACAATTTAGAGTTCTGACACATACGTCACACATGACATTAGAATAGAACAGAGTTGTTGTTTTTAGCATTATAATGGAAACCAGTGCAGATTTGTTGCAAAAAAAAAGAGAGAGTGTGTATTTCATGTTTTTCAATAGAAATTATTGAAAAAAATAGTAAGAAACATGAAAGATATTAAAAGAATGAAATAAAGTTTGGTCGAGAGAGAGAGAGAAACCCATAGAATGGGGGAATATGTGTTGGTTATTTTGCACCTCATCCTTATCTCGTATATATGCTAAACAAGGATAGTTAAATGCTCATAACTATATAATGTGAGACTAAAAATAAAACAAAAACTAAGACCAAGGTTAAGTAAAGATATACAATACAATGCTATATTCAACACTCCCCCTCAAGCTAGAGCATGTAACTCATATGCACCAAGCTTGTTACAAATGTATTTAATTCAAGGTCCTCTGAGAGATTTCATGAAGATGTTTGCTAGTTGATCATTTGAATGGACGAAGCTAGTAGCAATACATCCTAACAAGATCTTTTCCCTAATAAGGTGACAATTCACTTCTATGTATTTAGTCCTTTCATGGAAAACGGGATTAGATGCAATATGCAAGGCTGCTTGATTATCACACATGAGCTTCATACTTCCATCTTCTTCGAATTTCATCTCCTCTAGTAGTTATTTCAGCCAAATAAGTTTACATGTTGCAAAGCCATGGCTCGGTACTCTGCTTCTGCACTTGATCTGGTAACTATATCTTGTTCCTTGCTTTTCCAAGATACTAAGTTACCTCCAACAAAAACCCAATATCCTGAGGTAGAACGCCTATCTTAAGGAGAACCAGCCCAGTCAGCATCTGTGTACCCAACAATTTGAGCGTGACCTTTATCTTCATATAACACACCTTGACTTAGTGCTCCTTTGATATAACAAAGAATGTGAACCACAGCAGCCCAATGTGTAATAACCCAAATAATTAATAATTTCATAATAATAATAAGAGGGATAAATTGATAAATATACATGGGCCTATAGGGTGTGGAACCCACAATGAGGCTATAAAAGCCTGCCCTGTCTTTTGTACGGCCAAACCATTCACTTCGGATTCCGAGTTGACAACGCAGGACAACGACTAGGAACTCCCCTAGTAGGCGCACGCAGTGACGATCTAACCACGGTAAGCCACCCTCCACCATTTCCCTTGTTTTTCCTATAGTTTCTGTTATTTTAACGCTAGGAAACGGTGTGGATTGCTGTTTTCCGGTGAACGAGTAGGTGTTAGTATTCTTGTTAAAGTAAACCAATGCAACAACAACAGATCGTGATCTGAACCGTCCATCTTGTGCATTGTAACATGAAGAACAATCTCATGAATTGTCATGGTGATTGGACAGCTAATGATGTCGAAAAACTCATAAAATAGTAGATGAAAAATTTTAGGGACGTGACAAAAATCGTGTAAAAACACTAGATAATGGCAGAGTTGGTTGAAAAGGGGCGTAAAAATGGGATCTAAGCGAAAAACTAAGTAAAATGGGTCAAAAATTGCATCATTTAGACACCTGAGCGTCGCTGACGGCGACCGGAGTCCGGTCGTCTTCTCCGGCGGCAACAACCAAAGGTGACACGCGTCACCCTTATCGCACACCACGTAGGCGCGCGCGATGCATGACTCCACGCGCGTGACACATGTCGCTAGTGCACACCGGCAACACGCGCGCATAGAAAACAACGCACGAGCACAGTGCACCGGCGTACTTGTGCGCGCACGAAAACTGTACACGCGCATGCACGTAGACGGCACGTGCGCATGCGCACAAGGATGACGCACGAGCAGCGTGTCCGCGCACCCGCGCGCACGAAGACAGGCATATACACGTTCAGCGTGTCCGTGCACGCGCCCGCACGTGCGACGCATGAAATTTTGGATTTTTTTTGGGTCTTTTGACCCGTCCATTTATAAAAACTTGATTTTTAGGAGCTACAAAGGTCTAAATCGCAATCCGAAAGAGGCATTGCGACCGTATCGACGGCGTGAACCTAGATTTGACTTGAAAATCTAAATATAATTCCTTTTTAAGGGTTAAACCACTGAATGTGGTGAGATAATCTCAATCAGGCTAATCAATGGATGATTAGGCCTTAGATCTTGATAGTATACATCAAATGTGAGATAACCTAGGGGATTAGAGAGATGAACGTCATTGAATTGCCAAATGATAGAGAATCTATGATGTAACAGGTACGTCAGAGCGCGCAACGTGATATTTCCACGTGCTTAATTGGAGCACTACATTTATTGAGGTAGGTGATTTCATTCAATTATTTCATGATTTCAGTAACCATGAATGGATTTTTAAAGCTTTGAGACATGTGTTTTATATCTTTTCATGCACATAATTAGATCCTGATTTTTGTGTTGTAGCAAACCTTTTCTATTTGGTAATAACAACGTATGCTGGGCTTTAATTGAGTTATTAAGATTATTTATAGTGCATTTACATGGTTTATAAGATTTATATCTTGCCGATGATTTATGACAGGTGCTTTCACCCGGTGGGTACTATGCTAAGAGGATTGTAGGGTTGGCTACTCGCCCCCTAATTTTGTAATGATGATGATGATTAGACACCGCCCTAGTGTGATACAGGGCCAGGTATGTAGGGGTGGTATCATGGGTAGTCCACCCTACGGGTCCTTTCCTTCCCATAGGGACAGAGAAAGTTTCTCGTTTGGTGTCGACGGGGAGCGGCAGTGGTTCAGATCCTGATGGAGTTGCCATTGCAGCATTGTAACCCATATAGTTTGTGCATGTTCATGTGACTTTATATTTAGGGTGAACCAGGGCAAGTTGGGCCTGGGCCGTGAGAGATTCCTGGGGCTGATGCAGGCTGCACGGGAGGGGCCAAAGTTAGTATGGGTACACATTACCAATGATTGAGTATATTGGAGGATTTTGGTATAGTTTTGATTTAGTGTTTTGTTATCCATGATTGCATGCATATTATTCCGTGGGAATATATACTAATATGGTTTTGATGTACTTACCTTGTATTTTGATCATGCTTTGCATGCTATACTGATTTAACTCGACATCTGATTTGTGAAAGTTGTAATTGCAAGCATTCAGTTATTTGACATTTTTTGAGTATGCTTCCTTTATGAGAATCCTATTGTAAAATTTTGTTAAACTTTATTTGAGTGTAATCACCTACACAAGCATAGCTTGCTAAGGCAATGCCTTGTTTTGCCATGCCTCAGATTTGGAACGTGATAACAACAAGGGAAAGCAGGCATAGTAGCGGGGATTTAGAAGGAGACTTGAAGACATTCCATTTTATTTTCTTATTCGGTCATATATTAGAGTATGTTACTTGGACTAGACTTTTGAGACTTTCTTAGATGTGGATACATTTTATAGATTGGACTCATATTATGGTATGGAGGATTGTTAAAGTTTAGATGGAAACATCATGGTGATTATGAATGGAACCTGGTGACGTTTGAATTGATTTATTATCATCTTTAATTAGCCCTTGTATTTATTGTAGTTTTTAATCAAGCATGCTCAGAGTATCAAGGTTTTAATGTTGTTTATGATCACAGTTTTGAATGTAGTTGACCCCCGAAGTTTACGCTTTCAATAAATTCATTTAAAGCTGCGCTAAAAGTTCTATAATATAAAATTTTAATTTTCAGGGATCTCGTCTATTTTCTTAAACCGTATTATTATTTTTATATTTATGAGGAAAATTTTTTGGTAAAACCTAGGGTGTCACACAATGACTACCACACAATGACTGTAAGAATTGGCTGACTACACTTACAACAAAAGAGATATCTGGTTGAGTAATGGTGAGATAATTTAGTTTACCCACAAGTCTCTGATATCTTCCACAGTTTGCTAGAGGCTCCCCCTGTCCTGGTGCAAGTTTAGCATTCGGGTCCATGGGTGTGTCCACATACAATCCAACATACTAGTGTCTTCCAAGATGTCTAAAGCATATTTTCTCTATGAAATGGCAATACTTATACTAGACTGAGCTACCTCAATTACTAGAAAATGCTAGACTTTACCTAGGTCTTTAGTCTGAAAGTGATGGAAAAGATGTTGTTTAAGTCTTTGAATGCCATCCTGATCACTGCCTGTGACAACAATGTCATCCATATAGACCACTAGATAGATATATTGACCTGAAGAGTTGTGATGATAGAAATCGGAATGATTTGCTTCACTTCGAAGCATTTTGAATTCTTGAATAATAGAGCTAAAGCGTCCAAACCATATTCGAGGAGATTGTTTTAAGCAGTATAGAAAATGATGAAATTTGCACACTAAACCAAACTCTCCCTGAGCAACAAAGCCAGGGGGTTGCTCCATATAAATTTCCTCCACTAAATCACCATGAAGGAAAGCATTTTTAATATGCAATTGATAAAGAGCCCAATGCTAGATGGCATCCATGGAGAGAAATAATCGAACAAAAGCAACCTTCACAATTGGGAAAAAAGTGTTGCCATAGTCAAGACCATAAATCTAAGTATAGCCCTTAGCAACTAGGCGGTCTTTAAGTCGTTCAACTTGTCCATCAAGACCCATCTTAAAAGTATATATCCAATGGCAACCCACTGTAGTTTTACCAACTGACAAAGGAACCAAGTCCCACGTACTATTCATATGCAAAGCAGTCATTTCATCTACCATGGCCTATTGACATGCAGGATGTGAAAGAGCCTCATTGATGCTTTTAGGAGCAGGAATAAAGGACAAGGAGGAAACAAATGCATAATAGGGTGAAGATAATCAATGGCAACTCAAAAAATTATAGATAGGATGAGGATTACGAATGGATTGATTATCCTTTCAAAGAGCAATAGGCAAGCTGTCAATCGGATGCGGGGCCAAAGTAAAGTCGATGGGACATGGAGTGAGTCACCAAGAACTTCAGTGGAACCTATAGTAGCTTCAAGAGGAGGCCGACGATGATAAACTTGAAGAGGATGAGAGACATCATCCGCATGCATGAAAATATATGGAAGAGGTAAAATTTCAAAAATGGAAAGAGGCTCAATAGTGGATGAGAAGAATGGTGACTGCTCAAAGAAAGTTACATCTGCTGAGAGAAAATATCGATTAGTGTCAGGACAATAACAATGATACCCCTTCTGCAGCCTAGAATATCCCAAAAAGATGCATTTTGTGGCCTTTACAGAAAGCCTATCTTGCCCAGGTGCAAGGTTGTGTACAAAACAAGTACATCCAAAAACACGAAAAGGAAGAAGACAAAGAGGTTGCATGGGGAAGAGAATGGAATGGGGAGTCTGATCATGCAACACATAAGAAGGCATATGATTAATTAAGTAGCGAGTAGTGAGAACAACATCCCTCTAGAAATGAAAAGGAAGATGACTATGAAAAAGTAAAGTGCAAGTTTTCTCTATGAGATGATGATGTTTGCATTCAGCTACTCCATTTTATTGAGGAGTGTGGGCACACGATGACTAGTGAAGAATTCTTTGTTGAGACATAAAAAAACAAAAATTGTAGAAAAATATTCTCATGCATTGTCACTATGTAAAAACACAGATAGCAACATCAAATTCAGTTTGAATTTTAGAACAAAATTTCTAAAAAATTGATAATAATTTAGATTGATTCTTCATAAGGAATAACCAAGTACATCGAGAATAATCGTCAATAAAAGTTACAAATACTGAAAACCCAAAGTAGAATTAGTACATCTAGGTCCCTAAACATCAGTGTAGACAAGTTCAAAGGGGGACATAACCCGATTATTGAGACACTTTGGAAATGAAACGTGAGTATATTTCCCAAGCTAACAAGACTCACACTCAAGAGACGACAAAGTAGAAAAATGAGGGACCATCTTTTGAAGTTTAGAGAGACTAGGATGGCCTAAACAATTGTGAATAAGAGTAGGAGAATCAATGGAGATGTAAGCAGCAGGAGCTGTAGGTGATGTGAGATGATAAAGGCCTTGAGACTCACACCCTGTACCAATCGTCTTCCTCGTACCCCAGTCCTGTAAGATTACATATTTATTAGAAAAAGTGAGAGAGCAATTAAGAGTGCGGGTCATTTTACTTATATAAATAAGATTAAATGGCCACTGAGGAACATAAAGCATAAAGGTGAGATGAAGAGTAGGAAGGGGATGAGCCAAACCAATGTCTTTAGCTATAGTTTTCGAACCATTGGCTAGAGCGATAGTAGGTAAAGTAGAAGAACTAGTATGAGAGGAGAAAAGGTATTTGTTAGTAGGTATGTGATCAGAAGCTCCAGAGTCTAGAATCCACATGCCAATAGAAGAATACTAAGTACAACAAATAGTGGGATTACCAGTCTAAACAACAGAGGCAACGGAAGATGACTTGGCTGCCTGATACTAGAGGTACGCATCATAATCACTACTAGTTAGGGTAATACTCTGAGATGTGGAGTCCTCAGATGAGTCAGGTAACCGGGTGTCCAATGATTGGGCGAAATTGGCAGTTCGAGGAGGTCACCCTTGCAGTTGGTAACATCAATCTCGAGTGTGTCCAATCCTATTACAGTATGTGCACTGAGGGTGCTATCCTTGATTACGACTACCACTATTACTGCCTTGAGTGTTAGCCTAAGAGGCCAAAATTGAGGAATTTGACGTGCCATCAAAAGTAACTATATGAGTAGAGGACATACGCAACAAGTAGGCAAATACTTCATCCAATGAGGGCACTGAAGGACTAGCAAGAATTTGATCTTTGACAGATTCAAGGTCAAGGCAAAGTCCAATGAGAGTCAACAACATGAAAAACTTATCAGTCTGTGTTTGTTGGGCTTCTGCACCATCAGTAGGAGGCATCAAAGACAAGAACTCCTCTTTGAGGGATACAATCTTTCCGATGCAAGTTGAGAGATCCATGTCTTGCTGTTTAACATGAATAATGTCCAAAACAACTTTGTAAAAGCGTTAGATATTATTCTTGTATAAGCCCTTAGCCTGGTCCAAATTTTGAAACATGTTTTATAGTCGCAAAGATGATGTAAAACTTTGGGGTCCATAAATTTCCATAATAGGCTGCATAATTGTGCATCAATCTTTTTCCATTACACTTTGTCTGCACCAGAAATATCTTCCTCTTTCTTGACCAAATGGTCTTCATAACCCTGATGGACAAGTTGGATATATACTGTTAAGATGGGTTATGATGGACAAGTTGATCGACTTAAAGCCCACCTAGTTGCTAAGGGCTATACTTAGATTTATGGTCTTGACTATGGTGACACCTTTTCCCTAGTTTGTGAAGGTTTCTTCTGGTTTAGTGTGCAAATTGTGCCATTCTCTATACGGCTTAAAACAATCTCCTTGAGCATGGTTTGACGCTTTAGCTCTATTATTCAAGAATTTAGAATGCTTTAGAGTGAAGTAGATCATTCTGCTTTCTATCAGCACAACTCTTCATGTCAGTGTATCTATCTAGTGGTCTATGTAGATGACATTGTCATCACAGGCAGTGATCAAGATGGCATTCAGAGACTTAAAAAACATCTCTTCCATCACTTTTAGACTAAAGACTTGGGAAAACTCAAGTATTTTCTAAGAATTGAGGTCGCTTAATCTAGTGCAGGTATTGCCATTTCATAGAGAAAATATGCTTTAGACATATTGGAAGAGACTAGTATATTAGATTGTAAGCCCATGGACACACCTATAGACCTAAATGTTAAACTTGTACCAAGATAGGGGGATTAAAAAGTACCCTCAACAATGTACATATACAGTCTAGATGTGATTAAAAAGTACCCTCAACAAAAGATGTCTTAGTTAGCTACTCACTTGATCCTTCTTCACTCCTATTTGTCTCTCTAAATATTTAAGGCATTGCAAAGTAACACAATACCTCAGCAAACTAGGCTTGGTAGATACAAGGACATTTAATGTGTAGTATATGGTTTAAGCGGCAAAGTTTGAAAAGCATGCAATAAATAGCTTCCACATAAAAACAAAGCCAACATGGTTCCCAATAATAATGATAAATGACAAAGAGATAAATCATAAGAAGCACATAAAACCAATCAATATGACATGCAATAGTACATAATGTCAAGGCCCATTAATGTACAAATAGAATATCTTTAAAACTCAAGAACACCTCAATATAAAAATGCATGTCATCGAAGAGGGGCACCCTAACACTTAAGTCCCATGAGTCTGCTATACACTCAATGGTGTGTTCAATATACTACATGAAGTCACAGAACAACTATATGGACCACCATGCTACAGTAGTAACCAACTCCTTGGTCTACCAACTGCCGTCCCCATCGACACCTGAGGGTTGATCGGATGCGTAGTGTGGAATACCCATGATACTACTCCTTATGAGGTTTGTCCATCTTCAAGGTGGGTGTCTATCATCACATAAAGTCAAAAGGTCGATGCCAACCCTAAATCCCTAATAGTATAGCGAACACTGGGCAAAAACACGATCATAAATTCACAATAACACAAAAATCACTCAATATCTTGAAAACAAGAGATAAGAAGAAATATCTAATGTACAAAATACTAAAGTACCTGCAGCTCACTATCCTAGGGCATTGCCCCTACCAAGGAGTTAGTTCCTTAAGGACCAACTACCAAGACTCCGTCCTTGGACAAACATAAATGACGAAAAGGATCATCAAATCGTCTCAATATACAAATAAATCATGTGTTTGTGAAAATATGAAAATTAAGGTAATCATGCATCTATGAAAGGTGTGCATGCTTAATATAAAAATCTCAACACAATCATAGTGTAACAGTGACTATGCATCATATTTATTTATAAATATAAAACCAATACCATGATGATTCATGATCTTTTCAAAAAAATCAGGCTAATATTAAATTTCATCACCTACCTTAACGAGGGAATAGTCCTTAAGAATATGCTACCTCCAATCCGTACAATCTGGTGTACCATTTCAAGTCGCACATATTATACATCATCACATACTATTCTATGTTTATCATTTCTAACCTATTAAACCTCAGATCATTCTTAATCTAAGTAATTTGGTGTTCAACTATCACTAATTTAAAACTCGATCTCTTTAATCTTTTGTTTGATCTTCATATCTTAGCCATTGTTCATGGATCAAATTCCATATCGCTTAATTTTTCCTCTATCCACCTTGATCCGCGTCTCATAACTAGTTCATATCCCATTTCGATCATTGATCCAATGATCTAACGATTGATCTAATTTTTGAATGGTCAGATCGATGGTTCTGATTACTACTAAGTTTTAATCTCATTAAATTCAATATTATTGGGATGGTCTAACCACTAGATCAGTTTAATTATCTATTTTAAGGTTTAATTTAACTTCATTGCATGTACTTTCTAGTTTTCTTGTGGTCCAATTGCCTCTCACTAGTTCCTGCTCAGATTCCACAGTTAGATCCTTCTCTGATCGATTCAATCTATGTTTCTTGTTTTATCCTATGGTCTAGATTTATAAATCTTAGTTTGCATGACATTCTATCCATTAGATCATTTTATTTATCTTGTTTATATCATCAATTTAGTCATTTATTAAAGTTTGGTTACTTTTAATTGGGCAAATATAGGCTATACAAGGTCTAATCTTACTCAATCTAGATTTTTTGGAATGATCTACCCATTAGATTGATCTCATTCGTCCTTTGGATGATTTGGTAGTCTATGTTTAGGCTTGATATATCTTGATCATACATATCTTTAGTGTTTTCTAAGATCCAATAATGATTTAGCAGTCAGTTCATTGATCTAATGGTCAGATCTAAATCTGATTGATCAAATCCATAGTTTTTACTTTATTTGACAGTTTAGATCAAAATTCAAGTTTATTTGGATGATCTAACTATTAGATTAATCTATTTAGTTTACTAGATTATCTAATTGATCAATTTCTAAGGTCTGATCACATTTGATGTGACATATTTAAGTTATTCTATGAATTTTGGGTTTTAATCAGTTTAAATGTGATCCGATCTTAAATTTATTGCATAAAATATGTTCTTATCGTCGAGGAAATTTGAACAGATATCTCGGATCAAAATTTGGGTTTATATAGCTTTCAGAATTAAGGGTTTTTTTTCAAATTAATTTAAATGGTTTAGATTAAATTTTAAATAAAATAGTCAAAAAAATAAGATTTGCTATGACATGCCTGGCTGTGAAGTGTAGGACACACCATCACGTGTCACAGTCACTAAGACGCACCTGTGTCCTACAAATGTCAAATGCTCACTCACGCACTCGTTCCCATTGTGCATCAGCCTGGTGCGTCTTGGACGCAGAAGCCTACAAAACGTGCAAGATGGTGGGATTGTGACCATTCATTCCTTTTTCGTCTAGATCTCTGGTCTAGGTAGTCTAGTCATGACTATTCTTGATGGGTCTTAGGTTTTTTGGGTCCCCAATTCTATTGAAAGGCTTGAATCTTTCATCCAAGTCATCCTTAACATGGTTTTAACCTATGCCAGGCGAATTTGTTTACCGATGGATCTTGGGCCAGGAAAACTAATGAAACCCAGAGAAGAAGGTGGGGAGGGCTTACCTAGGTTCATCAAATGGGAGATCGCATGGGAGTGGTCTTCAGCAACTACAGTGATGATGGTGTGGCTAGTACATTGAGCGCAATAGTGGTAGGGACAAGGTGACAGGTAGTGACGAGGCAGTGATGGTGGTGTTGTCATCGGAGAGAGAGAGAGAGAGAGAGAGAGAGAGAGAGAGAGAGAGAGAGAGAGAGAGAGAGAGAGAGAGAGAGAGAGAGAGAGAGAGAGGGGCTCATTTTGATAATGACACCCCCTTGGGGGAGAAAGGCGGTGATCCACCCCCACGAGGAAAGTAGATCACCTGCATAAAACCCCATCCATCTCGATCTCTATCTCTCCTAGATCCCTCTTTCCTCCCTTTTGCCTTGGCACTCCTCTTTCTACCATTATTTTCACCTACAATTAGGGTTTTGCCACATGAGGAGAGAGCCGCACCACCTGAGGCAAAAGCCCTAAAAAACCCACTCCGGCATACCTAGGTAGGATCCTTCTCCCATCTTCTCCTTTTCCCCCTCTATTCTAGCAAGCATAACTTGAATCATAACTAGATCTAAACTCACCAACCGGAAATCAACAATGAAAATAGATCCAGTGGATCTAGTTGAATATACAATCAAGGACATCTCAGATGATATATCTGAGTCGTCCGATGACTTTGTAGGACCCCAAAAACCTAAAAAGTAGGAAAATGGAATGAAGATCAGGTCATCTGGGACCCCCATCTGAGCAAAACAGAATGGACGGTCCGAGTGCATCGTCCCCGATGGATGGCACGCCCAAGATGCCATTTTAAGAATGCGCAGGGCGACACACGACGCAACCCACGCACATGCAAGGGATGACACCCACATGCAGTACCTTCGGGCAGAAAGCTTGGCGTCTTGGAAATCAGGACGCACGTAGCGTTCCACTATGCGTCCCGAGGATGCTGGTTTAAACCAGTGTAAATGGCTTCGTCAGTGCAACCCGGTGTAAAAAGGTAACCAGCATAGAATTTTGATCTGAACCGTTGATTTTGATCTGAAATGATTTTTTTGAGATGCTGGAGGTTATAAAAGCCCGAACTTTCAATCCAAAAGGTTTGTTGAAATTGTATCAATGATGCGGACATGATTTTAACCTCTAAACTTTGATCTAAGCACAATTGGTCAAACCTATAAAATGGTAACCAATTACTTAGATCTGGCCGATCAAAGGATGATTAGGCCTTAAAACTTGAATAATTGGATGATCTAAAGAATAAACTGATGGATCTAATGAATATATTAGCTGTATTCATCTTAGAATTGATTTAAACCACCAAATTTTCTAAGGATTTAGAATTGGTCAATCAAGGAGTGATCAGACTGTTAGATCGAGGTAGAAATCATGAATATACATTGGAATAAAGTGAGAAACATGAAATTGAATTGGTTTTTATGATTAAGAGTAGAAATCATAATCAAACCACAAATCAAAATAATTAAGAACAATCCAATAGTGAGATCGTCTCAAATTCTCTTGAGATGGAATAAATTGACCCTTTAGTTATCAAGAGATCTTAAAATAACAAATCGCAACTTGATTGATGATCAAAACAAATAGATGAGTGTTGGATATCAAGAAAAATTGATTAATAAAGATAAATGAGGTGATCTAGACCGTTGATCTAAATCAAAAGCTAGATAAGAAAATCAATGGACAAATAGACTTATGAATTGACACAAAAATAGAGTAAAATTTATAAAGGGATATATAAATGAAATAGAATAACATGAAAAAGTACAATGGTACTAACAGGTGCATCAAAGTGCACAGTTTGAGAGGACTATGCGCCTGATCTGAAGATTATTCATAATCGAGGAAGGTAATGACATTTAATATTTCACATGTTTTCTAAAATATCACCATATCATAGCATCTTGACTAATTCGGATTGTGGTAGCATGATTTCTTTATTATGTTCCTTGTGATTTATAAGTTTTGTGATATGATTTACATGAGATTTGATAATACATTAAATGGATTTTATTCGATCGAGTTTTATGGTATTGCTACTTATGGATCTTGTATATAGATTTTGAATATCTCTTCTTTGTTGCATCACTGAAATTGAATTATTTCAATAGAATTGATGATGGAGGCTTAGTGGCTAGTCTCTAAGAAGCTAACCCTAGGATGAGGGGCATGTCTTGGGATTTTGAGGCACGAGTGCTCTTGGGTTTTTTTTCGAGATCCGTGATTTTGTGTTTGTGATTCATGATGGGTGCTCTCACTCGATGGATGTCATGCTAGGAGGGATTAGGGCCAGCCACCACCCTCTGAATTTATAAGATGATAGACACCTACCCACAGATGACATTTGGTAGGGCTTGATAACATGGGTACTCCAAACTACTGGTTGGAGCCTACCCATGGGGACGAACGGTGAGTCTCCCGTTATGGTGTAGACATGGAGTGGCAGTGGTTGAGACTCTGGTATGGGTGCCACTGTAACATGACGATCCATACTCTTAGTTTGTATGTATGCATGATGAGCATTGAGATGTGATGGTGTGCCTGGGTATGATAATACTCAGAGGATTGATATGAGTACTCATGATCTATTTTACAAGTGTATGGGGCATTCGTAGGACCCACCTATTTTGGGTTCCCTACTGTAATAAACCCCAATTTTTGTAATATTAAAATCCCATGAAAAGTTCAGTTTTAAAGATAAGGGCATTTTGGTCATTTCACTAGTCGCCTTGACTGAACCCAGAAACTTGGTCCTGAAAATGGTACCATTGATGCATCTCAGAAAAAGGAATCTAACAAGACCAAAATCACCCAAAACGGAGTTAAAATGAGCAAGTTATGGCCCTTTGAAGTTCAGGGGCAAAACTGTAATTTCTACAAAACGGATTTAGCTGCAAAACACAGGGCCCTGTTTTGATACGGGCACCCTTCATCTTCAACCTCTAGATGGTTCTAGAACGGCGGTGATTGGAGGAGAAATCACCGCCATTCTGGAGGTTTCTCCACCGCCATTCAAAGGCGGTGAGAGCCCCCTCCAGAACCCTCTCATAGCTCTATAAATAGAGCTCTTGGGCGCCTCTAATGGCAGCCCAAAACATTGAAGAAAACCCATCGTGGAGGAGTGACCTAGAGGGGAAAACAAAGAGAAAAACCCAGCAACGAGCCAGGTATGCCCAAGATCCCTCAAAACCCATCTCCACTGTAGTTCTAAGGACAATTTCCTTAGGTTTTTGCATGAAAAACCATGCAAAATGGAGCCTTGGAGACTCACCAAGGACCCAGGTACGTTCCCTGGGCCGCATTGGTTCGACAGGGTTGAACCAGGGTGTCCTGAAGACGCCCCAGTCCCCCAGACGACGGAACGTTCCAATCGGAACGTCACACGTCGACGCAGCGCGTCTATAGATGTGCTCGCTGAGGCACACGCCGCAGACGCACAGCGCGCTAGCAGTACGGGGTTTTTTCGTTCCTTAAGGAAGCCGGGGCGCACGACGCAAACGCGCAGCGCCCTAGCATTCCGTCTTTTCATTCTTGAAACCTTTATGTACATGCGACACTAAAACGCTTATAACTTGAGATCTAGAGCTCCGATTGAGGCCCCGCAAAAGGCGTTGTATCCGTGTCAACGACGCGGACACATCCAAACTAAAATCCCTAATCAAGGCCCAATCAGAGGTGGGAATGACCCTTAGAATAGGATGGTGATGAGTGACCGCTAAACCTTTGGAAAACTAATGATACCAAGGCCCAATTAGGACCTTAGGACACCCATGGGCATAGGGATGGACCCCTAATGCCTAAGTAATAAGACCCAACTACTCTAAACCCATAAAAGATAAGCTAAACTAACCTTGAGTCCCCAAACCATGTTCAGGAGTGTACGAGGACAAAAGGGTTAACGTGACCTAGCCAGGTAGGTACTCTATCGCTACTAGATTCTTTTAAAAGAACTATGATTGTTTTGCAAATACATGATTTAAGTATATGACTTATTTAGCATGTGACAAATGCTTTATGCATAGACATGTTTCGTATATACATTATGCATAGATATGTTTTGCAAACTATTGCATACCTTGCATGATTTATGAGCATTAAGTTCTTGCAAAGATCGCATGTCCTTGGGGGTTGTCAAAAGACGCTGGAGTGCCGAGGGCCAGGCAGTTGTGAGGGACCCAAAGAGGACATGTTTTGAAAAGAGGTTTTTGGCTTATTTGATCGTACATGATTTGGGCTAATAAGCTCGTGGGTGCTATACCGAGGGGTGTAGGTTAGCCACTCAGCCTCTACCACTATTAGGTGGATGGGTACCACGCCCAAAAAGGGCATGTCCCTGCTTCGACTGCATGTGGTACAGGGGGCTACCACTAGTGTCACGGCACTAGGTTGAAGTGTTATATGCCCCGTGGAGGTATATGATACTGTGTCCCTAAGTACCCGGGGACCACACGGCAGTGAGGTGGTGGGCATAGTGGGACCCTATGGTTTCGTGGATTTATGTGCATTGCATATGACATGATATAAGGTTGGTCGACCATACCATGATAGATATCCATGAGTTGGATTCAATGAAGCATCTTATGAATATTATTATGTTATGATATATATGATACTTTCGACTTGGTTTGTGAGATTCTTAAGTCGTTAGTATTTCAGTTTGACAATGGATTTTTAATATCGATATTGAACTTGAGTATTCAGACTTGCACATGATTTGAAAGAGCATATGATTTTAAAACATCTCATGCATTATAAAACTAGTAGTGATAGACTCCTACTGAGTATAGCATATACTCACCCTATCCTTAACATTTTTCAAGATAGTTCCACTCATAAATAGAAGACGTCTTAGGAGATGTTAGTGCTACGAGCAAGTGAATCAAAAAGGAAACAATTATACATGTAAGTAAATTCTCAACCCTTTGGACATGTATTTGTATTTATTTACAGTTGGGCTGTGTGCTGTGACTGGATAGATCTGGGGGAAAACACTTATGATTTCTAAAGCTTTTTCAAAAACTACCTTGGTTGTTGTGAAAGCAAATGACACTCGGGGTTTTCAAAATGCGTTTCAAATAAAAGACTTTTCCGCTGCATTGCACTATTTTTCAAATCGGGATCCCACCTTAGGAATTTAGACTTTTCATTTAAAAATGCATGAGAAACATGGGTCATCACACCTACTTATTGACATTGTGTTCATATGAGGTTTTACCATACCATGCTTGATATTCATGAACTCCATGTTTTATTACCCATCATGTTTTGCTACCATATGGATATGATTTATGACATTCATATTTCGTGGATATTGTGACTTACACTTATATCAGCATATGTTATTTGATTACTCTTTTTATGCTGCATTTATTATTTCATTAAATGTCTATGTACCTACACAAGTAATAGCTTATTGAGGCATTGCTTTGTCTTGCAATGCCTCAGATATTGACGCTTTAGCAGGAAAGGCAAGGCTGTGGTGTGACAATGATAGCAATGGAGACCATTTTTACCTTACTGATAGATAGTTCAACGCGAGTGATTAGATAGACTTCATTTCTAATTTATCTTATAGATTGTACATACTCATAATTGAGTTGATTATGACACTTATTTACTATGGGCATGTTATTTAGTATAGTGGAATGTTATGATGGATGGACCTTGGACCACATTATTATGTTTTCTAGATATTTATGGTTTAAAATAAAGGTGAACATTGGTTTTGATGATGGATTTAATATTGGTTTGGTTTAAAATTATTACAATGTATGTATATAATTTGTGTAATTGTTTTGGTGATGTTTAAGAAGTGGTGTATGTGACGACCTGGGTTTTTGAAACACATTTTATAATACATTCGTTCAAAAGGAGGGCCCTTAAATGTGTAAAAAAAATCGCAAACAATGCAGCCGAAATTCTTTTCATTTAAATTCATTTTGAACAAAACCCAAGTCTCACTGGAAGATACATAATACACAGCCATTTTATACGAAATAAAATTTTATTGAATACCAGGAGTTATTTAATGGTTCACTCTTACACAGCCCTGTATTAGGTTACAACCCATTGCCCAAAATTACATAATCCAAAATTCAAACCTCACCTTACATCAAAAACACTCAAGACAATACACTCTCAAATATGGAAAAATTACATATCTTCAAATACATACTCTGATTTTCTTATTTTCTTCAAATCTTCTGCTGTCTTGCTCCTAGATCTTCAAGCTTTAATCTCTTAAGTCCTTTATGGCCTTGAGCTTCTTTCTATCCTTTTCTGTGCCTGAGGTATTGTAAACATGGAAACATGTGCAATACCTCAGCAAGCTATGCTTGGTAGGGGATATAAAAATATACTACTTCATCAATACAAGGATACTTACCTCAATCATTAAGTCCTCATTAGTCATCTCATACTCATATATAGAGGATATGCATTATTTATCTAGTACATGATTAGTTAATATATTGAAGATTACTCAAAACTTGTTCCTTCCCCTGGCTATACTTCCACTTAGGAGAGTGATACATAGCCAATTCACATATAGGGGTTTTCATTCTAGGAACTCATATAATAGCATATCATTATGCCATGGCATCATACTATGCCTATAATATGTGCATCATAATGCAAAATACATTAGGACTACTATGCTCACAATCTCAATCCGCACAGCACGCCCAGATAACTGTATAATCCTCCACTGATACCAACTATGGAATAATCAATCCATGTCCTCATGGGGTGGACCATGGCTGTTACAATGAGGCATTCCCATTATTGCCCCACCCAACATTTAGCCTCTCTTTGGGCATGGTATCCATCATATAAATTTCAGGAAGTGGGTGTCCAAACCCTCATAACTTCCCTAGCATAGCATCCCAGTCTCTATCTTTGTGTAAATCAAAATGCATGGACTTGTATGGAAAATACTTGTACATATCAGACGATGTGTTTGTTTAACTAAGGCTGGAATATTTTCTACACCCTATCCTTAGGGTATCCTTAGTTTTCATATCTCATCCCTATCACCTCATTAAGTTTGATCATCATATTAGATCAAATAACTTAGATTCTGAGGTTATATCATTTAGTAAATCCTCTAATTTCATCCTTTAGTTGGGTCATATATATATATATATATATATATTTTAGATCACTTAACATAATCATTTGGTTGGATCATAGAAATTTCTTATTTGAATCATGTGTTTTGGATCACTTATTTGAATCATGACTATGCTAAGGTATTAAGCATACTCATACAATGAAGGTCTATACTACTAGATAGATAATCATGTATGTATACACATGAATCTCCAACACATCTTTGTATATCCACCTACCTCAAAGTAGTATCGGGTCTTGATTCGTATATCCTCAAGTGGTATTCCTCCACAATGCTCATCCTAGTCTGTATTCATACATCTGTCACACCATACATCTCAAGTTATTTATCCATACTTGTATATATCCCTATAAGTGATACCCTAATTTTCCTTGAATCAAGTTTGATCAAGGGTTTGGGTTCTCTATCTGTGTTCTTCTATATATACATACTATACATACACAATATAATACTTCATTAGTATTCCTATTGTTCTTGATCATTCAAGATCCTATGGATCTTGTTTGATCACCCTTATCTTTATTACCATTTTTATTAGGGTTAGATGATTTACTAACCTTTTATGCTCTTTAGTATTATTACTCAACCATTTAATGTTTTAATGGTTGAGGGTAGTTTATTTCATTCTAAGTCTATATTGCTTCTCTTATATTAAATTGGCTAAGGCTTACTAGTTGAATGGTTGAACACAAAATGACTACTTCAATCCTCATGTAAGGTGGCGTTTAGACCTCACAAACGTCAAAGGAAGGTGGGGGGAGAGCGTGGCTCTATTAGATAACCCCCTTAACCATTATGCCCATCATTCACTAGCTTGACCCTAACTCAACCTTTCATAAGGTTCCTATGAGCATTTAACCTTAAATATTCTTTCTAATTGATTTTAATTAGATCCATAAATTAAAATGTCATTCATGGAGATTTATTATTCTCCTGAGTTGGACCAAGGAATTTATATTCCTTATATTATCCTACTAACTATGGTCTTTACTATCATAAAGTCCATGTCATACATTCCATGTGAATGTCTTTTTCTTCTAATTTCATTTAATTTCAATTTCAATGAAATTTTTATTACTTAAGCATTAAAGCATAAATTTAAAGAATAAATAAACAATTAACTAAACAATTAAATAATTAATTCTATAAGTAACTCAACTAAGAAATGAAAGACAACAATGTTCAATAATTCAAATAACAATCTAACATGCTATCATGATCCAAGGGTCTTAATTGATCCATAGTCATTTTTCATTTCTTTAGGGTTTAGATCTTGATCCATCATTTTATTTTAGATCCAACATTTTACGTTGACGTTATTTTATTATTAATTCATTGATTCATCTCATCCATTGATTTGATCTTCGTTGATCTACCCAATCAAGGAGATCTTAAGTTTCCTTATACTATTTAAGGGCATAGATCTTGATCTAGCCCAAATCCTCATCATCTATTCATCAAATCCCTATGATCTTATCTCAAGATCATCATCAAAATACATCCATACTATCCAATCATCCTGAATCATCTTGATCTAGGAGGTACTATTCATTTTTAGGGATTTTAGTAACTCTTAAGACTAGATCTCTTAAGATCTGCCCAATTAATTCCATTTAAGCCACTAATTTTATTTGTTATGTTATAAAATCATCGTCCAATAAGGTATTAGTGGTCTAATCGTCCTAGATCTTATAGATCAAGGATGTTAGTTACTTATCTACTTAATTACAGAAAATGTAATTAATTAAAATCACAATTTTATAAGTTCAGTCTATTATAATTATTATAAGGAATCCATAAAAACTTTCCAATCTCAATTTGGATCTCAATTGAGATCAAAATTGTGATTTTAAGATTTCAGCCCATTTTAAGGGTTGAATTTCACCTTACTGTTTGGGATCAATTTTACTGATCTAGAGAAATATAATTTCTACTGTGAATATGCTTATTAAGGTTTTGGGACCTTATGAACATATCTATCAGTTTAGATTTTACGTTTTAGATCATCTTGGCCATGATCCAAGATCAATGGCACGGATGGTACTAAATAGATCATGCGAATGCAAATTAAAAACAAGATCTAATATATTCAGTGGATTATTAACATAAATATGATTCCAAAGAAAGTTTCGGATCTAATTTTGGAGTTCAATTAAAGTTAGAATTAATATTTTAAGATTTCAGCCTGTTTTAAGGGCTGAATTTCATCTTTACAGTTTTTTTATTATTTCCTTAATATCTGGGAACAAAAATCTAACTTTAAATATGATCCTAGAGTTTTAGGAGGTCTCTGAAGACATCTATCGGGTCAAATTTGTCTTGTAAAGTCATCTAGTCCATGATCTAAGATCATAGGTACTGATTTTACTAAATAACTTATGTAATTACAAATTAAAACATGGATCTAATATGTTCACTACATTCTAAACACTACAAGGAGTCCATAGAATTTTTTAGATTTAAATTCAAAGCTATATCAAGCTCTTAATTGGAGATCTAAGATTTTAGATCAAATTTGTATGGTCCAGATTAAATCTGGGCTCACGAGTGCGGAACGTCCAGCGGCCCGCGCCCGTTACTGTCCATATCCGATCAGTAGGCGGAGGTGACTAGCTATAGGCGAGACGTCCAAATCTGGACCGTCAGATCGCCCATAGCTTGATCTCCTCCATCCTTTAGATCCGTAGGGTAAGATTTTGTTCCCTGGGGTTTTTGGGCCCCAAAAATACATTCAACAACTCAGAAGTCTCATTTGAGCCATCCAGGATGATGGATCTCACCCTGTAGCCAGATCCATCATCTCCGACGGATCAACGGCTGGGGAGATCTTGCTGAGGTCAAATCCAACTTAAAACTAACTAAATGAGGGAGATGAACTTACCTGGAGAGACGATGTTCCGGAATATGTTCAAAAAAACTAGAAAATCCACGCCTTTAGAAGATATGTCGCCGGAGCTACTGTTTTCTGGTGATATTTCCACGTATAATCCTTTGATTATAGTAAAATGAAAGGGGTTTTGTATATCTTGGTATTCCTCAAAGATCCAATGGCTAAGATGATATTTCAACAGTTGAATATGGATGCCTAATTTAGAAAATCGTAACAGGGTGAAAACCCTACTCTTCGGGGACAATGCTTCCATGGACGCGCCCAATAACTCGAGGAGGAATATTCCCTCATGGCTCGTCTGTGGACACTCAAACTGAAGAATAAAAGGTTGGGAAAGAGAGAAGGAAAAAGAGAGAATGGGGAGGAATTTTGAGCTAAGATTTTGGCAGAGTCTAGGAAACTTTGTGATTGATTTTTGGAATATTTTTGAGAATTTTTCTGATGTCTATTTATAGGGTTTTTGAGTGTCTTTATCATAACACCTAATAATTATATTTTTTCCTTTTTAATATTTAATATTTCTTTGATTCCCACTATCACCTCCTTCTCTACTAGCTGGTGGTAGTGGTTTGACCTATGATTGCACGTGGTCTGCTCATTGGATTCCATTTTGGGCCCACATGTGTAAAAAGACCATTTTGCCCTTTATGTATAAAATTTTGAGTTTACTCCTACGAACTCGAAATTGAGTGTACTTAGTGACGTTGGACTCGTATTTTTGAGTACATTCCAAATTTGATGTCTTAGACCTTGGCTAGGGTAAAATTATTATTTTACCCTTTTGTTCTTAAAATGGAGAAAATAAAGGTTTTTCACTCCGAATTCAAAATGCATCGTGCTTATAGTCATTCTGAAGGGTTCGTAAGATATGTTTTTAGTTATGCATGTCTTTATGCCTTATTTGTACTTCTGTAAGAAGTATGTTTTTGCTAAGCCTAATATTGAGTAGTGGTTTGACCTATGATTGCACGTGGTCTGGTCATTAGATTCCATTTTTGGCCCACATGTGTAAAAAGACCATTTTGCCCTTTATGTATAAAATTTTGAGTTTACTCCTACGAACTCGAAATTGAGTGTACTTAGTGACGTTGGACTCGTATTTTTGAGTACATTCCAAATTTGATATCTTAGACCTTGGCTAGGGTAAAATTATTATTTTACCCTTTTGTTCTTAAAATGGAGAAAATAAAGGTTTTTCACTCCGAATTCAAAATGCATCGTGCTTATAGTCATTCTGAAGGGTTCATAAGATATGTTTTTAGTTATGCATGTCTTTATGCCTTATTTGTACATCTGTAAGAAGTACGTTTTTGCTAAGCCTAATATTGCAGCCTGATTTTTCCTTGAAATCTTTAATTTCACTATTATATTTTTATTACAAAAAAAAAAATTCGAGGTGTTATAGTGTAACACCTGAGAGTTTTAAAAATGAATGTTTTTAAATTATTAGAAAATAGAATTGTTTGACTCAGGGATCCCGACCTTATTTATTATTATTATATAAAATATTATAAAAACCCAGGGCATTACAAAGTTGGTATCAGAGCTCAGTTTAGTCCATCATAATCATTGCAAAGGTCCACTCATATGTATATGACGGTCCATAAATCGTAGTTGAAGGAGAACCAAGAGGGAAGAACGTACGCTTAATGATACTTGAATTCTTAACAGATGGCTCCTCGAAGAAGGAAAAGGTCCACCCCTGATACCCCAGTTGCCCCTCTTGTTGAGTCTCCTGAGCAAGGTGGTCGTGATACTAATTTGGTGAACAGAGTGATGAAAGGATTGATACCACTTATGCAGCAGCAGATTACGGTTGCGATGTAGACTGCGAACATAGCACCCATGCCGAAGCCTCCAGTGGCACCAGTAGATTCATCTGTCTAGTCAACCCACCAAGTGCAAGCACCACCAGCACCTAAGACTACCATGGGGGATGCTTTGTGGAACTCTAACAAGACAGATAAATTGTTAGAGAGATTTTAGAAGATGGTACCACCCTTCTATGGAGACGGTGACACTGAGGAGGCAAAGAGATGATTGTTCAAGGTAGAGAGAACATTCAATGCTATGAAGGTTCTAGCTGAGGATCACGTCTGAGTAGCTTCCTACCTACTGAAGGGTGAGGTAGGTTTTTGGTGGCAAACATTTATGCATACACATTCATCTTCTCTAAAGATGATCACTTGGGAGACCTTTAAGCGGGCTTTCCATGATTAGTATTTCCTGTGACATGTGTTGCAGTCAATGAAGAAAGAGTTCGTCACCCTGGAGCAGCGAGATATGACGGTTCAGCAATATTTGAACCAATTCACCAAACTGAGGATGTTTTTTCTTGACGCTCTTGCCTCAAATAAGGAGGCCACAAACCAATTTATGGATCGGTTGACACCCTAGCTGAGGGCATGAGTGATTCCTTCACGACTCATGACTGTACAAGATGCTGCTGACATGGCCTCCATTCTCGAGAAGGATTCTCTTCGGACTAGAGAGAACTTGTATCAACCCAGTAAAGGCAAAAGACCTTTCGGTGCCATACAGTCACAGAGCACTCCAGTTCATCAGCAATGGGCTAAGCATAGGAGGGATGCAGAGAGGAGGAGGTGCGAAGAATGCAAGGGTTGGCATCTGTGCGTGTGTAATGGACTTGACAAACAACAATATCACCGACAGCCCCAATAGCAGCAGCCACCTTTTTAGAGACATCCATTCAGGTGTTATGGTTGTGGAGAGGTAGGACATTTTCTTAGAGATTGTCCTAATGGATAGAAGGAGAAGTAGGCCGAGATGGGTACAGAGACAGGGACTGCGCCACGTAGTTAGGAATGAGTTTTCGCCATCACATCGGGGCAGGCACAGGTCTCGAATTAGGTTGCTAAAGGTAATCTTCTAGTCTCAAATCGACATGCCAAGGCCCTCTTTGATACAAGGTCCACTCATTCATTTATTTCATGTACTTTTGCATCTTGCCTTGATGTATGCATGCATAAATTGGCATTTGGGTTGGATATGTTAACATCGGTGGGAGAGACTGTAAAGGCTACTGAGTATCTTAGGGAGATACCAGTGGAGATATCGGGTGAGAGGATGGACTCAGACCTCATTATGTTGGATATGGTTGACTATGATGTCATATTAGAGATGGATTGGTTGGCTACATATTGGGCTACCGTAGACTGCTGTAAGAAACACATTGTTTTTTACGTACCTGGGCAATCAGTATTTATGTTTCAGGGTAGAAAAAGCTTGTCTAGTACATGTGTCATCTCTGCTACAAGGGCGGCACGATATTATGCACAAGGGTGCAGAGCATTTCTCATTTATGTGACTATTAAGGATAGTAGGCAACCTCAAATTGAGGATATTGATGTTGTGATAGAGTTCGCAGATGTCTTTCCTAAGGAGTTACCAAGATTACTGTCGAGTAGAGAGATTGACTTCACTATTGATTTACTGCCAAGTATGTCGCCTATCTCTAAGGCGTCATATAGGATAACTCCAATAAGTTGCGAGAGCTTAAGGTGCAGTTACAGGAGTTACTTGATAAGGGTTTCATCAGGCCAAGTGGGTCTCCTTGCGGAGCATCAGTCCTCTTTGTGAAGAAAAAGAATGGATCGTTGAGGCTATGCATTGATTATCAGTTGCTGTCACTGTAAAGAAGTTTGAGGTGTTCACTAATCATAAGAGCCTCAAGTATTTCTTTACCCAAAGTGAATTGAACATGAGACAGCACAAATGGATGGAATACCTCAAGGACTTCGACTTCACCATACAGTACCACCCAAGGAAGGCTAATGTTGTTGTAGATGCTTTAAGCAAGAAGTCCGGAGTGATGATTGCCAACCTATCGACTCAGTCGAGATTTCTTGATAGGATTCTACAGGCACAAATCAGGGATGTGGAGACTCAAAATCTGGCAGACAAGGCCAAGTTTTCCAGAGGACTAGACGGTGGTGTTAGGTTCAGGGGCAGGTTGGTAGTAACGAAGGATGATTATTTGAGGTGCGAGTTACTTCAGGAGGCACACCAATCTTAGTATACGATTCATCCTGGAGGTAAGAAGATGTATCATGACCTCAGGCAACATTTTTGCTAGAATGGGATGAAGAAGGATGTTACAGAGTGCATGGCATGATGTTTGACTTGTCAGTAGGTCAAAGTAGAGCACCACCAACCACCTTACCATGGATTTCATTGTGGGCCTTCTGAGGACTACTAACAAACATGACATGATATGGGTTATTGTTGATAGATTGACCAAGTCCACTCATTTTCTTCCTATTAGACAAAACCAGACCATGGATAGCTTAGCTAAAGGAAATCGTGAGCTTACATGGGGTTCCCTTAATGATTATTTGAGACTAAGACACACGGTTTACCTTGAAGTACTGGCAAAGTGTGCAAGAGGCCTTGAGATCGAGGCTGAGATTTAGCACCACATTCCACCCCCAAACAAATGGCCAAACTGAGAAGACCATCTAGACGATCGAGGACATGTTGAGGGCTTACGTCATGGAGTGGAAGGGTCGCTGAAAGGATCATTTACCACTGGTTGAGTTTGTATATAATAACAGCTACCACACAAGTATCGGCACGGCTCCATACGAGGCACTTTATGGCAGACCCTATAGGTCACCTTTATATTAGAGTGATGTGCGGAGAGACTCATAGTGAAGTCTGAGTTGGTGGAACAGTATGCTAAGAAAGCCCAGCTTATTTGAAAATGACTATTGATAGCCCATAGCCTCCAGAAGAGTTATGTTGACAAGAGGCTAAAGGACTTAGCATTTGCAATGGGTGAACATGTATTTTTAAAAGGTGTCCCCTATGAAAGGAGTAATGAGGTTTGGAAACAAGGGGAAACTTAGTCCCAAGTACATTGGCCCTTTTGAGATCTTACACAGAGTTGGACAAGTGGCGTACTAGCTAGCCTTGCTACCACAGTTGACAGGTGTACACGACATTTTCCATGTGTTCATGTTGAGAAAGTACATATCATACCTGTCTCATGTGCTTGAGCAGATCCCTAGAGAAATTGCAACCTGATTTGACATTTGAAGAGAGACCTATACGTATACTAGATAGTAAGGTCCAGGAATTGAGGACTAGGACCATCTCATTGGTCAAGGTCCTCTGGCAGCACCATTTGCAAGAAGCCACATGGGAGATGGAGGATCAGATGGGGCAGACCCACCTGGAGCTATTTGGATAGAGGTACATACAAAAATTTCGAGGACGAATTTTTTTTTAAGGTGGAAGGATGTAATATTCTTAAAAAATAAAATAAAATAAAGAAATCAAATCAGATGGGGTCGTTTTGATAACGACACCCCCTCCGATTTCGTTGCCACCGAGGGGAGAAAGGCGATGATCCACCTCCATGAGGAAAGTGGATCACTTGCATAAAACCCCTTTCCTTCTCCTTTCCCCCCCTCCATCGCGATCTCTATCTCTCCCAGATCCCTATTTCCTCCCTTTTCCCTTGGCTTTCCTCTTTCCGCCGTTGTTTTTCACCTACGATTAAGGTTCTGCCACATGACGAGAGAGCCGCACCACCAGGGAAAAAGCCTTAGAAAACCCACTTCAACATACCCAGGTAGGACCCTTCTCCCATCTTCTCCTTTTCCCCCTCTATTTCGGTAAGAGTAACTCGAATCCCAGTCGGATCTGAACTCAACGGTTGGAAATTGACGGTGAAAACAAATCCAGTGGACCTGGTTGAATACACTGTCAAGGAAAGCTTAGATGATAGATCTGAGTCGTCCAATGACTTCATAGGAATGCACAAGGTGACGCACGACGCAGTGCACTGCATGCGCACAAGGGACGATGCTCACACACGGTCCCATTCAGCTAGAATGCCTAGCGCCCTGGAAACTGGGATGCACGAGGGAGCGTTCCGCGCCTCCGGGATGGACACGACGCATTCCACTGCGGGTCTTGGAGGCAGTGCATCGTGGAGACATTGGTTTATGCCGATTTAAACCAGTGTAAATGGCTCCGCCAATGCAACCCAGTGTAAAAAGGGACCCGCCCTGAAATTTTGATCTAAACCGTTGATTTTGATTTGAAATGGTTTTTTTGAGATTCTGGAGACTATAGAAGCTCGATCTTTGATATGAAAGGTCTGTTGAAATCATCTCGATGAGACAGACATGATTTTAACCTCTAAACCTTGATCTAAGTATAGTTAGTTGATCAAACCTATGAAATAGTAACCAATTACTTAGATTTGGTCGATCAGAGGATAATTAAGCCCTAGAACTTGAACAATGGGATGATTTAAAGAATAAACTAATGGATCTAATGAATGGATTAGGTGTATTCATCTTAGAATTGATCTAAACCACCAAATTTTCTAAGAACTTAGAATTAGTCAATCAAGGAGTGATCAGACGGTTAGATCGAGGCATAAATCATGAATATATTGGAATAAAGTGAGAAACATGAAATTGAATTAGTTTATGATTAAGAGTAGAAATCATAATCAAACCACAAATCAAGATGATTAAGAACGATCCAACGGTGGGATCATCTCAAATTCTCTCAACATGGAATAAATTGACCCTTTAGTGATCAGGAGATCTTAAAATAACAAATCTTAACTTGATTGATGATCAAATCAAATAGACGAGTGTTGGATATTAGAAAATTTTGATTAATAAAGATAAATGAGGTGATCTAGCCCGTTGATTTAGATCAAAAGCTAGATAAGAGAATCAGCGGACAAATAAACTTATGAATTGACACAAAAATAGAGTAAAATTTATAAAGGGGTATATAGATGAAAAGGAATAACATGAAAAAGTACTGTGGTACTGACGGGTGCATTAGAGTGCGTGGTTTGAGAGGAGTATGCGCCTAATTTGGTGATTGTTCATAACTGAGGTGGGTGACGACATTTAATATTTCACATGTTTTCTAAAATATCACCATATCATCGAATCTTGCTTGATTCAAACTGTGGTAGCATGATTTCTTTATTATGTGCCTTGTGATTTATAAGTTTTGTGATATGATTTACATGAGCTTTGATAAGACATTAAATGGATTTTATTTGATCGAGTTTTATGGTATTGCTACTTATAGATCTTGTATATAGATTTTGAATATCTCTTCTTTCTTGCATCACTGAAATTGAATGATTTCGATAGAATTGACGATGGAAGCTTAGTGGCTAGTCACTGAGAAGCTAACTCTGAGATAAGGCGTGTGCCTTGGGATTTTAAGCTACGAGTGTTCTTGGGTTTTTTTTTTAGATTCGTGATTTTCGTGTTTGTGATTTATGACGGGTGCTCTCACCCAGTGGATGTCATGCTAGGAGGGATTAGGGTTGACCACCCACCCTTTGAATTTATGAGATGATAGACACCTACCCACAGATGACATTAGTTAGGGGTTGATAATATGGGTACTCCATACTACCAGTCCAGGCCTACCAATGGGGACGAACGGCGAGTCTCATATTACGGTGTCGATGTGGAGCATCAATGGTTTAAACTCTGATGTGGTTGCCACTGCAGCATGAGTACTCATGATCTGTTGTACGAGTGTATGGGGCACTCATGGGCCCACCTATTTTGGGTTCCCTGCTTATTGACATTGTGTTCATATGAGGTTTTACCATACCATGCTTTACATTCATGAAATCCATGTTTTATTACCCATCATGTTTTGCTACCATATGGATATGATTTATGACATTCGTATTTCATGGATATTGTGACTTACACTTATATAAATATATGTCATTTGATTACTCTTTTTATGCTACATTTATTATCTCATTAAATGTTTATGTACCCACACAAGCAATAGCTTACTGAGGTATTGCTTTGTTTTGTAATGCCTCAGATATTGAGCGTGATAGCATAAAAGGCAAGGTCATGATAGGATAATGATAGCAGTAGGGACCATTTTTACCTTAGTGATAGATAGTTTGATATGAGTTCTTAGATAGACTCCATTTTTTATTTATCTTATTGACTGTACACGCTCATAATTGAGTTGATTATGACACTTATTTACTATTGATATGTTATTGAGTATAGTGGAATGTTATGATGGATAGACCCTGGGCTATCTTATTATATTTTCTATATATTTATGGTTTAAAATAAATACACCATTGGTTTTAACGATGGATTTAATATTGGTTTGGTTTAAAATTATTGCAATATATGTATATAATTTTTGTAATCATTTTGGTGATGTTTTGAAAGTGCTGTAACACCCGAGGGTTTTTAAAATGAATGTTTTTAAATTATTAGAAAATAGAACTTTTTGACTCAGGGATCTCGACCATATTTATTATTATTATTATTATTCTTGTTATTATTATTATTATTATTATTATTATATAAAATGTTATAAAAACATGGGGTGTTACAAAGGGAGATGGGAGGAGCTGATACGGGCAATGCTTGCCAGATAGAGTAGGACTCAGTGTATCGGTTGATCCGTTTGGCCTCCCATTCAAAGCGGTGCTATCTGCTAGCACGCTAACTGAGTAGAGCTTGAGAGAGAGAGAGAGAAAGATAGAGAGGGAGCTCACACTTAAGGCTCTCTCTTTTTCTTCTTTTTCTTTTTTAAATTTAATATTACTAACAAAATTGTGGGTAATTGTTATCTTTAATTATGATTGATGTGTTTGGTTCACGTATGACGTCAAGTGGGTTCATCTTTCCAAGTGGATTACTAATATTTATATTTCAATAGTTAATTTTATGTATTTTATTAGTTATGTTTAAAATATAAAATATTAAAAATTGAATTCCACTTTTCTCCTTCCCAATTCAATACATTTATATAAAATAAATTAAAAATTATGGATGTCACAGCATAAGAGGCATTTGTACCTTCAGGCATCATCGAAGTCGAATGAGAGTAGTCCTAGTCCTTTAGGTCATTCTAGTGTTGATATCTTTTTGTTTGTTTGGTTGATAGTTGCCATTGTTAATTACAGGTTGATATGGTTATTTGTTATAAAGGATAGTATTCATTTTATTTTGAACTACATGTGCTTGATTTTTATGGATAGTAGGTATAATACTACTTATGTTGTATTTTATACCTAAATTTACACTATTAATTTTGACAATACTATCTATGTTGTTTATCTCTATAGTGTATTATGTGCAATCCCGTGAGGCCTTATTGTTATGTTTATCTTTATGCTATGTTGTGTTTTCCAGCAGAGATATATATATATATATATAAAATAAAAAATAGCGTTCTTAATACTCGTATTCTAGTGCAAATTGGTATAGTGAGCATCTAGCTCTATGGGAAGTATGTGCATGCCCGTGAGGCAGCCATTCTATATGCATATAGGCTTCCTAATGCGAAGAATCATCAACACATTTTGATATGATAAGTTCTTGAGGAAATATGATGGTTCACTATAGAGTTCCATGGTCAGAACAGGGTGTAGTAGCCACACTTCAATAAAATTATTCAAATTTTGGTGGATAAGAAACTGCTTTGGGATACTAGGTATACCGCGGTTGAAGGACATGTAGCAATCTTTCTGATGGTGATGGGTCAGAAGCAGAGATTTAACTCATTAAGTGATAACTTATCTAGTGGCAGGTGGCGGATTAGTGATAGCTTCAATGAAGAAGTTTTGGATACCAACATTAAAATCTTCTTGCAATCCATGGCACCTTAAAACAAGTTTGATTCTCTTCTTATAATGGAGAACCCATGATTCCATAGATTTTTCAATGTAAGTGTCGCTTGACTGACCAGTATGTGAATTCCTTCCTAGGATTAAGTAATGAACGAGTTCTATGTAATTGCAAAATTACATTGGGGACCTTAATGGAACTCTCATTCATGTACAGATTAGTAGAAATGATTTAGCAAGATGGTAAAATGAAAAAGGGTCTTATGATATAAAATGTTCTTGTAGCATATAATTTTGACATTCAGTTCACTTATGCCCTCGCTTGATGGAAAGGTTCCACACACAATTGAACAAGAGTGCCTTGCCCAGAGAGAGAGAGAGAGAGAGAGAGAGAGAGAGAGAGAGAGAGAGAGAGAGCACATTTTACAGGTCCTAAAGGTATTTATTACAAGTTTCAAACTTGGTTATCATTGGATGCATGTGTTTTTAGGCAATATTATAAATAATTGTCATTGGATTATGCAAGAAAGTATTGTCTAGTTGGTGTTGGCAAGGCAAACAGGACTAGATTCATTACCCTTTATGGAGGTGTAAGATACTTATAAAAGAATGGAGGAATACTGCTCAGGCACTACAAAACAAGAGAGATCTTCAGCCTCTTTCATGCATAATTAAGAGATGTAATGGACCTTACATTTGGGTTCTTAAAGCACAATTCCCTATTTTCACAACAGCACCTCCTTTCACCATCAACAAGGATAATAAGAGCAACAGAAGCATATGACAAAGATGAGGACGTCAATGAAGGATTCACCCGTTCAAAAGATGAAGGAGAAGAGGTCATTCAATCTATTTCTGTATTGTGCGAGCAAGTGCTTGAGCTCCAAATAAAATAGTTGTAGACTTGTACCATGATTGGAGGTGGAATTGGTTGCTGCTAGGCAATGAACTACTGTTGACTCTTAACTTATATATGAATGCTAGTTAATTTGTTTATTTCCCATCCAATACTATAATTTCTTGCACATTACTAACAATGAATTTGATGTGGGAATGGAGGATACCCAACATCCTATGTGTTTGTGTGGTAATGAACCTAAGTGCCTACCTCACGCAAACACATCCACCAAATCTGGTAAATGGTTCTTCCAGTGTCCTCTACAATTGAAATACTACCACAACTTCACGGAGAGAGTACTATGTCCTTCGCACATAGTCTCTCACAACATTGATCCACTATCAAACCATATAAATAAGGAAAAAATAGAAGATTCTTTCCAATCCACCACTCGGAATAAGATCATTACGGTTAGGTTTCTCAGACACCATCTTCGACCTTATCCATTTTCTATTGAATGATGAATACATCCATTACGAGCATCTTTTTGTTGGTATCGTTAAACCTGAACTAAGAGGGGGTCCAGACTCCTCTGTTTATGTTAAGAGTTCAAAGTGTCTCACTAGGTTCGTTACATGCTTGATCATTTCTTACTTATGGTTGTAATTGGCATATTTGCAACCATGTTGCAGGATTTCTTATATTTGTGTCCTATTTACATTATTCTAGTTAAACCATAATGACATTATTCTAGTTGAACAATTTCTATCATAGGTTGATGTAACATAGTTAAGTGGATCAGTGTTGGGTTATTAAAACATATTATAACATGTTTATATATTATAGAGGTTATGTTAATGAGTATGATGTTAAAACAATTTTATATACGAGAGGTTTATTTATAATGACAGGTTATAAATGTGATAGGTAGTTACAGCCACTATCCAACCACAATTTATATATACGAAGGATTTATAATTGAGTGAAGGGGAGCCTTGGCGCAACGGTAAAAGTTGTCGTCATGTGACCTTGAGGTCACCAGTTCAAGGTGTGGAATCAGCCTATTGCAAAAATGCAAGACAAGGCTGCCTACTTTAAGCCATTGTGGCCCGCCCCTTCCCTGAACCTTGTATAGGCGGGAGCTTTGTGTCCCGAGACTGCCCCTTTTTTAAGGGTTTATAATAGATAAAGAGCACATGATTGTCAAAGTATACAATTGTTAACCATTGATAAGTTGTGTTCAGATCAATTAACCATTACATACATGAAGCCAGTTGACTGAATTTTGGCCCCAAGTTAGAATTCATCAATACTCAATTTTGATGAATTATCAACACCAATCAGCTCTTCAAAATGCTACATGACACTTGTCTCCAACTGATGATAATTAGAATCACTTGAACAACTTCAGCCCATATTGCATAATAATTTATTAATTCATTATATGATTAATACCATTGATAAAAATATTACTTTACTACAAAAAAAATTATAATTTATTCCAAACTGTGAATAGTGTAATGTCACAAAATGCCAAAACAATAACATGGATATCTGTATTAAGACAAAACCATGTATAGACGGACATTGCCAAGGTCCACGCGAGGACAAACCTACATCTCCATGGACATCCACTTTTGGACTGGATATCTAACATTCACGGACAACAACTTGGACAATGTTATATCCTCATTTGCAAACACCTTGTTAGAGTGAAGATATTATTCCTTAAAAAAAAAAATTCCCGTGTGTACGTGGAAGAAGAATTACATTTGCATGGTCGAATACATATGTATAGAAGTAGGGTCATTAGATCCCACTATAAAAATGAAAAAAAGAAAACAAAAAGGCAGCCCCGATGCATGAAGCTCTCATGTATACGGGGTCTAGGGAACGGGTAGACCACAAGGATCTATAGTACGCAGCCTTACCTTAAATCTTTGCAAGAGGCTGTTTCCATGCCTTGAACCCTTAACTTCAAGGTCACATGACGACAACTTCACTGTTGCACCAAGGCTCCCCACCATCATTAGATCTGACTCAAAACTTGAAGAAAAACTTTGACCCATATAAAAATTTTGAATGATGCTACCAGAAAATCCACTCAAATGAAGGAATCTTTTAAGGAAAATGCTTTTTGAATTATGAAAAATACACTACAAATTTACGACCCTTCTTTGGATAATCAGATCCATTTATTGTATTTGTCCCGCCTTGCATTGGCTAGTACCAAACTTCATAACTATTGGATGACTTGAACATGCCCTTTTTCTTTTCAAATCATGTCCGTTGAAAATTGCAATTACAAAACGTAGTAGCTTAATATTTCCAATAAGCATAATTTTTTATACACAACCTAAGCAGGCCAAACATGATTAACGATTTAGGTCACCCAAATCTAGAGCTTATCTAGGTTGCATCCTTTTCAGCGTTTTTCTCCAGCATCCAATTAGAAGAACTTATCTTTTTATACGCTGAAGCAATCTGAATAATCAAAGAACTCATTTTCTCTCAGAAGAGTATACTATTTCATCTTTGAGCTTGTGGGCAACCTGAATTATCGTAGCAGTTAGTCTTAAACAGATATGAAAACGTTATTCCAATATCTTAATGCGTTTAGATATTTTTTAATATGCATTTATATATTTAAGGTGAAGGTGAGCCTTAGCGCAATGGCAAAAGTTGTTGTCGTATGACCTTGAGGCCACGGGTTCAAGGCATAAAAACAGCCTCTTGCAAATGCAAGATAAGGCTGTGTACTTTTAGGCCCTTGTGGTCCGCCCCTTCCCCAAACCCTACATAGGCGGGAGCTTGGTGCACTGGGGCTGCCCTTATTTATATATTTAAGGTTACTACAAGATCTCATTGGCTTAAATTCTTGACTTCCCGACTGAACATTTGAGCGAGTCCTCTACAAGAAGCAAGAAAAACTATATGTACTCAACATTAGGATCACTCTTTGCCGTTAGATCCCTCAATCTGTCTACATGCAATTGTTGGTTTGAGGTATGAAAGGTTCAAAACGGAGGTAGAGCGATTGCAGGATTAGGATTATCTATTGCATGAAAATCTTGAGCATGCCCATCAAGATGGCCCTGGCAAACTGTATATTCAGATCATAGCTCCACTGAACATTTTAGCTGCCCATTTATGCTCTTGGTGGTGGCTGGATTAACGCCTTGCTGATACAAGTCTGACAAGTTCAGAAAAGCACAACAGAAGCGCATTTTATTATGATATTTTGTGGCTTCAAAAGAAAAACCCAATAGCAGGGACAACAATAAATATATTTCCTCATTTAATCACAAAAGCAGAAGGAGAAACCGTTGCAATTCAATAACTCAATGAGGCCACAGATTGATCCAACATAGTCGCATAGCGCAGCTTCTGGAAAGCAAATCTGTGGAAAGGCGATGCTCTGTTGTTCACTTGCGTGCATGTGAATCCACCGGCAGCAGCATTCTGTTCACTCGACTTTCCTTCTCACCAGTCCTTTGAAGAAATCAAAGCTACATGCAGATGGCAAAATCTCACTCATACAAGAGAATACATAAGATAATGCTGAAAACAGAAAGAACAGGCACAAGCAATATACACCATTGCTTCTAACAGCAGCCAGCAACAACTGTAACAGGTTAAGTAGATGCCAAACTCAGACATGGAAGACCTGGACAACAGTAAAAGGGCAGCCTGGTCCACGAAGCTCCCATGTATGCGACGTCTAGGGAAGGGGTAGACCACAAAGGGTCTGTAGTCTATGGCCTTATCTTGCATTTTTACAAGAGGCTGTTTCCACGTCTCTAATCCCTGACCTCTAAGTCACATGACGACAACTCTACCGTTGTGCTAAGGCTCCCCTTCAAGACCTGGACTACAGTGCCCACAGAAAATTTTTATAAGGTGGAGATGAGAGAGAATTGCATGCCAGGCTATTGTATTACGCATAACCCATATTATATTAGGTCCTAATAGACCAGTTCCAACGAGCATTATCATGCAGCTTCAGCACGATTCAAATGGATAAAAAAATTCACCTAATTGAGGAGATTTTGGATTGGGCAGAACCCATTATGTTAGATTCCAGCATACTGTTCTCACTCAACAGCGCAAATGCTGATACTCTTGCCATGGTGGATGATTTAGACATTTTCTCTCAGTTGGAGATCATTGCCTTCTGTTGTTAAAGGTTTTGAGTTATTTTTCTATTTAAAAGGCAGCCCCATTGCACGAAGCTCCCGCCTATGCTGGGTCTTGGGAAGGAGTCATTTTTCTATTTCATCTCTGTTATTAGTGATCAGCGGCACCATACTCTTTGTATTAGCTGTTTTTGATAAACTGAGGAGATTCTAGAAAGCATTGGATACAATTATGTTAAATTCCAACGTATAGTTCTCACTTGCAAACTCCAACATCGATCCTCATGCTGATGGTGGATGATTTAGAGATTTTCTGTTAGTTGGAGATCGTCGTTCTTAGCTGTTAGGGCTTCGAGTTTTTCAAGATTTCTATTTGCTCTCTTTGCTATTTGTGATCATTGCAGTCAACAGTGATAGTCTCTGTTTTTGCTCATTTTTAATGAACTTATCTTCTCCACTAAAACAGAGGGGTTCAAATTTATGTGATAAATGCAAAAATGAGTGCCTAAAAATTTTTCTTGCAAATAAACCTGCAGAAACATGGTTCCTGAAATCAACAGATGGAGCTGACTCATAAGCAGCCATCTAGTTGTACTATTAACACTTGTTAGTATCCATCAGTCTGAAATTCAGAAGCATCCACTTAGTTATCCTTGTTCGATGGTGGGTCAAAACCCAAATTTCCAAGATCTTTACTTCTTTCAAGTCCTATGCCTCAACTATTGTCATTCAGGCTAACAGAGGAAACAGAGTACTTCGCAGCAATGAGTTTTTCCTTTTTTCTAATTTGTATAAGTGAATAGTTGGCCATGGGGACAAATTTATGAGTCGGTAGAGTTATAAACATCAGTGACTGGTAAACACCTATCTACAGAAAAGAACTATGTGCAGAAAGCTGATCCATTCTTGTCTAATCAAATTAGTTAAGATGATAAGTAGTTTATCAAGAAAGAAGAGCCTTCTTTCCTTGGAAAATCCAGTAGGCTCGATGATGCTGACATGTCACCGGATTAAGTATTTCCCCCTTGGTCCATCTAATGTGCCACCTTCACAGCTGTCATGATTAATTGTTAGAGTTTCTGTTCTGCTTCTTAAGCTAAGAGGACAAAGACTGGGGGCCATCAAAGTGAGTACAGTTTCAGTTTTAAAAAATTTTAACTTCTAAACCTCTGCTTGAAGGGGAGCCTTGGTGCAACACTAAAAGTTGTCGTCATATGACCTTGAGGTCACAGGTTCAAGGTGTGGAATCAGCCTCTTGCAAAATGCAAGGTTAGGCTGCCTACTATAGGCCCTTGTGGTCCGCCCCTTCCCTGGACCCTGCATAGGCGGGAGCTTTGTGCACCAGGGCTGCCCTTTTTTTCTAAACCTCTGCTTCTAATTCTGTAAACTACTTCACATATTAAATTTTGAATTATAGCTACTGTAAATGTGCACTTGCAGATAAGGAGTTTGGCTTACCACAGATGGGAAGGGGAGTATGAAGAACAAGGTCATGATGAGAAGAAAGATGTAGATGATTAAGCAAAATGAGAAATTAAGACAATGGGATAAAGGATGAAGACCTAGATCCTTACATCCTGTTGTAATGAATTTGTGATCCTTGACAGTGGACTTGTTGTAAAACTCATATATTTAAAGCTATTAACCAAGAATTTCACTGTGACATCATTTTAGATTCTAGTTCTTCATTGTTTAAATGGTTGCACGGACATGTGATGCATTTATTTTTTCTAAAACTTGTGGTATTTTACCTTTTTCCAATATTTTTTGTATTATATTTTTCTTGTTACACAAGTCCTATTTAAAGAATCAGAACTTCCATTAACTTGCATGTCACACCTATCTGACAAGAGGCTTGAACACCTTATCCAATGCCTCCACTGGCGAAAACATTATTAATGCCTAATAGCAATACCATATCAACTTAAAATATGTTATATAGAATGCTTCTCAAGTTTATCTAACACTCGACTTTTTGTTTTGCCTATTTTTAGTAGTTTTAGATATTTAAGCCCGGGGAACGATCCTAGCATGTTCTGCCCAGAACATAGTCATATCCTAGAGTGGAATGGATTTGATCCCCTTTAATCCACATCTTCAAACTGAGATTTTCATCCATGCTCTATGGTCTTCTCTTAGCAAGAAGACACACATTCATGTCTAAGGCACCTTAGTGTCACATACTGCTTTCTTGATTGGTACAAGAAAAAATGTTTTGCTACACTCATCCAATCAAAACAACATTCAGCCAATAATCTGACATAAGATAAATGAGATATGGAAACAGACAATACCTATTACCATCAGGATGAAGCTCATAATATTGGTTATCCTCGCCAATCGCTAATAAGTATCCCGAGGATGTCAAACCCTGCACTACGTAAGCAAATTTAAATGGATTACCACAAAATCAGGTTCTTATAATCACTTGTTTGGAGCTAAAAGCCGAAGACATCCATCTATTCCTGGTTCACCTGTATAGTAACAACAATGTCTTCTATAGACTGTCCTTCATTTCTTTCTTGTAAGATAACCTTCTGCCCACTGCAACATGAAATTATAATGCTATCAATGTTTTACTTAATATTTTGTTGAGATTATAATTTTGCAAGTTGACATAAGAAAGAAATGATATACATGCGTTGAAAGAATGAAAAGATTCTAAGAAACAAGAAGAATTATTCTAAAGATAAAACATAACTAAAGTTTGATATTTGCATACTGTGCACAAGCACTGAGAGTATATAAGGTATTAAGCCAAATTGATTCCTCTTATCAAAATTCACAAACATATTTTAGTTATGTATGTAAAACCTGATGACCCAATCAAATTGATTTAGTCCAACATTTGACATGATTGGAGTACTAAGTAAGCCCATTTCTGACATTGTCAAGACCCCAGCAGATGAGCTCCGTAATTGCACATTTTCAGAGCACTGGAATATGTAAACACAATTGATGCATTGAGATAGTTTTTCTCATTATAAACCATGATATAACCCATTACACAAAATTAATACGAACAGCATATGTTAGAAACATGCAACTGAATGCAGAAAAACAAAAGTATCGAACAGGGAGAACTACTTTATACCTGTGTAACCATGTCCTGTAGTATAGCTCCTCAAGCGCTTGAAATCCTAAATGACACAGAAGCAAATAACTTCACTGAGCCTATCCATCATTTCTGAAGATGAATTGCTTCTCAAAGCACTTTAGATAAAATAACCAGTTCCATCAAGCAAAGGCAAGCTTCAACTAGCACTAAAAATTTGGCTTCCTTGTATTCAAAATTGTAGTTAATGGAATTGTTGATTGTTCTGGTATATCAGCTTTAAATAACTTTGAGACAATTTGACAAAAAATGTAAAAAGCCTGAAGTGTCTAGAAATGTAAACATGTGAAGAAACATCAGACGACGATGATCAAAGACAAGACTCTGATAAAGGTCTATTCAATTCTTATGTGTGTGGGGTTTGAGATACAGTAAGAGGTAAATAAAATATAAAAACAGCTAGATGGACTCTGGAGGCTGGGAAATAGATCCATTACTCATGGAGCCTGTGGCTAACAGTGCCTAAAATCTCCGTTGTCAAAAAATGACCTACACAATCGGGATGGATGAGTCTTTACTGGGATACAAGGCATCCATCAGCATTGTACATAGCCATGTTTAACATGATTGTCACAAGCCATTTAAGTGATTTAGGCTTCATAAAGGAAAAAATAAACAATGTAAAGGTTTATACTCCTTGTATCACAGCTCAATTACTTGTCAGTAAACATTCTTACTAGAAGTGTTTTTGAGGCCAGAGATAATAAGTCGGGCAATGCATGACATTTTTGTTCCAACTTGCGAGGGAGTAAGGGGAGAATTGCAGTTGTTGGTTTCTCAAGCATTATTGAAACTTACTTCTTATTTTTTATCCTAATAATAAAATATTAGAAGGATCAGACCCTATTCTCTCTCCCACTCTCTTCTTCTTTCTCTTCCCTCCTCCAGTTCTTCTATATTTACCAATTGGAGGCTTGAGAATCATAACTCCCTTCTCCATCATCAATAATCTCTTGGTCCTCCCATTAGACATTTGTTGCATTAGCTAGAGACTCTAAACCATCTTTACCTGAGAGCACTTTCAATCACCTAGAAGAATGTAAATTGTGGGCTAAGGGTAGCACTAATTAAATACTGAGACAGTTCAAAGGAGCCACCCAGATTAATCTCTTACTATTCCATTAACTATCTCATAAACATGTATCATTTGAGATATGAACCCAACAGTTATGTTTACTAGATACTAATATCTAACAAGATTAATGACTTAAAACTACCTATGCAGAATAAGAGATGCTTATGTATCTTATTGGAAAATATGTGGCAATTTCAATATGAGTACATACAGAATAGACTATGTGAATGAATAGAAAAACAAAAAAGAAAAGAAAACCATACAAACAAATCTCGTGTTTTTGTTTTGCAATGATGAATTATCTAATGAAATGAAAATTTGTTCCCTCTTGTTAAAAGTATATATTCCTTGTGAAACAGAAAAGCATCAAACAAAAGGGCATTTGCACATTCAAACTGGCTAAAATCTGGCACAAGGTGGGCCATCTAAGGCACGTGATTATTTTGGTAGAGATAACTAGGTCCTCAAATTGTATTGGCCAAATCTCAAGTCCAATTTTGACAAAATCATACTAGGAAAGAACAAGAACGCCTAAACTAACAAGAAAATCACCAAGCAGTAATAAGCAACCACGAGTTTATACAGTTAAAGAAGTTGACAGGAATGGATAAAGGATCTATGGACTCGCCTTGTTTCATAAATATCTCAAAAAGATGTTCAAATTTTTTGAAAAATGCTGCGAGAATATCTTCCCTTCTTAGGGGCTCTGCAGGTGTAAGCTGTCTTAGCACTGCATTCAAGCATATTGATGGTTTCTCATTATCCACATTCAAGCCAATTCCTGCAAGAACAACATGCACTTCAATAAGTCAACCATGAAGCTTATTTCAATTAACTAGTCTGTTAAATTTTGAAATGCATATAAGCTGTTAAACAATTTAAAAGTCCAGTTGATAAACAACCCGCATATAAGATGAGCGTAGCCAAAATGAGGATATTGAGATAGATAAGTGGCAAGACAAGAAGTGATATAATTAGAAATGAAAACATCAGAGGAAACCTACGAGTAGCATCAATAGGTAACAAGATCAGGGTGGGTAGACTTAGATGATTTGGACATGTCCAACAGAGACTGCAAATGGCACCGGTTAGAAGTGAGTCAATCCAAGTCGAAGGCTCTAAAAGGGCAATGGGAAAGCCCAAAAGGACATGGATAAAAGCGGCAAGAAAAGATTTAAAGACTTTTGGACTAAATGAGGCCATGACCCTTGATAGAGGGGAATGGAGGAACAAGATTCATGTAGCCAAACCCTAAGTGTTTTAGTGATGATGATGATGATGAGTTGATAAACAAAGAAGTTACAGGAAATGTTTTAGTGAACAAATTGAATTGGTATCACAAGGAAATCCTTTAGTTTCCATCCCAATTAACTCTGCAGCCAAAGTTGGTTGAGAAAGAATAACATATGATCACCAGGGGAAAAGACCTTTTTACCAGCGCTGACATTGAACTTCTTTGATTTATAGGTTGAGGTGCATAAGATGCCTCCAACTTTAAGCCCATTTAAATAAAGATCATTTGGCCACTTTATTTTAACATCAAGATGTGGCAAGCCCTGAAATTAGACCATGCTTCTGTATTAAAAGTTTAAAATACAGAACATATAACAGAAAAGACAAATGTTAAAGCACAATATTCAAGCACAACACAAATGCAAACAAAGAGAAATCCTAACTAAACCAGAAGTCAATTCCATATTGCAGAATGATCTGTAGAACTCAAAAGTGCAGTACAGAACTAACTTCTCTTGAATGCAGAAGTGAACTCAAATGTAACAAGCTCAACAAAAATGCTTACATTTTCTTCACACGCCATCTTTATTGCCTCTGTTACTGCAAGTGACACAACATACTGTAAAAGCGGCACAACTCGCCCATCTTCCATCTGTAATGTAAATGAAAACAGAAGACAACCCACTGGAGACTCCCATGCATTCTTCGATCGACCTAAACAAAATCCGCAAATCAAAACACTGACAAACAAGTAAAAATGCAAGGTTCAGTTGTGCATGGGGATAACTATCCATGAATTAAGCTAATAGTGATTTTCTACCCCTGACAATTGCAGCCTTAAAACATAGATAAAATTATTCAAGAACACAAGACACAAGGTTTACGAGCTCTTTCAACTTGGACTGATTTCTTTTCTTTTTTTTCTTTTTCTAATCTCTGCTTTAGCCACCAAATAGCAAGAGCTAATATCCATGAATAAATTTATCTAGTGTTTATTATCCCCCTGCCGAACAGCTCACAAAACAAAATCTTGTATTCCAAATTCCGAACCTCTTCCTTTGAATTGAATATCCGCAACGCAAACTGCACCAAGTGGAAGCTCACAGAAATTCCTGCCAAGAGAGAAAAATGCAAAAATTAAAAATTTGAAGTCAATTTCAAGGATACAAAGGCACGAAAACCAGAGAAAAAAAAAAAAAAACTGAAATCCAAAATTTGAAGTTAAAATGGGGAAACAATCCTAAACACATTACAAAACCACCAAGAATAAATTTCTGAAGTAGAAGTCTGATAAAAATAAATACTGACTGAGAAACGAGATCATGAGTGGAACTCAATCGGGGGGACCAAATGAGGAATCGACCAAAACGATCCGTGGAAAGGGAATTCATGTACAAATCGCTCCGGAAAGTCTGAATCTTCATCGACCCATTTTGCAGCAAAATTTCAAGTTGGCCATCGAGGAGTTTCAGAGTGTTGTTGTTCTTGAGAGAAATTGCAAGATCGTTTTCAACAGATGATTTTCCGCTTAGAACGAGAAGAGACGGATAATTTTCCATAGGCGAGGAAGAGAATCTGGGGTTTTGAAGCATTTTGGTGGGTGGAGAGAGAGAAAGTGGAAGGTGGAAACGTGCAATGGAGAGTCGGAGGAAGAGAGAAGAAGGCAGCGAGAGCATGTACTTTGTTTCTAACGCCAACCAGTTCGAGCGGCCAACGGCTATTCAACTCCAATAAAATATGATCAACTACTTCTGAATAATCTCAACCGTTTATTTGCTCAAGAAGAATGCTGTGGGCCCCGTCCTGTGAAGTGTGGGTTTCTCTTCTACAGCTTACTAGCGACATACTCTTCTGCTTCCCAAGTACCAAAATTTTGAAGGAAAGACGGAAGGAAACCGGCAATGGAGGATTTGCTGAGTGCCCTCTTTGCCAAAGGCTTAACAGTTTCTTATTTTCCTGACAAAGGCCGCTGTCTCATTGCTTCCAGAGACTTTTACCCAGGTTCGTCTCATAATTTCTATTGTGTAAAGCTGGTGACAACCATTCTACAGATTGGTCCATTGATTGTACATTAAGTGCTTATGTTGCAGGAGAAGTGATCATCAGTCAGGAACCTTACGTCTCTGTAACCAATAACAATCCTGTTGAGTTGAGGTGCGATGGATGTTTTGCATCCGGAAGTCTGAAGAAATGCTCAGCATGTAGGATGTCATGGTATTGTGGGAGCATATGCCAGGCAATCTTTTTCTTATACCATGTGTTTGTTGTTATGCTGATGTGGGTTGTCCTTTAATTTACAGTCCATTAACTTAATGTGATCATAGTTTTGGCTGGTGGGTAAGAGTTTGTATCCAAGAGTTATAACTTCTTACTGCTTGTCCCTGACTCGATTGAGCTTTTAATCTATCAAGCAGGTGGGCCTTTCTTTTTCTATATATCTTTGTTTTAGCTCTTGGATTTGCTATATGAATATGATTGTTCCATTGGAAATTCGTGCTCTCTCAGAACCTCACAACGCATTTGAAAATCATTGTGTATTGAATTGACATTGTGCTCAAATTTGTTCTTTTCTATTTATTTTATTTTCTAGGAATACCATCTGGTTGTGTAGATCAACCATTAAGATGCACATAAACAAGCACACTGATGAATAGAATAGTAAATTTAGTGAAATAGGTTACAAAATGTAGGACATTTCTCTGGATATTTATCTTTAGTTGAGGCTGGAAAATGATTTTAAAGGAAAACAACTTTTTCTAAGAAGAATTGAGTTGTCTGGAACATGGAGGAAAAGATAAGCGTTCTTGTTGGTAAAGGACAAATCCCCAAGTACAAATTCCAAGCTCTTAAATTTAACTATGTGAGCTTCCATTTTTTTATTAATGAATCTTTGCATTCCAAAAAACAAAAAAAACACAGGTTCTGTGAGTTTCCAAGTGGGTGGATTATTTTGCATTTTCAGTTTCTGCTTGGAAGAAATGATGGTGGGTAGCAAACACTTGGCATTCTACGATCATAACTCCAGAGGTGATTGTTAGTACTGGCACATTTAAGCAGTCTAATGCAATTCTTTTTCCGAGCTTTGCCTTGACATGGTGGTTCACTTTTTGCATTATATGGGGCCTTCAGCTCATGATCTTTTTCTTTGAACCTGATATTAGTGTGCCCATGGAAAAGAAATCAATAACTAAAATTCAGAAATAATATCTCTTAGTTGAAATAAGGCTGATCAATAGGTTTGATCTTCATAAACTCCGAGTTCAAATCTCTGTTAAAATGGATGGTAGCGTGGCCAGTAAACTTAAGCAGTTTTATCTGAATTGTTTGAAGAAAATATTAATGAACCATTGGTGGCACAGAACTCAGTTGTACAACCCCTAACTTGTTGTTTTACTGCATGTGTTTCGAACAAATAAGTTTCTAAAGTAGCATTACACTGTACTTATTGCAGTAATCTATAGTAATCAAGTGGGAAGTGTAGTGGGCATCTTTCCAATCTTCTATCTTTAACCTCCAAATGTCTATTCAATGTGTTTCTCTCCGTCAACCTCTTTCTTTTCTTATGAATCTTCAGGATTCTCATCCATTGCATCTCTCTTCTTACCTTCGAATTTTTCCGTGTTCCACTTCTGGTTTCTTTACTTTGGATAGTTACATCACTAGCCAAGGGACAAAGTCTACATTTCTGATGTTTTGCTCTTTGTTGGTGATTTTCAAGCTTACCATTGCTGGTATGGGAAAGGTTATAAGAAAGGGAACTTGGACCCATCAGGTTTTAGTTTTTCTATTGTTGATTTTGGAGGCTCCATCTTTTCTGGTGTTGTATTGCTATTAAGTAACAAAATACTATCTGGGAAGCTGAACAAATAGGTGATTCTGTGTCTTTGCCAAAGCATTGTTGTGATTGAAGGCAATCTAGTTTTGTTAGAAATGATATCATTGCCTCTGTGGATTGGCATCTGAATCATTCTCTTGTGGGTATATTGTTTGATCTAGCATTCGTTAGAACATCTGACATATGCTTTTCTTACTCTGGCTAATGCATATACATTCCAATCAGGAAGGAGATATATAAATCTCAAGTACATGTCGTGTGTGTTTTCATGTAAAGTCAAAATCTGTATGCTTGACTAAAAGTATAAGCAGGATCAAGGTGTTTGGTAATTTGAAACATTCTTCCTTCAAAATCTCATACATCAGACTTATCCTAATCCTCCCAACTGTCCAGCTTTTGTTGAGATTGTTTCCTGAACTTGCTACATTTATTGTACACCATAAGAATAAATGTTAAGTTTATCAAATTTAGAAGGTTTTGGCAGTATGACCTATCTAAGAGGGGGCCCAGCAGATGGACTGTTTGGACCATCAAACAGCTGGGACCCATCTTCATTTTATCAAGCACATGCACAGGCACTATGCAAAAGCTGCTAAAAGGCTCATGTTTATAAGATATTGTTAAAATCTGAATATAGCTATACAGACATATGCTTAAGGAACAAGTTTTGATCATCATCTATTATGTTACTTGTTTTATATTTTCACAGAGATCAGAGTGGAAATTACATCAACTCGAGTGCCAGTCTCTAGTAAAACTTGGTGATGACAGACGGAAAATGCTTACTTCTTCTGTGCGTCTGATGGTCAGGTTGTTGCTGAAAAGAAACTTGCAAAGTGAGCAGGTGATTAATTTGCATTTACTTTGGGTGCTTACATTGATGTTCTAAATTTTTGAGATAGATTCATAAAGAATAATTCACTCCATTCACCAAATGTTCTTCCAAGCAATTGGCGTTCCATCCATTGAGCTCCCTGTTGTCCCCAAATCATGAACCTGTGACAACAGCCATGGGGCTCAATCAGTATGTTTACGAACTGCAGATCTTCAGCTGCTATGTGGAAATAGGACATCATGCTAACAGAATTCAATCTTTAAAACTTGTCACTCCATTGCCCAAGGTAAAAGTGGGTCAGTTTGGGCAAGTAAATGACCTGACAAATTTTACGCATTTTACAGCAAACTTAAATTGGTTACTTTGTTGGAATTTGTGACGACAGACATGGGATCAATCAGAATGTCTACAAACGGCAGATTTCAGCTGCTATGTGCAAAAGGAGACATCACGCTAACGCAGTATTCAATCTTTAAAAACTCTAATGTGGTTTATAACTTGCCCAAGGCAAGTGTTTGACTTGGGAGTAAATGACCTGGTAAATTTTTGAGGATTTTATACTGAACTTATATTAATATATTTGTTGGAATTTGGTATACATATATGAAAAATGTACATGCATATCTGCGTGGCAGTTGTTGACTCATTTTGTCACGCATAAAGTGTGAAAATGGAAACCATTCATGTTCACTATTGGAAAATTTCTAAACACACAGTGAAGAATAAAAGAAAAGAAAAAGGAATGAAACTGAAACACTTCTATTGTAGTAAAATGGAAAGGATATGGGAGCATGAAGTACAGGTAGGGTATGCTTGCATATTAACTAAATCTGTATTAGTTGCTTGAAAATCAGAATAATATAAAGTTACATCTCCAAAGACCTAAAAGCAGTACATACATCTAACTGAACTCTATTACCCTTATGGAGTGGTTTATACAAACAAGTACTAAAGAAAAAGATGGAGAAAAACAAGAAGGAAAAGAAAAAAGAGAAATAACCCTCTAAAGTATACTCAAACTTGAAAGTATCAGTAATAAAGCACGTACCATATGGATAGTTTTGAACAATATATGATTTCTTGTAAGATAAAAATATATTTGGCACAGTGATACATCAAACTGAAAACATAAGGAAAAAGGAGTTTAAGAAACCAAAATTTAGCACCTAGCATATGTACTTGGATGAAGTAAGATATCAAGAAACAACCTAAAGGTAGAACATGCATACAATCATAATAAAACAATTAATTTCATTGATGCTAAACAAGTGCCGAGCAAAGAAATTGAAAAGAAAGGTAAATTTAGATACAGAGAATGCCTCTGTAGACTATCCTCAAAGTTGACGTTTTAAGGATAAAAAGCATGTACTTTGAATTATAAATTTAAACATGACCAGAGCAGCAGGGAGTAACTTCTATTGCTTAGTTCTTGCCACAGTAAGGTTTCAAAGAACATGTAAATATAAAGAGAGAAAGTTACGCCTTTTTGTTCTGCAATTTACTACCAAGACTCACTGTTGTGTCTTTTTCTTAAGATTACTGGACAAGTGAGTAGTAGAAAGTTTCTGTAAAATTCTCTATTTTTTTTTCTAGTTCCATTTACAGCACTAGTTTTCTTTATCGTTTCTAATTTATTTTCTTTGCTGTCAGGTCATCCCAGCAACTGCCACTGATAAATACGAGTTGGTTGAAGCATTGATGGCTCGTATCCTTATTGTTGCCTTTCTACCATTGTCAACATTGTCCAGCAATTGTTTGACTTGACAATTGTTTACACATAGATATGGATGATATGGATGAGAATAAGCTGGTGTTGTATGCACAGATGGCTAACCTTGTCAATTTGATCCTTCCAGATCTGGAGATCCTCTTAAAAGAGGTTGCAGAGAACTTTTCAAAGGTATTATTATATGAAGCTGCTTCTGTGTTTCTTCTATAAATTAGACCATTATGACATGTGGGTTATGTAATGCTGAACACCATGATGTATCACACATGAAAGAAAAGCAGAAAAAACTGATCAAAGAGCGACAGAAAAATAAAGGACTGCATGATCGGACAAAATAAAGCCTAAAAGTAGGATGCTTAGTGAAACTGGAAAGGACATGATAAAAAAGGGCAGCCCAGTGCACGAAGCTCCCATGTATGTGGGGTCTGAGGAAGGGGGTACCTATCAAGTGCAAATATTGTCTCTCCAATCTCAACCCTTGAGGAGATCAAGTGATTTTGATCTGAAAGAAATCATATTTTCCCTAGTTGTTTGGAACCAAAAGGATCAATGTTGGGAATATCCTTTTATTTGAAACTAAGTCACTAACTTTTCTGATTTGCATCACAAAATCCTTTAGTGACCCCTTAAATGATTAAAAGATTCTTCAAAGAATAAAGAATATAAAGAACACTTAAAATCAAGATCTTTTCTTTCTTACTAGACCAGACCATGTTGCTCGTGCAACCTGATGATGTGAGCATGGCCCTGATAACATCTTATGCCATCATACAAGTCAAAAGCTGCAAAGAAAAATTGGTATTAGATCTGACTGAGCTTCATAACCATATCAGCAAGGGAATGCATGGATATTTGGGAGGAAGAAGGATCCACCTTCCAGATCCACGTGTACTTGATTAAATACATGCCTCTTAGTATTTGCGATTGACTAAGTATCTTTGTATCTAGTAGAGCCTGTGTTAACACTTCCAGTTCCATCATCAGTTGAATTGTAATGTTTTCCAGGTGAAAACAGTCTCTCGTAGTGTTTTAGGAAGTGGGGCAGTGGATATTCTAACATGTTTCTACAGTAGCCAATGTCTTCAGTCTGATCTGATCAAATTTCTCATGTTTACTCAACACAAATTGAACTGTCTGGGCTTACATTTTTGTAGTAAGCAAGCCTTCTTAGAGAATCTGTCTTGAAATTCAACTTAAGAGTTGGGAAGTCTCTAATTAATGAAGTCTCTAATTAATGCATGCTTAATTATGTGGTGAGACAGTGAAAATTTTATTTCACTAAGTATTATCTTTTAATAAAAAGGGCAGCCCTGGTGCACCAAGCTCCCGCCTATGCGGGGTCTGGGGAAGGGGCGGGCCACAATGGCCTAAAGTAGGCAGCCTTACCTTGCATTTTTGCAAGAGGCTGATTCCACGCCTTGAACCCGTGACCTCAAGGTCACATGACGACAACTTTTACCATTGCGCCAAGGCTCCCCTTCAAGTATTATCTTTTCATATAATAGGCAAAATACTCCTGCTTAATTTCTTTTACCTGATCTAAAGCTCAGTAATAATAGAATGTTACATAGAAAATCACACAGACTAAAATACTCAACTGTCTCCTTGCTACTCACATTTCTTTCCTGTTGGTTTTCCCACTCTTAAATTTACCTTTCTTTTGTAGTTAAAACTAATTTATTAAGGGGCTCACTTTTAGGCCAGCCAGGTACGGCCAGTCTGGATTAAAGTAGGACTTTTTTGTGCTCAATGATTGGTGTAGCTCTAATGCATTGAATTTTCATTGCTAACTCTTCCAGAATTTATCTAGTGGAAGACCGGTTTAATATTATGTTAATGGTCCTGCATGTTTTTATGCAGCTTGCCAGCAATGCCCATGCGGGTATGGTAACAAACTAATTCTTTTTTGGTCCTGTTTTCCTTATGCAGCTCGCCTGCAATGCTCATACAATCTGTGACAGTGAACTAAGGCCTTTGGGGACAGGACTGTATCCTGTAATTTCAATTATTAACCACAGGTAGTCCACTTATATCAGAGAAAACCTAAAATTCCTAATTTTCCATCTGAATGTTCTGCTGCTGTCAGGACAAAATTTCTTGCTCAACTGAAGTTTTAGATAGCCAATGTATTTTCTGTTGTGATTAATTTATTCTATTAGAATATACTAGCAACATGTGTGTGTGTGTGTGTGTGTGTGCGCGCTGAACGTCATTCTTACCAAGGTTGTATGTCTTTTTTCAGTCTAATCAAGTCCAAACAATTGGGACCCCTTAGAGGTTCCAACCAAGGAGCGTGGAGATCCCAAAAAAATGCATAGTTTCTTCTCCAAAAATAACCTCTCCAATTGAGGAACGCATTAGATATTTACCTAACCCAGTAGGCCCTTGAGTGGATCCCACATTAGCCCTAAGACATTGATCTCTAACTAGACAAGTAAATGCTTGAGCTTGAGAAGCTTCTAGCCCAGTTGGTCCGTAAAACTCACTAGGATAAGTGATATTATTGAACCAAATAAAACAACAAGCCATGTTAGGTCTTGTGGTCGATGCATTGGGAGTACCTATTGATGGAAGTGGGTCTCTAAGCCATCACAAATGCAGATGTGTTGAAGTGAAAGCCCAAGGGATTTATTGAATGTAAATCTATGCACGAACCTATGCAAACTGAGTTAAAAGCTGTGGATAGCTTGGAACCTGTGGGCCATGGTCAACAAGAACTTATAATGGGGACCCGCAAACTGGAAAAATAGTGAGTAAGGGCCTCAGCTAAGATAGATGTGCCACTTCTCTTTTTTGGCAAGTTCAATATCTATCCTTACCTTTCATGGTCAGTATAAGATCAATCTTGCTTATTTGTTTGTCTATCATTAAAAGGGAAGGTCCAATCCAGGATCAGATAGATAGGGCGTTCTTTTTTCTCAAATGAAAGAGCTGCAAAAGCCACCTAATCGATAAGAAAGGAATAGGAGAGCAACTGAGTCACTAAGGGTGGAACAAGTGGCCTATAGATGAGTAATGGGGAGCTCGATGGAAGAGTAAGTTAACTACCATAATTGTCTGTATCAAGAGCTAAGAGCTCTACACTTGACTCTTATAATAAAGTTGTGTCATTACGATCTCGTAGTGTTGGTGAATCTTCCTTTCCTCCTTGTCTTTGATTAGATCAAGTTAGTTTATCATCCTTCCAGTGAGAACATCAGAATGCCTTCCGGGGGTTGGTCAGAGATAGAGAGATCAGAGTGCTTTTTTTGTTTGAGTCAAATTCATAACTGTTCAAATTGTGTAATCCCTAATTACTAACATTGGTAACTGGCCAAAGCAATTTGATTATAGTTCAGTTTGTGATGATCATAAGCAGAAAGTTCATATTCTTCAGTCATTGATAGGCAGTTTGTTGTACAATACTCAACGTAGTTACCACAAAAAATGGTAATTAAAGGAGTAAGTAACTATCTTTCTTTCTTGTAATATTATCTATATATTGAGGTTATTGAAGGGTTTTGATTGGATCTTGGAGAGAAACAAGAAAAGGATAAGTTTCCCTAGAAATAGGAGGGAGTGTCATAGATGGCTTTGGTAACTACTTCTATTGTTTTATTCATGAAGCGATTTACATAACTGAAAATTTATATTAGATCTACAAGAAATTAAATTCCATTAAAAAAAACTTAGGTTGAAAAAAACGTTTGGTAACAAAATGTGATTCAATTCCCCTCTCTTGAAAGTAGGAGGAGATATTCTCTTAATATAGAGTATAGACTAGAGGTATTGCCTCTTTTTGTTGCACTCTAATCACCTGTTAAAAGCTGTTAAAACTAGGCTATCAACTGCCTGTCACACAAGTATCTTGTAAAGTCAGCTATCAGCAGAGGACTGCTGTTGTTGTGTCCCAATTATTCTTTTGATTGTAATTATGATTATAAATATTGGTATGTATGATGGATGCCATCATTATTCCTGCTTATCGTAGTGGTGATTTTCTATTAAAAAAAAAATAAGAGGGATACTACACATCCACCTATGTTTTTAACCAAATCAAAGTCCCACCTAACTTCTAAGCCATTTCAAAATGACACCCCCCTTTTTGGGTTTTGTTTCAAATACAGAACCCGCTGCTAGATCGGAGTTAAAATTTCAGTTGGCAGGTAACTTTTACTTCTATAAGACAACACTACCCCTATTGTTTACTACCATTATCCTTGCCTCCAATTGTGGGACCACAGAACCCTATTCCTGCAGCCATCTCATGACCATCTTCAACATTCCTAGTATACAGCAACACTGGATGTTGGGGGGGCCTGAAAAACTGATTATTTTCATAATGTCCTGGTGATGCCATAGTAAACCATCTTCCCACAAATCTGTGATTGCACCAAAATGGGCCCTTTTGCACCAAAAAGGCAATATAAGCCCTCCAAAATGGCCAGTTCACCTCCAAATCATCCATCAAACACGACAATTTTTCAACACAATTTGTTTTCCTTGCTAGAACTATCGTCAGCTACCCACAAGTCCAAGGTCCCACATCCATCCCGGTAAACATTGCACCCAATAAACGACAAAATCAAAAGAAAGAAGGAAACATAAATATCTGCATACCCAATTCATCTGAATTAGACTTTCATCCCTGCTTATGAATGGAAGAATTTTATTCCACTGGCAAGAGTTAGTGCCTACTGAGTGAGTTGTTCATTTGCCAGAGAGAGACACCATGTTTTACCCCATTTAAGGATTCTATATGGTTACAGAAGACAGGTCTGGTTTTTTGGATTTGTGAAACGTCGAGCAAGGGCTTTTCAAAGATGTTGAACCCTCTGTCCCTCTCCCCTTTAATCCCAAAACCCAAAAGAAAACACATTCTTCTGCTGGTCTTCAGCTGTCTTTCAATTTCCACAAACTATGTGAAAGATACCCATCTACACACTTTTTGTAGATGATCTTATCGGAGAGCTCATATGCTTCTGTGTTGACAATTCAAGGGTCTCAGTACGAGGCATTTGAGGTCTCGAATTGGAAAGAAGTCTTTATATTACTCAATATTTGGACAGCAAGAAATTCTTGATTCTTGTGTATGAGGATATGCATGACATTCTATATGGGAAAGACCATAAAGAATGTATCTGTTGCCACCATTGACCACCAAACCCGAGATTCATATCTATATTCTTATCTTATCAAGGGAGTTATCATCCTTTACAGCAAAAACTCTACTGGTAAAATTTTTGTCAGAAACTTTAGGTGGCCTTTTCAAAGAAAGCCCTAAATGGTGGATGCTATTTTGAAATTTGAGAAAATAGGTGAGTTTTTGGAATTAAATGGAAAGGTGAATATATGAAATTTGCCCCAAAATACAGTTTTCAATTTTTGTTAACTTTCCACTTGGTGTTGTTATTATGCTTGAATGATGTGGAGTTACAGTTGCTGGCCAAATTCAGTGCTGGTATTTGAAGGGAAGTTAGCTGTCGTACGTGCTGTGGAACCCATACCTAAAGGTGGTGAGGTGAGACTATCGGATACGTTTAGTTAACTATAATTCCAAACTGATGCAAGTAAATGTTCCAGACTTTTTGCTTGGTGCTTACTGTTTGCACAGTTGCAATTTGAAAGGTCTCAATAAGTTACATAGAAACTGCTGCAAGCACTACAACGCGGCAGAAAACACTCAAAGAACAATACCATTTCATCTGCACTTGTCCCCGCTGCACAAAAGTGGTACTGTTTGCACTAGCCCTTGGAACGTTTCCGATTTGTCCTTCAGGCTGTTAGCTCTTATTGCATAAACAGTCCACCTTCCAGGTTATAATGGCCATAGTATAACTTACTCCTGTTACATTGAAGGGTTCATATGAGGATCTAAAGGAAAGTTCTATTCTGGAAGGCCATAGATGTAAAGACGAGAAATGTGATTGCTTCTTGCTACATGATTCTGGTATGTAAATGGTGGTGTCACGTTGATGATTTTAGCCCCGACATATGCATTTCTTTGTATATTACCAGTCATTTATTTATGCCAGTGATGCTTTGCAGATAAAAAACAATTTATATGTCAACAGTGTGGGCTCATTAGGAATCAGAAGGAGATAAAACAGATGGCTAATGCGGTTGATGAAGTGTTAGACAAGGCTACAGTTTCTCTATCCTCTGGAAGTATCCTTGTAAATACATTTTTTAGGATATGATAAATATTCTATTTCAGTTTGAACATTAGTACAATTGTGTTCATTGTGCCCTTTCTTAATCCATTTGAAAGTGTAAAATTTGTCTTTCTTTCTTTGAGAGTTGCAATATACTAATCAGCAGACAGAACTATTTGATCAAAACAAGAAGCATCAGAAGGTCCAAGAATCTCAAAAAACAAAAACAAAGGAGCAACCAAGAGGAAAGAGAGAGAGAGAGCCAAATGGCTCAGAACACCATAATGTTCGTCCTTTTGGGGTTAATGCTCTCAATGGTGAATCAATCATTCGCTATAATTTGAGTGATGTGAGGACAAACATATACTACCAAGGAACCATTTTGCCACATAGAAAATTGAATTTGACCTTTTATCAGAAATTAGAAACTTCCTTCTAGGTGAGTCTTTAAGCAACAATAATATGATAAAGAAAACAAAATTAATTTCCATCTCCTTATGGAATTGCAAATATGCCATGGAAGACTGGAAATTCTATGAAGATTTTTTGTTGTCCAGACTATAGAGGTGATCCATGTTCACTAAGATTTTCTTCTCATGACCGTTGATTTATGCTTCAGTTACTAGAGATTTGTGAACTGGGGCTGCCCTTTTTTTTACTAGATGTTCAGCAGCTAAATCTGCTAACTTCTAAGGCAGATTTGGCTTACAACTGAATTCTCTGGAACAACCCTGTTGCTGCCATCAGAATATAGAAAGGCACGATACAAGGAGTTTCCAGATTTCGAGAATTTTATGACTTCGAATGAAGTTCAGGCGTAGCCTCTCAAGTTGCAATTAGGTCAATGAGAAAAATCTTTTCCAAACAATCAACAAGGTATATTTGAAAGATTCTAAAACAGTTCCACTAACGATACATATAACTTTGAGAAAGATAGCAAGAAGATTCTTTTACTACTGTCTTCCAAACTAGTAGCAGTTAATTTTATTAGTGGAATTTGAGTTCATACTTTATCCTGGATTAAGATGTTGATTCTTTAACAGACATCAGACTATTCTGAAGCTAGTATGCTCTATAAGGCTGTCGAGCAACTCCAGCTGAAGCTGTGCCATTCACTTTCGATTAATTTGCTGCGGACTCGAGAAACTCTTATCAAGGTGCCAATCAGTAGTCAATTACTAAATGTTGTTTCTTATTAACCTTTTACAAGCTTATTTCTTCCTTGAATATGGTAATTTAAGCCAAGCAATATGATATGATATGCATACGGGGACATGACCGCAGAAATGGAATTATTATTTTTAATCTCCAGAATCCTGGTGATGTAGACAGTTAGGTGTTACCATGACATGAGATTTAATACAGACATGTTTGATAAAGTATCATAAACTTGATCACTTAACTTGGGAGATGAAATTAATAGTTAACTTGGAATAGCATCTAGAGGCTCTTGTAGTAAGTCATTAGTGCAAATATCTGATACTAACAATAAAAAAGCACGGTAGTTAACTCAGAGAGTAGCATGTGTTTGAAATGCTAAAGTTATTTTAATCTACAAAAATTACATATTAACTGTTTGTTTCAATCATAACTATCGCATTATCTTGGTACAAGATGTTGGTCTTCCTCAAGTAGCTGACTATCAAGAATAATCAGTATGAAGCCAAATGGTTTCATCAATTGAAACATTGCTGATGCCATTATCTTTTAAGTCAGAGGGGTATGAATCTCTACAGATGTCTTTATTGGCAAAAGTGTATCCTTGAATACATTAAATGATTTGATTAATGGAGAAAACATTTTTTTTCTGGAAGGATCTGCAGAAAGTTTTTTTGGCTAGTAGTGTTCATTAGAAATCATTTACTCATCTTGTGATGTTGTTATTGTTTGCATCCGCAGATTTTGATGGAGCTGAATGATTGGAGAGGAGCACTAACATATTGCCGTTTGACAATTTCAGTATATCAAAGTATGCTAAGTTTCAAATTATAATCCAGGCAGGAGATTTACTAAGATTTCTTTCTCAAGTGTTTTGACTGGCATTTTTTTGAGTTCCACATTAGAAAGTCGATATAATATGATACATGTGTTTATTTTATTTTTCATCATTATGTTTGGTTTCTCTTGACTCAACAAAATGGCCAAAAGTAACGTATCAAGTTCTAAAATCTCTTTTAGCTTGAATATTGATTGTATCATCCTTTTATAGCATATGAAGCATTAGCTTTGGTACACTGCTCAATATAAACACACTGCATCTCTACTCAAGCAGCATTTAACTTTGAGCATATGTTTAAGTTCTGTTAAAGTGGCAAGCTTGAAGTTAAATAATAATCAAGGTAAGGGTTGGAGTTGTGCATTCTTGTGAAGAACAATAATAGAATTTGGATTCCACTCATAGGTCAGTTACTAGAAGGGGGGGGGGGTGGGTCTTGGCAAGTTGTCGTTGAGTGGCCTGGAAGTCATGGGTTCGAGGCATGGAAACAGCTTCTTGCAAAAATGCAAGGTAAGGTTGCATATTATAGGCCCGTTGTGGTCCACCCCTTCCCCGGATGCTGCATACACTGGAGCTTTGTGCACCAAGCTGCCCTTTTATTCATAGGTCAGTTACTCTATGTACAGATTCATCAATGCTGATGCAAGATCCTTAAACACTTGTGATGCTTTTGGTTAGATACAACAAACTAAATGTGTGTTCTATAATCAAGTTCATTGTCTAACATTTAGGATATTAAAATACAAGAAAGAGGGGTAATCCATATCCTGTATTCATCTATATGAATCCAATGAACTTTGATATATCTTGCTATCCATGAGATAATAATCCATACATGAAGAATTGAAGCTTCATACAATTGAAAAGTTGGAAGTGGTATGTGATCATCCTGTTGAACTTTAGAGCATATCAAGAGAAACCCAATTTAGGAAATTGCTTAATTTAGATTATATAGGGAAAGAAGCATAGGCTTGAAGGTAGCCGATGTGCTGTGTCATTTCCTGAAAGTATAAAAATGAGAATATATGTTGTTGTCCATTCTCTGATTACTGCAAGTAATAAATAAATGTTTGGACTTCATGGTGAGTTGTTCCTCTCCAGTTGACTGATCATTTCTTCTTTGTTGCAGAAGTATATCCATCAGTTCATCCTTTGCTGGGACTGCAGTATTACACATGCGGGAAACTTGAATGGTCAGAATCCAAGCTCTGCATTGTAAATTTTTGCTTCCCCATTATCTTTCTCATTGCTGTTTCCTTGAGATCATTCATGGATGTGATCATTTAGCAAAATGTACCTTCATCAATGTGTTTTCTATCCTCATTTTGGGTTCCAGCTTAAAACCTGACCAAGAAATTTGCTGGATCTTCCGACCATCATCCTTGATGTCTAGTTCATAGTAAAGTAGTATAATGGCCATTGGTACGTGTGCAGTTATGAATATTTTATGGCTTACTTTTATGTGTTTCCTTAATATCATTATCAGTGAGATGATATACCTTGATTTATTTTGCTGCGCCAGTCAAACATTCTGCACAAGAACATCTTTGGTGTGGACACACTCAAGGTGGTTGGGAAAGATGATAACACTGCTGGACAAAGTTTGCAGCTTGTTGGATGAGAAAAAATTAGGCATTCTGTGAATGAGTAAGAACTCATAGTGGGGGATGCTACAATGAGAATTTAAAAATACAGTTAAATTCCTCTCTACATCTCAACTTGTGCCGTCTGAATTTTTATGGATAAAAATTGATGCCCATTCTCACTCTTTCTTTTGGAGCTTTTTGTGTTCTTTGTTGATCTTCTTAGATAAGAGTAATCTCTAACATACAGTTGGTGGCACCTTATCAGCATCGGTATTATATTTGTGAATTAGGGTTGCAATAAGCAGATTTTACTATTGTTGACTCAATTTGAACCTGGACAGTTCTGGGCATACATTCAACCGAGAGCTCCCTTCTGTTGTTGTCTGCAACCTGCAGAAGAAGAAAAGGAAAAGAAATAGTTTCCTTTTGTGCCTTTTTTCTGTCAATCAAGGAAGAACTTGCTGCCAACATCTTCTTGATGCTCTGGCAAGTTGAGTTTGAATGGATCTTGTTGATAGTTGGCTAGTGAATATCCAGTCCTGTCTACTCTCATTTGATCATTAAGAGCTAAAAGGGACAGAGGTCCATAGTGATACCCTTAAGTACAAAAGGCAGTCGAGAATATTTTGAGCTTGGTGTATCCACTGCCCTTGACCTTCCAATAGTCCATTACTTTTCATTCATATGGTACTCTTATGGGACATGTTAGAGGATGGTGCTTATTTAGTATCATCCTGCCTGCTTACTGAGCCAAACATCAGTTTTGTATAACTCCAAGTTTCTGTAGAGTGAATTTGTAAAAAGAAGAAAAATGCACTTGGATCAAGAGAAAGAAGAAAATGTCCAATTCAGTTCATAAGAGTAATATTATGGAGTGAATCAAAGCCCCACACCGGTGAAGTTGACCTTGTTCAGTCGGCTCTTAGCTTTCTCACACTGAGTCAATCAAGTAAACTTATTATTTTCATAATTTAGTATATTAATCTTGAAAGTTTATGCAAATTAATTTAATTTTAATGTTTAATTGACTAGCTATCTTAATTTTTTTTTAAAAGAAGGACATTTGGACATTTCTTGACATAGAAAAGAGTGATCATATAATATAATCAAGTTTCAAGTTCCCTAGTAGTGTTCATTCTAGCATGAAGATATTTTGAGCTTTTAGGTGACAATTGTATGCCAGAACATCTGTACTGAGCTGGACAAATTGATCATTGGTCAACTGACTTTAGAAAGCAGACAAGATTTTCTGTAATTGGTGAAGATGCCTTATGTCATGGTTACTGGAAAGTTACAGAGACTGTGATTTTGTGCTAGTGTTATTAGTACACTTAATACTAAAACTCTGGAAGAAACGAAAGATTCTTATTCATAATTTTCAGTATTCTCAATTTTATAGAGAGATTTGGTTTTGCCCTGAACAAATATGGTATGAATTTCAGGATATTCTTAGTAACCTAATTTAAGGAGATATACAGCTTGGAGATCTGGGTGAGATCCTAGTCAAACCTGAAACTGATTTCACTGTAAGTACCACTTTCAACTTACAAGTTGCATGATTCATTAAGATTTGTTCCAGGAGTAGTTGAAAGCTCAAATATCCACCCAAGAACCCCAAAGATAGTTGTGTTATAGTTGACCAGTGGGAATATGCTGATGCATCCATGGAAGAAAGATAAATTATAGTCAGCAGAAGTTCATAGGAGTAGATTCTGTTGTAGTTGAATAAAAGTTCATAGGAGTAGACTCTATCCATGTATGGAATAAAAGAGACAAGAACATATGGGCTTAGTGCAACACTATAACATCAACTGTATGTGAAGTTCTATAACGTAACTGCTTGGCTCTTGACTTGGCAAACTATTCGGCGATCACTATGATTGAAAAACTTTATTACAGAGAGTACTTGGATTATCTGAAACTTCAAGGTATTCTGGGTTTCATGTAATACTAACTACGAAAGTTAAATTTGTGAAGTGAAGGTTAAGTAACCCCCCGTTGCAAAGCAAAGTAGAATGTTGAAGTGACTGTGGTATAGTTGCAGTCACATGGGTGAAACACCTATTGCGTAAAAGAACTGGATGCATGATGTGGCAACTGCCCTAAGACGGGTAAATAACCTCTGTTTCATGATAGAATAAGATGCTGAATTGTTCACAAGCATGAATTTCAGTTGCAATATGATGGGAAACTAAACAGGATGTCATAATTGAATGGGTAGCAATCTTCATGATTGAAAGGTAAGTAACCCCCCGTTGCAAAGCAAAGTAGAATGTTGAAGTGACTGTGGTATAGTCACAGTCACATGGGTGAAACATCTCTATTGCATGAAAAAACTGAATGCATGATGTGGCAACTGCCCTAAGGTGGGTAAATAACCTCTGTTTCATAATAGAATAAGATGCTGAATTGTTCACAAGCATGAATTTCAGTTGCAGTATGATGGGCAACTAAACAGGATGTCATGATTGAAAAGGCAGTAATCTTCATCCTAGGTGTTTTCAGTTGTATAATTACCCCCTAAAAGAAGTGATTGCTAATTGATTTTTGGGAATGGACAAAATTTGAAGGTGGGAAATATACTTCCAAAAATTGTTAAATGACAATGGCCTTGAGAATATAGGAATTGAAAATACTATAAATCTAAATGACACTGGATATTATAGATATGAACGTAGGATTAGAATGCTTGAAGTAAAAGAGGCCTTGAAAAAGATGAAATCAGGAAAGGCCATGGGGCCTGATGGTATACCAATAGAGGTTTGGAAGCATATGGGAGATATTGGGGTAGTTTGGTTGACCAAGTTGTTTAACAAGATTATAAAATCAAAGAAAATGCCTGATGAGTGGAGGAAAAGCTCTATTGTACCAATCTATAAGAATAAAGGAGACATTCAGAGCTGCACTAATTATCGAGGGATCAAACTTATGAGCCACACCATGAAACATTTTGAAAGAGTCATTGAGAAGAGGCTACGACATGAAACAAGTGTATCGGAGAATCAATTTGGTTTCATGCACAGGATGTCTACTATGGAAGCTATTTTCTTACTAAGACAATTAGTAGAGAAATATAGGGAGAGGAGAAAAGACCTACACATGGTCTTTATTGACTTAGAGAAGGCTTATGATAGAGTCCCTGAGAGTTAATATGGAGGGTGTTAGGTGTTAAAGGGGTTTCTCGGGGTATATAGACATAATTAAAGATATGTATGAGGGAGCAAGAACAAATGTTAAGACCACTAGTGGCGTGGTGGTGATTTTCCTGTCACCTTTGTCGGATTGCACCAAGGATCGGCATTGAGTCCATACCTTTTCACATTAGTTATGGATGAGTTAACAAAACATCTGCATGAGGAGATTCTGGTGCATGCTATTTGCGACGATATAGTCCTACTTGATGAGACAAGGAGGGTGTCAACATAAAGCTAGAGCTATGGAGAGAAGCATTAGAATCGAAAGGATTTAAAATTTAGCCGAACTAAGACAGAATATATGGAATGTAATTTTAGCAAGGAGAGTAGGAGTGGAGCACCGGTCAAGATTGATAACCAAGAGGTCCCCATGAGAGACCACTTCCGATACTTAGGATCATTGATCCATGAGAGTGGAGAGATTGAGAGGGAGGTTACCCGAGAATCCAAGCGGGTTGGAACAAATGGAGATGTGCATCAGGGGTTTTATGTGATCGGCGGGTGCCACTCAAACTAAAGGGAAAATTCTATAGGATGGCTATAAGGCCGGCCATGCTCTATGGATCGAGTGTTGGGCGGTTAAGGAACATCATACTCATAGGTGAGTGTTGCGAGAAATGAGGATGTTGAGATGGATGAGTGGTAAGACAAGAAAGGATAGAATTAGAAATGAAAATATTAGAAGAAATTTAGGGATAGCACCAATAGGTAACAAGATGAGGGAGATTAGACTTAGATGGTTTGGACATGTTCAAAGGAGGCCAACAACGGCACCAGTTAGAAGGAGTGAGGCAATACAAGTTGAAGGTTCTAAAAGGGCAAGGGGAAGGCCCAAAAGAACGTGGATAGAAGTGGTGAGGAAAGATTTAAAAACTTTGGGACTAAATGAAGCCATGGTATTTAATAGAGTGGAATGGAGGAATAAGATTCATGTGGCCGACCCCTAATTGGGATAAGGTCTTGATGATGATGATGATGTCTCCATCATGAGGTTGAGATGGTTTGAGACATCAGGCATAATGTCCAAGTGGCTTGATGTAGGATAATCTGGCCATAAGTCAATTTCCAATTTAGGGCAGCCCCAGTGCACGAAGCTCCTGCGTATGCAGGGTCTGGGGAAGGGGCGGACCACAAGGGTCAATAATACGCAGCCTTACCTTGCATTTTGCAAGACGCTATTTCCACCCCTTGAACCTATGACCTCAAGGTCACACGACAACAACTCTACTGTTGTGCCTAGGCTCCCCTTCCTCAATTTCCAGTTTATGAATGGATAATAACCACATTTTTGTGAGCAAGTGATCTTGTACATGCCTGTTGCATTATATTTTGTATATTTCCTTAGTGTCATACAACATATATAATTGATGATGGGTGATTATTCTGCAGCACCTATTGAATACTTGTTATGAGGATGTGCGATTATGTATCTGGGACCATCTATTAACTTACAAGTCACTAAAGGAAAGCTGTGAGCTCATGGTGATTGAAGCATTATAAGCTCATCCTTTTAAGGAGCAATGGGAAAGAAGGGTAGAGATAATAACTCCTCTCAGAGTCTCAATATGAGTTGCTGTAGTCATATGCAAATCTCATAATGTAGAAAAGCCAATGGTCATCATCAAATGGGGATTCCTTATTGGAAGGAATCAATTCACTGTTTCTCGTTGAACATTTTACACTGTTCTTCGCAGATAAGCCACAAAAGTTGTGGTGTTGAAGAAGATCCATGCTCACTAAATTTACCTGAGTGACACACTCTAGGACACTTCAAAAATTGGGATGCTAGTGAACAAAGATTTGTTTTCTGTCAAAATACAAACTTTACTCATTAACGTGATGCATATTGTATTGTCTTTTATTTCCTTAATATTCTTGGAGACCGACCTATTCAAAGCATAATTATGTTTTCCTTTACAAGAAAGGGTTAATCATTTATTTTGAGAAACATGTCCTATCTCTCACTCGCTATTGTTGCTGGAACTATGTGCCTAAGATTATCAGGAACATCATTTAAATTTGTTTCATGCAAATTTCTGTCAATTTATATACGTGTTTCACTCTGCTCTCTTGACAGGTTACTTGGGGACACCTTGGATGCTCTTAAATCTTTCACCAAGGCTGCAGATATACTCCGGATTACCCATGGGACTAGTACACCCTTCATGAAGGAACTCTTGAGCAAGATGGAGGAAGCACGTGCAGAGGCCACTTATATCCAGAATCAGAACGATACATGATGGAAATGTCAATTTGGTTGAAGTTCTAACAAAGACCACCTTGATAATGGGGGTCGCTCAACCAACAGCCATTTGAGCTGTGCATCTCTGCCAACTTGTTGGCCTGTTTAGTATGCGAGTTGCTGTCCTCCAGTAAAGCTTAAAGCCTGTCGACTACTCCTTTGGATTTTTGCCTCACGGAAAACAGCCTTTGGTACAGTCAATGTTTGTGCATGTTCAGTTGAAGATGCTTGTCATGACTTTGTAATCTATGTACGTTTCCAAAGAATCATTTTCATTTTTGGTACCACTGTGACGGTCTAAGTTTGCACTGCGCCATTGTTAACTTTTACAGAAAGTTGAGTGAATACATTTGCTGAGAGTCCTCTTAAAGCCTGTTCGAAAGTTTTCTTGGTTCTTCCCAGGAGACCGGTGATGAAGTTGTCAATTTGGAATCTGATATGGGTGGCACTTAAAACCATTGCTATTTGGAAATTAAGATGCTATAAGGTCAATGCGACCGAGTTTGCCATGTTTGGGTAGCAGGAAATGTCTGGAGAATGACGGAAATGATTTCCCATGTTTGGTTTGACAGCAATGTGACTTTAGTGCAAATTCAGCCTTCCAAGATGGATCTACTGAACTGATTGTTTTAGATGCTAAACCAAGTACACAATCTCCTCCCAGTTCTTCTTCTCTATATTCATAATCTTCTATAGTGCATTTTGCATTCTAAATAGGCTACGCAAATGTCTCATAAAGCGTCAAAAGCTCTGCAGAAATGGTTGCCTTTTTTTCTGCATAACAAAATTTCTTGTGTAGCCCTTATCAGCAAGGAGGCTTTGATATTAGCTGAACTCCCCAGTGATCATAGTACAGCCCTCATCTAATATCAAATCAATCAGTAGATCTCACTTCTCTTCTCCCATACCACAGCTGGAAGAGAGAGTGTATCTACAGAAGAGAGCACGGGCCCTTACCTATCAATTTAGTTTAGAGGGAGAATAGGGGCCCTTACCCGTCAATTTAGTTTAGACGCAGCTCGAATGACAGCCTGTATTAAGCATACTTCTTTGACAGACAACTAGACTTGCTCCCTGCTCCATCCTACATTGACAGCTCTAAGCCTCTTTCTGCCCGAGTCAAGCGTCCTCTGAAAAGTTCTTCCATAACTTATTCATTATGAGGAAGTACCCTTTTCTCTTTACTTCTGCCATTAATTTTTCTTCCATGAGGGATGCTACAATAAAGCACAACCACATATGGTAAGCTGCCGTGTCGTGTGGCACCCACTACACTAGAATGGCCCTGATTCAAACTGTTCATCTGGTTTATCTTGGTTCTGGATACCTCCTGGACCAAATCTCAAAAATTTGGACAATTCTAGCATCCGAAAAGCATTTCTTTTTTTGTTTTTCGTTGATTGTGGACTATAGTTTGCATAGTGTTTCAAGGCGTCCATTGCCTGTGATCAGAAGGACAGCTTTTCAGATACTAGAGTTATCCAATCTGCTTGTTTTTAGATCAGCAAACATCAAATCTGAAAAAGGATCAGATTGACCGGGTCGGATCAACAAAAGGTGGCCCTAATACACAAGTTTTTCAAGTCTTGAGCCAGAGCAAAGTTTCACTTTAGTGGCCCTGTAAAGAAAACAGTTCAAACAATGAAAATTTCACCCAAAATCTAGACTTCATGTTCACATCATTAGACCATACTACCTAAATTTTCTAACTTGTAATGTGAAATATTATTTTATTGGTAGCAGGAATCAACGTGTATCCTAAGGTTTCAAATTGTCCAATTTTAAATTCTCTTTACCCTTTTCTCAAATCATTTGAAACTAGGACTCGATGTAGTGCTACTGGCTAATGAAGGACCAAACAGCCAACTGTTTCCATGGATACAATTTACAAATGTGATCACAAGTCGACTAAACTTGTTTCGGTTACCGCCAACTGTTTTATCCCATAATCTGCAGCCCCGCTAGGCGTTGGAAACAACTATACTGCAAGTAAATGAAGGTCTCCCTCAAATAGAGCTCTTTCAAACACATCACTATTTTGATTTAATTGGCAAAAAGCAGCATGATTACAAGGAATTACAGCTGATAGTGACTTATAGAAACGAAAATGGGACTGCCTGACCCAATTATCCCCTCAAACAAAATACAACAATTCAGTAAGCCTGTGTTCATTCACTTACATGCTGGGAATCTGGTAAGTTTGCCAGAAGTTCTTGGAGTTGGGAACAAAGTCCAGAGACTTCCAGAACATTCCCATAAGTTTCAGTCATCTGCCTGAGTAATTTACAGTATTGTTCCCGAGACGGGGTCAACTGCTAAGGTATTGGAGGAACAAGAAATGAGTGTTGAAGCGGCTCAGGTATTCACCATCTTTCCTGGCGCTCCCATGAAAGACATTTCTTCATAAGGTCAAGTAGCCATGGGTTTGTGAGTGACAGGGTCATATTTAATCTCAGGGTTGCGATCTTTTATGACCCTGAACTTGGCCCAGAATATCTTTTATTCTGAAAACGAGAGTCCTCCCATTGACCATTTGGTAAAGGATGCATCCAAGGGACCAGATATCAGACGGCCGTCCACACTTGATAATGTTTCCAGTTTCATCTTGCTCATTCCACATAAAGGCTTCTGGGAACATGTAATTAAGCGTACCCGCCTGCAGCAGTATAGACAATTCAGTTGTTTGTTTCATCCCCACTTCTTGGAAAATAAAAGGCAGTTAGAATCTGTGGGATAAACCTGGGCACCTCGTTGGATATTTGTTGTATCACTCATTATGGCTCTGGCAATCCCAAAATCAATCAGCTTCAATGAACATTTCACTAGTAGAAAATTAGCAGCCTTCAAGTCTGAGTACACTATACGCTCTTCGTGTATTGTGTTTACAGCTTGAAGTATTTGCTGCATGAAACAAAAGTGTGTCATGGATGAAGCCTTAGTTTCTCCAGTTTGAGAATTTGACAATATTTTGGACTGAAGGCGCATCAACGCATATAAGCTTATGTTCTATACATAATAGGGAGATCAAGTATTAGGCTCCTCATACAGACACATGGGAATAGCTTTTGGGGATTTAATCCATTCATCATTTAGGTCCTGTGACCTTGAGGTCATGGGTTCAAGGCATGAAATCAGCCTCTTACAAAATGCAAGGTAAGGCTGCCTACTATAGGCCCTTGTGGTCCGCCCCTTCCCCGGACCCCACATAGGCAGGAGCTTCGTGCACTGGGGCTGCCCCCTTTTTATCATTTAGGTCCTGTCTTAGATTGGCCACATACCAAAATCGCAACCATTGGATGATAGCCTATGCTGCTATGAGTTGTAAAATAAAAACCGTTAGTTTCCTTCAGCTAAAAGACTAGTGGTGAAAATACCCAATGACCGTGATTTTTATAGGGCAGCCTATCTAAGACAAGAACTAAATGACAAATGGCTTAGATTGCTCAAAGAGATGCCCTAGAGAGGAGTCTACAACTTATTACCCCTAAATGAGCCTACAACTACCAGCGCACATACATCAGATATTAATATTAGTCAAATGCATCAGTTCCATATGCAAGCTTATGAATGATCCAACATGAATAGATCATATAGATATGTGCATGTGGTGCGATTGTTGTCTCTTGAAATTGACATGAACAAATACATCTGAAAATTTCCAACAGGACACATGCCAGGGGAAACTTGGATCAGTATCATAGAATAGGAAGATAGATTAGGAATAATAACAGTCAGTTACTGAGAGTTCTTTCTAACATCTCCATTATACTGAAGAAGTTCTTTGCATTTTGACCTCTGATTGCGTAGAGTCTATGATCTAACTGTTTGCGTGGTTCATATTTATCTCACCTTAAGCCAACTGTCCAACTTGTGTAAACAGAAACACAAACATGAACTTCTCATGCATAGCCATGACTTGAGAGTTGCCAAACTCTTCACTCTCTCATTAAGACAATAATAATCTGGAGCCATAACTCTTCCTCATATGACATTTTTCTGAAACTTTTAATTATTCTTCTGACAAGAGTAACAAATGGCAAGAACATCCATTGAGACAAATGATTGAGATAACTAGCAAGGATATCAAGCACCAGAGAGTACAGATGCCCTTACGAACTTGCTGGTTCTGGACAGGAAAATCCGACTAGACATGCTCTGTAGACATTGATGTGATTCTATACAATCATTTCTTGACTAAACTAAGAGTTAAATATAAAGAATTCAGACTGTTAACATAACAAACTGACAAATAATTGATGATTTTGTTGTTTCCTGGTAGATATGGGTTTTCAACAAAATTTGTAGTTCCACTGGAAACCCAATTTGAATTTGTTTCTAGAGTATCAAATCAGTTATACTACTACGAACCAAGCTTGAACGAACAGAAATTATTTAATCTGCAATCTACATAAAGTTTCTCCAGGCCTTGCAATTAATGGAGCCTTGGTACTGTAAGTTTAACTAATATTTTTTACATAATCTGCAGTTATTTGATTCCTGGACAAGAGGTACTGAGGTAATCTGCAAAAACAAAAAACAAAAAACTTTAAACCATCTTTAAAACCAGAAGAAACATATAGAATTGATGCAAGATACTGAAAGATGCTAACAAATTTTAAGGAATTGATTACAAAATTTGCAAGAAAGTTCACTTGCTTGAACAGAAAAAAGAACCAGCAGAAATCCTATGCCAGTGATCAGGGAAGATGTTATCCATAGCAAAGGATCTAAAGGGAAAAATAACTGATTTGACCAATTCAGATCTGACAACCTTTTTCAGTAACAACCATGACAACCAGACTGACAAGAAAGTGAAAGATCAGAAACTGATACAGTAATTCATGGTTTCAAGTCCCAAATGCAAATCCACTCAACTCGCAAAATATTCCTCTCATATACCCATGTCATGTGAAACAAGACTCTCAAAAGATTCTGTTATGAGACCATATCCATGAGCAGGAATTCTTGTCGAGTTATCCATATAGAAACTCTATCTTGTCGGCAAGGACAAAACCAGTAACAGGTAGAATGTCTTCTGATATGCATTCAGAACCATTCACACTAGGTACGCCATATTCAGCATACTCCTTGGATGAAAATAAACAGAACACACCAACACATAGTACAATCTCCTCAGAACTCAGTTTTCATGGTTACGCAAGGAACCAACTGAATATAGTTGAAGCAGATCTGGACCCAAATAAGATACAACTCCAAAATTTAGTAAAAAGAATGATTTTCTAGAATTCAATTAATCTTTTAATTTGTCAAATCCTCTTGCATTCATCTCTAGGATCCATCTCTATTACTCCACATTGTGAGCCAGACAATTCTCATCCAACATAACACCATAATAACCGTTGCTCTTTTAGTTGTGGATTCTTTGATAGAGATGTAAAGAAGAACAAAGGTGGGACACGGAGAAGAAATCACAGAAGAATCTACTCGCCAGCTTGTTAATTGAAAAAGGTTTTACATCATCTGAGGCAGACACCATGAGCATAGTCCGAAGATGGATCAAGTCTTTCTTTTGGCAAGATTTGCAGAAGAATGATTCATCAGACACTAGTACAGATGTGATACTGTTTTCTGTTGAGGTGGTCATATCCTTATCGCTAGTGCTGAGATGTCAATATTTCAAGTTATGAAGAGAAAACATATTATCTTGGATTTAAACAAAGTTCAAACTTAGAGTGAGATTACGACAGGTCCGACCAACAACCAATAGAAATCCAGAGAAGACGCCTCTCCCAGTCAAGAGACCCATTATTTTGGGAAGGGTAAAAAGCTCCAATTCAAAGTGGACCTTTTCACTTCCTTGTATCATCATGGTAAGTCCACGCCACCAAGCTGGGGCCAACGGATGGGAGATCAGAAAATAACTCCTGGTTTCCCCCTCCATTGGCCCTTCAGGCCTTTGTTAGCAACTTTGCAGCTTCCTTTGTCTCACCTTTCCCAAAAAGGCTGCTGGATTTGACAGCAAAGGCAGACTTTATGGAAGAACATGTTTTTAATAATTTGCCCATTAAGAAGGGTGCCCTACTTGCTTCCAATATTCCAATTATTTTAGACCTAAATTCTATATCATTCAATAGTACATTGAAAAGACATTTAGCAAGTAGTTGTGCCTCAGAGATGGCCACATATATGCCCATATCAGTTTCCCAATAGGGACTACAGAATGGTGTCAATTGGTTAGTTCATTATACTGGACCTGTTATAAATGTTGGTTTCACCTTAATAAATAATCATTTCTTCAAAGACAAAGAACAGGATACTTTGCAGCAACTTTGTGACTGTATTAGGGACAGTGATGGTGAGCACAATTTTTTCTGAAAAAGCCCAAGATGTATAACTGAAGCATGAGTATTTGTGAGTAACAAAAAATAAGATAAATGCCGATATTATACCTTATTTCTATTAATAGAAGACTAATTCAGGCTGAACTAGAACCGAATAGGTGCTCATTTTTGTAAGGCTGTGTTCAGTTAAATTATGAAACAGTTTTTGTATTTTCATTAAGAGTCCTGCTGAGAAGTCATGCTCAAGAGCATAGGAGTCCACACCCCTTTTTCCATGCATGGTGAAACATTTTGTTTCTAGATCCTAGCCTTTCATAGTGTTCAGAATACCAAAAATAGGGAACCGCGCAAGATCAATGCAATTTTATGATCCTAACCACTTGTTTTGGGGGTCTTTCAAAAAATAAACAAAAATGGATAATCATGATTTTTGACCCAACGAAACATAGGTTAAAAGCATCCTTTGCTCAGATCTATAAGGAAGTTTCAACATGCATGAAAAAGGAGCATGGATCCATGGACTCCTTCCACGCCTGTTGGGCGTGGACTCTAACCGGGATCTTTCATTAAACTACCGTTGCTAGCATGATAAACTTACCATTATCCAATATAGCAGACATGCATATAAGAAATGCAACCGCTTTCTTTTCTAAAATTTATTAAACAACAAAAACTGGACAGGTTCTGCTCTTCCGTTTGTTGATAAAATAGGTATAGTGAGAAACAAATGCCCCAGAAAAATCAGACAAACTTTATATTCCAAGTTGAAGATACTACTGAATGTCATGAAAACATGGTTCACAGAGAAAATTCAGGTTGCAACAGAATAAAAGAAATCTTGAAAGCATTTTCTAGATCATCTTCAAGCTCCATACCATCTAGAACACTTGACAAAGCACCAAGACCTCCATCTCTGATAACTCCCATATCCCAACCAGACCTAGATTGTTGAATGAAGATCCATCAGAATAAGCATGTTGCAGGAGTCAGTGACCCACACAGAGATGCTTTTCAGCCTCGTTTCTTACTTTGGGTTATTTCCTAGGAGCATCTGCAGGAGTACCGCTTACTGAAGTCAAAGATAACTTTCCGCCCTTTTGTCCCCCAATTAATGACATTGAGAATTTCTCTTGTATAATTAGCGGCATTGCAAAAGACCTGACTATTCCACTCTTTCTAGATTAATGACCGACAGATGACATGTCATTAAGATTTTCCATATAGTCCTCCCTCTTCTAGGACAAAAATCCAAGTCTTAATGAAGGGTATATTATAATTAAGCATAAGTCAGCTCGCTTACGCAAGGTTATAACTTGATATGATAGTATAGTTGTAGAAATGCAGAGAAGAAGAACTGCTATCTCCTTAGCTGCGACACACCTGAAGCAACAATGCCAAATACTCCATCCTCAGTGTAACCACATGGACAATTTGTAAGGACTCTATTCAGACCTGCCCAAAATATTAGGATTTTAGAGCACCCAATAAAGACTAAATTCTGTTTATGGTAGACATAACTGCATACTCCCTGCAAATACCACAAAATAACCCAAAAATCCCACTATAGATAAATGTCTACCCTATAAGCCCCCTATAAGCCCTTGACCTATTATCATAGAGACTACCCTTTTAAAGAAATAAAGACAGCATAAGGACCAATCTCAACTTCCATGAAACCAATGCAATGCAGATGAAGAAGAATCAGACCACCTTAGCGAACTCCATTATCTATACTCAAGAACTGACATCTTTGTTATAGTATGTTCCACTTCCATACGGTAAAAAACAGAAGCTTCCCAAGTGCCACAATTAACAGCTTGAGTCCTAAAGAATTCGAACTATATTGCCGACAATAACTTTTTATGTTATACAGAAAGAAAATAGGCCATGAGAGTTGCCAACACATTTACCAGATCCAACAACATATCTTTCAGAGTTCATCCAAAACCCAGGTTCTTAGCAAACTCCAGAGTCACTTCCTGTTAGGGGAATATTCATTTCCTTAAGCTACTTAGAGACCTATTGAATGTTTAATCTACAAAAACTCCTCCAAAGCCACAAAAGGATACTATTTTGACTCCTCTCTGATTCTAAAGATAATCAATCGGAAAGTCTTTCAGTTCCCTGACTCATACTAATGAGCACTTGAAGAGGGACAGGAATAGATGGGAAACTAACTGAAGACAATTAACATATCCCTTTGAACAGAAAGGTACCATGGAGAGTGCTTCTTCATCCATTGTTTCAAGCACTAGATTTCAAAAAGCATTCTTGTGCTTCCTCTTTGGCTTTCCTACACATAGAGGATGCACAAGAAAGGAGGAAGAAGAAGCCAGTAGCGACAGCACTCTTAGCTTCTGGGAAGCTCACTCCCCTAAGTTATTATCCACTGACCTCCACTGTTCCTATTCAGAGAGTTCGTTTTCCAAAATTAACAATGTCAGGAAGCCATTGCTTGTAGCTTTCAAATTAACACTGCCCAATCACTGCATCACAGCCAATGAGAAATAATTGCCAAACTCAAGGTACATAACTGAAAGGTTGAATTATCCAAGTTGTACCCCCTTAGCTTGCTGGTGAGAGTAGCCTTGTTCGCTGTTTCAAGGTACAAGAGAGAGCAGACCCTTAGAAAAATTGGAAAAGCAAGAGGTTGATATACACTCCTTTGTCTGCTCTTTCTACACCTAGATCCAGAGCTCTTTCTTCCATCAAATAGTTGACAAATAACTATATATGAAATAGCCACGCTTTCTGCTTTGGTGTCTCAATGCATAATCGTGCCAGCAAAGCTTCACAGAGAATATGACAGCTATAGATGAAGGCTCTTGATTAGAAAAGCTGTCAGATATTCTTCTCCGTCTTGCAAAAATAACCCGTCTAGGAGTCTTGTATAAGCTCCCCACTAGGACAATAGGACCAACAATTTACATCTTTTCATGCTACTGATCTTAGAAATCAATGCCACTAGTCAATTACAACAGACTCGAATCAACTAGGTTTTACATTGAGCAAACTGTTGTAGGAGGCCAAACCCCTACTGATCGATTAAGAGATCCTATGACTTTTTTGGAGTTAATGAAGCTGGATCACTGTTGGCTTTTCTTGCCTCAGTTTTACAGCCGCCAGATTCTAGACCTAATCCAAGAATGCTATTTCCTAATAAGTTTAACCAGTCAGAGGATTACCAGCAAGACTCCATTACACAGACTTTTGCCATCTCCCAGGGAAAACTGCAACAATACTCATCAAGATACAAGGCTACATCGTCATCTAACTCAAATACTATCTTTTCAATTTCATCCTGTAGAAAGTTATTTTTTCTTAGAATTTCCTCTATATGGTTCAAATTTTATAGGAAATCTCCAAAAGACAAATTGTATTACAACCAATTTTCACCTACTACATTTCTTAGAAAAAGATAGGTTAAAGAAGTCCAAATTGCACCTTATTAAACTTGTATCTCCATAACAATTTCAAATTTTGAGCTTGTGAATGTAATTTCTTATCTTTGATCTTGCATATTGCCAAAGACTATGGCATTTCAATCATCTTCTTTTACATAGTCCATCACAAGATGTTTGACACAAACTCTTGCCAGTTTCTCTCCACCTATATAATTCCCTGCAGTAGCTTATTTTTATCTTTCCTTCACTTCACCAAACTCTTCCATTTTCGCTTGGTCTTAGAAATTGCATATATGACGTCCTCTGTTAGGCAGATGAATTACGTGACAGACTACACTTAACAACAATTCAAAACCTTATGCTGAAGTTCTAACCTTAACACCACATTAATTCAAACACAAAATTGAAGGGACTGAGGAAAATGTTTTGGAGTTCAAGATGCTACGGAAAGCGATGAAACTTACTATGTTTAATGTTCTTAGTAATTCCAAGAAGTGATCTATCCAATCTCAACCAAGAAAGTATCTAGCCAAAAAATCATCGCTTCCTGGTTACTGGTACCTTGCATTTAGCACCACTAGAAAAGAGTATAGATGGTTTTGACAATAGAAGATATAGTTGCTGTCCTAACTAAATTTACTAACATTCAAGCCACCTCCCAAGCACCAAATCTCTGTGCATCTCTCTTGGGGTCATGTTTAGCCAAGAAATGGTTCCTTAGGTCAGCACTATTTTTACAAAGAACTAGTTTAGCACTAGTAGACACATAAATAGCAGCATAAATCCAAGAGAAAGCATCTTTAATAGACTTAATTCTCATAACATCAAGAAGGTAACAAGTACTACATTCAAGAGAATAAATTAATCCCAAACAACCCCCATTAAGCTTAAAGCCACCCATTCCACCATTCTCACTCCAAAGAGATTGCACCAATCCTTCCCTCCTTGATTTTGTCTCTAGGGAAGTACAATTGAATCCTCACCTTAAAAATTATCTTCAACCAAACTTTTCCTTGATCCCCCCAAAACTCTCACGTTCTATCATGATCCCCTAAATCTCTCACATTCCAACTTCAATCTTCATCCCCTTACTTGATTTTGTCTAGCTTCTCAGAGATATTGAAATAAAGCTACAAAACCAGCCTTCTTTACAAGTGCTCAATAATTGATCCAAGAGTCATCAAAACTTGATCGAAGAACAAATGTTTATTGAGGAAGGAATAGAATCAATTACAAAAGTATTAGTTTGAAAGGCTCATTAAAATTGTTCCATGACAAGATTTACACTGTATGCTATGAAAGAACCCAGAGTACTAAACTGAACGGGTCTTAATTTTGTGATGGTTGGAGCAAGCTTCCAAAGGCAATATCCATTTAGGTTGAGAATTGGAAAAAGGCTGAAGCATCCTGATCTTTTTTGTCATTTTCCTTTTTTCTCTGGAATGGTGAGTGGATTTGAACAGTCAACCTCTGGGTAGTGAGACAAGGAACTCTTTTATCTCTATAAAGACAACAAAGAATCCAAGGTATGATACTAAGTCATAGGTCATACAAAATGTCATCGACCCGCGTTATTTTAATTGATTGCATCTTCCTCCAATAACTTACTTATCCCACATTAAGATTTGCTTGAACTCACAGCTAGACTGTTTTGGCTGATGCCTCTTATCATTGTTTTGTTTCGCCTGAAGTTAGTATTAGGAAATCCACAATTGTCTCTGTCTGCAATGAAAATCTCCCAACTAAAGTTCCTTTGTTTTCTGTGACTGTCAAATTATCAAGCAAAAGATGACATTCGGCCACACATTTTGTCACTTTGGAAAGATATAAAGATAACAATGCTTTGATAAAAAAGGGCAGCCCAGTGCAGGAAGCTCCTATGTATGCAAGGCTCGGGTTAGGCACAAAGGGTCTATAGTACACAGCCTTATCTTGCATTTTTGTAAGAGACTATTTCCATGCCTCAAACTCGTGACCTCTAGGTCACACGACAACAACTCTAGTGTTGTGCCAAAGCTCCCCTTCTATAATAGTGCTTTGATAATTTGAATTAAATATGTTTGCCTCTCTTGATTGGTAAATGCCCACTTTGCCTCTCTTGGATAATAGAGTGGTAACAAATGTTAGGACCACTAACGGAGAGACCGATAGTTACCTGTCATTATAGGATTGCACCAAGAATCAGCATTAAGCCCGTACCTTTTCACATTGATTATGAATGAGTTAACAAAACAGTCGTATAAGGAGATTCCATTGTGCATGTTACTTACATATGACATAGTTTTGATTGACAAGACAAGGGAAGGCGTAAACACAAAACTAGAGTTGTGGAGAGATGCTATAGAGTATAAAGGATTTAAAATTAGCCGAACTAAGACAAAGTATATGAAATGCAATTTTAACAAGGAGAAAAGTAAGAGTGAAGCACCAGTAAAGATTAATAACCAAGAAATTCCCCAAAAAGACCACTTTCGATACTTGGGATCGATAATTCATGAGAGCGGAGAGATTGAGAGGAATGTAATCTAGAGAATCCAAGTAGGTTGGAACAAATGAAGATGTGACTTTAGAGTTTTGTGTGATCGGCAAGTGCCACTCAAATTGAAAGGAAAATTCTCTAGGTTGGCTGTGAGGCCAGCTATGCTCTATGGATCAAAGTGTTAGGCAGTTAAGGAACAACGTATACAAATAATGAGTGTAGCCGAAATGAGGAAGCTGGGATGAATGAGTGGCAAGACAAGAAAGGATAGAACTAGAAATGCAAACATTTGAAGAAACTTCGGAGTAGAACCAATAGGTAACAAGATGAGGGAGGATAGACTTAAATGGTTTGGACATGTCCAACAAAGATTGAAATGGAGTAGGTTATAAGGAGTGAGTCAATCCAAGTCAAAGGTTGTAAAAGTGCAAGGGGAAGGCCCAAAAGAACATGGATAGAAGTGGTGAGAAAAGATTTAAAAACTTTGGACTAAATGAAGCCATGATACTTAATAGAGGGGAATGGAGGAACAAGATTCGTGTAGCGGACCCCTAATCGGGATAAGGCGTTGATGATCTCTTTTATTATAAGATATTTTCTCAGCCAATTTTTGCATATAGCAAGCACTTTCTATGATGATGAATAAGAAAAGTTTGGTTTGACAAATACCATACTACAGTTGGAACCCAACACAAATATACAAGTCAAGGAGGTTCTTTCCAATATGAATTAAATATTGGAACTATTGACTTTGTGTTTGATTGATTGTTAAATTAGCTTCTCAAGATTGTTTGAATATGAGAAATTAAAACTTACCAATATGCTGCGGCATCTTCCTGGGAAGAAGAAGTAAGCAATGCAGTGCAGTGCAGAAAAACAATACCAGATAGTTCATATATTATAATACAAGCAGACATGGATAGACCATACTCCATAGCCATCACTTGTGAGTCATCAAATCAACTACTTTAGTTACAAAAAGTACCAAAAGTATGATTTCTCTTATCTTTCAGCTAACTGATGCATAAACTATTGAAGCACCCTCTCAGCCAAACTTTTTCTTTGATGGCTTGTGAGAGGAATTCGATTATTTGACATCCAACCAACAAAAGAAACAAATAGATTTCAAAAACTTATGTTGTGAAAACCATAAATGTTGAAAAGGTGGATATTAATGATCTTGTGATTTGGAGAACTAATATGCTAGATTGATCAAAGTAAACCAGAATTTCTTTTCATCAGATCAGTAGAAAATGTGTACAGCTGTCAACATGGCAATGATCCAGCACCAATGCCTTCTAGCATAGCAGTGCAAGGAGGAGTCTCTCGCCTGGCTGACCAGGGTTTGAGGCTGTGCATGAGTGGTGTTTCTGTAACTTTCAAAAGAAAAAAAAAAAGGCAATGATCCAATCGTGCCAGAAACAGAAATTATTTCTTTTAGAACAAAAAATGACATTATCAAGTCAGACACACATCAGCTATGATTAGTACATCATAATCTAACTTGTTTAGATACACAATCTCCTGACAAAAACCATGAGCAGTAGCATAATCTCAACATTTTAGCTTGATCTTTTTAAGGGCATAGATGATACAATCCGATGATATGACTTTGTGAACCTCACTACTGCCTACCTTGCCAAGCTTCTGATAGAGCTTTCCATTAACCTTGAAAATACATTGGGACCATAACTCTTTTTACAAGGAATAGATGAACCTCTTCCACTAGTAACCTTGCCTGGTTTGCTTGATTCAGTATTCACATTTACATTTGAAGATGAATTTTTTGTCACCAAAGCCTGTGAATTTGCATCACCAGTATCCCCTGATAACCCTTTCTCTTTAGGCGACTTCTCATCAAAACGAACTTCCTTTGCATGATCCACAAGGCCAAGTATCCGTCCATCATTTTGCTTCATGATGAAGCCCTGCCCCTTAATAGGCTATGATCCTGCACTCCCAAACAGTTATATGGTGCAGAAGAAGAAACTTGGATTAATACAGCCATGTGTTTGGCCTCCAACACACTCATTGACTGAAGAGCACCAGACCTAACTACTGAATCTGCCTGAGTCACAGGTTGAGGATTCAACTTGCACTCTTCTAAAGGTTCAATTTCCACATGTGAACAGCTATCTCGATAAGAATGAGGATTGCAAATCATAGAATTCGGCAAGGGTGCAGACCTCAAATGCAAAGATGCCGTGGTAGCACTTGCAGAACCAACAAATGAAGACTGAGTCATGGGTTGAACTAAGTCATTTCCGGGAAAAGCATCGAAGTCTCTATCATGAACTGCTGCACCTGTCCTTCCTAAAATACACGTACACCACCAGTCGTTGTACTCATGTCAGACATCTATGTGTGCTGAAAGTCTCACTGCTCTGGATCTTGATAACTTATACTTGTCTGTCCACTCGATCACTCGCTCTGTATTCACTCTATGCCAATGCAAGATAACTGATATGAGACAACGAGTTGTTTATTCCTATATCAGTGACCATTGGGTCATTTGTCCCCGCACGAAAAAAGAAATGGATAGATAGACAGATGGGTCGATCACAAATAATTTAACACACTAAAGTGAAATAAGGTGGGTTGTAGGGTGTAATGCACTTTGAATCTAACTTTCATGTTTAAAATAAAGTCCCGGAATCTAATTCTGCAGAATTTTCTTAAAACAGGTTCCGGTTCAAGTTGAAATAACCAAGTTAAAACATATTTTATTTCTCACCTAATATTGGATATTACTTTAGTTATAACATGGGAATTAAATTCTAAGTCTACAACCATTGAATTCACTGATCTTCAATTCTAAGTGAATTTAGATTTCCCAAATCAAAATTAAGAATGACAACGCCGCTTACTTTGAGAATGCCCTGCCGGAAACGTCGAGCTAGTATTACCTGCCAATAAAATCTGAACCTTCTTTGGAACATCAGGAGAACTCTGCTGAAATGCACCACTAGAAACAACATTCAGAACATCTGTTTTACAGTCCAAGTAACTACCTCCAGTACCTAGCTGCCGATCAAAAGCCGGTTTCTTTTCGTCCTTCTCCAAACCTAAATTCCCAATACTCTCATTCCGTCTACTTGTCATGGTTCCCATAACAGTAGGTGGAGTGATCGACGAATCCTCCACCACTGACGGTCCATCAACATCCATCTCCCTATGATCGCGCACCTCTTGCCCCAGATTCCACAATTTCTCAGACTTCAAATCCCTTTAGACTATTAGATGTTTCCGTTTGCGAAACTAAAATACGCCTTATTCGGGAAACATTTGACGGCCCCAAACCTAAAAGCAGAGAAATCATAGATATCAGAATGGCCCAAAATTTTCAATTGAGAGCGAGAACCGCAAAAGGTGAAGCGGATAAAGAGGAGGAGGAATAATACGGAGAGGTTTGTGACGCTTGTAGACGGCTTGAGCATGCTGGAGGAAATCGGGGAGCGAAGAGTTTCTGTCTGCTGAGATGGGATGGTCCAATTTGTTGGATGCGGGCGGGTCAACCTCCCTCTCCATGATTGGATCTGAAAGGCATTACGGATTTGGTTGAGATTGGGAAGGAATCGAAGGATTAGGGTTTAGCAATTGTTAGGTTAAGAAGGATAAAGTAATGATTTTGTTGTCCATGGAGGAATTTACTTGCTGAGAGAAGTGGAAGAATTTGAAAAGGTGCACGGCGTTTTCTAGCCGCTCTCTGCTCATAATATTAGCCCCATTTTAATATTGGCACCCCTTGAAAAAGGATGATAGCATCGGCGAGAATAAAGGAAAATCCGAAAAGAATAACACTACAAATTAAAAAAAAGGCAGCAAAGGGTTCATAGTATGTAGACTTTTACAGGAGATTGTTTTCGTGCATTGGGGTTTAGAAAAGGAGTAGACCAAAAGGGTTAATAGTACGCAACCTTACCTTATATTTTGCAAGAAGTAGTTTTCATGCCTTGAATCCGTAACCTTAAGATCATGCAACAACAACAACTCCACATTGCACCAAGGCTATCTTTCATACAAATTAGTCTTGTAAAAAATAAAGAAAGGCATACCCTATACATGAAGCTCCTGCATATACTGGGTTTAGAGAAGAAGCAGACCACGACGGCCTATGTTATGCAACCTTGTATTTTGTAAGAGACTATTTTTATACTTTGAACCTGTGACTTCAAGGTCACACGACGACAACTCTACCATTGGACAAAGGCTTCCCTTCTAAATTAATCTCCTAAGAACTAATAGAAAAATATAGGTTTTGTTTCTTCAGATATGTTTGGGAAGGAGAACTTTGGTGCAATGATTGAGTTGTTGTCATGTGACCTGGAGGTCACGGGTACGAGGTGTGGAAATAGCCTCTTGCAAAATGCAAAGTAAGTCTGTGTATTATAGGCCCTTTGTAGTCTGTGCCTTTCCCAAATCCTACATACAAGGGAGCTTCGTGCACCAACTGCTCTTTTCTTGATAAAGTTTGGAGGTTTTTTCTCTCTCATTTTTTGCTTTTTCCCATGGATACCGAAGCACCGACTGCTCTTTTCTTGATAAAGTTTGGAGGTTTTTTCTCTCTCATTTTTTGCTTGTTCCCATGGATACCAATAATCCTCCGTTGAATTCCCCACAAAAAAATGGTTTTCTTAATTATTTCATTTGCAAGCAGCTTGATATTTTTTAAGTTAATATCAAAGTCTCTGTCTTTGATGGGTTGTATATCAGATTTTGGGATGGTTCAGCTTGCAAGATAGATGCTCAAAGTGAGGTTCGTGCATGATTATACAGAGCAGCAAGTGACAGCAATGGTCTTATTTTTTAGAGCAAGGGTTGGTGATTTGGAGGACCAGCAACAAGCTCTGCTTATGAAGTCTCTTGGCTCCAGTTTCATTCATGCTGGGAGATAGGGTCACTTATTTGGTGCCCTAATTTAATAGGTGACAACTTATAAGGTTCCAATAAAAATTATTTTCTTTGTATGGAGGGCACAGCATAGCAGACTATCCACAACTGTTAAATTACAAAGTTGTGGTCAACTTGGCCCTTCTCAATGTTTCATATGCAAGGTGAGCTTAGAAACTAGAGCTCATTAACTGCTAACATTCAAGGAGGCTAGCTAAAGTCATTTGGTTTTCAATTGTCCAAAAAGTTGGCATTTTTCCTAGTCATGCCAAATTTATTTGATTAATTCATATTGCAACTGAAAGCTGTGAAAAAAAAAAAAAAAAAAGAGGAAATTTTTTTATGGTTTGGTTGCTTCGTGGCTACCATTTGGAAAGTATGGCTTGAGAGAAATAGTAGATGCTTGGAGGGCTCTCAATCATCATTAATAGAATTTTGTGCTCGTTAGATTTCCTCTCTGTTAGATTTTAAATCTAACTTGTAATGTGGCCCACATTACCAAATCATATTTTATTCTGTTCTTCTTTTAGAAGCCTACCTATTTCAAAACTACAAAAATGATAATAAGAGAATAAAAAAAGAAGCAACTTTTTCCTATTGTTTCTAGTATATGAGCGACATCATATGGGAGACTTTTTCCTAAATACCCTTAAAGTCTCACACGAAGGGGAGCCTTGGGGCAATGGTATAAGTTATCATCATGTGACCTTGAGGTCACGAGTTCAAGGTGTGGAACACAACCTTTTGTAAAAATACAAGGTAACGCTGCCTATTATAGGCCCTTGTGGTCCGTCCCTTCCCTAAACCCTGCATAGGCGGGAGCTTCGTGCATCGAGGCTGCCCTTTTACCCTTAAAGTCTCATACACTATAATCATGCTTGATAAAAGTGTTTGTGTGTGTATATAAAGACAAAACTCTATTAGGGAAGTCCTCATTTTGCAAAAAGAGGGGTACTAATTAGTATTTAATCAATCCTTTCCTTAAATTTTTGCAAAGACTAGAAGATCTCCTTATTCGAGACTCAAGTTAAAGATTTAAGTCTCCCTCAACGCCAAATGCATGGTCACAGAAGGAGGTAAGTAATTTATTTTATATTTTATGGTTTAGAATGAACTAAATATGGTTAACAATTGACATCAGAGATGTGGTTGGTTCTCTAGCTTGATTTTGGAAAAAAAAATTCAATTAATTTTGGGCTATAATTTTACCTTGCACATCTCATTTCTTTTCTACGCTAGCCAAATATAGGAATAATAGGAAATTCTAGCATCTGAAATAGTACTTTTGAGAAACGCACGATAGGAGAAGGTTCGTGGGGTACTCAACAGATGGCATTGACTATCAAGAGACCTTTCTAGTACTAAAAAGGATTGCTAAAGAATTGTCATGATTTTATTAGCTCATTTTGACTTAGATATACATTAAATGAATATAGCAGTCACTTCACTAAATTGGATATAATAGATGAAGTGTACATCAAGCATACCAAAATATTTTACTTAGGGAAGATAAAGAACTGAAAAGTAAACTAAAGAAATCTATACACATGTACTTAGGCAAGCTTCTCTCTACACAGTGCTTAAATTTTCATGATGTAATTTCTCCATTTAGTTTCAGGAAGAAAGTCGTGGATTAATGGGTATACCTTAAAGTTAGAGGGAGCAAATTTATTGTAGATATAGACGATGTCCTGCTTGCCAGATCTGGTACAGTGGTACTAGTGTAATAATTAAGTTATAGTATTTTTTTGCTAAATATAATAAAAGTAAAAGTTGAAAAAGGTATATCAAAATAAAGTACTCAGGATTATGAAAGAAGACAAAGGAGACAAAGAGATCATTTTTACTCTTAACATTATTCTTCAATCATTTTACTAGCCTACCAAGTTTTCAATTATAGCCCTTGATAGACATACTTTTAATCTACACTGTCGAAAGGATTCGATAGTTCTAGAGGTGGCAATAGACTTTCACGAAAGTTTGTCCTGATTCACTTTAAGCAGGTTCAATCTAGATGTTGTCTAGAATTTTTTTTATTTTATACAAGTGAAGAATTGCAAAACAAATCACACACGCATGCGCATTTCTGAATTTAATCTGCAGACAAGGGAAAAAGAAGCAACTTGAAAATACTACTAAGCATATTCCAAGCAAGAAGCCAACAGTTTGTGATAAAACAGATGAAACAATCTCATTTGGACTTTTGATTGGTGAGAAATGATAGATCATCGCTAAAAAATAAGCATATTGGATGATCACAGCCTACGTTACTTTAGATGAAAATTACGACCATTGATTCTTAAAAACAGAACAGAAGGGCTATCCAATTGGCCGTGCTTTTTCACAAGACTAGACAAGAAAGGGTGAACAATATATGCCGACCTAGGATTCGTCCTTCCTTGGGCGCCCTCTATGCCTATAGTTGTTCCTTCTTTCTTGTCCTATTTTGGGTTCTCCGGTCACCTCATGTGGAGACGTGCCTTAGTTTATCATTTCTCTTAATTAATTCACCCTTATGAGCTAAAACACAGGAAACAACATTAATCATTTTTCTAGCAATAGTTAAGTCCGAAATATGATTTTTTAAGTTCTCCTCCGTTCTAAATATCTTTACCCGTGACATTGTCAATGGGGTCAACCCATTTTTTTATTTTTTATTTCTTTTGAATGCTGAAGACTTACCCCCAGTGGTAGGTTAAATCCACCCCATTAGGTTCCACCTGTTGTGAATTCTACACGAAATCCAAAAACTTCATTACTATATCAGCAATCCACAGCGGATTCATGATGGGTCGAGAGAATTAAAGAGTAAATTAGTGAGAATTGAGCATAGTGGCTAGAAGCATTCAATGGACATGGTTTTCTAGCAGGTGATTGGATCAGATTATCAAAAGCAGATTCTTAGCTAGACAGGGTTTCAGAACCGCTCCAACTCAGTCCAGATAGCATTTTTCAGGCCGTCTGTAAACTCAATGACCACATAGTTTAATTTGCCCAACCAGGGATAGTAAAATGTGAATCCTGTAACACCCAAAATTGTCTTTGACACACTAGTCAGCAGAATGAAATGATCCTTTTGCTACACATGAAACTGGTCGAAGGGCTCGTATGGAGGCCTTGTAAGTGAGATGGTTTTGTTGCAATTGGGTAAGGAAAGGCCCATGTATATGGAATGTAGTTACAGAAGTTGAGGTGTCCAATGCATATGACATGATGTGCACTTCAGAATGTAGTCCTATTTTAGTCCAGTTTTTGTCATACTTAGTTGGATTTTATTAGGAATTCAACTCAAACCCAAGCCAGTCGTTAAAAAGATATATCTTCACCAATCACCTTTCAGTTCGCTTCCCAATCACCCAAGTTCCATATGACATATGAAAGCAACATAATTACATCACAAGGCGCAGAAAAAAGGAGATCAGGATATTGCCAACAAACATAAGAATAATGTCTACCCACTCCTTCCCAACATATGCTTGACTAAGATATTGATCCAGTTAACTTGGTTGAAGGAGGTTCCGACAACTAATGCTGCCAGCAAAAACATAAGAACAATGCCTACGCACTCCTTCCCAACATATGTTAGACCAAGTTCTGAATCTTTGCTATATGTGATGCAATTTTTCACTGCTCTAGTTCTCTAGGAAAAACAGCAAACCTCAAGGATGCTGGTCACAGCTGCCTTTTTTGGTCATAACCCAGGTAAAGACAGATGCAGAAGTTCTTGAAGTTGGAATACAAGCAGATCAAGCAAGAGTTCAACTTCACAATGCTCAGAGCAGTATAGACATAGTTGATGTCATCATAAGTCCCATGACCAGGCTTTCCTTGGCTTGTTGCAATGTCACACAACTTGAAGCAGCTTTGAAACAGAACAATACCATAATGGCATTCTTTGTTTTCGTAACATTTCCTCTTTTAATTTACCACAAATGAACAGCTATAATGAATACTATCTGTCCTGAAAAGATGCATCCAGATTCAAGGGACTGTTTGCAAGGCGTCCACCTCAGTACTCGGACAGATAACTCATGAAACACTGTCAAATCCAACAAGAATGTAAATCTATACTTGTAATTTGTCCGCGTCATTTCCAACCCCTATAGTAAGAGCTCAGCTCATTCTATTCAACAGTTACTCATGAGAAGAACAGGTACAAGACTTGAGCATTTGAAGAATAGGTATTGAACATCAGGTAAGTAACTGGAAACCTGTAAGCGGATAACCATGTGGGACGGACTCCATCTTCACATTGAACCCTTGCAATGAATAAACAGACTACAATCTCGATTTCTGTCCAGTAGAGTTGGTCAAAACCTGACAAAGCGACCATACTAAGAGAAAACTATCACAACCAGGTACTTACTTGAATAGCCTTGAATGATCATCAGAGACATGAAAGCCCACACCACAGAGAGGGAGAGGGAGAGGGAGAGAGAGAGATGTGTTTAGGCAGTAAATTGAAGGTTCACTCCAATTCCTTGCATCTATCCAAGAGAAATAAAGGTCGGGCTGTAGATTAAACATTCACATGAATACTCCTGCAAGGATGACAAGAGCCATATCATAGGCCACATGAACTTATCGACCCCAAGTTCATACCGATTTACTTGACAAGGGATGACAAAGGCTGCAATTGACCAAACGATCTATTCAAGCAAGCTTTCGAACAATCTAAGAAATGCTAACCAAGTTTAGGTGAATTCTCCAGTCTCATCTGGCCACTTGATCATAAAACAGATAGAGCATGTTTTTACCATTGTCCTATCCTTACATGAAAACTGTGAAATGTGTTGATCAAAACCAGCACACCACCATCTTTCAAATTTGGAGATGAGTAAACTCTCACACAGACACAAAGGTGATTGCTCAATCTTAAAATCTAATAGTTGAAGGATCTCTAATTTATTGATTCTTTATTCCACCTAGAATATTCCCAATATATGCCAAAACCGACCATCTCCATTCTTTAAGCTCAAATAGAATAGTTGAACACCTGCCCTTTTAGTCAAAAATATCTGCTTATTTGTAGAAAACAAGGGGAGTCAGATGACACCAAAAAGTTAACAGTTAAGCAGGCAAATAAATCCTCCGCATCATGGCAGAGGCAAATCAAAGATGGCCTCACAACTGCAGCTAAGGACTAAGGTTTACATCTGCACAATGTTCTCTGACATTATATTTGAAACTCTTGTCAAAAGACTGCAATAGATCCTTTTCATAAAAATGGAACCTATAGAAGAGCTTTAGTAAGGAGTCCTTCAAATATAGTGTTTCTTCTATTGACATGCACAAGCTTATTGGGAATAAAACTATTGACTGTGCCATTGTCCAATTTGTGCAACACGATGGGCACACCTATCTCATTTGAGGTATTCTTGATTATCAAGCCTGGACTGTATCAGGACCACCCTTTATACCCAAAGGAAGACATTAGCAGAAGGTCAGTTGCAGTTATAAGATATACATTATCTATCACATTGAGCTAATTGAGTTTGCTCCCAATCCCCCACATTCCATATGAAAACATCATATTTATCTCACAGCAGCAAACGAAGGGTAGATAAAGACATTGCCCAAGTTAATTCACTTTATATGAAGCCTTTGCAAGCAATCTTGTCAACAAACTTAGTATTCCCATATGCACAAGCCATGCTAGATCAAGTTCTGCCTCTATGGTATATCTCAGAAACACCACCATGCCATCGAGTACTCCATAAAATAGCATCAAAACTCAAATTCGAACAATGTGGTGCTAGATAAATTGCACTTATATCCTACAGGTTATCCATCACATGCTGCTAATCAAGGTTGCTCTCAATCACCCATGCTCCACATGAAAACATAATATTTATTTCACAGCAGTGAAAAAGGGTAGCTAAAAACATTCTCCAAGTTTATCTCACTTTTTATGAAGTGATGGAACTACTGGTCTGAATTTCTGCTACAATCCTAGTAAAAGAGAGAATTCGAAGGTAGTGTTCATTTATGTGAGGAATTCCAGTACAGTATGCAATTCAGAAACAACAATTACAAAGGAAACTTAAAAATAGAAGGGCCAAGAACATAGGACCTTCCCAGTTCTATTACACTCTCCAATCCCTGGAGCCCTTTCTTCCTGCGTGCCTTCTTATGCCCCCCCTCTTTAACTCCTCCCCCTTAACCGTATAACCACCTGCTTGTCATATCCGTATGACAACCTGATTCCCCTCAATCATCTACCAACAGACTCGTGTAACATCCCTCTCTCTGTATTACCTGCTTCTTCTTCTATAATAGGTATGATATATTGGTGGTGTAACATGAAGCCTTTGCAAGCAATCTTATCAGCAAACAAAGTAATCCCATACCCAGAAGTCATGCTAGATCAAGTTCTGACTCTTTGGTATATCTCATAAACACCACCGCACTATCTAGTACTCCATAAAACATCATTAAAACTCAATCTCCAATGATATGGTCCTTGATCAATGATGATGGTTAGACAGATGCAGTTTCAACCAAAAGAGGAAGATGCCTCTACATCCATTATATAAAGATAACAAAAGAACTTGTTTGTCAAAGATGGCACAGAAGTACACCATAGATCAATGTGCAGGAGAGTGTGAAGAGATCTAATACCACCTCCTTCAGTTGGGTTCGAGCTGTCATAAGAGTACCTTTTCTTTTCCAGACATAGACATAAAAGCACATCACATGTCTCGCCCTAAGCCAGAGTCAGATATATGCAACATCCCTGACAGTAACTAGATCTCTTGACAACCTAAGATGGAAATATGAATCTTGGACTACTTCCATCTGACCCAGCATAAGAAAAAATTATCTCATTTGGTTGATGATAGCCCTCCTCAAGGTAAGCCCCAACAAGAGGCCAATGGTAGTTATTGAATGCTGAATGCTGTGTGTATAAGAATTAGCATATTGAGTTCTTGATATGGGACACTCTGTTCTTTCCATCAATCATAAAATTGAAAAAAGGAAAACCAGTCTTCCAAAAAAAGAAAGTACAGAAAAAATGAGAAATATGAAAAAAGCAAAATGACCAGATAGTCTTTATCCAAACAGAGAAATAACAAGGACTAATAAAATTACGAAGGACAATATTCGCAATCAGAAAAGATCATGACGATCTCTGCCTTTCTAATGGTCTATGACCATACTGTCTGCCACTTCATGAACAGTTCAATGAACATCAATGTAGGAAATCACGCAGTAGGTAATAAGATCCAGAACTTCAATGACAGAATCAAGAAGTCATACTGACTGGGTTTCAGTACCTCACCATCTAATGACACTGAGAAGATCCCTTCTAGCAATCAATGGTTTGCCAAGAAACCTTTTGAACCTAATGGCCAAAGATCGAGCTTGATTGGAATCCTTGAATGCTTCCAAAACCAGCAAAATGGAAAATGTTGCTACAACTGATCCAAGGAGGCATTACAAAATAAGAATTTGAAGCACCCTCCGTGACTGTGCCCATGCTCTTACCCTAAGGGCTGCTCCTATTGCTCATTCCATCTAGTACACACTAGAAAATAGAGACAAGATGTAGAGATGGGCGAGTGGGCTAAGTATAGGAGCTTTGTACTATGTGCTTCTTTAGGAATCACACTAGTGGTAGTCCATTACCTCCCCACACCAAAAGAAACATGACCTTTATAGAGATTTAGTCCCACACACCATGAGACAAGGGTAAAAAGAGCTTGAGGTTATTCATATTTTCAGTTTTTCCATGAAGAAGAAGAAGACAACAACAACAGGCAGGCAGAAACCATAGCAAGTGATTTTCATCCCAACTTGAACTTGCCTCAAAGTGGCCATTATAAGTATCTAAATCTATCAATTGTTTCTGAAGGTGTTGACTGTTCTCCAATGGTATCTGCAAGAACTTCTTACCCACCAAACAAGCAATATCTCAATGACAGATAGCAAAGATATGTCCATGTAAGAGTTATGTAAGTTTTGGCCCCAAGCCAACTAAAGGTAAAGGAATAAGTCAACTTAAATAAAAATTTGCAGTGATGGACGGGGAAAAAGAACCACAACACAGGATTTGGGCCTTCCTCAGCTTCCTAGTAAGTGTCGAGGCACTGATTTGCTTATCGGCTGTTGCTACAACGACATCCATTACCATTATGACATCTACCACAGCTTTGGCTTTTGCCGAGAAAGGTACATGTCTTAAGTATTTCCTTCATAAAATATGACATACTTTAATTTGAGGACTTTTAACAAGCCTCAGATGTAGTTTGCTTTAAGCATGCAACTAAGGATCAACATAATACACATCTTTCGGGCCAACACACATGTCAGTACATATCAACACAGACGTGTGTCAAAACAGTCCAAGACTAGGACACAGTTCAATTTTTAATATATTCTTAATATTTTGAAAACTTTTATTATTTGTCTTTTCTACATGTTTTAGACAAAAATCTTACTACTACTTCCCATTTTCCCTCCTGCTATCTTCCACCATGAAGATAATCGCCAGAAAGAAGCTTCTGACAGAGAAGAAACATCTCTCCGGAAAGGAAGCTTCTGTTTTCCACCAACTTCCTCCCCATTCCTCAACCTATCTCACTTTAAGCTGCACCCATACCTCTACATGACGGTTTCCTGCCATAAAGGAGCTCACCTCTGCAACATATCTCACCAGGAAGAAGCATCTTGCTTGGTTTTCCTAGTTCTTCAACATATCTTGCTGCAAGCTACATCGTATGTCTGCAACTTTGTTTTTTTTTGCCGTGAAGAAGCTGGCTGTTGCAATATACCTCTCTGTTAAGCTCGTGGCTGCAACATTTCTTCACCTCTAGTGTTCGAGCATTTGCAAGCTTATTAAATGTTCTTGCATTGCTGATGCATTTTTAATTATGTATTTATTATTTTATTCACTGTGCCCCCATGTCAGATTTTAAAACCTTGCCATCTCGAACACAGTCATGTATCCATGTCCACAGATTCTAGGTACACATGTAACAGCAGAACCATTTCCTCAGGAGTTCTCAACTAACAAATCATCCATATTCCAGTGTGTAAAAGTATCACTTTGAAACATTAATCACTGTTATCACAAAGTAAAAATAAGAATGATGGCACCGAATAGTAAGTACCTAACAGCATAAGCATGAAAGGATGCAGGAAGCAGAAGTGAAAGCAAGAAGGGGAATTTTAAATTAGAGAGGTGCCAGAAATCAAGAATCGTCAAAGAACAATGAGAAGCAAAGAGAAAACAGGTAAGGAACATCATGAAAATCGATCATGAGTGTTGGGACATTACCAGAAATAAAAGCGTTGAAAGGAGGGTCAAAGCAGGTTAAGACTACAAGCAAATGAGGACAAATTTCATAGCTAATTAGGTTCCAGGTGAAGAGTTTTATTCCAGTAAGTTTATATCAAGATCTAAATCCAATCTTAATTGTATATAAAATTACCTGCAAGGCAACATGTTCTTCACATAAATGTCGCTTGGAACTTACAATCACTTACGAAGTTAGAAATATACTCCTTTGGGTACATTTGGGAGTATTTCAAATATTGAAAAAAACTACTTTTGCATCACCCCTCCAAAGCAGTATAACTTAAGCAGGAAATATGCTCCTAATGTAGGGGAAACATGCTGCAAGCAAGCTTCTTGATGGGTGAAAGCTTCCAGTCACATTTGTCTGATGTCCCCCGACTAGAACAGTACATAAAGTATGCTGGGCTTCAGATAGTAATCTGAATTTATAATTCTTGGAAAATGTGATGAAAATGGCATGATTGCAAATTTATAATCAATTCACCAATAAGCAAGATTCATTCAACCGAAAATATTATCTAATTGCATTCAAAATAATAAAAAGAAGAAGAAAAGAAACATCACAGATTCTAAAATCATGTTGAGCTCGGTACAAACAGTAGAGCATACTGGCAAGTGACATTTATGATGTAAAACTACAGGTAAAGAATGCGCTTCCAAGTATCAACTATCTACAAAAAGTTTCAGAGTTTCCTCGCCTTCTTCCCAATGAAAAGCAGAAGAAATGGTCATCGATCCTGTGATTCAACTGACCTTAACACACCAATTACCTCATAGAACCCACCCATTCCTCGAGCATCCGAGCTTATACCAATATATCATAGACAAGCAGAAACAACCGTTTCCATCAATAATTCAAATCCCTTTCCACATTCACCTGATCCGGACTAAATATGCAACTGGCGAAGAGACAACAATCACTTCATCACAAACCATAACTCGACGCCCTTGCTGCCATGCTAGACACCTGAGCCTGCATCTGTGCAGCCCTAACTTTGGCAGCCGTGGCCCGATGAAAAAACTGCTCCCTAGACAGAACCCTAATATTCTTCAAATACGAATCAAAGGGAATTACCCCTTCCTGAACAGCCTTATCCAAGGAATAAATCACATCCTCAATTGCCAAATCCGCGGCCGAACAATCAAGCATCTGTTTGGAAAGCGCATCACAAGGCTCAAAAACATCGTCAACATTAAAATTCCCCTTGTTAATTTTCCCCTCATTATCCCTAACCCACCCTTCCAAAACATCCGTATTCATCAAAACAATCTGCAACTGCTGCTCCAATCCCTCTTTCTCATCAAGCATCTCTCTCAAACCCTTGGACAATTGCTCCTCCCGTTGTCTCAAAGCCGCCTGCGCGTTAAACAACCCATCCATCTCCAATTCTCTACTCTTTCTCAAGGAAGCAAGATCTGTAGAAATTCTCTCCTGAAGCTTATGAACTGCGTTTCTCCGGTACACATCCGCCGGATCATCGGTCGGCCGTTGGGGAGACGGCGGGAATCGGTTCCCATAAGGCGAAGAAGAATAAACCCTAGGAGGGATGGCCGGCCGGTTAAACGACGAAGGAGATTGCAACGAATTCAAAGAATTGGAAGAAGAGAGATGGTGATGATTTTCAACAACAGCGGTAGGATTAGGACTCGGGTTCGGACGGGACTGTTGTTTGGTATAAAGGGGTGGATTGCGGGAGAAAACCTGAGATAATTGGCGAACGAGGTCAACTAGATTGGAGGAAGGAAAAACCCACGACTGCAAGTAGGGAATGGAGACGAGGCCGGAGGGGTTAACGAAGGGGTGTCCGGGTTTGATGATCATGTCGCGGGTAGGCGCCAGATAGACGCAGGGGGGGTGGCGGGGGTAAGTTTCGGTGAGCCAAATAACAACGGGGATGTTGTAGGTGACGCCCTGATAATACATGGGGATGGTTCCGTCCGCCTGGAGGAGGTTTACAGAACGGCCGTCGTTGTGAGTGAAGGTGGCGGACTGGATGTGAAGGCTGGGATTGGCGTCGACGAGGGCAACGAGTTGCTGGCGGATGTGCCATTTGACTTCTTCGGCATAGGGAAGGGAGGAGGGGCCTCGTTGGGAGAGGGCGTTGGAGAGGAATTGGAGGGTGTGCTGGGTGGACGGCTGCGCCCGGGACATTCTCGCACTTGCAGGAGAAACCCAGAGAAAGAAGAAGAAGAAGCAAAAGGAGAAACCCAGATAAAGAAGATGAAGAAGTCGTTGGCTTCGCGTCGAGGATTTGCGCGTTTTATAGCGGGGAAGGAAGATGCGAGTGTAGGAGGAGGGCATCGATCTGACACGCGGTACCCAGCTGACTTGGATGATAATTAGTGGCAAATTAGTTATTCTATATATCAAATATTCACATTGAAATGTAAAAAATGAATAGTCAAAAATTTGTTTTTATATTAAGAATTTATAATTTACCAGTTTTACATTTTTACTTATCCAAACTACTTTTTCTTTCTCAAATCTCAACTTTCAATTGATAGTGTGCTATTTTTCTTTTCTTTTACTTTTTATTTCAACTACATTATATTAAAAATAATGGCCGTGAAATTGAAAAAATAATCTTAAACTATCTAGTTCCTATAATAGCCTAAGATTTTGACAAAGAGTAAAAGTAAAAAGTGTAAATACATATTTTATAGTGATTTAAGATGCTTGAAGCTTTTTAGGCATCTTATGTTTATTTGAAGTAACATTAACAATTTGGTAACATAAATTAAGTGTATTGCTTTTTTTTTAAAATGAAATGGATAATCCGCTATATGAACCATGTGGAATGGATTATGAAAATCCAAATTACTATCCTATTCCATATATGAACCAATGATGTTTATTGTAATGGATACGACTTGATGGTATATGAATACTACCAAATCTATTGGCAGACCTATACACACCCCATTATTCCCTCAATATCCTTCCACTTGTTCTCAAGGTGCCTTTCCACATATGCACAAAATGCCTTGCTAGCTATTTCCAAAATACCTTTATATAAAATATAGAAACATGTAATATATTATATTATCCATACTTTATATAAAACTGTGAAGCCTTGGGCGATGAGGGCAGGCTAATGAGGGCTGGTCAAGATGGTTGGCAGGCTTCTAGGCAAGGTCAAGGACTAAGAGTTAGTCCCACATTGCTAGAGGAAAAATTAATATGCTGTTGATAAGAGTGCTAAGGACTTCCCTTGCAACGAGGCCTTTTCCCTTATGGGGGGAAGAATAAAACCGTGGGTGGGCTGGGTGATATGGGCCTCAATCTGCTAATACAGACAATATCATTGTAAGGTGTGGGCCCTCAGGTTATTACAAGTGGTATCAAAGCTAGACCTCGACCCGGTGTGGGTGGCTAGCCGCACGCGGGCTCTTGCATGTGGTAAGACACGGGGGGACGCGTGTCCCCTAAGGTGGAGAGGTTGTGAAGCCTTGGCCGATGAGGGCAGGCTAATGAGGGCGGGCCAAGAGGGCTGGTAGGCTTTTAGGCAAGGTGAGGGACTAAGAATTAGTCCCATATCGTTAGAGGGAAAGTTACTGGGCTGTTGATAAGAGTGCTGAGGACGTCCCTTACAACAAGGCCTTTTTCCCTACGGGGGGAAGAACAAAACCGTGGGTGGGCTGGGTGATATGGGCCCCAGTTTGCTAACACGGACAATATCATTGCAAGGTGTGGGCCCTCGGGATGTTACAAAAACAAACAACCTAAATCTAACAATGTGAATATGGGGTGTTTATTTTTACATTGTATAGATTAGCAGAAGGCTTCATATATCACTCTGTCTCTCTCTCTCTACTTTGTATTCATTACTTTCGAAGGTAGGGATAGACACCGTACCAAATTCAAGTGCAGTACCACTTTTATGTACATTTCCATAGATCTAAGATGTTTATCTTATTAGGCCTCAACCACATTCCCTAGATGCCAAAAAAAAAACAACTAATGATTGGATACCTTCATTACCTTTATTTTCTAGGTCAATTGTGTTTATAAAATAGATTGTGTCGAGGAAAATAGTGCCATTGTCTATTTCATGATCACAAGAGGCCTAAAAATGAAGGGATAAGGGGTATCTAATTGTTGCAAATATGCCTAGGCCAAAAAAGATGAATGTTTTGGATCCAATATGAAAGTATAGAAAAGTGGAATGCAGATAGATTTAGCATTGTGCCTACCCATGCCTTTGGAAGCATTGAATACTCTCTCTCTCTCTCTCTCTCTCTCTCTCTCTCTCTCTCTCTCTCTCTCTCTCTCTCTCTCTCTCTCTCTCTCTTTGCCTTTGCTTGATCCATTGTTTGCACAGAACATCCTTCAACTGAGTCAAATTTAAACAAAAAATTATGCTAGAAATTAGTTTTGAAGCTAGTGAAATTGTTGAAATAACTTTAATAAAATAAATTTCATAAATTTAAGTTTCTACTAGATGCATTTTTGAATTAAATTAAGCAATAAAGTAACTATTTAAAGGTAGATTGAGTCATGTGTTTAAACATCTTATTGTCAAGACCAAATTGCCTCCCAAATGCTCAATCAAGTATTTGTAAGAAGATGTAGCAATCACCTAGTACACACTCTCATGAAATGATAAACAAGAGAGACCGGCATTTTCACGTATAGATTCCACTTCCAAATAGTGGTCTACTTTCTCAATGAATATCAAAAGAGTATGGCATGATACAACTAAGTGGAGAGTGATTGAGAAATGACCATAAAAATTAAAAAAAAAAAAACTTGGGGAGAAATTGATGGAAGCAAAAGTCTAACACCCTAAAAAAATCTTTTGGAGAGAAAATTACAGGGAAGATCAATCAACAATAGAAGGAGCAAAGAGAAGTTGTGAAGAAGAAAGGAAGAACCAAAATAGAAAAGCAATAGTTGACAAAAAAAGCTTCATAAGTGGGAGCAAAAACCTTTATGGATGGAAAAAGAAAAAACTCAAAAAGAGAAAACTAATTGGAGAAGACATACAAACTTGGCAAAGGTGATCCTAAACCTCATTAGATATATGTGTGAGATCCTAAGAGGGAGGTGAATTACAACCAAATGCAAGTTTAAAGACTTTTGTAGATAATTCCACTCAAGCGCATAGTAGCAAGAATAATTTCATAAAAAAAGAGGGATATATAAAAAATCTAGACATAGATATTTGTATAGTAGTTTAGCCAACCAACCATGGTACCTACTTTCATTTTGTTAAAGTATTACCTGGTTTGAGTTGCACTAACTGCTTGCAAGATTTTACAACACCACTTGATATTTGTTTGGTTGTAAACAAAGGATAAGAGTACTTGTAGCAAGCTCTTCCTTTTTACAAACACTTAGAGATCTCTCCAAGAATAAGAAAGCTACACCACTCTCTGAAAGATATTTAAGAAGTTTTGAAGAAGAAGAAAAAGAAATCTCTCTTAAAACAATAAAATAGAGAGAAAAAAGCTTTCAATACAATAGAATGAAAGGATTTGAACATGAAGCTTATAGTTGCTTGAATGAGATGTAGGCTTAAATGCTTGTTGTTTGATCTTCAATTTAATTCTTAGAAATTGTTTGAATAATTCAAGAGTCTCTAATTTATACTAATCTTGCAAATACATCCGTTGGAGATAATTTTGGTCATTGAACAACTAAACACTTGTTGGGAGACAAGAATTTGAACTTGAAAGTGATAGTTATAGCATTTGTTCCCCATGCAATTGACTTATTTTTTAAGATAGTCGACTCAATTCCAATTATAGTGTGCGAGTGAAAATGCTCATTCTATACAATGCAAGTAAGCAAAAGCATGGAGGAAATATTATAAATTTTTTGCATGAGAGGGTTTTTATTAATTAGATAAAAGTGAGTTTATATCTTTAACACTTGGGATTGTTAATTACATGCCAATAATGAAAGACAAAACCATTGATCATCCATCACATTCTTTGATTACAAGCCAAAGGCCTTAGGCTAGATTAGACTTGAGGAAGATCTTATGTAAACCATGGGGTTGATTAAGGACCATAGGCAAGATATAAATTTCCATAGAGGGTCTATGTAATAGTATGTCAAAAGATTCCAAAATGGCTAAGTCATAAGCTTATGTGACGTAGACCCCAATTGTAGACAATTTAGGGGACCATGGCTTACATTTGGTGAGGCATAAGGGCTTAGTCTTAAACCTGGTTGTGCAGACAATGTGTCAATATGAACCAGAGTTTAGTATGTAACCAATGGCCAAATTAGACTTGGATGGTCTAGGCCTAGCTAGTCAATCCCTTAGGTAACAATATTATGACTAAGAATGAGGTGGTCTATGTTGATTGTTTAACCGCAAGTACACAGGCTATTATAGTGTAGCTTATGCATGTACAGGTCGATCCCACGAAGACTTGATTTAAAATGACGGAGTTTTCAATAAATTTTAATTAATAAAAGAATAAAAACAAATACTATACTAGAAATAAACTAAGAATAAACTAATATTCAGATTTATTCAATTGTTGCAATTTACAAAATTATTTATTAAAAAAAAAACAGAAAATAAAACTAAAAGTCGTCCTGGATTGCACTGTCCCTGGATAGTCAAAATAATGATAATGTAAAACCAGAATAGCACAAGGACACGGAAGTAAATAAACTAGGGACCCAGATGGTATTAAACTGAGGACATGGATGGTATTAAACAAAAAGAACAGAGGTGGAATTTCTGAGATCTGCTAGGGGCAGATTTGTAATTCTTCAGGGGTTCTGGTTTTTAACGAAAAAACCAGGAAAACGTGGGGAAGAAGGAGGAAGGAGAGAAAAGAGGGTTGGGTTTTCTTTCTCCAGAGCATTCGACTCGGAGAAGAAGAGGAGAGGGAAGAAGGAGAGAAAGGAAAGGAGAGGGGAAGAGATGGGAGAAAACTCAATTTGGGTTTTCTCTCCCTGGGCCGGCCGGAGTGGGTATGTGCCCAGGTGCGGCTTTGGTCTAGGCGTTGATGGTGCTTTGGGCAGTGCCTGGACCGACTGATCAGGCTGAAGGGAAGACGCTAGAAGCAGGAGTTGACGGGGGCATCATTTGGGCAATGGAGCAAAAAGATGGGCTTATGTAAACGACACTGTGGAGCATGGTGTTCCTCAAGCGACGATGGAGCCATGAATGATGCGGGTCTGTGTTGGCAACGACGCCTAGATTGGTGGTCTAGGTAGGCGACGAGGAAGAGAATGGATAAGGAGGAGGAGAATAGAGGGGTTCTGGCCGGGAAGGAGCAAAGGTGTTTGGGAATGATGGGAACTACCGGCTCTGCTGGGCAATCCGGCCGGAGAAGAAAAAATGAGAGAGAGCTCGAGAGAAAGAAAGAGGATGGAGAGAGAGCAGAGAGAGAGAGAAACACGAGAGGGGGGAATGAGCGACTAACAAACAGGAGTAGAGAGATTGAGCGAGATGGAAGTAAGTTGGGCAGTGAGAGAGAGGGGGGGGAGGAGAAAAATGGTGTAGGAGATAGGTGAAGAAGAGAGGAGCAAAGGTGGGAGACTTTTGACTGAGAAGAGAAGAGATGATGGGAGGTCGTTGGATTTACCTCCTATGTCTAGCCTAACGGAAAGAAGTGAGGAGTGTGAGAAGAAGATGGAAAGGGACAGTGTGTGCGGGTTAAGAGAGGCATGGAGAGGGAAAGAGAGGATAATGGGAAGAGGGGGAGAGCAGAGGCAAAATGTGTGAATTAGGAAGGGAAAAAGAGTGAAGAAATAAGGAACAAAAAAGGAGAAAAATAAGGAGGGAAAGAGAAAAGCAAGGAAAGAGAGAATAAAGGAAAGAAAAAGAGAAGAATAAGGGGGGAAAGAGAAGAGGAAGGGAAAGAGGAAAGAGAAGTTGGGGAAGGAGTTGCCCTTTACATAATCCTTCCATTTTGTCTATGATTTCTATTACATCCATCTCCATGGGTGATCTGGTCCATCCAGTGCACTTTAAGATGATCTGCACCGTTAACTTTTAATTGTATCCATCAATGCCTCTTTTGGTTAATCTGGAAAAGAAAAGACTAAATCAGAATCATCTAAACCATATATTAATCATCTAATGAGCTCTAATAATCATCTGACCATTGATTTTGACAAATTAAGGTTTGGATGGTCAATTGGAGTTAAATTCAAAATCAAGCTAAGTTTTGCAAAATTGAACGATTAGATTATCTAATTGAATGCTAAATTAGGGGTATTTTGACCAAAATTGAACACTTAACACACACCCCAACCAGCATTTTGCTAGTCCCAAGCAAACACGTGCGAAAAATCAAATTTCAAGATTTTAAAAATTATTTTTCAATCAACTCCTCTTTTTTCTCAGAGAATTATCTTCAATAAATCACATCACTTTAGCATACTAATAAAAATGACTAAAGAATTCAAAACCCTACCCATATGCCAAAGTCATTCCACTTAAGCGCAATTCTCAGAGTGAGTGTGTGTATGTACAGTTTACATATAGAATCATCTTAATCTCTAAGTAAACTTCTAACTTTTGAACTCCATCTGAAATATGTTTTGACCTCAATCCTCACTAATGACATACGCTCAGAAACAACATCTCTCAAATAGAGGGGTCAAATTATATCTCTCTTTTAATTATGTGAGTTGAGTCAATAAAAGCAAAATTTTCTCACATGTACTCATGAAAAATGGGAGTTACTAAGGAATTTCATTGTTTTGATCCTTTTAGAATAGATGCCATTACCTTTGAATATTTAGAAATACCACTCTTTTAGATCCTATCCATTCATTTCCTCATCAAGACTATATTTCTCCTAGAATCAATAGGTCTTTAACTGGGATGGAGCATAGGCATAGGACAAGGTACCAAAGAAAGGGTATAAGGATATTCAAAGATTCTTCAAAAAATAAGTAGAGGTCTTCTAAAGTTGATAACTCTTTCTTTCTTTGATGAAGTGAATATTTCTTTTTTTTCACTTTTCTTTGTATTCTTCAAACTTTTTTTTTTCTTCACACTTTTGAATCACTTTGAAGAATATTTCTTTTATTGATATCCACTTTTCTATTGCAACTAAAAGGTATTTCTTCATTCTTCTCTAACTTATTTTTCAAAGAAAATGAGTAATGGATAATTTATATTGGGTTAATATGGATAAAGAATAATTTGAGTGACAAAAGAAAAGGCTTTATATAAAAGGCTCAAGTTGGCTAACTAGTGGTAAAATACTTCTAGGTAAGCTTTATGTCTCCAGGTTATAACAAGGATAGTCTGAATCATTTTCTAAGTTTCCTATAATCTATCAAATTCAATGAACTTCTAGAATTTTAAAGGTAATATTTTAATTATTCAGGTAATTAGCCAAATTTTGAGATTTTAAGATCAATTTTCTTTAAGCACTCTAAAGAAAATTAGGAATATTTATAACCTCTCAAAAAGGATGAATAGCTCGAAAACTCACTTAGGTTATAGGTCTCCACTGAATTTCTTCAAGATTTCTAAATTATAGCCACTTATCAATCTAGACTATTTATATGTAACTGTGTGTACAGATGTGATCTGAGACTTTACTTTCATAGATTACTTTAGAAAATGAGTAAAATGATGAATTAATCATATTCAGTTTCATTAATAAGCTAAAATTATCTAGATTATACCTCAGAAAATCCAATTCTCATCATAGTGTAGGAAATGACCCAAAATTTTTCTTTTTTTTATTTTTATTTTTGAAAAACCAAGGAAAGCACTAAAAAAACTAGAATTTGCTAGAATTCTACATCCCCCAACCTAATAGAAACATTGTCCTCAATGTTGTAAAAAGTAGGATAATGATAATGCATTGAGACATGCAAAAAAAGAGAGATATAGAAAAAAATCTGAAAAAGAAGAAAGTAAAAACTAAGCAACATACTTTATTTTTCAGATAAAAATTTTCAGAGGAAAAATATTACTAAGTTCGAAACTTCCCTGGGTCCCATACGAAATGAGCTGGATAGGCCTCTGAAAAGGAATGATGAATAAATTTATCTTGAAATTTACAATTTTTCATTTTATTACAAGGCAAGATAAATTTATCTTCAGGCTGCTTCTCATAATTAGAGACAACTGTGAGAGTTTGACTGTGAGAGTTTGATGCAACCTTTTTGGAAATGGAGCAAGGATGTCATATTGCTCAGTGGGCATGACACTTTCCTGATCAATAAATTCATCTCTTTTTCTGACAAGTTTCGATACTATTTCAGCCTTTTTAGGACCAAATTGCTCAATTATGTTACCATTATGAATAATGGTAGCTACCTTTGTTTGTTCCATGTCTGTAAATGAAGAATTAATCTCATCTCCTACATCCATATCATCAAGATATCTATTTGGTGGAATAGGACATTCCTCTTTATCAATGGTCTGTAGCATTTGAGACATCATGTCCTTCAATTCAGTCATGGAATTTGTATGCTCTTTTAATTGGGCTTTAATTTGAGCAATTTTCTTCTCTTGATATTGCATAACTTGATGAAAATCATCCTCCACTTTCCTCTTATGTGGAGGAAGGTAAGGTCCAGGAGCAAGTGGTCCTTTGTGTTGATAGGGTTGATGTTGGGACTTCTATGAGACATTAGCCGTATATTCATTTTTAACAGTAGAATGATTATTCAATTTGGAATTATATGTCTCTAAAGATGGTGAAAAATGTTGCTCATAAGAATGGGTTTGCTCATGGAAGGCATCCTGAAATGCAAGAGCAATAGGACATTCCTTAGAGGAACATTTTTCCATTTCCATGGCCTCAATTGTTCTATCGAAGGATGCTATTTTTATATCATCTTCATCAGTCATAGCATATATTTCTCCCCTGAAAGATGTGGTGGTGGACTTAGGCTTGTTTGGAAAACCTACTTTTTCTGAATTAGCCCAAGTTTGTGCACTCTCTGCCAACCATTCAAAATACTCTTGCGCCTCTTCAGGTTGTTTGTTTAAGAAATTACCATTGCACATCATTTCAACAAACTGGCGCATATCAGATTTAAGTCCTTCATAAAATAAGCTAATAAGATGCCAAACTTCGTATCCATGATGTGGACAAGTTAACAATAATTCCTTAAATCTTTCCCAACATTGATAAAAAGTTTCATTATTTATCTAGGTAAAATTCATTATATTTTGACGGAGAGCATTTGTCTTATGTATAAGAAAGAACTTATTCAAGAACTTCCTAGTCATTTCTTCCCATGATTGTATGGAACCTGATGGCAATGAATGAAACCACATCTTAGCTTTTCCTTTTAAGGAAAAAGAAAATAGTTTGAGTCTTACCATATCCAATTCGATGTTTTGTGTATGTTGGGTCATGCATACTTCATCGAATTCTTTTAAATGCATGTATCCAACCCATAGAATTTGGAAAGTAATTGAATTACTTCCACCTTTAATTCAATCATACCAGCATTTGGAGGTAAAAGTATACATGAAAGTGTGCTGGTATAATTAGGCTGTAAATAGTCTCTTAGTGTCTTCCCACAAGGATTTTGGTTATGCCAATTATCCTCATGTGTTTTATGTTGGGCCTTTCTCCTATTTCCATGTGGTTGAGAATGATTCTTCTATTGATGTATATCATCATTAAATAGAGGTGGAGGATCATCAACAGCAAAGAGAGGATTACTCGTCCATGAAGAAACATCATCATTATCTAAGATGAAAGGTGGTTCATCATCATTAAAGAGTGGATTATTTTTCTAGGGGAAAATATCTTCTTTATTAATGCTGAGGTGTAAATTACCCTTTTTATCATTGTTTAAATTATTCATTAGGTGCAACTGATCATGTCTTCTCTTCTCTTTTCTTTTTCTCTTTTTTTTTTCTTTCTTTTTTTAAAGACTATCCTAAATGATGCAACCTAAATGCATAGAATGATGCACAATCAAGGACACAATCAAGCAAATCCCTAAGGCTAACAAGCATATATATTTTGATTTTCTTAATTTTTTGTGGGGACAATGCTTTTAATTAGCCTAATATAATGCTCTTACTCTCTTTAGGAGTAGATTACTGCTTACCAGTTATGTTCTAACCAAAGCGGTTAATACAACCCTTGTGTAAGGATGCGTTTGGACCTCACAAATGTCAACAGGAGGTAGGGGAAGAGCGAGGCTCTATTAGACAACCCCCAATAACCACAGTGATAAAAAACCACTAGATTGACAGTAAATCATATCCTATTAAGAGGGTCCTACAAGCATGTGATAACCCCATAGGTCTCTTCTAATTGATTTTAATTTAAAGTGAATGGTGGGGTTGCGCACTTGAGGTGATTATCCTAGGTCGGCCAAGGAGTGGTGATGAAATCCACCATTGATCTTGTGGGGTCAGGTGCCCTTACTAATTAATTTTCACACACCATGGCAATTCGATCAACATATAATTCACCTTAAAGCATTAGAGGTGTCCTAAAATGCAATTGAAAACAATAAACTAATGCAAAATTCTAAAATGCAACAAATATAAAATATTCTTTCTATATGCAATTAACTACCAACCAATGCAAAATTATACTAAATCCAAACCCTAATCTAGAAAATAAATGAGTGAGGAGACTTACAGTGGGGTTTCTGATGAAGATCAAGTGTGGGCCACCTTATCCCACACTTGCCTTGTATTATTACAACCCTTTAAAAATTAAAATTAAAAGTGCAAATTATAAAGGGGCCTTACTACAAGATTCACTTGAAAGAAAAAAGAAAGTCCTATTCTAGGAAAGTAGGAAAATTTCCATTTTGGTGAAGATCCACTTGCCAAATTCCTCCCAATTTCCTAAAAAATAATTAGAAATGAGTACCAAATTCAGGAAACAAGGTGATTATACCCTAAAAGCAATTGAAAAATGCACCTAAATTTTCCTAAAATGCTAAAAATGCAATTCTTAATTTTTTTTTGGATTTTTAATTAAATTTTATGAAAACTCCTTCCAAGTCCCCAGCAATAGCACCAAAAACTTGTTGATTGTTTACCACAAGTACACGAGCTATTGTAGTGTAGCTTATGCAAGTACGGGTCGATCCCACGAGGACCTGATTTAAAATGATAGAGTTTTCAATAAAATTTAATTAATAAAAGAATAAAAATAAATACTATACTAGAAATAAACTAAGAATAAACTAATATTCAGATTTATTCAATTGTTGCAATTTACACAATTATTTATTCAAAAGAAAATAGAAAATAAAACTAAAAGCTATCCTGGATAAGCCTGTCCTTATATTGCACTGTCCTTGGATAGTCAAAATGATGATAATGTAAAACCAGAATAGCATAGGGACACAAAAGTAAATAAACTAAGGACCCAGACGGTATTAAACTGAGGACATGGATGGTATTAAATAGAAAGGACAGAGGTGGAATTTCTGAGATCTGCCAGGGGCAGATTTGTAATTCTTCAGGGGTTCTGGTTTTTAACGAAAAAACCAGGAAAACGTGGGGAAGAAGAGGACGGAGAGAAAAGAGGGAAAGGGTGAGGATAAGAGGGTCGGGTTTTCTTTCTCCGGAGCGTCCGACGCGGAGAAGAAGAGGGAAAAGTTGGCCAGAGAAGAAGAGGAGAGGGAAGAAGGAGAGAACGGAAAGGAGAGGGGAAGAGATGGGAGAAAACTTGATCTAGGTTTTCTCTCCCTGGGCCAGCCGGAGTGGGTATGTGCCCAGGTGCGACTTTGGTTTGGGTGTTGATGGTGCTTTGGGCAATGCCTGGACCGACTGATTAGGCTGAAGGGAAGAATATGGAAGCAGGGGTTGATTGGGGTGTCATCTGGGCAATGGAGCAAAAAGATGGGCTTGTGTAAACGACACTGTGGAGCATGGTGTTCCTCAGGCGACGATGGAGCCATGAATGATGCGGGTCTGTGTTGGCGACGACGCCTGGACTGGTGGTCTAGGTAGGCGACGAGGAAGAGAATGGATAAAGAGGAGGAGAATAGAGGGGTTCTGGCCGGGAAGGAGCAAAGGTGCTGGGGAATGATGGGAACTACCGACTCTGCTAGGCAATTCGACTGGAGAAGAAAAAATGAGAGAGAGCTCAAGAGAAAGAAAGAGGATGGAGAGAGAGCAGAGAGAGAGAGAGAGAGAAACACGAGAGGGGGGAATGAGCGACTAACAAAGAGGAGTAGAGAAATTGAGCGAGATGGAAGTAAGTTGGGCAGAGAGAGAGAGAGAGAGAGAGAGAGAGATGAACTTCTTGAAACAAAGTTCTTACAATTTGATGTGAATTGATATCATGAAATTAAGGGGAGAACCCTTATTTATAGATTTGAATCAATGTCTGAGGACAAAAATAGTAACTAACATAATTGTGGCACCTAACATGAATACCCTTGTAAATACATGGCTATAGCAGTCTCACTAAGTAGGACTTGATTGGGGCAAAATAATAAAATCATTCGATTTCATCGTGTAATCATCGTCAAGGGCATAGTACCTAGCACCATTCATTTGTCAAGTTTCATAAAATTGATACAAGAGCGTACGAGACCACATTTTTGTAAAGGTCATCCGATACCATTTTGTGAATGCTTGACCCCAGCACTTTGGGAGGAGCTTGTCTAGCGTGACCTTGAGTAAAGTCATTGTCTAGTGCCATTGATGCCAAACTTTGTTCTTAGAAGAAAATGAAGTTGTCTAGTGCCACCATTGCTAGACATTGCTTTAAAGCAATTTGAGGGAGTTCGGTATTAGAGGTGCTAGATTTCATTTTTGAAAACATAATGGGAGTGGCAAATCGCACTTTGAGTTACAAATGGTTGTTCAACACCACCAGTTTTGTGCCACCTTGGTGTGCCTTGGTGTTGAATTCATCTATCCTGTATCACTTTGTGGCTGAGAGACCAGGCCTACTTTTTCATTTAAACATATAGTATATCCATATTTTAAACAGTTGACTTTTCATCTTTGGACATTCTTATCAATTTTCAATCAAGTGTATCATCCAATCAAATACTGCGTTGGATTTTAAAAATAAGTTCCCCCTATATTAACTCAACTAACAGCAACTTTATCAATCATCTAAAACCATTTGACTCAATTTGAAGTAATTAATTGGAATTTTAACCTTTTCAAGCATTTTTCTCCAAAGTTCAGTTGATTGAATTTTTATGTAATCAGGTTGATTGTTCATTTTAGAATACAAGCAACTCTTCTTGAGATTCAGTCTACTCAATTCTTGCAAATTTTGAATTTTTAATATTTTTTATGCCAAAACTTACTCAAATCTTCACCAACTTATTTCTCACTGTTTGTATGATTTTAAACATTCACCAAAATTGGCACCTAATTTGCCACATGATATGGGCTCATAACTTAGCATGACTAATTTTATTTGCCTAAACGTATACTATGGAGCCTATATCTTAATCCATGGCGTTTAATAGGTGTTTGCTACATTAATACTATGTGAGGAAATAAATTACAGCAACTAGATAGAATTGTTGTGTCCCACCTCTACAAATGATCAACAGCTTATTGTATTTACTTCTCTTATGACCCATGCATGATTATTATTTATGCATGCATATAAATACCCTTTTACATAACCAATGTATCCACTTTCTTTCCAAGTTTTTTTGCAGTCCCCCATGTGTTCTTTACATGTCTTCATGCATATCAACATGAAACCTACTATGTAGAATCCATTATTTGATTTTCTATGTGAACCCACCATAGCCTAAGTATTTTCATTTGAAAATTTTACTATCACTGTGTGGGCCAGCCACAAATTATGATTAAGTTTTAAGTTCAACATGCATGTGGGCCCACCTTAATCAGCACTTCACCATCACATGATGTGTTCCTTAGTAGTTCAAGTGATTCCATAAACACCTAGAAGTTACTAAATTTTATTGGTTGTTGACCTTAGCTTCCTTTGACCCATTGATTATTAATAGGATCATTTTCTTGTTCCTTAGTGTGACGACCCGGGTTTTTCAATGCAATTTAAATGAAAAATCTAAATTCTTAAGGCAGGATCCCTATTTGAAAAATAATACAGTGCAGCGGAAAAATCTTTTATTTGAAATCCAATTTGAAAGCCCCGAGTGTCATTTGCTTTCACAACGTCCAAGGTAGTTTTTGAAAAACTTTAGAAAATCATAAACGTTTTTCCCCAGGTCTATCGAGTCACAAAGACACAAATTTCAACTGTAATTAAATACATGTCCAAAGGGTAGAGAGTTTACTCACATGTATAGTTATCTCCTTTGTTTATGCACTTGCTCATAGCACTAACATAGATGTCCTCTACTCGTGGATGGAAATATCCTGAAAAATGTTAGGGATAGGGTGAGTATATACTATACTCAGTAGGAGTCTATCACTACTAGTTTTATAATGCATGCGATCTTTAAAATCATGTGCTCATAAAAACATATGCATGTTGTTCGAATAATCATGTTCAATATCGATATTAAAAGCCACTGTCAAACCGGAATACTGACGACTTAAAAGAAATATCATAATCCAAGTCGAAAGTATCATATATTATAATCATAAAAATACGCATCAGATGCTCAACTGAATCCAACTCATGGATATCTATCATGGTATGGTCGACCAACCTTATATCATGCCATATGCAATGCACATAAATCCACAAAACCATAGGGTCCCACTATGCCCACGACCTCACCGCCGTGTGGTCCCCGGGTACCTAGGGACATAGGATCATATACCTCCACGGGGCATATGACACTTCGACCCAGTGCCGTGACATCAGTGGTAGCCCCCTGTACCACATGCAGTCGAAGCAGGGACATGCCCTTTTTGGGCGTGGTACCCATCCACCTAATAGTGGTAGAGGCTGGGTGGCCAACCCACACCCCTCGGCATAGCACCCACGAGCTTATTAGCCCAAATCATGTACGATCAAATAAGCCAAAAACTTCTTTTCAAAACTTGTCCTCTTTAGGTCCCTCACAACTGCCTGGCCTTCGGCACTCCAGCTCCTTTTGGCAACCCTCAAGGACATGCAATCTTTGCAAGAACTTAATGCTCATAAATCATGCAATGTATGCAATAGTTTGCAAAACATATCTATGCATAATGTATATACAAAACATGTCTATGCATAAAGCATTTGTCACATGCATGCTAAACAAGTCATATACTTAAATCATGTATTTGTAAAACAATCATAGTTCTTTTAAAAGAATCTAGTAGTGATAGAGCACCTACCTGACTAGGTCGCGTTAACCTTTTTGTCCTCGTACACTCCTGAACATGGTTTGGGCAGTCAAGGTTAGTTTTGGCCCATCTTTTATGGGTTTTAGAGTAGTTGGGTCTTATTACTTGGACATTAGGGGTCCATCCCTATACCTATGGGTGTCCTAAGGTCCTAATTGGGCTTTGGTATCCTCAGTTTTCCAAAGGTCTAGTGGCCACGCCACCATCCTATTTTAAGGGTCATGCCCACCTTTGATTGGGCCTTGATCAGGGATTTTATAGTTTGGATGTGTCCATGTCGTCGACACGGACACAATGCCTTTCACAGCGCCTCAATCGGAGCTCTAGATCTCAAGTTATAAGTGTTTTAGTGTCGCACATACATAGGAGTCTTAAAAGTGAAAAGACGGAATGCTAGGGTGCTGCGCGTCTGCGTTGTGTGCCCTGACTTCCTTAAGAAATGAGAAAACCCCGTATAGCTAGCGCTGCACATCTGCGGTGTGCGCCTCAGTGGGCGCGCCTACAGACGCGCCGGGTTTTCCCGCCCGTCTCTCTCTTTTGCGGGCGTGTCCACGGACACGCCTGTTTGGTTTTTTCCAAATGCAGTCGACGCGTTACATTCCGACTAGAACGTTTTCGTTCATTGGAGGACCAAGGCGTCCTCAGGACACCCTGGTTCGACCCTGGGAACATCCCTGGGTCCTTGGTGAGTCTCCAGGGTTCCATTTTGCATGGTTTTTCATGCAAAAACCTAGGGAAATTGACCTTGGAACTATAGTGGAGATGGGTTTTGAGGGATCTTGTGCATACCTGGCTCATTGCTGGGTTTTTCTCCGCGTTTTCCCCTTTAGGTCACTCCTCCACGACGGGTTTTCTTCAACGTTTTGGGCTGCTATTAGAGGCGCCTAAGAGCTCTATTTATAGAGCTAAAAGAGGGTTCTAGAGGGGGCTCTCACCGCCTTTGAATGGTGGTGGAGAAACCTCCAGAAGGGCGGTGATTTCACCTCCAATCACCACCGTTCTAGAACCCTCTATAGGTTGAAGATGAAGGGTGCCCGTATCAAAATGGGCCCCTGTGTTTTGTAGCTAAATCCGTTTTTGTTAAAATTACAGTTTTGCCCCTGAACTTCAAAGGGCCATAACTTGCTCATTTTAACTCCGTTTTGGGTGATTTTGGTCTTATTGGATTCCTTTTTCCGAGACGCATCTAATGGTACCATTTTTAGGACCTTTCTAAGTTCAGTCAAGGCGACTAGTGAAATGACCAAATGCCCTTATCTTTAAAACTGAACTTTTCATGGGATTTTAATATTACAAAAATTGGGGTCATTACACTTAGATAGACAAATGACAGTATCAAGAGGACAAAACTCTGAAGAAAAGAAGTCTCTCCTTTTGCACATCTCAAGGAGAGGGACTTATTATTGTCTCTCTTTCTTCTTAAAGGTTATGTTTAGGTCAAATCATGAATGTCTTTGTCAAACAATTGAATAAATGGAAAAGTCATTTACCATTCTATGGATACATAACTTCACCAATACATAACTTAAGTAAAGACTTAGTTCATCACTTAATGAATACAAAATGATCACCACAATAGAGATAAATAACTAAGAGAAATAGTAGCTCATCACTTCTTGGATACGAAAATACAACGGAAGAGATACAAAACTAATGTAACACACACTCTCAACAATGGAAAACACGTCCACTTACATAATCAATCTAAGATACTTGTTTGATTCAAAACAAATGTATATAGATGAGAACAACCCTACCAAATAAGCAATGTACAAATCTACTAAGCACTATCTAATTACAATACTTTCCTAGGCTACAGAATACATTCTAGATATGAGAATGCTTGCCCAACAAGACTTTCATAAACTTGGGTGTTCCCCAAATAACATCTTCTAAATATTGGGTTGCTTAATACATTTAAGTAACTTCTAAATGCATACATTATAAGTTGTCAAGTTTCTCTCTAACTTTCTTAGCAAGATCTTTCATTAATCTTGGTAGCTTAGAATCTTCAACTAGTCAATACAATTGACCCTTGACCAAGGAAGATGTGTATGAGGCATTTTTTACCCTTTTAAATTATGAAACTTTGATTGGATCATGGGATGGTTTCCGCTAGTTTGATCTAGGATGTTCATGTGAGATGATTCAAGATGTTCATTTATTGACAAATCTAGGCATCTTTCATCTGGACCCCAAAATGTCATTTTTGGATGATCTAAACTGTTCATGCAATCAATGTTTAAGACATCATGAATCATGCTCAAAATATTAAAATTCAAGAAGGATTGATGATCATCTTATCCATTAGTTGATCCCCCTTGATCTCACTTGATCCACCATTGATCTTGGAATTTTGGGACATTCTCGTGTCAAAGTACCTTGAAGAAGATTAAGGTGGATCAATGCACTATAAAAAGGTCAAAAGTGGTTCCCTCAACATTGACAAGTGGATGGGACTATTTTCTATGCATCAAATTACTTACTCCAAAGTGAATTGCATGCCTTGACAAGTAGGAAGCTAATCTCCTATAAAATACCTCTCATCTTTCATCTACCAAAAGGGTCAAAATTACCATCCTCTGCCATAGGACCTAATAATTCAAAGGTGCTTAAGAGGGTGATAAAACTATTTTCGAATGTTACAGCTGAAAATATAGTTTCCATATTGAATGATTTTTCTAAAGACTACCTTAAGGAAGTGAGTGATGCTTTGAATATTACCCTTTATGATGTTCTTCAATGGGCATACAAGAAAGATGTGGTTGGAAGAAATGCAATAATTGGACAGCTTGTTACTTGCAGTGTTTCACCCCATTTGGCTTGGATGTTTGCCAACACCTCCACCTTGTTACAAGGTGAATGATCAAATTTAGGATAATTTACAAGTCCTTCAACATCTTTGAAGATTAATTCACTTATGAGCATGCCTACACCACCCTCTTTCAACTTAATGTGTGATGAAGAATTCACATTCTTATCAAGTGGGGGTTATTATGTTTCACCTAACTCTTCAATCATAAAAGAACCACTAGTTTCGTCATGGTCACTTCCACACCAACCATGGAAGATCAATTGAGAGAACTGCAACAAAAGTGGACTTAAAAGGATGCTGAAATTATTACTTTAAAATGAAAGGCTTGACTCATCTATATCATTAAGTGAAAATTCTAGTCATTCCCTAGATGTTATGCAATTACATTACTTAGTGATGAAAAAGTTGCAAGAACTTTGTGCTTTTAATCCCAACAAGATTGTGGCTTATCTAGTCCCTTGCCTTAAGGGATTTGATGATGTATTATTTTTTCCTAATCATAAGAAGCCAGATTTCTGAACCTATGAGAGTAAAGGTTGCCCTAGGGAGTATCTTACACATTTAGTGGTTGTCACCTTATTCCTACTAGAGCTGTCATGGGAAGGAGTGCTCATTGAAAGTAGTGCAAGCAATAATGCATTGAACTAGAAAAGAGTTTTGAGGAGTTCAACCTGAAGCCTCTATCACCTATAATGTTGGTTGACTTTATTTCTCTTCTTTTACTCTTGCAACAATCTTCCCCACTTCTTACTGATGAGGAGATCGCTGCCTATTGGATGATTCAAGCTACAACTCTAGAATCTACTATTAGAGATGCTACAAAAGAACAAAAATGGCTTAGACTAAGTTAATGATGGTTATAGTGATGATTTTAAAGATTTTTCATTAGATACCGCTATTACCTTTGCTTCTAGCAAAAGGAGACATCACAGGCAAACTTGGAACAATTCTTCTCATCATCATTAAGAAAGTGTTCAAATACACATAACTCTTTTTGACCAATTGGTCGATCTATGACCCATTTACTTCTCTTATGACCCATGTGTGAGTATTTATGCATGCTTATGGATACATTTTACATAATTAGGTTATCTACTTTCTTTTTTACTTTTTCTCTAGTCACCAGCGTATGCCTTAAGTGTTTTCATGCATACCAACATGCTACCCACTATGTGGGACCCATTATTTGATTTCATATGTGAGCCCACCATAGCCTAAGTATTTCATCTAAAAAAATTACTACAACTATGTGGGCTCGCCACAAATTATGATCAAATTTTAGGTTCAACTTCCCTGTGAGCGTATATTGATCATGAACGTTTTTTATATATGGCTTGCATGCATCATCACATGTAGTGTTCCTTAGTAGTTTGAGTGAGTTCATAACCACCTAGAAGTTATAGTTGCTTGCTAAATCTTATTGGATGTTGGACTTAACTTCCTTTAGCCCATTAATTATGAATAAGGCTATTTTCTTATTCCTAAGATAGACAAATGATAGTATTAAGAAGACAAAACTCTGAAGAAAAGAACTCTCTCCTTCTACAAATCTCAAGGTGAGCGACTTAGTATTTTTTTCACTTTCTTCTTAAGGATTATATTCAAGTAAAATCCTACGAATGAGATGTCATATGAGTTCCTTTCACGCTTTTGCATTGCTTAGCATCCTATGGATGCAATACTACCTTATGAAGTGGAGAGACAACCATGAGATCTTCTCTCTCCCTCATAGTTGCTTTCTTTAAAGCGTAAAAACCCACAAGAAAGATTTCAGTCTCCCATTCTTTTCTTGAATTCAATAATGAGGGGGGTCTCAATAATTTTGGTATCTAAAACGATAAAATCATACTTATATCTCTCTTTCTTACTTAGGGAGGTACCCTCATAAACGAGTTAAAAGGATAAAGAGTGTTGTTCTTGTAAAGAGATAAAATGAATATTTTTCTAGAATCATCCATTTGAAGGGAAGCCTTGGTGTAGTGGTCAAGTTGTTATCATGCAACTTTTAGGTCACTAGTTCAAGGCATGGAAACAACCTTTTACAATGCAAGGTAAGGTTACATACTATTGACCCATTGTGGTTCGTCCATTCCTTGGACACCACATGTAAGGGAGCTTAGTGTAGTGGGCTACCTTTTTTTAGTTATCCATATATGTGCACTCATATTTGCTTTGAAAAATATATCTAAAAGATCATCTTGAGTAGCGACATTCTCCTTCTACAAGCCATTTTAAACAAGGACATGAGACAAATCAAAGGTGTTCTTTGGTGGCAACGATGTAATTATGTTAATATGTCAATACCTTGTTTAGAATTAGGTACCATTTTGGCCATCTCCAACTAAATAAGTTAGAAATATAATGTTTGGGTGCTGTAATCATCAAATTTGAGGAGGCTTGGGTGAATAATGTGAATCAGGCAAAGTCTTCAATTTCAAGAGAAAATTCATCCACTGTAGATGCAATTGGTTTGGTCACATTTGAATAGGAGAATTGTAAGGAAAGAGCATGTTATTCATTTCTAGATGAATAAGTCAATGTTGAGAGAAAGAAAAGAGAGTGTAGCAAGACAAATGAACCAATAAGCAGCAAATCACACATTCTTGAGAGACTTTCTCAACATGAAAAAATAGAAGGGAGCAAGGAGGGAGAACTTTCAATACAATCAAGATCAAAGGCACTTCTCAATAATAGTAGAGTATTCCTTGTGGTCTGCATCATGTGCATGACATTTCGTCTTTTCCTTGGCTGGCAACCTACTAATGCTAGGTCACCATACAACAAAGTAGGAATGTAAGGTGAAGTTTGATAATCTTGTAAGAGCTTATAGCTTCGATGGAGCTAGCACTCAATTCAATATCATCAAAGCCTTATCCCAACTAGCGATTGGCTACATGAATCTTGTTCCTTCATTCACGTCCATCAAGTTTCATTAAGTCTAAGAGTTTTTAAATCTTTTCTTACCCTTTTAGATCCTTTAACTTAGATTGACTCACTCCTTCTAATTGGTACCATTTTTGGTCTCCATTGGACATGTCTCAACCATTTAAGTCTACCCTCTTTCATCTTGTTACTTGTTGGTACTATGCCTACGTTTGCTCTAATATTTTGCTACTATGATGACTCGAGTTTTTGTAACACATTTTGCAATACATTTTTCAAAGGCAGGGCCCTTAGTGGTAAAATTTTTAGCAAACAATGCAGTGAAAATTCTTTTCTTTTAAATCAATTTATAACACAACCCATGTCTCACCTTAACATACATAATACACATAAAGATTTTTGTATCAAAATAAAATTTTATTAAATACCATGAATCATCCAGTAGTTCACTTTACACAGCCCCTATATTACAAGTACAATCCATTGTCAAAATACAAAGTACATAGTTTAGTTTGACAATCTTCAAAGAAGATACCCTGATCAATCTGGTAGCGTCTGGGCTCTTCAATCTATACATCCTCAAGTCTCCTTCCCTGTATCTGAGATATTGTAAACATTCAAACATTTATAATATTTCAACAAGCTATGCTTGGTACGAGATACAAGAATATAATACTTCATTAATACAAGAATACGATATCTCATTTATCATTCTATCATGTTTACCCATTCATGGACCATCTCATCATAGAGTACCACATCATTTATATAGTACAGGGTAAACCCATTAAAATAGTAAAAATACTTAAAATTTGTTCCTTCCCTTGGCTTTACTCTCACTTAGGAGATCAATATTTAGCCAAATCTCATATGGGGATTTTCTCTCTTGGAACTCATGTATTTCATCATACTTGGCATCTTATTATGCCATGGCATTTCACTATGCTTATCATATGTGCATCATAATGCAAAATCATCAAGGACTACTGTGCCGCAGTATAAATCTGTACAATGTGCCCAGATAACTACAGATTAATCCACCGATACCACCTGTGAAAATAACAAAATCCATGTCCGCATGGGCGAGGACCATGGCTGTCATAGTAGCGGCCTTCCCATGATTGCCCCACCCAACTTTTAGCCTCTCTTTGGGCATGGTATCCATCATATCATACATTTTAAGAAGCAAGTGGCCAAACCCTGATAACTTCCCTAGCATAGCATCCCTAGGCCTAGGCCTGTGTAAAACAAAATCACAAGCCACCATGCTTATATATAAAATACATTATACATATTAGACGATGTGTCTGTGTAACTAAGGCTAGAATATTTTCTATGCCCTATTCTTAGGGTTTCCTTAGTCCACACATCTCACTAATTTCTCATTGTTTTATTGGATCATTAGATTGGATTAGTTGGATGGATCATAGGGTTGAATCACTTGGTTGAATCATTTGCTTGGATCATTATTGTTCTAAGGTACCATAGGAATACTTATATCATGAAGATCTATAATTCCAGACAGAAGATCATGTATATATATATATATACACACACATACATTTTTGTACATCCACCTACCTCAAAGTGGTATTCACTCCATATTGTCCATCATGGTCTTAATTCATACATCTGTCAAACCATACGTATAAAGTTATTCTTTTATACAAGCATTATTTTTACATGTATTTGGGTGATCCTATGAAGGATGCCCTAATTTTCCTTGAATCATATATGATCAAGGTTTTAAACCTTCTAAGCTAACATATCTATACTATAAGTAAAATCACACAATAATAATATACTCTACATTGTATTTCTTTTCTTTTGTTGTTTTTGATCATTCAAGATCTCTCTTAGATCTTGCTAGATCATCCTTATCTTACCTACAATTTTTATTAGAGTTAGATAATTTGCTAACCTTTTATACTCTTATTATTATTTCTCAACCAGTTAGTGTTTTACTAGATTGAGGGTAATTTATTCATTTGTAATTCTAGACAGCTCCTCTTATTTCTAATTGACCAAGGTTTACTAGTTACATGCTATTTCCAACGCAGTTAATTCAATCCTCATGTAAGAAGGCGTTTAGACCTCAACAAACGTCAACAGAAGGTCGAGGGACAACGAGGCTCATTAGAAACCCCCTTAACCACGATGAATAACATGCAAGGGCATAGCCTTAGCTCAACCTTTAATAAGGTCCTATGAGCTCATAACCTTAAGTTTTATTTCTACTTGATTTTAATTAATTCTACATATACTATGTCATTCATGAATACTTATTATGCTCCTAAGTTGGGCCAAGGAAATAAAAAATCCACCCCTTATATTGTCATACTAATTATAGCCCTTATTATGATTATTTCTCATGATGTACATGTGTATTTTGTAAAGTTCAACTATATTTCATTAATTACCCCTTTTAAGGTATTTTTCATAACTCTACTAAAGTAAAGGAAAAGAAATTACACTAATAAATCTAAATCTAAGGAATTTAAAGACAATCATACTAGAATTGAAAATTTGACATGAATTAAATTTGCTAATAAAATAATTAACTAGAACATTTTAATCTAAGAAATTAAAGAAAATTATATTGAAATTGGAAACTTGACATGGATCATAATTAAATCAAATATACTATTAAAGACCATTAATTAAACATATGATCAATTTATCCTTATGATCCAACGATCCGATTTGTCCATCTTTTAGATCTAGGGTTAATATTCCATTAAGAGTACAACCCTTGAACTTTCATGTTTTTGATCAATCCAACATCTCTAATAATATGATATTAGCCTTAGATAATCACTTTTATAGGTTCATCTGGTCTAATCATTCTTGATCTACCAGATCATGAGGATCCATTGAGATTTTCCATGATCATTTTTACTTTCAATGGTCCAAACTTTAATTCAATTCATGTTAGTCCAATCCAACCATCCCCATGATGATTTATCATCATTATATCCTTAATGGTTCCAAACCCTCACTTCTGATCTACTTGATTAAGGGTGTTAGTAGGTGTATTTTTATGTAATAGAAAGTTTTAATGATTAAAATATTATTTTTATGTGTTCAATAGGTTCCCCTCATCAAGATCTATTTGTAGAATCTTCTGATTAAAAATCAGACTTAAAATGAGTGAGGAATTTCATTGTTAAGTTTTTAGGCATTTTCAACGGCTAATCTTAATTTGTATTTTTTTGATCAATCTAACTGATCTAAAGGCTTGAAAATTCTACTATGATAATTTATCTTAAGTTTTTGACATGTTATGGATCCATCCATTGGATTAGATTTCCATTTTAACATCAATTTGATCATGATCCACTACTGTTGGGACTAACTTTAAAATTTATTTCATATATATCAAATTAAAACCCTCAATATCATTATTTTATTATATT